>CAMGYJ010000009.1:51249237-52720853 GCA_946122785.1 Linum tenue
TTCTAATCCCTCAATCTAACAATGGTGTACATCTACGACAAGAGTTATGGCATTGGACAACAATAGATAGTTTGATTCATACTGTCAAAAAAAAAAAGAAAAAAAAAGATAGTTTGATTTATATATCAGAAGTATTCTGAAACGACTGTCAAGGAAAATTGAATAGCTAGGAACGAGACTGAACATTTGTCTTCTAAGTGAAAGCTGAAAATTGTTCATGTTATAATCATCATCTGGGGGGCATATTGTACAAAAGAGATCTCTATGAATGAGATGACATCTTACATTTACCGTGGCAGCAGCCATCCCTTCACCTGGGAAAGAGAAGTCCCAAAAAGGAAAAACAAAGGGGGGAAATAATGCCAAGAGCCTACACCTTATAGTTCTCTGCAATCATGGCAGAGTTTACAACAAAATGTAGGGGGTTCTTGAAATGGTTTCAATACTGCTCGAAAATTTTCCATATACACATCTTGGTTCTTCTTTCTTTCTTTTCTTTCTATGGACTGAAGTCACAACAACAATTTGAGTAGTTGAACTTGTATGTGTACCAGAAGGCGGCAAAGCTTAGAACTTTGGAGCTACCCTTTTTCATTCCAGGACTTCGGAAGGCCAAAGCCGTTTCCACCTTGAGATTTCGTCATCTTTGCTAAGCTTTCTGACACCGCCGTAGAACCCATCCGCCTCATTCCCTTCCTCTCGATGGTCCTTTCTGTTCACCGTTGTTCGCCTCCACCGTGATCCTGGAGCATACTGATGGAACTCCAACACTACGGTCTCTGTTTGCAATGGAAACATATACAACATACAAAAAAAAAAAAAAAGTCAAACGATAGCAGTAAAGATGATTGAGAAATCAATGTCTTTTGTGGCACATTCAGCTATTGATGTACACAACTAGCTATCCAAAAAGAGAGCATAAATACGTCCTTCTCTTTTCAAGAAAGATAGCAGCCACAGAGATGGCATCTGCCTTTTACCATCTAGAGACAGGCAACCATGCTATTCAATTGTGGAACTTGTTACAATCAAGCCAAAATACATCTTTGCAACAATACAAGTGTTGTTTTTGCAGAATTTGGTTTTAGGAATCCATAGTAAGATCTACAAGGATCCTTTTCTTTTGGGGTATTATTGCACTAACTCCTAAAAGATCTTATAAAGAAAGCATTTATCATCTCGTTGATATTTTAATGTGTTCTTCTAATTACGAGTTGGTGAGAAAACTGTTTCCCGAAGGATGCAAACCACAGAAGTGGGTAATGGGTATAAAAAAGATCAGCAATTGTGTCCAATCAACTTGAGGGAATCACTAGAGAAAAGTGAGAGTAGCTTTTAAGTGATGTTAACATGAGAAGTGGGTTGTGTAAAAAGCAATGATGCGAGTGCATGTGTTAAGAGCAAAACAGAAAATTGGGGAAGTGAGCATTAGGTGAGAAGATGATGGAGTGGAGAATAAGGCATTAAAGCATAAGGATAGCAAACAGTTGCAGAGCCCCACAGCACTACGAGTGATTCCACCACAGGTCAAAGAAATGGACAGAAGAAGGAGAGTTGGGGGGTCTCATTAATAACAAGAGCTCATAAGGGAGACACATGAGTAAATTTTCAATATGGTTGGCCATAAGTATTCCCACTGAGACACAATGTTGGTGGAAGTCATGACATATTGACAGTGATTTGTCCATTTGAAAGGAAAGGAACCAATCCAACAAAGCATATAGACCCACTGGTCCACTGCACTGCTATTAAATATATTATACAGAACTCTAGACCAGCCTAAAAATCCTTAATTTTTCAAAATGCATACTTTAGATTTGATCTCATCCACATGAACATGTAGATTATGATTCCACAAACCACATTGCAATGGTTTCACTTTTGTCTGTGCTTAGATGGGCTTTTCTTTTGTTATATTGGAGGATGACAACATTTTAGTTATTTTACAACTAAGAGAACAGGTTCATGAACTGAAACTTTGCTTGTGGTTTCAGACAATCACATGAGCAATCGATCTGAAGCATGAATGGGAAATGAACTCACCGCTATTATGGCACCGGCAATAATGCTCGTTCCCGTCACATGCTTCCAGGTGACCAACCACTCCATACCACCAACCTGCAAGCAACCATACGCGGTAATCCAATCAAACAAGGAATTAGATTCAATCATGACATTAATTATTGATTAATTACTCAAGATAACAATAATAAAAGGAAAAGCTTTTCTCTCCATTAAACAAATTGCCGTACGCTTATGCAGACAGCGGACATGTTCACTAACAAGTTGCAAAAGGATTAGGAGAATAAAAAATTGTGACTGACAAAAATAGGGTTTTTAATTTTTAATTTTTTAGTGTAGATTTACAATCCTCCGTTGGTTTCAGGATTCATTCCTATTAGAAAATTCAATCCTTTTCATTTTCCAGTCAAATGATATGATTATGTTTCAGCATATCCTGTTTAATGGATTTTGCTAGTCTCCTAAGTTGAATGCTACTCTGGAAAAGCTTCCCAGAACACCCTAGAAAGAATACGCAGATGTGTAGATAGCAAACATAATTTAAAGTTTTGAACTGACCATAAGGGAATTCCTTGTTCCTTCTCCACTGAATCTCAATATGATGACCAGGGCTCAAATCATGTAAGCAATCAGAGGCATGGAGATCATGAGGAGAAGTATCAACTGGAGGTGCTCTTAGCCTTTCCCAGTGGACACCGGTCTCTATTGCAACTGGCCTCCTTCCATGTGGTGGATATCTTTATAAAATAACAATGAACCAAAAAACTACGCATCAGGAATTGAGTCCACTAAGATCAACTAACCGTTATATATTTGTTAATTACCTCCCACATCTATTATTGGGACACCAATATCTTTGGACAGAAAAAGCAAAGAAAGATCACCCAAGAATCAGGGGAGGGGTATCAATTTAATTAATTACAATTATTGACAGGCCAACTAGACAATCATATAATTTTCCTCTCCAATTCATTACCTGGCCTGGAAGGTATCAGTACGAGGATCATAGCTAAGATCAGCATCATAGCATGACAACATGAACCCTACATGACCATTCTGGAATTAAACAAAAACAAGAAAAGATGAGTACTTTTCACATCATAGCAGTAGAAAGAAACACTGTAAGTGGAAGTTGAAAAATTGGGCAGGAATTAATACCTCTCTGTTGTAGACCTGTGCAGGGAACCAGAACTTGCCACTCTCAAGAGCAAGGTACCATGCCATGGTTGAATCAACAGGCAAGCTACAACTTCTCTCCTTGCAACCATTTTCATTGCTGTCATTCTGACTCTCCGCGTTCAATTTGATCCAAGGGAAAGCAGACCAAACTGCAGAAACAAGCCTTGACCACCCCTTTTGTTCGCCTGGTTTGTAGCTTCCCAAATCCTTTCTCGAAGCTTGATGCCATTGCCACTCTCTATAAGCAGCAGGACCAATTATCCTGCCCCATTTCTGCTTCATATGCCTTTCCCAAAAGTAATCACTTGTGCACCTTTCCCTCAAAGAGGAGCACACAGCAGCCATGCTGCAAAGCCCTGCAGGGGATAGCTTCTCAAGTATGCATTCAAGTGCCAGTTCCGGCAAATCCAAGACTAGCATGGATTCTAGTCCGTCTACTTCTTCTTCCCCAGCTGCTTTCTCAGTTTTTGCATTTGAAGCAGATAGAAGAACCATTCTCTTGTTGCTGTGGAGAAGGCTTAAAAAGTTGTTCTTTGCAGACCCAAAATATGAACCCATAAGCAAGTCTTTCCAGAAGAAAACTGAGAGCAGTCTCATCTCAGTTGCCCATGGAGGCAGAGGCTTGAGAGGGAGCGATTTAAGAAACAGGGCAAAGGAGAAACAAGTGATGAAGAAGTAAAGTAGCATTTAGATAGGAAATGGGAGAATTCTATAATGAGTCAAATTTCCGTTTTTGGGATAAATAGATGGGAAAGAGTGGAAGGAAGATCAATGAAAGAAGAACAAATTGTGGGGGAAAGCTATGTATAAAAAGATGGGCGAGGGGAAAATTTTGGCAGAGCAAAGAGAGCCCAAACCAATTGTCTTCTCTCTACCTCTCAACAGCCCACCTTTAAAATGCTGAAGATTAGCAAAGTGGGATCTATCATTCACAAACAAACAAACAACAAGAATAATAAATGGAAAAATACCCCCCTCTTTGAAAATGAAACGAAGGTGTTTGATTGGTCACTGAGAAAGCCCACCAAACCCACCGGTGGGCCTTCTCTATTCTCCCTGGAATCCCTCGGATCAGAATAAAATTTCAAAGCAGCAAGAAAACGAAAAAGGGTGAGATGTCACCTTAAACAAGCAAGAATCCCAGACTTTTAAAACAGAAAAGGAATAATTAACACTTGTTAATGGTTCCTTTTCTCTTTGTCGAAACAGGATGACCACCACAATAAAACTTGATTCGTACAGACAGCTCCCACAGCTGTCATTCAAAGAGAGGGCTGGATTTTCAGAGAGAGCACAAATGGGGGATGGACCTGATGAACCCAGTAAAAAGAGAAGGAAAAGTAAAGTAAAGAAAGCAAGAATTCTGAAGGAAGGGGGGTCTGCCTGCCTCAGTGGTGGTGGTGGTGGGTGGGACAGCCTGAGATCTGATATAGGTTCCTGACACCTGGAAGAGGAAGCAAGATGAACTTTCGGATATGGTGGAAGGATAAGTCTAGATACAGAGGCCCATATCTAATCTACCTAATTAATATCCCCCAATCAAAAGAAGTGTTCTTTGGACAAACTAGGTGGACAGCAAGAGAGAAATCAGATCTGGGTAGTCGTTGGGGAATAAAATCAAACAGGTGGCGTACCCGATTTCCAAAGGTGGAGGAGGACAAATATAGGATTGGGTTGATGAAGAAGGAGATGATGAACCTCGAAGCTTATTGGTGGTGGAAGGAAGAAAAGGAAGTTCCCTATGCAGCCTCCTCTCTTCTTCTTCTTCTTCCCCCCTTTCGTTTCACCTCTCAGTTCATCACTTTCTTCACCAAAATCCTCCCCTTGGAAAACCGAAATGAGCTCCGCCCGTTTCTTCCTTTCGCCCAAGAAGATAGATTCCCTCAATGGGCAACGATGCAGAAGCCTTTTATAAAAGGGGGAGGAGACCGGAAACCGGAAAATGCTAATTCCGATCCCACCAGGGTTGGCTAAATTTGCTGATACAAACTAATGGAGGAGGGAAACCCAACTCAGCTCCAGAAATGGAAACGGGGAGAGAGAAATGGAGGGAAGAAAGGAAAAAAGGAATTGGTGGTGAAGATTGAAGAAGCTCTAGGAAGGGATTAATAATGTAATGTCGATTGGCAATTTGGCAGGGTAGCTGCTTTGATTGGTGGGCGGGCGGGCGGGCTTCGGATTTAGCGTCGGTGAAGGGCACGGGCGGAGAAGATTTAAAATTCCTTTTTTTCTCTTTTCTGTCGAACGGCGGGAGAACACGTGGGACGGGGGTGTGGATTTCAACGAGCATATAAAGGCGGGTGGGCCGGCCGGCCAAAATTGGTTAATGGAGCCGTCTCTCTTCATTCTCGTCGGGCTACTTTAATTATTCTTTTTCCGGCCGGTTTGACTCGTCGCCGGCGGAGAGTTAGGTGGGCGGCACTACTTACTTACTGAGGTAAGGTAGGCCGCCGAACTCGGTCCTGAAGACAATTAACATTAGATTAGAGTTTGATGGTCAACAAACGCATAGTTTAATGTTTTATTTATTTTAATTGTACGTTTTGTTAGGCTAAAGCAATAACGTAAACTCTTTTTAAGCAAACCAAAAGTAGGCGATTTCACTAATGTGTATATGGTTGTATATATTTCATTTGTTTATTAGTTGCTTTTGAACATTTAAGCAAGAATTTTGGTCTCGAGCAAAATTTAATCTAAAAACCTTGAAACAAAACCTCATGTAATGGATTCTTGAGGTTCGTATGTTATCTAATGCAAAAAAAACTCAGTCCAACGGGCTAGCGGAATTTCCATAGCTGAGAAGTAGATGTAATGGTCTCGTCGTTGCTAAAGTAAGTCGCACTGTGAGCTTGGAAAATTCCCCGTTAGATCAGCGTACCACTTAGTTCAAGACATGTCTCAACATATCATCATTATCATCATCATCATCATCTATTTATACATTCTTTTTGACTCGTTAATCATGAGTGTCTGGTCTCTCAGCTTTCATAGATAAACACAGTAGATGATGCTTTGGTGGTCAGACACGAATAATTCACGATCGTTAGAGAGAAATTGTCACCACATTCATCCAACAATCACAAATCGCCCATGTCAACAATCACAAATCTGCCTATGAACACCATAATCAGATTACATCCATCTAAGGATCATTTCTCCATTGTTTTTGTCATTTGTGGACTCCTTTAGAAGACTCTTCTTTTGTCTTCTTCGGCATCTTATCATTTACCATCTACCAACAACCAATTCAGTCTCATATGGATGGGATTGGTGATCAAACTTCAAAGAAGGTGCATTGTAATGATAGTCTGTTGTATTTTACCGGGAAAATTCGAGATACAGATCTTAATCGAATCCCCTATATCTAGTGGGGTCTGGTCACTGTGACTTCCCGATGGAATTGCCAAATTAGCGGCGGATCAACATTGTTTTTCTGGTTTCAGTTAGGATGACAGCTGCCTTCATTCATCTGATGTGAAGTTTGGTGAGTTATCTACTAGAGGTTTGCGAGCAAAGAGTGCTCGTAGTACCAAAAATGTCAAATCTGGAAGTCTCATCTCACAGTCACAGCATCAACAGTTTGGGAAGAACTCTGTTAGGTGCGGATGACCTAACCTACGAACGACACCCACCTTGGCCCCACTTCGATCTGATGGGTAACGCATCACCAATGGCCTCAGTTGGTTGGCCGGCCGGCCCGGCTGGCCGCAACATTTTGCTGCTTGGAAGAAGTAACCAAGTTTTCTGCTGCTGTCAACATTTTACTGCCGGAAGAGGTAGAGAAAGTTGTAATTGCTTCCGAATTGATGGTTTCTGTGCATGTCGAATCAGGATATCGGGCTGATTAAGTAGACGCCAGAACACGTTGATATCATTGGATCGAACGTGCATGATCTCCGTATTCAAATCGAAGATTGAAGCATCATTATAAATGTCAGAACTCAGAAAGAAACCAGCCAAATCAAAGTAAGCACAGATTATCCAGTCCTATTTGGTGGAGGACTCTTACGGGGTCGACCTGAGAAGATCACATGAAAGAATCCTCGCAGACACCGCCTGCTTCGCACTTTCATGTATCGATTGTGTGTTCTCGGGTCACCCCTGCAAGAACTCCTCCACCATCATGATCGCCGCTGCTGGCTTCCTGTGATAGCTTCAATTCCTCGATCCCTAAACCCTGTTGAGTGTGACTCAAGTAATCCACATTTTGTTCTCAGAAAACTACTGCAGATCTAATTTAAAAGGATGCGCTTGAGCAAGATGTTGCTTCGGGTTACAACAAAATTTTAACTGCTGACATCATACCAAGAAGCTCTTCCTTCCCAACTTTCTTCCACGCACCGTCGATCAGCAAGCATCCGTCCAAGCTCCGGACAGCTGGAGTTCCTTCATCTTCCACTTCACTACTGTGTCTCATCTTTTTAGCACCTGACTTTTGCGGTAGACAACTTGCTTCTCTCTTTTTTAGGCTTCGATCGTCCCAGGATTGAAAATTGGCACCAGATTGTTTCGTGCTGTTATTGTCTTTTTTCAGTTCCGGAGTCTGATCCCTCTCTGGTACCATGGCAGACTTCTTGCCTGTATCTTCACTGTCGAGGACTGGAAGGCGGCCAGATGTACCGAGATCTCCGGGCAACATTCCTATAGGGCAAGGGTTCCACCCCTTTGCAACTACCCATCGGACTGAATCAGGTTTTTCACCAGCAGTTGGACTCAACAGTTGTCCCTGATTTCGACGTTGTTGCAACACTTCCTTTAACTTCTCAGTAGCTTGACGGAGATATTCTTCGTGATTTGGGCTACCGCTGGCTGTTTCTTCAGGAACAGGGGCCGCTGCTGATAAATAATGGGAACTTAACCTGTTGAGTTTCTCGATTAAAGAGCTCTTTCCAGTGAGCTCAGCAAGAAGCTTTGCCCCATCCATGAGCTGCTTGTTGCCACAAGATGAGGCGAGGAGGCATTTGCGTAGGATCCCCATCAGAATTGCATTCGACATGCTCATTCCCGTTGAATTGATTTTGGTCTCAGCTTTTGCGTCTTTGGAGAAGAGAGTCTCCTTTAGTCCCTGGAGCTGTCCTATAAGCCATAAAAACACTGAACCGAGTCCTTCGGTTCGACTAGGCTGCGTTTCTTGCTCTGTTGATGACGGAACCATCCCTGCAAACGAAGTTTTAGAAATCAGGAAAACAACATTTATGCGAAAACTAGAGCATCCAATTACCACTTCTTGCAACTATGTTTCATTCTCTTATAAGCACAATGGCGCAGAAAAGGAACAAATAACATATAAATGCTCGAGAGCCAGGGAGGAAATGAAATTTTACCCATTCTAGAGTCCATCGATTCTTCACTCTCAATCAAATTTAAGACTGATCTGGTAAGTGTAAGAAGCAGCTCAGGTTCTTTCTTTGAGAATCTGGTTACCATAAGCTTCCAAACATCCAGTAAACTTTTTTCACCGACTTTGATTTCCTTTCGAAGCTCCAACAAATTTGTGGAGTCCAAAGCTTTCAGCAATAACTCTAGTAGTACAGAAAGTACTTCTGAAGGGAAGGATGAATTTAACTGAACTAGGGATTTAAGGATCCTGGAAACTGTTTTCTTGGAACCTGAAAGCCAAAGAGAACGAAACCTTTTACATGTATAGAATACATAACACAGTGGCATCAACTCATGGAAACATGCATGCATACACAAACACATCACTGTATGTGCTAAGAAAGAAAAGGGGGGGAAAGGAGGACGTCCATGTATCTATGTACATTATGTAGACACACCATACAGTCATAACACTGCACATTGTGTGGCAGGAATTGCTACTACGACCGCATTAGGGATGTAGTTTAGCCACATCAAGTGCCTTGCTGCCAAATAAAAAGTATGATTTACGACAGACCGCAAATGACAGAATGTGCACCATGCCTATGGGTTAAAAAAAACATAGAGTATCCATGAACCACTATCACATCCATATGAATCTTAAAATGTGGCTTCTTCAAAAACATTTTTCTCCTTACCACAAAATTTGGATGAATGGAGCTTTCCGGCCACCACCATTGAGAAAATCTTATAACTGCCACAAGATTGTTTATGATATCTGCCACCTACAACGACCTGATTTGTTAATATGACTAACCACCTCCTAGAGTAACACTTTTGGAGCGAATCCATAAACACAAGTAACTGAAATAAGCTATATCTTAGTAAATAGTAGTGTAAATGACACTGGAAACCGAAACTCATAGCGGTTTAGTCAGTGCACAAAATTAGAACAATCCAAGCCAAACTTTTAATACAGTAGCTTGTCCTTGGTCTAAGACTTCATCTCCCTAGAGAGAATATTGCCTCGGTTCTTGAAAAATTACCATTGAATTACATTTTGAAACTATTCAAACATTATTTTACAGTCAGCTCATCCTTCTTATGTTTGGCTTTTTTTCTTATAGCTCAAAGAAAAATGAGTTTGTCTTTCTTTTCCAAGAATGTAATCAACAATCTGGAGTAAATTTGAGGTGCTAGCAAGATAAGAAAGAGCCAAAGGTACAGCAGGAGAGGGAACAGCTTTGGTGCATAAGATAATGCAGGAAAGAAGAAAGGGTAAAGTCACTCACCTTTTTTCCCAGGTGATGGAGAAGTCCTGGTATCAGGACTCTGCTTAACTTTAGACCATGAAGCAAGTTCACGGAGCTTAGATTTTATTTCTTTTCTAATGCTAGCTCCGTCCCTTTGAGATGGAATCTGCATCGTCTGAGGCTGCCAGTAGTACCACTTCAACCACTCAATCGCCTGAGATCAACAATAGCATAGGATCATTTCTCAGCATCAGCATAATAACTACTATACAATCCTCAGAATGCAAAGGATTATTTTGTTCAGATTTAAGATAAGGGAATTTTAGCTTGTTTCATTTTCCAGACGATCAAGGATTTTGCTAATTTCTATTTTGGGTGAGCATAAGTAAATCATTTACTCTCTTGTGCATTCTTAACAGGGCCTTTGCCTTTAGGTCAATGTTTTTGTTTGTGTATTATGGCTTCAGCATCATGGGCTTGCTTTCGTGCAATTATTTCAACATTATATATAGTATCCCTGATCGCCATCCTATGTCCTTGCATGAACAAAATATTTTTTTTTCTTCCCAGGATATCATGCAGTTTCAAAATAACATTGTTCAGAGAGAAAGCACCCATTTTTTGAAGAACAACGGAAAATTGCTTAATCAAATAGATATGAAGCAAGTGCGTCAAAACTTATCAAAACAAATAAGATTCAGAATAAAAGCAGCATAATTAATAAAACTGGTTATTAACACATATATTACATAAAGGACACTACCTTAACAGCAGAATCTCGAACCAAAGGTAGTGCAGGGAGATTGCGGTGAGAGCCCTCTGCAATCACATGCATGCCAAGTACACGATAAATGAATTTACGTTTATCAAAACTGAAAGACTGTCAGTGAAAAATAGTACATCGGACAGCAAATTCCTCATCGCAAAAGCTAAGATTTAAGCACATCAAAACCACATTTTCCAAGGAATAATTGTCCGACTACATAGATGTTAGACCAAGAATCAAAAAGCAAAGGAAGAACCTGTTGGCACGAGGCACACTATAAATAAGTACATTGATTAATTTTCCAAAACTGAACAAGGCTTGAGAAATTAGAAATCAGCAATATCTAGGGGCTCAACTTGGATAGCAAGTAACAGATACTTAAGGCAGATCTTGAAGCTGCAATATTTTATATAAGTTTAATTAGTAAGAACCTTGACAAGTATGTGGCATCAAATTGTAAGAGTTAAGTATCAAACAATCAAAAAATTTGTTGATGTTGTTGTCTCTCTGCCTACAACAAGTGATCTAGCTCTCGTAAACAAATCCAAAAAAAGCAGTAACAGGAAAATAAGAAAAGGCAGTCACAGTCCAACCAAGTAACTGAGGGCAGATGATATAAAATGGAACCCAATCCAATTAAAAATAGCAGTGAGCACTTCACTATATAGGTTCAAATCCAGGAAGGTTACAGTCAAGTGCCAATATTCTACCTACGCACACAAGACAATTTCCTTGGTCCAATGAATCTGTTGGAATCAACTGAGGATGAGCTAATGCTTAAATCAAACTGTATGACACATGGGATTTTCGGTAACCCTATTATTTCATGAATAATAAGTAGTGCTACACAGTAAATAAGAAAAGAAAATTCTTCTGAGCTGAATAAACTTATTAGTCACAATTGTATTGGTTTCCTATATAGTGGAGGATGCAGAGGATTGATGCATTAAAGTTACTTACCATGTCGTATATCAATCAATGTGCGAGGTATGCCAATTGCACCTGCAGCCTCGCCAATAGAAGCATCATTCTTCTTACGTGTCTTCTCAATGACACAGTTCACCAGCCTTCGGCACAGAATTCACAGTATCAGACTAAAGTTACCAGAATTTTGATGAGGCTTGCCGTTAAACACAGTCAAATTCATGTCTAAACATGATAGAGCAAGGCATCCACATGCAGTACAATTCAAAAAAAATACCACACAAAACACGGGCAGATACTTGAATCATCATCAGATGTCCAATACTATAGATGGATCCACTATTTCAAAGCCAGAGAAGAAACAGGAGGCGCAACACAAGGGGGGAAAACAATGCACCTCAAGATAGCCATGCAATATAGCATGGCCAGCATTTGCTCTGAATGCGCAGCATCACCGGAAAGGTCCTTTCTGTGAACAACATCAATAGGACAGAACATGTAAGATGCCAATAGCAGAACCACAAACCATGAGAAGGGAAAAGTAGGCCCAGCAAAACTTTTCCAGCAACAAGAATTTCCACTTAGTACCTACATCAGTTCATTTTACTCAACTCTTCCTGAGAAATTAACTTTACTTTGAGACGATTCAATAAGGTCGCTTGGATACAAAGTTGAACCAAGAATGTTGAAGCTAGGAGTCACAAATACCTGTAAACAGGATCCTTTTGCTGAATTTCAATTATCGAAGCCGTTACATCGATGACAACAGGTAGACATCCCCTACTTCGCCAGGTCGATATCTGAAACGCCATGAATATCAGCTCAGTAACATTGACCAGAAGCATTTAGAATCACAAGTGTTGTTAAGAACAGTAGAGGGACCTTCCCACGGAGCAAATTAAGGAAAAAGGAAGCAGAACCAGGGAGCCCTGGGCCTTACTCTATGGAGTGCAAATGCAACTTTGTGAGGCGAGTCAGAGAAGAGAGAATCCTTGACGGACTCCCACTCGCCCCAGTTCAACCACGGCACCATTCTGTAACCGGACGGCGAGGACAGCGTTGCGTTTCTTTGATCGGCCACATCGTCGACGGGTATGTTCCCGTATCCCAGCCCCAAAATCTGTTCCATTGAAGGATTAACTTCTTCGGAGTTCTACTTCACTGTTTTTTGAATCCTGTATTTGAGCAGCGAAAGAGAAACTGTAAACGTCCATTACATTACTGAGAAGCCATCGAACGAAGAGAAAACAACCGACTGAAAAGAGCAAGGGAGAAACCTTTCCGTTTGACTTTGCGGGGCCACTAGGTTAGGTTTACCCGCCGTCCGTCTTCTGGTTTCTAAAGCTCCGGTCTACCCTTCCAATGGCAGTGCGGGGAACCTCTAACTTCAAGAAGGAGCCCGCGAAGAGTGAGTAATGAAGCGGGCGGATGCTCGCGGCCCAAACTCTCTACTCTTTGGACTTTGTTGGACAATTACAAGGGTTTTCCTTTTTCGGCACCATAAGTCTTCGTATTTCTTCTAGGATCAGATCAGGTCAGTAATTGATGGGTCAGTAACCCATCAGTAATCTCTTCTCTTGCCGCTACGTGTCAGTCCTTTTTTTATTAAATTAAATGTAAAAGGACAATAAGGTAAAATTGCTCCTACCTCTATTTATTGCTAACGCTGACTTTTGACCGGATCACATCAGCGCCTTCTCTCTCCTCGAAAAACTTTTAATTTTCCTTTTCTTAATCTTTAACGGACGATTTCTCACTCATTTTAAGTCCGAATTTAATTTTTTTGCATAGTTAGATCAGATTAATTGTGCTCTTCAAAATGATATCCACTTTGATATTTTTTGGACATAAAAATTTTTGTCAGTTATTACCAGTCTATACCATATGGTGTTGGGTGGTAATATCAATATATATTTCGTTACCACCCAATACCATATGGTATAGTGTGGTAATATCAATATATATTTCGTTACCACATAATATCATATGGTATAGTGTGGTAATATCACACAATACCATACAATACCATATGGTATAGTGTGATAATATCAATATATAATTCGTTACCACACAATACCATACATTACCATATGGTATAGTGTGGTAATATCAATATATATTTCGTTACCACCGAATAACATATGGTATAGAGTTATAATATCAATATATATTATCTATAAGAAAAAAAAACAGAAGGAGGTAGAGAAAAAAATCGTCTTGTGTCGCCTCTCATTTCCTCTTCCGCAATCAAGAACACCAAAATGCCGAAAAAATGAGAAAGATCGAAATTGAGGCCAACAAGATGATGAAGAGAAGAAATGCAATGAAAAAGAATGGCTCCAATTTTTATTCGTCATGGAAAAAAAAATAAAGAAGAAAAGAAGGGAGCAGATTTAGATCTAGAAATGAGATTGAGAGAGAAAAAGGAAGAGAGAAAGAGAGAGGATCTGGAAAAGAAATTGGGAGAAAAAAAGGAAGAGAGAAGGAAGATAGAAAGTTGCAGAGAAGTGATTTCTTTTTCCTTCTTTGAAAGTGCAGCCATTAAATACGAAATAAAATAAAATAAAGAATTTAATGTATAAACGGACAAAAACACCCTTCCCCACTCAGCGTCCGGCCCAACCACACGATTGCCTGCCTCTTAGATCTATGGTCCCTATTCATTACTGACATGTCAGTAACCACTTGGTTACTGTCCCTATCTGCTGCCTTTCTTCTATACCTAAATAGATCGTGCAAGGCAACCTAAATAAGAGTACATCCCAGTAACTAGGGCTGGCAATTTGGTCCAGAACTGTTTGGTTTTACCCAAAATTGGACCATATAACTCGGACCGGGACCGGATAGCAAACAATTCAATCTCATATTCAGGCTTAGATTTGAGGTAAAAAAACCAGGATAAAAACCGGATAAGAGACTCCAACACTCAAATCCCCACAAGTTCAATCTAAAATCAAAATCAAATTGGGACCGGACCCGGTCAAGACCGAACCGGATCAAAACCAGAGTGTGTCCAATCCAATTTTTGGTCCTTATATTCCCGAAAAGACCGGACTGGGACCGGATCAATTTGGTCCAATTTAACCGGACCGGACCGTATAGCCACCCTTACCAGTAACTATTCCAGGTACGGATTAGGTTAGGCTGCAAGTAAGTCTGAGTCGAGGTTTATCTTCACTGTATTAAGCAATTGATAGCAAACTGACGATCTTTTATTGATTTGAAATAAAGATACATATAGTGGTTGATGCAAACCACAATCACTGGTTACTATCAACGTTTCATGACCCTTGAATCACGCTAACACGATCCAGCAAACTAACTAACTAGCTAAAGACTCTCAACTAGCTAATCACTACTGACAGGACTCGATTGTAACATGACACAAACATAATGACTGACTCTGCAATACACCAAACGATGTCGCATTGCTTATTACACAGAGACTCAATTTAAACTGCTTCTTTGGCGTGCTTCCAATCCGAATGCAACTCGGATTCCTTCTCAACATGTCCTCCCATGAACTGAAGCATCCCAACCATCAGCTTCAGTTCACTTCCGACCGTTATTCTTCACACATCTTCAATCTCAGAAATATCACAGACTCCCAGCTCCTGTCTTAGCCTGTGAAATGATTCCAGTGACAGAGCTTTGGTCATAATGTCAGCAATTTGATCCCTTGTGCCACTTTGTTTCAACTCCACCACTTCATCTCGAACCATATCCCTTAGCAAGTGAAACCTCACATCTATATGCTTACTTCTGCCATGGAGAACCACATTTTTTATAACTTTATGGTTGAGGTTATCACACATGATTTTAGTGGCTTTCTTCACACTTGAATTCCAACCAATCTCAGCCAAGACCTAAGGTACTCTTTGACCAGACTCCTTGAGCAGCACAGTAAGCTGCTGCAACAAACTCAGCTTCTGTAGTGCTTAGACTCACTACAGGTTGCTTCTTGGATGCCCATGAAACAACTCCCCTAGCAAGGAAGAAGACATATCCGCTGGTACTCTTCCTGTCATTTGAGTTTCCAGCATAATCACTGTCTGTATATCCCAGCAAACTGTCTTCCTCACTTTGTCTTCTGCACCAAATTCCATTGCTCATGGTTCCTTTTAGGTATCTGAGAACCCTCTTTGCATCCAACATATGTTGCTTAGTAGGTGCTTCCGTGTATATGCTTAACAAACAGACAACAAACATGAGATCTAGTCTGATTGCAATGAGGTATAACAACCTTCCAATGATGCTTGTACTTAGTTGCATCCACCTGACATCCATCTCTAGCTATTGACAGCTTTGCTCCAGGAACAATAGGGTTGTAGACGAAATTGCACTCAACAAGCTTCAATCTAGCCAATACTTTATTTGCATACTTTTGTTGGCATATGAAAATGCCTTCTTCTCTTTGAATCACTTCCACCCCAAAAAATACTTCATCCTTCCTAAATCTGTCATCTCAAATTCTACTTCCATGGTGTGTTTAAACTCAACAACCATTTTAGCATTAGTACTAGTATAAAGCACATCATCAACATAGATTTTTATTAACAGTACCCCTGATCAGACTTCTTGATGAACAATGTGGCTTCATATGGACATGTCTGGAAACCAGTAGCAAGAAAATGAGCTTCTATTCTATTGTACCATGTTTGGGAGCTTGCTTCAAGCCATACAGGGTTTTCTTGAGCTTGTAGACCTTAGCATCCTCCCCAACAACCACAAACCCTTGTGGTTGCTCAACATAAACATCTTCACTGAGCTCTCCATGTAGAAAATCACGTTTGACATCAAATTGCCAGACTGGAATTTCATGGTGTGAAGCAAAATCTAGTAGACATCTGATAGTGTTCCACCTGGCTACTGGAGCAAAAACCTCATTATAGTCTATCCAAACCTCTGAGCATATCCCTTGACCACCAATCGAGCTTTATGTTTGTCCAGAGTTCATGTTTCAGTGAGTTTAGTTTTGTAAATCCACTTCAAGCAAATAGGGATTATACGTTCAGGAAGATTAGTGAGTTCCCAGGTGTTGTTCTTGGCAATGGACTTCATTTCCTGTTTCATTGCCTCATTCCATATCTCAGCTCGAGAAGCTTCCTCAAAAGTCTGAGGTTCATCTGTGATTACTGTCATAGCTAGCCATTCTATTTGTTCTTCTTCTGCACAACTCCATTCATAAATAGAAAGGTGACCAGGTGGCTTCCTTGTTCTGGGACCCAATTCAGTGCTCCTAGGTAAACCCAACACATCAGTTGAGTCCTCCTCAGCATCCCTATCTGTAGAGTCAAGGCCAGTGGGAGCTGTTGGTGTTTTTGGACTGTCTGGTTCTTCCTTAGTTACTTCTTTAGGAACTGCTGGTGCTGAAACTTGAGGTCCTTCTTCTCCATCAGAATCAACATAATTATCATCACTCCCCTTCCCATATCAGACTTGTCAGGACTGGTTGGATGTCTGATTTCCACATCCAGCCCTTACTTTCATCAAATACTGCATCTCTACTCACTAGAATTTTCTTTGTTTCTAGGTTTTGAAACCTGTCTGCCTTTGATTCTGTAGAAATGCCAAGAAAATGGCATGGGACACTCTTGTCATCGAGCTTCTTCCTGAGTTTATCAGGGATGTGTGCGTATGCCACGCAACCAAACACCCTAAAATGTGAGACAGATGGGGAAGCACTAGTCCACAGCTCTTGTGGTGTTTTTCCAACATTTGCAACTGTGGGACACCTGGTTAGGACATGAGTTTTCCAATTTACAACTTCTGACAGAATGCAGTTGGTATCTGGGTGTCTTTCAACATGTATCTTACCATATTCATGGTAGTTCTGTTCTTTCTCTCAGCCACCCCATTTTGTTGGGGAGTCAAGGCTGCTGTGAGTTGCCTCTTCATGCCAGATTCAACACATAAGGACTGAAATTCAGTCAACAAGAATCCTCCTCCCCTATATTTTCTAAGACATAGAATGGATAGGCATGTTTCCTTTTCAACTTGAACCATGAACTTCTTAAATAATTCCAGTGCTTCAGACTTAGTAGCTAGAAAGAAAACCCATAATTTTCTACTAAAGTCATCAATCAAGGTAAAAATGTACCTTTTACCCCCATTGGAGGTTGGAGTAATGGATTGGGGCCACATAGATATGCATGAATCAGTTAGAGTTTCTGAGTTGCCCTTCATTGACTATGCTTAGGAAATACTTGTCTGGCTTGCTTTCCAACCTGAGAGGTGGAGCAGATCCCTACTGTCCCTTTCAGCTCAGGAATGCCTGTGATAAAACCCTTATGTTAAACTTGCAGCAGGCCTTGAGGGTTCAAATGACCAAACCTTCATTGCCAAAGAGTGAGTGTAGTGTCCTTGGCACTTTTATTTTGCAGTCAGTGAACTTGAGCCTTGTGTGATTCATCCTTCAGGACAAACATCCTGTTGGACCTCATTGTGCTTTCCAACAAAAAACCCTTGTCTTCATGATATAAATCCTGCTGACATTCCCTTTGACCATAAACTCGAGTCCCTTATCCTGCAGTTGTCCCATGCTTAATAGATTTGTTTTCAAACCAGGCACATAGAAAACATTGTGAATAACCAGAGAAACTCCCCCTAGCTGCAGTCTTATCTTTCCTTGACCAACCACATCCAGTTTGGTATCATTGCCCAGTCTTACTTTTCCAGACTGAGTCACCTCCAATGATTCAAACCATCTCTTATCTCCAGACATATGGTTGCTACAACCAGAGTCTAAGAACCACCAGCTCTGCATTCTTTCTGCTAGAGGTTCTTCCTGGAAAGTCATCAGCATAACATCCTTAGGAAGAGCATTGTGATGATTGGATTTAGTATGAGAATAGTAAGCTTGTTGATTTGTGTACCAATCAGGGCATTCATTTTGATAGTGCCCCAATTTGTGCCACTTGAAGCATTCAACCTGCTCCCTATTCCAACCTCTTCCTCCCCTTCCTCTTCCCCTACATTGAAAGCCACCCGTTCTGCCAACTCCCCTTCTACCTCTAGCTCCTTCATCATAAGTCATTGTCAATGTCTGATCTTCCTCCAAAATAAGTTTCATGTGAAACTTCTGTTCATGGAGCAGTGAGTGACTCACTCATACTGTCACTCTAGAAAATGGCCAAGTGTAACCACTTCCTAAAGCGTAGTATAGCGGGTTTGGGTTTTAATGTCAACCCGGGTCCTAGATTTGATGACTACTCGGTGAATTCTTGTTATCTAGCAGTGAAACTTTAGTGCAAGTCCAAATTAACAAACAAACAAAGCAAGTTAAACGGTTGTTTTCAAGTCGAGAGAGGTCACCCGGATATGGTTCCCCCTAGACTGCAGTTAAGCCGGATTGCAATTTACCAAGTTCGGTTTTCATGAAAGTTATACTGCGGAAGGTTCTTAAACAGTCTGAAGTCTCGACTAAAGGTCTCCAGACCCTCTCAATCTGAGTCTCCAGCGGGCGACTAACCTCCACCGGAGTAAACAGATTGAGGCCCTAACGAACCAAACCTCCACTACCGAATTGAATTCGGTACAGAATAGCGAATTGGCTCCTCGACTAAAGTCGCCAATTCCCTACCTTCAATTAGGGTGCTCTATCAACCTAGGCAGATACTCTCATTCTAGGTTAAAGCAGAAACAACAGGAATTTGATCAGGATTCAAGTCATTCAATCATTCAAGCCTCAATCGAATATAATCAGATCATAAACTCTGTACTTGGGTTCATACAATCAGACCTAACATACAAATCTAGGGTTCCCCATACCCAGATGAATGGGGAAACTACTCCATGGAAAGAGAAGCAAAAGCAGATTCAGACGCGGAAATCATACTGTGAAGGATGAGTTTCTGCTCCTGGTTGTCAATCGGCACTTCTCCAAGCTCAAGCCGGGCTCCAATGGTGATGAAGATCAAGCTATGGCACTTGGGAACTCTGGTTCGTCGCTTTCTCTCTCTAGGAATCGCTCTGTCTCTCTAAAACTCGGAACCCTTGATTTTCAGCCTTCTTTTCCCTTAAAACTGCTGCCTGTCGCGATACCCGGTCGAAATACCCGGTCGGGTATTTTGGGTCTCGACCGGGTATAATTGAAGCGCACCGTTTCGGCCTCAGGGGAAATTCCCGGTCTCTTCCAATAATCCCCGACCGGGGATTTTTGCCTCTTGCCCGGGCCCCCTTCTGTTTCTCACGGACGCCCAAAGCCAAAAATCCCCGACCATGGCCAGATAATACCCGGTCGGGTATTTCTGCTCATGGCCGGGTATTTTTGCTCTCCAGCATACTTCAAGCCTCACTTGCTCCTTTCGACCCGAATCTCGTTCCTTCGCCTCGATTCCAACGCCGAGTCCTGAATTATAACATAAACGCACAACCTAGCATGAAATCGGCTTAAAACACGAGAATCAACATCTCAACCGGCTCAAGAATAGGGGTGAAAACATGTGTAATTATCGGTCTATCAGTGAGCTCTGGAGAGCATCAACAGAGAGAGTTTCTATGTCTTTGGACTCCTCAATGGAGCAGACAGCATAGTTAAACCTCTCAGTCAATGTTTTTAAAATCTTTTCAACTATTTTAACATCAAGCATATCTTCTCCACAATTTCCCATATCATTAGAAACTACCATAACTCGACTAAAATAAGCAGTAACAGACTCATCCTCTTTCATCTCAAGAACTTCAAAAGTCCTTCTCAAAGCCTGCAAGTGGGTCTTCTGAACACGAGTACTTCCCTGATACTTGGTCTTCATGGCATCCCAGAGTTGTTTGGAGGTGGCCTTGTTGGTGATTGTCTTCAGAATGGATTTGTCTATGGAGCAGAACAAGTAGTTCTTGGCTTTGAGGTCCTTGAGCTTAAGATCCTCCAGGCTCTTGGACTCCGCATAAGATAACTGAGTTCCAGCATCTGGTTCAGGAATGCCTTCACTGACAACCACCCAATATTCTTTTGATCTAAGGAAGTTCTCCATGAGAAGGCTTCAGTGATTAAAGTCCCCATCAAAGTTTGGTAACTCCACTTGTGCAAAACCAACATTGTCACTCATGTTTGCAAAATAATCAAACAACCCTCTGTACCCAGAAAGATCGCACACCCTTGAAAGGATTCCTCACCAACGTACTCTCATGTTTCCCACACCCAGATCCTGCACTCACACTCAATTTCACTCACACACAATCACTTAGAACTTTTCTTGAAAGCAACAATGGTTACAGCCTGGTAATGCTCTGACACCAAATGTAGAAAGCAATTAAGAGCAAACTGACGACCTTTTATTGATTTGAAAGAAATATACATATAGTGGTTGATGCAAACCACAATCCCTGGTTGCTATCAATGTTCCATAACCCTTGAATCACGCTAAACACGATCCAACAAACTAACAACTAACTAGAGAAAGACTCTCAACTAGCTAACCACTACTGGCAGGGCTCGATTGTAACATGATGCAAACATAATGATTGACTTTGCAATACGCCAAACGATGTCACATTGCTTATTACACAGAAACTCAATTTAAACTGCTTCTTTGGCACGCTTCCAATCCAAATGTTAGCTCGGATTCCTTCTCAACAGTCACTTGGGTTTGTCTCGTTAATATACTCAAAATTCAACTCATAAAATATAGATGAATTCGATCAAAAGTCGATAATCAAATTAGGTATCTAACAACAATGTTGAGAAATCTCATGAGCATTAAACGAGTTAGCTCACGATTTGAACTCAATAAGTCATTGAGTCAAACTAGCTCACGAGCCTCGCAAGCCGGAACAAGATTTAACTCAGCTTTGGCTCATTAATAATTGTGTCTGAGTTTTGAATTAGTTTTTCTCTCGACTTGTTTGCAACGGCCGTCCTCTCCCGTCTCCAATTAATATGGCTCAAACAAATTTGAAAACCAGATAGTTGTCACGCCGGCCGGCGTGCTACTGGTTGTACCGGGTTCAACCGGTATCGGTCATAAAACCGGCGTGATACCACCGATATGACCGGCATGATCGATATACGTATCTCTAAGTAAAATGACCTTATTTTAGAAAATTTAATTGATAAAAATTATTTTATTATTTATTTTATGAGTATAAAAGTTAAATATTGATGTTATTTGTTGGATTCAAATATAAATGTTTAGGTATTGACGTTAAATGTCATGTTTAAATATGAGTATTTATAATTTTATTTGTAATATTGACCGGCATGAACCGGCACAAACCGGTATGTGCCACCGGTTGAACCATTCCATTTGCTAAACCGGCACACTGGTATAAACCGGTTTGACAACCTTTAATACATACAACTAGATTGGAGCCCGACCAATGGTCGGGTTCATTGACATAAACAACAATTACAATAAGACAAAGTATGAAACATTTTTAGTATCATAAAATAATCCAAATTATTTAATTATTGAAAAAAAAAAATTATACATCATAAAATTATCTGACATCCTAACCTATTCATCGACTAAACTAAACAACATATGGATACCCACTAATAACAATGTCTTAGTTTTTTCATCAACGAAACATCTATCTCTGTCATAATAGAGTTTCTTCCTTCTTATCAACATTATCATTATCTTACTCTGGTAATGATTAATTAGTGACTATTTCGATGTTATTAGTTATTTTTTGAATATGGATTTATTTAAAGCGGTACCCGTGAGATTAATTGTGTGGATGCGTTGTTTGATCATTTTGGGTGGCTTCCAAGTCGGTGTTTGAAAAATATTAGAGTTTTTGTGTTTTCCTATATATTTGTATAGTATTCATTCACTTACATTATTAAAGAATAAATAGAAGATTTACCATATCAATAATCTCATTGTTCTTCCTCTATAATCCTTTCAATTTTGTTCTCTCTAAACCTTAACTTTATTCTACATCCCCTGAATTTCTATCAATTATCTTCTAGCCTCCCCCTCTTAAATTCAGTAATCTCAATCCAATCCCAATTCTTCGTTGTCCAGTAATTTATTGATTTTCATTATTTTGCCTAATTCGCTTCTAATCCAACCCCAATTCTTCCTCATCTGATACTTTATTTATTTTCTTTATTTTTCCTAATTCTCCTCTGACCATATCTTTATCTTAATCAATCTCAGATTCTAAAATCCTCTCTCTCGTCAATTGGTATTATAGCCTAGTTACCCTTGCACCCAACAACATCATCTATGTCATTCTAGTCTACACATTGATTGTTTTTAGCGACTTTGTCGAAATTTACTTGAAAGCTTTGAAGGATATATCGGTGCGAAAGAAGTAGCAAGTATGAGCTTCGATCAATAAGGATAATAAAACTACTTTTTGGTTGATGGCAACGTGAATTGAGAATTTTCCATTCATATTTTTTAGTTAGAGCGTTTCTTTTTGTCGTTATTAGTTCATTGCGGCAGCTGAAGTTAATTGGAAGTGAAAGAGTGGTCAAGCCTTGAACTGAAAGTATAGAAAGAAGTTCACACAAATTCAGGTTGATTCTTTAGGGCAAAAATATTTCAAAGGAGATGGACTGATGAACGATTAGTTAGCTATTATTATTCTTGATTTTATGAATGTTTTCTATATTTTCTCGTATTTTTAGCCACCCAAGCATTCTTGCCCCAAAATCCTAATTTTTTATTATGTCTCCCTGCATTTCTAATTCTCTTACTCTCCATATCTCATTAATTTTGGCCATTTATCTTTCTACCAATGATCAATCTCGGTGCCAAGATTCTCACTTCATCAAATCCACTACCTCCACCATTAGCAGACTCTTTCTTCTTCTCTTTTATTTTATTTAAAGCAAAATTTTAATGGTAAAACGTTTGCAAATATTATTTTGGTGCAAGTAAAATTTTCCCATATGTACAAATTTGTGCACTCGCTTATAGTATCCACGATGTGGTGAGCATGATGTTGAACTTCAACTCCATTGCCTCAATTTTTCGGAGATAAGAAGGTGGAAGTCCTCTCATTTTGTCACTGATTTGTAATAGTTTTCCAGCAAGACATTCCACTTCCATAGTTTCTAGATTTCCCAACATCAAGGTGAGTGCAGATGAAAACAATGTCTTCTCATATGCAAAATTGATGATCCAGTAACTAACCAAGTGTGTGAACGACATTTAACTGGTATCTGTCATGCCTAGTAATCTTCACAATTTTGGAATTGGTGGTATTTTAAGTGCGTCCTAGATACACATGAGAGTATTTTCAATGCCAATTTGATTTTTTTTTTTTACATTCATGAACAAATAATAACTATATTTATAAAATAAAATATTTACAATATTTAATTGAGAAATCTTGCCCAAAAAATCTACTAATGGTTAGAACTTTAAAAAATTGTATATAACTAAAAGGCATAATACCTTATTTTGACATGAACTTCAACATAAAACACACATTCGTTTTGGAATAATTAATATATTTGTATGGCCCGAACTTTTCACATATTAAACATCCTGGACAATTTTTTCAATCTATAAATTCGTGGTCTCAACTATGCATGAAAGTTATGAAATTGGCCAAACCCGAGATTTGGCTGTTATCTTAGACGGTCAAACGCATTGACTAACGGTCAACGCGCCACGTCATTGCCAAATCATCATAGATCACTTAAATTTTTTGGCTTTTCCACCATTTAACTTTTATCTTTATTATTTTGAAAAAAAGAAGAAGGAAAAAACATTCGGGTCCCTTTAATATGGAAATATAGGTGGGAAAAATAAAAATATTAAGTGGTTTGTGATGACGTGGCGGGTTGACCGTTAGTCAACGCGTTTGACTGTCCAAGATAACGGTCAAATCTCGGGTTTGGCTAATTTCGTAACTTTGATGCATGCATAGTTGAGGCCACAAAGTTATAGATCGAAAAGATTGGTCAGGATGTTTAATATGTGAAAAGTTCGGGCCATACAAATACAAATATATTAACCCAATTTGGAAACAGATAGACAAATTTGACCCAAAATTTAGGTTGACTGTTAATATTGAAGGTAAAACATTTCTTTTGTCTATGTCTATCATATTATGATGAGGTGGTTGCGACATGGCTTCCACATCATTTATTTTGAGCTAAATTTGTTCTTTTCTTTCAAAATTCAGACAAACTATCTTATTTGAAAATTCTTCCCAAAATTTTCTTTCACGTCAAAGTTCAAGCCAAAATAGGGTATTCTCCCTTTTTTTAAATAAATTATGGGAAAGACACTTCGCACCACCTCATAATGGATTTTGATTTTAATTTATGGATTTTCTTTTAGTCTGCTTGAATAAGAAATGGGCCAATAACAAAAAATAAAAATATTAAGTGGTTTGTGATGACGTGGCGGGTTGACCGTTAGTCAACGCGTTTGACTGTCCAAGATAACGGTCAAATCTCGGGTTTGGCTAATTTCGTAACTTTGATGCATGCATAGTTGAGGCCACAAAGTTATAGATCGAAAAGATTGGTCAGGATGTTTAATATGTGAAAAGTTCGGGCCATACAAATACAAATATATTAACCCAATTTGGAAACAGATAGACAAATTTGACCCAAAATTTAGGTTGACTGTTAATATTGAAGGTAAAACATTTCTTTTGTCTATGTCTATCATATTATGATGAGGTGGTTGCGACATGGCTTCCACATCATTTATTTTGAGCTAAATTTGTTCTTTTCTTTCAAAATTCAGACAAACTATCTTATTTGAAAATTCTTCCCAAAATTTTCTTTCACGTCAAAGTTCAAGCCAAAATAGGGTATTCTCCCTTTTTTTAAATAAATTATGGGAAAGACACTTCGCACCACCTCATAATGGATTTTGATTTTAATTTATGGATTTTCTTTTAGTCTGCTTGAATAAGAAATGGGCCAATAACAAATTAAGGCCAAACCTATTGTAGAACCTATGTATAACGTCAAAGCAGGGCATAAAAATGGTTGTCCAAAAAGACTAAAGAGCCCCTCCTTAAATTGCGCAGAAGCTAGCATTTTTCCAATTTCATATGTTCTCACCCGGAATGTCCATATAGTATTGGGAGGATTCTAATTACGTACGAGCCTTTTGTTAGTATTGAGAGCTTTATTTGGATGGAAGAATTTTTTTTAATGAACTTTGTATTAATTAACAGGTGGGGTAACTACAGCCTCATCTCTCTGTAAAAGAGATTGGATGAAATAATTGAATGGTGAAATTTTATGTTCAATTTCATGAAGTAAGGGTTGGTTTGGAGAATATAAATTTTTTTTATAATAAGAGAATATAAGTTTAAATCTATAGATTGTCGACAATCTGAAGACTCTAATTCTTCAGATTGTTGAAAATAGATTTAAAATGTTTACTGTTTGGTAACTGTGATTGTTAACATTGAATGAAAATAAAAATTTTAATTTGATATTAAATAACATGTTTGTCTTTGATAAAAAAAAATTAGAGTGGTTCGAGAAATATTAAAAACTTTGTTGATAAATATATTTGATATGAAAAATAAATAAAAGAAAGAGCACGAATCAAGATATAAAATCTCTCTGATTATGAGAGATTTGATATGAGTAGATTTTAGAGATTTGAAATCTCTAAAGCTAAAATCCACAATACAAAGAGCAACAAAAAAAAACATAACTTTCTACAAAATCTAAGAATTTAATGAATCCACGCTCTAAATCCCGTACTCCAAACGACCCCTAAATAATTTAACAGATTGTGCTATTTGAATAGATGAAAAATAAAATTCAAATGGGCAATTTCTATAATTTACAACGCTGAACATAAAAAAAACTAATATAATTCACTTTATAAAAATTAAATATTATATCTAAATTAAATATTATATTAAAATTTTCTGTTCATATTCTTCCAAATTTCATTATCTACAAAATATATAATGGCAAAACATGAGTTGGAATTCTTTCATTTCAAATTTCGTGGCCTGAGAGTGATTCTAGGAAGGTTATTTTTGTCATTGCACCCAGTTCATGTTTATATATTAAAAATGTTATCATTAGAGTTTGAACTTTGGTCACTTGAATGAAGAAGAACATGATGATAACCAACTAGGCTACATTTTATTTATTCTTATTTTTTTTATTGAACTCTATGAATATGTTTGGTGATGATGCTTCTATATTTATATTTTATCTTAAGCTATTTATATTTTATAGAAAGAAATTAGTTCTGAAATCGGAACTCAAGTAGTATTGATTCAAACATTAATATTAAATTGAAGGGTAAATACAATGTATTAGCCACAACTATTATGAAGCGGGGAATTATAGCCACAACTATGTAAATTGAAATTATTAGCCAGAATTATTGTTGCGGGTCAAGATATGGCTAACTGTCTGTTACTATTATTGAATTTTAACAGAGAAGGCCACGTCATTGACCATGACAGCAGCCACGTGGCCACGTCGGACTGCTTTTAATTTATAACTTTAAAACATAAAAGTTTTAGTCATAATTATTAACGGAATTGTTAACAGAGAGTTAACGTTTGGCTAAAAATTTGAATTTTCATAGTTGTGGCTATAATTCCTCGCTTCAGAATAGTTGTGGCTAATATATTGTATTTACCCTAAATTGTATGTGTTGTTTAGTTCAGACAAAATAAAGAAGTTAACCAAAAGATGGACCTTTGTGATGAGTATAATAATTTTTTATCTACCATAATATAATGATAAAATTGGAAAATAGAGTCTCATTTCAACTTTCGTGGCCTGAGAGTGATTCTAGAAAGCTCTTTTTTTGTCATAGTGCCCAATTTATCTTTATATTATGTATAGATTTTCTTTATATTATGTATAGATTTGTGACAAAAAATAACTATATTTGTCACAAAGATCCATGTTTTGGCTACACATATGTATTTTATCTAAACTGAACCACACATACAATTTATTGTTTAATGTTTGAATCAATGTTACTTGAGTTCCTATTTCACAATTAATCACTTTCTAAAAGATATAATAATTTCAAATAAAATACATTTTCTACTTGGTTGAAGAAGCTCTTTCTATAAGATAGATTCAATGTTTTAAGATTTTATATTTCAAATTTCGTGAAGCGAGAGAGAAAGTAGGAAGAGTATTTTTGTCATCACAATTATTATCTACTTCATATGAAAAAGTATCAATATCAAGATTTGAACCATGGTCTCTTAAAACATAAACAATAATCACAACCAATTACACTAAACAAATATGTTCTATCTTCATAAATTGTAAACATATGCACTAAGTTAAGATTTGAAAAGCATAGGACTTTTCGCGGTTAGCTAGCTTATTAAATCTTCTGAAAAGCAAAGTTTAATACGTGATTTATAATTTTTATAACCTATAAAATGATAGGTAATCTTAAAATTGCAACAAAAAATTTATTGCTTGAAATATTGCATATCGAACTGCAGTATTGAATATGCAAAAGCGATGTAGAATTATTTAAATTAATATGAATGTTCAGAACTAATACGAAACAATAATATTTTGTACAAACTATAGGTGACTGGTTCTCTTAAATTTTAGCCTGGTTAACTGCTAAACATTAAACTGTTGCTAATCGGGCATGAATGGACCCGACAATAATGAGACGATATCGAGTTTAATGTGATGTTCATTTTGTTAGTTTTGGATTGGATGTGTTGATCAATTTATAAGGCATGAACATATAAATGAGTTATAATTAACCTCATTATACAATTTTTACTCTTTATAATAATTAATTTAATCTTAATATTTGTTATGTTTGAAATATTTTATGTATGATTTAGAGGTATAATTATTATTTGTGACATTGGTTGTAATTTATTCAAATGTAGTATTTCATCAGGTAGTCAAAATCGTATACTGAGTGCATTTATGACTGTTTTTATCTTGGTGTTGTGAATAGGTAGAAACTTAATTGTTATAATGCATATAACTATACCTAAGCACATGGTCGAGCTAGCACGACACAGTTAGAGCATGCCATGAAGACAATGTATATGGATCGGCCATGTACAAGCATGAATGCTTCATGGGTTGTACCAGACTTAAACTTCAAGAGCTCTCGCACAAGTGCGAGCACCACACAACATATATTGGTGAACACATGTTTTATGGAGAAATGCGTCATTTGATAAAAATAAAACAAAATATTCTAAAAATAACATATAAAATTTTAATTAATTAGTAGTTTCTCACATCAAAGTGTGACGACTCATATGCTAAAAGGTTTATAAAATATATTCATTGTTTATTTTGAGATTCAAACCTTTTTCAATGTATAAAACTAAAAATTTATTTATAAAATCATTATTGATTAACTTTAAAGCTGAAATGTCTTTTTTACAACCTGCAGTAATAACAAACAATGTCACCAATAACTTAAGAAGTAAGTAAAGTGAAAAAGAAATTGGAATTTAGTATTTCTTTGCAAATGTGTGTTTGGGGGGGGGGGGGGGATTTTTTTTGTCTAAAAAATTTAAGCAAGGGTTGAAACTCATATATAATTTTTATGAATATTGCATATTGAATTAGAGTATTGAACATTTTGAAAGCGATATATAATTCTTAAATTAGTATTAATTTTCAATCCGATTGACCAATAGCCTTAGACCTATTGCTAATCTGACATGGATCCAATAATCATAAGATGAGATTTAGTTTAATATGGCTTCAGTTCAAAACCATTTTTTTATGTGTAATGAATTTGTACGACAAATACATTTAAAGTGAAGATGAACCTGATTATGCATTTTGATTCTTTAGATAAATACAATGGTTTAAGGCTTTAAGAGATAAGCTAACTATACACTCACACGATTGGTTTAACAAGTTCTGCTTTTTATCACTTTTAATAATTAGTTTATTCACAAACTATCAAGCTACTTTGCTCCGTCGATGAATAAGCGACCATCATTCGCCATGTTTCAGGTGCTCTGATTCACACTATTGATTGTGAATCGAGAAGAAGCATTTCGAATGCAAAATTGGAGAAGTGATTGGGATGTTTATAGGTTTCTCACGATTCCAAGCGGTGGGAAGAAAGAGGAAGGGAAAAGGGGGTGAGTTGTGAGATACAAAACTGAGAAAGAGGGAGATGGAAGAACAAATGGAAAAACAAAGAGAAAGGCAAAGAGAGAGTGAGGACATTTAAAAGAGGTGGAAAATTAGGTAGTGTGAAATAATTGTTCTTCTACTTTAATTAGTGGATATTCTTGGCCTTATTCTATTGAGTTTTGATTTATTTTAGGAGATGACATTATATTTGACATATTTTTTCCATTTCAATTTAAAAGACTAAATCAATATTATCATTTGGAAGATTTTCCTTAATACTATTATTGTAATTTCTGATATTTTAATGTCAATATTTTAGTGGTTTTTTATTTAAAGTTTGTACTGATTGTACGTACCGGCGGTTAGACCATAAAACTTTACATTATAGGCTAAATCGATAAGTGATATTAGCAATATGAAACTGTTGAACCACAGTTAAATTATGACTTCAGTATAAAATACTCTACTACCAACATTTTCGATACGATTTTACAATCCTTTGATTCAGACAATTCTTTTACACTGGTGGAAACAAAAGTTTTAAGACACATTTTGAACTATCTATTACAAAAAAACATAAGTCAGTTAGCGATAATGAGAATATTCGATCTCATGCAACCCAAAAGAAACTTTGCAACTTCTATCTTTTTAAAATAAAGGGCTAATACCACTAGGAAACCCGAACTATTAACTTTGTGTCATTTGTGTCCTAAAGTATTCGATACGACATTTGTGTCCCAAACTATTTTTCCGTTATAGTTGACTGGCGTTGACCGTTAATTTTTAACAGAAACTTTAGTCAGCGCTGATGTGGCATCTGACGTGGAATTTATAATATCAATTTATAATATTTTCCATATAAATGAATAACCTAAAACAAAAAAAAAATAAAAAAAATATCTCTCTCTTCCACTCACTCTGATCTCTTCTCCCAGCAACCATGGCCGTGAAATCCAATGACGGCGGCGGTGGTTACCTGGTTATCTATACTTCCGCCACCGAGCTGCTGCAGATGGCAAGAGAGCCGGAGTTCTTGGGATGGCTGAGAAGCATCCGGAGGAGGATCCACGAGGATCCGGAGCTGGCTTTCCAATAATTCAACACGAGTCAACTGCTGAGATCGGAGCTCGACTCGCTCGGGATTTGGTACACGTGGCCGGTGGCGGAGACCGGGGTCGTTGGTTCGGTCGAGTCAGGGTCGCAGGCGTGGTTCAGTCTTAGAGCGGACATGGACGTGCTTTCCATTCAGGTTCGTGAAATCCAACGACGGCGGCGGGCCAGCTTCAAGCGGGATTTCGATCCGGACGACAACCATTTGGGGATCGAGGCGGTGGATCTGGATCTGAGGGGAGTGGGGAGATGAAGGAGAGCAAGAAGAAGAAGAAGGGATGAGAGAGGTTGAGGGAGGAGGAGGCGGCCGATTGAAGAAGAGAGAAGGCGCCCGGCGGAATTGGTGGAGGAGATTGACGGAAGAAGGGTTATGGTTGGCCGGCTGCAAATTATTTGTCTGTATTGGGCTGGGCAATTTTTTTTTCTTTGGGCTTTTTTCTTTTATTATATGGACTTTTTTAAGTGACATAAAAAGATAAATAAAAATTAGGTTTTTAATCATTTTTATAACAATTTTTTTATTTTTTATTTTTTTAATTAAAAATATGAGGTGTCACTGACGTGGCATCTACGTGGCTGCCACGTCAACAAAAGTCAATGTTAATGTTGACTTCCGTTTGGTCAACCGTTATATATAACGGTCAACAAAATCGTCAGGACATAAATGACACAAAACTATAATAGGTTGGGACACAAATGTCATATCGAATACTTTAGGACACAAATGACACAAAGTTAATAGTTCGGGTTTCCCAATGGTATTAGCCCTAAAATAAATGTATGCTATGTAAGATAACTTTTAGTGCAAGAGAGTTATCTCATCTTTAATATGATCTATTATGAAACCCATGAGTTATGAAAGGAATAGGAGTGTTACATTTGATTCAATTGGTTATAAGAATAGGGAGTTATCAAAGATTAATAACTCCAAAGAGTTATGTTCCTATTGTAACTCTTCCATGATGGATGGTTGAGATGAAGTGTAAAGATAAAACTTAATAGGAATTTTGGTCCTCTCTCCACCTATAAATTGTATGCTTTGGACCATCACAAGAGATATCATAAGAAACACATATATCAAGTGACTTATAGGCTAGGAGAGAGAATCCCAAAATTCAACATTGCTACTTCTTCATAAGTTCTCTCTCAATCACCATGGAAGGAGGTATTCTTCTAATCTCTTTTCTATTTCATGTGATTATCATGTTGTTCTATCGATCTTAGGGTTTCATGTAAATTCAAGGTTTACATGTGATATCAGAGCTTAGGTTATGAATAACATGACAATCCTTGAATTACGATATATACAATTTAGGAGAAACATCTTTCCAAAGCTCAATTGTTATTGACAATTTTTTTTAACCACACGTCTTTTACATACATTTCATGATTTTGTATGTACATTGGAGACATGTATAATGATAAATATAGTTTTTTTTTCCTTAACAATAATAAAGGAGAAATGTATAATGAAAACGAAGAAAATCCACAGATTTCTTGTGTTTTTTTTGTTTGTCTAAAGTTGATATATTTCTCAATTTTTTTTAGCTAATAATTACGGCTATAACGATATTATTGAGAATATATATATATATATATGGTGGCTTCTATCGTACCCCGGGTAAATTCCGGGGTATGGCGTACCTTGGGTGATCTTGACCGTACGTGTGATCTCGACGGCTGAGATTAAATTTTATTAAATGATTTATTTTTTCGGAATTTATATTAAATAAAATTACAGATCAACTCATAGAATTAGTTTTTCTTTCATTTTAGTCCATTGTAAACCAAATCGGGTTGGTTCTGTTTAGTTATTGAATTGACCCAAAACCCAACCACCCTAAGAGAAAGGACACCTACCCTTGCCCCACCCGCAGCCCTACCCCTCTCCTCCAAATCCCGACCTTGGACCTTCTCTCTTCTCCATTTTTCTGTTCGAATTGGGAATAACCCTGTTCTTCCTCCCTACTCCTGTAAATCATCCCAGCCGTCTCAGAAAATGGCAGCGATAATTGAACCACTCTGTTTCCTCCTCTTATTCTTCTTCGTTTTCCCGTTCTCGACTGTTATATTTCACACCTGTCCTATGATTCCTCCCAATCGATTGTTTGAACCCTAAACTGGCCGAATATCGCAGGTAATCTCGGCGTCAAGCTGTGCAAGCATAAGCACCCCCATCCCTTTGAATGAAAACTAATTGTTGCTTGTATGAGTAATTCACTTGTGTAAACAGCTGGGCAGGCGGAGATGATTGCACTGGAGAAGGCAATGAAAGAGGCCATGGTTCCTTCAGGATCTGCTAGGGAGGTAAGAAAGGGATTTTGAATTGAAATTGCCGAAATTGATTTTCGAACTACAATGCTGTGATTTTGGATGGATCTCTGATATGGATGAGGTGTATTGTAGACTGATTTGGGAAGAGAGGTCTCGTTGTTTGAAGCGGAGGCTACAGCTGTGGAGTCTGTATTTCAAAAATTCTATTCCTGCATTTTTTTACACTGAAACCGTGGGGTTCGAACTAAACAGAGACCCCGACAGGCCCAGTCCTGCTTCTATCTTCGTGGTTAACTTTGACAAGGTAAGGGTTTTGACGAATTGTGGTGACGGTTTTATGCATTGATGATAAACAGAGTTAATGTGTATCGGAATTAGGTGCTTAAGATGTCCCTTTCCAGGATCATGTGTGTTTTTGGTCCATTCTTTCAGTAGTCTTTGACATGATCTGTTGAGGAGCTTGTTTGGTGGTTTTCTTTTTCCAGGTCAGAATGGATCCGAGGAACAAGGAAGTCGATCTTGATAGTTTCATGTTTAGCACAGTTGATAAGTTGTCTGAAGAAGATATGAAGAAACAAGAGGGTGATTACATTTATAGGGGGAGCAACTCAAGTTTGGTTGAGCTCAGACAAATATTATTTGAATGGACGATATGTGACCTCTTTCATTTTAGCCACATTCTTAACTAGTGATGCTTTTAATGGTTTAAGGGTCCATCTTTATTGAAAAATGGTTTAAGGGTCCACTTGATTGGGCTGGTTGTTGGACGATCCTCGAGCAAATTTCGATGGGTTACTTCGTGAAGACGTGATGGGAATAAGTTTCCCGAGGCAAGTAATCTGGCCAGTTTATCTCTATTAGTTTTTATGCTAATCTCAGAGGTGGCTGTTTCTGTTGCTGCTATTTTGGCTATCTGTCTGCAATGTGAGATTACTGTAGCGGTTCCATTTCTGTTTGGCAAACTAGCCTCTGGCTGTGTACTTGTGTTTATTCGGCTGAATAATAAACGTGTCCTTAAATCGTTACCATAAAGAGGGCATTTGTTGGAAAGGAAGAAACAAAACTAAATGCTAAAATGTTTTAGCAGAACACACTATGCGACTAGATATCCTTAAATCTTTACCATAAAGAGGGCATTCGTTGGAAAGGAAGAAACAAAACTAAATGCTAAAATGTTTTAGCAGAACACACTATGCGACTAGATATCCTTGAGCCCTGAATTCGCCTCTTCTGGCAAGCTGCTTTCCTCTCTTGGGAAGCTATTTTGTACTCAAGTGTATGAGCTTCAAACCTAGGCGCATTCTGATTTGCTTTCTTGAGCACCTTGTGTCTTATGTAATTGGTAGGCTCTTTGACTAGGTACAATGCCACCTGCATTCTTCTCAAATGATTGCATGGCTGTAAGGACAGAAAATATAACGTATTAATACAATAGTTGACATAGTTTTTTTAATGTGCTCGTAGAAATAAATGGGCCTAGGTAGTAGGTGATTTCTTACCCAAATATAATAGTCATCATCCCAAGTTGATCCCATCATCCACACACAAACCCAGATCCCACTATCATTCCTGTTTAGAAAGATGCATTACGTAAGACACAAATATTTTATTTGTCTAGTGAAATTATGACCAAATATACATTCTTACTTGTGTCGTTGTGTAGGAACTTCAGGAGTGATCAAAGAAAACTCCTTAATCTGTGGTGGTGCACATGTTGATTGAACTTCCTTGTGTAAGGCATCGAACAAGTCGTTCAGAAATTCAATCTAGAACGTTCAAAAAGTAACCTATGAATTACAAAATTTTGTTGGAAAATATAATGCCACATAATTGAATTACAAACACGTGTATTGAAGTATGTATTCAATGGCACAAATTTTAACTATACCATTGTGTTAACTGCATTTCTACGGATTGTCTGGCGCTCTTTTGATGGGCATGAATCCAGAATGTGTACTTGTTTCTCGTCCATCAAAATTATAGCTAAATACCAGTGGATGCCTTCATCATTCATCATATCTTTCATGGGAAGACAAACCTTCACAGGTACGAGAAAACAATCCAATTAACTAATTAGTTTTCCGACATAATTCATTCAAGAAATTAAGCAGAAGGGCAGGCATAATTCACGCGCACATATGTTGTGAAAACCGCTACTAAATAAGCAGAAATGAGAAGGAAGAATTGTGGAGAAGTCATAACCTTTCTACAGTTACGAGCTTTTGATAGGAATTTTGTATCATATAACTCTAATGCCTTTGCAGATGTCATGCCATAATTAACGACCATATCCTGGTAGGAAAATGAAGTTAAATCATTGAACACTAATCTTACTTAATAAACAACCAACCCTGTGTAAACTGAATTAGAATTACAAAGCAAAAGCAACACTTACCTGCAATTCCGTAGGCAGAAAGCACACTCTTCTTCCACGACCAGTATCGCTTTTAACTTCGTCCAAGGTCAAGTGGCATGCTAACGCTGTAATTACCTAAAACACAATAGAAATAAAATCCAATGATTAAAAATCGTTAAGCACGTTCAGGTCAACTAGGGGCTTTTCGCAGAAGTACTTACATCAGCATTAACGCTTGACTCGGGGCATAAGCTCCATAATGTCTGCCTGGTGTATGATTTCATCATTGTTTTGACCAAAGCTTCATAAGGAGGAAGGTCTTCTGCAAATATATAGTGAGCAAAACTCACTTCTTCGTCACTGTAGTTGACGGCTGTAGGGAGCTCAAACCTTGTGGTACCCTTCAATCATGGAGAACGAACAAATAGAGGAAATAAGAAGAGGTTTTCACTAGGATTACAAGTGGCGGAGAAAGGAACGAAGGAAAACAACGAAAATAGTGGGCGAAAAGGAAGCATATGTACATCACTAGGATTACATACCTTCATTGACAATTTTTGTGGAGGCGTGAGGGGTTTGTTTTGCACACCTAGCTCATAATGTTCCAGCCCTGGTTCAGCATCAAGAACAATCACCTTCGAGTCGGGTGTAGGTGGGAGGATGACGTCTTGCATTCTTGTTTTCTTTGCAGGAGATACATAGTTCTCCAATTCCTACAATAATGAACAATCAAGTCAGAATAAGTTTTGTATAAATAACCTACTGTTAAAGCTCCTGGACGAACCATAGACTTGGCTAGAGGACGCGTTAGGCGTACAGTAGACTGGCCGCTCGTCATCTTGTTCTTCTCCCTGATATAATTGTACAAAAAAGCAACGAGAGAGTGGAATATAAGAACAAATACAACGAAATAGCTGACTAAACAGTTAAAGAAAACACATTAGCGGATTGCATAACTTACACTTCCTTCCCCATAATGTTACAGACACAATGTTTACCAAAGGGCCTCTGCGCTACTTTTAGTTGAATGAGTTTTGGGCAAGATGTTTGGCCATATTAATAGATGCGCCAGAGGGGTGTTTAACCACGTCTATTAGGAAAACCCGTGAGATATCAATTAGAGTTTTTTTATGTGTGGGAACTTCTATATTTATCCACCTCATTAAATGAACTTAATAAGGAATTAACTAGTTACGTGTGAACTTCTATATTTATCCACCTCATTAAACCGATTAGGGGCTTCATTTTAGGGTTTTAAGGTTCGAAACGACATGACCACGAAAGCAGATGGAAGAAGGGAAGAAGACGATGCCAATTTAACCTCCTTGGTTGGTTGTGGCTCCGCCAGTTTATGAATTCACGTTTGGCCCATTTTCAACCAATAAATTAAGAGTGATCTAGGCTTCCCGCGGCAGGCTTGGTTATGCGAACCAAGGAGGTTATTTAGGCCCACTAGTTTTATTTAAATAGGCCAAACGAATTCAGTCCAGCCCATGGATGTTTTGACCCAAATTGATCTGTTAAAAACAAGGATTTAATTTCACAGCTTATATACAACATCCGTTAGGTTTTTCATAGTGAAGCGCCAGCGGAGAGGCTAGTTCCTTAGTACTACTTTGGCTAGTTAGGGTTAGTTGGCTTGGACAATCACAAGCGCGACGATCATGGAAGACGATGAAATCGTCGAAGTGGAAAACAATGAAGATATTAACAACAGTAACGGTTCAACTATTCACAACGTTCACCAAAGTTCAGAGGTAGAAGATGATGATCTTGCCGATCTCTTACTTCTACAGCAAGAAGATATCGAGAAGCTAAGATTCGCTAACACTGAAGAAGCCTATGATTTTTGGAGGAACTATGGGCTGGTCACCGGCTTTGACGTCAGGAAAGAAGATATTGGCCGAGATAAAGACAAGGTCATGATATGGCGTCGGTTTGTATGTTCTGGTCAAGGAACAAAGCGCGACCGAAAGGGTGAACGAAAGAGGGAACCAAAAGGAGAGACGAGATTTGACTGCAAAGCTAGGATTCGTGTACGACTAGACAAGTCAGATGGGAAGTGGTTTGTGGATACCTTTCATAACGTGCACTCTCACGTAACGGTTCCAAAAATATACCGACACTACATGAAAGGGAATCGACAGTTGAGTGATGCAGTTAAAGCAGCAATCAATTTTCGGAGAGCAGCAGGAATGAAAACATCACAGATTGTTTCACTAGCGGTTGCAGAGGCAGGAGGCTATAGCAAGATGGGGTTCACGAGGAAAGATGCGTATAATTACGTGGACAAAGATCGGAAGGAACAGATTAGTGATGGTGATGCTGCGACAGCACTAGCTTACCTACAGGTGAAACTAAGTGCGGATGAACAGTTCGTAATTGAGCTAAAAAAAGACGATGAAGACAGGCTTGTTAACTTGTTCTGGGCAGATAGTATTTCAGTGGCTGATTATGCATGCTTTGGAGAATTATTGGCTTTCGATGCGACTTACAAAAAGAACGTCTACAATATGCCTCTAGTCATTTTTTCAGGTACTAATTCTTTTATTTTCGGTTCATAGTAACTTATATTTTCATTCCTATAAAGTATAAAGAATTTATTCATTGAAACTTAATGCAATATCACTTCCATGCGTTATGGGTACAGTGTAATTCTTGTCTTATTAGTGAAGTAATTTTAATAACCTGTTTATTTTTTAGGTGTGAACCACCACTTCAACAGTTGCATATTTGGATGTTCATTTTTGGCAAATGAGAAAGAAGAAAACTATGTATGGGTTCTAGATGCCTTGAGGAGAAGGTTGGGCGGTGTAGATCCTAAAACTGTTGTTACAGATGGAGATAAAGCCATCCGCAATGCAATTCAGCAAGTATTCCCCGATGCGACACATCGTTTATGTGCTTGGCACATAGACAAAACTATTGCCAGAAAAGTGAGGGACAATCCTAACTTCTTGCCACAATGGAAACATTTCGTGTCAGCTGATTGGGAACCTTCAGTATTTGAAGAGAAGTGGAAAACAATGGTCGAGGAGTGCTCACAGCAGCATAACAATTGGGTTTCACATCTATTTGACCAAAGAACTGAATGGGGGTATACATACTTGCGCTCAAAGTTCTTTGCAGGCTTGTCAACAACGTCTAGATGTGAAGGAATCAACTCTCAGCTTACCAAGTATATCGAAAACAATCATAATCTACTTGAGTTTTTTATTCATTTTGATCGTTGGGCTAGGGATATGAGGGAGATGGAGCAACAAGCTGATTTTGAGTCCATCCATCGTGAACGGACAATAACGTCTAATATATTAGTCTCACTTCAGAAGAGTGCGTCTAAATTATTCACAAAAGAAGCCTTTTTCAAATTCAGAGATGAGGTTGAAAAGTCGGGAGCTTGTGTAAGGATGGATTCAGAGATATCGGAAAACCAACGCATTTACAGAGTGACAATGTCAGGTAAACAAAAGGTTTTTAAGGTCACATACACAATTGAGCCCTTCGCTATGGAGTGTAGTTGTAACTATCTATAAGATATATGATGGAGATTCATGACTCAACTTTCTTCCATTTCAAATTTTCTGCAACGAGAGTGAAAGTAGGAAGGGTACTTTCGTCATTGCAATTGTTTATTTTTTTATTTGAAAAAAATATCAGTGTCAAGATTTGAACCCGGGTCTCTTCTAACAAGGACAAGAGTCATAACCAATAAGACTAAACAAATTTGTTGCATTTATTTATAAAAAAAACATACAAGAGGCAAAATTCTGAAAATCAAATGACTTTTCCAGCACAGTTAGCTACCCCACTAAGTCTTTCTTAAGCATTTTTAGTGTTGGATCTTTGATTATCATTTATTATTATTTTATTTTGACTTCAATAATAATGGTAGTCTATCTTATAAATGGAGGATAATCTTAAAACCGCAATCCAAATATCATTTATTCGAATATTGCATATCAAATTACAATATTAAATATATATGTGCACACACAACCACATATATATGGGTCAGACTGGTGTACTCCTGGAGTATATTATACTTCAGGTACTCTTCGTGAGATATCTCTATCTAGACCATGATTTTTAACCGAGTTTGGGGTATGATACTCTACCCTAACCTCTAATGGATAAACCACAGGCCCCGATTCTCTAAACTCAAACCCAAAGTTTAATTTAATGGAAAATTATAATTGACCATTGAGATTGATTGGAGCTCAACAAAGTACATCTAATGTCTAGATCATGTGGAGTATACTATACTCTTGGAGTATACCAGTATACTATACTCCTGTAGTATACCAGTATGTGTGTGTGTAGTGTTTTCTATCATATTTTGAGTAAAATCAAAAGGTAACTCATACCCTTGGTAAGAAATGGCAATCTAGACTTTGAATTAACCTGATTTCGAGACGAGACACTATATTCTAACCCTTGACGAGTGAACTCTAGGTCTTAACTATTTAAATCATAGATCCTAAACCAAGGATTATAAAACCTCATCAGAGGTTGTACCGAAAAAGTCGGCAGGAGGGTATTTTATGCGAAAACTGTGGTTAACCGTGATTCAGTCGTTTCACAACACTACATAGTGCCTACTGGTTTAGTCGAACCCCCGGTACGTTAAGGGTTTTCAATCCTTGCCCTAAACACTAAGATTATGCACATAATTTTTTTGATGTATTTTGATGAAACACGACCTTCGATTATTGTTTCTAATAAAATTGATCTTAGTATATGAGCTTCATAGAATTAAGACCTAGATTTTAATCTGTAAGGGCTTAAGGTATAGTACCATGTCCCTAGCTCCGGCCACTAGACATCATTTTCATACTCAGAGTATATCATTCAAGGTCTATATATCATTTCCTTATGTCATTTTCTTAATCAAAATATGATAGAACCACCCATACTTATAGTTGTGTTATCCTGCTGGAAAGTCATTTGTTCTAAATGTTAGTTGGTTGGACTGCAGTTTTATCAGGGTTGTATGTTGTTTGAAACATTTTGAACTTCATTAGTCCAATATTTTTAGTACTCCTATATTATTTAGGGATAATATCCTATTTTGTGTTGAACTTTGATGTAAATAACAATTTTGGCATGAACATTCAAATAAGATAGTTTTGTCCGAATTTGAAAGAAATTAACAAATTTGACCCGAAATTTGGGTCGATTATTAATATTGAGGGTCAAACATTTCTTTTTTTTATGACTCAACATACAATGTTAAGGTGACTGTGGTGTGACTTTCACGTCATAGGTATAATATGCTATTTTGCCCTACACTTTCAAATAAGACAGTTTTGTACGAATTTTCAAAGAAATGAATAACTTTGACCCAAAATTTAGGTTGCCGTTAATATTGATGAGAGGGGTACAAAGAGAGATAGTTTCGTGCTTTGGGATTTTTGGGGGCCTGAATCAATTTCTTTTTCCTTTTAATATGATTTATGCAAGTAAATATGAAAATATTAGGATATACTAAGGGTCCTATTTTGTGGTCTTTTTTTCTTCTGAAAAATTCACTTTTTTAGACTTTATAAATAAATGACTTGGAAGCCACATCGCAACCGAAACCTCTCTATCACAACTGTCAATATTAAAGGTCAACCCAAATTTCGGACCAAATTTGTTCATTTCTTTCAAAGTGCAAACAAACCTATCTTATTTGAAAATTCGAGCCAAAATTGTCTTTTACATCAAGTTCATGCCAAAATAAGGTATCATCCCTATGACATGGAAGCCACATCGCAATCGCAACCACCTGAGCATTGTATGTTGAATGGGTGAAGAAATTTTTAACTTTTAATATTAACGAACAACATAAATTTCAGTCCAAATTTGTCCATTTCTTTCAAAATTTTGAAAAACTGTCTTATTTGCAAGTTCATGTCAAGTTTGGCTTTTACGACAAACTTCAAGGTCAAAATAAGGTATATCCCTATTATTTATGGTCAACTTACCAATCAAAGTAGTCAGTGAAAGTATCAGCAACACTGACAAAGACAAACATATGTAATTCAAAATTAGTTGCACTCAGCCTTAAGTTTGAAGCTCTCTTGAGAACCCGGACTATTTTCTAGGCATCTTCGGGGACTACGACTAGCATGCTTCCAAACCAGCTGATCCTTATTCTACTTTCTATGAAGAGGAATAATATGGGTGTATCTGTTAGACATTAATTAGGGTTACAAATGATCTCATTCCTAAAATCTGTTAGAGACCAATCTTTTTCTTTCCTTCTGAGGGTTCATTATGTATGTTTTAGGAAAAACAACTCTAATCTTGAACTATTTGCCATTTTTAAGTATTGAAAACCTATTATTTTGTATGTTTTTCTTTTCTTCTTTGAACAATTATATTTCTTTTTTCAGTGATATGTCGTATCTTCCTATTATATTGTAAGCATGTTATATGAACATATTTTTTGTCTAGACTTTCCCGGCCAAGGGGCCGGGCCCGGTGCTAGTTACCACTATATGGGAATACCATGCGCTCATATGGTTCATCTACTGAAAGAAGAGGGTATGCTGGAACTTCCAGAACGGTTGGTAAAGTTAAGGTGGTCAAAGAAGCCGAAGACACTTGATAGCTTACAACAACCACACAATATGGACGAGGCTAGACTATTCACATTCAGGTTTGTAGTTACTGTATAAAGCTGGAAATTGTGTGTTACTGTGTTTAAGAAAGCAGTTCAGATGTGTTTATTAAATACTAAGGTGGTACCAGAGGGCGTTGACCCTTTTTAGAACATAAGCTTTCACTTTTTCGTGACGTTTTAACAGAATAATATTGAATGTGGTTTTCAGATATGGGCTTCTTCAACAAAGCAGCTCCCAGTTATGGTTAAAAGGGGCAAAATCAAGCGAAAGCTTCAACCTTGCTCGTACAGGAATTGCATCCATATGTGAATCGCTAGACATGATGAACGAAGGTGATACTGAGATCCCAGATATCAATAGACCAAAGGCAAAAGAGAAACTTTTGGATCCACATCCTGTGAAATACAAAGGTTCGGGTGGACAAGAAAACAAAAGGAAGAAAGGGGAGCAACGAATGTGTAGCAGATGTGGCGTATTGGGTCATAAAAAAAGCACTTGTAAGAAGCCTCCTGATTATGTGAGGCCTACAATACCAGAACCTACTGATACTGAAACTAATGAAGAACCAAATAGTGAAAACGTCGCCAACAACGGAGCTGACCAGCAAGCACCACACATTGGCAGAAAACCAAAACATTGCAGTAAATGTGGGAAGGATACTCATAATGCCAGAACTTGTCCAGAGTTATCAGAGGAGGATACTGAAGAGGATGTTGATACAACCGACATCCCTGATCCACCAACTGTCATATTAGAAGTTCATTGTGCATGTCTAGAATACTTTTGGGAAACAATTATTTTCGTTGGAACTAAACTTTATATATTCAATGTTGCAGAAGAAGCCATGTACTAGAAGGGAAGGCCTGAGGAGCAGCAAGAAGGCTAGTTGAAAAGATTGGTATGGATTCTAATAACCGGAGACACATTTCGAATCTGGCCATTTGTTTGATACTCTATGGACGAGTTAGGTTCTTTGATTGGAGGACGTTATGATGTTTGGTTGGGTATTTTCATACTTTCTGGTCCTGGTTGTTCATGTTTTAGGTTCATTAAACTTCTTTTCCAATCAACAATGTATGCCTCTACTTTTGCTGGTCCAGATTATTTTTGTGTTCTAGTTGAAAAACACTCTGTATTGAAAAATATCTAGCTTGGAACTAAACACTAAGCACTAAGCAGAAGAACGAACCTGAGGTCAAAAACCGAGCACAAAGCAAAACCGAGCAACAACCACAGCCACAGGTCTCAAACCACTCTGAACGCTTTGATTACAATCCGAACAGCTTGCCAATGGAAATTAATTGAGGTCAGAAACAAAAATTATCGAGCCTACAATCAAATCAAGAGCAGAGACGAAAAAAATTGAATAGACCGCTTGATTCATTGGATCTGATTACAATCCTCATCGATGAACAATTGAGGACCCGAGAACTTCACTCCGCGTTGGTACAAAGGCTATTCTGTCAAAACTCCAAATCAGTGATAGACCAACACAAATGAGCGAAAGGACAGAGAATTTAGAACATACCTCCATCAGGACTCGCATGCAGCAGCGCCGCCGTCGATGGGAAGAGAACCCAAAACTAAAATCGACAACCCGACCTTTGGCTGAGATTACAATATATGATTATGAGAAGGAGAAGGAACAAAGTGACGATTGTGGGAAGGGTTTGGTTCCACTCCGGCGGGTTGACGAACAAGCAAGGTGAAAGAACGAAATGAAGAGAAGGAAGTCAGAAAGGTAAAGTTGGGTTGGCAATATTTTTATTTTTTTCATAGGGTGGAAAACTAAAATCGTTGAGAGAGGGAAATTTTACGGAAAAATGAAAAAAGAGGCTCCAAATGTTCCCTCCTGCACTTTTCAATTTTTTTTTTCCTTTTTCATACGATTAGAAATTAAAATGGGAAAGGAGAGAATGAAACTATTACAAAATGGCTCTAAGATTCACGCTAATTAGTCATTACTAAGGGGTCGTTTGCCGGTTACTTTTGGCTATAGAAGTCAAGTGAAAAGTAAACAGAAATTAATAAACCGGAAAATTGACAAGTTGATGGTGTATTATCATGTCACTCCAAAGAAACATGGTCCATTTTAATGAGCCAAGCCGAACTCATTCTCGGCTCTTTTATGAACAAGCTAATACGATCCGAACACGACACAACTCATTTATTGAGTTTGGGCTCATAATTTCGATCAAAATTCTGGCTCGAGCTAGCAAACAACTCATTTCATCCTAATTAGTCATTACTAAGGGGTCGTTTGCTTGGTGGAGTTGGATAACAACAAGAAGTTCACTCTAGAGGTAAAAAGGCAAACATGATTTTATTAGGGTTTAGGGTTCAGAGTTTAGGGTTTAGAGTTCAAGGTTCAGGGTCTAGGGTTCAGGGTTTAGGGTTTAGGGTTCAGGTTCAGGGTTCAGGTTTCAGGGTCTAGGGTTTAGGGTTTAGGGTTTTGTTGGTTAAGTGGCAAGCAAATTGTTTGCGTGATTCATATTAATAAGCGTACACAATTGAACAAAGAATTTTGATTGTAGTCCAGCGGATGGAAGTTTGCAATGCCAATTTATGTCTTGGGTTCGACACCCATCAGAAGCATTTCAGTTTTGGTTTTAAGTTATTACTATTGGGAATAAGCGCGCTTCGCTGCAGGATGATTCATATTAATAAGCTTACACAATTGAACAAAGAATGTTGATTGCAGTCCAGCGGATGGTAGTTTGGAAGCCTAATTTTTGGCTTGGGTTCGAAACCCATCAGCAGCATTTCATTTTTGGTTTTAAGTTATTCCCCTTGCAACTTATTTCATTAAGGACATCTGCATATCAATATTGTCTAACACTGAATATAGGTACTTCCCTCAAAAAAAAAAAAACACTGAATATAGGTACATATGCAAAAGTATTTCCCAAAATGTGTCCTAAGCATTCACAATAGATTCACAGTTTGACTGAACTACCTAATTAAGCCAGGTGGTAGTTGTTAAATGACAAAAGGCTAGACCAAAAGTGTTGTCAATTATGTCAGGGCTTAGGTAGAAACAGCAAAAGGCGGTCAATCAGTAGCAGTTTTCCTGATTCAAAATGTAGCTGGTCGAAGTTGATGTTCAATCGTCGAAAGCACAAGGATCCCAAAGTGTGGCAACCCTGATGTGCGGCACGGTGCTCTGACCTGGGTTTGGCCATGCAATGTACAGTTCTGCTGCGAAGGTCTTCTTGCAGTTTTTCTTGATGATGTATTTTATTTCATCTTCGTTCAGTTTGAGATACTTTGCCGGCATCATGCAGAGTATTGACAGAGCTGCCTCGTGGTTCAGTACAACATCGGCCGCGGATGATTCAGATTTGCACCTTGCCTCGATGTGGTAATGTAGTCTGGTCATAATAGAAGCTCGTTAGGTTTGTTGAGAATAATGCAAGCGTTCCTTGCCAAAAGTGCAAACCGGTCAATTTAAATATTTAATCTCACCTTGGCGTTTCCCGAGTGGTTCTGCAAGCATCTATTTGGCATAGGACATGAGTGAACTTGATTATGGTTCGGTAGAGGGTCTGAAATATAAAAATTGTTTTTGCCAGGTTAGAGTGCACGGCAATAGCAAGTGAAACATATTTGAATGTTGGGATTTTTCAAAGCATCATAATATACCTCACGATTTTGTGGTATTGAACTCAAGTCTTCTTTTATCTGAGCAAGTGTTCTTCTTGGGGGGCGAGGGTAGCGTAAGTATCCCATCCTTTCAGCTGTTCCATAGATTATGTACTTGATCGGTTTGCGGCATGGCAGAAACCTGAGTTTTGCAAATAGATGTCTATGTTAGGCTAAGTTGTTGCAATGAAAGCATATTTGAAGTGAACAAATTGTCTTAGAGATTGTTAGGAAATCAATACCTGTTCATGACTCTTTCAGTGGTCTCATTGTATGAACTGATAATCAGACGGCTGGCTTGTGTCGATTCCAGCTCATATATACCATCATCGTTGCATGCATCGGGCACGGAGACTACCGATGTAACTGTGGTTATCAGCGGGAGGTGCGACTCTACATCTGCTGCTTGTTGGAGGTAACCAGCGACATCGTAGCCACAGTACTTCACAACAGCCTTGTTCCCACTGTTTTGCAAATGCAAACAAAATATAAATTATTCGCTGTCGAAAGTTTTAACGATCTAAGGTACATAGTTTAGTATACCTGTAGTCTTCAATAACCAGATGGAAATCAAGCATGCCATCTTGGAGGGCAGTTGGTACTGTGATTCGCCGTACGCAGCCTGTGACATCTGTAATTGCATAGATGTTATGGGATTTTTAGTGTGTGTTGGTCGTGAAAGTGATGTACATTGCTTTACCTGCGTGGCAGTGGAAACTTTCAAACTTTGCAGGGACCATTGAGAAATGAGAGTTCATGAATGAGTCGAGGGGAAACTTAGGATTGTTCTGGTCTTCTTCGATGTTGTCAATCAGTTGCTCAGAGTTCATGAGCAGCCGCAGTTCTCCTGGGACAATGCGTTTGTTCTTACTCGAGGGGATTGTAACGATAATGCTTAGGCGATACAGACGACCAACTTTGATCCTCGCCATCACGTCATCAATGTCCTTTTCATATGCCAGAGCTTCAATAACTCGTTTCTGCGGGATTAGCAGGTGTAAAAGAATGTTTAGATAAGCATAAGCAGCTGGTGTTTTTTTTGCTGGGAAATCGTAAACAAACCTTTTTGTCCATCCAGAGCATGCGCAATGCTGGCGTTTTCCAAACCTCTCCGTCAATGACTTCTGTCCACGTCTTTAGAAGCCGAGCTATCACAGTACGGTTGTTGGTTCCCAACCGCAAACCTCGAAACGTCATCGAAGCACAAATGGGGTCTACAATAGAGACAAGAAACACACTAAGTGGAGTCACCAGTAAGGTTTTGCGAATCAATCGAATCCAGTACCAATTTAGACCTACAGAAACCAAAACATCGAACCTTGGGGATCGGTGGGGTCGTCGTAATCCAGCGAGGCGACTGGGTTGTCTCGGCGGAAAACTGCCATAGTTCGTTGGTCCGCTGCGATCGTAGTAATCTTTATTAGAGGAATATGATGTTTTCTACTGAGTGGCGTGCTTAGGACCAGATAGTGACATACCTTGGCGCTAGGGTTTTCACCGTGGTCGAAAGGGGCAGTTTTTACCGCCGATGCCAGCGAAGATCTGGAACGAGGTCTGTGTTGTCGAGGGAGGCAAGATCAGGGCTTAAGTAAATTGAATGCGGCCTAAAAAAGACAGGCCGGAAGGCTGATTTGGGCCTTCTGGCCCAATGGTTGCTGCTTTTGGCCACAAATGTACATACCTGTTATTCAAAGGTTTCATCTTCGGTTTAAACCAACAGGCAATCTCCAAATACACCTGCCTATACGATACATCTAAATACACAATCCAATGACAAAAATTTCAGGTTGGCTAATTTCTTTGGAGTGACATGATAATACACCATCTACTTGTCAATTTTCCGGTTTATTAATTTTTGTTTACTTTTCAATTGACATCGATATCCAAAAGTAACCGGCAAACCTTCACGTACCTACTAATGTACTACGCGAAGGACATACTTACAAGCAAAAACCCTAAACCCTATACCCTAAAAACCTAAAACCCTAAACCCTTAACCATGAACCCTGAACCCTGAACCCTAAACCCTGAACCATAGACCCTGAAACCCTACACCCTAAACCCTGAACCCTGAACCATAAACCCTGAAACCCTAAACCCTAAACCCTGAACCCTGAACCCTAAACCCTAGACCCTGAACCCTGAACCCTAAACCCTGAACCCTAAACCCTAAACCCTGAACCCTAAACCCTAAACCCTAGACCCTGAACCCTGAACCCTGAACCTTAAACCCTGAACCCTAAACCCTGGACCCTAAACCCTAGACCCTGAATGCTGAACCCTAAACCCTAGACCCTGAATCCTGGACCCTGAACTCTAAACCCTAAACTCTGAACCCTAAACCCTAATAAAATCATGTTTGCCTTTTTACCTCTAGAGTGTACTTCTTGTTGTTATCCAACTCCACCAAGCAAACGACCCCTTAGTAATGACTAATTAGGATGGAATGAGTTGTTTGCTAGCTCGAGCCAGAATTTTGTTCGAAATTATGAGCCCAAACTCAATAAATGAGTTGTGTCGTGTTCGGATCGTATTAGCTCGTTCATAAAAGAGCCGAGAATGAGTTCGGCTTGGCTCATTAAAATGGACCATGTTTCTTTGGAGTGACATGATAATACACCATCTACTAATAAAAGAAAATAATAGTACTACTATTATTGAAGCCAACGCCGACCTACACAAACAAGCAACCCTAATAAAGTTAGCTCTAACGCTGCAGTTGCTTTCCTGACTCCTACTGCTCTTCAACTTTTCTTTAACACGGAACCGCCATCGCCTCTCTCTCTCTCTCTCTCTCTCTCTCTGATTGATGACACGGAACCCTGAACCCTGAACAGTTTTTTTTTTTGGAGAAACCGCAGAACAGTCTTTTCCCATTCCCTCCATTCCCTTTCTCTTTGGGGTAAAAACGAACAGTCTTTTCCCATTCCCTTTCTCAAAATCACCCCGCTTTTCTACCAAAAAAAAAAAATCACCCCGCTTCCATCCGTTCTTCACCTGCAATTCTGCAAGAAACCCTCGATGTCGAACCCATCTTCTTCGTGGGTCGCCCAATTCAATCCGGGCGACTGGGTCGAGATCCGCCCCCGCGGTGTAGGGTTCCGCGGCTCCTGGTACGCCGGCACCGTCGTCCTCCGCGAGGCGAAGAACACCAATCGTTACGTAGTCGAGTACGACCAGCTCTACGCGGACGAATCTGGGGAGAAGCTGCTGCAAGAAACCCTCGATTGGGTTCAATTGCGTCCGCCGCCGCCGCCTCCCGAGAAGAAGGTCCAGTTCAAGTTCGAAGACGAAGTGGAGGCCTTCTACAGCTACGGCTGGTGGGAAGGGGCTATTATTGCGGAGCACTCCGGCGGGAAATTCGCGGTGTTCCTCAGAGGCTTTGACGAGCAGATTGTGTTTGAAGAGAAAGATTTGAGGTTGCCTGTTCAATGGGTTAAAGGGAAGTGGGAGCCGCGATTCGAACAGGTTCAGCGGGAGAAAGAGGTGAGCTAATTCGATTTTATGACTTTTCCTGCTCCGTTGCTTGGTATAACAATTTTAGGGAATTTTGAATCTCGATCTAGTTAGGTTGAGGAAAGTAGAGAATGTTGGGTATTAGCGGAATTTTTGGCTCTTGTTGCTTACAAACACAGAGATACAGAGACTTCTTTCTTTCTTTTATGTCTCTTCCCCATTGCACTATGACACACCCCATGCATACATATATAATACACAATTGAAGAAGAAAGAAACTAATAGAATTACCCCATATACTCAATGCAAGTGAGCCCTCTTCCATCGTCATCTTCTCTTCCACGATACAACACAACACATGCATGAGTTAATACCAAATCCAATCATGTTCTCATGCATTGATATAGCCTTATCAATTTTGTCTTCAACTTCCAATCCACTTGCTGCAACTTGCTTGAATTAGTTTGATGATGTCTCTTACATGTGCTCTTGTTCTTCACGTCAACATTGGGGTAGATATTGATAATTGATCAATCAATAATATTAGGCCTACCATGTGAAGTGTTTTGGGGTAAATTTATTGCAAATTACCTTTTAATAGAGAATTGGGTGATCAGAGATGGCATTTGTTCTTTTACACAATGTCTGAACCTCGTTCAATCGCTTCATAAACATGCAGATGTGGCTAAACTCAAACTTTTCCAAGGAAGTGATGAAGTTCACTCAAGGAATGCAAGTCGAGGTGCTAACTGACGAAGACGGTTTGAAAGGTGCTTGGTTTGCTGCAACAATTATTGAACCTTCGGGTGAAGACAAGTACCTTATTGAGTACAAAACCCTGAGGAATGATGATGATACTGAGTTTCTCAGAGAAGTCATTCTTGCTTGCAACATAAGGCCTTGTCCGCCGGAGATCATTGTTGTGGATGGATTCAAGGTGTGGGATGCAGTAGATGCTTACTACAACGAGGGCTGGTGGGTTGGCGTGATTGCAAAGGTCTTGATCAACTCCAATTACGAGGTTAACTTTATAGAGTATGATGAGAAGACAACGTTCAATCAGGCTGATTTGAGGCCACATCAGGACTGGCTAAACGGCAAATGGGTTGTTCCTTAAGATGTCTGAATTTTATGCTCTCAATTCTAAAAACACTACTAGCCTTTGTTCTTGCATGTGGTCTTTCTCTTTCGGTGTTGTCTGTTACCGTTGTGCATCTGATGGTGGGTGTCGGTGGTGGGGTTTGGTGGTGTTTTTTTTTTCCTTGCTTCTTTTTTTTTTGGGTCTGTTGTTTTTGGTGGCTCCAGGTTCTCTTAGACTAGCCTAAAATCCTTCCTGGATTTCGGTCCAAACTCTCTATCACATTCCTATTTTGTAATGAAATCCACAACTACTTATTTTATTCTTCTTTGCTCAACTCACAATTGCAATCATGTGGACCTTAAATTTGGAGGCTGATTTGGGCTATAATAAGGATTAAGCCCAACAAAGCAAATTAATGGATAATCTCCAACTTAATGCTAACAATTTAATGACTAATCTTCCAAAAAAATTTGATAGACCCCGTATTAAACCGACATCTTTTAATTAAACACTTTAACCAAAAATAGTTTACCGATCAAGAACACAAAGTTACCATGCCCTCTATTCCCTCACCACACGTTGGAGAGCCAAGCAAAGGTATAATTGTCGTTTCACGTAATTAATCATTTGCTAGTGGTTTGTATTATTTGTTTCTTTTACATACCACCCAAGAGATCCAAGTGCACTCCCATGGCAAACCCACGTGGAAAGTAATGAGGCAACTATGTATTTCCACCCCATTTTTCCTCTCATGGTCGGGTATAGACCAAACTAGTAACAAGCTGAGTCACCCTAGTTGACCACCCATGGAGAGTTTCTCCAATGACATGCACGTAGCAAAGGAAGTGATGGTTGACTTACATTTAGTTTCTTTGCTTGACAAACATAAAGCATTTGATCACTAAATAAAACATAAACTGATTACCAAAATAGCTAGTGATAAAAAAATATGCTGCTTCCCACAAGGATCGAAACCTTGACCACAAGGTGAGAGGGCAAGGCGAGATTCCACTAGACTACAGAGACTTTTATTGTTTTGTTTCATGTTGGATATTTTTATACATAACATTTAGTTTATACGTCTAATACCGAACTTTTACACGTGACTTTCAAAATTCTCGGGGGGGCCGGGGCCCCCCGAAGGCTGCTGTAGCTCCGCCCCTAACTAATTAGCGTGAATCTTAGAGCCATTATTGGTACTTTCTTATGATTTAGGGTTCTGACATTTTAATTTTGTGGTTCTAATTATCATAGAGGAAGAGGAAAGGGTCCCCGATTTGGATCTCTAGCCTGCCTGCTCTAACGGTGAAATCGCCAGCTCAAGACGTTCCGTCTCTTATCTGGTCCCGTCCCAAAATCAAAATCCATCGAAGTCCATAGGGTTAATAAAAGCACAACGATCACCAGCCCAGCAATCCATTCTTAAAATACCTCTGATTCCAATTTAAAAGAGTTACTTAAAAAATAATGTAAGGGCCGGCCCATTGACCATGTAGTTGTTATAAATTTGGGCTGTAAATAGAGGCCCATAAGTCCATCCTTAAAAAAGTAAAAATCTCTATATTGGATTGCAAGGGAAAGCCCCATTTAGTCACGTTTGGATCAATGCTTATCCCGTCACATCTACTATGAGTAATTTGTTCAAAGTAACATAACTAAATTAAATTCATATGTTACATCAAGTACCATCTCAAAAGGATAATAAAGTTACAAAAGATATTAGCGTTCACATAACCATTACGCTAATAGATCATTAGAAACTACAGAAAGGTGGAGCATTACTAACATTAATCCTATCATATTAATAATACCCAATGCTACTTAGTTATCTAAAGCCGGGAACAACTTAACCAAAAAAAGATCAGAAAAATGCTCCACGTCGTTCCAAGGACCGAATGTAACCAAGACTTTATATGCCTTCTCACCAATCATATTCAGTAGTGTAACATACTCCGCATTTTCAATCTCAGAAGGACTGGCAACAGAAGACATTATTCTTCGTAAGTAAGCTGATGGGAACACGACCTCAACATCAGACAAGTCATCTTCAATGGTCAAGTGAATCAAATATATGTTCGATGCCTCAGACCAAGATCTCCTCAACTCTGTTACAATGCCAGACAAAATGTACGACTTCCCCTGAAATAATCCAAAACATAAAGAGGCGAAAATAATACGAAATCAGATGCAAATTATTGAGATAAGAGATAGATATGGATAGATAAAACAACATGTTATCTTAGTCACCTGATTACCACCATTCATTTGCATTGGGATAAGGTCTATAGTATCCACGGTGTCCCAAATTGCTGCGGCAGTTTGATAGTTTAGATTCATAACGAAATCGTCTCCCATGGTAAAAGACCTATAATTTAGATTTTTAGCAATATTAGCAACTATATCGACAAAGGTTAGAGTTCTTACACTAATCAACTAATCATGTAAAACAGAATATAAACAAACTATAGGAAAGCAAGACATGACTCTGTCAATCCTTTAATGGATTTTTCAATTGGACCTATATTTTACTTCTTTTGACTTATTCTTTGTTGATTCTTACATGGAATTTTTCAACTGGACTCTACTACGTTTTATACAAACAATATATAATGTTTTGTTTCTATACAACACACACTACGTAATCAGATCCAAGTTAAATAATTTTGAAATATATATCCTCAACTATGGATCAATGCTATGCTAAAATCGAAGCAATAACAATTAATCATGTCTCTAAATTGAATAGGCAAACTACATTGTATTAGAAAGCATGCATTCTAACTCACCGGTGGAGCTCGCAAGTATTTTCTGGGAGTCTCTTCCTCAAAAACTTTCTGAATGCTAAGATTTTAGTAGATCGGGAGAAAGCAAAGTTGAAGGATAGTGGGCGACTGTACTTTATGAGTGTGCTGGAAAAAATTGTCGACGCTGTTGATGAGAGGAAAGAACAGATTTTTATAAGGTAGGGTTTTAGAAATTACCTCCTGGAGATGGCGAAATGGGTTCAATGTCTGTCAGGCAGAGAGGAGGACAGCAACATGCATCCATGCAATGGATTTGTTCTCCATTTGGTTTGTTCGTCGGAAAGTGAACAGAGTAGTGGAAGCCGGATGGGAAGAATGGAGTTGAAAGGTCTTCGGCGGTTTTTTACGCGGTAGCGTTGTAGAAAGTACCTCCTCGAAATGCCGAGATGGAACTGATGTCGGTCAGGTAGAGAGAAGGAATTGAAAATGCGTTCATGCAATGGATTTGTTGTGCATTTGCTTTCTTCGTCGGATAGTGAACAGAGCAGTGGAAGCCGAAAGGGAAGAAGGAAGTTGAAACGTCTTCTGGGTGAGGGGGGAGGGGTTTTTTTTTTGTTTTGTTTTTGTTTGATCCAAATGTGACTGAAGAGGGCTTTCCAGTTTGCAATAAATGGCCGGTTGGTGATCCTTTATAATGGGCTAAATGAATAAATGTTGACGGGCCGATAAGACAAGTCCGCTAATGGGCCTGGCGAGACAAGTCCGATAGATATTTTTCAATACAGAGTGTTTTGTTGGGTGAATCGAGCGCGAGATTCCTGCTCTTCTTTTCTGCAAATCACTAATCAAACTCTGGGATAGAAAGCAATTAGGGTTTCGGGAATGTTTGGTTATAGTTTGGAACACCAGAAGGAAATTGAGCTTAAAGAAAACGAGATATTGATCGAAAGCCCCTTCACTGAGTTTGATTTCTCGTTTCTGTTGTTGGATTCGTTCAGTGGGCTAAAGTTACTTCGAGCCCACAAGCAATATGCCAAGCCTGAGTTATTGAGAATTAAAAGAACAAGGCCCAATTGTTTTTCTTCTGTTCTCCAGATTGTTTTGTTTGCAAACGATGCGTTTTGTCCGCAAGCTTCTCTTCTTCCTCCTCTGTTATCGCTGAGTTTCAGAGCCCTGCAACCAAGAACAGAAAAACAGAGTACCACAACACAATTAAGAGAAAAATAAAGAGCAGAATGAATGACACCAGATTTTTACGTGGTATCCGGTTTGCAATGTGCAAAACCGACTAATCCACGGCCAAAGGCACTCGATTTGAGCCCTTTGACGATTCACTAGCACAGCGTTCTTTATAGTTACAGCACTCGAACTTGATCCCAAATGAAATTGGAATCTTCACACTCAGAGTTCTACTCAGAACATCAGCTCCTTGCCAATGATCTTCTCTAACACCCTGATCTCTCTACGAGTTCTCTCCCTGACAACTCTCCTCCTTTTCTCTTTCAATTCAGACACTCTCGGCTATCTCTGCTATTGAAAGTTACAACGTGAAAAGGTGGTCTTCTCTACCCGAACCCTTATGCCTTTTATATTTCTGCATTGCTGCCTGTTGAATGAATTGCAGAGAATGATCTTCGAGATCGTTGATAGCCTGATTTGTGGAACCTTTCTTTAATTGTTCAGCTGCCTATTTATTTCTTCAATTCTTTCCTTTTTCATTGACAAGCTTTTTCCCAACATGTTTTTCGTGTGTGCACATGTGGTTGAAGACATTGTATCTGAATATTGGTTACTGACTATAGACCTGTTGTGCAGTGGTTTTCCAAGAAGAGGACAGATGGGCCACTCCGCTTATGCACACCGGTAAGTTTCAAGTATACCCTTTCTTGGTTTGCTAGGTCTTAATGAAAACAAGAATAATGAACTGAACACAAAAATAATCCGGACCAGCAAAAGTAGAGGCATACATTGTTGATTGGAAAAGAAGTTTATATTTAAGCACCTTCGTATTTTTATTTTCAAGTTCGCTCTTGTTATTAATTTTCAAGTTCGCTCTTTCTTATGAATCACGAATACTAATTTTTGATTGTTTGTGGCATGTAGTGTAGTATGAAGCAACAAACAACCCATAAGGAAGCAACAATTCAATAAAAAGGGCAGGACCCGTACAAAATAACATTGTGTTCACACACTTAGTACACTTGGATAACAAGAGAAATGACATTAAGGCCGACACTAAGCAAATTTAGTAGATTTCTATTGACATTGCTGTAATGGTCTTCAGTTTCCACGAGGAAAGAATAGTTTGACCAATAATAGCTCAAAATACCCATGGTTCCAAGGACCCAATGTGACCATAAACTCAAAAGAGTTTCCACCAAGCAAGTTGACAAGGGTAACGAAATCGGCATTGACCATGTCTTCATCACTTACTACATCTGAAAGGATTTTGCGTAAGTTTGCCGATGGGAAAACAACCTCAACATCGAAATAGTCATCCTCAATAACTAAGTGGATCAAATGAACTCTAGATGCAGCACGCCATGATGTCCTGACCTCGGTGACACGTCCAGAGAAGAGGTAAGAAGTGCCCTGGTGTTTAAAACAACAAATGGATTTTCAAAAAAAAAATTAACAAGCATTAACAAACACAAAAAGTGCAAACGAGAGCGAGAATGACGAATGAAAAAAAAATTATTTCAATAACCTCAACGTCACCATTCTCTTGCAACAATATAAGACCGAGTGATTCCGTAAATTCAGACATAGAAGCTGCTTCCTCATACCGCAGCTTTGCAACGAAACCAGGCTCAACCATAAAATCCCTACAAATAAAACCGTTACTAATGTCTGACCATACGAAAAGGAAGCAGGAGTAGACAGTCTAAGGATTAGTTGGTAAACAATACTTACGGGTACCATTGAGATACACGATCCATTGTAAGAAAATTACACCTACGAGTATAACAACACACTACGTCAGATACTCTAATCCACCGTACCAAATAGTTAAAAAGCATTTAGAAAAATGTACCTGCGGCGGTTGAAACGTGGTCGGCGGCAACTCGTTGTTAGTCCAGGAAGGAAGGAAGACGCCGATTGGAATTCCTTTTTTCCACAGGATTTTCCTTCGCCTGCTCTTCTGTCAACAGACGACAACCCTACCCTTGCTGCTCTCTCCCTAACTTTCTCCTGCCTTTCGTCCTGGGAACTTTCTGTCGCTCTTCTTCCCACAACCCCTCGAGCGAATCAGCGGCGGCGGTGGCAGGCGACGATGGTGACTCGGAGGTGGAGACCGGTATTGAGCGACCGCCGACCAGCGGTGGATTGACTGGCGGAGGCGGAGGGGGAGGCTTGCATGCAAGGGAGGCGGAAGCGAAGGAAGGACGAGAATGGCGGTTAAGTTTTCTTTCTCAAGGAAAACAGAGAAGCCTGCGCATGGGGGGAAGAAAAAGCAGGGATATGGATCGATTGCTTGATTTTGTAGGCTAGTCTTTCAGTTGTTCAACTTTGCCATAATTGATCTGTGTTGGGAGTTGGGACTTGGGAGAATACAAATAATGCGAAAAGGCGTTGTGCCGCCGATCTGCTATTGCTAAGGGCCTTATTGGGCCTGGTACAAAAGGCATGTTCGAATTCACATGAGGCCTTTTTAATGGCCAAAAAATACGAGGCCTTTTTAATCAATCGATCAGGTTATTTAGACAACAAATAATCCGAATCGATAGTGAACTAATAATTAGGATCTCAAAACAACCTATGGTACTTTAGCTGTCTAGCGAATTTCACTGATCATCTAGAATGACAAAGAACAATTGTTCCACGTGATAGGATCATCTCCGACAAAAATCTCATAAGATCTTCCTTGATCTATCATAACCTCATCGTGACTTGGCCATAGGTATCGATGTCATGAAAGTGCCTGATATAAATATATTTATAAGGAACAAGACATTCTACCTCAACCGACAAACTTCTATCAATGTAAAACTTCTATCGATGTCAAGTCTCACTTTTCAACTATAATGTTATATATTATGTTACATGCGTCTTAGTATATGAAATCGTTTACGCTACAAATTTTTTAAAACAACACTGCATCTCTTTTATAATAACAACCAATCCATTTTACACGCATCAGTGTCAAGGCAGAATATTGAACCATTCAGAACATGGAGCTTTCACGTTTATAAGTTTGTCAAGGCAGAATTTCAAACTTAGTCACTAGACTGCACTACAAATGCCCTTTCACGTGGTTTAGCAAAGGTTTGTTTTGGGATGTACTAGTCCTTTGTACTAGTTTTGGGTTAACGCAAAGTTGCAAGGTGGAGGTGGGCACAACGGTGGTGTGTGACAAAAATGACATGTTGTGTAGAATTACTTTTCAACTATAATGTTATATACTATGTTACATGCGTCTTAGTATATGAAATCGTTTACGCTACAAATTTTTTTAAAGCAACACTGCATCTCTTTTATAATAACAACCAATCCATTTTACACGCATCAGTGTCAAGGCAGAATATTGAACCATTCGGAACATGGAGCTTTCACGTTTATAAGTTTGTCAAGGCAGAATTTCAAACTTAGTCACTAGACTGCACTACAAATGCCCTTTCACGTGGTTTAGCAAAGGTTTGTTTTGGGATGTACTAGTCCTTTGTACTAGTTTTGGGTTAACGCAAAGTTGCAAGGTGGAGGTGGGCACAACGGTGGTGTGTGACAAAAATGACATGTTGTGTAGAATTACTATTTATGAATAGTTGTAAAATAAAATTCTAAATAGAAAAATGAAATTTTTTCCAAAAACTTGACTAGCAAGGAGAGGGTAATCAACTATGAACAAGTGATTTCAAATGAAATTATAAAAAAACTAAATATAATGGTTGAAACTAGTATTCGAACCCTACACCTATTCTAGCAAACTTAATAGTAAACTACTAGCTTAACCACTAAGTTTGCCAACGTTTCTTGTTTGTATGCTAAGTTTATGGAAACTATAAGTGTGATGATGTTAGCCCACATTCCATCTCGTGAGTGGTTGAGAAACGATCAGAAGCTTCACTTCGATCGTCTTCTTCCTCGGCGTAATTCAAATTTCAGTTCTTTTTCTTTTCAAATTCAAACTTCAGTTTTCTGCTCCACATAAATCCACAAAATTTCCATAATAGCATACCGATACAACATGGTCCTATTATTGATTTTGAGGGTATGGCATATCTAGTTTTAACACAAATATGTGCGATAAACAAAATTCGCAGAACTTGACCCAGGAAGGTTTGACATCATCAATGATAGAACATTGAGGCGCCGCCGTTGATCTGTTAGTGACGGAACTTGGAAGCGAGGCTAATGGCGTCGGAGTCATCAAAGAGCATTTGTATCGTCGTGGGAGGACTCTCCGGTGGGGAGGTCACCCCTTTTTCTTTCGACGAAGGTCTCTGCAACTCGTTCGAGAAGCCATAACGCCAATCGCCAGAAAAAGCGAGCAGAGGAGAACCCTTCCTTCTTCTTCTGGTTGCAAGGATTCGAAATCCCTTCCGCAAGGAGAATCTAAGTTGTTGGTGAGCGATGAATTTGGGGCCGACAAGGGAGATTAGAAAGGGTAGGGAGAGGGCTAGCGGCGTCTAGCGGCGGAGGACGGAGGAACAGGGGAAGAGGATAGGGGATTAAGGTATCGGCGTGTAGCAGCGGAGAAGAGAGGGTCGGGATGGGGGGAACGAAGTGGTGGTAGGTTGGATGGGGTAGGTACCCTTTATGTTTTGGGATGGTTGAATTTGGGTTCAATCAAAATATTGAAAAAACCCAACCCAAATCAAACTAACCAACCCACGGACATAGAGGACTAAAATGAAAGAAAAACTAATTCTATGAGTTGATCTGTAATTTTATTTAATATAAATCCGAAAAAACAAATCATTTAATAAAATTTAATCTCAGCCGTCGAGATCACACGTACGGTTAAGATCATCAAGGTACGCCATACCCCGGAATTTACCCGGGGTACGATAGAACTGGCCATATATATATATATATATATATAGTGATAACCCACAGGTACACTATAATTTTATCTCATATATTCTCAAACTTTATATGTGTTGTTCATGTATTGTAAATGCCTCATTTAAATATATTATGTCTCTATAATTGCAGCAATGTTTCCAAAGCATTTGTCATCTTCTGTCTCATCTGTTCCACTTTTCACGGGAACTAACTTCTCAGAATGGAAAGAGAATGTTGAATTCACCTTGGGAGTACTTGATTTGGATATGGCTCTTACCATTGACAAGCCACCTTCTACTACCAATACAAGTACGGATGATGAAAAGACTCTCTTTAAAGCTTGGGATAAGTCTGTCAGATTGAGTGTTATGTTTTTACGTATGACAATTGCTAGCAACATCAAAACCTCCCTACCTATTCCAACAACTGCTAAAGAATACTTAAAAGCAATAGAAGAACGATTTAAGACTGCAGACAAATCCCTTGCAGGGAAACTTATGGCAGATCTTACAACTATGAAATTTGATGGCACACGCTCGATGCATGATCATTGTATTGAGATGACGAACCTTGCTGCAAGGCTAAGGAATTTAGAAATGACGTTGGATGATTAATTTCTCGTTCAATTCATTCTAAATTCATTATCTCCTCAGTATGGACCTTTCCAAATTCATTATAATGCCATTAAGGAGAAGTGGACAGTAAATGAATTGGCAAGTAAATTGGTCCAAGAGGAGAGTAGGTTGAAACAACAAGGTATTAAGGTTGCACATCTTATCCAAGGAGCTGGATCTAAAGCTGGAAACATGCACAATTTAAGCCATAAAAGAGCACCGCCCAAGCCAAATGACATCAATAAACCAGATGAGAAGAAAAGAAAGAAGGATGACTTGTGCAAATTTTGCAAGAAATCTGGACATTTTCAGAAAGATTGTAGGAAACGAAAGGAATGGTTCGAAAAGAAAGGTAACCCAATGGGTTCCGTAAGTTTTTTCGAAACAAACTTTTCTTATGTTCCTTCTCATACTTGGTGGATTGATTCTGGTGCTAATGTTCATGTTTCAAACTCTATGCAGGGGTTCATTATGACCCAAACCATAAACCCAAGTGAAAACTTCTTATTCATGGGAAATCGTGACAAAGTACCAGTTGAAGCGATTGGCACTTATTGTCTCAAATTAGATAGTGGATTTGAGTTAGATTTTTATTTCAGACTCTTTATGTTCCAACTATTTCCCGAAATTTAGTTTCAGTAAGTAAGCTTGATGTTTGTGGTTTTAAAGTTAATCATGGAGATGGTTGTTTCAATTTATTTTTAAATTCTAGCCATATTGGTTCTGAAATTTTAATTGATGGACTTTATAGATTTAATCTTGCTAGTCAAATTTCAGAGACCCATCTCACCCTGCGTACCAATGACAAATCAAAATGTGAATCATCAAAATGTGATTCATATTATTTATGGCATAAAAGGCTGAGTCACATTTCCAGTGAACGAGTAAAACGATTAGTAAAAGATGGAATTCTTTCAGATATTAATGTTACCAATCATGAAGTATGTGTGGATTGTATTAAAGGAAAACAAACAAAACACTCAAAGAAAGGAGCCATAAGAAGTACACAACTTCTTGAAATAATACATAAAGATATTTGTGGACCTTTTGACATTCCAAGTTTTGGTGGTGAAAAATATTTCATCACTTTTATCGATGATTTCTCACGATATTGTTATCTCTATTTATTGCATGACAAATCTCAGTCGGTGGAAGTTGTCCAAACTTTCATAACTGAAGTTAAAAGACAATTAGATAGAAAGGTAAAAATCATAAGGTCAGATAGAGGTGGTGAATATTATGGAAGGTATGATGAAACAGGACAACATCCTGGACCTTTTGCACGACTTCTACAAAAACTTGGAATTGTAGCCCAATACACAATGCCTGGTTCCCCATGGCAAAATGGTGTGGCTGAAAGGCGAAATCGTACATATATGGAAATGGTTAGATCAATGATGAGTCATGCTGACTTACCAAAATCATTGTGGACATATGCCTTACGCACAGCTGTTTACATTTTAAATCGGGTTCTTAGTAAGGCAGTTCCAAAGACTCCTTTTGAACTGTGGAAAGGTTGGAAACCTAGTTTAAAACATCTTCAAGTTTGGGGATGTCCAGCTGAGGCACGAATTTATAACCCACATGAAAAGAAATTGGACTTCAGAATGATTAGTGGCTATTTTATTGGCTACCCAGAGAAGTCCAAAGGATATATTATCTATTGTCCTAACCATAGTACGAGAATAGTTGAAACCAGAAATGTTAGATTCTATGAGAATGGCAAAACTAGTGGGAGTGAAAAAATACAAGATGTGAACATTCAGGAAGTAAGGGTACCGATCACTTTATCTTTACCCCTAATTCCAAATATAGTTGAGAATGTTCCAGTTGTCGAACAATTAGACACCATGGAACACTCAACTAATGATTCACAATCCCATAATGAGATTCTAGCCAATAATGATCATATGGGTAAAGCACCTGAGGAACCAGAATTAAGGAGATCAACTCGTAAGAGGAGATCGTCTATTTCTGAGGATTATTGGCTTTACCATGTGGAATCTGATATTGGAATTCTTAAAGACCCGATTTCATACAAACAAGCCATTAACGATATTAATTCCGATAGTTGGAACAATGCCATGAAGGATGAAATGAAATCTATGGTAAAAAATGAAGTTTGGGATGTCGTTCCTTTGCCTCCAGGACACAAGGTGGTCGAAAATAAATGGGTTTATAAGACCAAATATGACCAAAATGGTAGTATTGAACGGCGTAAAGCTAGACTTGTAGCCAAAGGTTTTAATCAGAAAGAAGGTATTGACTATACAGAGACTTTTTCCCCTGTGTCCAGAAAAGAGTCTTTGAGAATTATTTTGGCACTCGTAGCACATTATGATCTTGAGTTACATCAAATGGATGTTAAACCCGCCTTTCTTAATGGAGACTTGGACGAAGAAGTCTATATGCGTCAACCTGAAGGATTCGTAATTGAAGGTAAGGAAGACATGGTCTGCAAACTTAAGAAATCAATATATGGACTAAAACAAGCTTCTAGACAATGGTATCTCAAATTTGATGAAACTATTAAGAAATTTGGTTTCAAAGAAAATATTGTTGATCCATGTATATACCTCAAGGTTAGTGGGAGTAAGTTCATATTTTTTATACTGTATGTTGATGATATCTTATTAGCCAGTAGCGATCTTGGCCTTCTACATGAGACCAAGAGCTACCTGTCTAAGAACTTTGACATGAAAGATATGGGTGAAGCATCCTATGTGATAGGAATAGAATTATTCCGTGATAGATCACTCGGAATTTTAGGGATGTCTCAGAAAGCATATATTGATAAGGTTCTAGAAAGGTATGGCATGATGACTTGTTCTTCTAGTGTTGTTCCCTTGAACAAAGGAGATAGACTTGATCTTGACTAATGTCCTAAAAATGATTTGGAACGTAAGGAAATGGAAAACTATCCTTATGCCTCACTGGTCGGGAGTTTGATGTATGCACAAGTTTGCACTAGGCCAGACATTAGTCATGCAGTAGGCATGTTGGGAAGGTTTCAAAGCAATCCAGGACTCGCTCATTGGAGAGCTGCAAAGAAAGTATTGAGATATTTGAAGGGAACAAGAAATTACATGCTCACATATAAGAAGTCAACACATCTACAGATGGTTGGATTTTCTGATTCAGATTTTGGTGGATGTCCCGACACTAGACATTGCACTCTTGGTTACGTTTATACCTTAGCTGAAGGTGCAATATCATGGAAAAGCCAAAAATCTGAGATGATCTACACATCCACTATGGAAGCTGAATATGTAGCATGTTATGAGGCTGCAAATCAAGGTTCTTGGTTGCGAAATTTTATGTCACAATTTGGGCCTTTGAGTTTTATCTCCAAGCCTCTAACTATATATTGTGATAATAAGGCTGTCATTCAATTTTCTAAGCATGATAGGATATCTAAGGGATCAAAACACATGGACCTTAAATATCTATCATTGAAACAGGATGTTAGGCAAGGAAAATTTGTCATTGAGCATTTAGGCACTGATGAAATGGTCGCGGATATGTTTACTAAAGGACTCCCTCCAAAGTCTTTTCAGAAACATACTAATAGTATGTGTCTTGAGGATAGTTTCCAGTAAATTTCCGTTGTATGTTTTGACTATAATTGAAATTTCCTTTTGCCATAGAGCTCATAGATGGAACTATACATCTTGTCTATTCTGTTCTCCATTGTGTACACATATTGTTATGGATGTATGATACAGAATTCGTCTTTGCAAAGACATCATGAGACCATTATGAAAACTCTTAATAACGGTCTGGTTGTGATAGTTGTTGATGTCGTGGTACATGGAAGGAATTAAGGTTGTTAACTTATGAACGCCATGACTCTCATTACCAACTAGATCAATTAAGACACTTATGATAACCAACTAAAGATAACAAACTTAACAACTTATGCGCGCCTTATGATTTCCTATAAGCAACAACACGGGTATTCATAACGATCAAGTGGGAGACTGTAAGATAACTTTTAGTGCAAGAGAGTTATCTCATCCTTAATATGATCTATTATGAAACCCATGAGTTATGAAAGGAATAGGAGTGTTACATTTGATTCAATTGGTTATAAGAATAAGGAGTTATCAAAGATTAATAACTCCAAAGAGTTATGTTCCTATTGTAACTCTTCCATGATGGATGGTTGAGATGAAGTGTAAAGATAAAACTTAATAGGAATTTTGGTCCTCTCTCCACCTATAAATTGTATGCTTTGGACCATCACAAGAGATATCATAAGAAACACATATATCAAGTGACTTATAGGCTAGGAGAGAGAATCCCAAAATTCAACATTGCTACTTCTTCATAAGCTCTCTCTCAATCACCATGGAAGGAGGTATATTCTTCTAATCTCTTTTCTATTTCATGTGATTATCATGTTGTTTTATCGATCTTAGGGTTTCATGTAAATTCAAGGTTTACATGCTACTCATACCCTCGCTCATTCATCAACTTAATAAATAACATATATTTCAAGTAATATTATTTTCATACGTTTTTATTTATTGAATTATTTCATGAAAACAAATCTTTGCTCCATGAAAATTACTACTTTGTTGTTAGACATGTCTGCGATCTGAGAATAATTTGGGAAGTCCGTACACAACACATTTCCAACTAACTATTAGTGACAGTGTAACATCATGTCCTATATATTTCAAATCAAGCAACTTCATATTCATTACCAACAGTGTGGTAAAAAAGAATGCTCTCTATTGGAAAAAACTTAAAGGACATAATAAATTCTATGAGACATTTTATTTCATCCTAAAGGTTGATTATATATGTATTATGAGAAGCAACTCTAATATTCAACTATATGGTTTAATTAAGTATTGAATGACAATTAGTTATATATATTTTTTCATTCAATGTGATGCTTATATTATTTTTTTTCTCTTTTCACGGAGATCTAAAGTCTAAACATATTATGCATAGTTCGATTCTTTCAAAAATATTATGTGCATAACTAAGGTAGAAAATAATCATTTCATGTATTTCAAATCATCTATTATATCCATTATTATATATCATATTCTCGACAAAAATTTTCCGACCAACGGGCCCTCTGCTAGTATTTGTATACCTTAAAAAAAGTTAGATAAAGATCCCCTGAGCGCTAGGGATGGCAACAAAACCCGAACCCACGGGTACCCACCCGACCCAACCCGGTCAACGCGGGTAAAATCCGTGTTGACGGGTTTTGGGCCGGGTTTGGGTTTAAACCCGTTCACTATTCACCGGGTTGGGTTTGGGTTTAGGTAAACCCGACCCATGGGTATCCGCCCACACTCATATAATTAATTTTCTTGGTATATTCAATATTCTAAACAACTAATCTTATTTATGTTTGTGGAGACGTCTATTTTTTCTTTCTAATTGTGTAGAATGAAGTTGATGTTATCGAGTGGAGTGAAGAAACTTAATTGAAAGGAAGAAGCCTTCAATTAATTATGTTATTTATAGATAATTTATGATTTACTTCAATTTTCTTGAGTTTTCTAGATTGGTGTTAAACAATTTGTATAGTTAATTTGTGATTTGCTTGATTTTCTACAATGGTGTTTTAAATATGAATAATTTGTATTAACAGATTGATATTTGACTTTAATTTTGATAGAAATTTGTTATTGTAAATTTTTTACGACAAAAACTCGTGTGTACCCATGAACCCGCGAATACCCAGCGGATTGGGTTGGGTTTGAGTTTTTCAAACCCAGTAAGTTTTACCCCAGATTTTTTTCACGGATAAAACCATAAGTTTGGATTTGAGTTTGGCAAAACCCGACCCCACCCGACCCATTGCCATCCCTAGTGAGCGCTGCCATTATTAAGCAGACAATAACTGTACGCTTCTCTTGGCAAGCTCAGTAACCAGAGACTTCAAATGGCTCTTCCAATTTTCAAACCCGATCTCCTCCATCTCTTCTCCATCTCCCTCTTTCTGTTCACCTCCGTTTCAATCTCTCACAGCCACTCCAACGATGTACGCCTCTGTTCTCTTCATGCTGTTTGGTTCCCCTCAATCGTCGTTGACTTCCCGCAAGTTCGAAGCGATTACTCGTTTCACCGGTCAGAATGTGATTTAATTCAATTCCCCGCTTCTTGTCTCTGATTTCCGTAGTTCTGCGAGGCTGGAGCTCTGTACGGCGCAGCCGGATGTGGAATTTCGCCGCCGTTGTCGTCGGCGAAGCTGCTGATCAAGGGAGGAACGGTCGTCAATGCTCATCATCAAGAGGTTGCCGATGTTTATGTGGAGGATGGAGTTATTGTTACCGTCCGGCCGAATCTCAAGGTTGGTCTTTTGCTGTCTTTGAAATTTCCTCGTCTGCTTCGTTTCTGTGTTCTTCTAGTGTCGATGCTGTCTAATTTTCGTTGTTTCGTATCTCTATTTGTGCCCTTGATGTGGTTACTATTGCAGGTTGGGGATGATGTGCAAGTATTGGATGCCACAGGGAAACTCGTCATGCCAGGTTCGGCTACTTAAGCACTGCTGTATATTCTGCTCTATGGGGAATTCTATTAATGAATATTTTCAGTTTGCTGCTAACTGCATCCATATCACTACCAGAATGTTGAATGCTATTTTGGGCACTTTTCGTGCTCATTTGGGCACTGTTAGTTGGTGGATTATATCCTATTTTGTCAGGGAAACTTAATCCTGTTAATTTGCAGGGGGAATTGATCCTCACACGCACTTAGCTATGGAGTTCATGGGTACCGAGACGATTGATGACTTTTTCAGCGGCCAAGCTGCAGCATTAGCAGGTGGAACCACCATGCATATTGACTTTGTTATACCAGTCAATGGCAGCTTAACGGCTGGTATTGAAGCTTATGAGAGGAAGGCACAGAAGTCTTGCATGGACTATGGTTTCCACATGGCGATTACCAAGTGGGATGAAGATGTTTCCAGGGACATGGAAATTATGGTGAAAGAGAAAGGTTTGTTGTGTGGTTAAATTTGGTTCGATTAGTCAATGCTGGAAATTTAGCGTGCTTATGAGTATGGTAAAATATGCTTTGCACTTTTCGGGATTTGCAGGGATCAACTCTTTCAAGTTTTTCCTAGCTTACAAGGGGTCCCTAATGATTAGTGATGAACTGTTATTGGACGGATTGAAGCGGTGCAAGTCTCTTGGTGCATTGGCAATGGTTCATGCTGAAAATGGAGATGCTGTATTTGAAGGACAGAATAGGATGATAGAGCTCGGTATCACTGGTCCTGAGGGACATGCTCTTTCCAGACCTCCAGTGGTATGCCTACCACACCCTCTATACCTTCACTGATTCGCACTTCATACTATTTTCGTTCTTATCTTTATTTCTCTTTGGTACAATTGCTGGTCCCCGATTTTAATATTATGATGCTTGGATAGTTGATCCTTTGAAGTGAGTCTATAGTTTAGTAATTTTGATTTGGTGTTTTCCGTTAAATAACATGATCTTGTTTATCATCATTCCTTGGAGAGCAAATTCACTGGTTTACGGAAGTAGCTTTATACAGTAAATTTTTTGCAGTGAGATGCCATAGTCGGATAACTTCTGCTTGTTGTTTTTGCTTGTGTTATCTCCTTGGATTCTAAATTTACTCTTTGTTTTGGCACATGCAGTTGGAAGCAGAGGCAACTGCCCGAGCAATTCGTTTAGCAAGTTTCGTGAACACGCCACTTTATGTTGTTCATGTGATGAGCATTGATGCAATGGAAGAAATAGCTAAAGCCCGTAAATCAGGTTGGTTTAACCTGTCTCAAACCTTTTGTTCCTTATTTTTTTTCTTCTTCAAAGTTGTTGCAAGTGCAAACAACAATTTTCCTTGTTGTTTGTTCAAATTAAGTGTATGTTGGTTTTGAAACATGGTATGAGAGTGAAAAGTGCCTGCGAAATGAATCTTTCCAGGGAAAAGGAAGTCTTTCAATTGGGCGACAGAGATAACATGTATTTAGATTCTTTAGCTGGAAAACTTGTAATGGCTAAAAACCCAATTCAAATATGGGGTGTCCAATTGATGTTCTATTTGTAAAGAAATAGTATTGTGTTCTAGTGAACGTAGTTCTGATGAAAAAGCCCATGTATCATCAATATCCTATGTCCTGTGCCATTTGCATATCCTCTCCTTTTGTGAATGCGATATACTGATTAATAAGGTTATTTATTTGCATTTTGGTCTCGAATTCATAAATACTATGTTCTTTGATGTTATCTTCAAGTCACCTGGTTCTACATTATACAACATATAGAGATCCAATTTAGTTGCATAGCTTCTGATGGCATTTGAGTAAGTTTTACTGTTGTAAATGGAAACTTGATTTTTCTTTCAAAAAGTGCAGGGCAGAAAGTTGTTGGGGAGCCCGTGGTTTCTGGACTAGTCCTGGATGACTCAAAGCTTTGGGATCCAGATTTCAGCATTGCCTCAAAGCAAGAACTAGCACTTTACATATATTGTTGTTGTTTCTTCTTTTGTATTTTTGCTATTTTGTCATGGGAAGTTTGTATGTTTGATGAGCTAATACTGTGGTGGTTTCGTGTATCAGATATGTCATGAGCCCTCCCATTAGGGCACTTGGACATGCAAAGGCCCTGCAAGCTGCACTTTCAACCGGGATTCTTCAGGTATATCCAGCTTATATCTTGGGAAAAGGTGGTTGCTTAGGAAATTGTATGTCTCCATACAATTGTGAAAGCTTATCACATACTCACCAACAAATTTTAGTGACCATCAAACTCTTAACTATTATTGATCTTGCAGCTTGTTGGAACGGATCATTGCGCATTTAACTCTACTCAGAAAGCTTTTGGAATTGATGATTTCCGCAAAATACCAAATGGTGTTAATGGTGAGAGTTGGCCCTTTCCTTTCTATATCAGCAAACTCCATCAAATTTAGTTCTTTATTTCTGCTGAACATGACAATCGAGAACTGGCAATATAGGTATTGAGGAGAGAATGCATTTGGTGTGGGATACAATGGTGGTAAGCTACATGATTGCATCTTTGACTTTGTGACTGAGATGCCTTGATTTATAACTAATATCCTAAAGTGCCACTATTTTGTTTTCAGGAAACTGGGCAAATGTCAGTTACTGACTATGTCAGAGTAACAAGCACTGAATGGTATGATCTCATTTGATCTGTCTAGAATTTTCCATTGAGTTTTGGGGAACTATGTAGAGAATATAAAGTTAGCTATTCCATCCATGTTGCACCATTGTACCAAATATAAAATTGTTTGACCGCTATGGACTTCGCGCAGTGCCAGGATCTTCAACATATATCCAAGAAAAGGAGCAATTCTAGCTGGTTCTGATGCCGACATAATTATTTTCAATCCAAATAGCAGTGTTGGGATAAGCGCTAGGTCTCACCATTCCAGAACAGATACCAATGTCTACGAGGGCAGGAGGGGCAAGGTAATTCAACGGAAGATGCTTTGCCATGATGTTAGAGAAGCACCATGCTTGATCCAGGCAATGAACCATAAAATATTAATATATGAAAATTAACCTGTAGCCAAGGTTCTTCCAACTTCCTATTATAGTGATCGATGCCATATCATGCAGAAAACAACACTATATTGCTTTTGATTCATTATTGGCGCATGTCTAGAATGAGGGTAAAATAGCCCTAAGGATATGGCCCCATTCTCTTTACAGGTTCAATTTCATCAGTGCATGTATAATATGCACACATCCTTGCAAGAGGTGCAACCACTCTAATCAGTTTTACCATTATACTCATTTTGCCTTTGATTTCATTAATCATTATTAATGACACTGTCCCTAGACTCTATAATGAGAAATCCTATGCTATAGGGTCAACGCATGCATTTAAGACACTGCACTCATTGTCTCTATCCACATGTTAGATGAAAGTATTGTCTTGACATGTTCATCCTATGGTGTCCTCAGGGAAAGGTTGAAGTGACAATTGCTGGAGGAAGAGTAGTTTGGATAAATGATGAACTCAAGGTATCCCCTGGTTCTGGGAAGTACGTAGAAATGCCTCCTTTCAACTATCTTTTCAGCGGAGTTGACAAAGCAGATGATTCATATCTAGCTTCACTTAACGCACCCGTAAAGCGTTCCAAATCCGTAAGTTAAATATTTTTATGTAGGTCTTCTATACTTGTAGTTGTGCTCAGAAACTGCATACTAGTATCTGAACTTCCACTATATACGAATAACGTAAATTGGGTGGGTGTATCTAGCATCAATAGATCTTTGTTCTCTGTACAAAGGTTCGATCTCCTTTTGATATGTCTTGCTTCAGATCTTCCTTGTTGAAATTTTCAACAAGGAGAAGACAAATTACTATAGAAGTAAGATTTATATTACACGAGGACCTTACATTGTATATACAAGGAAGAATCTGGTCTGGAAATCTGCCAATCCGGAGAGACCCGCATTAGTTCGGTTGATTCTGATTGCTTGTCCTGGAATCTACCATTTTCATGGCCTTATACAACAATTAATGTAGGTCAATATAGTCCTCCTCTTCTGCACGACAATGAGTATTGCAGGGATTAGGAGAACTGGGTCTTCATATTTTCTTTCATATGGATGATGAATGATGATGCATAACATTTATGTAAATTTTGTGGAGGTTCGGGTACAAAAATGCAAGGGACATAACTTTCAGGTGCTAAATTATAATGGTTTAGAAACCCATCAACTCATATTTTAGTACCTGAACCTATAGATCGTCTCCTATAGATCGTCTCCTATAGATCGACGATATATATGAGATGATTCATATGGATCCCTAAGATATAGAACATGGAGCTCATCGTATCAGGGCTCTAGTACAGATTGGCCAAGGGGGATCCATCCAGGAAACATGCATGATGCTATAGAACACAATAGAAATGTGGTAAGGCTATGGGTATGCAGAAGACGTGAAGAGACTACTACTCACCACGGACTCATCGGTAGGGTGACGATGGTGTTCATGTAGACGAGGTGTAGGGGTGAGGTCAATGGACTCGTCTCCCAAGTCTCCCAAGCTGGAATTGTGCCTGAGATCACCCTTCATCATCTTCCTCTTGGCCCGAGCTTCCGAGAAGATGGTTGTGTACGTAGAACGGCTTGGACTAGCGCCCCCTTTCGATTCCCACTCTCCGAATTGAGGAACGGCCTTCCACCCATTATTGCCCTGTCATGCCATCCAGAGGTCAGTGATTCTCACCCCCACTAAGTAAATCACGAATGATATTGAACATTGCATGCATGCATGAACAACTTGGTTCTGGTTAATTGATAGGATCCCCCCTTGGTCATCAGTACACATATATCAACATTAGCAAGTTCGAGGAATACAGTATGCTAATCGTATTCGTCAGTCAGTTTAGAATGAATGATCGAATCGCAGAAGAATTGCAGGCATTGTTAGGAACTAGGAATGCAGTCGCGAGAGGGGGATCAAACGTTGGAATGGTTTCTTAATGGTGCATTGGGGCGTCTTTAAGTTTTTTACCTGGTCCTGCATGGGAAATTAGAATTACAGATCTAAAAAGAAGCCAAGGGTAGAGGTGTTTATATATTTCTCCTTTCTGAAGGGTTCTTGAGTTTTATGTGTATTTTCCCCCCTTACATATCGCGTACTGAGAATGATACAGCATATTTTTGGTTCTTGCTATTGTTGGTAAATGATGAGAAATTACTGGCGGTTAAAATCAAACAGTTTTCTGCCTCCTTTCCTTTCATTTTTTCTGTTCTTGTTCCATTTTGTACCAGTACTCCAAAACCAACCTTTTTTTTCTTCTTTCCCTCTCTTTTTGGCAGATGGTTCTGTGGACTTGATCATGGCATCATCCTGTGCCTCTCTCTCTCGGCAATATTTTGGATTGCTGCTAAATTTGGTGAAAGGCACAATTTAAGCTTATAAGACATCCATGAATGGGCTTTTCCCATGCATGAACGAGAGATCAAATCAATCGATAGTCCAGGCGATCATAGCAACTCGTCATGGTGTTGTTATCGTCATCAGAAGCAACATCCGCACAGCTTCCTGAACACATGGTGGAAGCTGTTTTGGTGAAACTACCGGTTCGAACTTTGCTCCGTCTCAAGCTCCTGTCCAGGAGCTTCAAGGCTCTCATCGAAAACCCTAGATTCGTAACCGCTCATATAAACTCATCGTCGCATGTTCACCGCCCTATCGCCCTCCTCACTGGAAACTACAGCACAGATGACACAATACTCATTGGCAAGATGCTGACATTGAGCAGGCAACACGATGTTCAAGATTGGATTCATCGCAAGGAAGAACAACTGCCGACATTTGCATCCGATGAAGATGATGATGAAGGCGACATGTTCCATTACGTAGAACTCTTGGGCTCTCACAACGGTTTGATCTGCCTTCGTCTTCATTATGACCACCACAGGAAGAATAAGTTGGTGTTGTGGAACCCTGCAACTAAGCAATACCGAACCCTCCCGCCCCCTCCCTCAGCATCACCATCACTCGACTACTCATCGAAATTTCGTAGGGTGGTTGAGTTAGGGTTTGCATACAATCACGCAACGAACGACTACATGGTGTCTCAAATCGCCAGCCTCGTGGACGATGATTGGCCCCATCATCTGTCTTATCAACTCGAGATTTTCAGCATGAAACGTTGGGGATGGCGAACACACACATATCGACGTGAATTAGCCAGTAACATACCGAAAGGAAGCATGTCAAGTCAAGGCCTGCACAACCCAGTGGCGTTGAGAGGATCGATTTACCAAGTGGTCTCGCTGCGTGTCGCGAGAGCCGAAGCTTGTTGCTGGTTCGTTCTTGCGGTGGACTTCACCGATACGCTCAGTAGTAACGATATCGTGTTTAGAAGAATTGAGCTTCCACCACTCCATGAGGATGGTTGGGTGTCTAGCCTTGTAGTGTATGGCGAAGGAGACGATCAGCTGGGGTTGTTTAGTAACATTGACGGCGAAGAGGACGAGTTACCGTGTTTCAAATGCAACGTATGGGTACTCAGCAACGATTCCGTGTGGACTAAATCGTTCACCATATCGATCGTGTATCCTGCTTCGGTTGTTGAACCTGTGGCAAGTTGGTGTGATGGCAAGATTATAGTTAGAAGAACTACGGAAAGGAAAGAAGAAGAAGAGGAGGAAGAAGATGGCGAAATAGGAAGTCACGCCACTGGTAACACCCTCTTCATATATGATCATCACTCCATTACCAAAGGTGGTGATCCTATGAGTGATGAGTTGGTTGGGATTAGTGACTTCATTTCTGATGTTTGTGCTTACGTGGAGAGTTTAGTTTCTCTTCACCCTAGCTAGTTAGTTAATCTTGTTATCTCTGCACAAATATATTAACCCTATAATATATTATAATGCGAAACTGTTAGTGGTCCCCTCTATAGGAGGTGTTGTATAAAATGATAGATAACACTTTTTTTTTACTCTATTCAACAAAAAAAAACTATGTGTTACATATGAATATCATATGACTGAAGAGCACTTCTACAGTTCTACTATGTTTTAAAGCATTGGTGCTTTAATGTGCAACTTGAAGTTGTACCATAACATTAAAAATTGCACCATAAAGAGATTTGTACTTTTAAGTTACGGTACAACTTGAAGTTATACCGTAACATAAAAATACAAATTCAGATTGTACCATAAAATGGATTTGTACAAAAGAGTATATGTACAATTTAAAATTGTATCATAATGTAACAGTACAACTTCAAGTTGTACAAATTGTATCATCAAGACATCAAGACAAAAAACTATAACACTAATGCTTTAAAGCATAGTGAAGGTTTGCAAGAATTTATTGTGTGGATATGAATCTATCTAATTGAGAATGAGAGAACTTGTATTAGTATCTTAATTTCAATTCAAACATGAGTTTTTTCGCTCACTATTAAGTATTAACCCAAATATGTAGTAATCAGGCCCAGAAAGCCCAACTAATGATCTCATTTGTTGTGGGCCCATATCGTCACTTAACTAACTCTTTACAAATAGATGATATTACCGTAATTCCGTAGAGAGTTAATATTCGTCGCCCTAAATTTTTAAATTTTGTCGCCCTAAACCATACAAATTTACAAAACAACCCTTCATTTAATTTTATGGTTCAACCACCAAAGTTAATGCTCCAACCATCTAACCCAACCCATTTAACTCATTCTTCCAACACAAAACAGAAATTATCAAACCAAAAGTTAAAACCAAACCACACAACACAAAATCCAACTACAATCTTCTACATTGACAAAATTTTAGCCGGATTCCGGCGAGTTTGCCGGAGGTAGAGAAGTAGTCGGTCTCGATCGTCATAGCATGCAGGGCTTCGGACTAAAGGTAAGATTTCGTTTGCAATTTTTTTTTCTTCTGGAAAACAAGTCGAGCATGTTGAAAATCTGCGCGACCGGTGGTCAAGCATGTTGAAACCCTGCATCAGCCATGGAACGGACGGTTTGTCCACCTGCCCGTTCCATCCTCTAGGAATGCTCGCAACATGCTCGTTCTCCTGTATAAGCATGTTTCCAACATGCCCGTCTTTCGGTCTGTCTAGTTTTCAACATGCCCGTCCCTCGGTCTGTCTAGTTTTGAACATGCCCCTCCCTCGGTCTGGTCTAGTTTTGAACATGCTCGAGTAACTTTGTGATGTCATAGACCTTTTTAATGAAAATTCACTTAAATTATGATATTTATGTTCATTAAGTTTCGTTGTTAATTGTGTTTATTAGGAAGGAGGATAAAAATCTTGTGCCACCATCATTTACTAACAAGGAAACTATTATGGATGATTCGGTAAGTAGTTATTTTTTATAATTTAATTATCGTAACATAATTGTTGCACAACTAAATGTTTTTAACTTGTATTTCTTGTAGGGTGGATCCGGAGTTAATGAGGGTGACAATGTTGATTGCACATCATTGTTTCTAAGTGATGTTTATGATACCCGTGATCAAGCTTGTAAAGCGGCAAAGGAGATTGCCATGAGTAATAGTTTTTCCTTGATAGTGGCATCAGTCAAGAAAAATGATGGAGAAGGCAATCCGCGGATCTATATGGATTGCAACCATGGTAGTAGGAGCAACTCATATACGTCTGATCCCGCAAAGACAACACGGAGCAAATCTACAACAGGCAAGTTAGGTTGTCGTTTCCGAGTGGTGGTGCAATCCGTAAAAATAGATGGCAAGTGTAAGTGGAGAATTCATGGGATTAAGTCGAGGGGATTTCACAATCACAGATTGGAGGTTTACTCTGAGGGAAGCAGGCAAAAGAATGCTCTTTCGCAGGAGGAAAAAATGAATATTAAGGAGTTGGAGGCAACACATACTCAGGCGAAAGATATCAGAAGTTTGCTCAATATGAAGTACGATGCTCATCACAACATGACTCAGATTTATAATGAGACAGCAAAAATTAGGCGTGAGAGATTGGGTGGGTTGAAACCTATGCGGTGGACATTGATAGAAGCTCAACGTCTTGGCTACTTTATTGAGTGTGAATTTGATGATCAACGTCGTGTTACTAGACTCTTCCTATGCCATCCTGAGTCGATTCGGATGTTGTTGGCATGGTATTTTGTTGTTTTGATAGACTCGACGTACAAGACTAACAAGTATAAGCAGCCACTGGTTCAGTTGATTGGTGTTAGTCCGGTGAAGAAGAACTTCAACATTGGGTTCGCATTGATTTCAGATGAGACGAAGGAGACATATGCTTGGGTTTTGATGCAATTGAAGATTGTGCTTGGTGATCGAACCCCGGTTGCGTTCGTCACAGACAAGGCGGGAGGATTGGGTGTCTCTTTGCAACAGATCTTTCCATCTTCAGCTCATTTACTATGTGTGTGGCACATGAAAAAGAACATTGAAGCCAAAATGATGCAGTTGGGGATTGGTCGTGATTCTGCCAATGGTCTTTACTGGGGCCCATTGGGTCCGACTAGTTCTCGACAATGTCGATGGGGTGACACCAATGCCATATTTTAGTCCACAATGGACTCATTTTCGGAATATGAGCACAATTCCGCATTGGGATGAGTTATACCAACAAGAGCAGGAATTGTATGCCATCCTTGGAGGACATTATCCACCCACTGACGATGAAGAGAATGATTAAACATTGTTGCCTTAGATTGATTATGTTATTGATGTGTCTAGTATGTGTTTATGTTCAAATTTGTGTGGATTCAGGTGCAATTATCAAGGATTGACATTTTGTGTTAAAATGTATGTAATTTTAGGTGGAATTAATCAATTGTGTTCACAATTATTGTTGCTGAAAAAATAGACTAGGCATGTTGAAAACCTGCCTTAACCACGGACCAAACATTTCACCTACCAATGAACACCGTTGGTTGAGCATGTTGAACACCCACCTGACGGATGGTGCAGGAATATACCCTTCCAGCACAGGCCGTGGACAAAGCATGTTGTGAAACTGTCTTCCTGGAGGTGCGGGCATATATCCTACCCGCCCTTCCGGAGGTCGAGCCATATTTTCTACCCTTCTAACCGCTGGTTGAGCCATATTCCCTACCCACCCGATGGTAAAAAAGATGTGTTTGTTTTGTTTTTGTTAGATAAATAAGTAGTGGTTAAAATTTTTAATTAGTATATAAACACTCAAACATAACACATCCAAATGTACCTTAAGAAATATCCAACATCAACCTTAACAAATATCCAACATCAAAACATAAAATATCCAACATCCAACATCAACCTTAACAAATATCCAACATCAAAACATAAAATATCCACCATCCAACATCCAACATCAACCTCCTGGCCACGTCTCATCCCTCGGTTTCTTCCGTGAAGGCCTGCTCCCATCAGAGGACGAAGCAAAACGCCCATCCTTGCCGCGTAGCGGCCCAACAAGAGTACTTCCATGGGTCGAGCCAGTAGACACATGATCACTCGAACCTCCGGGATGACCGTCGAAAAACAACTCATGAAAAGACAACTCATCATCACCCTCCACATCACACTCATCATCACTGCTATCGTCATCCTCCACCATGTCATCATATGTGTTGATGCCTGGTAACTGCTGAGAAACATGGCTATGAGGGGGAGGATCCACTGCAGCTTGACGACGCGAAAGCTTCTCCTGACGCTCCTCCTCACGAAGTCTATCTGACTCCTCCTGACGTTTTTTCCGCTCAGATACTGTAACGTTGCGTCCGAGAACCCTCGATTTTTCCTTGCCCCTTCTTTCGCTCATTGTTGCCTGCTATCAAGAAAATAAAATTAATTCTTCTAGTATTGCAATTAACAATCCTATATTCATTAACTATTTATAATCATTATTAACAATCAACAACTTTTTCAATTCAAACACTACTTATATTGTCTACTTTATCATGCATCATTCATTCCTTCAAAGTTCAAATTCATATGATACGTTATGATGGCCACAAAATCAAACACTAGAGGAAGAAGAAAAGACATGAAACTACAGCCAATTTACCCCATCGCCCATCACATTATATTCTGGCCATAGACAGACACCCAACTAATTAACATCACCACTGCACTAAATTCTCATCCACGCCAAAACAAAACAAAACCCTAAGAAAAGGCAATTAATTAGCACTAAATTTCAGGGCTCATTTGATTACAGATCAGCCACTAAATTTCAGGGCCCATCAAATTTTAGTAATGATGATCACTATCACTATTTGGAGGGCTAAACAACAAGTCTGATCACACAGCAACCGCAACAAAATCCAAGATTCTTTTCTTCCTTCCCATTATAAATGTCATATATTGATTATAATTAACTATGCAAATTTATATATTATTAATTAAAATGAACATTCTAATCATTAACATTTGCATTTTAATTGAAAAAAAAAAATTCAAAACAGGTCGGGAAACAGGTCGGACCAGGGCCAGGGCGGGTCAGAGACCGGGTCGGACCAGGGTCAGGGCGGGTCAGAGACCGGATCAGACCAGGGTCGGGGCAGGTGGGCTTCCTGGCTCTGCCAGATCCGCGCGGGTGCCCTGCCTGCGTCTACCCAGGCCCCAATCGGACGCCCTACCTGCCTCTAGCCACTGGCGACGGGTTTTCAACCCGCGACGTCGGCGCAACTCAAGAAATATCCAAGAGAGGGAGAGGGAGAGGGAGAGGGAGAGATTTACCTTCGGCGGGTCTGAGCAGAAGTCGAGGGCTAGCGGCGGATCTGGGCTTGGGCGAAGATGCTGGCGGCGACGGGTCTGGGTGGCGGCGACGGGTCTTGGTGGTGGCGGCGACTTCCTCTTGGTGCTAACCCGCCGCGAAGTCGACTCTCCTGGGAAACGAAGAGGAGAGTGACGGGGCAGAGATAAACGAATGAGAAAGGAGGAGCTTCGGCGGCGACTTCCTCTCCTCCTGGATGGCGCCGGAGCTCTGGGTGAGGGGTGAGAGTGGCGGAGCTCTGGGTGAGGGTGGCGGAGCTCTGGGTGGCGGAGCTATGGGTGAGGGACGGCCTGGTGTGGGTGGCGGCAGGCTCTGTTTTGGGGAAAATAGGGTAAGGGATGGGTGGGTCAATTTAGGGTTTAGGTTAAATGAGGGGTAAAATTGTCCATGTACGTAAGTTTAGGGCTACAAATTCAAAAACTTAGGGCTACAAATAGGAATTCAGATTCCGTAAACCCCAGCCGATTGATAAATAGCAAATGTAAAAGCCTAACACCCGAAACAGTGGTTTCTTCGTTCATTCTCCGGCCATGGTCGTCGCTTCGATCGTCTCGCGCTCCGTCCTGCGCCGCCGGGCCGCCGTCGACCCTCTCCTCTCTCGCTCCTTCTCTTCCGCTGCCGCTTCCTCTCACCGACCTCACCCCATATTCCGCGCTCTCCGACCTCTTGCCGCCGTCACCCCGTATCTCTCCCCCGCCTCCGCCTCCGCCTCGGTTCGCTGTCTCGCTACACGGACGACTTCGTCCTCGCTCAACGATCCTAGCCCCAACTGGTCGAACAGGCCCCCGAAGGAGACGATTTTGTTGGATGGCTGCGATTTTGAGCATTGGCTCGTGGTGTTGGAGAAGCCGGAGGGAGACCCTACTAGGGATGAAATCATCGACAGCTACATCAAAACCCTAGCTCAGGTCGTTGGCAGGTATAGATCACTGATTGATACTTTTGAGGGTTGTTGGGCAATTACTATTTGATTATTACTTCTCTGTGTTATCCTATTCGATTTGGGTGCTTGAGTTTAGTGTGGTGATGAGAAATCTTTGCTGCAGTGAGGAAGAAGCTAGGATGAAAATCTACTCGGTTTCAACTAGGCACTATTTTGCATTCGGGGCTCTTGTCTCCGAAGAGCTGTCGTACAAGTTGAAAGGTGTGCAAAATTTGGTTTGATTTGTTAGATTGATTTGTTCTCAGTAAGAAGCAGGGTAGAAGAGCTTTATGACAAAAAAAATTCTCCTTCTGTTTGGTGGTCTATTGTATGCAGAGCTGCCACGAGTCCGCTGGGTTCTCCCAGACTCGTATTTGGATGTGAGGAACAAAGACTATGGAGGTAAATACATGTTTCTTTATTTGATCAGTATATGTTGATGGAACATTGTATTATGTCATTTGCTTTAGTGGGGAGGAGGGGGGCTTTAACAGATGCTAGTTGAATCAGTCTGTGTTATTGCTGCTACTTTACAGTATACTTGGTTTTGGACCTTTAGAGACGTAATTCCTTTTTTGGTCGGTTGAGCTGCTGATTAGTAGATTCTCAGCTGCTTAACATATTAGATCACATCTTTTTTTGAAATATTGGAAATGGATAAGGGGAGAAACAGCATGGTCTCACCAGAATCAGAATGCTATGTCACATGTATTAGTTGTTTGTTAGGTTTTATGTTGTGATTGCTCTTTATGGGACGCCGGCTCTAGTTCTAGACTTCCCGAATGCTAAGTGCGTTGTCATGTTTGGTTGGTAAGCCACCGTAGTTTTATGTCATAATACAATGTTCATGCTCTTCTCTTCTGGTTTTTGTTTCAGGGGAGCCATTCATCAATGGACAAGCTGTCCCCTATGACCCCAAGTATCATGAGGAATGGGTGAGAAATAATGCAAGGGCCAATGAGAGGAATCGCCGTAACGGCGGATCTCGCAACTCTGATAGGTCAAGAAACTTTGAGAGGAGAAGAGAGAACTTTGCACCAAACCGGGATTTCCAGAACAACCAGGGGCCTCCTCCTCCTCCTCCAATGGGTGGTCAGGGCATGCAGAATATGGATGGCCGAGGTGCACCACAGCCTCCGCCACAGTATCCTCAACGTAACATGCCGGGGCCAGGTGGTCCTCCACCACCAAACAATCAAATGGGCCATCTTCCACATAACATGGGACGGCCAGGTGGTCCTCCACCGCCAAACAATCAAATGGGAGGATGGCCTCAGAACAATGTGGGAGGGCACGGTGGAAGCCCTCCAAGGCCACCACCTCATCACAACCCCATGGGTGGAGCTCCGCAGAATACTTATGGTGGAATGCCACAGACGAATGCTGGAAGGATGCCTCCGCCGGCCAATCCTGGATGGTCGAATGGGGGGCAGGGGAACTTTCAGGGTGGACCACCGCCCAATAATGCAGGTGTTCCTTACCAGGGCGAGCAACCAAACTTCCCCCATAATGGCTACCCCCCAAACAGAGACGGGAATGGGCCCCGATACTGAACTTCAGGTTCAGTTTTGGCTGAAGACATTTTGTGCAGAAAGAGGCTGTGTCCTCAGCGCCACGGTAACTGAACCTGTTTCTCATCCATCCCCTTTTCTCGTACTTGGTAGGTTTTCAGGTGTCCATGATAGGTGGATTAGGGTCGTTTAATAACGTTTGCCAGTCAAGAGGGTGGGTTGTCGTATGTCAATGCAAGCTTATCGGTGCTTGGGAGGGAGGACGTTTCTAATGTTCTTCGTGTTGATAATGGTTTTTCTCAGTAAAGAAAGGGTATTCTTCGTATCGGTACTGCTTGCATCTTTTGTTCGATTGAAATACGACTTGCATCTTTTGTTCGATTGAAATACGACGTGCATTGTTGAGGATTTGTTTTTCATTTATGATCATCACTCAACTACCAAGGGTGGTGAATCGATTAGAGATGTCTTGTTAGTTGGTATTACTGGCTTCGTTTCTGGAATTGTTTGTGCTTAATTATCTGGAGATTATAGTTTCTCTCCAACGTTAATTGGAGACGAAGGGAGAGCTAGGAACAGTCTAAAAGAGGCTCCAACCGAACCGATGCAGCAGCAACTTGCTGCGTTCTTGGTTTCTCATCGTGAATAGGTCGGAGGAAGAGGAATCAGATACAGTTTAGGGAATGTCAAAAGGAAACCCATATATATGAATAATCATTTACGTTGTTGGTTTAAGGGAAGTGGTTTTTTCCGATTTTCGGCTTGGCGTCTTCCACACAGATATAACAAAATGTTGTTGGTGTAGGCACCGTTAGGGTAGGGATGGCAAAAACATTAACAACATTGGATATCCACCCGAATCCGATCTAATCGGGTAGTGGAAATTCGAATCTTAATGATTTTTAGTGGGTAAGAGTAAAATTGGAACTCGAATATTGTGGGTAATGGATGGACATGGTTTTCTCACTATCTGATTCGAGCATGTCCGATTATACACAATCATATATATTTTTATAGAAATGATCATTATTTTTTCAACAATAGCATACAAATATAATATTTTCATAAAATTCTATTGTTTGAAATTGAAAAATTATTGTCGTACTTTTTCACTTATGTAATGTGAACATACGTGTGAATCTAAACATGTTGGTTGGAGTTATAAAGAGAAATTAGTACCCATGCATAATCGTGGGTATCCAAAACTCGAGTAAGTATGAGCATGGTTTTGATTTTCTACTCGATTCTTACGTGGGTATGAGTATGGATGAAAACCCGAACTACTTTTGGTAGGGTAACGGATATGCACTATCCGCCTCCGACCCGATCCGTTGCCATCCTTATGCACCGTGTTTAGAAATCGGTTGATTTGTTCAATGACGGATGATCATTTAGTGCTCCGATTGACCTTCATGTGTCATATTGAGGTACGATTACGTTGATGTAGAGATCAATCCTTGAATTAGGTTGACTCGTAAAATAATCCGATCGATAATTCTAAACAAAATGAAACATGTAAAAATTGATATGTCCACTATCTTGATTGGTCGACCGACTCTAAATAGCAGTCGGCCATATTTGTCCATCTAATTCTAAATTGTTATAAATGGGAGTTTTAACAACGTACACTTATTTGTATCTGATAATGTTAAATGTATAGATCAATGTAATTTGAAAGGGATGGCTAACACCTCAAACAAAAATAATAAAAAATGACTCAAGGTCAACGAGAATTAGAGGCAATGGGTGTCATTTGGGGAAGAGGAATAGAGTGAACATCCAAAATAAAGGTGTATATATATATAGTAAAGACTAAAGAGATACCGCAATTTGTTCCATTCGAAACGAAAATGTACTGCCGATGTTGACAAACATATTGTTATTGTCCATCAATAAAGGACGGATTTTATATTAATTTAAATTGTAAGCAAACCTATTTAATTGAGAAGTAATCACTACCAAAATCTATTTGGTACATCACTCGTGTTAATAACTAATTAGCCTCCATGATGTAAAAATCAATTTATGAGTTTTAAATTTATACAATCCATCGGATTTGAACACAAAACCTCTCGATCAAATCATACTATGATCGGTAACCAATTATTCGCGATAATTTGACCTATTGACAAACTCTCATGTATATAACTTACACCGCCTCTTTACGAGAAGAGATTAAATAAAATATTTTAAAACATTTTTTACATTAAGATACATGTTTAATTTGTATCATGAAAAGTTAATTTTTTTAAAAAATTACATAGCAAAATTCATTACAAAAATGGGGGTCTTGAAGGGAAACCCATAGTTCAAAAGGAAATTGACCTAATTTCCATTACAAAATATTATCTGAAACAGCACATATATAGTTTATGAGAGAAAATCACTGAGAGAAAGAGATACCTAAAGTATTGGGACTCTTGTCTTTTTGACACTACATCATGATGGTAATGAAATAAATAGCAGCAGCAATGCTGAACAACACATTGTAAGAGAAGAGAAGAGAAGAGAAGAAGCAGCTTGCTTATTTACAACAGCCATGGCGGCACCTCGTTTACTTCCTAAGCTAATTGCTCTGCTTCCCCTGCATATAATCATCTTACTCGTCATTCCACGTACTTCCTTCCCTTATCTTGTTCACTGATAATTTCTACTTGATTGATTCTTCTTTCCCTTTAGAACACGTTAAGCATTCATTAATTAATTTGCCCGATTCCAATCCATCCATCCCTATGCAGATCTTTCAACCGAATCGAGAAGAACTGTCATACCCCGGAATCAAGGAACGACGTCGCTCCAGCTCCTCCTCCTCCGAGCCTCGACAGGTAGTCTTTTCGTCTAGTTCGGATCTATAGTACTCCGTATTCTTGATATGGTATGGGAACCTTTAATCTAAAAACATAGTACCGGTCTGAGAGGACTTCATTAGATACATATTGTTTAGTACGATCCTTCAGATTTAGAACTGCATACTATACTAGCTAATTTCGTCGCGATGCTACGTCATTTATAGTATAAAATAATTAATAATGTTCTTTGGATTCCTCATCGATCAAGGAGCAGGAACCACGGCCAACATTATCAGGGCCGACGACCGGAGATATGGTCGACCGGCATCATGAGGAGGAGAGCTCCGACGACGATGGTGATCAATGGATCTTCTCGAGTAGAAGAGAACTGCGACGACGTTTGCAACGACAACTCGTGCTCGCATTTCCACCGGGACCTGTGCGGTTCGCGGCATAACTGCGCTGTGGGTTGCCACTGCGAGGGGAATAATGGAAATGGATGCGCCTGCTTTTGCCCCTGAAGATTTTTGCTTCTTATAAAGATCTGTTTTAATGTAAATGCTTTTATAATAAATTAATAATTATTCGGACTTTGCACTGTCTGTGTAGATTTATTTTTGCTCTATGTGAAGATTTGTTTTAAGGTAAATGTTATTATAATAATTATGAATGGAAAAAAAAACAGAGGGTATGATCCAAAGTTGTTTAGCACCCGAACGAGATAATGACGGCGCGAATTGGATTTCGAGATGGCGAAGATGATATATTGTTGTGGCGTGGATGTTTGGGAAGAGGGTTCCTTCTGAATAGGTATTTTCGCAATAGGTTTTTACGTTAAACAAATAGTAAACCAAGTATCAACCCTCGAAAGGTTTAGAATCTTAATTTCACAGTGACTTCGCGGCAAACATGAAGAGGAAGAAAAACAGGAAATCTAGGCAAAATACAATCAATTTCTATTGTTTTTAATTCATTGAATTTTCTAATAAGCTATGTCTAATTTTTTACATCAAAATTTTAAAGGTACGATCGCATTCTTAGTCGTAATTTAAACAATAATTCTATCCATATCGTATTGACTAGATATTTACGTTGAAATAGATCAAACAAAAAATAATTGAATTTTTTTTACTCTATGTAATTGCTTAAAATTGAAGAAAACTGAATGAATCGCAACCATATCAAATGTTCTTTTGACTTTCATCTTTAATTTTCAAATATATTTAGGTTTCGTTCTATCATGATTCATTGGGATCATGGACCATAACAAACCTGCCAATAAGAGATAGGTTTTTATGAGAAAATTATTAAACGTAAAATCTAGTACAACAGAACAACTTAAATGCTTCTTCAACCTAACTATGTTATTATTCACATCTATACTATTTACATGAATGAATAGTTCCATTCATGATTCCAAAATAGTTGTATGATGATAAACCATATTAATCGTGAGTCATTAACATTTTCCACCGGACAACCGCTCCGCTTTTGAAAACATAGGATATAGTTAATAAAACATTTAAAAATATGAACATATTATTAAATGTTAACTACTTAACTTTGAATTCTAATAACTAAAGTTCAAATGAATGAATAACCTACAAAGGTCATTTCAAGTCAAAATATTCTTTTGCTAATATTTGTCATTTTTGTCGCATTTAAAAATATAAATTTGATATATCTATACTAATATTTTTGGATTTGCTTTACACAATTGGCCAAATAATCTATTTTCATACCACATTATTTTCTCTTTTCCTTGAAATTTTGTATCTTTAAACTATTTAAATTTAATACATCTATAGTCATATTCTGTACATTTTTTTCTTTTTAACTCAATAGATGACAATCTACAATATATAAATCAAAATAGTGATATGTTGATATATTAATTAATTCTCAAAGCCTCATTTGCAAGCTAATTATTTCACATATAACGAAATAAAGATCTTTGTTGAATATTGTTGTTTTGATTCAGTGATGTTTAATATTTCAAGGCATGAATATAGATTCTACATAGCTTTTCATTTCATTCCTTGTCTAACTTAAATTTCTTATAGTTAAGTATAAAATGAAACACAAATTCAATAAAAAACAAAGTAATTAATGCGCTCCCAAAAACATAAACTATCAAGGTACTCTTTCAAACCACCAGTGCACAATACTAAAAATCGAGCCACCTACGTTTAAAATTTTTTTCAAATGACCACAAACCGGCCGACGGACCAGATACAACACTAGTGTAATAATAATCATCGCAGTACGTGTGTGAGACAGAGTGTTTAATGGTCGATCAATCAAGAGAAGCTAGTTGTTTTAATTTTAATAAATTAATATAATAATAAGTGGTCCGCCGGTTCTATGTTCTGCTCGGTAAGTTTCGAACTGGCTATTTAGTGTCATCACCAGATGACAGGGGTAGACCCGCCGCGGGCAGGTTCGTGACTTACATCCTGAATTTGGGAAAACGATTATCAGTCATGCTAATTTGAGTATAGGACAAAAAGCAGGACGAAAAAAAAAAGATGGTAGTTTATAGGGTGATTATTTGGTCCAGACTTTTTGGTTTTACGCAAATCCAGGCCGTATAACTCGGACCGAGACCGAAACGGGACCGGGTAGTAAATAATCCAATCTCATTTTCGGGCTTAGATTAGAGGTAAAAAATCGTTCGGGATCGGACTGAAAACCGGATAAAGAACAGATAAGAGAGCCCAACACCCAAAATTTTACCAACTCCTAACCCTTTAAGGCCTCAGGCCACTCAAATTCCCACAAGCTCGATATAAAATCAAAATCGAATTAGGATCGGACTGTATCCAATCCAATATTTGGTCCTTATATTTCCGAAAATACTGGACGGTATAGCCACCCCTAGTAGTTTATGTGATTTGAACTTGCGAAACTAATATATTATTAATAATAATAAACATATTCTCTATTAGACTATATGTTCAAAACCTGCCAATGAACCTCATTACGGCTACATGCATGCTACCCACCCCTTACCCATCACATGAAGAGAAAAAGAACCGATCAAGATTCGAGCGACCCTCCTGCTCCTTCCTCCTCTGAGAAGTGACGATCACTGAATCCAGCTTCGGAATCAGTGGAAAGAGGCATAGATTCGAAACTTAGTGTTGAGTTAACAAGCTTGATTCAGCAAATTGAATGTCATAGGATATTTTGTTTTAAATATATGTTATTATGTGGAACTAACAATCTATGCAGAAAATATCACAAACAATGAGGAAAAAGGAAACAATTCAAAGTGATTGCTTGCCCTCAAAGAAGTTACCATAACAAGCAAAAAGGTATCAAATCAAGGAGATACTTGCCACATAAAGGACTACAAATGAAAGGAAATGAAGGCTCACATCAACTATAAATAGTAGAGTCATTTGTAGGCCAAGAGCAAAGCTCTCTTCTCCCTTGTAATAGCGAAATTGTGTGATCATATTTCGTGGTGTGAATAGCTTGATATCTCGGGGGTTGAGATATTCAAGCTAGGTCAGGTTTTAGGGTAGGAAGGGTATTTGTAATTGGGACTAGTGCAAGAGCAAGAGGGGATTCTTGCTTGGGAGTTGCACTAGGTGAATTACTCTCCAATCAAGTCAAACTAAGAGTGTTGACTTGATTGATTGAGTAGGTAGTTTAGCTTGGATTTAGCTAAGGGTTGAATAGGTGTGGATTTGCACCTATTTGGTTCTTGACACGAAGTGTCAAGGTTATTTCAATTTCATAGGTTAGAGAGTCTTTTATTTCAATAAAAGTTAGAGTCTCTCGTGAGATAGTGGTAACTATCTCCGGGACGTGGATGTAAAGCCATATTGGCCGAACCACGTTAAAATCGCGTGTCCCGACTCATCTCTCTCTCTCTCTCTCTATACCTCCTCTAAACTTTGTTCTATTCATCAGTGCCAACAAGTTAATCACTTCAGGAGAGATTCTTGGCAAGTCCTTTTGGATTGCTCAATCAAGCTAGTGCTAATCTCTCACTATTGAAATCTGAATTAATTTGTGCATTGACCACGTCAAAAGTATCCTTTATTGACTTAGCTTGGTCTAACACTTAGTTGGTTTATTATGTAATTGGCTTGAATATAGTATTTCAAAAGATGTTGTTTCTCAAAATTGTACTGATTTTATTGCTTACAACTGCAAGTGTTGAAAAAGACAGTATTTTTACTCGTCGCCACATTTGTTTGTTTGTTCAATTCACGTATACACAAACACTGTTAATCAACACATTCATCCTATACCCAGTAACTAGCATACATCTATTTATTTCTATGATTATTCATGTACTTAACCACAGCTACGTATATATATATATTCATGTATTCTTCACACATTCATCCCACTATGTAGCGTATAAATATATGATCCCAATCTATCAATTGAATCAGGCTTATCTCCAACGGTAATTGGAGACAAAGGGAGAACTAGGTTGGAACAGACAAGGTTTTTTTTTTTTTGGCTTGGCTTGGCGTCTTCCTTGAAAGCAGTCGGTATGGCGGTCGACCCAGATATAACAAAAAGTTGTTGGCCGGTGTAGGCATCTTGTTTTGAAATTGGTTGATTTGTTCAATGACGGTTGATCATTTAGTGTTCCGGTCGACCTTCACGTGTCATTATATTTAGCTACGATTTTGTTGATGTGCAGATCAATCCTTGAATTATGCTGACTCGTAAAAAAACTCGGTCGACTGTTCTAAACAACACGAAACATGTAAAATTGGTATGTTCACTATCCTTATTGGTCGACCGACTCTAAATAGCAGTCGGCCATATTTGTCCATCAAATTCTAAATCGTTATAAATGGGAGTTTTAACAACGTACACTTATTTGTATATGATGATAATGTGAAAGGTAGGGATAAAAGTAATTTGAAAGGTATGGCTAACACCTCATAAAAAAAAAGGGAATTTGAGGCAATGGGTGTCTTTTGGGGAAGAAGAATAGAGTGAACATCCAAAATAAAGGTATGTACTACGTAGTAAAGAGTAAAGAGAGACCGCAATTTGTTTCATTCGAAAAGAAAATATACCGCCGGTGTTACGGAAAAGGACGAATATCTTTCAATAATTGGAGGATGAATTTTATATTAATTTGAATTGTACGAAATGTGGCGTCTTCGGTGCACTCACAAAAATGAGTGTGTTCAGTGCACTCGCTTCATAATAGGGATGACAATGGGTCGGATTGGGTCAGGCGCGGATAGTGCATATCCGTTACCCTACCCACAGTAGTTCGGGTTTTACCCATACTCATACTCACATGTGAAATGGATGGAAAATCAAAATCATGCCCATACCCGTTCGGGTTTCGGGTATCCACGGTTATCCATGGGTAATAATTTGTCTTCACAACTCCAACCAATATGTTAACATTCACACGTATTCTCACATTACGTAAGAGGAAAAGTACGATAATAATTCACTAGAATGAAGAAATTAATTAAAACTATACAATTTCATGAAATTGTATTTATATGCTTAACATAAAATATGTTAGAGAAAAATAATGATTATTTCTAGACAAAATACATATGCATGTGTATAATCGGGCGGGTTCGGGTTGGATAGTGAGAAACCCATGCCCACCTATTACCCGCAATATTCAGGTTCGGATTTTACCCGTACCCACTAAATGTCCTTCGGGTTCGGATTTTACACTACCCGATTAGGACGGATTCGGGCGGATATCCACGGTTACGGATATTTTTGCCATCCCTACTTCATAACCATCAATTTAAACATGCGATTTATGTCAAAATGATGTCAATCATCACTTATGATATGAAGAACAATAACGCACATAAATTTGCACAAAGACCATTGAAGATTTACTTTAATGTGGAGGATTTAGAGTTTAGAGATTTAGGGTTATGGTTAGGGTTTACAATTTGGGGTTTAGGGATAGAAATCAAAATTGGAGGTCTAGGGCTTAGGGTAATGCATTAATTAGTTGTTATCATATGTTATATCATCATATTACACTAATTCTACAAATTAAAATTAAAAATCCGACACCTTAAAACTAGTTTTTGAGTTGGGTGCATTGAACATACTCATTTTTATGAGTGCACCGAAATAGTCACCTTGTACAAAATCTATCTAATTGAGAAGGTATCACTATCAAAATTCAAAATCTACCCAATACCTCACTCGTGCCGATAACTAGTTAGGCCCAATAATATAAAATCAACCTATGACTTGTGAATTTGTACAATCCATCAATATATACCACATGTCCAAATTAATGAGATATCGTAAGGACCTGAACACAATACATCTTGATCATACTATGCTATGGTCGATAATCAATTATTCGCAAAAATTCGAGTTGTTGACTAATACTCGGGTATGAATCTTATACCATTTCTTTAAAAAAGAAATGATTGATCAAATATTTAAACACATCTCCAATGAATAATGAGTCTAATTAGATTTCCTAAGAGAATTTGTCACATGAGTCCATCGATGCTTCGAGGTACAAGTTGAACTTATACGATAACGTTAAAAGTACAAGTTTAGTTTACATCATAAAATTGAAAATTCAATTTATATCATATACAAATGAATTTGTACAAATTAAAAGGTATATGTACAAACTGAATCTTTACTAAAGGTACAAGTCCAATTTGTACCACAAAGGAAATTGTATAAAAAAATATATATGCACAAAATGAATTTGTACAATAACGATAAGGTACACGTTCAGTTTATACTATAAAGATTTTTTTAACCAAATCACCGATACTATAAACTATTAAATTTCTCATGGTAATTGGGATAAAAAATCAAGGATTGAAGTGCCGTATCGGAAGTTGTACTGAAAATGTCAGCGATGACGCTCAGAAGCATGTATTTATGGTCGAACTACCGGTACGATAGAGTTTTTCAAATTTTTTTTAAAAAACATAGTTCAAAAGGGGAAAATGACATAAATTTGATTAAAAAAATCACCTGTAAAAACAGCACATAGTTTATGAGAGGAAATTACTGAAAGAGAGAAAGAGAGATATCTAAAGTCTTGGGACTCTGTCTTGACACTACATCATCATGTATATATGAATGAATAGAAGCAGCTTAATTATTACAGCTGCCATGGCGGCGATACCTCGTATACTTGATAAGCTAATTGCTCTGCTTCCCGTGATAATCATCTTACTCGTCATTCCACGTACTTCCTTCCTTCCTTATTCTTATCTTGTTCACTGATCATTAATTTCTACTTGATTGATTCTCCTTTCCCTTAATTAGAACACCTAAAGCATTCATTAATTTGGCCTATCCCAATCCATCCATGCAGGTCTTTCTCCTCTAACCGAATCGAGATTAATAACTGTTCACAGCCCGGAATCAAGGCACGATGTTGCTCCAACTCCGACGACGACGACCGTCGTCGACAGGTACGTAGTCCTTCTAGTTTAGATCTATAGTCCGTATTCTTGACATGATGTGAGAACCTTTAATCTAAAAGTAACCATGTTGAAGTACGTATGCCGAGGGTGGAGGGACAAGAGTCCGCGAGGAATCCATTAGACACATATTGTTTAGTATGATCCTTCAAATTTAGAACTTCGTACTTTCATCGATGCGCTACGTCATTTATAGTATGTTCTTTGATTCCTGATCAAGGAGCAGGAACCACAGCCAACATTATCTGGGCCGGCGACCGGAGATAGGGTCGACCAGCATCATCATGAGGAGGAGAGCTCCGACGACGATGGTGATCAATGGATCTTCTCCTCGGGTGGAAGAGAACTGCGACGACGTTTGCAACGACAACTCGTGCTCGCATTTCTACCCTGGCCTGTGCGGTTCGCTGCATGACTGCGCTGTGGGTTGCCACTGCAATGGCAATGGAAATGGATGCTCCTGCTTTTGCCCTTGATTTTGCTTCTTGTGTAATAAATTAAGGATATATAGTAATGATTGGTCGGTCCGGTTCGGTTGTTCTGTTCGGTCAGTTCCAAACCGGCAATTTGGGACACCCCTGAATTTGGGAAAACGGTTATCAATCATAGCGATAGTAATTTAAGTATGGGACAAAAAGACTAAAGAAAAGAAAAAAAGATAGTAGTTTATGTCATTCGAACTTGTGACACCAGTACACAACTTTTATTAATAATAATAAACATGTTCTCTATTAATGGACTACCATTATATTTGCTATATATTATTTAAAAGGCAAGATACACATTAATAGTCACAACTTTCATGTTCTTAACTAGATGTGTTTTTTAGAAGTTAGAATACAGATCATGCACCATATCATAATGCTATATTGTTCAGATCACAATAGTACGATGTGATCTGGACCAGAAAGACCACATTCAACAAACCTTACTCCCCCTCCCACCAATCCTACTAGGTGTCCGTAAAAAAAAGTTCAATGACCAATAAAAAGACCATTCCAATTGATGGCCTCATTTCGTAAAGCTGGAGATCAAGTGCTTCTGTTGGGAGCTCCGAATATGTCGGTGGGTTCGATGTTGAAAGCATGAGCATCTTTTGATTTATTATGAACCTAAATAATTGATTCAATAAGTTCTTGCTAATAACCACGATCGCTAAATAGAAACATTAAACTAAAAGTTCATACAAAATGAACACCTAAGATCGAAGAAGAGACCATATGCATATAATGGAGAACCATAAGACTTAATTACTTGGGATGCCTGTGCCTGTACGTGGGCACCGGGCCGTGCCGCCCACGGGCTAGTTCGACACGGCACGGTTAGAGCACGGCACGAGCACGGGCACGAAATAAATGGGCCAGCCCGGCACGAGCACGAATAATTTATGGGCCGTGCCGGGCCTAAACTTCATGGGCACGGGCACGAGCACGGTATATAAATGGGCCGTGTCGGGCTTAATATTTTCGAGACTTTATTGAGTATAAGAATGGACATGGCACGAAAATAATATTTATTTGATAGAAAATATATATAAAAAGAATTATAGGTTCAAATATTACAAAACACAAGTAGAAAAATAATTATTTGTTGTTGTTAGAAGTGTCATAAAGATATATACGTAATTACTAACATAAGTAAAAATGAACAAAGAATTAAACAAAGCCAAATCACACTCGCTATACTTCCAATTTTCTTTTCCCCCTTATTTGTTACTTTTCTCAAACATTATCGGTTAATACTATCTTCCTTCGTCTAATTTTCACCTTCTTTTTCATTCTCTCTTTTATTTTCGTCATTTTCATTAAACACGAATACGAACATGGCACGAGAACGAATAGGCACGGCACGATTCGAACCGTGTCCGGGCCTGGGCCGGGCCTAGCAAAGTTAACAAATGGGCTTGCATGGCACGACACGAAAATTGACAGGCCGTGCCAAGCACGGCACGAAATAAATGGGCCCGAAGCGTGCCCGTGCCGTGCCGGCCCAAGCACGGGCCAGCGCCCATGTACACGGCTGTGCCCATAAGACTTGAGATGGACACTAAGAAATAGTGATCCGTACGAACCTGTGTTTTAATATCCTACTACTAATTAAAATTAAAAGTATAATAGCACAAAACAACAATTAATAGAATGATTGATTTTACCACCAATGGAAACCAAACAAAAAATGTCGTTATAACCTCTAATGTGTAGCCGAAAATGACGGGCCACCGCAGTGTCCTCAGTAAGCAAACTGAGAAGAAAAGTAGGAGGATCTCGACGGCCTGGTAGTTTAACTTTGTCATTCTTGCAACACAGTCCAAAAGAAGGAGTCATATCATTTCACGTGGCTAACGTACTCTCCAAGCGCCACATAACAGCTCCACAATGCCGCCAGGTACATAGGGGCGGCCCAATGTTGAAAAATTCCACTTCAGGGATACCTAATAAAATAGCAACATAGATAATTATAAAAAAGTAGCAAACTCTACAAAAAAATATAATAGTAACACCAAGGGGAATAAATAAAATTAATAATCTCCTAAACAAATATATATCGAAAACAACATTAAGCAAGAAAATGTAAGAAATAATCTATATAGTCCATAAATCGGATATACATACTCCAATATACTAAATTCTGGAAATCAGGATGACCAAATCTCTTTCTATGTAGATAAATACGTCTCATTAATCTCGAACGTTTACTCAAGAGCCGAGCAAAAGTTACTTCCACACCTATTTAAAATAATAAACAAATCAACAACAAAGTATACAGACCAACGGATACAATTCACCAACATGAGGATGATATATAACACATTCCCAATTAAATAAACCTCTGTTATCAATACGCATTCGCCTCACATGACCCCTTCGTTTAAGAATAGCACATCTTCTTTGACGTGCAACAAAAGCCAAGCTTTGACTAAGCTGGTTTAGCTCAGACTGTAACATTGCTTGTTCTGCACAGAATATATTGTACATCAATCATACTATCAAGTTCAACGACCAGGACATTTATCATTACCACCACAAACCTTTAACAAATTTCTCTTCCTCCACGACAGACATAACGTAGCGGTGCTGGTGGTCTTCATTCTGTACAAAAACAACTCTCCTTTTCCCTATTGATCCACGATACGAAATAAAAGACAATATAACTCCACTGTACATCTACAATTGAAACAATAATATTATTTAAACTCACATGGTACAGCGGAGCATTTCTTTTGTGACCGTGAATACGAAATATCGCTCCGAGCTTCAACGTACGTCTAACCCAACTTTACAACAGAACAATGTTTCAAACACCCAATGCACAACATAAATGGTACAAATGTAATATGCAAAACACAGACAGTATACAAAATACCTCCATGACCAGATAATTGAGCTGTGCAGAATGAACTTTGAGTACTCGACTGGCCATGCTCAATTTGATTAGGGCTAATACCACTACAACACCCGAACTATCGCAAAAATGCCACTTGTGTCCTATTGTATCAAATATTCCATCTGTGTCCTGAACTATGGTTCCGTTAGTGTTGACTTTTGTTGACCGTTTGTTTTTAACAGAAAGTCCAGTCAGTGCTGATGTGGCATCTGAAGTGGAATTTTTAATATTTATTTTTATTTATTTTTCTATCTAAATATTAATAAATAAGAAAAAGGAAATAATTAAAATATAAAATAAAATAAAAATTTAACCCACCCCTCGTCCCACCAACCTCTTCCCCAAGATCCAGATCTACAATTCACCGCCTCCACTAACTCCCTCTCGCTGCTTCAATGACTGAAAGTACGGGTTTCCTCCAAGCGAGACGCCTCTCTTCTCTGCTCACGACACTGGTAACCAGACACCGTCCTCCTCACTTGCTGCAGCAGGGCGAAGAGCTCCTCTGGAACATCCGGCGGGCGCTGGTGTTTGGAGATTTCTTCCAGCTTCGCCTAGGAAGAAGAGACCATAAGACTGTGCCCATAAGACTTGAGATGGACACTAAGAAATAGTGATCCGTACAAACCGGTATTTTAATATCCTACTACTAATAATAATAAAGATAGCAACCACAACTCTTGCAGCTACTTGCTTAAAAACGTTGGAACATATAAGATACGTGTTCGAACATACCTATCTTCTCTCATTAATTTATGTCATTTCTCACCATGTTCAGGAATCCACACTTTCACACTTGACCTGTCATCCTTACTCTCTGAAGTGTGCGTAGTTGCATTCACCTCCGTTCTGAAGCTGGATTCGAAAACAACATCTCGAGTTTCACAGCGAGCCATATCGATCGCAGTGTGAGTGATGTTGCGAGTTTAACAACGTCGCGGTGTTCAACAACATCGCAAGATCAACCACATTATAGTAATTATAAGTAACGAAGTAGTTCTAATTAGCGGCGGATCCAGGATTGGGTAGAGCACTGGGCCACATTGGAAAAAAGTAGAGAAGGCTGGGCCGTAACACGACGAACACTGAAACGAACACCGAAACAAACACCAAAAATCGAAAATTTACACGTGCTATACTAGCTCCGGATCGAGGGAGGGCTGGGCCGTGGCCCGGGGGCGCCCCCCCTAGATCCGCCGCTGGTTCTAATACTACTTCATATCGAGACTATTAATGGAGAGTGGAGAAACGTTAGAGCCTAAAGCAAGGTTATCAAACTGGTTTAAGTCATTGAGCCGGTCAAGCAAAGGGTGTGAGGTTTAATGGTCTTATCGGGATCCGGCCGGTTTGAGCCGTTTTAGGCGTTTTCTAAATACATGTACAAATAAGGTAATAATTAAAGATCTAATGATTGAAATAAAATATATCTAACATATATCTATTAAAAACTTATTTTTTATAAAATAAATCTACCTAACCTCCATGATCCACCCACCATCTCTCTTCCTTCGTTTCTCTTCCTCTCTTCCCCCTCTCTTCTTCTCACTCTTTAGGGGTCAGACCGGAGGGCTTTCCGGAGGCCGTTTGAAACTCGACTCGGGTCAGACCGATTCCAACCAGGGGTTCATTAAGGGTTTAACAACCTTGGCCTAAAGCGAGACATATTCACGGAGGAGTTATCGTGAAGACTACAAAAGTGCTTTACATAAAATCACCTAAGCGAATGATGGATGACAGTAGTAGGTAACAAAGATAGAGATACGCTTCTCTCCCCCTTTTTCAAATTTCTCTGCCTTCTCTCTAGCCTCTAGGGTTCTCCTCATTCAAGTTTTGCCCGGGGCTATCATCAGCGCCGATTCCGGCGACCGAGGGCAGCCTTTTCCTTTTGTGCCTTTTCGTTTGTTTCTAGTTAGGTTCCTTTTCCCTTTTCTGCATTTTGGCTTTCGATCTCTTTCCCCTTGGCTCTGCCATTTTCCTTCCCCTTTTGGGGATATTTTTTTTTTCCTTTCGGCTCCTCTTCCATCCCAGTGGTGATGATTTTCTTGTCTCTCAGTGAGATGCTTTTGCTCCCCATCTGTCTGTTTTCCATATCTATATGGATGTTCCCATGGTAGGTGTTGGAGGGGCCCGATATGTCGGTTCGCTTGCTCCTCTCTGGTCTACCATCTACCTAACAAGATCCATCCATAAATGGGGATGAATCGGAGATGCATGGACCGTTGTTGTCTTGGATGTTTTTTCGGAGAGCTTGTGAGCAGGGAAATTATCTTCGAAGTTGGTTTTCTGCCGATTTGCTCTAATCGGTGGCGATTCTGTCGTTATTCTTCTGTCTGTGGTCGGGATTGTTTCTCGGATTTGCTTGTTTTTGCAGGTGGATCTCGGATCCAGTTCTGGGTATGGTTCTCCTCGGCGGCTCTGCGGTTTTCTTCTTCTGGCCGGTGCACCGTCTTTCTAAGGAGTCGTCGGTGTTCGGAGTAGTGACTCGGCTTCCTCCATCGTTTCTCCGGCCAAGGACCATGTGTGGCAAAGGTTGAAGGCGGCGAGGGATCGGTGAAGGGGAATGCTATTGGCAGCCTTCTTGTGATGATTGGGCGGCTGGGTTAGGGTTGCTAGGGTGGGCTTGTCAATTTGTTTGGATCGGATTTCGGTTATTTGGCTTCGGACCTTTGTTGGCCCACTGTTTCCTTTCAGTGTTATTGTAACTCTGTACACCGTGTTTCGTACTAATAAAACGACCAACCAAAAGTTTAAAGAAAAAAAAAACCGAAGCAAAACGAGAGAGAGAGAGAGAGAGAAAGGAGAACCGAAATCCGCACAGAAACAACCCTGTGCAGCTGTCCTCCCCCCCCCCCCCCCCTCTCTCTGTTGCTGGAATCGATGAAAATCATCCATCCAAGAACAAACAAACCAGAAAAAGCGAACAGTAACCCTAGCGCAACAAGGGACTCCTTAAAGGTCCGCCTTTTCTAACAAAGCTTCAAATTCCTTTTTGAGAGCCTCAAGCTTCCTACCGAAACTGGTCTCGTATTCATCAGTGATTTTTTCCAAGCTTTTCAGTTTGGAGAGGATAGCCTGGATTATCTCCTCGAAGGCAGCCTCCAGGGCTTCGATTTCTGATTCATCGGCCCCTGCGTTCTTCTTCTCCTCGAGTCTGATGTCAACGGCAAACAGCTCATCCATCAACTCTTCCCTCTCAGCATCGATCTTCCGGATAGAGCGGATCATTTCACCTACCCAAGAACCTGCTTCACAAAAAAAGACCACTAATAAGCCCAAAAAAAAAAACGAAAACCCTAGATCGAGCGAGGCCTTCTTTCATGGATTACAAATTATGACTCAAGCCAAAGGAAAAGAGAGAGGGTGAACATTTATCATCCCCGTCGCCGTCTGAAGAAGAAGAAGAAGAAGACATCGGGAAAGGAGAACTAGCGATCACTGCTTCGATTCGGCGCCCTTTCTCCTAGATCTGAATGCCCTCTCGCCGAATTTACGAGAAGTGTAGAAGGGTGTAGGAAAATAGAATAACTTGAGGGTTATTAAAATATACCGTTAAAAAATCTTTGCACTTAAGTAGAAAAGGGTAACAAACTTTTAATTTGTAACGATATGGTAACAAACGTTTGTACTTGTAACAAAACGGTCACAAACAAACAGAATGACTAAATTCAAACTTTTGTTACCGCGTGTCGTTACAAATTAAACTTTTGGCGATCGACCGATTTGTACACCGTTCAAAGGTTGGAACGAGCAGTCACTCACAATTCGTTCCAGTCGGGGTATGGTGGATTTGTTAATTTATGCAGAATGATATGATCGTAACAAAGGATGACAATACTAATAAGATGAAAAAAACAAAGGATGACAGTGAGGGAATTTTAGCGCCTCACAAATGGGTTACATGATGCTTTTTAGTTGAAAAAACTTGGATTGCTTTCTTACGTTCTTGGTATTGGAATTGAAAGGTAAATATATGAGATTCTTATTCGGCAAAACAAGTATATCGATCAACACACGACCCGACAACACATGTCATTCAAGTGGTTAGTGTCATATACTTGATGAACACAAGATCCTACCTCAAAACGGTCACAAACTTTAATTTGTAAGTTGTAACGACTCGGTAACAAAACCTTTGCACTTAATACAAAACGGTCACTAATTAAACAGAAGTGACCATTTCATACAATTTCAAAATTTTGTTACCATATCATTACAAATTAAAGGTTTGTGAATGTTTTGTACTAAGTGCAAATGTTTGTGACCATTTATGTTAATTACCCACTAATAAAGCCGAAAGTTTACGATTATACCCCGACGAGTACTTGCTCTGCAAGTATTGGCTATCCCCATATTTTGTGGTCTACTCCTAGGTGGTTCATTTTCACGTCGTTGCTATCATTTTTTTGTGGGTGATTTGTGCTCGGCAAGTACCGGCTATCGTCATATTTCTATATTTTTTTAGTAGGGTTTGGTTTATTCGATTAGTTAGTTCATTTGAGTTAATTACATCCTTCCGCCATTTGTTCGCTTTAATGAAGAACTAAAAAACTCATTGTTTGGAATGATGGAATATTCGATAAAAAAAAAATCCTAAATCTCTTTAAAATAAATTAATTTATGAATTTCTCGCGATTGAATTAATATCTCTTGTGTTTGTTTATCTTGTTTCTGGCACGAATGAGAGACCCTGCCTTTCAGAAAATTGTTGTAGACACTAGACAGAGTCGTCTAGTAACAACACTAGGGGGTCGTTTGGTTTTGATGATAGTTAAATAGATGCATTGTTATCAATACATGCATAATAAATAATAATATACATGTATATAAGAAAATTGATGCATTGTAGTTTATATCGTTTGATTTCTGTGATAGTTATTCTAGTATTTAAATAAGATATATTGCTTTCTGGGTGAAATGTCACTTTTATCCTTTGTTTTTAATATAAAAAAGCAAAACACATCAAAAGGTAGGGACATAATTGGAAGTAGAAAACACTCCAACAATCTCAGACAAACAATCTCAACAATCTCACAAAATACTTGAGATAGTACTATCACTCATTTTGAGTGATTGTTTCCATCACATCAAGCAAACAATACATGCATAGTTTGTGCAGAAAATTAAAAAAAAAAACAAAGCATTGTTGATAATGCATGCATTGTAACTATCCCAATCAAACAATCACCAAAACCAAACGACCCCTAGGACTCCTTGATCACCAAACACGAGAATCGCTAAGATAAATCGACAAGAAAGCATGATTAATTTGTGTGGTTCATCTTGGTTGTAATTTGAGAACTCAATTGATCACTTTCAATACTTAACAAGACGTGAAAAATGAAGATTGAGAATTGAAAGTTGATAGAGTTCAATGGTATGAAAATGCACAAATTCAGTTTTGATCATTACAGCGGGATGTGACTTTGTTTTGAAATTGGTTAGTTAGATTGAATTTACATGGGATAATTTGTATATGGAGGGAGAAATAAATCCAAAAAACATTTATTTATTTATTTTTTATGAATAAATCCAAAAAAAAAACATTTTCCAAACCACGGTCTAAATCAATCATTTTTTCATTCACTAGAATGTTAATACTTGAGTATATATGTTGGTCCAGTTAGGGTTTACCGAACTAATCTTCTGGTTCAACGTGATCATATTCTTATGTTGGTCCAATTCGGCTTTACCGAACCAGTTGCCCATACATATTTTGTATGCAACTCCAGTACCAAGAAAATGAATGACAACTTGTGTGTAATGCATATGTTGGCCATCATTGGATGTGTAGAAGTCTTCTTCATGGTAACCTTTGCGCATTGGCGGTCCATACCGAATTCACGAATTACAATGAGAAGAGCTAAAAATACAAAATGTATGATAGTTTTTCAGGATTGAACCTAAATCATTGTGAAAGGAAAAAAACGAATAGTCCACATACGACATTTCTCAATGTTTGTTTGTTCAACTCATGTATACACAAATACTATTAATCAACACATTCATCCTACATAGTAACTATATATCATACATTAAATTAAATTTGTGATTATTCATGCACTTAACTACAACTACATATTCATGTATTCTTCACACATTCATCCCACCTTGTGCTTATAAATATGACCCCAATCTATCAACTAAACCAAGTAACAAATTATTCACATATACTTCACACACTATCCATTCCTCACTGTAAAAAAAAAAAAAAAAAACTAGCTTAAAAATAGAACCTATCATAGTAATTTTATTATTGTATTGTAAAGCTATAAAAATTTACCATCTCCATGAAAACTATAATGTATATATGGTAAATTCAACAAAGAACCATAATTAAATTTACAGTTCTTCCGAAATAATAAAATTATCTGGCACAAGGGGGGAATGTACTATGACAACTTGTAATGAATTGTTTGCCAAAATTTTATTTAAATATCAAAAAAATATAATTTTTTTAAACATGGGAACCTGGATTTAATTTTTGGAAACTACATGAACAATATTTTCCAAGCAAAAGTAATTCAAATACAGCAAGATAATACATATGATTTTTCATAATTAATTTACCTTGTTTTTTTTAGGGCCAAGATAATTTACCTTGTTTTGGAATAGACATATGGGATTTTAATAAATCATATATGAACCTCCAAAATAATATTACCAAAATCAACATATTCTAAAGCCATACTGAATCCATTATAAATATTACTGCTCTTTTCCCCTGGGCTTTGTATCATAAGCTTGAATTAATACTGAATAGTAACAGTATACTAATAATTAATTCTCCTCGCATTTTACAATGGCTTCTTGTACTAATTACGCCTTTCCTTTGTTCATTGTCCAACTAGTTGTTATTGTTCTGTCCCTTTCTTCTTCTACTTCGTTGTTCTGCGTCGGTTTGAATGCCGTCCATAACGTATCGGCCGCCGGCGCCGATTGGTCAGACGCCGGCGCCACCTGGTATGGGCCCCCTACCGGTGCCGGTACCGATGGTGCGTAATTTCGGCCATGTAGTTTGAGATTTAATTATTTATTGAAAAAAAAAATGTTTGTTCGGTGGCATCTAAAGCGTCACAACACCCAATTCATGCTTTTTTTTTTGTGTGTTTTTTTTACGAGTAAATTTGTGTTTATTCACACTATATTGGCATTTATTCACGCTGACAGTAATGATTAATGACGCAATCACGTCTATTGTTATTTTTATTCACGTGGATACGCCATGCATGCAGGTGGAGCTTGTGGGTTCGGCAGTTCGGTGAGATCCCCGCCGTTGAACTCGATGGTAGCCGCCGGGGGGAATTCCCTCTTCCAAGGCGGCGAAGGATGCGGCGCTTGTTATGAGGTGAAATGCACATCCAACCCAGCCTGCTCAGGGTCTCCGGTCACCGTCGTTATCGCCGACCAGTGCCCAGGCGGACCCTGCGACGCGGAATCCGCCCATTTCGACCTCAGCGGCACCGCCTTCGGCGCCATGGCCAAACAAGGCGCCGCCGACCAACTCCGCGCCGCCGGCCAATTGCAAATCCAGCATCGCAGGTTCGTAATTGAAGATCTAATTAATTAAAACCATTCCTTACAAATTTCGTCAAAACCTTCGTTCTTATGAGTTGAATTCTAATTATCTATTATCGATTGGAAGTCACGATAACTTTACTGATAAATAAATAAATTAATTATATGTAATGTTGTTAAAATCGAAACAAAATATGACTCGGTAGAATGAACGACTCATATTTCACCGGTTTAATCGATATTAATCCGGTAAAAATTCGTTAGCAAATCGATATCTTATAAATAAGAATATTATAAATAAAACACATATATATCATAATAGATAATACACTAAACTATAGATCCAAAACAAAAATAAATTCCCCTTAATGTGAACCGGTTGGTCGTCGCGGTTCGTCCTTCGAGTGGTCAACCACTGACCGATCTGGTGACCGAATGCTGTAGGGTTTTACCGGTCAGATCAACCGGCTCGATCCGGTTTTTCAAAACACCAATTATTTGTAATTTTCGTTACCTGCTCAGCTCCTCTGGAATTTTGTACCTTTATTAAGTATAGCGAAACCGCGATCTTTTTCTGTTCGTAGATTAACTAACACATATCGTATTAATGGTAATGCAGGGTGCCGTGCTTTTACCAGGGGACGACGATAAGCTTCGCGGTGGACGCCGGGTCGAACCAGTTCTACCTGGCGGCGGTGATCGAGTTCGAGAACGGCGACGGCGAGCTCGGGTACGTGGAGATGAAGCAGGCGGCGAATTCGGACCCGTGGGTTCCCATGCAGCGGTCGTGGGGGGCGCAGTGGAAGCTCAACTCCGGGTCGGCGCTGAGGGCGCCGCTGTCGTTCCGGCTGACGTCGGCGACGTCGAAGAGGAGCGTGGTGGCGGAGAATGTGATTCCCTACGGATGGACTCCCGGCCAGACTTACTGGTCCAATGTTAACTTCTGATGTACGTGTTTGGTTTCTTTTGGGTAGTGTTTTCGGTAGCTAGAGTACTGAGACAATTCGATGTTGTATTCATGTAGTACACATAGATGATAAGTGCTAATATGTTTCGACAATAATAAAGAAAGCAATGATTTAGTTTTCTTTTTCAATTTTTTTTTTGACCGGAGAGTACTAAAGGGTTGAAATTCTTTTCGGGTCGTTTGGATTAGAAATTTTTACCCGATAAGGGGTATTATGAAATCTGGCACAACTGATCCTCCAATCGTTGCTAGTCAGAAGGACCTGATACAGTATTTGTAGACGATGGAGTTAACAGTGACCTGCTATCATACATGTATATATGTATGTATGTGACATGAATTAGTAGGGGTGGGAATCACAGCAAAAATATACAGAGAAAAGTTACTAAAGGTGCGCACTATTAATGAATCGATTATTTTTCACTCTCTCGATTATATTATTTTATAAACTAAAAAAATTCTCACTTTAAACTGCTTAGATGGGTATTTGATTATTTGACTACTTTTAGTTTTTTGCCTACCAATTTTCACATACTATTATATTATAAATTATTATTAGTAAATAAATATAATTAGTGTGGTTATTGTGGATTTTGTGAGTTAACCGCGATGGATAATGGGTAACCACTACCCACAAAATTTTTTATTTTACTACGAACAAGGGCTTGGTCTAGTGGTAATACCACTAGTCTAGAACCTCGAGGTCTCAGGTTCGAATCCCTTAAGTAGTACCTTAATCACAAAAAGAGAAACCTATATCACCCTTATAAAAAAAAAAAATATTTTACTACCCACACCCACACTCAACCCACTAGACCACTACCCACAACTTGTGGATATGACTACCTACTATAAATGCGAGTTGGGGCGGTTTGCGGATTATCCACAAACCGCAACCCAAACTTCCACCCCTATGAATTAGTGCCGGTCGAGCTCCACCGATGGTTATCCACCACCAAACTCAAGAATTCAGATTACCAGATAATCATTAACGGTCGCCCCCGGCAACCTAGCTATCTAGCTAGAAGTGGTAGACACGTTAAGCACTAAGCAGGTGGACTGACCCATCACCTTGATTAATCATTTCCGTACATAAAAAATGAATGAATTGCCTAATTAGGAACATAAAACGATGTATGTATGTGACCTAATTAAGTTGCTGATTTTATTATCAATTAAATTGGAATTTTGGTCTTTTGTTGGTGAGAAAACTGACCATAAAATGATTTTCCGTGACTCGTTGTATCACTGTATCTATGTACAAGGAACAAGCTACGGCTGGCTATAGGTTTCAGTCAAGTACATGAATATGTATATGCGTTGACTATGTCTAGTAATTAACCAAACTGACAAACAAAACAAATCTTGGGTGCCAAGTTAATCCAAACATTCCATCCCACTACCCACCTTTTCTGATAGTTGCTTATTGATGATTGTTGACCGGCTAATATTCCACTTTTTTTATTCCATATTTCGACAAGGAGCGCTTATGATTGATAATTAATTAATGTATGTAAGGATATATGGGCTAACATCAGGTGACTAGGGGGTCCCTTAGTCACATGGGTGCGAATACTATAACAACAGCCTATTTGTTGTTACTGTAACAACAAGGGCAACAGAGTAAAATTAAAATTAAATAATAAAATAAAAATCAAATCATTTATCACACGCGTCTTCCTCCGTCCCCCGCTCTTCCGCCGCTGTGTTTCGCCTCCAATGGAAAACCATCCCCCATTCTCCACCTCGAACACCTCCACTCCGTCTCTCCCCATCCTCCGTCGGATAATCCATCACTATAACCGCAGCGGCGACGGCGAAAAAACAGGTTCCTCTTCTCTCACTTCCTGCTTCGCCGTCGACTAAACGCGAGAAGAGCGCTCCAACTCCAACCTCCTCGACGACTTGACCTACAGCGCCCATCTCCCTGCCGGAACAACAAAATTCAGATCTCGTTTGTCCTCCTCCGCCTTGCTTTCCCTCACCATCTGTGCAGCTTCCTCCTCCCGCAATTTCAACTCTTCCCTGTTTATAGGTTGTTTACAGACTCACAGTTGTTCAACAAATTCGTGAAATTCGATCCCTGGAGAAAGAGTTTGTCTACCTTATTCTGCACAACCACCGGCGGCGGCGGGTCGTCGCCGAAATCGGGAACAGAGGAAGGTGTGTTTGTATTACATCGTCGAGATCGCGACCTGGGCCTGCTCCCTGTATCCATCTCCACAATCTTCGGCGTTTCATTGGCGACAGCGAGATTGCTGGCGGCGTCGATTATTATTCCGCTGTCGAAAGGAGCAGAGAGCCTCCGACTATGGTGAACTGAAGCTGAACTTCTCGTCTCGTCTAATCTTCTCATCTCGTCGAATCTCTCTTGGAAAAAGAACCCATTCAATTAAATTTTAAAATCTCGAATTTGAATCTACAAGAAATTGGCTTTGACATTTTAGCTTACCATTGATTTTCGAGCTCGAATTTCTAATCGATTTCGAGCAGCAGCTCTCTGAGACCTAACGGCGGCTTGCGCCCTGATTAATTTGTTTCTTCGTTGTTAATTGGTAGTTGATGAGATGGCAATCATCTCTCTGCAATGTCTCTTGGTGATGTGTCCAAAAACTCATTACCTATTATTCATCCTTAATGCACTAGTAGGTTGTTTCTTAGTATTCCCGTCCATTCATCTAGTAGGAACGTCGGATAGAATAACAAACCTCACAAAGCATACCACAATTATCTCGAAAGCATACTAGAAACCTCCTAATGCATACTATAAATTGTCTAAAACATACAAGAAACACGGTAAAACAAACCAGAAATATTTCTAAAGCACACCAGAAACCTCGCAAACCAAACCACAAAAGTTTCGAAAGCACACCAGAAACTTCGTAATGCAAACCAGAAACCTCCTAATGCATACCACAAATCTCCTAAAACAAACCACAAACCTCACAAAGCAAACCACAACATTTGCGAAAGCACACCACAAACACGTTAACGCAAACCAAAAAAGCAAACCATAAACGTCCTAATGCAAACCACAAATATATTAAAACAAACCAGAAACCTCACAATGCAAACCACAAAGTTTTTGAAAACAAACCAGAAACTTCTCAACACAAACACAATAAAACAAACCATAAAAGGCATAAAAAATATGAGAAACCAAACCATAAATCTCACAATGCAGACCATAACATCCGGTGGTCGTTGACCGTTGACCGGTCAACGAAGACCGTTGACCGAACTCCGGTGACCGTCAGTGAGCAGATTCCGACGCCGATAGGCATATTCCGACCCCGGTGACTAGATTCCGACGCCGGTAAGCATATTCCGACGCCGGTAAGCATATTCCGACTTCGGTAAGCATATTTCGGCCACAAAATAGCATATTCCGGCGACAAAAAGCATATTCCGGTGACCGACGACCATTTTCCGGCGACCGGTGGCAGAATTCCGACGACCAAATTTTTGGGCAGAAAATAAAAAAATATTATTTTATTTTTTTATTTAAATAGATTTTTCATAATGACAATTATACCCCTGCTTTGATTTTACACTAGGTCAACTCATTTAATAAAAAGTCATCACAATCCTAGCTTCCTATTGGTTGGGGACTAGTGTTGTTACAATAACAACACAATGGGTGTTGTTACAATAACCGGTCCCTAGTCACATGACTAAGTCAATCTCCACCCTTGCACCTCATTAAAATCCAATGGCCCATATTAATCCAATTTAAAAAAGGACAATATAGTAATTGCATGATTATTTAATTTATTAATTTATATAATAAACAAAAATAAATAAGTTTTGGCCGCTGCTGCCTTCGGACTTCCGCGATTCCCTAGCCGGAAAATTTTCCCGTCGGTTTTGGTTTCGTTTCCGGCGTCCCCTCTAGCCGGCGGCTACTGTAATTGCTGTCCATTTATATTATTGATGTTCCTGTATGAGAGAGAGAGAGAGAGAGAGAGAGAGGGAGAGAGAGAGAGAGGGAGGGAGAGGGAGAGAGAGAGAGTTTCTGGTCGGAAATTTTTTCCCGGCGACCGTCGTGGACGGAGAAGAATTTTCCGGCGACAGAGCCAATTTTGTGATGTTTGTTGACATATTTTGTAATGTTTGTACGCTTTGTTATTTTGTAATGTTCGTAAACTTTGTTATTTTTGTGCACCATGTTTATCATTTTTGTCAACCATGTTTGTAATGTTTTTTATGTCTAAAAAACAACATGGTTGACTTTTGGATGAAACTTCTCTATATAGGGATGGAGCCTCCAAAGTCAACCCGGGTGTTTTTTCCCGTTCGTTGGATTGTCGGTCTAGTTTGTCATTTTTGTCCACCATGTTCGTACTGTTTGTATGTCTAAAAACACCCGGGTTGACTTTGGGAAGGAGCCCCTCTATATAGGGATGGAGCCTACAAAGTCAACCCGGGTGTTTTTTCCCGTTCGTATGGAATATTGTCGGTCTAGTTTGTCATTTTTGTCCACCATGTTCGTACTGTTTGTATGTCTAAAAAACACCCGGGTTGACTTTGGGAAGGAGCTCCTCTATATAGGGATGGAGCCTCAAAAGTCAACCCGGTTGTTTTTTCTTTTTGTATGGTTTGTATTGTTTGTCGGTCTAGTTTGTTTGTTTGTACAGTTCATACGTTTGTAATGTTTGTAAATCTGTTTGTATGTTTTGTCGCTCTAGTTTGTACGGTTCGTATGTTTGTATGGTTTGTACTGATTGTAAATCAGGTTTGTATACTTCGTAATTTTTCATAATACCCAAACTACCCTTGCCATTAATTAAATAGCCCTTCCCACTTTTTAACCATTGGATTGAAGTGTCCAGATCTAATGGCTAGGAGGGGCTTAGTCAAGTGACTAAGCACCCCCCCTTAGTCACCAGATCCGCACTCAGGATATATATGATTTTTCAGTAGCCGCGACAAGTTCGATAGCTCGTCTTTTTCATAAATTTAAATTTTAACATCTCTATTGATCAGAGTTCGATAGCCAATAAATACAAAAATATTAGGAGCGTGTAACAGTTTGATCAGCACTGATCAATCAATTAATCAAATGTAATGTTGTTTGGTTTTAGGTTCAATAATATGTATAGGACAAGTCTGTACAAGGGTGGTGAAAGCCTCTCTCTATATATATATATATTATTGTTAAAGGGATGAAGTTATAATAGTATTTGTAGCGCGGGTATTATATTGACTATTAAACATTTTCCAACAATTTGAACTATTGGGATAAATGAGTTATTGATACATGGTATAAGAGTCTTTTGTATTGTTCAAATCCCAGTCACCTACATAGACAAACACATCACATGGTATCTCATGTCTGTCCAAACTTCAAACTAATACGAAAAGTCTTGATAGGCTTGATGCTGGACAACCTGTTTGCAAGCGGTTTTATAAGCAACACCTTTTATACATGTCATACGAGAAATTAGCAACATTATATTAATGAACACTCCATATACCAATTTCCCCGTTCCTCATCTTTCTTGCAGCACTGAACTGTCGAGATTTTCTCTTTAGATAGATATTATTGCTTCGTTTTTTATACATCTAGCTACCGTAACGTTGAAGTATATATCTCGATTACACCATATGACCGAGTCGACTCCCTAATACGTCCACGTTTACGTAAACAATATTATTATAATATCAAAACAACTAGCTACGATCGACAATCAACTAAGCTACGCTCTGCGTAACCATATATAAAGCCCGCGATTCTTATCAGTTCTGGCCGTGTTAAGAGATAACCAGCAGGACGGTGGCGCATGCAGGGGAAAGTCATCATTATCATCATGAATCCAACAACAAGCCACGGCGGCCGCCGGATGCTAACAACAGCAGCTCTGTTCATCGCCGTCGCTCTGATCTCCCTTGACGCCGCTTCTGCTCAGCCGGACACTCATTACTACGAGTTCATTGTAAGCAAAAAAAAAAAAAAAAAAAACTATTACCTAGCTCTCTAACAAGGCACCGTCGTTGAGTGGCTGCAAATGTTGCGTTAGGTGGGATTAAGAAAGACACAAGAAACTTGCTAATGCATGCGCGCACACGTAGCTATTTGTTTTTTTATGTATACCTAATTTCCACCAATAATGAAACTCGATCGCCTTGTTGCAGCTGAAGGAGTCCAACTTCACGAAGCTGTGCAGCACCAAGGCGATGATCAGCGTCAACGGATCGTTTCCCGGTCCGACCATCACGGTCCGGAGAGGGGACACCGCCTACGTCAACGTCCACAACCACGGCGAGCATGGCGTCACCATTCACTGGTATAAACTGAACGTCCGACCGGCCGGCAGCCAAATTGATTAGTTCGTTTTAGGGTTAACGATGGTATATAATAATGGTGACGTGTGGCAGGCATGGGGTGAAGCAGCCGAGGAACCCGTGGTCGGACGGGCCGGAAAACATCACCCAGTGCCCGATTCAGCCCGGGAACAACTTCACGTACGAGGTTGTCTTCTCCGACGAAGAAGGGACGCTGTGGTGGCACGCCCACAGCGAGTGGACCCGAGCCACCGTCCACGGCGCCATCGTCGTCCTGCCGGCTCAGGGAAAGACTTACCCTTTCCCGGCTCCTTATGCTGACCAAACCATTGTCCTCGGTACGTATTATATATATAAATCTAGCTATTTTAGTCATCAACCATTCCTTATGGCATGATGTTGGTGTAGTCAAATATTTTAGTCATTTTAAAAACAATTCTCTATTGTTATGTTAGTCTAGTTTAATTGTGTCAATAATTTCATATACAAATTGTACCAACAGCCTTTTTTCCTTCCTTTTATGCGAGTAGATATAGATGTTGATTAATAGGATTATGTATAATAAATAAAATAAAATTCAAGAACTAGTCTAGCATAGAACTAGAAGTTATTTGTACTTTTTTGGGCAAAGTCTATTTTTTGTCCAAACCTTTTTCAGATTCTTTTATATTATCCAAGGTATCGAAATACTCCAAATTAGCCAAATGTTAACTTCCAGTTAGCAATTTTGTTAGTAATATTGACTTGGAAACATGATACTGACTTGGAAGAGACTCATGAAGGTCAACATTCCAAAATTTTAATATTTTAACTAAGAAAAGAGTTATAAAATTATTAACGATAACATAAAAATGGCTAATATTTTGATGCGTTATGAAAGATTTGGATAATTAATAGTATTTCAATAGATTTGAATAATATAAAAGAATCTAGAAATGATTTGGATAAAAAATAGACATTGCCCTATTTTTTCCCTATCCAATGAGAAACATTGTAAAAAAATAAAAACTTCACCCACATGCAGCCTCATGGTTCAAGGGCGACGTAAAAACCATAATCGACGACGCGGTCTCCACGGGGGGCGACCCACGCGCCTCCGACGCCTTCACCATCAACGGCGAGCCGGGCGACCTCTACCCCTGCTCCAAGCCCACCACCACCCGCATCACCGTCAACTCCGGTCAAACCTACCTCCTCCGCCTCATCAACGCCGTGATGAACGAGGAGCACTTCTTCGGCATCGCCAACCACACCCTCACCGTCGTCGGCCGCGACGGCTCCTACACAAAACCTTACCCCACCCCTTTCGTCGTCATCTCCCCCGGTCAAACCATGGACGTCCTCGTCACCGCCAACATGACGGTCAGCCACTACTACGTCGTCTCCACGCCGTTTGAAGACGGCGACGTGCCGTTCGACAAGACCACGGCTACGGCCATCATGCAGTACTCCGGGGTGTACCCTCCGCCGTCGACGGTGCCGTTCCCGGTGCTGCCGGCGTACGACGACAGCGACGCGGCGGAGGGGTTTGTTGCCGGGCTGAGGAGTTTGGCGAGCGAAGAGCATCCCGTGAATGTGCCCAAGGACGTGAAGAGGAGGTTTGTGATCGCGATTGCGTTGAACGCGCTGCCGTGTGCTAATGCGTCGTGCGATGGGCCCGATGGCAATCGGTTGGCGGCCAGCTTGAACAATGTGAGCTTTGTTAGCAGGAGCGTTGACATTCTCGATGCATACTACAGGTAATTTTTACCGTTGGTTACCGGTATTTGGGATATACCGAATATCATACGATATACCGAATATCATACAGAATTTGTTGAATATGTGATATTGTGTTGTCTGGTATTAGAGATTACAAGATTGAGATTACGGTTATATTCCGAAATAGCGAGAAATATCGAAATGTAAGCTAGTGTATGTATTTTATCCCTCTCGGCTAGACTCTCTCACTCACTGCTACCAGACCGCTCAACAACAAAAATGACCACCTAATTATACACAACTCATTCCCTTACTATTTGATAACCCACACCAATATGATTTTGTTATGTGTAGGCTGTTTAGAGGTGCCATGTTTCAGTTTGTTGCTTTAGTATGATAATGTGTTTTTTAGACACCATATATATTCTCTTAGTTAGTCGTTATTATATTTGATTTTTTTTTTTCATTTGTTTTACATGAGTGTTGACAACATTATTTTCTTTTATATATTTTGAGGATGATTTGTGGAGCGGCTGACTGGACGAGAAGTATTTGCTTTTATTTATTTGATTGATAATTTTGATGATATTTAGTTTGAAATTAGTAATTTTGAGATTGAAATTTCAATGAATTATGCTTTAAAACAACATTGCAATGAATTTTGTGGAAGCAGCAACCAGAACGGGATATTCAACCAAGACTTCCCAACCGAGCCGCTGACCTACTTCAACTTCACCGGGAACAACGCGGACGTCTCCGGCGCCACCGCGAGGGGCACGAGGGCCATGATGGTGGAGTACGGCGACACCGTGGAGATCGTGCTGCAAGGGACCAGCCTCAGCGCCGCTCAGAACCACCCGATCCATTACCACGGCTACAACTTCTTCCTCGTCGGCGCCGGCAAGGGCAACTTCGACGTCAAGACTCACCCCGGATCCTACAACTTGGTCGACCCGCTGGAGGTCAACACCATCGGCGTCCCCAAGAACGGCTGGGCCGCCTTCAGGTTCCTGGCCAATAATCCTGGTAATTAATTAAACTATATTTATGGGGAAGAAAAAAAGTATAGCTACTTTCTATTTGTTTTGTGATTAAGAATTTGATTAGTGAAAAATTGGGGCTGTGTAGGGGTTTGGTTTATGCACTGCCACCTGGAGCGACATGCGACGTGGGGGATGGAAACCGTCGTCATCGTCAAGAATGGGAACTCCACCGACGCCAGAATCCGTCCCCGGCCGGATCACATGCCGCTCTGCAGCGCGTCATGAAGGAAAAGAGGGCAGGAAAAGTTCATATACTTACTAAAGTTGAAATCTGATATAGGGTGCTTATGAGCATACACATATTTGAAAGAGAGGAGGGGAATTAGTACTGGACTAATATTTGGGTTATGCTTCGATGCATTAGCATGTCGTTTTGCACCTCTATTACGTTTAAAGTATCACAATAAGAGATATTAATTTGATTTTGAGCTTATGTACTTGTGTTTACGATTTGTTATACTTATATTATATATGGCCAGCCTGCTTATGGGTTGTTATTTACGTATACACCAACACTTGAATGAAATGTAATTCCAAAATACGTTCTTAGTATGTTTCGTATCGTTATTTTATCATGTTGTGGGATTTGAAACAAAATTGTGCCCTTATATTAGCTATAGAGATAGGGGTTATAGTTGACTTAATAATCCACATTTGATATCATGAGAAAGAGTTAAAGTTAGGAATGACAATGGGGCAGGTCCGGGGCGGGTATCTCGATACCCATACCCGCCCCGTGGCAGGCCGGGTAGGGTAATTTATCATGGGGCGCGGGTCGGGGCAGGGTCGACCCATTGGGTATGTAATTTATGCGAAAAACATTAGAATTATTCGTTATTTTAATTAAAAGACCAAGAAAGATATCATAATTTGATAAAAACTGTAGTTAAATTATTGGAGAAATTGAGTTTTTCACTTATTTACAACTTTATTATACATAAAATATGATGTAATAAGAGGAAAATCCTAAGTCATTTGACTAAGATTACATGTAATTTAGGTAAGAACGGGTCGAGAATGGGGCGGGTCAGGGCAGGTCGGGTCGATGAGAGGTACCCATTCCCGCCCTGCCCCGCCTACGGGATGGGTCGGACCCGCCTCAAAACAGGTCGGGTAAATCGGGTCAGGTCGAAATTGCCATTCCTAGTTAAAGTTGATTTGATAATCCATTATTTAATATCGAGGATAAATAAACGAGAGGAAGCAAAAGAAGGGAAGGAAAAAATATTTATAAACTCTTCCAGTATAAGCAAGAACTATGATATGCTAACATTTGTGGTGATTACAATGCTAGGTTAAATGTCACATCGTGGCTGCACTACTCAAGATCGGGGTGAATTTAACAAAACAAAAATCAGTATGTTATCTTAACATACTAGCTTTTTACCCGGCCCGTTGGTCGGAGAGTTTCATTTTATCGTTGACATTAATTCAATTTATCTATATGTTTAAACTATTTTAGACCTTCTAAATTTATTATATTTTGTATTAATAAGTGAGCATGTGGTGTGTCTATATATTGAAATTTCTCAATACTTAGTACATTTACTTATAATGTTTGAATTCTCTAATCATAAACCATGTCACAAAGGTATACCACGTCTCATGTTAGCTGTAAGGAAGTGGTTAAGCACCATACACGGGCCTGTATAAGATCTAGCATAACCAGTGACGGACCTAGAAATTATCCATAGGGGTGTCCTCTTTTAAAAATAAATTTAATAAAAATAATTAATAATTAATAAAAATAAATTCATAAATTTGAAAATACCTTACTCGTACAGGTTAAAAAAGTCCATGATATGTTTTCATATTTGGAAATAATTGTAGAATACACTTGGTGTCTAGAGTGTTAAAAAAAATTTATCTCTATATACCCTACTAGACAATCATTCACGAACTTATCGCATATTCGATTTGTAAACTTGTTCTCGATGTAACCCAAAGCTGAAAGACTCTTTCAACACTTGTCGTATTAAGGGTAGCTTAAAATTAGTTTAATTGTTAGGTTTTTAAACTAATTAGAGATAGAAAATGACATTTTACTATTACATTTTTCAAAATCGAACAACAAATGAGTTGTAGGTCAACAAAAATTAAGTTTATTAATAAGAATAGTGTTCTAGATTTGAATTATCCAATCTACCACTTATATTCCTATACACAAATGACAGTAGGATAATCATGTTTTCAAATTTCAGGGGTGTCCCTCACTATCAATTTTTTTTTTTTTGTCCATACGTAAATTACCACCGGGGTTGGATAATCGTATTCCCAAAATTTAGGGGTGTCCGGGGACACCCCTAAAACCCCATGGGTCCGCCCCTGAGCATAACCTTCTCCCAACAACTCGAGTTATTGGGACCAACTGGTTTATGACATGGTATCAGAGCTGGTTGTCCGTGAGGTCACGTGTTCAAGTCCTCACGGCCCCCAATATTAACCGTTGTCTTTCAAGCACATGGTATGGTGGGCCTGTGCAAACTTCAAGCCCATGAGTCGGCTTTCGTTTGAGGGGGCGTGTTAGGAAGTGGTTAAGCACCATACACGGGCCTGTATAAGATCCAGCATAACCTTCTCCCAACAACTCGAGTTATTGGGACCAACTGGTTTATCACATTAGCTATAGAGATAGGGGTTATAGTTGATTTAATAATCCACATTTGATATCATGAGAAAGAGTTAAAAGTTGATTTGATAATCCATTATTTAATATTGAGGATAAATAAACGAGAGGAAGCAAAAGAAGGAAGGAAAAAATATCTATAAACTCTTCCAGTATAAGCAAGAACTATGATCTGCTAGTACGCGGTACGCGCCCTTCATGGGCATGGCAGGGTGTTCTTTTGGGCAGGGACCTTTTGGTCCAAGGACTCCGTTGGTTAATTTGTTGTGGGATGTCGGTTCACATTACGAATGATGTTTGGCTACCCACCACTCCTCCTTCTAGGCCGATTTTGCTTCCTGGGGTTGTCTTACCTAACTCTTTTGTTTCTTGCCTTATTAATCATGGTCAAGGTACCTGGAAGGAGAACGTGCTTTCACACCTCTTTGATTCCGCCACTGTCCAGTTAATCTTGTCTATTCCTCTGCCAATTTTTCCTGTGGCTGACCGTTTGATTTGGCATTTTGAAGTCTCAGGCGAATATTCTGTGAAATCTGGGTATCGTTTAGCTGCGGCTGAGTACGTTGCAGATTTTTCCACAATTCCATGGTCTTTTGATTCTCGCTCTTGGAAGTTTCTATGGTCTCTTCCTGTTCCCCCAAAGCTTAAATTTTTTCTTTGGCGCGTGGTTAAAGGTTTCCTCCCGGTTCGAGATGTGCTTCGTGATAAGGAACTGATTGCTGATGAAGATACTGAGGCTTACGCCTGCCCTGTCTGTGGTGGTGCGGCTTAGACTCTTGCTCATTGTTTTTTGGATTGTCGGATTGCTTTGGAGTTGTGGGAATTGTTGGGGTACAACCATATTCTTGCCCAAATTCGCATGTGTCATGTTGCAATTGGTTGGCGTAGGATATTTTTTGATGCAGGTTTATCTATGGTTGAGATTTCGCGGTTGGTTTTTCTGTACTGGAGGCTCTGGAAGTCCAGGTGTTTGGCTACTTACGATGGTATTCAGTATTTCTCCCATGTTTTATCACGTCATTATTACTCTCAGGTTGCTGAATGGGAGCTAGCACAGGCGCATCCGGTGAGATCCTTGCCTCGCGGTCCATCTGCTTCCAGTGGGGTTTTACCTCGTGATCAGCCCCCTCCTTCCATACCTCCCGGTGCAGTATTGATACACTTTGATGGTGCCACCAAATCTTTGGTCGGTTGTGCCATTGGTTTTGTTGGCTTTGATGAGGCGAATCACTCCATTTTCTCTTGGGGGCGCTTTATTCCTAATATTGATGACCCATTTCTCGCAGAGCTCCTGGCCCTTCGCGACTCTTTACGTTGGTGCGTAGCTCACTCTTTCACTAATGTTTTGTTTTGTGGGGATGCGCAGGTGATCGTTCGGCTGATTAATGCGAAGGACTCGGCGCACGCGGTGGGTGGAGCTCTCCTGCAAGAGATTCAGGTGTTGCGGGCTTCGTTCCTTCGTGCTTCGTTCCATTTCGCTCCCCGTAGGTTTAATAGGGCTGCCCATCTCGTGGCAAGACAAGCCCTTGGAGCGATGGTGCAGACACTTGTCGACCATCGTGTTTTATTTATTTAATTTCCTAACCTGGTCTTAGGAGGCCTTGTATATTGTCGTATCTTCGCTGCATCCCTTTCGGGATAACTTTGGCAAAAAAAAAAAAAAAAAGAACTATGATCTGCTAACATTTGTGGTGATTACAATGCTAGGTTAAATGTCACATCGTGGCTAAGCTACTCAAGATCGGGGTGAATTTAACAAAAAAAAAAAATTCAGTATGTTATCTTAACATATGTTTAAGATGGTTATTTGTTGACCTATTGAAATTTTGGGATCTTTTTGTTAGAAGCTAAAACTTAGGTGACCATTTTAACCACTTGGCCATAAATTTATTATTATCTTAGCGGAGTCGTTGTCTACAATTTATCCCGTGGACTACTGCCGGCCTTCTGTAACTATATACGAAGGAGATACTAGTCATTTGCATAGGGCTGGAACTGTCATTTCACTTCAAGTTTCAAAAAAATTTAAAATATCCAACGCCAAGTCCCATCTTCGCCGTTCAAACATCACAATCGAACGGCACCAAACGGGCCAAAATAGAAAAGGAGGGAAACAGCCACAGCCGTCCGATCTTCAATCCCTTACCCTACGGCTCTCTTATATAACGCCGTCTTGCGAGCCTGGCAGCCTGCAGACAACTTCGCTCGCTCACTCCACTCTACTTGCCATTGCTTTCTACTCACTCTGACTCGGTCCAGTCGCCGCTCGCCGCCGGCGATCCGTTCGTGCCTTCCGCATTTCCGCTGCCGTTCTCCCCGGTCGCTCATCTGTAAGTCTCCGCTTACTGTTTCTGCTCGTCTCTGTTTAGATACCTGGATGAGGGAAGGGAACAATGGTGCGCTGTGTTTCCACTTTCCGATTGCGATTCTCTTCGAAGTTTTTGTGTACTCTTCCGATTCTTTCTCGGAATCCAATCAGTATTCTGTTGTGCTTTTGCGACGAGCATTATCGTCGAACTTAATTGATTCTCAGATCTGCGGTTTATTTACAGAGAATTAGGTCAATTAGGCTCGATTTCTTCGTCATCTCCTTCTACCAGTGCTTTATACGTCAATGGATGTTATGATTGGACTCTGAACCCGCTCATCTGGTGTTTGGTCTACAGAAAACCTAGAAAATGAGAGAAATCTTGCACATCCAAGGAGGTCAGTGCGGGAACCAGATCGGTTCCAAGTTCTGGGAAGTCGTTTGTGACGAGCACGGCATTGACCCCACTGGAAGGTACGTCGGGACCTCCGATCTGCAACTGGAGCGTGTCAACGTCTACTACAACGAAGCATCATGTGGACGGTTTGTGCCCCGTGCTGTGCTCATGGATCTCGAGCCTGGGACCATGGACAGCGTGAGGACTGGTCCCTATGGCCAGATCTTCAGGCCTGACAACTTCGTCTTCGGCCAATCTGGTGCTGGTAACAACTGGGCCAAAGGTCACTACACTGAGGGCGCTGAGCTCATTGATTCGGTTCTGGATGTTGTCCGAAAGGAGGCTGAAAACTGCGACTGTCTTCAAGGTATACATTCGCCTCTGCGTACTTTGATTCCGTTTTTTCTCCATTGTAATCCGCTGTTAGCATAGTTGCCTACTGAATCTGATGCTTATTTGAGATTGGATATGCAATGGCTGAACTCGATTTGTGTCTTCTTTAATTTACACAACTGCGATTCGAAATTGATTGTATTGTTGTGTATGAACATACAGGTTTCCAAGTATGCCACTCTCTCGGTGGAGGAACTGGATCAGGAATGGGAACCCTGTTGATCTCCAAGATAAGGGAGGAATACCCAGACAGAATGATGCTTACCTTCTCCGTCTTCCCATCCCCTAAGGTTTCCGATACAGTGGTTGAGCCATACAATGCCACACTCTCTGTGCATCAGCTGGTTGAGAATGCCGATGAATGTATGGTGCTTGATAACGAGGCATTGTACGATATCTGCTTCAGAACTCTCAAGTTGACCACTCCCAGCTGTAAGTATCCTTCTTAGTTCTCTATTGACAGCCAAAGGTCCCATATATGTTGTTGACGTGTTTGATTTTCACATCTTGGGCAGTCGGCGATCTGAACCATCTGATCTCTGCAACAATGAGCGGCGTCACCTGCTGCCTGCGCTTCCCCGGCCAGCTGAACTCCGACCTCAGGAAGCTGGCGGTGAACCTGATCCCATTCCCGCGTCTCCACTTCTTCATGGTCGGGTTCGCTCCCCTGACCTCCCGCGGGTCGCAGATGTACCGTGCCCTGACCGTCCCGGAGCTGACCCAGCAGATGTGGGACTCCAAGAACATGATGTGCGCCGCCGACCCTCGGCACGGCAGGTACCTGACTGCCTCGGCCATGTTCAGGGGCAAGATGAGCACCAAGGAAGTCGACGAGCAGATGATCAATGTGCAGAACAAGAACTCGTCCTACTTCGTGGAGTGGATCCCCAACAACGTGAAGTCCAGCGTCTGCGACATCCCACCGCGCGGCCTGTCGATGGCGTCGACGTTCGTGGGGAACTCGACCTCGATCCAGGAGATGTTCAGGAGGGTGAGCGAGCAGTTCACTGCCATGTTCAGGAGGAAGGCTTTCTTGCATTGGTACACCGGGGAAGGGATGGACGAGATGGAGTTCACCGAGGCGGAGAGCAACATGAATGATCTGGTGTCGGAGTATCAGCAGTACCAGGACGCGACCGCCGACGAGGAGCTGGATTACGAGGAAGAGGAGGAAGAAGGTGACGAGATGTAAGTTTGGGGGGAATGAAGAGCGCAGAGTTGGTTGAGAGGGAGGGGAGCCTTTTCATTTTCGTAGATAATTCTAGTACTTGTTTGCGCCGAGACTGGGAACCATATGATATTTGGTATTGTGAAATATTTTGGCCGTCCGTCTATGTCTGTCCTGTTACTTGACTCTATGCGTTTTGATGTTCTTCGTTCTTTGTCATTTTCTCGTTTTATGATGTTGTAATCGTGTTTGAAGAAGCGTTTTGATCATCAATGTGGAGTTTTCATTTAGTCTTCGACCCCTCTCCCTTGTTTTTATTTTCTGAACTGGAAAACCCAATGTAGTTGGAAATTCTAGTACAAAATTGGGCGAATTAGTATGATTGTTGAATTGACGAATGAATGTCAGATCTGAAACTTAAAAGCGTTTTTAATCCGTTCCAGTTCCACCCTAACAAGTTCTTATTACTTCTAAACTCTTTGATCAATTGAGGAAGGCCACATTCAAGAGATCTCGTAACAATCAAGGAAAAGCCTAAAAAAAATAAGAGTGATTTTTGGAAAGTTGTTTTTTCCAATGAAATTTTGTCCTGTTATCACCTACTCTGAGGAAAGCCAGAACAGATTGAATCTTGCAGAGGATGAAGGGATATTAAAGTTTTTATTTAGTATTAACCATTAAAATTAATGTGTTTATGGGTTATGTTTGGTTTAAAGTTTAAACCGACACCATTGTTGTTGTGGCCTTGTGGGCACGGGGTTGAGATTGGAATCGGGAAGACGACAGCAGCGTGGTGTGGGTGTTAAAGATTGCGGCTGGGCCAGCTCATGGAGGATGTGGACATTGCATCTGCAAACTAACGTGGTGATCCATTATTGTCATGTGATTGTACCACCAAACGAAAAAGATAGAGGGTTGCTAAATGCCGCCTTAATCTCACTACAATCGTCCTAATTTAAACATTAAAATTATCTTTTTACCCTTTTCTTATTTTATTTTTAACATATATTTTATTTTGAAACACACATAAAAAAAAACTAAATCTACGCTCTGGTGACTAGTAAAACTCTCCATAATCTAGTCGCCGTTATCCGCCGCCGCCGTTATTTTTAACTTCTTTGTTTCAAATTCGTACAAAGTTGCTTAAACAACTGGTTTGGAGGACTTTCTTCATGTTCTCTCTTGCATGTTATCCATGGTTGTAAATTTTTCATAGCTAGCAATCCAGAGTAAGCCACAAACTTTGTAAGGCACCAAAGGAAATCCATAGCAGGATGCTTCTAGTGAACTTTGCTCATCAATCAATCTACAAATCTACTTATTAACATGCACATATAACTTATTTTCTTTCATACAATCGCGTTAATTTTACATCAACCATTCCACTTATAAACATGTGACCATAGTAAGTTAGTAACTTTTTCAAGATATACCAACATTGCATAGCTACCGCGATAGGTAATGATTGAAGCGACTCATACAAAGTTAAACACTCAAAGATACAAAAGAGATCAAACTCGCACCACAAAAATTCAAATATGGAAGCATTAATCCTATTACTTTCCCCACAACGATTATCATGATAATCTCTTCTTCTTTATTTTCTAGACATCCCAAAACAATAATCGAATAGCAACAATCTCTCCTGTAGAACCGCCAATAACAACAACAACAACAAAAAGAGTGAAGAAAGACAAAAATGAATTCGACTTTTATCATGCTGCTTCGGAAGCGATCAATATTCTTATTTTCGCTATTATATATATTGACGTCGATCGTAAGACCAACTTTAACAACCCACTATCAAAACCCAACTCCCAACATAACCAAAATCCCACTCACTACCAATTTCAACGGCGAAACGGCAAACCGCTCGCCGGAGTTCTTCAACGACGACTTGGCCGACTTCTCCTTGCTACCATCATCACCACTATCATCATCACCGCCGCCGCCGGCCGCGTCGCTCCCGCCGCTCCCCGGCCCTCCTTTGGGGTGGCTGAAATCGGCCGGGACGGTGGTGTCCGGCGCCGAATCCTCATTGTCGACGTCGTCGCTGTTGGGCGCGGGTGCCTGCTCCGACGGAGGCTTGAGGCCGTCGGGGAGGCCCTGGCCGTGGGAGACGGAGGGGATCTTGAACCGCTGCCCGCCGCGGCACTGGTCGCCGTCGTAGTCGCCGGAGAAGAAGAAGGCGGGGCCTTCGTGGAGGAGCGGGACGGCGACGGTGACGGGGACGGTGGCGGTGTTGGAAGGGTCGCCGGAGGACCATTGGGTGGTGTCGGCTTCGAGGGAGTCGTCGTAGTCGCACTGCTGGTAGGTTGTCAGGTTGGACGTCTGGATCACCGAGTGGTTGGTGTTCGTGTTGAAAACTGCGTGTCGGCAAAAGGTCAGAAGAAAGGAAACAAAATCAACAGTTGAAAAATGGTGTTGGTTGCACAAAATTTAATCAAAAGTGGGATATAATCAAATGGATATGAGTAAAGAATGGTAGTGTGATGAGATAGTATAGTCTTTAGCCAATAAAATATTAGGGGGGGGGGGGCGATGATCGGTTAGATGGTTAACCGTTGATGATTAACGATTTAAGAAGGATGAGAGCAGGGAAGACAATTTCGACCCGATTCGTTTTACCCAACCTATTTTGCTTGATTTGGGGCGGGACGGCGCATATTCTCATCGACCCAACCTGCTCTGACCCGCCTCATTCTCAACATGTTCTTGTCTGAATTACATGCAATCTTAGTTAATATTAATTAGAATTTTCTTTTATTATAATCACAATTTAGCTATAATAAAGTTGTAAATTACTAAAACCCTCAATTTTTCCAATAATTTAACTACATTTATCATAATATGGCTTGTTTTATTGATCTTATAATGAAATTAACGTATATTTCTAATATTCTTCATATAAATTGCGTACCCATTGGGTCGACTTGCTCTGACGCGATCCATAATAACTTACCCGACTTGCCACGGGTTGGATATGGATATCTTGATACCCGCCCGAACCTGCCCATTACCATTCCTAGAAAGGAGTGACCATAGACCAGACCACTAACTCATATTACCCCAAAATAACTCTAACGTGACTCTAATGACTGGTCGTTGCTACCACAACATCCTGTTTCCTGTCACAACTCAATCACTATTCACTACTATATGGCCCGTTTTAACGATAAACTAAAGATGAGAATCCGATTCTCTTTTTAACCTAGCAAACTATCTTGAGGAAGATATTGTTTAGAGTCTCAAATGAGGCATCACTTGCATTTAATAGTGATTTTGACCTACTTAAGATAAAGGTTATCGATTCTCTTAAAATCTGTTCTTTTTCTTCATTACTTCACTAGTAGATTCCTTCCTCCATTTTTGCTCAATCATATTGAGTCGGCCGCAAAAAGGACAGCCAGCACTCAGTTAGCACTTAGCACCTTATCCACATTCATTCACCTGGCCGGGTCGGTTTGGCTGTGGCTTGGGTGTCAGTCAGTGTCTGCGCGCCCCAAGACTACAAGAAAGGAACCACATGCGAAAACCCGCCATGTGCGCCTTTCATCTTCAGGAATAAACACCTTTGCGTTAGGAAGAAGAAAGATAGATACATCACACACATTCCCACGCTAAGTTCTCTATTCTTCTTCTTCCATCCTTTCAAGTCCGAAGCTTTGTTTTTGTGTTACCGTATTCGATCGCATCAGGATGTAAACTTGAATCGTCAATTATCCCCGTGAACTAACTAACTTAAAAGCCGGCAGAATTTCCCCAACTGTTAACACTCTGTATGCGGCATGAAGTTGACTCAGAAAGTATGGCGGAAAGAGACGATTGAGATGAGAAATGTCATAAATGCTTCTTACCCAATAACCAAATCAGTCACGAAATTCCCCAGCTGTCCAAAATTGGACGGTGGGAATGGAGGTGAAAGTTGTTCAACAACCGGTTTAGAGGGAGTGAATAGCCAGAGCATTTCAGAACAGAGCATATAACTTCAGGGGAGGTCAGCGGTGGAATAATTAATTACTCCCACCGTCTCATAATAGTATTTTTTCAAGGCAGTAAAGTAAAGCTAAGTTGGAGTTAATCACACACTTAAGACGATCATGTGAAGCTAGATCACTAAAAGCAATTCAGATCGACATGGAAACAAAGAAGAAGGGAAACAAAAAGCAGTAGCAAAACAGGGGTATGAAAAGAAAGTGAAATTTCTTGACAAATTAGCTGAAAAGGGGAACTTACTGAGGAAATCACCCAAGCTGAAATTGTGGGAATCAGCCCATTTCTGGTAATCGGCGGTGGGTTTCTCGGAGAGATCGTACCAACCCAGAGAATCCCCCACCGTGTAGTTCTTGTAAGCCGCTGCCGATCCTGTAAGCGAAATCATCACCATCATCATCATCATCGCCACACCAGCAGCTGCTGGAATCGACTTCCTTTCTTCCATTGTTGTTTGTTCCTAGTGGGTCTTTGACAAAATTTTGGAGGTAAAGGAATTAGTGAGGGGCTAAGCTAGAGAGAGAAAGGGGGGTGTAGATAGAGAGAGATTCGGTTTGGAGCTTTTCACTCTGTTCTCTTATTAGCCTGTTCCTAGGAATGATTGCAGAACACTTAGAACAGAGGAACATGTACTAGTGTGGTGTCTTATCTTTTCTATTATTGTATTGGGAAGTTACTAATTTCTCCCTGTATTTTCTCCTGCTATGACAGAACTGTCCCCTTCTCTTTGGGTATCAGACTATCATTAGAAAGTTGCAATCATTTTTGGGAAGCCTCAGTAAACAGCTTATATAGCCTTCTACTAATGCTATCTAGTAGGCACAACAGAGAAAAAAGTAGCAAGTACTAACAAAGTTACTTATCTAAGGGGTCGTTTGGAAGTTGCGTATGTTAAATCGTTGTATTGTTATGAATCACTATGATATAAATGCATGTATTGATACAATAGATGCATTTTGAAATTACATGGGTTAATAGTGTTTTCTGCCCCTATACTATTGCGAATTAACAAACGTGCCCCTGTACTATATTTTTGCACAAACATGCCCTTCTAATATTACAACGTAACGGAAATACCCTTCCGTTAAAAATTCCGTTTTCTCGCCGTTAACTAGGGTTGGAAATGACCCAACTACCCATGATTAATAACTAAATGTCATCTACTTTTCAAGAAAGAATCCCGTTTCTCAAAAAAAAAAAAAAAAGAAAGAAAGAACGAATCCTGTAAGCTACAGCCGTAATCCCTAATCCGTTCACCTTCTCCCTTCTACCAAGAGCGACCAGTCAATCGGCATCGGCTCCGACCACCCTCGTCCGGTGTCCACCAACCGGTCCGACGTCCACCAACTCGGCCGGCGTTGCGTTGCTGCAGGGGTAGTCGGCCGGCGCTGCCTTGTTATGGGGACTCGGGCGGCGTTGCATTGTTGTAGTGGTCCAGAACGGCCGCAATCCTGGGAGACTAAAATTCCATCCACTTATTACATTTGCAACGCAAGAGGAAATTCACACTTATTACATTTGCCTCTTAGGTAATGCTCCAATCCAAATGCCCTTAATTAAACCTAATTTATACGAATAAGACAAAAGGAGAAGGAAGAAGAGAGGGTTTGTCTCTGTTGCACCCGAGGAAGAAGGATTCCGGGATGCTCCCGCTGCTGCCGGAGGGAGAAGGCTTCCGGGATGCTCTCGCTGCCGCTGGAGGGAGAAGGATTACGGGATGCTCCCGCAGGGATGCTCTCCCACTGCCTGCAGCGTCTTCGTTGACGGGAATGATCAAATAGGAGAGGGGTGGGTTTTCTTTGAAAGTGGAAGAATCGGGTGATTTTTTTTAACAGTGGAATAATTGATTGGGGAGGGATGGCATTTAGTAATTAATAGGGGTTGTTGGGTCATTTTCGATCCTAGTTGACGGTGAGAAAACAGAATTTCTAACAGAAGGGTATTTTCGTTACGTTGTAATATGAGAGGGGTATGTTTGTGCAAAAATATAGTACAGGGGCACGTTTGTTAATTTGCAATAGTACAGGGGCAGAAAATGCTATTAACCCAAATTACATTGTTTGGTTGTTGAGATTATAATTTATGAATTGATTGTTATAAAGTTACTTTATAAGAAAATGTCATATTTGTCCTCCACTTTTAATATAAAACAAAAAGAACTATGGACATAATTGGAAAAAGTAAATGTGCTCAATTATTAAATCAACAATCACAACAATCTCAACTTTTAGTTGAGATTGTACAATCCCTCATTTTTGTTGATTGTTGGTGGGACCCACACAAAACAATACATGCATTGTTTTGCAACTTGACACTTCCAAACGTTGTATTGTGGACAATGCATGTATTTAACAAATACAACACTAACAATCGCAACTTCCAAACGACCCGTAAGTTAGGGAATGCAATCATCCTACTCAATTAGAGTTCCTGAATCCTGGTTTTGACTTTAGAGAAAATATTCTTTGTCTAGTTAGTTTCTTACATCGAGGTTATCATAGATAGAAGTAACTTACCATCTCGTCTCATACTCATCTACTTTGTTCAGGTTTTACTCAATACCCGCCCCATAACTAGTCAGTACAAAGATTTTCTACGTCGTCGACTGGGTACCACAATCGCCGGTTTAATTGCCATCTCTACCTAATGAGAGGATGACCAGTTAGACCATCATTGCTTGGGTTTCATACTTTGATTACGTTAATATTCATCTCGTATCCAATCAATACAGACATTCTCCATGTGATTGGGTCAAAGTACACGATAGCGGGTTTGATTGCCATACCTGATGACCAGTTAGGCCATCACCGCTAAGCGGTGGTTGTGTCGAGTGGGGTGGTTGTGTCACTCGATTGGTTTTGATACTACAGCTCTTCCACAGTCTCCAACCCATTATCTCAGCCAATCATGACCAACCTTTACAGCCTACAGCCTACAGCCAATCTATTGTGCCAATTAACAAATATATCTGCCGCCAAGCAATTATCTGGAGATCACCATGTGCAACAAGGGCCATTTCACGTACAATTGGTCTAAACATCATGATTGACTTCTCTTATGCTTCAATAGTTCAATCAATTTTAAAAAAAAAATTGAAAACTCAACGACATTATTATAATGTACAGAGTGCTACAAGTGGCATGCCTCCATTGCTTTAGCAACTTGTAAATAGAAAATCACGTGTGTCACAGAGTCAAATGATGCTTGCAAAACATCTCTTTCTCATCAGATGCATCACATCTACTCACCGGATACAGGTGAAAAGGCCCTTGGTGCTTTCACTGCATATGCCCCTGCAGCATGGCTACAATCTGGAACAGAGCTGCATTTGGTCAGATTCGCTGGCTCGACGACATTTGCTTCCTTGGAGCTAGAGTACCCCGGTTTACTACTCGCTTCATGCGATCACTCGTAGCAGGAGAATCAATCACTGTTATCAGCAGCAGGCACCTCAGAAATCACAAGATTTTGGAGAAGTATCCCATCTTCAGTTTCAGTTTCATCCATTGCAAAAAATTTACTTTGCTTCTTCTCTTCAGTCTTCATTGCTACATTTCAGACATAATACAGTAGGTATAAATTAATAAAATCTGAAACAGCTGGCTTGGATAGGAAAATGGAAAGAAAACCAACTGGAAATTGCAAACAACATGTTACCATGATCGGGTCTCTTCCCAACATGCCAGCAAAGCTGAAACCTTGGACATATGCCTTGCATTCTCCATCTGTCCAAGCGGCAGCAGCAGTGTTGACCCTATTTGCTGCATTACAGTAGCTTCAATTGCTTCATCACTGAGTTAATTCGGTATGAACTAAAAACAGAACATATGAAATTAGGAATGACAGAACTCTTCCTATCAACTTTTGAACGGAACTCAAACTTGGCTAAGCTAGAAGAGTTCGTAGCATCTCTACCAAGCAATTACTGAAGTAAGACCAACAATATCCGTAGGTTCTTTTGGTGCCTTTATTAACGTCTGCCTTTGGATAAACACCTGATAGCTAATGATAATCTCTATTCATATAGAATTTGATTCTTCGGCCCACCGTGTCAAATAACACATATTGCAACACTTCTGCATAAATCATTTAGAAAGTTCAATACTTCAGCAACCTTGCAATTTTCATAAGTTGAGTTTTAGGTTCGGCATAGATTTACCCGTAACAATGGCTACAAACATTGGCATTATCAGCTATGGTTGACAGGAAAACTTATTATCTTATGAAACAGGAAGGAAGTGATCCAGTTGACTACCTAAATGGAACTATGGAAGTGAAGTGAACAAACCAATGATGCTGAGTACACATTAGATTGATGAAAATGTCAACTGCCAGCAAACCAGATGTTTTTATGGAAACGTGAAGGAAGCACAACACTTATGACAAGAAAGCAGCTACAGAATGAAAATTCTAAATGCTGAACAAGTTATGAGATGAACCAGAAACTTACCAGGCGTTGGTACCAGTGCAAGACATCGAGAACGTCTCACCTTTCAAGTTTATTTCCTGAATCCAATCAATCATCATATTTCGTGCTTCAAATCTTTATTCTTTGCAGCCAGGTACAGTGCAGACTCTCCTAAAATAGCCATATCCCTGTAGTACATGCAGGCCAACCAACAGGAGACCAACTTAATGCCTCAAACCTCCATTTGATTGTTTACAATGGTATCGAGCGGTGATCATAGAACAGAAGGGAATAGTTCGATTACTCAATGTTTTGTTACTGGCTCTAACTTCCGCTCAATGGCCAGTACTTCTTTTAAGCAAAGGTGCTAAGAGAAAGAATGTGGTCAGTGGAAAAGATAAAATGGGTAAATTAGTACTTATTTTCTGCAACTGAGTGACACATACAATAAGCCGTAAAGAGCAATATCAAGCAGTTGCTAGTTGCTACAAAAGCCAACATACTGTACAGGCATCGAAAGTAATAAGCAATTTTTTTGACTGAGATACAAGTATTGGATTTCGACTTTCAGTTAAATGAGAAAGGCGTCAATCACTGAACCACCAAACCGAACTCAACTTCAATACTGCTGCAGTAGCTTATTCTCTGAGCTCCATCACAATGTCTAAGCAACAAAATAAAGACCCCAATACACCCGCAAAGTTTAATCATCAGCATTGCAGGTCTTCATGTCACAAAATGTATACGAGAACTCCCTGACACCATGCAAACATATAAATATGTCATGGCAGAAATGACTTCTTATAAAGCGAATACCAGAATTTTATAACTAGATGCCACCACCATCACATCCACTAATCTTGGGTCATACATTTTCAGTCAAATACACAGCACAAACATTGAATAATCACTTATGACGTACCTGTGAGAGCAGAAATCTTAACAGTGACATCAGAAAGGCCAGTTTGAACACTGTTTTTAACTGCTCAGTGCTTCATCTAGTTTCACGATCACCATGGAGTGTATGCACAGTTCAAGAAGAGTTGCTTCAGTTTAAAAACAAGCAACCACCACATGCAGTGTCCCCAAGGATCATAGCAAGAAGTCATCATATAGTGGATGCGTTATTTGAGGTCTTTCCCAAAGATTACAAGCTCCAACCACTGACTGCATATAGCCAAGCATTTGATGAAGCTCAACCTCTATCCTTAGGAAGCGAACTTGGTGAAGCTAAGGAACTCAGATCTATCCATAATACGGAACAACCAAATTCAAAATTTAATTTCTATCTATCTTCCTTTCCACTTAAATTCCTTTGGACCAGCAAGATTCCCTGTAGATGCATTCATCTCCTCTAGTATGGTCATCGCCAACTCTAGCTTCCCCATTTTCTTCAAGCAGTTAACTAGTGATCTATACACATAAACAGAAGGGCGGATCTGTCTCATCTTCATCTCATTGAAGAGTCTCAATGCTTCCTCAATGTTTCCCGATTGTCCAAAACTACTAATCAAAGCAGTATATGTGAGTAAGTCTGGTTGAATTCCAAGTGCTGACATGTCCTTTAAGTATACCAAGCACAAATCTAATCTTCCCTTCTTCCTCAAGTGATTCAATAACGTATTGAAAGATACAAAATCCGGGATAATTCCTGCCTCCTTTAAAGATGCAAACTTGTTCACCATTTTATCAGTCTGGCCGGAACGACCTAGCATATCCATAATAGTATTATAGGTGACCAAATCAGGCTCATACTTCAGACTCTTTATCTCATCAAATATCATAAGGGCTTTCTCCGACTGGCCACACTCAGCAAAGGCGCAGATGAGTCTATTCATCACTAGAGTATTGCTTGGATATGTCAGCTCCGAAACATCTTTTGCGAGTTGAAATAAACAGAGAGGATCATTTATACTAGAGAAGGCCCGTGCTAGAGTACGGTAAGAAGTTGAAGGAAGGGATTTACAAGACAGAACTAGATCTTTGAAGACCTGGCACAAAATCTCAACGTCGTTCCTTTCACCTGCTACTTCCATGAGGGTATTGTACAAGTTTGGGGCAGTAAAAATATTTCTCTCCCTTAAGAACTGGAGCAATCTAGCAGCAGCAGAAAGATTACCAGCCTTGCATAGCTTGGTAATATGGGAACTGCATATTTCTCTGGCAGAGGTTGGAGCGTTTTGCATAGCATTGAGAATTTGATAGCAGTTCTCATCTCTGAACTCCTCGTCCTCTGGAGATGTCTGGGTGGAGATTTGCTTATAATTACTGACAACTTCTGTTATGCAAGCAAAGAGAGGCATAATCCAGGGAGCACCAACTGGAATGGATGTGACACTGTTCTGTAAACGTGTAAAGAACAGATTCATAATCATTTTCAGACAGAAAAAGAGAAAAGGCATTACACTAGATATCAATAGAAAACCTGAAGAGTTCAGCTTCTTCAATAGGGTTCATTTACAAATGCAAGCTGATTTCAAGGAAATGAAATGGAAATAATCCAGGGAGCACCAACTGGAATGTATGTGACACTGTTCTGTAAACGTGTAAAGAACAGATTCATAATCATTTTCAGGCAGACAAAGCGAAAAGGCATTACACTAGATATCAACAGAAAACCTGAAGAGTTCAGCTTCTTCAATAGGGTTCATTTACAAATGCAAACTGATTTCAAGGAAATGGAATGGAAATACTGGGTAAAACCCGTTGCTTGAGTAGCCCCTGTACAACCACTGATAAGTAATCTGATTCAATTGCATATCCAATTCCTAATTCTGTGACTTAAATCAATAGAGTAATGTTCCCTTGACATCTTAAAGAATGTAAACCAAGTTAAACTCAAGGGTACAAAGAACCTATCTCTTCATACTGCATTCCCCAACTAAGAACCCAGAATCATACACCCACCAAAACCACCAGCCTCATCCTATTACTTCGGCAAGTGAACCTGGGTAGCAGACATGACATACAAAACTGAACAGTATTATCTCAAGTCCCCGACTTTAGACCTTGCGAAGCGAATTCAGCTACATGGGTTCTAATTTCTTCGAGTTGCGATCAGAAAGTAGACCTTGAGACGACAAATTCACGGCGCTGAAGAACTGAAAATATAAAATTGCTACCTTTTTCATCGGCAAGACGCGAATCCTATACAAGAAGAAGGATTGTGCAAGAATGTGGAGTATGTTCTTCCGCATTGATTTGATTGGTCAATGAAATTAATAAGCTCTCAATCGCCAGTGTCCTCCTACTGCAGTCACTTGTGCATAGATCGGCGGTGGCAGCAGTACGTGCTACGGCTACCGGAGTCGCCTCCGGCAGGCGTGGTTGCGGAAGTTAGCTGTGGACGAGACTTTTGGGGTTTAGGTTGGGGGAGGGTTTTAGGACTGGGGTGCAACATTCCCAGTGAGTTGAGTTCTACAACTTCTCCCAAGGATGTTTTTGTCATCTTTCACTTTCCTCAACATTTAAGGATAAAATTTTAATTGTCATATTAGCAAACGCTGGGGTTGATTAATTAATAATTAGTAACTTTAATGGGCCTAACCATGAAAACAAAACTTTAATGGGCCCGGAATGTACTAGCAATATCCCATCACTCTCCCAAAAGTACTAACCCATCTCTGGCCCAAAGTTGTTAACCAGGCCCACAGTCTCTTTCCACCTAATCCACCGATCACCTGGCCCGAAAGTACTAACCTACCTTCTTCTCGTCAGACGTAGAATCCCATCCATCGTCTGTTCGGGAAAGCCCGCGAACAGTTGCCGCCGACCGCCGTGCTGCCTGCCATGGCGTCAGAGCAAGATGCCCTCGCGTCTCCTCTCCTTTAATTTTTTTTTTTAAATCTCCACTAAAAATATTTTGTAGGCGTAACATTAAATCAATAAAATCAAGCAAGTTGTTTGGATGCTTATGAGTATGGAGTCCGTCGTCATTCAACCTTCTCTGTTCTCTTGTTTTTCTTTCTTGGACACTCTGTCTTGGATCTTCTCTGTGGACCCAGAAATGAGTAGTCATATACATTACTTGAACCAGAGAGCGATCCGGCCATTGAAGCTCTTTGATCCTTCTTGCTCTCTCGGTTGCTCCGCTCTTGATTAGCTTCTCAATCGATTGATTCGATCCCCACCAAACAAATAGGACGTCTGCAGTCTGATCTCGTAAAGCCATGGCGTTGTGGAGCAGTAAGAGTAGAAAATGGTGGGCAATGTTGTTGGGTCAGGGAGTTTCGTTATGCCTTGCTCTCAGCGGCTTCAGCACTTCCCTCCTTGCCTCTCTGGGTCTGTATGCAATTCTTCAGTGTTCTTACTCGCTTTTTTTTTGTTTGGTATCTGTTCAATTGGGTATCTTTCCCGCTCTGTTCATTAACTGAAGAGTTTCATTTCGGCAGGTGTTGATGCGCCCATAGCTCAGGGCTGCTTCAATTACTTCACTTTGGCCTTGGTTTATGGCGGCATATTGCTGCACCGACGCCATAAGCTGCAGGTTTCTTGGTATTGGTATCTCCTCGTAGCATTTCTTGATGTACAGGCCAGTTTTCTTCGTAAGTAAATGTAGTTTCTTTCTATTTTCAGCTCAAAATTTGTCTGATTTGAGAACAACCCAGTTCCTTTAATTCCGGAGGATTCAGTAACCAGACGATTAGTTCTGTGTAATGCTGTGCTTTGCTAGTGAACAAATCATACCAATTTTCCTCAATCACCAGCGTCACATTGCTGGTCTGCTTTACCATACCATGGGTCATCGTTCTAACTCGGGTGTTCCTGGGCACCCGCTACTCAATCCTGCAGTTGGTTGGCTCAGCGCTTTGTGTACTTGGTCTTGCTCTAGTGCTCTTATCTGATGCTGATGGTGGTGGAGGTGAAGAAATCAGAAATCAGAATGATTCATCATGTTTCATTGTCTTTAGTTAACCTCCATTAGGATTAATGGCGCTCTTGACACCGCAGGTGGCTCGATGCCTCTTTTGGGCGATACGATCGTGATTGGGGCAACAATTTTGTTTGCCTTCGCCAATGTTAGTGAGGTAATTAGGAATTGCGTTCTTTTTGCCTAGATTATTCTACCATCCAAGTGTTGTACTTCACTTCGCTGCTGAAAATTGCAGGAGTTCATTGTGAAGGATGGAGGCCAGATTGAGATGGAGATGGAGATGTTGTCGATGATGGGTGTTTTTGGGTTGCTATTCAGCTTGGTTCAGCTGTATCCTTTTGATCACATTCATGGTGATTTCTTCACAGAAAGGTCACCTTAGGTTCGAAAGAGTTTTCCATAATTACGTTATTGCAGATCTGCATTTGAGTTGCAGGCTCTAGGGTCAGTGAACTGGTCTTTAGATATGGTGAGTAATATAACCATACTGGCACCCAGTCTCATTTAAGTTTTTTAAACCATACCCATTTTGCTTGTACATGCTTTCAGATATGGGCCATCTCTGGCTACACACTCTCAGTCTTTTGTTTATACTCCATGACTCCTTGGGTTCTCAAGGTAATTTTACCGTCCTTTTTTCCTTAAGGTCTTCATCATTCTCAGCGCGAATATAACATTCATAGATCAGCTCGGAATTGTTTTTTATGCAGTTGAGTGGAGCCACAATGTTGAGTCTTTCCAGCCTGACTAGTAATATGTGGGCTGTTGTTATTCGAACCTTTTTGTTCCACCAGAAGGTTGTCAGTAATCAGTAGTGTGTGTATGTTCCTATGGTTTTGAAGTGGCAATTGCAGCATTCATTGAACTGATGACTTTGAGAACATTAATTGCAGGTGGACTGGCTTTACTTTCTTGCCTTTGCAGTGGTGATTCTTGGGTTAGTCATTTACTCCACAAAGTAAGTTTTAATCTGTTTTGCCCATCTAGTGGAAGCTTTTGTTTGTAAGGCTATTAAATAAATGCTCATTTGATTCTTTAACAGTGAGAAGGCTCCAGTTCCTGATCATGATTTAGATGGTGGGAGTTCATCGAGGACAGTATGTCAAGGACTACTTGCTGATGAAAATGGAGCGGCAATAGCAGGAAATGAAGGTTCAGTTCCATGATCGTAATATTTATGTGCACACATGTTTCTTCTCGTAGTTAGTCACATAGACATTGGCGCTCTATTCGTGGAAAAGAATGTTATTTTTCACAGAAATGGTCAGGTTCAGAAGTTCCATGTACCACAACTTAGTGCCCGTGCTAAGTTATAGTATGTAGGAAGACCCTTCTCCAAATAGGTTCTGCGGTTGTCATACACTTTATACACAATTCAATACCATTGATAGAGCATTATTCTAATTCTACATTGTTGATTCCGTTTATCATAGTTTGATAACTTGCATTGTTGATCATTTGACAAAGCTCGATTAGGATTACTGTTTGCAAATCAGAGAGACAATGGTCTAAGCTCTGTTTTTCTTGTACTACTTTCATCATTTTTGCCAAAATTGTCCTGTTTCGCGGCTTGGCACTAGCCTAGACCATTGTCCACCATTTCTTGTGTTCCACCCAGAAATATGAATGCTGAAAACTTCTCCGAGTAGACACATTGGCGATTCAGGGACCGATCCTTTCTACGCTTACGAGGCTTATCGTCGATGCAGGAGACGTTGAATCAACAATAGATCATTGTTTACTATAGGGGTTCTCAAGTTCTCTTCCAGGATCTCAAGTCCTGAATTACTGCACAATGAACTCCCATCACAATGAATGAAGCTTGCTGGAATAAACTGAGACCATATAAACAATCCCCAAGTTGCCTTCTAGGAGCTGTCGTGCCATCTAAGAACTCTCAAGTCTGCATCTTGCTTCCGAAAAAAAGAAGGATAAAGCACGTCTTGGGTTTATATACCTTACTGCAAAATACGATTCTTGATCATTCTCAAGTACCCTTCTAGTCCTAGGACAATATCTAGCACTTCCAGTCCATAAAATACTGTGGAAATGGGTGAAATGGTCATGGAGGGGAGCATTGTTGTCACATCAACATCTTGCTTTCAGAACCAACAAGGACAACACATTTTCGGGCTCAGTGGTGGTATACCAGTGTAGCACTACTTATTTCTTAGTTCTTCTCTTAGACTCCATTTAGGACTTCCACTCTATGAAACTGCAGAAAACCAGCAACATTTAGGACTTCCACTCTATGAAACTGCAGAAAACCAGCAAATTTGAGGTGGGCGGAAGGGCAACTAGAACATAAACATTCTCATCTCAATTCACATAGAACTGGACATCACTTTCAGTTAGAACCGAACATCCCCAATCACGATTTCGATTTGAGGGAAGGAAACTAGAATGAATGAACAAAATGATCATCTCAATTCAATTATAAACCAAACCTAGACACACGTTTTAGCACCATTGTTTGAAAGAGGGGCAGGCTAGAATCATTCATTGATCATATCTAAAAGTTCCCTTTTCCAAGCAAAAAGGCAAGGAATCTGTTATTGATCAACTCATAGTTCTAATTTAGGGCACCATTTAGGAAATGGAAGAACAGTTTGAGTTGATCAATAACAAGTAAAAGGCTGGACTTCCAAACAAGAACAACCATCACAATTCAAAAGTAACCATTTACAGAGTTCCAGCTCGAGAGTTACAGTACATGTATGGTCTAATCTCTTACATTATAGAAAAATTTATCGGACTTTAGGAATTTCAATCCATCATATATAAAAGAACCAATAGGGAGCCGTTAGAAGCACCATAACACTAACAATATCAGGTCAGCATCCGTCATCCTGAATTTCTAGTGTAAACTAGCTTAGAAGACAGCAAATCCAGCTTATAAACAAATCAGACCTTACTCCTTCACATCCAGATATTCCTTCAAAATCAAACTGGCTTTAGAAGGCAGCAAAACTGGAGAACGACAATCTCTAGAATCAATGTTCTGTTGACCAAATGGAGAGGAAAAGGAACAGAAGGATTGAGTACGATTAAAGAAACCGTGTATTTCAACTTTCCAACAGTAACTATTCCTCACTGTTATACTATCGTACAACTCATTTCTAGGAGAGCAGAAGGGCAACGCTTTTCTAGGTAAATACCAAATTTTCGGCCATCACTCTTACTAGACCAACACTGAATTCAGACCATGAGTTCATAGCATATGATAAGGCCCAACCAAGTTAGGACTTTGATATCAGCAACTTGTTCTTCCCATCACCAAGTATGCCCCACTGTTATACTGTAGAACAACTCTTTCCAGGAGCAGAAGGGCAACTAAGCCAAGTCATAGTTCCCATCTAGGACCCCATTATCAAGCTTTAGAGAGTCGTAAAAATCATAGATGGGGCAGAAGGGAAACTAAGGAAGAAGAGCAACTCCAACTAGCAGAGTTCTCTTCTAGGACCTCATTGCCATGCACCTTAGAGTCCTTGGACAAACCGACATTTGGGGCAGAAGAGCAGTTGTGACGAGTCATAACTCTCTTCTAGGACCCCGCTTTAGCATGTTAAAGCTTCTTGACATTAAGATGGAGCAAGAGCAAACTTGTGTAAAATGGGACTCAGATATACGAACTGAATTTTTTTTACAAGTCAGATTGTAGGAACTAGGAACAGTCACCTCACTATTTCTCAACCTTGACACTATACGGACCAGAAGAGACAAGGTGTGTACAAAGGGACTCAACAAGCGACAGGTTAATTCATAGATCTTACATTTGACGTAAGTAGCCGAACTGTCCCAAAATCATATAAACCAGCAAGATCGCAGTTGTTCAGAGAGGATAACAAAACCCTCGAAGACCCATCATCTTAATCCCTCCCACTTATCACTTACCTCCAATATTCGAGTTCACCATGGTTCTAGTGTGTCCCTTTGACAATTTTCCCATAGAAACTAGCAGAGACCAGGGTAGCAAATTACATATGTCCGCAGACATACAAAAGGGACCTGGCAACAACATAGGCTCTCAGAAGCCGAACTTACTGGTTGCTGTCAAGTTGGCTGTAAATGTGGAGCAAACCATGAAATTTAGAGCAGGTCGACAACTTGCTCAAATCTAGCAAGATGATTCTACTTTTCCAATGCAACAAGAACATTATGAAACTAAGAAGCCATGATACGTACAAGCCCAGATTCCATTCGAGGTTGACAGAATATAACATGTGAAGAAGCAAAAGTCGATAACATAAGAACCTCTTTTTGAAGCTGAAGTGCATGTTTGGTCTTCTTGGCGAGCTGAGTTCTCAATGCTCGTAATTCGTGTTCCATGTCCATAACCTACAAATTAAACCAATTAGTAATGCTCAATAAGAAACATATAATTATAGACCTCAATAGTATACATAACTACGCATAATTCAGAGCTAAAGCACTAAGCAACTGTTAAGCTTAGGTCTTATTCCACAAGAAAGCTCATGTCCATAACCTACGTATATAAAAATTATTTTAAATAGATAGTCCTAGAAAATTAAAGTAGCACACTGACGCACATGGATTCCTTCTCATAAAGCATGAAATTAAGTTTATGAATATACATGTAAATGATTTTGGATAAATCTTACCAATATTCTTTTAGGGATCATGAGAGCAGAATGCCTCCAATATACACCTTGCTTGGCTGAGGCAACATTTTGATCTTTCTAGCCTCTTGAACCTCCTTCATCAATTGTTTCATGTCCTGAAATCCAACACAAAAGTGTTATCCAAGTAGCAATAAAGAAGGATGGACAACACAATAAGCAGAGTAAATGATAAACAAGTTCAAACACAGTGTTGCAAGAACTACAGGAACAATCTCCAAATGCCTATTCTGACATCAACTAATTATCATCAAAGAAACCCTTCTTATTCACAAGAAAGAGTTAACGGGAATGGTGATTCGAGGAACGCTTCTTTCCATTATTAGCTATATTGATCAGATAAAAGCAACGAGTAGAGGAACAGCAAATGTGTGTCATCAGTCATAGCAACAGTCCTTAATGCATTTAAAACCACTGTATTTACGAGCCAGCTACCCCTAAGTTAAAAAAAATAAAAAGACAGACTTGTTTACCTGGCGTTTTAGATATTCGTTCATGTTCTTGGAGGCTTGCTCAACCCTCTGGACTGCAGCACTAGCGCCGTCAATTTCTGCTCAAGCAAAAGCTCTTTCCTCATCTACAAGCCTCTTGGCATCTTTTGAAGATCTGGTCTTTCTATTTAAAGATGGTTCTGGTCTTCAACGACTACAACAATAGAAAAATGTTCATTTAAGCAATCCACAACTTCTTTGCCATATCTGCCTTGAGCCATATGAGTAATGTGCTAACCTCCGGCAATTGTTTCATAGGACCCAGTCTCTACTTGTCGTTTCAAATAAAACATATGCTTAAAGTAGGTACACTTGTTGATGGTTTCCTTCATCTCCGAAAAGATAAGAAACTGTAGAGAATGGAACTTGAGATCTCTCAAATTTACACATGAGATCATAGCATATAATAAGGCGCAACCAAGTATGGACTTTAATATCAGCAGCTTAATTTTTCCAACAGTAACTATTCCCCACTGTTATGCTATCAAACAACTCATTTCTAGGAGCAGAAGGGCAACTCTTTTCTTGGTAAATGCCAAATTTTCAGCCATCACTTTTACTAGACCAACACTGCCTTCGGACCATGAATTCATAGCATATGATAAGGCCCAACCAAGTTAGAACTTTGATATCAGCAACTTTTTCTTCCCATCATCAAGTATGCCCCACTGTTATACTGTAGAACAACTCTTTTCTAGGAGCAGAAGGGCAACTAAGCCAAGTCATAGTTCCCATCTAGGACCCCATTATCAAGCTTTAAAGAGTCATCAAACTCATAGATGGGGCAGAAGGGCAACTAAGGCAGAAGAGCAACTCCGACTAGCAGAGTTCTCTTCTAGGACCTCATTTCCATGCACCTTAGAGACCATGGACAAACCAACATTTGGGGCAGAAGAGCAGTTGTGACGAGTCATAACTCTCTACTAGGACCCCGCTTTAGCATGTTAAAGCTTGTTGACATTAAGACGGAGCAAGAGCAAACTTGTGTAAAAGGGGACTCAGCTATACAAACTGAATTTTCTATTAATCGATTGTAGGAACTAGGAATGGCCACCTCACTATTTCTCAACCTTGACACTATACGGACCAGAAGAGACAAGGTGTGTACAAATGGACTCAACAGGCGACAGGTTAATTCATAGATCTTACATTGATGTAAGTAACTGGGCTATCCCAAAATCATATAAGCCAGCAAGATCGCAGTGGTTCCAAGAGGACAACAAAACCCTCGAAGACCCTCTTAAGCCCTCCCACTTATTATCCAGCCCATAAAACGAAAAGGGCTGGTCGGAAACATACTTCATCCGGGAACCAACAACGATTTCAATCGGAAGTGTTGGCGCCAAACATCACCCCTCGTTAGTCACTAGAACTTGGCAACAGAACTTCATGTGTTCATCATATCTGATTCTAAACATGTAGAATCCACGGGGCAACTATTGACAAGCGGCGACCAGCAACGAATTAATGGGTTTTCTGGGAAAAAATCTATCCCTTCATCATCCTCATAACCCTACTTTCGATGATCATTGGCGCAACATGAGAACACTCAAGCAAGCGGTAGAAAAATTCAAAACCCTAGAAGGAAGAGTATGTGACTTTACTTACTTTTCTTCACTCCCATTCTTGGAGAGAGACGAGGAAGACGTTGCTGGGTGGAGGGAAAATGAATAACAGAGCATCGGTTAGCAAAACACTGCCCGAGCTGCTGCATTTCCACCTCCTCTCACTCCACAAAGCTTAAAAGAAAAGGCATGATAGAGTTCTCCAATTGAGATGTGCAATGGATAGACTACTAGCATTTGTTCTGGTATAAAGGATACCAGGCTTTTTAATCTTACCTGCATGGAAGCGTAGTAGTATTCCTTAGCAATTGACCAATTGTAGTAGACACTTTACAGAGCTTAATCCTCATCTTTCCGTCGTGAAACACGTGGATTGATTGTGAAGGTTGATGTGAGCCATTCAACTGGGTAACAACCACCTGTGAAATAAAGTACCACCATAATCATGATTCATGATACAACACCCAATCTTCCAATTGTGATGTGAAAATGGATACTCTATACAAGATTATTGTAGCATGTGACAGTTCATTAAAGGGAGAGGCGTTATGTACTCTTTGAGACAATGTACCTTAAACTCAACATCATGCTTCCGGACAATAGCCTCCACATAGCTTCCAAGGCCAGGAGCTGATCAAAAAGTTAAGAGAACTCTTAGGTTTCTGCTATAAGCTAACAGTTAAATTGTACAAGCATGGTTCTTTCAGTGGTCTAAAAACATATACCAAACAACATAAATAGGAACAAACCAGGATCAATGGTAGTCAATGTGTGGTCACTGAGAGTTACTTCAGCTTGCAGCGTCCGTCCAACATCATACGGCTCTGGAACATAAATAGCAACAAATCAGGATCAATGGCAGTCAATGTGTGGTCACCGAGAGTTACTTCAGCTTGCAGCGTCCGTCCAACATCATACAACTCTGGAACATAAATAGCAACAAACCAGGATCAATGGTAGTAATGTGTGGTCACCGAGAGTTACTTCAGCTTGCAGCGTCCGTCCAACATCATACGACTCTGGAACATATATTGGTTTTGTAGCTCCTGCAAGGAAGCAAAGCTAGTGAAATTAAAAGGGAAATTATTCCTGATCTGAGAGCATCAGAATGTCAGCATCTAAAGTTAGTGGTTGAACCAATTTGCTATCAAAGAATCTTCTTGCATTATTATGAACATACCTGATATCAGCACTTTCTTTCCAGCTTCAGATGATACACGATACCAATGGTTAAACAATTAGTGAGTTCTGGATCATTGTTAGACCAACAATTGATCCTTTGGTATGTACCTAAGGCTTCAGTTCCCTCTAATTCATATGGGTGTGATGCCTTCTGCTTCCCACTCCTAGTAGCATCTCTGATTGTGTGACATCCAGATATGAGATCCATGCTTGTGATCTACCCAGTACCAACTTTAACTACAAAAACAAGAAAGACTAGACAAAAAAAATCTTGAACATAAAACGATACACATATCAAGGTGTCCTAAACCATAAAATAGGCTTCTCCAAAATTCAGGTTCACCATCTCCGTGGTTCTAGTGTGTCGCTTTGACAATTTACCAATAGAAACCAACAGAGACCCGTGTAGCAAATTACATATCTCCCTAAACACATAAAAGGAACCCTGGCAACACTCTAGGCTGCCAAACTTACTGTTGCTGTAAAGTTTGCTGCAAACCATGAATGAAATTTAGACCAGATCGACAACATGCTCAAAACTAAGCAAGATGATTCTACTTTTCCAATGCAACAGGAACATTATGAAACTAAGAAGCCAGGATATGTACAAGCCTAGATTCCAGTCGACGTTAACAGATTTAACATGTGAAGAAGCAAAAGTCGATAACATAAGAACCTCCTTTTGAAGCTGAAGTGCATGTTTGGTCTTCTTGGGGAGCTGAGTTCTCAATGCTCGTAATTCGTGTTCCATGTCCATAACCTACAAATTCGACCAATTAGTAATGCTCAACAAGAAACATATAAATAGACAAACCTCTTTCCCCGGCGTTTTAGATATTCGTTCATGTTCTTGAGCACTGGCGCCGTCAATTTCTGCTCGAGCAAAAGCTCTTTCCTCATCTACAAAAGGATATAAATGAATTTTACTGGTTCAAGAGTCCACCCGCAACCATTTCCAAGCTACATGGCCTGATAGAGGGCCATACAAGATGCGCAGAGTTATCCAGCAGAAGTTCTGGTATCGTGTACTTCAGAAGGAGCAACAAACTACCAACTCTCCAAAGCAGTATAACAGGATCAATTTAAAAGCAAACACAGTTGCTGGATCCAAGTTCTGACACTGTATACTTCAGCCTTTTTTTGAATTAACTCTCCCTCCATTTCAGTTAGCTGAACAGCTAGAGCTTTTACCGGCAAGAAGATAACAGAAGATGGCTGAAGTAAACAAAAAGTTTCAGCAACCATCCTCAAAAGCGAGGAGGACTTGAGAGCACATCTAGTAGCATTACCATCAATCCAATAGCAGTTCTTAATCAAAACTAACCATTTTGCAACATAGCCAATAACACTTTGTAATCAAGACTACCCATTTTGCCCTTCTTAATCAAAGCTAACTATCTAGTAGCCGATATCACTTCTTAATCAGCTCAGCTGTTGTGTTATGAGGAAATATCCTACAACAAGTACATTTACACGACATACTTATTTGACCATGAAGCTGAGGATCATCATAAAAAAGACACAATTAGGAACTAAGGAAATCTGGTCTTTCTATCTAAAGATGAATCTGGTCTTCAATTTTTGCCCTGAGCCTTATGAGTAATGTGCTAACCTCCGACAATTTTTTCACATGACCCATTCTCTACTTGTCGTTTCAAATAAAACATGTGCTTAAAGTAGGTACACTTGTTGATGGTTTCCTTCCTCTCCGAAAAGATAAGAAACTGCAGAGAATGGAACTTGAGATCTCTCAAAGTTACACGTGAGATCATAGCATATAATAAGGCGCAACCAAGTCAGGACTTTAATATCAGCAACGTGATTTTTCCAACAGTAACTATTCCCCGCTGTTATGCTATCTAACAACTCATTTCTAGGAGCAGAGTAAATACCAAATTTTCAGCCATCACTCTTACTAGACCAACACTGCATTCGGACCATGAGTTCATAGCATATGATAAGGCCCAACCAAGTTAGGACTTTGATATCAACAACTTGTTCTTCCCATCACCAAGTATGCCCCACTGTTATACTGTAGAACAACTCTTTCCCAGGAGCAGAAGGGCAACTAAGCCAAGTCATAGTTCCCATCTAGGACCTCATTATCAAGCTTTAGAGAGTCGTAAAAATCATAGATGGGGCAGAAGGGAAACTAAGGCAGAAGAGCAACTCCAACTAGCAGAGTTCTCTTCTAGGACCTCATTGCCATGCACCTTAGAGTCCTTGGACAAACCGACATTTGGGGCAGAAGAGCAGTTGTGACGAGTCATAACTCTCTTCTAGGACCCCACTTTAGCATGTTAAAGCTTCTTGACATTAAGACGGAGCAAGAGAAAACTTGTGTAAAGGGGGACTCAGCTATACAAACTGAATTTTTTTATAAATCGATTGTAGGAACTAGGAATGGTCACCTCACTATTTCTCAACCTTGACACTATACGGACCAGAAGAGACATCGTGTGTACAATGGGACCCAACAGGCGACAGGTTATTCATAGATCTTACATTGACGTAAGTAACCGGACTGTCCAAAAATCATATAAACCAGCAAGATCGCAGTGTTTCTGAGAGGATAACAGAACACTCGAAGACCCATCTTAATTCCTCCCACTTATTATCCAGCCTAGAATACAAAAAGGGTAGGTCGGAAACATACCTCATCCGGGAACCAACAACGCATTCGATCGGAAGTCTTGGCGCCAATTTGCAGTAAAGTTTACACTATTTTTTATCACTTGCCTCTAAAGCTAGTGTTGGAAGCTAGTTTCAGTTCCCATGTAGGCTGCTATCAAAGAATGTTTTTGCGTTATTATGAACATACCTGATACAGGTCTTTCTTTCCACCTTCAGATGATACACGATACCACTGGATTAAACAATTAGTGAGTTACTGGAACATTGTTAGAACGACAATTGATCCTTAGGTATGAACCTAAGGCTTCAGCTCCCTCTAATTCATATGGGTGTGACGCCTTCTGCTTCCCAGTCCTAGTAACTGCCAACTGTAATATGTTAAACAGAAGAAGATTTGAGAAATCAATGATCCAAAGGTTTTACTTGACATCTCTTACTTCGTGACATCTAGAGACGTGACCCATGCTTGTGATCTACCTAGTAGCAACTTTAACTACAGAAACAAGAAATACTTGGAAAAAAAGATCATGCACATAAAACGATATGCACATCAGGGTGTCCTAAACCATAGAATATGCTTCTCCAAGATTCGAGTTCACCTTCTCCGTGATTCTTTTCTTGAATAAGATATACCTTCGAGTTCACTTCCACTATCTTTTCTTGAATGTGTTTCAGGACATTAACTAACTTCTGCACTTCAGCCTTTTCTTGAATCAACTCTCCCTCCCTTTCAGTCAGCTGAACAGCTAGAGCGCCGACCTCAAAATCCCTCCAGAAACACGTACCAACAAGCAATAACTTAATTGAGACATTAAAACTCAAAAGCTCCAACTAGTTCGAGAAGCTTGCAAACCGCAGCTAACAAATACGTGTCTTGTCAACCCAGGTTCCTTCTTGCTAGATGTCAGTTGTTTATTCATCGTAATTCTTCTTCTCAAGGGTGAAAAGAGAATACAGGGGAACATGTAATAAAGCCACCGAGCTATAACACCGAGCAGGAGCATGAACAATGAATATTAGGAGTTTATCTCCCTTAGCATGCTGCTTCAGACTGAAAATTCTTGAATGACGTGATTTATATACGAACCAACCACCTCCCAGAGTTCACCTGGAAAAACTCAGCAATGAATTCATCAGGTCCAGGGACTTGTCCTTCTTCATTGAGAAGAAAACATCTTTTATTTCCTATGATGAGACTAGGCACAAAAGTAATCTCCCTCTCCCAACTTCTTTTAGAATTAGACTACTTCAGCATACATATTAGCAGTAAGAATTTTCCCATTTGGACTGAAATAGAATATTCATGGGTAGCCGAGATATCAAGATCAGAATATCAGATAGCAAAATTAAATGATAAAACCAGGAATGTTGGATAGTTGAAATACCTTCACTAATAGAGTACACTGATCATACGGTTCCTGAACTCCTATAAGAACTTAAGATGGATTTCTCATGTCAGAGGAAAATTAACTCCCATCCCAGACAGACTCTATATAGAATCAGTTTATAGGCTGCATGTCGTCTCAAATTGCTGGACTGACCAGTTTGCATATATACCACTATGAAGCAAGCGAACCCACCACGAATATACCACTCTGAAGATGCCAAACTCTCTTCTTTCTAGTATCTCAACAAAACTAATTTAGAACACATCTGACATTTCCCATTACTGGACATATGAAAGCAAAGGAATTGGGAAACAAAACTAATGCTCAATTGCATGTAACGGGTGTAAAACATAAACCAGAACTTGGGTTTCAGCATTCCTGCTTGCCCTCCTCAAATCACATACCATCATGGCAAACTTTGCAACTACTTGATTTCTGGAATAGGAAACATCAAACCAGAATTAGACTCATTATGGCAAACTTTGAACCCGAAACTCGAATTCTTCCTACTAATCTACCTCCAACACAAAAAAAAAAACTTTGTATTTGGCAACTGGCGTGGAACCTCGATGTTGCATTGGATTTTCCAACAACAAACACACCATCAGTCACTGAGTGCAAATCACATAACTCTCCTCCTCATCATATAACACCTCAAGGGAACTTTATTCAAGCACTAACAGAGCAAAACAACAAACTTGCTCACCAGCGGTGGCTGGTCTACCCTTGTATTAAACAATAACATGGGGATAACATTTCCTCTGCGCTTATATGCTCCTTACATGCCTATACAAGAACTCACTTTGCGCCCACCAATAAGTAATTTGAGCAAACTGCAATGAAGTGGAAAAATTGAATACTAGCTGCTGATTAATACCACCCGCATTTGATTAGTATAAGGAAAAATAAACTGGGGCACAAAACCTTACAATTTTCCTTGCAACACTTCAACTACTACACTTTCCGTTCAGGCATAAGCAGTGAGATGCAGTCAATAGAAGTGGCCGCCATTCTTTCTATCCATAAAAGCTGGGTACGCTTTTTGCCCATTACTGTATCACTTTCTGTCTTCTAGCGCCTGTCAAACTCTTCGTGAAAAACCTTCCTCACCCAACTGCTTGCTCTGGCTGGTTCTTGCCAACTCTCGCAAGTGACCATGCTGCTCCCCTATCGCCCGTACTCCACTCCTGCGCTTGCCCCTTATTGCAGCCGTCGTACCGTCCTTTCATCAAATCGCTGCAACATGCCACTGCTGAGCAAGGGATCTGCATGCAACCGGTACAACTCTTGGCCAATTGATTGCTACCTGCTCACGATGCCACCACCCATGTTTCGTGCCATCATCCCGTTGCTTCCCTTGCTTAGTTGAAGAGCGAGCTTCTCTACTTTGGCACTCTCAAAATCGCCTACACCTTCTCTGAATCTCTTCTATTTGGTTGTTTCTCTCTCCCTGCTTTAACGCCGGGCTATTTGACTCAAAACTCTCTTCCTCACTGATCTCTTCTGCGCGGCGGGTACTGCTACCACCAACCAACGGCGGTGGATACTTCATCTTTATTCTACCCCTCTGTCTTGGAATAGGGATTAGTTATAGGTTATGCCGACGCCTTATGTGGTGAGCGGCGTTTCAGTTTTTTTGTTTTTTGGATTCTTCACTTCTTCTACTGAGCTTTTGTTCATTTCTCTTTCCCCTTTTCAGTGATTTCCTTCAGAATGGATAGGTAGCAACTCAAATAGATACTTGGTACTCGGTGTGCTCAGTCACGGAGAGCGGAAGGGTGGGAAAAACAGGGTACCTGGTGATAAAATGCGAGAGCCGATCTTTCGTGCAACGCGGAACCTACTGTGGCTGCAGTGACCTTCTCTCTCTCTCTATTTCTCTCTTCTTGCCTTCAAATTGTGATCTCGACTCATTGCCCTACGAGTCCATTGTTTCGTTCATGTTCTTGCAGGGTGCGGGTCGAAGGGGCCTTTCATTGTCTCTTATAGGTAAGATTCAATCACTGGGTGGTTCTATTTTCAGAATCAATTTTCTTCTCCATTTACGCTGCTTTCATTTGCGGTTGGTTTAATGCTTTTAATGGGAAAAGAAGCCTAACAAACTAATAGAATGCATATGTGGGTTTGGTGCATTTAATTATCATTGGACTCATTAGGTTCGATCAGTTAGTACAAAGAGATATGTTGGTTATAGTGGTACAAGGAATGAAAAGTTTTATATAGCAGAAAAGGAGATCGGCCTATGTATTGAGCTTCTGCTCTGTTTTTTCCCCCCTCTTGCAGAGGTTTGTGGATTGTGAAGCCTGCCAACCACACGGAAGAGGTTTATTGAGACGCCAAGGACCTACTGCCCAAGGCAAGCTCGAAATTCTTTAGATTATTGTTTCACCTATTACATTTTTGTGCGCTTTGAATTGTTGTAGTCAGCTTGAATGCTTTTATTTCTTTGTTTTGGTTTATGGACTAATAAAAAACTTATTTTCGAGGAGTATAATGGAGCAATCTTTATATATATTTGTGGTCTTATTTAGGGGTGTCAATTCGGTTTCCGGTTAGCGGTTAACCGGCCGGTTTAACCGTTAACCGCCGGTTAACGGCTAACCGGAAACCGAAATTCACATGCCTCGGTCGGTTGTCGGACAAATGATATGGTTAGCCGGTTAGCCGATTAACCGAAGCCGGTTAACCGGCTAACCGAGGCTAACCGACCGACGATACGGCGTCGTTTTGGCTAAGAGGAAAACGACCAAACCTTACCTCTTCGACACTTCGCCTCTTTGTCCAGCAGCCTCCATCCTCACTTCGACCTCCATCCTCTGTTCCTCCCTCAAGACCGGCGACCCCCAGCCCTCCGTCCAGCTCGACGTCGCCCCGCCGTCCGACCCCCAGCCCTCCGACCCCCAGCCCCAGCCCTCGCCTTCCGACCCCCAGCCCTCCGTCCAGCACGCCATCGCGCCATCGCCGGCCAGCAAGCCATCCCCGCCGGCACGCCATCGCCGGCCAGCACGCCATCTCCTCGCCAATCTGCCGCTAGCGAAAGGGAGATGAAGAGCAGGAGGAGGGCAGCCATTGAAAGTGGTCTAGTATGATTTCCAACCTCCCTGCAGCAACGATGAAGAAGAAAGAAGAAGAAGTTCGGGATGTAGAGAAGCTGGGAAACCACAGAGAGAGACTGAGAGTGTGAAGTGCAAATTTTGGAAAAAGGGGAAAGTAGGTTTGGAGGAATTGATGTCGGGTTTTGAGAGAGTGGGGAAATGGGGAAGCGAAGCAAGAGAGGAGGAGGCGGAATCACGAGGCAGATAGTTTCAACTTTCAACGGTGGGGATCTCTTTCACAGTGGCGGTGGAGGACACGAGGCAGATAGTTTCCAATCGGTTCATTCCGGTTTTCGGTCGGTCAGCCCATCAAACCGAACCGGCCTTCTCCTTTTCGGTGTAGACGGTTTAACCGGCCCTTAACCGAAACCGCCCGGTCGGTTTTCGGATAACCGAGCCGTCTGCTTCGGTCGGTGGCCGGTGGACACAGGTCAGGTCTCGGTTTAACCAAAAACCGAGATTTCGGTTTTCGGTTAAACCGAAACCGACCGAGTGACAGCCCTAGTCTTATTTGCATTCTGCAAATCTGGTTGCAATTCATTATGTTTGTAAGAGATGGGAAAATGGGTGTGTTTTCTTGCTGCAATCTTGGTAAACTAATTTTTTTTTTTTTTTTACAAAAGATATCATATATTGATAGAAAACATATCGACAGTTACACCCTGGAAGCCAGCCAGGTCTGGAAATCAAAATAGCGACACATAGTCGGGGACAAAGAAAGGGCATGTCTAGCTACCATATGAGCTACCCTATTGTCATCCCGACCTATAAACCGCACACTTAAACCCGGATTATCCCTAAAGATTTGAACCATTTCCACCAAAATAATCCCTACCCGCCTATCGCGCACTTCAGCCTTCACGATCTTCTCAATGATCACTTTGGCATCACCTTCAAAACGCATAGCCATAAACCCATGCTCTAAACACCACCGGACTGCTTCCCTAAGCGTAAGGAGTTCAGCCACCATTGGATCATCCACATGCCGAAACTGAAAACCCGCTACCTAAAGTAGCAAACCATCCTCATTGAGCAGAACCATACCGCCAGCAGAATGTGACCCTCGTCGGACAGCCCCATCCCAACGACACACAGGACCCCCAGGACCACTTACCCCTATAGAAGAAAGGTTATGCGGACGCACCGAGGGAACCTGCGGGTCCCGAGACAGTCCGAGCCACTCCCCTACTTGTTGGTTATACTGCCTCAATAACTCCGCAATGGTGAATTGCTTCCCTTCGAAGACCACCCAATTCCGGGACTTCCAAATTCGCCATAAAAGTGCCATAACCGCCATAAACTGCGAAGGTTGACGTAAGATAGCTAGCAAGCTTTTGAGGAAGAGGGGGAAAGTATGGCGAGGCAACCCCTCCCCAAGAGAATCTAATCCTCCCTGCAACCACAGAGCCCTAGCCACCGGACAATCAAGGAAAAGGTGTTCCATGGTCTCCTTGGCCGCCCAGCAGACCGGACAACGAGGCAGCACCTCCACATCCTTCTCAATGAGAGCCTCCGTCGTGGGTAAAATTCTACTGAGGATTTGCCATGCAAATACCTTCAGCTTTGGCGGAATATTCGCTTCCCACACCCGGATCCAACTTCGCTTGTCCATCCAACTAACCTGCGCCCGCCATCTTCCCTTCTGCTGATCCAAAGAGACCGCCAAATGATAAGCTGATTTGACAGTAAAGATCCCATCCTCTGAACCATACCAAATCAACCGATCCTCAATATTCAGCCGCGGCAGGGGCATCGCTTTAATCGCCAGGCAGGTCGGAGGGTCAAACCACTGACACAGCTTATCATCACACCAGCGCCCCTCCCCAGGACAGAGAACAGCCGAAACCGTCAACTCTCCTTCATCTGGCAGAACCCGAGGGTTATACACCGGAAGAGAAGGCAGTTGGGTCGGGATCCAATTTGAGTTTAGCAACGAAGCCGTCTCCCCATTCCCAATCTGCCATCGCAAGCCTTTGCTCAATAAATCCCGACCAAACAGAACACTTTGCCAACCCCAGGAAGGACGGGACCGCGCAGTAGCAGAGAGAAAGGAGCCATTCGGGAAATACTTCCCTTTATAAACCTGAGCTAAGAGAGACTGAGGTTCGTTCAGGATTCGCCATCCTATCTTTGCCAACAACGCTTGGTTAAATTGTTCGAACCGGCGAAAGCCCATACCCCCCTCATGCTTACTCTTGCAAAGATTTCTCCAAGAGACCCACCGAATCTTCGAACGGCCACTTTCCACTCCCCACCAAAATCTGGCCACATGTTTGTCCAAGAGGCGACAAAGCGATAACGGCAATCGAAAGCAAGACATCAAATGGAGTGGAAGAGCTAGGGCAACAGACTTAATCAGAGTTTCCTTAGCTGCCCAGGACAAGGTCCTGCTTTTCCACCCCTGCAACCGGTCCAAGAGCTTATCTTCCAGATACCGAAAAGTAGCCGTCTTTGAACGAGCAATTAAGGTGGGCAAACCCAGATATTTATCCTGAACCCCAACCGCCCCTACACCTAGGATTGCCGCCAAGAAATCCTGATCCGGTAGAGCAACATTCTTACTGAAGCACACTGCTGATTTCTCCAGGTTCACCCTCTGACCACTCAGCTCCTCATACTCATTCAGGACCTCAATCAGATTCTCACACTCCTGGAGCGATCCATGGAGAAACAAGTAAGAATCATCAGCAAAGAACAGATGAGAAATCCGGGGAGCTCGCGGGGCGACCTTCACACCTTCCAGCTTCTTCTTCGAAATAGCTTTACGAAGGAGGGCAGCAAAACCCTCCGTGCAAAGTACAAAGAGAAGAGGAGAAAGGGGATCCCCCTGCCGGAGCCCTCGAGAGGACGCAAAGAAACCAGAAGGAGAACCATTCATAAGCACCGAAAACGTAGCAAACTTTAAACACTCCTGAATCCAACCACGCCAAACCGAGTTAAAACCCATTTTTTCCAAAACCGCAAGAAGAAAGGACCATTCGACTCTATCATAGGCCTTTTCCATATCAACCTTTAGAGCCATATATCCCTTCTTTCCCCGAGTTTTGATTTTTAAATAATGCATTAACTCGTGGCCAATTAGGACATTATCCACAATCTGCCTTTCTCTAATAAAGGCGTTTTGCCCTTCCGAGACAATGAGAGGCAAGACCTTCGCTAGACGTTCCGCCATGATCTTCGTGATCACCTTATAGATGAATTCACACAAGCTGATGGGCCGAAGCTGGCGCATGGACTCCACATGATCTACTTTAGGAATTAAGGTTAACCAGGTGTGGTTAAAGCTCCGGAGCATCCTACTTGTAGCAAAGAAGGAGCTAACAGCAGCCACAACCGAATCCCCAACAATTTCCCAGAAGGCCTTGAAGAACTTTCCAGTGAAACCATCCGAGCCTGGCGCCTGTTTAGAGCACATAGCAAAGACTGTCTTCCGGATCTCATCCCGCCCGACCTCCGTCGTCAGGGACTCATTCATTTCAGGCGTTACATTAGACGCAATAGGGAGGTCAGCTACCCGTTCCCGCATATTATGAATTTGGGATTCCGAGGTAAAGAGGTGCTGATAGAAATTAACCGCCACCTCCGCCTTCCCTTGCTCCTCCGTAACCCAATCCCCATTATCATTAAACAGACCAGAGACAAAATTCCTCTTCCTCCGGGTACGCGTGACCGTATGGAAGTAGGAAGAGTTCTGATCCCCTCTTTTCAACCAACGTACACGCGACTTTTGTTGCCAGTATCTCTCCTCAGCCTCCCATTGCCTGCTCAATTCCGATTCCAGAGAATTCACTTCCTCCCAGTTGATTGGGGAAACAGCCTTTATTCTGGAAATCTCATTTTGCAAGGTATGGATATTACGCAAAGAGTTCGTGGTCCCCGCACGGCTCCAATCATAAAGCAGATGACGGAGCCTCTTCAATTTCTCCCACAACTGGAACATAGGGGTACCATGCGTAGGCTCCTGCCAAACGTACTCCACCATAGCCTTGACCTCAGGGTTATCCGCCCATCTGGCATCGAAACGGAAAAGGGGGCGACACTGACGGACATAGGGTTGATCAGACAGGAGTAACGCCCTATGATCAGATCCTTGATCAGTGAAATGCTTCACCAGAGTCTCTGGAAAGCGATCCATCCAACCTTGGGAACATAACGCCCTATCCAGTCTTTCCCGAATGCAAGCCACTCCCATTCTTTTGTTTGTCCACGTAAAAGGATCCCCTTGGAAACCAGGATCATGCAACCCAAGATTTTGGACCAAATTACGGAGGTCAAGAGCCCGGGAAGCATTCCAAGGGTTCCCACCATCTTTTTCCCCTTCATGAAGGGTTACGTTAAGGTCGCCAATGATCACAAAAGGGGCTTGTAGGGTATCGCAAATCTCACGGATCTGGATCAACTGGGAAGCCCGCTGAGCGACATTGCAACTAAGGTAAACACATAGAACCACATACGACAAACCATTCTCATTAATAAGCGAACCAATACAAAAATTTGAATGATAGAAAACCGAAGCAACAACTTCGGGGGACCAAGCCAGAACCAGACCACCAGAACCATTAAAAGCATCAACAAAAAAACATTGAGCCGACTCGAAACCTAAACCCCTCAAACGACGGGAAACTACGCGCCTGGACGACCTCGTTTCAGAAAAGAAAACAAGGTCCGGCTTATTTGACCGAACTAAACTAAAAGCTGTTTGGAAAGTGAGGGATGGCCCAATTCCTCTCACATTCCAGGCCAGAAGCCTCATTTATCTGCTTGGGGCCACTCTTGGCTGGCTTCCTCCACCACTACAGCATTACCAGTCTCAACCTGGTCTTCCACAAACTGCCTCTTAGGAGTAGGACTATCCGCAGACATCCCATCCATCTCGTGTATTGACCTCTTCCGAGTGCCCTCTTCCAGGTTTGATCCATACTCATTGAGCTTAAGGACCATTTCTTCTTCCGCAAGCTCCAATTTCTCCTTGTGCTCATGGAGCACTAAACTCTCCTCAAACGCTGCAACCACCTTCTTAACTTGGCCAGACTGGACCGGTTGCTCTTGCTCACCAGCCAGACGGCGATTCTTGACCACAAAGCGAAGTTCATCCTCTTCCGACTGAGAATCATCAGAGAGAGAAGGAGCCCCCACCTTCTGATCTTCAACCACCGATTTCCCAGAATCCACCAGCGCTCCCTCCACCTCTTGACTTTTAATGCAAGGAGCAGGGGCACTATCTTGAATTTTAAGGCAAGGAGCAGCAGCACTCGCCTTGACCTTCTGGGCCCCAGTCTTCTTACCAATCCGGGTTGGTTTCACCCGTCGGGCTGCTGGGCTCTCCTCTTCTTGGCTGGGCAGCGAAGGGGCCTTCTTCTTCCGGGCCGGGCGAGGAACAGGCTTATCCTGGGCCAGGCCTGTCGGTAGCTGACCAAGCCCAGGCTTCACCAATTTGCGCCCTGTCTTCTTCCTGCCGCAATCGTCCCCCAGCGCCGGATCAATTTCCACCCGCGAAGGAGGCTCAAATTCATCCTCCATATCCTCCAAAATAAGCCTCCTCCGATAGGTGGCAGAATGCTCAGTCGTGCTGGCCTTGGGTTCCACCGGTAGGTGAAGATCATCACCGCCAGCGATTGCCTCAGAGACTTCGACAAACATCTCAGGCAACTGGCGCTGGTGCTGTCGGCCCGCCCGATCCCTCGCATCATCAGTCACCTGTTCGGCACCTCGGATTGGCGTCTGCCCCCGAGTTCCTTTGTCCATCACCGCGCGCCCCGGACGCCCAACTCGGCCAAGCTTTACAGAGGGCGAACGAGCAACTCGGAAGCCACGAGGACTCATTTTTAGCTTAGTCCCCAGCTGAGCAGGAGGATCAACGAACCGCGGGGAATTCAGGTCTTGCCGAGGCAGATTTTGGAAAGACGGTTCCTGCAGCTCCCCACCATGCGCGAAGCTAAAATCCTGCTTCCTTTCTTTAGGATCGCGGTAAGAATTGTTAACCCAAACCGAGTTGGCGCCTCTTGAAAAGGTGGAATTGTTCTCGTCCGAGTCGTAGATACGAATCCCCAACTTCCTGGTGGTCATATGGGGACCATATCGTTCCTGTCGAGCGGGTGGTTCAAAGGAGCAGGCACGGAGCGAATGACCCACCCTTCCACATTGGTAGCAGAAACTGGGCAGGTACTCATATTTTAAACTCACCCAGAAGTTTCCGGTGTCCTCATTTGCTGCGAAAATCTGAGAGCGGAGGGGTTTAGAGAAATCGACAAGCGCCTTAACTTTCACAAACCAGGCCCCAGTGTCTTGATAGGCAAAGACACCAGATTCCAGCACCCGACCGATCGTAGCTCCCACCATCTTCCTGCCAAACTGCTGCGTACAGCAATCCTCTTTGACGTCCCACAACTGAATCCTGAATGGAGCAATTGCGAGGTCATCAAAAGTTTGTTTCGTTACCGCAGGGGTCCATGGCCGCAGATGGATAATCTGGTCATTAATGACCCAGGGGGTGCGCTTCAACACCCAGATTTTGGCCTCTTCGCTTGGCAGCATGAACTCAACCAAGCCTTGCTTTGCCAGCACCACCCTGATACGCCCTTTGATTAGCCAGGGGGTGATCACCGCCTCTCGTAATTCAGTCGTAGAGATCCTCTTCGAAGTAAAGACTCTGCCCAGCAGTGAGTGAGAAGCGCGATACTTCGAGGATTGGACCTCTTCCATCGAAAACTGCACCACCTGATCTGCAGTAACATGCGCCATGGTCCGAGTCTGCAAAAGAGAAGCACGCACCACCATATTACTTTCTAATAGTTCCACATTCTGAACACCCATGGCATTGATATTCCTAGGAGAGGGAACAACAGCCGCAGTCCCTAATTTAACTTTTATCCCTCCCCTAGACTCGACCCGAGGAGGTGGGTCAGTCTCCACAGAGAGTTCAATAGGGAGGCAGTGGGAGAGCGGAGAGTTACCTGCGTGGGTTGGAGTCCTGGAAGCAGCACCGACGAGAGCTGGTCTAGCTTGACTTCTATCACTACCAAGAGAGATTCTCAGGATAGAAGAGCTGAGACCCAGCCCTTTAAATAGAAATCGATTTGCCCTCCCAGGGATATCCACTTCCACTCGGTTGAGGACTCTCCGAGACCCTCCCCGAAAAGGACTCTGCTTCTGAAACAGAGGAGAAATATTTTTATTTTTTAAAATTCCAACAATTCCGGTAGAAAAATCAGGGAAGGATCGTCCCCTAACAACTCTACCACAGAACGCGGAACCAGAGAAACCACCAGCATCCATCACATCGTCTCCGGCGGCAACAACCAGAAAACATTCCGGTCGCCGGGGAGAAACACCCCTCTCCGGGGTTTTTATGTTACCCAAACTCAGGGGAAACAAAGAGGTAGTCCCGATCTTTACTTTCGAAGTAACAATCATGGAGGTTGGATTAACTACCATCTCCGACGAATCCACCTCATCCGTCGAGGGGATAGGACATTCCGGCCGCCCAAGGTTAAGACCCAGGGGGGGATTTCAGGTCCGAGAACAACCACTGGAAGGGGAGAGGTAGCCCCGATTGTCATTTCCTTTTTGACAACCATTTTGGGTTTAATAGCTACCAGCTCCTCCACTTCAAACTCTTCCATTGTAGGGATCCTAAACAACCACGCAGCTTTTTTTGAGATTCGCCGCCGCTTAATAACAGTATCAATGGAGCCATTAATTTCTTTTATGTATACACCGGACTTCCGTTTAGCGCCTCTTTGAGCAGGAAGTCGATCTCCCGAGGGAGTTCTAACAAATCTGGGGAGGGGTTTGCCTCTCCGGCGATCTGTACCATTCCGAGGCCCACTCTTATCGTCAAGAACCTTCTGCGCAGCGATGAGAGACGGAGATCTAGGGGTATATGACTCCCAAGAGAACCCCCCATGTTGATTGCGAAGACAGCTGATGAAGGTCGAGATTAACACCGAGCTCAGGATTTTCCCTGCCCACCGGGCAAGGTACAGGAGAAAGGAGAGAGCTCTCCTCATCCCGTTTTTTTTTTTTTTTTTTTTTGCAAAGTTTCTTCAAGAAACATAAAACTCAATCTTGGTAAACTAATTAGCCTTAGGCCATGGGTGAAATGCCATATGTAGTCCTACTGTCGCTTCCTCTTATTATTCTTTGAGTTTACTTTGTTCAGATAGTTGTATGACAGCTTAAAATGTTTTCTATGTAGCAGATGTGATGGGGAAACTGGCTTATAGGTAGATAATCGAGACTGCCAGGGAAAAGCTCGGGTTCAGTTGCTTGCAGGAAAAGGAGCTGACGCCCCTGATGTATCACGAAGAAGGTGAGGAGAGGGATGAGCACACGTTTTGTGTGGCTAGGACTTTGTTGCTGGCATTGGGTATCATGGTAAGGAATAATCTATGCAGTTTGGGGTTGCTAAAATGTTACTCATGAAGATAGTTAGTTATAAAACTGATGCATTCATTTGAAGAAAACGAATCCAAAAGAAAAAGACATTTAAGTTGCTACAGTCTGCAGATGACACTGAAATCTCCACCTTTAGTTAACTGAGTCTCTTATTTCCCATATGAAACGTTGCATTTCGGAAGGAGTACACTGTTGGCCATATCCAGTTCTTAGGTTTTAAAATTTCCAATCAATATGACACTCTTAGTTCGCAGAGTAGTCTGTGATCATGCTTGCATATTGACATTAAGAACTTGGTTCTCTGAATTACTGAAAATTGTGAATGAGAAGAAAAATGAAATGCAACCTCTGCAGCAGGCATTGGGAATGCTCTGATACAATAATAATGTTCTTGGTGGTATATGCTCATCAGAGGAAGAGCTTCAGGATCATGTATATCATTTTAAGTAAAGATTTCCATGGATTTCATAAATAATTGTATTGATTTTCATTGCTTCTTTTTCTTAATGATTTATACTGCTTATCCTAGGGTGTGCTGGTGCAGGGAGTGGCATCCTGTCATCTCACTGAACAAGTTCTCAATGTTCTGTGGCTACGATTCATCAGCTATACTCTACCAGATTTTAATGCTCATTCTCTCTTAATGTCGGTTACTTTTTGTTATTAATTCTTGGATGACTCCCAAGTAACTATTTTATGTTTATTTTTTGTTTTGACTTTTGTGAACCAGGCTTCGCTTTCGCTGCAGAGAGATACTTCAGACTGGTTGCTAGCATGCTGGTTTAGCCTGGGGATGAGATTTCTGTTATGGCCTTGACAAAGAGGCCAGAAGTGTTGAAAAACTTGTTGATCTTTGACTTTGGTGGTGGTACTTTTGATGTTTCCCTGGTAACAGTTGAAGAGGGTATCCTTAATGTGAATTGTGAAGCCAGTTGCTTGAGACACTCACCATGGTGAGAAGATTTTGACAGCAAATTGGTCAACCACTTCGTCTAGGAGTTCAAGAGGAAGAACAATGAGAATCTTCCTATAACTTCTTTGCTTTTTTCTTGACTGTGATGTCATCCAATTTGGGATTAATTTCTTGAATTTTACATAGCTTCATGCTGATTATTTTCCTGTTATTCTTGCAGTTTATATGTACCTACCATGATTCAAGCAATTAGAATGTCAGGTTGTTTTGGTTGGAAGTTGGGTTTGTTTTGTCCCTCCATCCTGTTTGCCCTATTTTGTGTTCTATTCTGATCAAGTGTGTCTGAAAACAAAAAACTTATAAAATATTCTATATCCAGTTTGTATTCTTGATTCTTTCTTAACGACTTCTAAAGATGCATGATACACCAACGTTGTATGCCATGGAAGGAGTTTTTTTTTTTAACATAGACATCTATAAAGGTAGTAGTCACGAGTGATACAAAGTACAAAAGTAAACCAGGTAGTACGACTGTTGTCGAACTACCTATGAAAGGGCCGTTAATGCCACAAAAGGGCAGCCCTATTAGCAGCTAAACCTGCAAAATGGACAAACACATAGACTACAAAAGAGCCAAAAATTCACAAATAAAATGGACAAACACATCGACTGCAAAACGAACAAACATAGCCCATCTAGAAGAGGAGCTGGAGTGAGATAAGGATAGAGCCACGTGACGTCCCCACCACCACAATAGATACACGCGCCTTCACTTGATCAAAGCTGAAATTCAACGGCCCTGCATACCAAAAAACAAGAAGTCCAGGCCAAAAAGTGGAAAAACCACTATCCCCTGCACAAATAAAAAAACAACCACGTTGGGCAAATAGGCCCATGGCCCAGGTGGTGCTGCACCACAAAATAAACCACGTATCCATCTCCACTGTTGCCACGTCAAAAGCCCTTTCCTTAATGATTATCCATCTCACCGCTTGACCGCCACCGCCTGAACGCTATCGCCTGACCATCGGGGAGAAAGAGGACAGAGGCTGTCGTAGTTCCGACTTCCGACGAGGCCGCACCATCATAGAAGGCATGGCGGCGCCTCCAACGGCGGCGAACCATCTGAGGGGAGCGGGTATATCGATGTGCTGGAACTTGGAACCTAAAGCCAGACCAAGTGAAGCAGATGCAGGGCTCGTGCGACAGAATCTGCACAACACCACAAAAACGAAAACCAAAACAGAGCAAAACCAAACAGGCCAGCTAAATCACATACAAAAGCAAACCCCAGAAGCGACTCTCCTCTTGAGAACGCCCAACATCATAGCTTCGATCTCTGTTAGGAGCCGATGGACGGCGGGTCTTTGACCGGAGGGAATCGAGAGGAATACGGAAAGGCTTGATACCGAACGGCAAGTAGGGTTTCCCTTTTGGGGGCACAGAGAGAGACGAGGAGAGGAGAAAATGGAAAGGGAGACGGTGGGGGAAAGGTCAGAGCCGCGAAGCCTTGATTCTGTTAGGAGCCGATGGACGGCGGGTCTTTGACCGGAGGGAATCGAGAGGAATACGGAAATTGATTCTGCCATGGAAGGAGTTATATATTTGATGTTTTTGTTTTGTTTGTGCCACTGCCATAAATTAACCTATACAAACATTTTTTACTAAATTGATTACTTGACAGTTGACACTTGACACCCTCCCTTGCCAGTTGTCCCTATTCCCACCCAAATCCCTCAATGACTGATAATATACCAAAACCCAGGGACTGTCAAAAGGAAAGGAAAGAATTAGGCTTCCCAGAAGTACCATTGTACCATCCTTCACCTTCTCTCTGACATCTGAGACTGAGAGCATGAAAGAATTGTTTTTAACCTTCCCTCTCCCTGTCGAATCCTTTTCCCACACTATTCATAATTCAGTCACATACATCCCAAATTTCTACCATCCAAAATCGTCTCTCCATCACTCTACGCCATCAACTTCATCTTTTCTTACTGATAAGCCAAACTTCCATTCTCTCATCCATACCATGGCTTTCACTAAGTGTTGGATGTTGCGGTATTGGTGAATTGGTTTCAAACTTTTAAGCACAATCTAATGATAAATGTCTTGATTCTCAACCTATACTACTCAATACTCATTCTCAACTACAATATGATCTCTTTATTTGGTAGTTGGAATTTGTAGCTTGAGATTTAGTTGTCTTTTGATGTTCACTTGCTCTTTTTTCGCATGAGATGTTTAGAGTGCAATATGAATGAAGGAGGATTACTGCCTTCAAAGACAACTTTTTTACAAATTGAAAGAGGATAGTTGGAGGAAGAGGAACAAGGAAAAGGGAAGCTACATCCTTCTTTTCAACTTTCGGCTTGAAGCATGCCCAATTGATGTGGGGGTTGAGAATTTGAGCCGATCTATTTTGGTTCCTTTTTAATGAACTGTTTTACTAACTTTAGTAAGATGGGTATGAATTGATTTAACATGTGATATTAATGAATTTTATTTGTAAAAGATATTAACTTCATAATCTAATGATGAATAGAGTAAATGCATAAGATTTATCTAACTTTAAAGATAACTCTTTTGACAGAGTTTAATATGTACTGATTTATGTTTTGTGAATAATTTTTATGATATATACTTTATGTTTATAATTTATAGTTATTTTGTGTTATAATTATCGTGTTTCTAAAATATACTATACAGTTCTAAACAAATCATGTGGCGTAGCCACGGGTATTGATTCTAGTTACAAAATAAATGCTCAGTACATGCAAGAATTGAGCTCCCTCTAAGATTTCCGTAGACCACGCAATCAACAATGATCTGAAATGCAAAGTATATCATGAAGCAAAGTCTACTTACAGCATTCTGAAGGAACTATTCAATAAAATTAACGTGTCTATTAAAGCCATGGATGTAGATCAGAACGAACAAAAGATGATTTGGTAACATGGACTTTGAATAAGCAATAGATCATTGTTTACTCTAGGGGTTCTCAAGTCCTGAACTACTGCATAATGAACTCCCATTACAATGAGTGAACCTTGCTGGAATAAACTGACACCATATTAACAACCTCCAGTTGCCTTCTAGGAGCCGTCATGCCATCTAAGAACTCTCAACTTCTCTTCCAGGATCTCAAGACCTGAACTACTGCACAATGAACCCCCATCACAATGAATGAACCTTGCTGGAATAAACTGACACCATATCAGGTTGCCTTCTAGGAGACATCATGCCATCTAAAAACTCTCAAGTCTGCATCTTGCTTCCAGAAAAAAAGAAGGAAGGATAAAGCACGTCTCAGATTCTAAACATGTAGAATCCACGGGGCAACTAGTTACAAGCGGCGACCAGCAACGAATTAATGGGTTTTCCGGGGAAAATCTATCCCTTCGTCTTCCTCAGAACCCTACTAATTGGGGGCAACAGGAGAAAACTCAAGCAAGCGGTAGAGAAATTCGAAACCCTAGAAGGAAGAGTATGGGACTTTACTTACTTCTCTTCACTGCCATTCTTGGAGAGAGAGACGAGGAAGACGACGTTGTTGGGTGAAGGGAAAATGAATAGCAGAGCATCGGTTGGTATTTATAGATCAAGGCGGAGCTTTGAAGGCGGTTAGCTAGGACACGTTTCACTTTTTCCGTTTATAGCCGTTGGACGCGTTTTGCTATTTTCGTGTACGGTTATTTAGGGCTGTCAGTTCGGTTGCCGGTTAGCGGCTAACCGGCTGGTCTAACCGAAAACCGTCGGTTAGCGGCTAACCGAAAACCGAAAAAAATGGGTGTCGGTCGGTTGTCGGAAGCGTTCAGTGGTTAGACGGTTAGCCGAAAAACCGAGGCCGGTTAACCGGCTAACCGACGCTAACCGACCGACACTAAACGACCCCGTTTTTGGCCTAAATAAAACTACCCACATGGGGCTGGCCACCTCTCCCTAAACCCTAGCAGCCGTGAGTGAGAGCCGCCCCCCATCCTCCCTCCTCTCGTTCCTCCATCCTCCCTCCGACGACGACTCCGACCGCCCTCCCTTGCCTCCTCCTCCCCCATCCTCCCTCCGACGACGACTCCGGCCGCCCTCCCTTGCCTCCTCCGCTACCCCTCCTTCCACCGCCACCACAACTTGATTCGACTCCGAGCCACCTCCTCCTCCCCGGCGACCCACCTCCTCCCCGGCGTCGCACGCCTCGCCGCCCGTCGCCGCGCGCATCGCCGCGCGCCTCGCTTCCGTCGTCGCGCTCCTCGCCTCCCGTCGCCGCGCGCCTCGCCGCCTCCCGTCGCCGCGCTCCTCGCCGCCCGTCGCCGCAGATCTGTTTGCATGGCCATGGGCCATGGAGAAAGAAGGTGAGAAGAAGAAGGAGGAAGGAGAGAGAACAGATCTGGTGGAGGAAGGAAGGAGAGAGGAAGAGATAAGGAAGGAGATAAGGAAGGAGAGGTGGAGCTTTTTTTGTTTTATTTTTTTTATTTTTTTTTTTTTTGTGAAAAATGTATTGTTTATCGGTTGGACGGCTAATCGAGCCTAAAACCGGAACCGACCGGTCGGTTGGCCGGCTAACCGTGACCTCTCTTCGGTCGGTGGTCGGCAGCAGTAGGAGGTGTCTCGGTTTAACCGATAACCGGGTTTTCAGTTAAACCGAAACCGACCGACTGCCACCCCTACAGTTATTCCTTGCTGGACACGTTATTCACTTATTTGAATTTCAATTGCCATTTGCCAGCTTTTATCGTAAAAAGGAATAATAATAATAATAATAACTACCCGCTGGAATTTTTGCCAGTGAATAAGTAGGCTAGATAATAATACCAGCCCAAGAATAGAAAGATGGTCCATTATAATATAGCCCAATAGTAATACCCTCTGCAGCCCAAAAGGAATCAAGGACCATCAACTACAATTATGCCAAATACACAATTTTTGAGTTTAAAGCAAGGTCCAATATCCCTATCTGTCTTAATTAAGCCCAATGTTAGGATTTTTTTTATGATAGCCTAATGTTAGGATTAAGGATGGCCCTTAAACGACAAATTTCAGCGCACACTTTACGCAGGTAATATATTGAGTTCTTTTATGGTGTGAAAGTATGAACTACGAGAACTGTATATTTTTTTATTACCATTGGTTATTATTTTTTTAAATTCTTTTCCGAAGAGTCCAGGCGAGAAAGATATGGGTAAAGGAAAAATGGTGGAGGTAGCCAACCCCAATTGGCCCCAAAATCCTAAATGAATGTCTATGTGTGGAATTGTCAAGGGGTGGGGAGTACATTGACATTCCAAACGCTAAAAGCTCACCAAAATGTGTCTAAGTCGTTCTTATTCCTTTGTGAAACTATGTCTCCTAGTGACAAAGTTGAGTCATGTCTCGATTAGGTTTTTCAGATTGTTTTCCTGTTAACCCTTCCGGCCTGTCGGGGGGTCTAGTATTCGGTTGGCCACGAGGAGCTTCGGTCTCAGCCATTGGCTCAGCCTCTTTTTTTATTGCCATTTCGGTCATCAATAATAACTCCCTTTGCTACGGTGCTTGTCCTCGATTTGTGCTAATAGGAGTCTATCTTTCATACGTAATCACAAAGCGGCGCACACAAGTAGAGGATCTTCGAGTTTTTACGCTAGATTGTCGGATCCTTTCCTAATAATTGGAGATGTTAATTGCTCATTGTCCCCGATAGAGAAATCAGGAGGGGCCCCATGGCGTATGGACAAAGCCCGACCTCTTTGGGACTTCCTTAATACTATGGGGCTACTAGAAGTGAGGTTTCAGGGTCCTAAATTTACATGGACTAATCTGGGTAGAAACGGTATCTTGATAGAACAAAAAGTCGATAGAGCCTTTGTTTCCACGAGTTGGATGTTTATTTGGCCTAACTCCTGTCTCTACCATCTTTCAGATAAAGGGTCAGACCATAGACTCTTGTGTCTCATGACATCCCCGGAAATGACTAGAGCCAAACGTCTATTCCATTTTGATATAAGATGGGCACGAATGCAAGAAACAAAACTCATCATAGCCTATGTCTGGAACCTGCCTATAACCGGGTCCTTACAATTCTGCCTATTTTATAAACAGCTCAGGGTTCGTCACACCCTAGTAGATTGGTGCAAAGGGGTACCTCAAATTCATCCAGATTAATTAAAGATCTCAATCTAACTCTTGATAATGCGCGAAAAGACATTATAGTTGATTGGAATCTGATACAATCATCGGAAGAAAGACTAGAGGTTCAATATATAATGGAAGAATTGTATTGGAGACAAAAATCCTGAGTTAACTGGCTAACAGAAGGGGATTGCAATACACCATATTTTCATATGATAACAGCGATTAGACGTCAAGCCAACTTCATTTGGGGATAAGAGGATTCTAGAGGTCTCTGGTGCACAGATGGGCACGAAAAGCTAAGCATAGCAGTAGAATTTTATCAAACCCTATTTCAGTCCCAGCTTACTGAAGGCATTGACCTGTCCAACCTGCCTTTTGAAAGTCTAGTTTATGAAGAACAAAATCGAGCCCTTATTGGTCATATCACACCAGAAGAAATCAAAGAAGTAATCTTCAGTATGGGAAAGACTCAAGCACCCGATCCATATGGCTTCACAACTGGATTTTATCAAGCTTACTGGGATGTAGTGGGCCATGATGTCACTCAGGCTGTTCTAGTTTTCTTTCACTCTGATCATCTCCTACGGTCAATTAATAGAACATGGATTTCGCTTGTCCCAAAAACAGCAGAAGTTAGGTCCATGAAAAATCTCAGACCCATTAGTCTGTGCCAATTCATGGAAGAGAAGCTCATTAAAAAGCTTCAAGGTTGGAAACAATGAACCTTGTCCAAAGCCGGTAAAGATATTTTAATAAGGACAACAACTACCAACTTACCAGTTCATGGCATGTCCTGTTTCAAGATCCCTAAAGAAAAATGTCGGCGGTTAAATAGTCACGTGGCTAGATTCTGGTGGGGATCAGCAGATAATGTTGATCACCCAATACATTGGGTTTCCTAGAAAAGTTTAGCACATAGTAAATTTCTTGGGGGTCTAGGATTCAGGGACTTTGGAGCATTTAACCAGGCGTTGTTAACCAAGCAATGTTGGCTAATCTGGAAGAATCTGGATTCTCTTCTTGCTTCAATCTATCAAGGTCGTTATTTCCATCATGGTTCATTGTTAGATGTCTCTCTAGGTTCAAATTCCTCCTGGGGATGGCGCAGTATATTGTTTGGAAGAGATCTCCTTCTTCAAGGGTTTGTAGCCTTTAAGATGGCAAGTTGGTGATGGGCAAGACATTGTAGCCTTCAAGGACAAGTGGGTAGTTTCAGAAAATCCCATCACTCCTTTGGTCCCCCTCTCGAATATAACTAATTCCCCAAGAGTCTCCTTATTTATTAAGGAAGGTAGAGGAGAGTGGCATATCCCAAGGCTCCAATATTATTTTGATCCTATAACGGTTGGCCTTATATCTAAAACCCCACTCCCTAGATGCCAACAAAGAGACACGAGAGTTTGGCATTTTACCAAAAATGGCTCCTATACAGTCAAAACTGGATACCATCTGGCTTTAGAAATCTCTTTAGTCTCAAGTCGAAAGCCACTAGTTCAAATTATCGACCCTCCTATCTGGAAGAAAACATGGGATATTCTAGTTCCTCCAAAACTGAAATTCTTCATTTGCCAGTGCCTAAGAGTGATATTACCACCAGTAGTAGCACTTAAGTCTAGAGGGGTTAATTGTCATATCCGATGCCCTGATTGCTGGAGAAGTCCAGAAAGTATTTAACACCTGTTCTTCAGATGCCCCTTGGCCACCAGGTTGTGGTCGCTTATGGGCCTAAATGACTTCATTGTCTCGGCCCCGACTGTGAATTTCAGTCTCTGGTGGCGACATGTTATGCTTTCTGAGCACCCCCAAACCCATGTTCTCTTATACGTATGTGTATTGTGGAGAATCTGGAAGTCTCGAAATAAGGTGGTATTTTAGCACTATCAACCTCATGCCCAGTCTCTAGCGCGTCAATGTTGTTTCCAAGTTCGTGAAGTCTCTTCCTCTCTGCCTTTAGTGCTTGCTCCTCCCCTTCAGCCCTCAAGTTCCCGCCTTCCCTCCTGGATCCTCCTCCTGATGGTTTTCTGAAGTTCAACTTTGATGATGCGGTTCGTGCTTCCGGTTGCTCGTCTGGACTAGTGGTTCGTGGAACAGACGAGCATGTGGCTTTGGCAGTAGGGTTTCAGCACCCCGGCATTGCTGATCCCTACCTCGCGGAACTTCTTGCTGCTAGGGACGCCATCTCCCTCTTGGTATCCAAGTCCCTTCCTCGTGTCGTCATCGAAGGTGATTCAGAAGTGGTGATTCGTCAGCTTCGTCAGGGCGTTTCTTCAGATTCCCTCGGAGGACCGGTGCTTCGGGATTGTTTCCTTCTCCTGTCTTCGGTCTCTGTCTCCTTAGAGTTTAGGGCAGTTCCCAGGATTGCTAACAGGGCTGCCCATAGAGTGGCGCAGAAAGCTCTATTACTTTCTCCTCTTGAGTTATGTTCCTTCGACTTTGTTGGATGGCTTCACTGATGTAGTGAGTTTGGAGGATTCTTGGGTAGATTGTATAGTTTTATCTATTGACATTTCTTGGGGGAAAAAAAGAAGTATGAACTACAAGAACTGGATTTTTTTATTACCATTGGTTATTCATTTTTTTTACATAATTTGTTTCTCCATAAACTTAAATGGAAGGGGAATTACTGCATATTTTCGGTTTTATGTTTAGTAAAAGTACACATGAATGTATTTTATTTATTTATTTTTGGGTCATTAATTTATGAACATATTTTGCTCGGATATGGCTAAAGTTTGGTAACGATATTTGTGATATACCGAAATACTAACGAAGCTCCCAACTAGACTCCCTCGCTCACTGCTAGCAAACCCTCAACCGTCGAAATAATCAACTTAATTATACATAGTTCATTCCTTCACTATTTGACAATGACAACAAATGACCAGTCTAACCGAAAAATAAACTGATAGAAAAAATCGAGTACACAAACTATCGATAGCAATATAATGAACGTTTTTTTTTTTTTTTTTGTCATTAGATCCAGTTCGAACAAAGCAACCCCTAACAATTATCCAAGGACTGCAGAATCGTACTCTCGAACTTGATGTCCCATTACTATTTGCAAATGAGAGAGACGATGATAAGGAGAGAAAGGAAAGGAAACCATTTCTCTGTTCCCTGCCTCCGCATAAACAGAGTGCTCTGTTTTTCATTTTTGAGCACACTAAAATTCTTGGGGGTTAATGAAATACTGTTAAGAGATGAAGAGAACTGGGGAGCATCAACCCAGCAATGGCGGAAAGGAAACAGAGGAATTAGTTTCGGCGAGTGGTTAAATTAATTGCCCACTTATCATCATCAGAAACAGAGGAATTAGTTTGTCTGTACAATCGATTCAGGGGCATCTATCCTTCCTACGCTTATGAATCTTATAATCGATGCATGAGACTTCATGCAATCTGCAACTGTGCTCTTTTTGTAAAAATGCCACTATATGCCTGATGGTTGATGTTTGCAGATGGTGCACAGTCAGGAATTTCTTCACCAATTCTGTCGGCTGTAGGGATAATGAGTTGGTCGGTCGGATGAATGAATGATAAATCATTACGAGATCAGGATACACAGGAGAAAAACTCTCGATAGTTCACAGTCTCTGTCTCAAACTCATACCAGTACTACAAACTAAAAATTTGACTTTCATTACAGCAATTCCAGTAGACATTACATTGGATCTAGAAGAACATGGCTTAGTCCACCCCGGATTAAGCTTCAGTGAATCAACTTCCTAGAAATTAATGACAAAAAAACTATGGCTGGCTCGTATGTCGAACCACCATCGACTGTGAGTAAATTATCATCATCATTACATTAAGCCAACTCAACACATGGCAGCAGTTGAGTACAGATTTCGCACACAGCTGCTGCAACTCATTTTCTAGCAGTAAGCAAGAAGTGGGGCAGTCATATACTCTTCTTCACAAGGGAAGGCAAATGGTAAAAAAAAGGATGCCTTGAGAGGGTGGAAGAAAAACCTTGTAAAGCAAAAACAAGAAGAGATTTGGTAAACCGCCGATGAGAAAAGAATGGTTGAAGAGCAGGAACTTGCACATACCCTAGTGCTACGGAGCCTATGATACATTTGTGAAAGAGCTCTGAGAGACATAATTACAGCTTACAATTAGTGGAACCAGGTATTCATGGATGGATTGATCAAGTTCCTCAAGTAGCTCTTCCATCTGGACCAGCCAACACAATCTGAAATTTCAACAAGATGTGTAGTGGTGGAGTTGGTTAATTTAATTTGATTCCATTACGTAAGGAGAGCTATAAAAAGAGAGCTGCTGACTTGAAAGGAAAGAAACCAACTTACATTGCAGTCGAAAGCAAAGCGCCTAGCAAGCATAATCGCTGCATTTCTGTCTCTCTCTGATTCAAAAGCTAGTACAAACAAGAGTTCTGTGTTTGCTTGCCAAAACACTGCCTGAGCTGCTGCATTTCCGCCTCCTCTCACTCCACAAAGCTAAAAAGAAAAAGCATGATATAGTTCTCCAAATGAGAGATGATGTGCAATGGACAGACTACTAGCATTTGTTCAGGTTTGAAGGATACCAGGCTTATTAACCTTACCTGCATGGAAGCAGAGTAGTATTCCTTAGCAATTGTAGTAGACCCTTTACAGAGCTTAATCCTCATCTTTCCGACGTGGAACACGTGGATTGATTCTGAAGGTTGATGTGAGCCATTCAACTGGGTAACAACCACCTGTGAAATAGAGTACCGACATAATCATGATACAGTACCCAATCTTCCAATTGTGAAAGCGAATACTCCATACAAGTTATTGTAGCATGTGACAATTCAATAAAGGGAGAAGCGTTATGTACTCTTTGAGACAATGTACCTTGAACTCTACATCATGCTTCCGGACAAGGGCCTCCACATAGCTTCCAAGGCCAGGAGCTGATCAGAAAGTGAAGATAACTCTTAGGTTTCTCGTATAAGCTAACAGTTAAATTGTACCACCATGGTTCTTTCAGTAGTTTAAAAAAAATGTATCAAACAACATAACCAGCAACGAACCAGGATCAATTGGACCAGTGCTTGTCAAAGTGATTCTCTGGTCACCGAGAGTTACTTCAGCTTGCAGCGTCCGTCCAACATCATACGGCTCTGGTGCATAAATTGGTTTTGTGGCTCCTGCAAGGAAGCAAAGCTAGTGAAATTTAAAGGGAAATTATTCCTGGTCCGAGAGCATCAGAATGTCATCTGAAGTTAGTGATTGAACCAATTTGCAGTCATGTTTACACTGTATTTGTCTCTTGCCCCTAAAGCTAGTGGTTAGGCACGCTGCTACCAAAGATTCTTTTTGCATTATTATGAACGTACCTGATATCAGCTCTTTCTTTCCACCTTCAGATGATACACGATACCACTGGATTAAACAATTAGTGAGTTCCGGATCATTGTTAGAGCAACAATTGATCCTCAGGTATGAACCTAAGGCTTCAGTTCCCTCTAATTCATATGGATGTGACACCTTCTGCTTCCCGCTCCTAGTAACTGCCAACTGCAATATGTTAAACAGAAGAAGATTTAGGAACTTTAACTAGCAGCAACTTTAACTACAGAAACAACAAAGACTTAACAAAAAACTATCATGCACATAAAACGATACACATATCAAGGTTTCCTAAACCATAAAATAGGCATCTCGAAAATGCGGCTTCATTATCTCCATGGTTATAGTGTGTCACTTTAACAATTTTCCAACAGAAACTAACAGAGACCAGTGTAGCAAATTACATATGTCCCCAGACATATAAAAGGAACCCTGGCAACAGTCTAGGCACTCAGAAGCTGAACTTACTGGTTGCTGTCAAGTTGGCTGAAAACTGTGGAGCAAACCATAAAATTTAGACCAGGTGGACAACATGCTCAAAGCTAGCAAGATGATCATACTTTTCCAATGCAATAGGACCATTACAAAACTAAAAAGCCAGGATATGTACAAGCCCACATTCCAGTCGAGGTTAACAGAATTTAACATGCGAAGAAGCAAAAGTCGATAACATAAGAACCTCTTTTTGAAGCTGAAGAGCACGTTTGGTCTTCTCAGCGAGCTGAGTTCTCAATGCTCGTAATTCGTGTTCCATGTCCATGACCTATAAATTCAACCAATTCAGTAATGCTCAATAAGAACAGATAAGAAACATATAAATATAGACCTCCCTTCCACAGTATACAAAACTATGCATAATTCAGAGCTAAAGCACTCAGCAACTGTTAACATTAGGTCTTATCCCACAAGAAAATTCCACTTACTTGAAGCATGCCTGAAGGGTATTAGGGTAGGGTGACAGCCAAAGTATGTAATGTAAATACTTTTAGATGGATAGTCCTAGAAAATTAAAGTACCACCACTGACGCACATGGATTCCTTCTCATAGAGCATGCAACTAGAAGTTTATGAACTATACACGCAAGTGATTTTGGATAAATCTTAACAACAATCCTGTAGGGATATGAGAGCAGAATGCCTCCAATACACACCTTGCTTGGCTGATGCAACATTTTGATCCTTCTAGCCTCTTGAACCTCCTTCATCAATTGTTCCATGTCCTGAAATCCAATAAAAAAACGTGTTTATCCAAGTAGCAATAAAGAAGGAGGACAACACAACAAGCTGAGTAAATTATAAACAAGTTATAAACACAGTGCTCTAAGAACTAAAGGAACAATCTCCTAATGCCTATTTGGACATCAACTAATTATCATCAAAGACACCCTTCTCATTCACACAAAAGGATTGATGGGAGTGGCGATTCGAGGAACGCTTCTTTCCATTATTAGCTATGTCGGTCAATCAGATAAAAGCAAAGGAAATTTATCAGGATATAAGTTTCATCAGGGATACATGGTACCGTTTCAAGACCAATTACTCTACAGGTAGAGGATGAGCAAATGTGTGCCATAACTCATAGCAATAGTCCTTAAAGCATTTAAATTCACAATATTATACAAGCCAATAACTTTTAAGTTAAAAAAAAAACAGACAGACCTGTTTCCCTGGCGTTTTAGATGTTCGTTCATGTTCTTGAAGGGCTTGTTCAACCCTCTGGACCGCAGCTCTCGCACTGTCAATTTCTGCTCGAGCAAAAGCTCTTTCCTCATCTACAAGCCTCTTGGCATCTTGTGAAGCCTGCAAAAGGATATAGATGAATTTTATTGGTTCAAGAGTCCACCTGCAACCATTTCCAAGCTGCATGGCCTGATAGAGGACCCTACAAGATGTGCAGAATGGTCCAGCAGAAGTTCTGACATGCATACTTTAGAAGAAGCAACAAACTACCAAACTCTCCAAAGCAGTATAACAAGGATCAAGTTAAAAGCAATCACAGTTGCTGGATCCAGTGTCCCTGCCTATGCTGAACAAGGAACTTGGAACTTCTCATTGCAAAAGATGGTCGACTATAGCAAAATTATAGATTAAACTAAATTTAAAGACCCCAGCAACAGAGGAAAATACAGAAACAAATTGTTTTATTTGCGCAACAATCTTTCGTGTATTTCTTACCTTTGACAGAAGGTGACAAGAAATTTTGAGGAACGAAAAAAGAAAAGGGAGTTAAAGCAAGTGAAGGACAGAGTCAGAACGAACTAGATTCTGACTTTAAAATCCATGAATCTGTGTAGTTTGGTTTGGTTTACAAATACAAGCCACCAGTTTAAGTGATCCTATGCTATCCAACTATGCACCCTCTTGTTGTACACCTAACCTTCACGGTACATAATATGAGCTTCCACAAAAGATAATAACACAAAGGAACAGGCCAGTCTCGTTCATGACAGTTCCCGCAAATAGAAGCCACCGAGAATAAAAGGTAATATGTAAGCATAGACTTTCAGCTATCTTTTCTTGAATAATACAAACCTGCTTCAGGAAATTAGCTAACTTCTTCACTTCAGCCTTTTCTTGAATCAACTCTCCCTCCCTTTCAGTTAGCTGAACAGCTAGAGCTTCCACCTGTAAGAAGATAACAGAAGATGGCTGAAGTGAACAAAAAGTTTTAGCAACCATCCTCAGAAGCGAGAACTTGAGCTCAACTAGTGGCATTACCATCAAGCGAATAACACTTCTTAATCAAAACTAACCATTTTGCAACTTAGCCAATAGCACTTCGTAATCAAAACTAACCATTTTGCCCTTCTTAATCAAAGCTAACCATCTAGTAGCCAATATCACTGCTTAATCAGCTCAGCTGTTGTATTATGAGGAGATATCCTGCAATCCAAGGAACATTTATACGGTATACCTAATTTAACTATCATCTAAAAGACGCCAATAGAAACTAAAGAAATCTGATGTTTCTATTTAAAGATTTTTCTGGTCTTCAACTAAAAAAATTGTTTGTTAGCAATCTACAACTTCCTTGCCATTTCTACCCTGAGCCTTATGAGTGATGTGCTAAGCTCCAGCAATTGTTTCACAGGACCCAGTCTCTACTTGCCATTTCAAACATAACGTCAGCTAAAAGTAGCTACACTTGTTGATAGTTTCCGTCCTTTCAGAAAAGATAAGAAATGTGTAGAGAATGGAACTTGATATCACTCAAAGTAACACAGACTTCCCTGTTCAGCAAGACATCTAGCATCCATAAGCATCTGAACATGACACTTGGAAGGACCTCAAAATCACTCCAGAAACACTTAACAACAAGCAATAACTTCACCGAGACATTAAAACTACTCCCACTAGTTCCAGAAGCTTGCAAAGCGCAGCTAACAGATACATGTTTTGTCAACCCAGGTTCCTTCTTGCTAGATGTCAGTTGTTTAGTTCATCGTAATGCTTATTCTCAAGGGTTAAAAGAAAATACGGGGGGAAATGTAACAAAGCCACCCAGCTATAACACCGAGCAGAAGCATGAGCAAAGGATTATATTGACTCGAGAATAGCGCACAGAAATGCACAAAAAGCGTAGCCAACTGAATAGTAATTATGAGATGAAAACTCACCATTGCAATAGCATCTTCCACGTCGTCCTTGTTTCTACCCGCTACACGCCCTCTTAAGGCCTCTAAAGCATCTCTCAGCTTCTTCAAAAGCACATGTTTCTCCAGTGAGGCTGCCTCCCTCAATCTAGCCTGTAACATCCATAATTCAACACACAGATGAAACCAAATGAACAGACCGAAATTAGAAATATACTTAGGAGCAGCTGAAGAGATCATAAAGAGCTGTCACGTGGTCACGCCTTCAGGATTAGAACAACAAAACAACCAAAAGCACCAAGGGCAAAAATAAAATGGAAGAAATTTTCACCTCTTCAGACAATTTAGCAGCAGCAGCCAAGCCCTTCTCAAATTTATTGGCGAGATCACGAACAGAGAGTCGCTTCTGCTGATCCAGCAGCTGAGCTGTCTCCCGGGCCACAGCTTCCTTCATGGACATCACTTTAGGGTCATCTTTCGCATCAATGATCTGATTGTTGCCTCCAACCTTATAGTTTGGGAATCGACTGGAAGCAAACATCACATCGGCAGATACAGCCGGCACCGCATCTTTCGGCATAGTATCTCTGTAATCGCGGCCAACCCTCGTCATTTCCCCCACTCTCTCTCTCTCTCTCTCAGTATTCACCTGCTCTGTTCCTTCTTTTGACAATATCAAAAAGTGGGGTTCTTGCTTGAGATTTCTACACACAAATAAAATAAGAAACTTGAGGAAGAATCATTGCAAAAGCGACTCGTCAACTAACTACAACAGCTCAATGTGGGTCAGCGTTTACCAAACGGCGATTACCTCATACACCCACCCACACAGTAAGATTTGACGGGAAAATAAACAAAAATACGAATAAATTGTTCAAGGGTTTTGTCTATTTTCGCTTAAATTATGCAGAAACAGAGTAAAGAAGGAAGCTTTTCGAACCCCTGAAACCCGGAAATTGTCCGTATCCGCCCGGTATTAACATGAAAAATCAAAAGAAACAGCTCTAGCTAGCAAACAGTGGAAAGGCAGGAGATAAACAGGCGATAGAACCCATCAAACAGATCGTGAGAACACAGATTAGAGAGCTGGAACCCTAAACCCTAAAACATCCCAGAGCTCGTATCTCGCAGGGTAGTGATAAATGAAGACAAAAAGGCGAAACTTGGAACTTACCCAGATCACGAAAGACAGACAGATGCAAAAGGAAAGCGAGCTAGAGAACAGTTGTTGAGATTCCTGGAATGGGAGAAAGAAAGAAATGGGCAACGGAGAGGAAAAAGGCTATAACCGGAACAGAGAATTAGGTGAGGGAACAGGAAATTTGAGTGCAGGGAAAGGGAAAGGAAAATGCAATTATCAAATTGGAAAACTTTAAACGGAAGAAGGATGAGAAGAGAAGAAGAGCAATAGAAGATTATTATGCAGTGGACTGTCGTTGCTTTACCAAAAGGAAAACAAAGCAAAAGAAAAGGCGAACAGTGGAGAAGAAAGGATGGACCAGGAAATGGCTATAAAAAAGGAACCCAGCAGACAAAGAAGAAGCGAAGCCGTCCCCGGGCTGCTAAGTGCTAATCAAACGGGTCTCTTAATTCATAACTCTCTCAAGTTTAATTGATTACAGACGAAGTTCATTCAGTACTATTGTTTTATGTTGGGTGAGACTTTGTCAGTGGGTGGTTAGAGAGAGAGAGCACTGTTATTATCAGCAGGAGATCATCATCAAGCTAATATAAATGTCATTTTTCTGTTAAAAAGTTGCAATAAAGGACAGGGGAAACCTCTTCAGTGGTGGGACCTGGAATTGTTGAGGCTGAAACGGGGAGAGAGATCCGGACAATGGCCGTTGGATGTCGATGTTGTTCGTTTGCGCTGTTGTTCTTCTCGTTGATATTGATGGTCGTCCGTTGGTGGGAATTTATGGATTGCCCTTGGTCGGCAAGTCGAAACATGATTTTGTGAAATCGTATTAGAGGTTCTATCGAAAAATAAATAGATTTTTGTGTACTAAGAATGAGATCTAACAGTAATTCAATTGTTTCGTATGTTAAACCAACTACCGTTTGGAATCCGACATCTGATGTTTTTCCAATCCGACCGCGGGAGGATACTTTTTCTAAAACATTGGTAGTTATGCATCCAAATTGAAAAGATCAGCTAACTGCAACAGAAGTTGAGTAGATTGAAAAAACTTAGTGTCGCCACCATTTGATACGTGAAAAAGCGTTAACAACAAAACATATCGACATTCCTACAGCAAAAGATCACTAGTACAAATCGAAACATGCTCAAATGATTTTTCCTCGGACCAAAATGCTACGATTGCTGATGGCAAACCACAGCCTTGCAAGAAGAGTCTGCTCCATCCACAACCCACATGCTTAGTTCTTCCAGTCGTTTCCTTAAAAATTCCGGACTCATCTCCCTCGACCAGTAAACCATCTTCTTACCCGAGAGGGCTTCGCTGCTGACACTATCTCGATCATCAATCTTCATCCCCACTGCTGACTCAGCAATCGTCTTAACAGCAATACCATTCTGGTTTAACAACTTCGCAAGTACTTGAGCAATGTTGCTGCTGTTCTCTGGCTCGACTCGGTTGATATAAGTAGCTACCTTGGCAAGGAAACCATCACCAGCAACGACCTTCTTAGCTGCAGAAGAGCTTCTAGCAAATAAGAGATCCAGCGCTTTACCGGCGAAGAAATCGTTTGTTGAATCTGTGAACTCGCGATGAAATATGTCGTCATTGACAAAAAGCACGTTTGCGTCCACTGTCCAGACGTTTAGTCCATGCTCCAAACACTTCTTCATTAGATAAGCCTTTACCAGAAGGATGTTGTCTTGGGAATTTACCAATTTATGGTCTCTCATATTCTTGCCAAGCTCATCAGCAACAATCACCGGATGCCCTCTTCTAGCAAGATCGAACAAGTAATCAGATGAAAGGCCCACCAGGACATAGTTCTGAATGTTTAACCTCTCAAAATGGCAGAGCAGGTTTCTTGCTATTGAATCTGATGCCCATACTATGCTCACGAGCATAACAGTATTGTGTTTCTGCACAGATTGAAGAAAAACAGGGCCAAGTTCATCCACATTCCTGACAATTCTTCCAGGCAGAACTTCCCTAAAACAGAAATCATACCATTTCAAGTTACTCAAGGGTTGCATTTCCAGCAAGTCGATAGAACTTTTTTCACCCAGTAATTGAGAGTCTGGACCAGCAGATTTCCCATAGTTGACACCGGTATCCCTGTGAGATACACTGAGCGCTCTCTCATGTCCAAAATTGGTGTATATGTTGAAATAGCCTCTAGAGTGTACAAATTTGATGAACCAAGGAGTCCAAATTCTCTCTCCTATCTTTTTGTACCATCCGTTTGTTACCTTCATTGTAGATAGCAGCAGACTGTTGTCAGCTAACAAGTCCAAGGAACAAGAAAACTAACAACTCTTGGAATAAAGGTGTGCAGCAGCACTTACCATTCCGTCGAGAAACGGTTTGATGCCCTTCACCTTGTGATCATCATACCACAACCTGAACTCTTTCCATGGCTTGGGAAATAGGATCTGTCCCCAAGTCCCAACTATCTGGTACAAGAACAGCCTGGTTCCCTCGTCCAATACTATCTTGTTGCCATGTTTACCTAGTTACCAAAGAGAACAGATTTACAACCCAGAAATGCAGCAACTGAGATCAACAATGGAAGAGCCTCAAAATCCTATGTCTTCCTTCCAAGGAGCCTAGTAAAACCAAGATCTTGGACTTGTTCACTATCAAACCATGGATTCAAGCAGAAAGCATAAGCAAAGGTAAGAACTTTAGGAAACGCAAAATCGGGGTACCTGGAACAAACCTTGGGCGCTGGAGGGTGACACCAAAGATCGAAGGACTGAAATTGGAGCTATTGTAGCGGTAATTGAGGATCACAGCTCGGACAAACTTATAGAACACGGGAGCAACCTCCAAATCGTCCTCCACAATGAAAGCAAACTCGTCATCGGAGCTCGGCCACCACGCCTCCAACCACTGCGCCTGAAGACCCACGTTCCCGGTCCGGTAATGCACGATCTTGTTCCCGAAATTCCATACGAACCCATCCACGAACTCCAGAATCTGGCGCGACTCGTCCAGCTTCCGATCCAGAACATCCGCCGAATCGTTCCCGGCGACGAAATGGTCGACGTAGACATGAAGATGGACCGTGTCCCCGCCGTAATCGGCGGCGGCTAGGGATCGGAGACATCGGGAGACGGATTGCAGGCGATTGTATGCGAGAACTTTGATGAGGAAGCTGAAGTTTGGAGCGAGTTGGGGTCCGAGATTTTTGCTGGAGTCTACGATTGGAGAGGAGATGGCTGGATTGGAGGAAGGAGAGTGAGAGAAGAAGAGGAAGAAGGAAAGAACGAAGAGGGAGAAGAGGAGGAGAGGGAAGAAGTTCCTTTTGAGAGGGCTCGCCATTTTGGGCATTATTATCTGGTCAGGGGTTTAGGGTTTGCTGAGAGAGAAGCAAATGGAGGAGATTGACATTTCGTAACTATCGGGAGGGTAGCCGGACCGGAGATAGAATAAACCGGTCGGATCTCGATCTTCGCCGGTGAGGTTTCGGATATCCAGCAGTACGGGCTATGGGCGTGTTTTCTACTGTGCAGTGTGCAGAGATGAAAGAGAGGGTAGACGATAGGGTTAATTGCTCTACTGCGCACTAATGTCTTAGGGTTACCACAAAATGGTCCTTATATTTTATTTTTGATCAGGACGTAGATTTTATTTGCAATAATTACTGAATCAGTCATTCCGTTAGTGATATGACATTATATTATTTACTTAAACCGTAATTTAATAGTAGTTCAACTATTTCATACCATAAAATCTTATACAATGCTATATAGTACATATATCAACTCCAATTAAAAAAGTACGAATACACTAGTAAATTTCATACTCGAATAAATCTCACAATAAACACTCCAAGGTTGGTGAAACTGTATTAGCTGTTTGATCAAAAAAACCTCCTATCAGAGCCTAAACCGGTAAGCAATATTTAACATTATAAAAGAATTGAACCACGATTAAACCACAATTTCTATATAAAATATCCTACTACTGAATTTACCGTTACAACATCCGTTTTACAATCATTCAACCCTAAATCTCACCTATTCTCAAATCTCTGTTACCTAAACCCACCTATTTACAAATCCCACCAGACACCACCAAAAGAGGCCTTGCTGTGTTCCCTTGAAATTGGAACTGATCTTTGCTGAGCACGATTAATCTCTTCCATGGCCTTGAGGTTTTGATTTACATGAAGAAAATTTCTTTAAAACAATTCATCTTTAAGAAAAAGCCATACTTTCAACTCCTTGGATTCCATCATTCATACAGACAGCAAACCATCCGCTGTGCATGGCTTGTGCTTCGTACAGCACAAATGTAGAAGGCATTACATTGAATGCTTTGAACTCACACGACTTCTTGGCTTGTGCTTCTGACTTCAGAAGCCACAACTCTAGCTTTGGAAGGTCTGAAATGTGGAGACCTCTCCAAGTCTTCATCATCGTTCATCAGCATCATATAGTTTGGTTCACGGTCTTGCACGATGCATTGCCAGATGCAAAATCATCATAATTAAAGGATTCTTGAAGTATGTTTAGAATGAATCTTCCATCTGTCGAACATAACTTAAATGCACAGATTTTGTATACCTGCATTCAATTCTCTGCAGATGGATAGTGGATGAAAGAGCAATCTCTAAAGCAAGTGAGCTACATACACTGTGCTATGCCTTGAGGAGCACAAGATAAATAAAAATACATCCTTAGCCGGCAAGCAGAAAGGGGATGCGTTCCAGCAGAAGCTGAACCATCTCTGACAACGATCCACTGCATCTCTTACAACAGCTTCTTCTAGTGATCCTGTCAACTGTTTGTTCAACATATAAATACAGATAGTCGGTCTAGGGTTCATGCATATAGACACTAGGCAAATATGTGTGTAATTGTTTTCCCGCTTTGTCAGGCAAATAATTCATTGTGCCGTCTCCATTGCTTACACTGGTTTAAGGTTTTCTTACCCAGATTCTCTTCCTTCTGGGACAAGTTTTACAACATGAAAGCATAAAATTCAGCTAAATTTTCGAAGAAATTATCTTCTTTCTTCCTTATGGCCAAACAAACTGAATTTCATCGCTTTGACTATTTTGTTTTGCAACTTTAGAAGACTTGAGGGTACCTGAGGTAGCAGCACGATCCTGAAGTAGTTTGTTTGAGGCCCTGCGGCTCCCTGATTGTTTGTCATTTCCCGTTTCCTTTTAGTTGTAATCCTTTCTGTTGCAAAACGAATGCTTTTCTTCTTTCAGTGAAAGCTAGTTGTATTTTCCAGGGCATATATGATTTCGAATTCTTTTATGCTTCACGGCACCATTTAGAACTCATGTTGACAAACACGTGAATCAAATTGCTGTAGTCTGTCTCCAGCAATGAAAGCATGAACTTGGTCATCAATGTGAACCCAACTGAACCCAGGAGTTTTAGTTGCCTTATTTAACTTCATCAGCTTCCTCACCGAGTTCGCCTCATCCCATTTCCCAGCTTCTGCATATATGTTTGAAAGCATCGCGTAGTACCCGGAGTGTGTGGGCTTCAGCTTGAACAAATGGTCAGCTGCCCAGCATGCCAACTCCATATTCCCATGGAGCCTGCATGCACCAAGCAAAGAACCCCACACGTTTGCATCTGGCTCCTCTGGCATGCTTTCTACAAATTTAACTGCTTCATCAATTAGTGCAGCCCGGCCAAGGAGATCCACCATACACGCATAGTGCATTTGTGTCGGTTTGATGTTCTGAGCCACCATTTCATCAAAGTAGGCCTTTCCCTCGGCAACCAGACCTCCATGACTACAAGCTGATAAGACAGCAAGATATGAGACTGAATCATATTGCACTCCGTCTTCTTTCATTGCTCTGAAGAGATCAAAGGCTATATCCAGTTCACCTAGCATTCCTCTTCCTAGGATCATAGTATTCCAGGAGGCCGCATCTTTGTTTGAGATTCCACTGAATACCTTGTCTGCAATATCAATCTTCCCACATTTGGTGTAGAAATCCAGCAGGGCATTACAGATGAAAAGATGTGGGTTCATATACTGCCTCACTACAAACCCATGTATCTGCTTCCCAATATCTAGTGCAGGCAGATTGGCACAAGCTGAAATAGCACCCACGTACGAGACGACGTCATGTTTCAAACCTGCATGTGCCATCTCCTTGAATAAATCAAGTGATTTTGAGCACTCACTTGTTTGGGAGTAGCCTATAATTAGGATGTTATGAGATACATCATCTCTAAGACTGGTGTTGAATACAGTTTGAGCAAGGTGTAAGCAACCACATTTTGCATACATGTCTGTCAAAGCATTGGAGACAAAAATATCAAAGTAGGATCCCATGCGAATGGTCCTTGCATGGATCTCTCTTCCAGCATCAAGTAATCTCAATCTTCCGCAAGCAGGGAGAACGTTGGTGAAAGTCACTGAATTGCCAATTTCTCCTGCAAAATGCATTTGTCTAACCAACTGTATTGCAGCTAATTGCTGCCAATTCTGGGCTAAATTGGCAATCAATGCATTCCAAGAAACCACATTCTTTTCACGCATTTGGTGGAATACATTGGATGCTTTAGTCGATTGCCCTGATTTGGCATACATGTCAATCAATGAGTTGGAAACAAAAATATCTGAGTCAATTCCATGTCTTGCACTAAACCCATGGATTTCCCTCCCGAAGTCCAAATTTCTCAGTTCAACCAAAACTGGCATTATGCTAGAGATGGTGACAGAATTTGGCTTCATATGATTGTCGATCATCGATTTAAACGTGTTCAATGCATTAGTACTATGACCCGAATAAGTAAGACTTGCAATGACAGCATTCCAGGAAACCTCATTCTTCTCCACCATTTCATCAAAAACTCTCCTTGAAGCCTCTAACTCCCCACATTTCCCATAACCATCTACCAGAGAATTTCCTACGGTAACTTGAGAATCCAGCCCAACCTTGACAGTATAACAATGAATCTGCATCGTCGTCACCTCATCTCCAAGTCCAGCACATACCGGCAACACAGTGACAAGAGTGGCAACGTTGGGCATAAGTCCCGACATCAAATTCATCTGCAGAAACAAATCGAAAGCCTCCTTATAAAACCCAGCGACAGAGAAAACGCCAATAGCGGTATTCCAAGACACGACGTCTCTCTCAAGCATTTCATCAAACACCTTCCCAGCGTCCCTCACATCTACACAATCCCCATAAAACAGCAAAAGGGTATTCCCAACAAACACATCCCAATCAAACCCACATTTAAATACGGCTCCATGAACCTCCAGACCCTTCTCCACACTCCCGCTATCCGCGCACGCCTTGAGCACGAAAGGGAATGTGTAATCATCGGGTCTAACCCCGCTTCTCACCATCCGATTATAAACTTCGAAATCATCTCTCACTCGGGCAACCGACTGAGCTCTGATGAGGGTGTTCCACAAGAAGGCAGAGAAAGAAAACGGGAGAGCTTCCTCGAATAGTCGACGAAACGTCGTCACCGGGCACGGGCGGAAAGCAGCATACCGGAGGATGAGAGAAGTGGTGAGGGAAAAATTCCGAGGGAGAAATCCGTTGTGGAGAGCAAAGGCGTGGCATTGTTGGGTTTGGCGAAGAGAGCGGGCACTGGAGACGAGGGTTCCGAGAATATCACAGCGACCGGCTGCTCTCGGCGTTGTATAGGCTGCGGAAGAGGAATAACGGTGGAAGAATGTTGTGATTCGTTGGGTTTGAAAAGGGAGATTGATACAGCGTCGCAAGTAGATGAGTCGACGGCGATTTGTAGCAGAAGCCAGGCCGAGGCGAGAAGAAGATGACTGTAGCACTAGCATAGGATTTGGCGGCGTTTACCCGACTCTGTTGTGCTCCGTCGGAAGTGGCGGGGAGAGCAGAGCGCGAGATTACTGGTTGGCTTCAAATTCTGGGGTGGCCGGCCGGCTACCTGCCTGTGCCTGGCCCGATTAATCAGTGGGCTGGGCCAAATTGAATCCAACCCAAACCAACATTATTAAATATTTGGATCAACTCAATATTGAAGGCCTCAAATCGAAAAACAAAACTCCAACATACCATGTCACCTTGCACGAGAGAGAGAGAAGAATCATGGAAAGCTGTACAGAATTTGCCCAAATGAGGAATGAGTTACAGCAAAGTGCAGGGTTTTGACTAAACGCATCAGAACTTTTTCAGACAAGAATGATAACAATGAGGGACGGTGACACTTGACAGTGTCTTCTAGACAATCATACACAGGAAAAGCCATTCAGTTTTGGCTTAGCTTCCTCAACTAGTGGACTAGTATTCTCAAGAGTTCTTCATTTGCTGTTTTCACCACCATCACCACTACGTAGCCTCTTCAACAACCACTTCCTCCGCAGTCTATCATCCAGCTTCATGAACATCTTAGCCCTCTTATCATCACAGGAAAGATACTCACAAGCATCAATCACAAGGTCATCGTCAAATTCCGGTATAACTCTGATCATCTCAAACAATTCATCCAGGTCCACACTGTCGGTCTTCTCAGCAGCCAGTGCATCGGCAATCTTGCCCACATTGGTAGCAATGACGCTCATTATGTCAATCATAACATCATCAGCGTTGGCACGCCGTCTCCTCTTCTTCAGGTTCTGGGATGATGGTGGCCTGGACTGTGTCGATGATGACGAGTTGTGTAGGTTATCATCATCATCATCACCAGTGCCGTTGTTATTATCATCATGGTTCATTCCTTCCAAATCTTCGACAGGGGATGCACCGAGTTCCATTTCGTGATATTCTTGACATGGGGTTGGATTTAAGACAATGTTGGGAACATTTTCGGACCTGTTATTATCACATGGCGTTGGCTCCATGATACAGCGTAGCATATTGAAGTTGTCGAACGGCTTTGCGCGTAGCTGCCTAGCATCCGGGTTTTCCTGAAAACCCCAAATACAGGTGGGAAGTAAAGTTACAAGAGGAACTCAAACAATCAAGCTTTGAAACAGAACAAAGATGCTAAGGTAGGGTGTGTTTGTTTGTCTAACCCCAAACTCAGTCATTTCTTTATTATTAAACAATCTACTATCCCATTAATTACTTTTTCTATTACTCAACTGACATAAGAACTGTATTACTGGCCTCCTTAAAAACAAATACGCAGAAGTCATGAGAATGGTTATACCTTGATATAGTCATTCCACTGCTCGTCACTAGCCACAACCATGTTGAGTCTATCATCCCACTCAAATCCAGCATGAGAGAGGAGTTCCTTCACTAGTCCATACTGTTTCTTCAATGTCCTCAAGCGGTTTCTGACATGGTTCTTTGTCAACTCCAGTCCAAACTTCTTGTTTATTGCATCTAGAGCTAGGCTATACACTCCGGTCTTGAAGTTGTTTTCGACTTTGTTTCCCAGCAGCACTTGCTCTAACAGCAGCTCCATTAAGCAGCGATCCATCTCTTCAGTCCACACAAAGTAACTTCCTTTGTCATTTGAACTTTGAAATGCATCCCCGGCACCTTCATCACCAGAAAATGGTGGAGGATCTTCATGGCCAATTATAACACGCAATTCATTGTAGTTATTGATGACGCGGCCTCGAAATTGGCGAGCTTCTGGGTTTCTCTGTAAGAAAATCAGCACAAGGATGAACGAATATAAGCTGAAAGATAGAAACACACATAATTTATCAGGGCGTTTTCTTTTTTACCTCGATATAGTGATTCCAAGCCAGGTTATTTTTTGCAACCACCACCTTTGCAGCTTCATCCCATTCAAAGTCGTCATTATCTAGGATCTCCATTAAAATGTTGTAGTGTTTCTTCCATATTTTAAGACGGTTTTTAACATTATCCTTCGTCAACCTGAGTTCAAATCTTCTATTCATTGCAGATGTAGCTGCTAAATATGCTCCAGGCTTCAGTTTGTTTTCCAATTTATGGCCAGCTCGTATTTGTTCCATCAAGACAGTACCGAGGTATCTGTCCATTTCAGATGTCCACATATGGTTCACTTTTTCTTTCGTCTTGCTACTGTCCACTATATTTGAGGCATCAACAACACATGTTGTCCCACTAACATTATCAAAGATAAGAGAGAACTGATTGTAGTTGTCAATGACTTTGGCACGGAAAATGCTAGCCTCTGGGCAAATCTGCGGATTAAACAGAAGATGGAGCAAGATGGGGGGTTAAGAATTCACTCTGACTGCATGGAAGCTAGCATTATCAAACTGGTCTCCATCTAACTAATGAAGCATCTTGAAGAAGGCAAACAAAGTGAAAATAAAGCAATCCTACTTTTAAATGCAAACTACTGAACTAGGTTGGTGACATAGAAGCAGTGCCTATTTCCCACCATCTTCTCACTAAGGATTTAAGAGTATATCATCTGACAAGATGGAAATTAAAAGGGCGCACAAGAACACTACTAAAATGCACTTAAACTGAGAGCAGAGCAATAAATAAGCCAGGAAATGAAGTCAACTTATATATTAGGAGCAGGGTTGTATCGTGAATAACATCTCAGGACATTAAGGTCTTTTTCTTTAATCTTTATCCGAGCTGGATATTTGAAGTTTGGTTACAGCTGTGTCAATGGTTTTAAAGGGCATTGAAACAAACGTCTCCCATACCCACTGGTTAAAGTTACTTCCAACTGGACTAAACATGTCGAGGACTTACTTGAAATAGCACAAACTATTAGGTTAGGCTCTTCGTCATAGGAATTATCTTTTTTACAATATAAAGCATGCCTAATCTCATGCTATTGTAGCTGACACTAAAAATGAATTACAAAAACAAATGAACATGTTTCGCAATAGAAATACTCAAGATGCATACCTCGAGATATTCACTCCAAGCTGAATCATCTGCCATGACTATCGTCCTTGATGCATCCCATTTGAATCCGGGATGAGAAAGAAGTTCCTTCAACATGTCATACATCTTCTTCCAACTTGTAACTCGCTTTTTAATGTGTTCGTCTGTTACTACAAGCCCGAACTTTTCTTTCAATGCAGAAGCCAGAATGTCATATATTTCAGGACATAAGATATTAACTGGTTTACTAGAATTTCTGACTTTCTCCGCTAGAAAATCACCTAGGAAATTATCCATATCCTTTGTCCAACTTAGAGTATCGTAAAAGTCATCACTCTGAGAATCTGATGTTGAGGCAGAATCCAACTCTGCCCTATCTATAGAGTCCACACTCTTGCAAATCATATTCCAAGTTTCCAGTAATTCTTGTTCTTCATTCCCGAAAATAATACATAACTCATCATAATTTTCGAATACCTTTGCTCGAAACTGCCTAGCATCAGGATGATCCTGGCAAAGGAAAAATGAGATGAAAAGGAAATAAAACTAATTTATCCAATCAAATACTCAAATGCAGAACATTCTAAAATATGTACCTTGAGATAGTCATTCCATGCCAAGTCTTCAGCAATCACCATCTTATTTTCTTTATCCCACTCAAATCCTTCACTAGCAAGGAGTTGTTTCAAAATTCCATATAATCGCTTCAGAGTTCTCAGCCTATTTTTAACATTGTCTCTAGCCAAATCAAGCCCAAACACTTGATTTATGGTTTCGACGGCAATACGATAAGACACAGCCCTAAACACACCGTCTTTTCTGTTCCCATTCTTAATTTCCTTAATAAGTGTTCTGACGAGGCATCGGTCCATTTCACTTGTCCATTGAAAATATTTCCCCTTCTCTTTCCCATCGGCCCCAGAGATCTGGTCAAGCACCTTCTTGTACACTCCTGAAATCGATAAAAACATTTGAACCGTTTGAAACTCCAATCTTGCACAAAATTTGAAACTTTTAGCTGTACACTAACCCACACAAAGGCTAAGAAGAAAAGAGAAAGCCTCTAACTATAGCCCCGGAGAAGCAAATTGCTGACTCTATGAAATGGAAGCGGATGGGTTTTCTCCCTTTTTCTCTTCAAAGAAGAAAGTGACAGCCATTGCCGCATTGCAAGCATGAGAGAAGGGAAGAGGGAGGAAGAGACAGAAGCATTACCAGGGGAAAGGCTACAGCCTCTAATGCCCACTTCAGCATTGCTCTTTGGAACTTCGTCAAATACCTTTTTGTACAACCCTGAAATCAACAGACAAGCAAGGCATAAAATAAAAAAGGGAAAAGAACCCAGAACCAATGTCAATGCTGTTACAATCCAGCTAAACCATGGAAAAATGAAGAAGGAGAGCTAAAAAAGGGAAACCAGAGTGATCCTAGCCCATAGAGAGATTCCCATTTCTCAAGGAGAACTTGGGCGAAACTTTTAAGCTCAAATAGTGCAGCCTGATCCATCCCAATTGACCATATTCGTACGGAATCATTATGCATCCGCCTAATCGGCGACCACATTGCAGACATAACAGAACAGAGGCAAATGAAATTCAACATGGTCTAATTCGTAAATAACAAGAAATCAACTGAATTAGGAAATTGAACAAAAGGGTTTCTAGCAGAATTCGCCAATCGGTTCGCTATTGAAACAATGAACGAACAAGCAAACTGTCTAGCAAGCAGGAAACCGGAGAGGAAGAGAAGAAGAGATGCCCACCAGGGGGAGGGGTATAGCTTTTAATGCCCTCTGGTGTTGTTTTGCGTTGCGCCGTCCACGGCCAGGCTGAAGCCGTCATGATGGCATCTACGGTCAATTGCGGAACGGGAAGAGGGTTTCTCGGTAGGTGGGAAGAGGGTCTTAATCCGCCGGGCCAGAATCTCTCTCCGCCGTTGGCGGACTGACCGGGATCGTATGAGAGAGAGAGAGAGTGAGGACTAGGAAGAAGTTGAAGCGACAAGTAGGATTTCTTCAGTTTTTTGGTTCCTCCTCGGGTTCGGTACGGCACAAGATTTGGGTGGGGTCTCCAGTTGATGTTTCTGGTGGGCCGTTACTCAAACTTGGGTTCACGAGTTTGGGCTTCAATGTTGGGCATGGAAAATGAGTGATCTGGTAGGAGCTGACAGTTGCATATAAGACAAAAGTGGTATGAAGAGTGGCTAATAGTCTAATAGTGAAACAAAAAGGTAAAGTTAGTGATCGTAAATAGGGTTAATACCTTAGTTTGGCCCGAACTATACACATACTTTCTACTTTGGCCCGAATTATTGAATATTGCTACTATGGCCTGAACTATGTAGCAAACTTCCTCATTTGGCCTGGAGGCGCGTTTGACCGTCAAAACAGACGGTCAACCAAGTTGACCGTTAGTCAATATACACATCAGCTGCCACGTATACATTAAAAATTATATATTTTTTTACAAAAAATAAAAAATAAATTAATAACTCTAAAAAAAAAAGGAACGGAAAATAAAAGAAAAAAAATTAAATTAAATTAAAAAAAACCCACAGCCACCCATCCCTATCTTCCCGCATCGATTCTTATCGGGAATTACCTCCCCCCTTTCAGACCCATCGTCTACCCCCAACTCCCTTCCCCGACGAATTCTCGGCGATTCTCGAAGATTCTCCGGCAAATGCAGCGGCGGCCGGTCGGTGAAAGACGCCGCCGTCGCTGATTCCGCCATCCAAATACACCACCTGACCAGGCCTATCCTTCTTTGTATCATACCAAACGAGCATTCCCCCATCCAAATACAGCAGAACTTCATCGCCATTGACGGACAGATCCAGAGCCACCGGCAACGACGACAAATCCAGATACCCCAATTCCCGAATCGAGAACAGCTTGCTCCACGCCGCCTCCACACCGTACTGATCTCTCCTCATCATCCAGACATGAACAACCTTCTTCCCCAGCTCATCATCACGATCCGCTGCGCGATTGCACACGCACAAGCGATTCCTCAATCCCACGAAGTTCAAGGCGACCTCGTGACCAAAACCCGAGCGAGGCAGGGGAATTCCCCGCCACTGATTCGCCCCGAGATGGTACGCGACAATGATCGAATTCTCACCGTACCTGCGGAACGGCCAATGTAAGGAATCGCCTACCGAAACCCCTGACCTCTGCTCAATCATCCCGCAAAAGGGTATCTCTTCTGCCCGCAAGGTGTTCGACGAAATGCCGAAGCAGAACACCACCGATTTACACCTCGCGTGGGACTCGTCCCCCGTGATGTACACCCTGGCGAGCTTGTAATCCTTAATCCCCGGATCGTACCCGAATCCGTACGCGAATGGCTGCACCACGCCGTCGCCTGGCCGCCGGGTTCGTGGAATCGGGCCATGAACCCTTGGGGCAGGGGAGCCTGCAGGGTGGAGTGGTGCTTTCGGGTCGCCGGGTTGAGCAGGTAGACCCGGTTGGTGCCCGTGTAGCCGAGGCAGACCAGCCCGTGGCAGGAGCCAAGGAGGGTGATGCCGCCGTCGGAACGCCATTGACGGAGTCCGGCGAATCAGCGATGGGTCTGAAAGGGGGAGGTAATTCCCGATAAGAATCGATGCGGGAAGATAGGGATGGGTGGCTGTGGGTTTTTTTTAATTTTATTTTATTTTTTTCTTTTATTTTCCGTTCCTTTTTTTTAGAGTTATTAATTTATTTTTTATTTTTTGTAAAAAAAATAATATAATTTTTAATGTATACGTGGCAGCTGATGTGTATATTGACTAACGGTCAACTTGGTTGACCGTCTGTTTTGACGGTCAAACGCGCCTCCAGGCCAAATGAGGAAGTTTGCTACATAGTTCAGGCCATAGTAGCAATATTCAATAATTCGGGGCAAAGTAGAAAGTATGTGTATAGTTCGGGCCAAACTAAGGTATTAACCCTCGTAAATACTATGATAATTTTTTAGTGATAAATGTGAAACAAAACAGTAAATCTAAAGATCAAACGTGTCATTTAGTCATGGATAAAGTATTGTAGGAAGCACCTGTCAAGATTAGGGTGGTCAATGGGTTGGTCCATACCGCACCACATTGGATCAAATCGATGTTTGGACCGGATCACACCAAATCAAATCTAATATAGTCCAATCCTTGGTCCCATGAATTTCATAGATACTGAAGAAAAATTGACCGAATTGACATTTGAACCGGACCAAACAGATCGAATGCACCATTGGTCCAGTCCTTGGTCCTAGGATATTTTTCACTATTGGACCGTAGTTCTCCTGAGTTTGGTCCGTCTGGATCGGACCAGACCGATGTCTACCCCTAGTCAAGATGGATTAAAGGTGGACCAAGGATCTAGAGGTAGCCACTGGCCAGTGGTGAAACAAGGTTGAAGTTGGGAGATGTTGTAGTCTCACTCCAATTTTGAAATATATATAATATTACATGTAAAATTTGCAAAATGTTTGAAATTATAATAATCTGTAAAGCTTTAGCCCTCCTCTCTCAATTACAATAATTCAAGTCAGCCCCCTCCATCGTTCGGATTGTTGGCTTCGCCATTGGTGGTGGTCATGGTTGTCACGCCGGCCGGCGTGCCATTGGTTGAACCTGGTTCAACCGATACCGGTCATAAAACCGGCGTGACATCCTCAGTATGACCGACATGATCGATATATGAATCTCTAAATAAAATTACCTTATTTTAGTAAATTTAATTGATAAAAATTATTTTATTATTTATTTTATGAGTATAAAAGTTAAATATTGATGTTATTTGTTGGATTCAAGTATAAATGTTTAGGTATTGACGTTAAATGTCATGTTTAAATATGAGTATTTATAATTTTATTTGTAATATTGACCGACATGCACAGGCACAAACCGGTATGTGCCACCGGTCGAACCATTCCACTTGCTAAACCGGCACACTAGCATAAACCGGTTTGACAACCTTGGTGGTGGTTGACGTGGAATCGAATTCCGTGGATAGAAGAGGAGGCAAGGAAGAAATACATGGTTTATTTATTATATTTCTCTTTATTGTATTAAATTTTCTTCAATTTTTTAAAGTTAGTAAAAAAACAATCAGTGTTGTGAAACTGTACCGTGCAGGTGATACAACCAAAAAATTTCATTTCAGAGTCAAAATCGATACTCGGTTTTAGCGCTAAGAATCGGTTAAACCACGTTTATACCACAATGTGAGCACAAAATGTCCTACGACTAACTTTTTTCGGTACAACCTTCAGTACAGGTTTACAATTATTGAAAAAAATATAGCAACAAATTTTCATGCTTAGGTGGATGACACATTTGGCATCATCATCATCATCATGAAAACTAACGATACTCTAACCTTCATTAAGTCAAATATCAACTCTAAACAGCCAGCACAAAATTTAGGAACACAAATGACACGAAACCTTATAATCTAAGAACATTTCAATCCTTTTTCCAAAAGTTACGCACTAGAAGAAATGACACATCCAGGAGACAATCCGTCAATCCCCACGTTCTCACAAGCAACAACGCCAGTCATTTGATAAATCAGTACCGACAAATCTAGGTGAGGAACCATCTAGAAATCAAAGTCACAACTCCTAATTTATAAGATAACAAACACAACTAACAACAGTACTGAACAGTGACTAGTGATTAATTTATGGAATTAATCACTAACACATGAAGCGGATGGCTGAATTGGATCAGAAGACGTGGTGGTGGTGGCCGCCCTGGTGGCCGGGGTTCCTCAGGATGGTGACGTGCAGCAACGGACGGCGACAGTAGTGATGACGAGCAGAGTCAAAGAGCTGGAAGAAGCAGACGTCACCGATCCTGAGGTTATTGTCCCTGGCGAAACTGGTCCATCCGCCCGTGATCCTGGTGTTCTTCCGCTTCCGCTCCTCGCCGCCGAGCTTCGTCAGCTTCATCTCCCACACTTTCTCCCCGACCTTCAGCCCCACGCGCTCGCTCTCCTTCATGTACCTCTCGGAAAACTCCCGCGGTATGTACTGCAGCCGCATTTAATCTACATTGAGAACCCAAAAAAAAAAAAAACAGAGTGGTGTGGTGATTGGAACAGAGTACTAATTAATTAATTAATTACCGCCTGACGGAGGCTGATGTAAGTCTCGGTCATGGTGGCGGTGAACGACGGAGGCACGCCGATCGAGGCGTCGTTGGAGGATGGTGGCCTGCCGCAGCTCGGATACGAAGAGGGCTCGCCGCGGTGCCGTTGAGAAGACGACGCTGCTGCAGTTTGCTTCTTCTTGTTTTTGTTGTTCTTCTTCTTTCTTCCGGTTGAGTTGCTCCAGCTCGTGCCCTCGAACTCATCATCCCCTGCGTCACCATTTCAATTCGATCTCGTGACTCTAATGTTAGAAATTTGTGTATTAAATTGTAATTAACCAATTCCGTTCTTCATGATCGCACGAAACATATTGAAGTTCATTTGCATTATATCAGACAATTGGTTTCAGAAGGTCAAGTGGAGTTATCGTACATTATCGTCGGAAGAGCAGACTGTTGATTTGTTGACAGAGACTGTGGCCACTGCTCGTCAATGGTTTCTAGCTTACAAATTGATGCTGCGAAAGCTTCGTCAATTTGAGGGAGGCTGTTAGAAGTTTGGGTATTAGATTGTAATTAACCATCCCGTTAGTTAGGTTAATTACAATCTTCTGCAGGCTTAGGGTTAGTAGGCGGCTATATATATGTTCTTTATGTCGTCTGTAAACCTTAAGCAATTCTGGCTCTACATAATACGATTGACTTCGAAAGGTTGGTCCTCTCCGTGGATTAGTCTCAACGATTCTCGTTGGGGATACCACGTTAAATTCCGTGTTTGTTATTATTTCTGTAGCGTTGTTTGACATCTAATTCATTCAATTCTCATACTATGGAACCAAGCTAGAGGGAAAAAAAAACAGAAATGAACCTACCTTCAGAGCTCTCCTCAGAGTAGTCGTAATCACTGTCCTCATCCTCCTCGTCATCATCACCACCGGGACCACCGTCCTCAAAACTGCTGCTAACATCCTCCTCCGGCAGGTCGGAAAACAGATCCTCCTCATCCTTCCCGTCACCGCCGGAACTCCGCGAAGCAGCCGTCGAATCGGAAGGATACCGGATCTCCACGGCCGTGTTTCCGTAAACCCTCACGGAGAACTGAAACTCCCCGCGGTGCTTGAAAAGCAGGAGGCAGCCGTGCTCCAGAGAGCAGTACTCCGCGAAACTCGCGAACCCATTCCGCAGCCAAACTCCGCCGCCGTCGTCGACCGCAACAACAACCTCCATATCCCACGCCGTGCCGTTGGGGAGGCCGAGCGTGGCTTGCTTTGGCGGATCGCGGCCCGTCTCCTGCTTCAGTATCGAAGTGAACTTCTTTGGCAGCATCTGCGCGCAGATTATTCCGCGACACACACTTTCTAAGTTCGAACTTTGAGGCCAACAACATAAATAAGAAGAAAGGAAATCACCGCGCTGAGTGTGTTTACATAATTAATTAATTAATTACCAGCTTTTTGTCGCGGAGGGTGTCGTGAACGATGACCTTGAAGAAGCGGGGCGATACGCTGCTCATGTGGCCGTCGTGACGATGGAGATCTGCGTAGTCGTCGTCGTCGTCGCGGATGGAGGAGCTCATGGTGATGAATTACAGAGCTCTGTAGCTGGTGTGTTAATGTGAATTCTTCTCTGCCTGTGGGTTGTTGTTTCTTGTGAGTTGTGAAGAAGAAGGAGGAGGAGGAGGAGTAAAAGGGAGTGACGAAAGAAGGGTATTTTTGGATTAAAGGCAATGAAAAGCTACTGGTTTGTGTAAGTAGCCGTAAGAGGCAAAAGGGAATGGGACGGCCATGTGCGCCATGGCAGGAGCAGAGTTATTGGGGTTTTTTTTCAATTCCTGAAATGGTTGTTTGAAGCAAGGAGAAAGCTTTCATTTATTTTCATCTTGCACAAATTTGGCCGGGAGGTGATAATAATGGGTCTCACCACTGACCAGTACGATGATATGATGACAATGGGGAATGCAGAGGAGTAACGTTTCAATGGGCTAGAAAATTGTTTAGGTAGGAACTCTTTGTTTGATGGTAATTAAGGTTTGGTTGCATCTCAATATCTCTCAATTCGAAATTTCAGGATTTGAATTAATGCCATGATTTTTTTGAATTGCATTGATTTATCATAAAGATATTATTATAATTGGAATTTGGTTATTTGCCGTGTATGAAGATCATGGTTCAAAAAGGCACGTTTAACCTTACGATTAGGCACGCTTAGGTGCAAGGCAATGGCAAAACGCCTCGCCTAGGGGTTTCGCGCCTAATTAGATACTGAAACATGTCAATGAAGTAAGGCGACATATAAGTCTCTCCTAAACATTACTAGATGGAGCTAGGAAATCAATATTAAAGGAGAAAATTAACGTCAACTACGAATTTAATTTTTATATCAATATTTTCAATAGTTCAAGAACTTTGTGAACTATTGAGCTATGATTCTATGAATTCGTGAACTATGTTCTTGTCATTAAGCGTTGAGTAAGTTATTAACCATTTTAACTGAGGTGAGAAAGTGTTGGAGATTATTATTTCATTCATCATGTAATGTGAATAGCTATTTTTCTTCCAACGCCTAGGCACCCAAGGCCCTGTTCACTCCCATTTTCGTTTTCTGTTTTCTGTTTTCATGTCATAAATTTGGCAACCGAAACGAGAAAACTTGTTTACTTTTCATTATGTTTTCTATTCGTTTCCAACTATGAAAACATAAAGTGACAACTTCCTGCTGTTTTCGGAGATGACAAAATGTTGTTTTCACATGTTTTCAACATCCGTTTTCTCAAAAACAGGAAACAAATATAAAAGTAAACAGGCCCTAGTCTACGCCTAGGCATGCTAAGCACTAAGCGATGTCTCAACGTCCGCCTTACGCCTAGCGCCTTTTTGAACCTTGATGAAGATCCCTGTTAAGCATTAATAGCAGAAGCCTGAAAGCCACAAATTAATTCATGCATTATCGAGATCATTCACGTGTCTTTTTTTATTGTTCAAGTAATTCGGTGTTCATTCATATATGAGTTTTGATTATTCCTGTTGACACCTAAAATTAATTTGGCCTGAATTAAATGCCGCATTAATTAGTCTCGGCATTTAATTCGATATCGCGGGTAAAAAACGGTGTCGTTTGGAGTCGAGCGGTATCGCGGGAAGTTAAAACGATACCGCGAAACAGGAAAACGGTACCGCAAGGAAGCTCACCGGTATCGCGGCACTAGAAACGACACTGTTTACCAGAAAACAGGATGTGGGCCGCGCGTGTAGTATTGGTGTTGGAAAAGGAGTATTTTATTTTATTTATTCCTTGTCGGAAGGGGAGAAGCGATATCGCGTGGAGTCGAACGGTGTCGCGGAGAGTTAAAATGATACCGCGAAACAGAAAAGCGGTACCGCAAGCAAGTTCAGCGGTACCGCGACACAGAAAACGACACCGCCGGAAAATAAGAAGGGGCCGCGTGTTTAGTGTGGGTATTGGAGAAGGAATTTTCTCTAATTAATAATTATTATTTTTATTCCTTGTTGGATGGGGAGAAGCGGCACCGCGGAGAGCTAAAACGGTGTCGCGGAATTAAAAACGGTACCGCTATACTAGCAAACGACAGTGGTTAAAATATAAAACAATGTCTTGGAGTGAAAAAGCAAACAGAGTTGTTTGGGAAAGGAAACGACATCGCGGGATCATGAAAACAACTCACGTAAAGTTCACGCGAAGCAGTTTGAGGAATCAAGGCAGTCGAGACACGTGGGATTTCAGGACGAAGCAGTTGACACGGAGTTGCGTGAAGACTACGAAGCAGTTTTTCGAATAAAAGCAGTGGAACAAGGAGAGAGAAAGGACAACCAAAAATCAACACAGAAACACATCTGTCAAAATTTACCTTTTTTCTTTGTAACTCCCTTGCGGAGCTCTCCTTCCAGGAAGGATCTCCATAGTCGTAGCAGTAGTCGTAGTCGCGGAGCTCTCCACAGGAATCTCCATAGGAGTAGTTTTAACGTAGATTCCCCAAAAACTCAAACACCCTCGTTCGAACATTGTTTGGAGAGGTGTGAACCGAGTAACGATCGTCTTGGTTAGAAGTCAAAGGTGCATCGATCAGATCAACATCGCCCGACGGTGGATATTTGACGGTCACGTTGATTTCAACAGTCGGTGGTGCGTCGATCAAATTAACGATGCCAACATTCGGCGGCGGATATTTGACGGTCACGTTGGTTTCAGCATTCCGCGGTGAGTCCGATCAAACGGCACCGCAAGAGTTTCCATCGCGAAACATCGAATCAACATCGTCGGAAACGAATTCGACACCGGCGATGGTATTTGGTATTTTCGGAAAACAATTCCCACAAATGAAATTCCATTTTTTTCTAATAATTTTGTACTCGCCATATTTTATGGAATAAAATTTTGGATTTTCAGTTTTTTTTTAAACTTGATTTGCATTTTTATAATAATTTACACAATGACATCCAATTTGATTTATTCCAAAATGTTTACAACCACATTAATAAATAACAATATATGTAACTAAACATTGCGTAAGTAATCATAAGTATTTGTGTGAATAACCAATACTATTACTGTTGGGGGTGTTGCTAAGTGGCTCCCCGCAGAGACTAAGGAATACCGCGTCCAATCGACAACGTATGACGATCTAAACCCGCTACGAGTATATAAAGGTATGAAACCCACCAAGGAATGGGGACTCCTCCTCTCTCCTCACTTTACACTTTTCACTATCTCTCTACACCTTATCTCTCTACCTTATTCTCTCAACTCTCTCCACAAATATACACTAACTTGATCGTCGGAGCTTAATCCGGGGGGCAACCCCGGCTCTTTCACAGGCGTCTCTCCCTCCCGACGAGATCGGACGAACGGACGACGAGTCAACCCACACCAACAAATATCATTGTTCGTGTCCTGAGCTAGTAGGTTCAAACAGACGAGGAGGGCTCCAAACTGAGGGTTAAAAACCCCGACGAGGAGCCACAAATAAGTCTCAACGAAGCACACAAATAAGACTTCAATAAGAGCATCGAAGACTCCAAACTGAGGGTTAAAAACCCCGACGAGGAGGGCTCCAAACTAAGGGTTAAAAACCCCGACGAGGAGCCACAAATAAGTCTCAACGAAGCACACAAATAAGACTTCAATAAGAGCATCGAAGACTCCAAACTGAGGGTTAAAAACCCCGACGAGGAGGGCTCCAAACTGAGTGTTAAAAACCCCGACGAGGAGCCACAAATAAGTCTCAACGAAGCACACAAATAAGACTTCAATAAGAGCATCGAAGACTCAAAACTGAGGGTTAAAAACCCCGACGAGGAGCCACGAATAAGTCTCAACGAAGCACACAAATAAGACTTCAATAAGAGCATCGAAGACTCCAAACTGAGGGCTAAAAACCCCGACGAGGAGAAATCCAAACTGAGGGCCCACGCCCGGAGGGCCCAACTCGCGGATCGGCCCCCAAAGTCGCATCCCCGGCCCGCTCCGTTTAAGTGATGCAGGCCCGCCCAAGCCCAACAGACGAGGAGCTCGTCAAAAATATTACTGCCGCCGCCAGGAGTTGAACTCGCGTCCTTCCCCCGCCAGACAAACATGTTTACCCGTAGGCTACACACGCAAGTTGATATCCTTTGGCGCAGCATTCTCAATTTAACAACACTCCGCATGCAACCTCAAACAGAACACGCTCAGGCCTCCTGCGCGTGCAAAGCCGACCCAAACTTCCACTAGCGGCCCATCTTACCTCTCGCGGCCCAAGATTCCGGACCACCTCGCGCGCCGCTTCTGAACCACCTCGCGCGCCGCCTTACATGGGCCAACAAACCCAAACTCGCGGCCCGCGCCGCCTCTGGACCACCAGGCACGCAACTCTTCAAAAATAATGGCGTCGCTGCCAATACTCAAACCCGCGCCACTTTTCCGCGAGATAAGCAACATTACCTGCAGGCTACCACCCAGGTTCTGTTTCAATGGCGCAGCGCCTGCCGTTCAACTACTCCTGCCGCCACTGCCAATATAAAGCTAAGTACTCTATCCCTCCATCATTATTAAATTTTTAAAATATTTTACTATCCTAAGCGTTAATGGCGCTAATGGGGGGCAAGACGCAAGAAGCTGGCACCGCGTCACTCAAACGCGCCACCAGCTGGGGGGCAACTGGGGTACATAGGCCCCACCCAAAATTACCGACAAAGATTTAAAAAATAAAATATAAGCTAGTGATGAGTTAAAACTCACCACCAGCTTGGGGGGCGATTGTTGGGGGTGTTGCTAAGTGGCTCCCCGCAGAGACTAAGGAATACCGCGTCCAATCGACAACGTATGACGATCTAAACCCGCTACGAGTATATAAAGGTATGAAACCCACCAAGGAATGGAGACTCCTCCTCTCTCCTCACTTTACACTTTTCACTATCTCTCTACACCTTATCTCTCTACCTTATTCTCTCAACTCTCTCCACAAACATACACTAACTTGATCGTCGGAGCTTAATCCGGGGGGCAACCCCGGCTCTTTCACAGGCGTCTCTCCCTCCCGACGAGATCGGACGAACGGACGACGAGTCAACCCACACCAACAAATATCATTGTTCGTGTCCTGAGCTAGTAGGTTCAAACAATTACCTTAATAAACAGAAATAGAGTGTAAATTATCACAAATTTATACGAATAAGCACAAAGATGCGTAAATAATTGCCACAAAACCTTTCCCTTTGTTTAAAACGTCACTAAAGAAAATTCAAGTAGACATATATAGTGACAGCGCGTTAGCTCAAAGACCTAGTAAATATACAGTGACAGTGACTGAGTTAAACAAACAACAACTATGAATTCATAACCATTCATTTCTATTAAGATCATATTGTCTACCTGGCAAAGTGAATATGAGTCCACGACTCCACGTACTCAATCTAAAGGGCGAGAACACCAAATTGGAAAAGGTTTGGTGACACTGGCACATAAACTAATTTACGTATATCTTAAAAAAAAAAACCAATTCATGCATATTTGCTTTCATTCATGTAAATTTGTGTTTATATTAATGTCATGGGTTTATTCACATAAAAGTGATGGTTATTTACACACACAATAATGGTTATTCGTGTAACTTAGTGTTTATTTATTCACAACATTAGAAAATCGCATTTTAAATTTTGACATATATCAAAATGGATGTCACTGTGTAGATTATGTTCAATGCAACATATTCTTTCAAAAAAAAATTAAAATTTCATATTTAATTAAATAAAATATGGCCAATACATAATATTAGGGCCCGTTTAGTATTGTTGCTTGTTTTTGTTTCCTGTTGTGTTTTAAGAAATTTGGAAAACCAAGAAAAAAAATCATGTTTAGTTGGGTTTTTATTTTTTGTTGTGAATCAGAGTTGCACAACAAGGTCCAAATATGAGAAACAACAATTTATAGCTTTGGATCTGATTCTTAAACATGTTGCACACGGGATTCCTACTGGTTGGGCGCTTGATTTCATTAAAACAGACCAGTTTTCGAATCCCCACATAAGCAAAAAAAATTTTTAACACATCCGCCCCCCCCCCCCCCCCAAAAACCCTACTTCAACATATCAAAATCAGCCGCCCTTTACCATTTTCCATCTTCTTCTCGAGAACCATCAGAGTGCCGCCCCCAACCCTATTCTTCTCGTAGGTCGCGCGACCCCTCCGCCTCCGCCCAGCGGCGCCTCGCCGCAGCCCGCGCAGCCGGCCAGCGCCGCCACGCCTCCGTCCGCCCAGCGCCGCCCAGCCGCCTCGCCTCCGCCCGCCCAGCGCCGCCTCGCCTCCGCCCGCCGCCGCCCTCCCTCCGCCGCCAGTCCGCCCGCCGCCGACCATCTCCCCGCAGCAGGTAACTTTCTGGTTTTTACTTCTTATAGTAGTAACTAAACGCGTTTTTGTTTCTTGTTGTTAGCTTTCATGATTTTTCAGATTTATCAACTAAACATGTTTGTGTTTTCTGTTTTTTTTCTGTTGTGGTTGTACATCTGTTTACACAACGCCACTGCAACCACAACAACAACAAAATAATACTAAACGGGCCCTTAGAGAAACAAGAGAAGAAAAAAGTTTGAGTTTCTATTTACCTGACTTATCATAACTTTTATGTTAATAAACACCAAATACACGACTAATCGCCAAATGACGTACATGAAAACATATATAAATACGTGAATGATGCCTCATCACCAAACATTTTCCAAAATTTATTTCTACATCTATCTTTCCCAGAAGTCCCCAACCATCGATAAGATCAGTTTGGCAATATTGCAGCGCATTTCTATCCTCATCATTCCAACAACTCGTTGTTGAACGAGAGACTCTGTATAACTCACTTCATACGCGCAAAAAGTAACACACGCCCACTCAAATGAAAGACAGAACCTTACATTTTGCACAATTCAAAAAAATGGAATCGTCCGGATATTTTGGTATAAAAAAAACCTCTCATACCATATATTAAAAACCAATTAATCAGAGTTAATTAGTCATTGGCTCATTGCTTGCACAAATCATAGGTCTCGTACTGAAGAGAACAGTCCCGCCTATACACATGCGCCCCTGCCCTGCCGGGGCAGTAATATTGCATCAACGAATTCCGAGCACCTTCCAGACACCGCCCGCAATCGTCCTTGGTCAGCCGCTCGGCGCACGCCGCCCAGCCCCAAACGTCCGGCTGGTCGTCGCCGCGATCCGGAGCTACGCAGAGCGACGCCGGCGGAGGCCCCGGTTGCGTTTCCCTTATCAAACTGTTCGTGATCGTCGTGATCTCCTGATTCATGGGATCGCCGTCGTAGTGCGTCGGGTTGCACCGGAACTCTCGGACCGTGCCGTCGTAGGCTCTCACGACGACGACGACGACGTCCCACGACGAGATTAGTAATGCCGTGATTATAGCTTCAGTTACGACGATCATCAAGCTCGCAACTCCTCCTGCAGCAGCCATATATATTGTTTAGTATTTTTTTTTTTTTGTTGTTGTTGTGTTTCTCCTTTGCGGTTCTCTTAGGTGGTCTGCGTCTTGGTGTCTATATATGGATAGATGGATACATAGCCGATCCAAATTAAACTATCTCACCAAAGATGCTTAAGGGAAACCAATCGGCACGGAAGTCGATCGCCGGCGGCGGACACAAGAAAGAGTGTATATATATGGAGAGAGGGAGAGGGGGATTCGGCCGCCAGCCAAATTAGTATTCAGATTCTCGGACGAGATATGGGGCTTATTATATCGCTGTGACAGTCAAACATGGTAGCAATCGACATTTTTAACTTTGCTCGTAAGAAAGATAATCTAAATGGGTGAGATTGACGGGAACAAGGGTAAATGCCCCATTTGGTCACTTAGATTATTAAATCTGTCATGTTTAGTAACTAGAAAAAATTAATTTCAATTTTGATCATTCGAATTATTAAAATATGTCACATTTAGTCATTCTCCAGTTAGTTTCTGTCCAACTCCATTATTTCACAAAATAAAACACAAAAATTTAAATTTTTTCCCCAGAAATACCACTAAAAGGAAAAAAATTCCAAAAATACCACTCATGTTCGAAAAATTCCAAAAATACCACCATCTCTAGAAAACCGCATGGGTAGGGGCGGTTTTACTGACAACATGAGGGGGTTTGCAAACCGCACTCCCACCCGGCGGTTTGCTATTTGTTTTCCTCCGCATAATGGTCATAAGTGGTCTTGGCACAATTGGCCGGTTTAGTTGAATTCACTATGTGCAAGAAGTCCTAGGTTTGAAACACCATCATCCCATATTAAATCTTTTTATTTAATAGAGATTAAAAAAAGCAACATGTTGTGGTGGTTCGAACCCAAATAATAAACAGTTAACTAAATTCAGCACAACATTTACACCACCAAACTACAACTATTATGTTGAAACAATTCTGCACAAGTATATATTGAAAGAATTTTACTCCTTGAACGCTAAAAATCCCCAATAACTTTTGACGGTCATAACTTTGTGCTCCAAAATTTCAACGTCATGAATTTTTTTTTGATTCCGCATAATTTTTCAAGTACTACAATTTTTATCATAGTCATAATTTTGGACTGTACATGGATTAATGAAAATTAAAGGTAGTTATTCCCAAGATCCCGTATATCCAAAACTAATTCCTCTTTTGAAAATTCCATCCTAGTAAAACTTGTAGACCTTAAATAGTTATGCTGAATTAAAAAAAAAGTTTGTGACGTTCGGATTTTGAAGCACAAAGTTATGACCGTTCAAAATTTGGGGAAATCGAAAAATTCCTCTTTCAGGATAGCAAACGATATTTTTTTGGGACAAAGGCGGGACCAAACCACCTTCGGTTGTTTGCGGTTTGCAAAATCTCGAAAAATTATGCAGAATAAAAAAAAATTCTCTACGATCGGATACACGAGCACAAAGATAGGTTTGTTTGAAGTTTCCACCTAGTTTAGTATTGGATCGGGAAAAAAAAAACCCAAACCGCCCCGGCCCCATGCGGTCAGTAAAACCTCCCCTACCCGTGCCGTTTTTGTCAAAAACTGTGTCCCAACCAGCGGTTTTTGAGAAAAGGATGGTATTTTTTGAATTTTTCGAACATGTGTGATATTTTTGAATTTGTTTCTTTTTAGTGATATTTCTAGAAAAATTCCAAAAAGTTATGATAGAAAATACAGAGCTTACAACTCAGAAGCACGAAATTTTACAATGCAATCGCGATGAACAAACATGACGACATAATATACAAACCATACCAACAAATTACAAATTAAACACCACAAACCATCATTCTTAGACTGTGATATTCACTGTGGAGTGCAGATTGCAAAACTATCATACTGCAACGAACAGTCCTGCCTGTACATATGCGCCCCCGCTTTACCCGGGCAGTAATACAACAACCCAATCTGAGCGCCACCAAGACAGTGACAGCATTCTTCCTTCGAAATCCCCTCCGCGCAAGACGCCCAGCCCCAAACGTCTGGCAGCTGACCGTCGCCGCCGCCGCGACGCGGACCCACGCACAGCCACGCCGACGGAGGCCCTGGTTCCGTCCCGCTCACCAGACTGTCCGTGATCGCCGCGATCGACCGGCTCGTCGCTTCCCCGTCACCCGCCGCCGGCACCGTGCTGCACTTGACATCTAGCACCGTGCCTACGTAGCCTTCCACCACGCCCAAGCTCCGCGACGACATAATTAGTAACAATGCAATCATAATAATTACCCCGGGCATAACTGTTTGTTTCGCGGCGGAAACTTTTGCTGTGTTAAATGTTTGGTTTCGAACAGGTTGTTGTCTCCGTGTATATAAATTAAGGGTACAAACGGTGTCGTTGGGAGTCGAGCAGTGTCGCGGAGAACTAAAACGGTACCGCAAGGAATTTCAGCTGTATCCCGACAAAAAAAACGACACCGCCGGAAATCAAAAAGAGGGCCATGTGTTTAATGGGGTTGAAGGAGGAGTCTTTAATTGTTTAATTATTATTTTTTATTCCTTGTGAGAAGCGGCACCGCGGGGAGTTAAAACGGTACCGCGAAACAGAAAATCGGTGTCGCGAGGAAGCTCGGCGGTACCGCGGAACTGGAGAGGGGCCGCGCAGTGTAGGTGTTGGGGAAGGAGTTTTGTTTATAATTAATTAATATTTTTATTCCTTGTTGGGAGGGGAAAATCGGTACCGCATGGAGACAAGCGGTATCGCGGAGAGTTAAAACGGTACCGCGAGTAGGCCCAACGGTACCGCGGATTAGCAAACGACAGTGTTTAATAATAAACAGTGTCGCGGAAGAAAAAATAAACGGAGCTGGTTGGGAAAGAAAACGACACCGCAAGGCTGGAAGTGGAGTCGTTTAATATTAAAACGATGTCGCGGGTAGAATCAAGCGGAGCTGTTTGGGAAAGGAAACGACATCGCGGGATCATGAAAACAACTCACGTAAAGTTCACGCGAAGCAGTTTGAGGAGCGAAGCGGTTGAGACCCGTGGGATTTCACAACGGAGCAGTAGAGGTGCATCGATCAAATCAACGGCGCCGACATTCGGCGGCGGATATTTGACGGTCGTCTCGATTTCAACATTCAGTGGTGCGCCCGATCAATCGGCACCGCAAGAGTTTCCACCGCGAAACATCGAATCAACATCGCCGGAAACGAATTCGGCACCGGCGGTGGCATTTGGTTTTTCCGAGGAAACATTTTGGCACGCCCGGTGGGACACGTGTGTTTGACATGGCTCTGCGACGAGGAAAAGAAGATTGTGGTCTTCGACAAGGATCCGTGGCGGAGGCTCAAATGGTCAATATCGAGATTGACGATGCTGTTGGCGGTTCAAGCAACAACGCTGGAGCAGAGGTGCAATCAATGACACGAATCTCCGATCAGGGTGAGATGCTGCTCATACTCCGCCAAGTAGTGGCTGAACTCAACAGAGATAGCCAACAGGTAAATATCATTTTAACTTCTCTTGATAAAAAAATGGATAATCTTGAAAAAAATATTGATCAATGGTGTGATAAATTGGATAATTGTGTTTCTGATTTTAATATGTCAATACGTAGAGCCACGTATGATTTTGATGTGTTTAAATCTGAAACAATGTCTGTTGCGTGCGATGATTTAATGGTTGATGGACTAGCCATTGTCAACCAAACTCTATTGCCAAATCTGGCTACAATAGTGTTGCCAAAAGTGCACAAATCCAAAGTGTCTCTTCCCGTGAACAACACAGTTCTTGAGGACACGCAAGTTGGAGGTGGCTTGCAGAAACCACCACAAAGAAGTCAGTATCAACGTACTTCTAATAAGAATGAAAATAAGAATCAGGGTGGAGAACCTGGCTACAAGCACGTTGAGCATGGAAAACTTACATATGATGTGTTGTCAATCCAACGTCACGATGATGTTCGATCTAAACCGCTAGGGGGGCATGAGATCCCACTGCAAGGCGGGTTGAAGGAGAAACAATATCACAAGTGGCGAAGCAGTTTGCCACATCCACCTTGTTCCAGGAAAAAGCATATGTGGGTTGCCACAAACACTATTCAATATGGAGGTGGTGATCACGTGAAAACCCCCAAGGCCACGATAGTTGGTGTAACTTATCTAGATCCTTCGTGTAAGTTGTCCCCAAAACCGCCACCGAGTGGAGTGGGGGGCAAGTTCAAGCAAGCCCGACATGGAGTTGCCACACCAGTGTCGAGGAGGAACAAGTCTGCTATGAATGGTGGGTTGGGGGGCAAGTATGATACTCCACAAATTCCAAAATCACACGGGAGCTCAAAAGAAGCGATGTGGATGTGTGGTAAATGTCGTGGTAAACAAAACACCCACACACTTGTCGATGAAGCTCGTAAGCATCGGTGCCTATACTCACAGCAACATGGTGAGAGTGCGAAGCTGACAAAACCAGACCTGTTTGGGCAAGCAATGCCACATGGTCGATTTGACAGGACAAAGACGTTAGAAAACTTCAATGTCCCGCCAATAGTAAAAAACACTGGTGATTTTCTCTGCCACGACCCTGTGGCTAAGATGAAGCCAAATCGAGCTCGTGGAATTTCAAACCAAGGTGTTCGAGCTCGACGAACTGGAGAGCTACAAACCACCATTGATTCCAAGACATCAAAACCAACGCGTGTGAAGCCAGCTGTGATGAATCATGGACTTTACGGATGGCTTGTTTGGTTTGATCCATGGGGTTGACAGTGGGTGTGGACTTTCGGCATAATGATTTATGCCAAAGTCTAACCGTTATTTATTTATTTAGATATTATTAAGTAAATAGAGTGTGGCTAATTTAGGCCACGAGAAAATTACTATATATATATAAAAGTAGCATGGCGAAGCTTGCCGCATCGTTGCGAACAACATTAAATTTTCAGATTGGGTCGCTTTGGTTTAAAAAAAAATGCGGCCTGGTTTAAAAAAAAAAAGTTTTTTAATTAGCGGCTTTGAGGGAAGGAGGCCGCCAGGCCTGATTAAAAAAAAAAAATCAGTTCTGCCGCAGTTTCCTAACAGCACTGGCAGAATATTAAAAAAAAAAAAAAAAAAAAGAGACTCCCAACTGCGGCTGTTCCCAACAGCCTAGAAGAAGAAAAAAAAAAAAAAAGAGGGAACTCCCAGCGCTGCGTCCAACAGGCCTGCATGGAATAAAAAAAAAAAAAAAACGAAATTTTAATGCAGCGCTGGCCTGTTTCCCAGCCGTAGAGAAGAAAGAGAAAATATAGCAGCTCTGCTGCTGCCGCAACAGCCCTGGCGGAAATAGTAAAAAAAAATAAAAAAATAATAATAATAATAATTTGGGCAGGCACCAGGCAGAGCTGCCAGCAGCGCTGATGAAAAAAAAAAAAATAAAGAGAGCGGCCAAAACAGCGCTGCGGGAGAAATATTATAAAAAAAAAAGTTACCAGCGCTGCCGTTGTTTCCAACTGGCCTGGAGGGAATTTTTTTTAATAGATGCAGCACCGCTGCGGGAGAATTAAAAAAAAAAAAAAAGTTTGCATGCAGCGATGCGGAAGAGAGTAACAGCTCTGGTGGTGAAAAAAAAAGAAAGAGAGAGGTGGTGTCACACCCGGTACCTAGAATTTTGTCAAATTTCCAAATTTACCCTTATTTAGTTATTATGATTAATTGAGCTCTAGCTAACCTAAACCAATCCCAACGCAGCAGCAACAGGTGGGGATTCCTCCTCCCTCACGTACATTCCACCTCTTTCCTCTCTACATCTCTTCATGTGGATATGTTTATATACATACACTAAACCTAATAGCCAAAAGGAATGACCGAAAACCTAAACTAATAAATCCCAAAGCGGCAGCGCCGTCCCTCTTCCCCCTTGCACGATTAAACACCACCGCCACCTCCCAGTTCCCATCACCGCTACCTCCTCCCTCGACCAGTAGCAACTAGCAAGCGAGCTCCCAACGGAAACGACAGCCGGCAGAGACGCAAGCCGGGAGCGACGCTGACGCCAAACACGCACCCGTTTCCTCCGTACATCGTGTCCTCTGTTCGCCGGGCACGGTTGCTCTTGATTGTCCTCTCTCGTTCATAGTTTTGGCGGCGGGATTACGGCGAACGACGATTGACGACGAGGAGTTGACGTCCGGGAAGCCTCAAATCGTGCTTTGGGCTAGTGTTAGAGGTAAGGGTTTTATCCTCGTTCATTAAATTTATAGAATTAGTTATGGTGGAGATTGTGGGAGCTCGCAGTAGGTCATTAAGTATAGCAATGGGTTATATATTAATCCTTATATCTATATGGACGAATGCAATGGAAGTACTGTATGGTGTTGGATTATTAACCCAAAGAGGCTCGATTACATGTTAAAAGCAAAATCCCTCTTCAATCTAGTAACTACGTTTAATTAGTTACGTGCATGGATGGAATGCACAGTAGTTTGATTATTATAAGGGGGGTTGAAGTGAGGAAATGGAATATGGATTATTAACGTAAAGCAATTATACGGGTGTATAATCAAATGAGCTGTACGCCTCTTATCCCTAGGGGAAAGGTGAAGGAAGAAGGAAAACGGTGTAGGGACACGTACAAGGCTTATAAGTACGTTTGGGATCGTCAGGGCAGGACATAAGTTGATAATCGACTTGAAATTAAGGTGCGTGGTTAAAGGGGGCTAGAGTAGTTTTCGTTATCAGTATATGCATTTAAGTTCATGTTATGCATTTCAGTTCTTACTTTAGTTCAGTCCATCCTTATATGCTTTCATATTAGGTTAACTTGTTTACGTTCAGTCTTTACGTTTATGTATGCATAGCATCATGAAGCATATGTAAACTATACGTTATGAGTCAAGCAAATGCAAGTTCAATTATAAGTTAATTAAGTGCAAGTTAATAAGCTTGTATCTTCCCATTGTGCGGGAGATCACCAAGCTTTTCAAGTATGCAAGAAAGTATTAATGAGTTACATCTCTCCATAATGGGAGTGATCAAGATAAGCAAGCATAAGAACTATCAAGTTAATAAGTACGAACAAGTAAGAGCAAGTTTAATCCTTGCTTAGCTAGCTACGCACGCGGTACAGGATCCCCATTGTGTGGGTGTTTTCGCCTTAGATAGGCGCAGGATCCCCATTGTGTGGGTGTTTGCCTTAGATTGGCACAATGTACACGTTCATGATCCCCATAGTGCGGGTGTTTCGCCTTAGAAAGGCGCAGGTTATCAGTTCATGCTCCCCATTTTGAGGGCAGTCATGTTAGGATATGTTATGACAAGTTTTACCGGACGGTTGCGCTAGCTAAGTGGAGGAAGGGCCCAATCTTAAGACAAAATATGCAAGACACTTATAAAGTAAACAAGAACTGTAAGCTCGATAACTTCCACTAATGTACCTAAAACATTGCATGTGCATAGCTGTTTGTTTACATATGATAACGAAATTAGGATTAGGACTGACCCCATCGCCCGCACTCAGGAGCTGCAAGGAAACAGGAAAATTTGGATCACCTTTCAGAAGGAAGCTGTTGCTCGAGATGTCATCCTCACAAGGGTCAGTGATTACAGAAGCCTCCAATTGAACTCCTTCGTTTATGTACTTTTATTAGTAGACTTGAGACTGATGCTCATCTATGATTTATTAAGAGATATTTCCTACGATGATTTTGAAAGGGTACTTTAGATGTTGTTTTCATTTTGGTTATTTGATTACTCAAGGGTATTTTGGTAAAAGTAATGCTCGGCCGAGCTAGGGTGTTATAGGTGGCGGCCAAACTGACTTGAAAAAAAAAAACAAAAATCAAAAAACAAAATCAGGCCTGCTTGGACGCGGAACAGGGCTGCGAATGCAAGGCTGCTTAACCGGCCGCATTTAATAAAAAAATATATATTATTGTTATTAATTAGTGCTCGCAGCGCTGGTAGGAAAAAAGGGTAGTCTGGCCGCGTTGTTGCAATTAGCCGCAATACTGGTGGCCAAAATCATTTGGCCATGCATGAGGGTTATATAATTGGTAATTAAAGATTTCTTTGCTAACTTTGGCCTACGGGTTTATTTTGTTTAAACACTTTGAGCCAAGTATTTTAGGTGTTGTACTATTTTGTCAACAATTTGGTTCATAATTCTTATAAACCAAATTGTGGGGGGCATTTGTTGACACCTAAAATTAATTCGGTCGGAATTAAATGCCGCATTAATTAGTCTCGGCATTTAATTCGATACCGCGGGTACAAAACGGTGTCGTTGGGAGTCGAGCAGTGTCGCGGAGAACTAAAACGGTACCGCAAGGAATTTCAGCTATATCCCGACAAAAAAAACGACACCGCCGGAAATCAAAAAGAGGGCCATGTGTTTAATGGGGTTGAAGGAGGAGTCTTTAATTGTTTAATTATTATTTTTTATTCCTTGTGAGAAGCGGCACCGCGGGGAGTTAAAACGGTACCGCGAAACAGAAAATCGGTGTCGCGAGGAAGCTCGGCGGTACCGCGGAACTGGAGAGGGGCCGCGCAGTGTAGGTGTTGGGGAAGGAGTTTTGTTTATAATTAATTAATATTTTTATTCCTTGTTGGGAGGGGAAAATCGGTACCGCATGGAGACAAGCGGTATCGCGGAGAGTTAAAACGGTACCGCGAGTAGGCCCAACGGTACCGCGGATTAGCAAACGACAGTGTTTAATAATAAACAGTGTCGCGGAAGAAAAAATAAACGGAGCTGGTTGGAAAAGAAAACGACACCGCAAGGCTGGAAGTGGAGTCGTTTAATATTAAAACGATGTCGCGGGTAGAATCAAGCGGAGCTGTTTGGGAAAGGAAACGACATCGCGGGATCATGAAAACAACTCACGTAAAGTTCACGCGAAGCAGTTTGAGGAGCGAAGCGGTTGAGACCCGTGGGATTTCAAAACGGAGCAGTTGAGGAAGCGGTTCCACCGAGCGTGAAGACTACGAAGCAGTTTTTCAAATAAGAGCAGCGGAGCAAGGAGAGAGAAAGGGACAACCAAATCAACACAGATCAACTCTGTTCAAACTTTACCTTTTCTCTGTAACTCCTTCGCGGAGCTCTCCTTCCAGGAAGGATCTCCATAGTTGGTAGAAGTAGTCGTAGTCGCGGAGCTCTCCACAGGAATCTCCATAGGAGTAGCGGTAGTGTAGATTCCTCAAAAACTCAAACACCCTCGTTCGAACGTAGTTTGGAGAGGTGTGAACCGTAGTCACAGTCGTCTTGATTAGAAGTCAGTGGCGCATCAATTCGATCAAATCAACATCGTCGCTTGGCACGCCGACGGTGGTATTTGGTCAGAAGACAGTGGTGCATCCGTTCAATCGGCACCGCAAGAGTTTCCACCGCGAAACATCAAATCAACATCGCCGGGAACGAATTCGGCACCGGCGGTGGTATTTGGTTTTTCCGAGGAAACAGGTTTCTTGCTAACGGAAAAGTTATTTTAGAAAAAAAAAAAAACACATGCGAGAAGCTCTCGCCTCTCTCTTCGTTTGTATCGCGGCCGCCCTGATTAGGGTTTTGAGGACGGTGCGACAATGGTGGCCGAGAAGATCGAAAACCGGCGCCGTACTCCCATCGGGCTTCTCTGAAGCGGCGATTGAAGAGGTCTATGGCCTTGGGTCTCCTAGTTGGGGAGGAACAGCAGTAAATCGACGAGCGAGAGATATCGATTATTTATCGAGATATATCCAAATTCGCAAATCGGGGAAGATAAACCCAAATCGAGAATCCGTCCAGAGTACGGTTCTCCGACTAGCTCCAGAATGGACCTATTTAGTCTCGCAGGCGAGACTGGGAAACCCACCAACAAAAGCTCGGTGTTTCCATTGGTGGCGTTTATATCGGCGGCAAGAAGTTCCAAATCGTTGGTGGATTCAAACGAGAGGTATGACCCCAATCCTTATGTTCTCATGGTTGGGAGTTCTGGGTATCGGATGCATGCCGATCTTGTTGTTTATTGGCCTAATCTGAGGTCTCTGCTGGTGTTTCCAGCGAATCTTCTCCCAGAAAATGTCGAGTCCTAGTGGTGTCGCTGCTGATCAGATGAATGCGGTGCTGCCGGAGATGATGGTCACTGAGGATCACAGGACGATTTCTAGCGATGTCTCTGCTCACCAAGTGACGGCGGTGCCGACTGAGAAGCAGGGGGCTGGGGAAAGCGAAACTGAGCAACAGATTGACGCGATGAAGGTGGATGAAGTTGCTGCAGGGATCCAAGCCATGGCAATGGATCAAGTCGTTGAATTTTCAATGGATGATGTGGCTACAGGGGTGCAATGGGCTAAAATGAGCCTTCTTGGCAGGTTGTTCATGGAGAATCCACCCAGCTTGGCTGTCATCAGCAAGATAGTGAACAGAGAGTGGAATTGTGCAGTAGAAGTCCGAGTTTTGGCAGCTGAAATGGGGCTGCTGCAATTCTTTTTTGCAGATGAGGCTGATCGGGACTGGGTTCTGCACAGGACCCCTTGGACAGTGAAGGAGAGGGTTCTGCAGCTGAAGCCATGGAGCCAGATTACTAAATCCCTAGTGGATTCCTTCACCATGGTCCCATTCTGGGTCCAGATGTGGGGAATTCCCACCCATTGTCGCACGGTAGCATTTGGGAAGAGAGTGGCAGGTGCGAAGATTGGTACAGTAATGGAGGCGGGGGCTTATGCTATTCAAGGCATGCCGGGTCACTTCATCAAGGCCAAAGTGCTCCTGAATGTGATGCAGCCTCTAAGATCTCAGGTGTATGCGAGCAATCCACTGGCAGGCGAGTTTTGGGTGACGTAGGTGTACGAGTTCCTACTGATGCTGTGTTACCATTGTGGCAGGATGGGCCACATAGCCCCGAATTGCTCGTTTCCAGACCCGAAAGAGATTGAGCATTACGGGCCTGAGCTTACGACGGAAGTCATCGGATACAGAGTTGATGAGGCAGCCTTTATTCCTCAACTATTGAGGCCGCCAATTCAACCCTCAGTGTGGGTGAACCCGAAGACTGGTGGCGCTGGACAGGAAGGACGTAAGCAGAAGAGGAGTGAGATGGAGGGTGGGATGATTGAAGATGATGGCAGGTCAGTGGTGCTGGGTCTACCTGCAGCAAAGCAGGAAGAGAAGGGGCAGAATATGAAGGCTTCTCATGGGCAAATTGCAGCAAAATCTGGGGGTCACGGTTACGGAGCTGGCCGTGGACAAGAAACCAAACTCAGAGGCAAAGGAAATCAAGGGAACTACCCTACACATCTCAAGGGGCAGGGGGTAGAGGAGTCTAATTATTTGGGACATCACCGAGGAGGCGTTGCGCCTCATGCTGGAGGAAGGAAGATGGACAACACTCATGGAGGTGGGAAGAAGCATTATCCGAGGGGTGTAGTGCCCCAACTGCAGAGTAGGCAGTCCAACGAGCCTCGGCAGCAGCCACACATTCCAGGTGCGAGCAAAAAGAAAGGTAGAGAGGCATTTCGGATGACTGCCCCTGACCCGGATGATATTGAGGAGAGGAAACGAGCTGCTGGGGAGGTGGAAGGATTGCAATTTGATCCAACTCCAGTGAAGAAAAAGTGTATGGAAAATATGGTGGAGGAAACCAGCCAGGAATGGTCCCGGCTCAATAAATGAAGATTATTGCTTGGAACGTGAGGGGCATAGGGCCATCCCTTACGTTTCAATCGTTGCTTGGTCTTTGTAGGATGAATAAGCCCGATGTTGTTTTCCTTTCTGAAACAAAATCGTGTAGGCGCGTAGTGTCTCGTAGGATGAGAGGTCTTGGTTTTCATCATTTTTTTCTTGTTGATGCGGTGAATGCGTCGGGGGGGTTGGCTCTAGCGTGGGAGGTTGGGGTTAATCTTTCCATTGTAGAGCATTCAAACTTTTTTATTTTGTTTGGTATGAATAATAATGGCTCTTTTGATTATGTTTGTGTGTGTGTGTATTTCTCTAGTGATGTGGTTATTAGACATCAGCAAGCCAGTGAGTTGCGTCTCTTTTGCGCTAATTTGACGGTTCCCTATGTGGTTTTAGGTGATATGAATTGTGTGATGGAAGCGTCAGAAAAATCTGGTGGTTTGCCATGGGATCCAAATAGGGCGGCAGGGGTGCGGAACTTTGCCAATGATCTGGCTCTGCAGGATGTTGGTTTTATGGGTCCGCAATTTACATGGTCTAATCGACGCATGGGGGCGGCGTGTATTATGGAACGTTTGGACAGGGTCCTAGCATCTCCATTGTGGATGGAGAAGTTTCCGCAGACAGTGGTTAAACACTGCACGGACCTTGGGTCAGATCACAGAGCTTTGCTAGTGGCAGACAAGCCTTTTGTGAGGAGTTCTAAGCCGCTTTTTCGATTCGATGCTAGATGGGTTGATAATCCGGAGACACGACTCCTGGTGAGTTATGTTTGGAGCCAGCAGTACTCGGGTTCTCCTATGTTTAGGCTGTGGCAGAGGCTAAAGTCCCTTCGACACCTTCTATATGATTGGAGTCGTGCGGGCACGACGAACTCAGCTCATAACATTCGGATACTCCAATCGGAGATTGAGGCTGTAAAAGCCGAAAGAAATGTGGATTGGGATCGAGTGATGGAGCTTGAGCGTGAACTATCGAGACAGTGGGCGAATGAGGAGATATTCTGGCGTCAGAAATCGAGGGTGCACTGGCTGGGTGAAGGGGATAAAAACTCGGGGTACTTTCACACGGTTACTAGGGCCCGTCGGCGGAGGAACCACATAGAGGGGCTAAGAAATAATGATGGCAATTGGGTAACGGAGGAAGATCAAAAGGGGGCAGTAGCTTGTGGCTTTTATGATCATCTCTTTCGTTCGGAGAACCAGATTCAAGATATGGAGGCGCGGGTAGCGGCTCTGCCTATTCCGAATTCGGTTACTGATGAGATGAACAGGAGTCTGACGGCGGAAGTTACTGCGATGGAGATCAAGAGGGCCGTGTTTGGGATAGGAGCTACGCAGGCACCAGGATCTGACGGGTTCACGGGGAAGTTTTACCGAAGTTATTGGGACATTGTGGGTCCGGATGTGATAGAAGCGGTCCAGTCTTTTTTTCGATCTGGTAGACTTTTGAAGAGCTTCAACCATACTTGGTTGACGTTGGTACCGAAAGTAGAAGGGGTTGAAACTATGAAACAAATTCGTCCGATCAGTCTTTGTCAGATGTTTTACAAGATCATTTCGAAAATCATGGCTGAGCGAATGGCCATCATTTTGCCTTCCATTATCTCACCAGAGCAGAATGGGTTTATTCGGGAGCGCCAGATTGTAGATAATGTGCTGATTGGGCATGAGATTATGCACTATCTTAAGATTAAAAAGCAGGGGAAAAAAGGTTACTTAGCTCTGAAGGTTGACATGGAAAAGGCCTATGACAGAGTTGAGTGGGCTTTTTTGTTTGCTCTCATGTCTAAGATGGGGTTTAATGAGCAATGGATTGGGTGGGTACAGGAATGCGTGTCTACAGCCTCATTCTCTGTGATGATGAATGGTACACCGGCTGGGTACTTTAGATCGACAAGGGGATTACGGCAGGGAGATCCATTATCTCCACTATTATTTGCTATATGCTCTGAAGGATTTGCGGCCCTCATTAGAAAGGCGCTTCAGGAGAAAAGATTAGTCGGGGTCAAGGTTAATCCGCAGAGCCCCAGTGTATCTCATCTCTTCTTTGCGGATGACTCCTACTTGTTCTTCAGAGCATCCAAGCGTGAATGTGAAACGTTGCTTGGACTACTGCAGGAATACCAGAATTTGAGTGGTCAGAAAGTGAATCTGAGTAAATCTGCAGTATGTTTTAGTGAGAATGTGGATTCGCCGGATGCGACGGAGATGGCGGCCATCTTAGGAGCAGGGGCGATTGGTGTTCAGGACAAATATTTAGGACTGCCGTCTCTAGTTCAGAGATCAAAATTGGAAACGTTCCGCTACTTGGAGGAGAGATTATTGGCTAAGCTCCAGGGGTGGAAGCAGAAAAAATTATCCTGGGCAGCGAGGGAAGTTCTCCTTAAGTCGGTCGCTGCAGCCCTCCCGATTTATGTCATGTCGTGTTTTCTATTACCAGTGATACTGTGTCGTAAGCTGGATAAGCACATGGCAAGATTTTGGTGGGGATTTGCGGGTGAAAAGGAAAAGGCTCACTGGGTGTCTTGGCGTAATTTATGCCGGAACAAATTTGATGGAGGGTTGGGATTTAGGAGGTTCGAGGACTTTAACCAGGCTTTATTGGCAAAGGTAGCATGGAGAATTTGGAAGGAGCCGGATTCACTCCTGGCAAGGGTGTTGAAGGGTAAGTATTTCCACCAGAAGTCTGTTCTTACAGCGACTCGTCGTTCGAGACCTTCTTGGGGGTGGATTAGTATTCTCCATGGCAGGGATTTACTGGTTAAAGGCCTGCGATGGCAGATTGGGGAAGGGTCTCAGGTTAGCATTTTGGAGGATAACTGGATCCCGGGTTTTAGACCAGAGGAGATTGAGTTAAAGGCCTCGGCGCCAGATCTGACAGGAGTGAAGGTCAATACATTGCTCATCCCGGGTAAGGGGGAGTGGTGTTTGGATTGTCTGAATCAATGCTTCACTCGGCAGGTAGTACAGGCTATTCAGGCCATCCCGTTGCCAAAGGGTGAGGTGGTGGATTGCCAAGTCTGGACAGGTGAGGGGGACGGGGAATATACGGTGAAATCAGGATATCATTTGGCTTTTCAGAATGCTAGCAGGTCTCAGGAGCGGAAGGCTGAGGTTTCTTTTTTTGATATGGCTTGTTGGAAAAAGTTGTGGGGGTTACCCATTCCTCCGAAATTGAAGAGTTTTCTTTGGCAATGCATGAAGCGGATCCTTCCTACTATGGAAACTATAATTGAGAGGACAGGTAGAAATCTGGGAGAGGTCGAGCTTGATCCTGGAGCCGAGGGGGCAGGAAGCTGCAATTGACCCTAAGTGTCCGGTGTGTTGGGAGCCTTTAGAGACACTAGAGCATATGTTTCTTTCCTGTCGGCTGGCTTTGGGGTTATGGGAGAGGTCGGGATTGGGGATAGGCCTGGTGATGCAGCCTCCTTTGAACTTTGCTTTGTTTCTTCGCAGATTCTTTGAACAGGAGAACACTGTAGAGAGGATAATTCGATTTGTGGCATTGCTATGGAGGATTTGGAAAAGTAGGAACTGGGTGGTGTTTGATCAGGTCCAGTATGGGGTGAGTACTTTGGTGAGGCAGTTTGAGGAGCAAGTTCGGGAGTGGTTGGCGGTGAGTGAGTCTGAAGATAGCAGGCAGGTTCAGATGCAGCAAGTGCGGGGTCTGGTTGGTGTGGAGTGTGGTTCACAATCTGGTACGGCGTACTGCTGTTATGTAGATGGGGCTGTTCTCGCTGGGTCTCATGGGGCTGGGGGATTGGTGGTGTATGATGGGTCGGGTAGGGTGTGTTTTGTTCAAGGTTTTCGTTATGCAGGTTTGGTGGACCCTTTCCTGGTTGAGTTGGTAGCTTTTCGTGATGCAATTCAGTGGTGCTCTTTGAAGGGTCTAGTGGAAGTGCGGTTCTACGGGGATGCGAAGACAGTCATTGACAAAGTTCGGACTAGGGATAATCGGGATGTGAAAGGTGGACGGATACTTGAAGAAATTCAGAAGTTAAGACAGCTCTATCTGCGTTCTGAAGTGGCTTTTATTGGCAGGAGTAGCAATTGGGAGGCCCACGAGGTGGCTAGGAAGACCATTTCTTTGTTGCCTGCAGTTGTAGACACTTTCGATTTCTTTCGTTGGTTTGCTCTTGAGATGTAAACTTTTTTAGCTGTTTGCCTTGGTAATACAAGTGATCTATTGGTAAAAAAAAAAATATTGGTTTCTTGCTGAATGATGATGGATTTGGACAGCGCGCAGGTCAATTAAGAACCCAAGATGGCTAGAAAAATAGAATGTATATTCCAGGTCCATTTATTGATTCTCCATCCAAATCTTATTTTCGGGTCCTTGAAATGATTAATAATCAACAAACTAGCCCCAAATTCAAATATCCAACTCGGATAGAGATAAATATTACAAAGAATTCTTCCACTATGTAGGGGGTATTATTATCCTTATATAAATTTACTGAATTTTTAAGATCTAAAGCATCTACATCAATAGTATTTGGTTAAATCTAAATCGTACGTAATATTTAATTATAAAAGAGATTGTTTCGATATAGTGGGCATTTACAATGTGAACAGAGATAATGTAACCCGATTCACCCATCAAACTCCACTCAACTCAAGTGTACTTATCATTAAAAAAACTAACATTTTAGGAGAAATAATAACTGATTCATGGATAATATTGCTGTAAAAAAATATGTTATGTTTCATAAATGTAATAAATTTTGAATTGTGTTTTGCATAATTAATTATTTAAAAAAAATTCACCATGAAAAGTTGAAAAATTCTAACAAATTGAGACCTTAGACAAGAACCTCACCAACACTTCACAAATTGGCCGGACTTTCATTTCTGAGAAGACGTACGTCTCATGCTTCAAATTTGGCTTAGTTACGTTCCCCCCTTAAAATATTAAAACAGAAATACCGGCCTCTCTGAATATTACTCCTCTTCTTCCGTCCGGCCACTGACGAGACGCTCGAACGCTTGTTGAAGCATGCAAAAACGAATCACGGCCCTCAAATTCTCCATTTCCGATCCACACTCCAAAACCGCGACTTCCTCTACGTATGCACTTGTTTATATACGTACACAGAGCCAGAACCACAAAGAGAAAGCAAAAAAAGAAAAGGAAATCGGGTCCAATAATATACATGGCTGAGGTAATTATTATGATAGCGTTACTACTACGACTGTCGTCGTGGAGCTTGGACGCGGCGGAAGCCTACGTCGGCACGGTGCTGGAGGCCGTGGCGGATTCAGAAAATTTTCACAGGGGTGTCCTCTTAAAAATTAAATTTAATTAAATAATAAATTAAATAATTCGTATATTAAAAATATCATACTTGTATACATTTTTTATTAAAATTCATGATGTGTTTTCATATTTTGAAAAAATAATATAAATAAACTCCGTGTCTGCACTGTTAAAAAAAAATCTACATATCCTACTAGACAATACTTCACGAACTTATCACATATTCGATTTCTAACCTTGTTCTTAGTGTAGCTCGAAGTAGAAAAGACTCTTTCAACACTTGCCATGTAACCATAAAATCAATTCAAAATTAAGGGTAGCGTGTACGTAGTTTAATTATTAGGTATTAAAAATAGTTGGGGATAAAGAAATAGCGTTTTACTGTTGCATGATGTTTAAAATAGAATAACAAATGAGTAGCAACATAATTAGAATATGTTTGATAATAGTAGTGTCCTAGGTTGGAATAACACGGACTACCACTTATATTTTATTAATCATAAGCAAACTATTATCGAGTGTAGGATAATCATTTTTTCAAATGTTAGGGTGTCCCGGATTACCAATTATATTTTGTATACTCATACGAAACTATTATCGGAGGTTGGATAATCGTTTCCCCAAATTTTAGGGGTGTCCAGGGACACCCCTAGAGGCCCATGTATCCGCCCCTGGCTGGAGGTTCGGTGCAGCTTGGTGCAGGACGACCGGGAAGCGACGAGCCGGTCGATCGTGGCGACGACGAACAGTCTGGTGAGTTGGACGGAGCCGGGGCCGCCGTCGGCGTATCTGTGCGTGGCGCCGGACCGCGGCGACGACCAGCCGGATGTTTGGGGCTGGGCGTCTTGCGCCGAGGGGATTTCGAAGGATGAGTGCGGCCACTGTCTTGGTGGAGCTCAGGTTGCGTTGTTGTATGACTGCCGGGGTAAGGCAGGGGCGCATATGTATAGGCAGGACTGTTCTCTGCAGTACGACAGTTTTGACATCTGCCATCCACAGTGAAATTAGAGTTGGTGTTTGTGAAACTGTAACGTACTGATGATCGATAATAATAATAAAAAAAAACTTTATAGGTATAGGGGGTTTTGGTGACGTGAAGGGTTGAATCATGATTAAACAATAATTTCGACATAAAATATCTTACTGATGACTCTTCTGATACAATCTCGGGTATGGTTTTATGATATTTGATTATCACCGTACTGCATGCAGCTAGCTTTCGGTTGAATGGTGAAATAATTGAATAATGGACATGCGTTTGAGAAGTACAAGAACTAATCGATAGGGGTGGCAACGGGGCGGATCGGGGCCGGGTACCCCGGATCCGTTGCCCACCCACCATGGGCCTCGGGTATCCCCGTCCCCGGCCCAGACGGACTTGCGGGCTTGGATGGATAACCATCTCCGTCCCCAATGGTTAATCGGGTGCCCGCGGGTCTATAATACCCGCTACCAAATCATGAAAAACTGGAAATAAAAATGAAAAAGACAACAAAATTCTGGAAAATGGACACTTTATTCATACTGACTGGTCTTTTTAAACTTAAAAAGACTTCAAATAAACAACTGAAACTCTGAAAGCTTGCCAAGCAGCTCAGCAGCAACAACCAAAAACATCTGTTTCGTGTTTGTGACTAGAAATGATCAAATCAAAATATCAAATGAACCAAACAACCAAATAGAAGGACGTTCCCAAAATTCTAAATCTTATCCAAAAACAGTAGAATGAAATAGGTTCAAGCAACAGCAATAGCAACGCAGCAACATTCCAGCAACATCGAATCATTGAGAAATCATCCACCCGACCACCCCTGACCCTCATTCCAATCGATGTAAACCAGCAGACCAGCAATCATCAATTGAAACTGAATAAATTACACACAAGAGCAATGATTCAGTTAGTAAAGACTAAATGAATAATGCATCAACGACAACAAATGAAGAAGACAATTATACCTTGGTCCCACAGCAGATTACCAATCAGTCTTCATGGGCAAATGGTGATCTCATTAAGGTGAGTTCTGGACCTGAAAAAGCGGAACAATGCAAGTATAAGTATTCCTCAATGAAGTAATAGAAATTAGAACACATTATGGAAAAATGATCTATTGATCTTACCACCAGGTTCTGCCTCTTCCACAGTTGTATCTTCGAGTGTCATTGTTGAGAAGAGTCCATCCAATGCCTCCACAGTAGCCTCCGAATCTGCAAAGAACCAGTTCAATGAGTTAATACTATTATTAAAATGTAAACCAATAAACTTGAGAGATATAGTTGCATTTTACCTCGTTGCATGTCCTCCATTATCCAACTCCTAGTACACATCATTGCCTCCACAGTCGAATAATGCAGCCTGCTCCGGTGAGGGTCTAACAACCTCCCACCAGAACTAAATGCACTCTCAGAAGGCACATAAGTAATAGGGATTGCCAGAAAGTCCCTTGCGATTGATTGCAAGGTCGGATACTTCAAACCATTCAATTTCCACCACAAGAGCATATCAAACTCTGCTGTGCGAGGAATGATATCCTCAGCAAGATACATATCCAACTCAGTTGTAATCAAGGAAGTCTTACTCTTTTTCCTTTGACTTACAAAGAGTTCAAAGTCAAGTTCAGTGGCAGAGGCAGATCCAGAACCAGAAGAAGAAGTTCCAGTTTCAGAACCAGATTTTTTCTCAGCTTTGGTTTGATAATCACGAATCAAACCACATATCATTTGCTTGATATTCTCAGCAACCAAACCAGTTTCTGTATTCCCAAACTTTCCAGCATAGTATTCAATCACATGGAGTTTATATCTAGGATCCAAAACAACCGATACAGCAAGCACAAGATGGATATCATCCCAGTACTTATCAAACTTCAGTGACATTTGACTAGCCATTCCAAAAATCACAGGATTGGGATCAAGACCCCACTCATTCAGTTTAAGTCTGAGATCACATATCTTAGGGAAGAACAGATTGGCAGTCGGATATTTGGAACCAGAGAACATTTCAGTAATCTCAGAAAAGATTTCCAGCTTCCCAATCACAGTAGAAGCAAATTCCCATTGTTCACCAGAAGGAACTGATGTGTAATGATTGTCTCTCAAACTCAAACGAAAGAAAACATCCTTGTAGGGAATAGCAACAGAGAGCATATGATAGGTGGAATTCCACCTAGTTGGACAATCAAGGACTAATTTTTCTCAACAGGCAACTTAAGTTGCTTAGCAACTTCGAAGAAGGTTTGAACCCTCTTAGGTGTAGAATTCCAGTAAACTACACTCTCCCTAATCAAATTTATAGCATCCTTGATTGCATCCAAACCATCCCTTACAATCAAATTCAGAATATGAGCAGAACACCTCATATGAACCAATTTACCATCAAGCAACAAGTCACTGCTCAGAAGCTTAGTTCTCATGTGGAAAATCATGGAATCATTGGTGGTACAGTTGTCCAATGTGATTGAGGACAACTTACCATCAATGTTCCAATCCAAAAGACAGTCAAACAACCTATAAGCAAGCCTTTCACTGGTGTGAGGGGCTGGAACATACATAAATCTCATCATTATGTTACGGAGCTTCCAAGAGTTATCAATGAAGTGACCAGTTACTGCCATATAACCCCTTTTCTGATTTTTGGCAGTCCACAAATCTGTTGTAATTGCAACCCTCCCCAGGTTACCATCAATAATGGTCTGATATTTACCCCTTTCAACACCATACAAACTCAAAATGTCCTTTTTGACAGTGTTTCTACTAGGAACACTGAACTGAGGTTGAAGAGAACAGCAAAAACGTTTGAAACCCACATGATCAACAAGGCTAAGGGGGTACTCATGGACCAGAATCATTGAGCAAAGTTCCTTCCTAGAAACCTCATAATTGTACTGAGAAGCAGAGAGTTGAGGATTTCCAGCAGGTTTATAGTTAGGCCCAAGTATTTTTTGAGAACCATCATGTATCCTCTTTTGGATACATGTTTTGATATGGGTTCTTAGGTGTGAAGTTCCATTACTTGTTTCCCCACCAAGGGATTTACGACAGTACTTACACCTAGCCTTCATAACCCCATTAACCCTAACTCGGTTAAAGTGAGGCCACACATCAGAGGTTAAGTTACGTTGAGCTTCAAGCTCCTCAACATTACCAGGTTGTTCAGGTTGAGGTTGGATAGGTTGTTCAGGTTGAGGTTGGACTTGGACACCATTTTCAGGGACATCCACATTGGGAGCAAGGTCAACATTTATAGCAGGAGCACCTTCCATCTGACATAATATATATTAAGCCTTAGTTAATACTTAATAGTTATTAACTTAGTTACATTCCATCTGAACATTAAGCCTTAGTTATTAACATTAACTCATTAAGCCTTGCAAACAAACATCTCTACTTCTCTAGCAGCAAAATCACGCTTACAGTTTAATTAGTTTTACTTATTAGCTCGGTGAATCCACTGTTTGTCACAACAAGTTGCAGCATTATGAACAAACAGTCAAACAGACAAACACAGTGAGGTGAGGCTTAGGATAGAACTGGGATTACCTTCTCGGATTGGAGTTTTATGTGGACTGTTGAGTACCCAATGACAGTAGACTGCTCCTCACTGCTCACTGACTCTGTTCTGCTTCAGTTCTCTAAACCAGTAAACCCGATCCAAAGTTCCAAACGAGACCAACTTAGCCCAAACAAGAGTGAACAAGAAGAGTCAGTGAACAATGAACACAAAGCAAGTTAGAACTGGAATTTAATGCATGCATGTATGTATTATGAGACCACTAACCCGAAAACCAGATCAAGAAACTTACCCTCGACGACTGGACTCTGTCTGCTTCAGTTCTCTAAACCAGTAAACCCAATCCAAAGTTCCAAACGAGACCAACCTAGCCCAAACAAGAGTGAACAAGAAGAGTCAGTGAACAACGAACACAAAGCAAGTTAGAACTGGAATTTAATGCATGCATGTATGTATTATGAGACCACTAACCCTAGAGGAGATCAAAAAACTTACCCTCGATGACTGGACTCTGTCTGGATGCTCGGGCGCTCGACTGGGTGTTCTTGTTCTCGATTTCAGAACTCAGAAGATGGCGTGGTGAGAAACGACCTCTGCGCTCTGAATCCCCCCTATATATACAAGTACAAGAAAAGTCAGTAGAGAGTTAGGGGAACGGGGAATCAGGGAAGAAATTTGAAAGAAAAGATAAGAAACCCAGAATTAACTTATCTTTTCTCGAAGAATCAGCGATTCGGACTTCCAACAAGGCAATGACTCGTTTTTGGACTGCGGCCGACGAAATCTTCGTCGGATGGTTGCTCTTTGAGCCATGCAATTGGTCGAATGGAGGATTTGATGAGGGGAAATGACGAAAAAAAGGCCAGATCGCGATTATCTAGCGATCTGATCGCTAATCGCCAGAGAGGAGGCAAAGAGAAGAAGGAAACTAGGGTTTCTGTTCGTTTTGGTGGAGAATGGAAAATGAGGCGGCTGCTAGGGTTTCTCCAAGGGAAAGCAGAGATTATATACGCCCTCCAAACGCCGTCGTTTTCTACACGGTTAATCCGTCAGGCGGGTCGCGGGGCGGGGCGCGGGGCGGATACTGGGCTAACCACCACCACCCGAAAACCATGGTTGCGGGTTTCGGGTTACCCGCCACCCGTTGACGGGCCAGAGAACCCCAACCTCATGGGCCCTTATCGGGCGGGCTTCGGGCGGATACCCGGATTTGGGCCCCGGCCTGCCATCCCTACTAATCGATGTTGTAACAGCTCAAGAATAATAACTTAATATATCAAGTAATTTTGTGGGCAATGACTTACCCGCTACCCACACACTACTCACCCGCCACCCACCCAAATATGATGGGTGACGAAAAAGATGCGCTCACCCCCATCCACCGCATCCACCCAAACAAATAATGAGTGGATTATGATCTGGTGGATTGGAGTGGGTTTAGTGGTTGACCCACCCATTATTTATCCTAGAGGAGCAACTCAATTAATTAAGATTTAAGAACCAAAATGACTAGAAAAAATGTAATGTATTTAGGGGTGGCAGTCGGTCGGTTTCGGTTTAACTGAAAACCGATTTCTCGGTTATCGGTTAAACCGAGCAACCACCTCCTACTGTCGACCACCGACCGTGAGGGACACCACGGCTAGCCGACCACAGACCGGTCGGTTATCGGTTTTGGTTCGGTTAGTCGCATACCCAAAAACACTCCCTTCTCTAAAAGAAAAATATTAAAAAAAAACAAACGGAAATTCCCTACCACTAAATCCTTATCTTCTTCCTCCTTCTCTCTCCTTCCTTCCTCTCCAAAAAGACCCACCAGATAACACAGACCACTTCTTCCTTCTCTCTCCTTCCTCCATTTCAAACCCACAACAGACAACACCCAACCACTCATTCCTTCCTTCATTTCAGGTATAGACACCACCGCGGCGGCCGGTCACGGCACTCCTTCCTTCTCCCTCCTTCCTTCTTCCATTTTAGATATGGACACCACACGGAGCAGAAGCATAGGCGCGGCGGCGGCGAGTGGAGGCGGAGGTCGAGCCGGCGCGGTTGGCGATTCGAGGAGGAGGGTTGGGGACAACGCACGCGAACGGCGGAGCGGAGGGCTGGGGTCGTCGTCGCCGGGGTCGGAGGGTGGAGATGCAGAGATCGACGGGGGGCGATGCGTAGGCGGAGGCAGAGGCGTACGGCGCGACGCTTATCGCGAGGGGAAGCAGGCGGAGGGCAAGGTGCAGGGAGAGGCGAGGTGGACGACGACGCGGCGGCAGAGGTGCGGCACTGCGGCAGAGGCGACTGAGGTGGACAAAGGGGGGAGAGTTTTGTTGAGACTTGAGATCTAGGGTATGAGGAAGAGAGTGGAGGTGGAGATGATGGACAGATTTTGGGGAAGGTTAAGATTTAAATGGGTCTCGGTTGGGGCCGGTTAGTCGGATAACCGCGGTTAATCACCGTCGGTTACTCGGTCAACCGACCCCTTTCTTTTCCTAGCCGACCACCGACCGTCAAGCTAATCGGTTGGTTTTCGGCTAGCTGGTAACCGGCTGGTTCGCAATTATAACCGACGGTTACCCGCTAACCGGCAACTGAAATGGCAGTCCTAAATGTATTCCAGGTCCGTTTATCCTCTAGCCAAATCTTTAATTCTGGTCCATGAAATTATTAATAAACACGCCCCAAATCCAAATATCCAACACGGATAGGGATAATTTATTAATGAGACGTTACTGATACATGATCAAGTAGACTAAATTTATCATAATGGAAACAACATATTCAGTTGATGATATGAAAAATCTCGTGTTTCAGCTTAAGTGCATTTTAGCTATCTCCTTCCTCTGCTTCATTCCCATTATGGGGAAAATGATAAATGATTCATGCCATAAATACAAATTGATTGGGTTGCGTGAAAAAATATGTATGTACATAAATACAAATTGATTTGTGTTTACCATAATTAACTATTTCAAAAAAAAAAATCAGTATGAAATTGAAAAGATGAAAGTCTTAAAAAAAATTGGAGAGTTCAAACAGGATCCTCACCACCAACAATCACAGAGGATTGGCCGGACTTAATTTTACGAGAAGACGTACGTCTCATATGCTTCAGTTAAAATATTAAACAGAAACACCGGCCTATCTGAATATTACTCTTCTTCCGTCCGGCCACTGAAAATCACACTGAAAGAGACGATCTGAATCCTTGACAAATCATGCAAAATAGTAGATAGATAGTTAATTCATCACGGCACTCAAAATCCTTTATTTCGATCCACAATCCAAAACACCGCGACTCCGTCTATGTACGCACTTCGCAATGATGAGGGCCGCTTTTTGGGGGGTTTCGCTATGAATTCAAGAGGCGGGTCAATTACAAGGGCTGAGCTCCTCGGGGTTGTGTATAGGTTGAGATGTGCTTGGGATCTTGGTGTCAGGAAGGCGGTGTTGCAAACGGATTCGAAAGCGACAATTGACTTGATTGGTTCTGCTGGCTCATCTCATCCGCACTTCACGCTGGTCTCGGAGGTTGATGCAGCTGAATTGGGAGATCCGGATTGAGCATATATACAGAGAAAGAAATGTGGTGGCGGTCCTGGCGGACTTCATTACGTCAACTGGCCATGCTCTTGCGGTGGGTGTCCACCAGATTACGTCCCCAAGCCCAGCTCTCTGCTACTGGTTGATGTATGATTTAGTTGGGAGTGAATCTCCGAGATTTTTCCAGAAATAGCACTGTTTAATTTTTTTTTTCCAAAAATAGCACACAACTCCGAAAAATTCCAAAAATAGCACCATTTTTATAAAACCGCCACCCGGAGGTGCGTTTTTCGATGATAACACCACCCGAGGGCGCGTTTTTCGATGAAACGCCACCCGAGGGCGCGTTTTTCGATGAAAGCCGCACTGGTAGGGAGCGGTTTTGCAGACCGCACCCCCAGGGTGCGTTTTGGTTGCAAACCGCACCCCCAGGGTGCAATCTGTTCTTTTTTTTTTTTTTTTTGCAAACCGCACCCCCAGGGTGCGTTCTGTTTTTTTTTTAAAAAAAAAATCCTAACTTAGGTGGAAACTTCAAACGAACGTATCTTTATGTTCGGGTATCCGATCGTCGCGATTTTTTTTTTGATTCCGCATAACTTTTTGAGATCTTGCAAGCCGAAGACAGCCAAAGGTGGTTTGGTCTCGCCTTCGTCCCAAAAAATGTCGTTTGCTACCCTGAACGAACTTTTTCCCGATTTCGTCAAACTTTGGACAACCATAACTTTGTGCTCCAAAATCCAAATGTCATGAAATTTTTTTTTATTTCGTATAAATTTTTAAGGAATACAACTTTTATCATAGACATAATTTCAAAATGTACGTGGATTGCTGAGAAGGGAAGATAAGCTATTCCCAAAATCCTGTATATCCAAAAATAATTCCTGTTTTGAAAATACATTCCTAGTAAAAATTGTAGTCCTTAAAAAGTTATGCGAAATAAAAAAAAATCATGCCGTTTGGATTTGGAGCACAAAGTTACGGTTGTCCAAAGTTTGACGAAATCGGAAAAAAGCTCGTTCGGGGTAGCAAACGACATTTTTTGCTATGAAGGCGAGACCAAACCACCTTTGGCAGTCTTCGGCTTGCAAGATCTCAAAAAGTTATGCGGAATCAAAAAAAAATCGCGACGATCGGATACCCGAACATAAAGATACGTTCGTTTGAAATTTCCACCTAAGTTAGGATTTTTCAAAAAAAAAAAAAAAAAAAAGCAGAACACACCCTGGGGGTGCGGTTTGCAAAAAAAAAAAAAAAACAGATTGCACCCTGGGGGTGCGGTTTGCAACCAAAACGCACCCTGGGGGTGCGGTCTGCAAAACCGCTCCCTACCAGTGCGTTTTTCATCGAAAAACGCACCCTCGGGTGGCGTTTTCATCGAAAAACGCACCTCCGGGTGGCGGTTTTACAAAAATGGTGCTATTTTTGGAATTTTTCGGAGTTGGGTGCTATTTTTGGAATTTTTTTTTAAACAGTGCTATTTCTGGAAAAATCTCTGAATCTCCCAGACTTGTTCTTGAGTAAGGATTAGGCGCCCTTAGCGTCCTCTTGTTACAAAAAAAAAAAGTACACGTGAGTTGAGTGGAGTTTGATGGGTGAATCGGGTTGCATTATCTTTGTTCTCACTATAAATGCCCACTATATCGAAACAATCTCTTTTGTAATTACATATTAAATATTACCTACGATTTTCATTTAACTAAATAATATTGATGTAGATGCTTTAGAACAGGAGCAGTGAAACAGCTGACTGCCAGTCATGCTAAAGAACAAGCACAAAGGAAACCAGGAGAGAAGGTTTGGAGAAGACAAGAACAAGGAAGAACAAGGGGACATAACCCTCCCCAGCTTACCCCGCAAAAGAGGGGACTAAAACCGATGGAGGAGGACATTATCCAGGGGGAGAATGAAAGGAAAAGTAAAAAAAAGGCGAAGACTCTAGTCTTTCCCAAACCAGCAGACACAGAGGATCTCGAACACAACAAGAAGATGGTTGGCGATGTGGCGGATCCTGATAGCACTCAGGGCCGCCCAGCCCAATGAGCATCCTAAGCTACAACTATCGGGGGGTGGGAATACCCCGACAATTGAGAAGGTGAAGAGTGAAGACGTTATTACGTCAAACCAATCCCGAAGTGGTCTTCTTGATGGAGACGAGGCAGTATGACAAAGAATGGAAACAAAAGATAAAGGAATTTGGATACTATGATGGGCAAGGTGTAGCAGCAGGAGAGAATAGAGCTGGAGGACTTCTCCTCATGTGGAAAGAGGAAGTGCTAGTTGAAGTAAAGAATTGTACAAGGAACTACATTGATGCAAAAATTAAATGGACCAACTAACAGAGAGAATGGCGCTTGACTGGCATGTATGGATGGCCATAGAAAAAAAAAACAAACACAAGACGTGTGAATTGCTGAAAGAACTCTACCATCGAGTTCAAATGCCTTGGTTGGTGGTTGGAGATTTCAATCTAATAACTGATTATCTGGAGAAGAATGGCAGCCATGGCCCTGAGATTAGAGAAATGGACATGTTCAGGCAAGCCCTAGACTACTGTGGTCGATCTAGAGGATTGTGGATACTATGGATGAACCTTTACTTGGGAAAACAACAAAAGTGATGGGGACTACACTTAAGAGAGGTTAGATAGGGCGGTGGGAACAAATGACTGGATGGATTGCTTCCCTAACATGCGAGTATATCATTTGGATCGTTGTGGATCTGACCACATCCCAATACAGATTAGATTGGATCTAGAAGAAGAGGATATTACCTGGGGTTGGAGTTTCAGGTATGAGCCTTATTGGGAAAGGCATAAAGACTGTCGAGCAGTGATTGAGGAGGGCTGGCTGGTGCAGGGTCCTGTAGGCATCATGGACAGAGTACAAAGCTGCAGGGATAAACTCCAGACCTGGAGCTCTGAGGATTTTGGTTCCTTGAAAAAGAGAAGAAAACAAGCTGAAAAAGCTCTGCGGATTTTGGAGAAACGGAAACGATCAAAAGTCGTGCTATTACAAAGAAAAGTAATAGAGAAAGAGCTCAAAGAAATTATTTTACAGGAGGAAATCAAATTGAAAAAGAGATCTAGGGAGGATTGGCTTAAAGAAGGGGACCAAAACAAAGGCTATTTCCATCGAAAAGCATCCGAGAGGCGAAGAAGGAACACAACAAAAAAAAACTACAGGATGAAAATGGGAAAGTTTATGCAAGACAACATGAAGTGACCAGCTGCCTAGTCACTTACCTAAAGACCCTCTTTAAAGCAGGAACAAGACCAAGCAATAGCATAATCTTGGAGGCAGTAACAGCAAAGGTCACCCCAGAGATGAATCAGGAGCTCCTTTTACCATTTACTGATGAGGAAATCTGGTACGCTCTAAAACATATGGGGCCAAACAAGGCGCCAAGCTCGGATGGTATGCCTGCTAGATTCTTCCAAAAAAATTGGACAGTTGTAGGCTCAGCAGTGAAAGAGGAGCTGAGAAGCTACTTAGAGAGTGGTGAATTCCCCCTGAATTAAACCACACTCTAATAGCTTTGATACCAAAATCAAAGAACCCTACAACTCCTCTTGAGTTCAGGCCTATTAGTCTATGCAAGGTCTTGTAGAAGATTATGTCCAAAGTCCTAGCAAACAAACTAAAAAGAGTTCTAGACAAAGTCATTGGAGAAGCACAAAGTGCTTTTGTGCCTGGAAGGTATATAACGGATAACGTTCTGATTGGCTTTGAGTGTTTCCATGCCATGAAACAGAAAAAGAAGGCAAAAAAGGGATTGATGGCAGCAAAACTGGATATATCTAAAGCCTATGATAGGGTGGAGTGGTCTTTTCTTTAGGACATGATGATGAAGTTGGGTTTTGAGAAGCGTTGGGTTAAGCTATTATGAATTGCATCACCATAGTTTCTTATTCGGTATTAGTTAATGGCCATCAGTCAGAAACTTTCACCCCTGGAAGAGGTTTGAGACAAGGAGACCCTATCTCTCCTTATCTCTTCCTGATGTGTGTAGAGGGTCTTTCTGCTCTTACTAACAAGGCAGTTAATGATGGAAGACTTCATGGTTTAAAGGTTTCAACGAGAGGACCTTCCATCTCACATTTGCTTTTTGCAGATGACAGTATATTCTTCCTACGAGCTACCCCTCAAGAGTGCCAGCAGCTGAAAGAGATCCTAATGCACTATGAGGAGGATTCTGGCCAGGTGGTGAATATCCAGAAATATGAGATTAGCTTCAGCCCCAGTGTTAAGACTGAGACACGACTCCTTTTGGCCAATTGCTTGGGAATGAAGCAAGTGGAGAACCATAGCAAATATCTGGGTTTACCTACTGTCATAGGTCAAGGAAAACGAGCAGTTTTTAATGTCCTAATTGACAGAATAAGAAAGAAAATTAAGCACTGGAAGGGGAAGACTCTTTCTGTAGCAGCTCGGGAGGTTCTGATAAAAGCAGTAGCTCAATCTCAAGCTACCTATACTATGTCAGTGTCTCAGGTGCCCACTAGAGTTCTTGATGAGATAAGAAAGGCTATTTCTAGCTTCTGGTGGGGACATCCAGAAGGAAGAGCGTAGGATTCCTTGGAAAGCTTGGAGGAAAGTGTGTAAACCGAAAGAGGAAGGCGGGATGGGGTTTAGAGACCTGAAAGCGTTTAATCTAGCCTTGCTGGGAAAACAAGTATGGAATCTCTTTATCAATCCAGAATCCCTGATTGCTAAAATGCTTAAGGCCAAATACTATCCTAACTCAAACATCCTACAAGCTAGAGTGGGGTACAACCCGAGTTACACATGGAGGAGCATTATGGCAGCGCAACAACTGGTAAAGTGTAGTTTAAGATGGAGAATAGGGGATGGATCACAGGTGAATATTTGGGGAGAGAAATGGATAGCAGGAGGAGAGGATTCTGATTATCGACTCTCAACACCTCCACTGCCTATAGAGGAGATAGTTAAAGTCTCCGATTTAATTGACCACGAGAATAGAACTTGGAGAAGCAATCTCCTCCAACACTACCTAAACCCAAAAGATCGAAAGAGGATCACAGGGATCCCTATTCCCAGACAACCTGCAGATGATGAACATGTCTGGAGTAAAGAGAAAGATGGAGTCTACTCGGTCAAATCTGCTTACAAATTAGCTACAAGGGGCCTCGCAATTCTTCACGAAGATGTCTCCCCAAATGGGGCTGTCGCAGATGAGGAGGGAGAGATTGAACTCTATGACCCGATGAACTGGAAGAGAATGTGGAGTCTTATGCCCCCCCCCCCCAAAGTAAAAATCTTTCTCTGGAAAACAGCTCACAACATACTACCTATTGGGAAAAACATTGAGGGGCGCAAGAAGGATGTTGCAACGGAATGTCCCTTTTGTCACCAAGAGGAAACTCAGAATCATATATTCAGAGAGTGTCAATGGGCGATAAGGGTCTGGAGATCTTCTACGTTTAGGCCCCTATTTGAAATAGAGCCTGAACTATCGATGGGGAGTTGGCTCTGTGAAATTATGGAGAGGATTGATGATGATATTCTCGCTCAAGTAGGAATGCTGTTGTGGACGATGTGGAATAAAAGAAACAACCAAATGTTCAACAACAAGAAGGCGGAAGAGTGGGAGATTGTTCAAAAAGCGCTAAATTATTGGGAGGAATTCACAGATCATCACCGTCAAGCAACCATAGAGAAGGTGGAGGAACAACACACCTGGAGGAGACCACCAGCGGGCTGGACTAAGGTCAACGTGGATGCGGCGGTGCTGAAGGAAGGAGGGACAGGATTAGGAGTGGTAGCGCGAGATTCGGATGGGAATTTCGTCATGGCGGCAGTCCGCATGGAACGAAATGCATGGCCGCCGGAGCTGGCTAAGCTTCGGGCCATCAAATTTGGTCTGGAAATGGCGAAGGAGGAAGGATTTGCTGTTGTGGTGATGGAGACGGACTGTCAAAATGTTGTTCTCAAGCTCCAAAGGAAAGAGGAATCACGGTTGGAGACTGGTGTGCGAGTTAGAGAGATTCAGGATCAGGCAAATCAAATCGGTTCGATCGAATGACGGTTCGGGCGAAGGGAAGGGAACCAGGCAGCACATGTAATGGCCCATGTCAGATGTGACAGAAATGGGCCGGACGACCCCCAATTGTTCTATTGGACTTGTTAGCAAATGAGCCCATAGCCAATTAATAAAATTCCAGGAACTTTCTATAATAAAAAAAACCCTACATAGTGGAAGAATTCTTTGTAATATTTATCTATATCCGAGTTAGATATTTGAATTTGGGGCTAGTTTGTTGATTAATTATTTGAAGGACCCGAAAATAAGATTTGGATGGAGAATCAATAAATGGACCTGGAATATACATTCTATTTTTCTAGCCATCTTGGGTTCTTAATTGACCTGCTGTCCCAAGCCCATCATCATTCAGCAAGAAACCAATATGGAGCTAGCTACAAGTGAATTTCCAGCCCAAGAAATCGAATAGCAAGTAATTCGTAAAACAGTATCGCAGGTCACAGTGAAAACAAAATTTTGGTTCAAATGTTTCGTACCGTTAAAAAGCAAGTTCCAATAAGAAATTTTTTTTCCGTCGTACCACAAGCAACAAACCTCCTCTCGACCGCCGCCCGCTCATCATCGATGGCAGATTTCATAGATCTCGTAGCGCAGGAAGCAGTCGGTCCTCCACACGTGCCCACCTGCCATATACTGGCACTGGTAGTTCATCAACCCATTCTGCGCATCCGAAAGACAGTCCTCGCAATCTTTCTTCGTGATCCGCTCCGCGCAGTACGCCATGGCCCAGACATCCGGCTGGTCGTCGCCGCGGTTCGAGGCCGCGCAGGCATACGCTCCCCGAGGCCCCGGCTGGGTCCCAGTGATCAGGCTGTCGGTGATGGAGACGATCACGTCGTGCATGGCCGCCCTGTCGTCCCGCACCAAGCTGCAGTTGAACTCCACAACCTGGCTGTCGTAGATGGCGCCCACGTTCCCACAAGCTGATATTAGTAGTAGTAGTAGTACTGCAGCCATGGCGATGAAGCTCGCTGCTGCTACCAGCTCCGCCATGTAGATGTATATATATGTTGTGGTTGGTTCTCTTATTTATTGATCAACCAGTGTTTGCATATATATACTTGTGGAAGTGCATCTAGATGATAGTCTGGATCGTGGGGTAAGGAAGTGGTTAAGTATCATACATGGACTTGTATAATATCTAACATAATTTTCTTTTGAAAACTCGAGTTATTGGGAGCAACTGGTTCATGACATGGTATCAGAGTTGATTTGTCCTTGATGTCACGTCACGTGTTCAAGTCCTCACGACCTTCGATATTAACCGTTGTCTTTCAAGCACATGGTATGGTGGGCCTGTGCAAGTTTTAAGCCCATGAGTTGGCTTTCGTGTGAGGGGGGCGTGTAAGGAAGTGGTTAAATACCATACATAAGCCTGTATAAAATGATTTAACATCTGACATAGCCTTCTCCGAAAATTCGAGTTGTTGGGAGCAACTAGGTTCATGACGGTGGGTTGAATGTGGATCCAAATTGAATGAGAGTGCCGTGAGAAACTGTGTCTCGTATACGGGGCGTGGTTAGATAAGGATGGATGAATATTGGGTTCGGCGTATTTTTGGTCGTGTAGTTTCTTGTGCGGATGTGTTTTTGGTATATTCTTTCTTGTGGTTTACGAAGTATTCGTTTCTTTCTGTGCAATTTTTGGTGGATATGGCTGGCGGCAGAGCTGGCTGGTTGGCCGGCGCTCTCTCTGTATGTATGTATTGATATTGATGGATGCTATGGAAAGCTAACCGGCACGGCAGTGGGGGCCGGACAGGAGAGTGTGGGAGGGGGAGGGATTCGGCCGCCGATGAGTATTCAGACGAGCATTCTTGCTAATATTTTATCGAGGATACACAAGTGGAAAGGAAAAGACGTACGTACTGACTGTCTTGTCATGATGAAATTAGTTTTCCAAACTTTATGAAGAATGAAAGGTTGAGAGATTGCACTATATAGTAATTATGCAACATAGAGTTATGTGTTCTTTTCCCTTATAAATGTGCCCTAGCTAGGGGAGATATATGGATTACATTTTGTTATTATTCAAAGCTGTGATCATGATACAATATTCTAACTAAGTTGTGGTTCTTGCTCATGCTCCATTGCTCTGCTCCATCTCTTAGTTTAATATGGCCATTTCCCATCCAACTTGGTAGGGAAATTTGGTCCCATATCGCGCTGAGAGCTAGCGATTATCAAACTCTCGTTACAGAGTTGAAAAGAAAGGAAGCATGGGAACGAAACGTATTTGTAGTGGTGAATTGATAAGTTTCAATTTTCAAATATATGGCAGTTAAACAGTATCTTCTCCGACAGTGGCGTAGCCAGTAATTCATTTAAGATAGATCCAACGTAAAAAAAAAAACATGCAGTTGTTTCAGGATGTGCTTTCATATAATTCTGAAAAGTTTTTAAAATGCATTAATCGTGCAAATTATAAGAGATGTACGTTAAGATAGTACTCCACCGAAAAATCATTCATGATTTCATCACCCGTCTAGTTCTGAAGTACTGTTTATTTACGTTGTTCATTATAGTAAGTGCTATTTCAACACTCACAAGTCACAAGTCACAAGTCACAAGTCACAATCGCTACTGATAGCAACTAAACACCCTAAGTTTTCGCTTATTAAACTTAGTTACAATATATATGAATAGAGATCACAAAACATATATAACATTACTCTTTTTGGTAAAGTCGTTTAAAACAACAGAGAGATCTTGTATCCAACTTCCAATCACATAAAAAAAAATTTACTATATCTTTTGAATACAAGGCGATGCAAATGACCTATTTGATCTCGTGGCTCCGCCACTGTTCTCCAACGACTAATCCACAGAGTTTTTGGTACATGTAAAAACGCCTCTTCAACATAAAAATGAACACAGGAAATTAAAGAAACTTATGAAGAGAAATTAAGGAAAGAAACTCAGTCGCGTGAAACTTTGGCTTCATGAATCCTTCCTCGACTAGGATTGATTCCTCCTCCTAGCTAAGCTTCATCGATTATCCACGGCAGAATTCATAGTTCTCGTACCTCAGGGCGCAGTCCTGCATATACATATGCGCCCCTGGCCTGCCCGCGCAATACGCGCTGCTCATCAGCGCGTCCCGAGCACGCGCCAGGCAGTCGCCGCAATCGGCCTTCGTGACCCTGTCGGAGCAAGACGCGCCGCCCCAGGCGTACGGCGGCGGATCGCCTTGATACGGAACGGCGCAGAGATATTCCGGCGGAGGCCTGGGGTTCGTCTGGTTTATCAGGGTGTCTGTGATGAGCTTGATCTCGTCTCTCCTGGCCCGGCTATCGTCCCACTCCGTGCTGCACCCAACGTCTAGAACGGTGCCGTCGTAACCGGCGCTTTTCGCCACCTCGGCCAAGTTCCACGCCGACGCCAGTGTTATTGCGACGACGACGACGACGATCATGTAGCTCGCAGCTGCGTGCGCTGATGGTGAAGCCATGTGCATATATATATGGCGCCTGCCCTTGATTTCTTTTTTTTTTTTTTTTCTTAGAACCTAGTTTATGGGTTTCGTACTCACTCACTGGCTTTCGAGAATCGTTATTAGCGGTGTCTATATAAAGGAAACTGGTTAAGAGCAAGGTCCACCAAACAGCGGGCTGTTCCATTTTTTTATATTTTTTACGATCCTAAATATTAACGGTTAATTTAAACACAATATATGATATAATGTGTCTGTACAAATTTCATTCGCTATGCTATACTTACTATTTGTTTGATTTGTCTCTTCAATTTGTTTGGCCTTCGGTTGGTCGAGATTCTGTGCTATGGAAACCAATAATTGGCATTTGGCAAAGGGAGTGGGTACAGAAGAACAGATGGTATGGAAATGAAACCAAAAACGAAGATGGAGACGTACGTCTACCACAAATTTTGTTTGTTTGTTTGTTCTCCACTCGTAGATAGATGCTCCCTATCAAGGTTGCTAAACCTTTACTCGGTTTCTCGGTTCAATAGGATCCGACCGAAAACAGTCATATAAATAGTAATTGGAATATATTTCGGTTAGACGGTTTTGATAAAAAAGTCAAACTCGAGTTAAATTAGTTAAAACCGGGTTCAAAGATAAGGATGGATTTTTTTTTTTTAAAAAAATAATAATTATAATAATCGGTAATATATGAATGTAGATTATTGAGATTATCTCACGTATTATGTTAATAACGACTTGAAATGATTGAACTCGATCTAATCATTAAACCTCATACCACTAGTTAAAACGATTTGACAATCTTGCTCTATAGCATCGGTGGAACCCGAACTCGTAGAAATCCAACCTAACCCAATTTGGATAAACTGGATAAAATTAATTGCTTATGGGTTTTGGGCCGGGTTAGGATAAATTTGGATCTTCCGAATGGGTATGGATTGCGGATTCCGTGAACTTTCAGGGTTGGGCCGCTTCCCATATTGGGCCTGGTAATATGGCCTGTGAAGAATATGTGGAAGGAGAATTACAATTTTTGGTGGTTCAGTTCAGTATCATCCAGCTGCCGATTTTCCCTACTTTCTTCCCTTCTCCTCCGGTTACCGGCGGCGGATGCTGCACTTCGTATACCGTTTGTGATTGAAGCTTTGGGTTGCTCTGGCCTCCATTCTCGAAAAATTAGCCATCTCCGGTCAGTTCTTCACAGATACTCTTTCATTTCTCCAATATTCTTCCTGTCATTCATATAGCACAGCAGCGACATTTCGGTGCCCTAGTCCTGTTTCTGCACTCTCGATAGTACAAGATGGGTGCATTTAGACTAATTAGTATAATTTCATATCGGAGAACCATTATAGCATTGAGTTCTCCGGCTGCCCAAGTCAGCGTAATTTCTCAGCTACTTGGGATAAGAAGTTTCACTTCCCAGGTTGCACCTCAAGAAGAGAAAGATGGGCCTTCCTTCCCGGTATCTTATCTAATGACCTCACTTGGGTTCTCACCAGACGGCGCCAAATATTCATCCAGGTATTTGAATTTCCAGACGGCGGAGAAACCCGATGCGGTTGTTAATCTGCTGAGAAGTCATGGATTCTCCAGTACCCAAATTGCCAAATGCATTAAGGGCTACCCCAGTGTACTTGTGCTGCATCCGGAGAGGATACTTCGTCCCAAACTTGACTTTCTTCTCTCTCTTGGGATTCCTTCCCTCGAGCTCAACAAGGTCGTCTCTTCAAATCCATATCTGTTGATTATGAGCTTAGAGAAATGCCTGATTCCTCGGTGTAATTTCCTCAAGGAAGTCCTGGCTCGTGACGATGAAGTTGTGAGAGTCCTGAAGCGCTCTCAGAGGTGCTTTGTTGGCACTATACAGAACAACATTGTTCGCAATCTAGCACTTCTTAGGAATCTTGGAGTGAGCAAGAATGCCATCGCTTACTTAGTGTCCAACTTCCCTCATGTGGCTTTCAAGGTTCACTCTGATTTTGAAAAAAGAGTTGAGCTCGCCAAGGAATTTGGATGCGATCCACTGAAGTGGAACTTTGTTAGTGCAATTAGAGTGTTTTCCAGTGTGAAGAAATCGAGCTGGGAGAAGAGATTAAGGGTGTATGAGAGGTGGGGGTGGTCAAAGGATTTGATTATGTTGGCTTTCAAGATATTTCCTCAGTGTATGTGCAATTCGGACGAGAAGATCATGCAGACAATGGACTTCCTTGTGAACAAACTCGGTTGGGAATCGGAGGCTGCTGCTAGGTTCCCAAATATCTTCAGTTTAAGCTTCGAGAAGAGGGTTGTTCCTAGGTGTTCCGTCCTGCAGCTTTTGAGGCTGAGAGGGTTGATAGATGATATGCCTTGCTTGGGTACTTTCTTGTGTCCTACAGAGAATTGGTTTAAGGAAAAGTTTGTGGTCGAATATCCGGATGATATCCAGGCTGAACTGTTGGATCTGTATGAAAGACGAGTGAATGTCGTTGATTTTCGCACTATGGCTGTGGAAGATGTCAAATCAAGATCCTAGTTGTTCCGTATTAACTATGTGCTTGGTTTTGACAGATGCCCGAGAACAACGTATTGCGTTTTCATTGATCTTTAAGTTTATCTAAAGTTCTTGCTTGTTGTTCTGATGTTGTGCTGGGCTGCTGGCATAAGCAAATGCTGGCAATATTTGGCCCGTGCACCTTCTCCTTGAAAATACGCTATGGACAATGAGTTCCTGGATGATACTGTTACTGCTTCTTCCTCGTAGTCCTATATCTTATGGATCGCCTCTGGATGTTTCAGTAACTCATCCATCGTCCACTCTGATGTCACTATTTCTACCGATGATAGCTTCATGTGAGTTAAAATGCAAGCATAGATCGAATGCTGATGTTCTAGAATGGGCGCCTGGTGGAGTGCAAGGGCAAAGAACCAAAACTGCAACTCTGCAAGGTCTATAGATAAGGCACAGTCAGCTGCAGGCATTGCATTTATGGAATGCAGAGGTGAAAGTAAAGTGCAGCATCTACGGGAGAAGTATAGAGCTTACGAGAAGAACATGGCGAAGACAACGCACGTTTGGTTGAACAAGTGACGAGCTAGTCCAAGAAACCAAACCAAGCATTATTGCTCGGAGCTAGCGGGTGATTGTCAAACTCTCGTTACAGAGTTGAAAAGGAAGGATGATCGATGACTTCGTGGGAATGAAACAAATTCGTAGTGGTTAATTGATAAGTTTCAAAAAGCGCGGTTGAACACTATCTTCTCCAACAACGATGTAGTTAAAAAAAATTCTAATTCAATGTAAAATAAATAAATAAATAAATAAAACATATATTTCAGAATGTGTTTTCATATTCTCAAGTTTTTAAAATATATTCCTTGCGTAAATTGTGAGGGATGTTAATATAATGCACCGAAAAATCATTCATGATTTCATCGTTCATCAAATTCTTAAGTGTTTCTTTATGTTGTTTATTATAGTAACTGTTATTTCAACACTTGCAATTGCAACTTATAGTAACAACTTAATTACAATATATATGAAATAAAAATTACATAGAGATTTTTGGTAAAGTTATTTACGACAATAGAAAGATCTTGCATCCAATCCAAAGTCACATAAGAAATTAACCACATTATTTTGTTTGTTTGTTCGTTCGTACTCATAAATGTGATGAGTATTAATCAGTGCATTAAAAATACGTGGATAAGTTTTGAAAGTTATAGAGAGATTGATTGATGGTTGATTATTCTGATTCTGATTATACTTCAGATGTTCACTTAAAGAGATCTATGATCAGTTACGTATTTGCTCTCTTGAAGGTTTTGTTATTAGTTGGAAGGCGCGACTTTGCAGCCTATAGTTACTTTGTCTATCATTGAAACATAGCACATGGCATTAAGAGAAAATACGAAGGAGGAAATATGGTTGAGAAGTCTTATTAGTGGTTTGAGTTTACATCATGATTGGGTTGTGGTCTATTGGCAATATGTATGGTCAAGAATCAATCAACTCCATCATCAAAGGAATCATTTCCTGACGTGAGGTATCATTTCACGAGAACATAAAAGAGAATTAAAGTGAAGGCCATAGCCACCATTATTAATCATGTTGATATGTTCATAAAGTCCGCACGACAAATTTCAGCACTACTTGGACTTTGCTAAAGCCTAAATGTTATAAGTTGTTAATGCCCGTAGGACATTTTTCAACAAAAACCAAAGCTCCATTCGCCAACCTGATAGCAGTTCTTCAACCCAATTTTTTTTGGGTTAATTGCAAGGTTGGTCACTAGATTTACTAAAAACGTTCATGTTTGGTCACTGCAAATATTTAATTTCATTCATGGTCACTAAGATTAGTTTAATAGTTCAAGTTTGGTCACTCTCCGTTAAACTCCGTTAGTTTTTGCTGATGTGGCAGTCAACTATTATAGTTGACCGTTAAATGAGTGACGTGGCCTATAAAAAAATATTAAAATTTAAATATTTTTAATTTCCACCTCATTTTACAACTATTAAAATATAAAAATAAAACTTAATAGATGGCTACGCCACCACTATTCTGATCCATGGTGCCGAATCTCCCCGGCTTTGGCGATCTATCTTGAGGCGGTTCTCGGGCTTGTTCTTGGCTAGCAGCCTGATCTCCATGGTGGCCTGCTTCTGCTCGTCGATGGCGCAGGAGTCGAGGCTGGAGACGAGGTGGAGCATGAGGTCGTCGGAGTTGTCGGCGGCGCAGGAGACGAGGAGGCGGCGGCTCTAGGTGGAGGTGGTGGTGAACTTGCCGGATCGGTCGTTGTTGCTAGCTGGGATTGAAAGCTGGGTTTCACACCTTTCGCTTTAGCCAATCACAATCCCCTGCAATTGGTTTGTTCATTATGTACTTTACCACTTAAAAATTCTCCCCAGCACTAACTTCCCCCGCCGGCGTCTACATTTCTCCAATTCCACTCGGAGTGAGCCGGACGAGCAACATTACGATGACGAATTGCGGTGGCTCGCCATGGGAAGATCTTCCTGAGGAGATCCTGGAAGCAATCGGCAGCCGCATCGACCACCCAATCAACATTCTCAACTTCCGCTCCGTCTGCCGTTGTCAAGGTACAAGAACAGAAGTGCAGCAAGGGTTTGCAGAAGAAGAAGGAATCCTGAAGGCTTGCGGATTGCAGCAGGAAGAAGAGAAGTAGAAGAAAACGTCGTCGTATCTCTATTTCTATTTATCCTTATTGAGGAAAACGTTATCGTTTTGTTTATTGTTGTTAGCCGTTAGAGAAGCACTGTTAGCTTCTTAATAGACCAGTAGAAAGTAGACAAGTGTAAAAGCAACTGTTAATTTGATTTGGTTGCTATAAAAGGAACAGAGGACTCAGCAGCTAAGACTGAGCTTCCTCTTCCCAAATCTCTTGCAAATTCACATGGTATCAGAGCAAGACCTGCTCTAGGGTTTCTTTTGTGCCGACGACGCCGCCATGTCTGGACAAAGTTCACCACGTTCAGGGCAAAGGTCGACACAGACCACTGGAGCAATTGGGACTGCAGCAGGAGTTCAATTTGGGTCATTCAACCAGGAGAACCTTCAGAATGAGACGATTGTGTTCGATAACCCATTCTATCTCAACCCGAACGAAAATATGGCGATCTCATTAATCTCTGAGTTGTTTGATGGGTCTAACTACTCCATGTGGAGTAGATCTATGCAAATGGTTTTGAAAACAAAACATAAGATGGGTTTTATAGATGGAACTATACCCATGCCTCCTAGAGATTCAGATCGCTTTGCCTTGTGGGATGCTTGTAATACACTAGTGCTGTGTTGGATTCAGAATTCTGTTGCTAAGGATATCAGGAGATCTGTGCTTACACACAGTAATGCCAAGGCACTGTGGGATGAACTTAAGAGGAGGTATGGAATACCAAATGCCCTTCGTATCATGAACTTGGAAGATGAGATAGGTGACTGCAAGCAGGGTTCACAAACCATCAGTCAGTACTACACTAAGGTTAAAGGGTTATGGGATGAGTATGTCGAGTTTAACCCAATTGTTCCTTGTGTCTGTGCACCTGGAAACCCCATACCTTGTGCTGCTGTAGCTGCTTTCATTCAGAAGCAGGAAACAGACTATCTGATCAAGTTTTTGAGGGGATTGAACCCAGCTTATGACATTGTCAAGACACAGCTGCTGATGCAAAAACCGCTGCCTACTGTGTCTACTGCTGTGGATGATTTGCTGCAACATGAGCAGAAATTGAAGGGTGATAATGTGTCTGGGGGGAAGAAATCACAGACAATGGCACTAGCAGTTGAAGGAGAGCAAGGAAGAGATGTTAATGAAGGAAGACAGGGAAGAAAGTTTTGCAGATTCTGCAAAATGAGGAATCATAATATTGAGGACTGCTGGAAGTTGAAGAAGAAACAAGGGGACCAAAAGGATGGAACAAGTTCAGGATCCAATTCCAGTTCTGGGACACCTAGATTTGCTGGATCAGTTAACCAGTCTGGAGTATCAGATGCCCATTCAGAAGGAGGTTCTTCAGCAGAAGGGAGTGGAACTCAGGTATCTCTTGGATTCACAGCTGAAGAGATGAACAAACTCAGGTATCTGTTACAAGCTGGTGCTGGCTCACCCTCTCCACCAAATTCCCCATCCATCAACCACCAAGCTTTTTCAGTTTCTCAATTCCTAAGCCCTTTCCCTAATCATTCAGGTAAATACATCCTTTCTTCATTTCAACAAACCAACATAGCACCCATAGATCTGTGGATTTTAGATACTGGAGCCTCAGATCATATAGCTTGTTCCAAAACCCTTTTCTGTGAAAGTAGAATTGTTGCTGACACTTTTGTTTATCTACCAAACAGTACAAAAGTGTTAGTCTCACATATGGGAACAGTCAAACTACCATAAGGACTATTCTTATATGATGTTCTACTAGTACCTAGCTTTACTTTTAATCTCATTTCAGTGAGTAAGTTAACCAAATACTTTCCCTTATCCTTACACTTCCAATCTGATCATTGTGAAATTCAGGACCTGTTAAGCATGAAGAGGATTGGCTTAGCAAAAGAGTCTAGGGGACTATACCAACTTACCTTCACAAGAAGCCAGACCAAGACCTTTTCTTCAAACCAGACCAAGACTTTGCAGCCTTCACATAAACACCAAGCAGCTTTTACCTACAACTTTCAACCACAAGACCTTGATCTATGGCACTGGAGATTAGGCCATCCTAGCCATGATAGATTATCTTTATTACATCAAAACAATCCAGTTGTAACTAGCCATAGGATTCAACATTGTGAGACCTGTCATTATGCTAAACATAAGAAACTTCCCTTTCCTGTTAGCACCAGCTTTGTTTCAGATGTGTTTCAGCTTATCCATGTGGATATTTGGGGACCTCTTTCTACTGTTTCTTATGATAATTACAGTTACTTCCTTACAATTGTTGATGATTGTTCACGTGCTGTTTGGGTTTATCTAATGCGCCATAAGAGTGAGACAAGAGGTCTGTTGCAGGGTTTCTGTAATCTGGTTAAAAACCAGTTTAACACAACAGTGAAGATTATCAGAAGTGATGGAGGGAAAGAGTTTGATATGAGTGAGTTTTATCGAATGGAAGGTATAGAACACCAGGTTTCTTGTGTAGAAACACCAGAACAGAATGGAAGGGTGGAAAGAAAGCACTAGCACATACTCAATGTTGCTAGATGCTTGAGGTTCCAATCTGGTATACCTTTGGAGTTTTGGAGTGACTGCATTTTACATGCAGTGTATATCATCAATAGAATGCCAACACCAATCCTGAACAATAAATCCCCTTATGAAGTTCTTTACAAACAGACACCATACTTAGGTAACCTGAAAGTGTTTGGCAGCTTATGTTATGCTAGTACCCTATTACAAAGCAGAACTAAGTTTGCACCCAGAGCCAAACAGTGCATCTTTTTAGGTTTACCACCAGGTGTAAAGGGTTACAAATTGTTGGACATACAGGATTACACAGTATTTGTGTCTCGCAATGTTACATTCTATGAGGACATACTGCCTTTTAAATCCTCCACTGGTGATACAGAAGATGATCTTGCTTCCCCATCTCCTTCTGTGATACCTGTGTATCCTCCTACTCACTCTTCTCCTCCTATTTCCATGCCACCTGTTTCACCAGATCACCCTCAGTATGTTTCATCCAAGGGTGATGGGGGGTATCCTACTGCATTGAGTCCTGAAACAGGTGAGACAAGTAGCAATGGCAGTGAAACAAATGACAACAGCAACAATTCCAGTTCCATTCATCATCATCAGTATGAGTATTTTGAGTCTGATGACTATGAACTAATGCCTCAGCAAGATCTTGATGCTGATGCAGAAGTTACAGCTCAGGATACAATGGCAAAAAGGAAAGGAAAACTTCCAGCAAAGTACAATGACTACTACCTTGATGAGCAGGTTGGTAATTTCAAGAAATCTAATTCTTGCTCTAGGTATCCAGTCTGTCTCAATATGGATCAATTGACTCCATCAGACAGGACCTATGCAATGAATGTAATGACAATGTTTGAACCATCCTCTTATTATGAAGCCATCAAGATTGATGAATGGAACAGGGCTATCAATAGTGAGATATATTCACTTGAAGAGAATCAGACATGGGACATAGTTCCACTCCCAAAGGGAAAGAAGCCAATAGGCAACAAGTGGGTATTCAAGCTCAAACTGAAGCAGGATGGTACCCTAGAAAGGGAAAAGGCCAGGTTGGTGGCAAAAGGCTTCACACAGGTGTATGGAATTGATTTTCTAGACACATACTCTCCAGTGGCCAAAATCAATTCAGTCAAAGCACTTCTGGCAATTGCTAGTGTGAAGAATTGGATCCTAGAACAACTAGATGTATCAAACGCCTTCTTACATGGAGACCTGGAAGAAGAGGTGTATATGAAGATACCACTGGGGGTGAAAGTGCCAGAGTCTAATGGTCAAACTATGGTTTGCAGATTGAAGAAGTCTCTTTATGGGCTTAAACAAGCATCCAGGCAGTGGTTTGCAAAGCTGACAGGTTACCTGATGAAGCTTGGCTTTGCTCAATCTGCTTCAGACTACTCACTCTTTACAAAATGGGTCCATGGCAAGGTTGTGGTGCTTCTGGTGTATGTAGATGACATCATCATTGGTGGTGATGCTCAGAAGGACATAAATCAGGTAAAAACAGCTCTAAGTAAGGAATTCAAGTTGAAGATGCTTGGACCATTGAAGTACTTTTTGGGGTTGGAAATTACCAGAAATGATGCAGGCATAAGTGTATGCCAGAGGAAATATTGTACTGATTTGTTGAAGGACACAGGTTACCTTGAAGCCAAAGGATGCAAGTCTCCTATGGATTGTAAGGTAAAGTTGACTGCAAAAGGAACTTTGTTAGAAGATGGAGAAGGATACAGGAGATTAATTGGGAGATTGCATTATCTGACAATCACAAGGCCAGATGTGGCATTCCCAGTACAGCAGCTATGCCAGTATCAGAAGAACCCTTGTCAAGAACATATGCAAGCAACATACAGGGTCCTGAGGTACCTGAAGACCTCACCAGGGCAGGGAATACACTTTAGCAGCACAGCAGATTTGAAGCTTATTGGCTATAGTGATTCTGACTGGGCAAGCTGCCCTGACACCAGAAGGTCTGTGACAGGCTATTGTACATTCCTAGGATCATCACTTCTCACTTGGAAGACAAAGAAGCAGACAACAGTGTCCAGATCATCTTCAGAGGCAGAGTACAGAGCTCTAGCACACTTAGTCTGTGAAGTTCAGTGGCTGAGAAGATTACTTGCTGAGTTAACAGTTCAGGTACCCCTTCCTATACCAATCTATTGTGACAACAGATCAGCAATACACATTGCTGAAAACCCTGTCTTCCATGAAAGGACTAAGCATATAGAGATAGATATGCATGTCACAAGAGAAAGGATTAAGAGTGGACTGATCAAGCTTCAACATGTGGGAACTGTAAACCAATTGGCAGATTTGTTCACTAAGGGTTTGGACAGGTTTAGAATTGCTGAGTTACTGGTCAAGTTGGGGATTAAGAGTGGAACTGAATCGCCAACTTGAGGGGGGATGTCAAGGTACAAGAACAGAAGTGAAGCAAGGGTTTGCAGAAGAAGAAGGAATCCTGAAGGCTTGCGGATTGCAGCAGGAAGAAGAGAAGTAGAAGAAAACGTCGTCGTATCTCTATTTCTATTTATCCTTATTGAGGAAAACGTTATCGTTTTGTTTATTGTTGTTAGCCGTTAGAGAAGCACTGTTAGCTTCTTAATAGACCAGTAGAAAGTAGACAAGTGTAAAAGCAACTGTTAATTTGATTTGGTTGCTATAAAAGGAACAGAGGACTGAGCAGCTAAGACTGAGCTTCCTCTTCCCAAATCTCTTGCAAATTCACAGCCGTTCCTGGCGCTCCGCCGTCCGTACCCCTGACTTCCACCATCCAATTCCGCCCATTGAAGTCCGGCTACCTTACCCCGGCGAAGTCGACGGCGTCCTCATTCCCTCCACTATGTGCTTCGTGGAGTTTCACCCTCCTCCGATCCCCAATGGCGATTCGACCTTCGCCGTCGCCGGCGGTTGGCCGGTCAAAATCGAAGAAGCAAGCCACGGCAAGCTACAGCTTGTGGACCCAATTTCCAACCTCAAGCTCCGCTACTCTCCAACCCAATTGAGCTTGGCCGGCTTCCGCGGTGTCCAATTGAGCTCCTCGTTCCGCCTCACATGTCGGGATGGATTCACAGCCTTCGAGGTGAATAAAGTCGTCGTCTTTCCCCACTCTGCAAATCCCCTGCCTCAACAGCAGAGTGTCACCGTCATAGCCATTTTCCATAAAGGCAGAATAGGGTATTGGAGAAACGGGGAAGAGGATTGGACTCCGTTAGACGACAGGAATTTCGATTGCGACGACATAATCATCCACCGAGGTCGGTATCACGTCGTCGACAGATTTGGGAAACTGTATGTGATCGATTCGTCTCTGAAATTCGTGGAACCCTGCTCAGCGCCGCAGCTCCCCGACGGCGGCGGCTCCGGCCAGAAGAATCTGGTGGAGTCCGGGGGAGATTTGTATTTGGTGGATAGATATTTGGATGGGAGGAGGAGGAATCGGAAGGATGTGGAGGATGCCATTGCCAGCAGCTTTCACCCAATCCGCCGCTTTGTGGGTACGGGGAGAGGCAGGTGATGGCACCCTAGAGCGGTGGATTTCAGGGTGTACAAATTGGATGAGGAGATGGGGGAATGGGTTGAAGTGAATTCGTTGGGCGGTGATGATACGGTGTTTGTGCTTACGTCGGGGTGTTGTTTCCGACGACCTCATGCTCCACCTCGTCTCCAGCCTCGACTCCTGCGCCATTGACGAGCAGAAGCAGGCCACCATGGAGATTAGGCTGCTCGCCAAGAACAAGCCCGAGAACCGCCTCAAGATCGCCAAAGCCGGGGAGATTCGGCACCATGGATCAGAATAGTGGTGGCGTAGCCATCTATTAAGTTTCATTTTTATATTTTAATAGTTGTAAAATGAGGTGGAAATTATAAATGTTTAAATTTTAATATTTTAATATTTTTTATAGGCCACGTCACTCATTTAACGGTCAACTATAATAGTTGACTGCCACATCAGCAAAAACTAACGGAGTTTAACGGAGAGTGACCAAACTTGAACTATTGAACTAATCTTAGTGACCATGAATGAAATTAAATATTTGCAGTGACCAAACATGAACGTTTTTAGTAAACCCAGTGACCAACCTTGCAATTAACCCAATTTTTTTTTTCCAAGAAATGTCAAGAGAGAGAGAGAAAACTATACAATCTACCCCAAAACCCTCCCAAACCAATACATCAGCGAAGCCACCCTACAAATACGAAGGAACCAATCTCAAGAGGAGAAGAAACAGGGCTTACTGCGCCACTCTATGGGCAGCCCCGTAAGTAGTTCTAGGAACTGCCCTAAACTCTAAGGAAACAGAAACTGAAGATAGGAGCCGGAAGCAATCACGTAGCACCGGACCTCCGAGGGAACCTGAAGAACTGCCCTGGCGAAGCTGACGAATCACCACTTCCGAGTCACCTTCGATGAAGACACAAGGGACTTGGAGACCAATAGGGAGATAGCGTCTCGAGCAGCAAGAAGTTCTGCGAGGTAGGGGTCAACAATGCCTGGGTGCTGGAACCCTACTGCCAACGCCAAATGTCCATCTGTTCCACGAACCACTAGTCCAGACGAGCAACCGGAAGCACGAACTGCAGCACCAAAGAGATATTCAGATAGCCAACAGGAGGAGGGATCCAGGAGGTGAGGCGGGAGCTTGAGGGCTGAAGGGGAGGGACGGGGTACCGGAGGGTGAGAGGAAGAGACTACACAGACTTGGAAAAAGCATTGACGAGCTAGAGACTGGGCATGAGGCTGATAATGCTAAAAACCACCTTATTTCGAGACTTCCAGATTCTCCACAATACGCAAACGTATAGGAGAACGTGGGTTTGGGGGTGCTCAGAAAGCATAACATGTCGCCACCAGAGACTGAAATTCACAGTCGGGGCCGAGGTTTTATTAGCTGCGAGCTCTGTCCCACAAGCTTCAGCGAGCTGGGATTTATCATTTAAGAGCTCACTAGAAATAGGTTGTTAATATTCCTCTCATCCCAAAACTGGGGAGGCTATTAAAAACCCTACAGGCCACTCAAAAGACGCTTCAATGTTCCTTTTGTTCACCATGCTTAGGCTTAGGACGTCATTAATGGGAAAATAGGTTACAAGCTTAATAATTGGCTTCTTAAACTCCTCTCCCACATTGAATTTGATCCATGACATTATGACATTTTAGTATTCATTTCATCTAAAACATGAGATGTAAACCGACCATTAATGATTGTAAAGCATTATAATGAGATATTTTTTCATCCCAAAATGAGAATTTAAACCGACTATTTAAAGTCGTAGTGTCATAAAGAGGTCGCTTTAATGACTCATTTGTATCGTCTCATCGAAAACTTCCTGTCGACGAGGCCAATTGCCAGTAAGGGAGGCCTACTGTTTTTAGCGACAAGGACATGATTAATTGTAAATAAACTCATGAATGAGGATCAGCAAAAATCACCCGGTGAATATACATCTTCACTAGAGAAACTCGGAAAGTCCTCCCTCTCCGAATTAAGTGTCATGAACGTGAATAATGGCTCACTAAAGGACTCATTAGTATAATTACAAAATTTAATAATGTTTTTAATTTATTTAGGATATATAAATGCCTTTAAACACCAAATAATGGCAGATCATCCCGCAATTAATCACTTGTAACGGTTCATCGGAGAGCAAAACTTGTCGTCGCCGTGGCCGCCGGAATTGGGGTTCCCCGTCAATTGTTCGAACAACCGCAGAGGAGACCAAGTTAGCTTAATCCATCATTTTCCATATTCCTTCCCTTCGGCAGATTGTCAAGAGCAGGAATGTGAATTTCCCTCTTAAAGTTCCAATTTGCACTATTTCGAACCCAAGCTATGTAAGCAGGGGAAGATGACAAGATAAACTTGTATTCAAACCACTCTCCAGAGTAGTATAGCTTCAAAAAGGGAAGCTTATCCGATCAAAGAAGGATCAGAATCACCGGCCACAGGCCGTATCGACAAGAAATGTCGTTCTTATTATGTTTACTCACCTTTTCAGGTGCGAAAACAATCTGTTCAATCTGCACACAATAAACTCAATTTGCCATCAGGGTAATAGAAGCAATCGCCACTGAGGCGAATCCTTGATCTTAGAAGACAGATCCCCAATAAACTCTATTAACTTCAGCAAACAGAATATGCTCAAATGAAAAATGGAAGAAATATTAACTCGGAAAAGGACAACCGAATTGACTATCGACCAATAAACCCTAGGCCACGAGCAGCCCCATCAATCACTTTCATCGCCACCAAGGAAAAACCAGAAGCTTAGATGAAAAGGGGAAAATCAAAATCACATTAACAGTAAACATATATCCATGGAGCTGAAGGAACGATCAAATAAGCACGGGAAAAACAGAGAGAGAAAGAGAAGAGAGTTAGAAAAGGGAGCAGGAAAGTGATGCACTCGGTGACAGATGACAGGCAGACATCATGACTGATCGGAGAAATGAAAGAGGAGAATTGCTCCGGCGATGGGGAAATTGGAAGGGGAGAAGATGAAGAGAGAAAAGAACAAAGGGGAGAAGATGAAGTTTCTTCATCCAAATGATTAGTTCTTCAACCAAAATTAACTAGTAGAAAACCATCCTGGTCAAATCCGGCAAAATCCATATGCCAATGAGTTCTGGGTCGGGTTCGGATAAAATCCGAGTTTGAATCTTCCGGGTTGGATCTGGATTGCGGATTCCAGTAAGTGTCAGGGTTGGGCCGTAGCTCATCTTGGGCCTGGAAATATTGGCCTGTGAAGAATATGTGCAATGAGAGGTAAAATTGGTGTTCATTTCAGTTTCAGTGTCATCCATGATTCAACCAGAGCCGCCGCCGATTTCCCCTCGCCTCCAGGTTTTCGTTCGTCCTTCTCCGCCGGTTATCGGTGGCGGATGCCGCTCCTCGTTTACCGCTGCTGATTGAAGCTAATATTAACCGTCTCCGGTCAGTTCTTCGCAGATACTCATTCATTTCTCTAACATTCCTCCCAAGTCATTCATATAGCACAGCATCGACATTTCGGTGCCCTAGTCCTGTTTCCGCACTCTCGATAGTACAAGATGGGTGCATTTAGACTAATTAGTATAATTTCATATCGGAGAACCATTATAGCATTGAGTTCTCCGGCTGCCCAAGTCAGCGTAACTTCTCAGCTACTTCGGATAAGAAGTTTCACTTCCCAGATTGCACCTCAAGAAGAGAAAGATGGGCCTTCCTTCCCGGTGTCTTATCTAATGAACTCACTTGGGTTCTCAGCAGACGGCGCCAAATATTCATCCAGGTATTTGAATTTCCAGACGGCGGAGAAACCTGATGCGGTTGTTAATCTGCTGAGAAGTCATGGATTCTCTAGTACCCAAATCGCCAAATGCATTAAGGGCTTCCCCAGAGTACTTGTGCTGCATCCGGAGAGGATACTTCGTCCCAAACTTGACTTTCTTCTCTCTCTTGGGATTCCTTCCCCCGAGCTCAACAAGGTCGTCTCTTCAAATCCATATCTGTTGATTATGAGCTTAGAGAAATGCCTGATTCCTCGGTGTAATTTCCTCAAGGAAGTCCTGGCTCGTGACGATGAAGTCGTGAGATTCCTGAAGCGCTCTCAGAGGTGCTTTGTTGGCACTATACAGAACACCGTTGTTCGCAATCTAGCACTTCTTAGGAATCTTGGAGTGAGCAAGAATGCCATCGCTTACTTAGTGTCCCACTTCCCTCATGTGGCTTTCAAGGTTCACTCTGATTTTGCCAAAAGAGTTGAGCTCGCCAAGGAATTTGGATGCGATCCACTGAAGTGGAACTTTGTTAGTGCAATTAGAGTGTTTTCCAGTGTGAAGAAATCGAGCTGGGAGAAGAGATTACAGGTGTATGGGAGGTGGGGGTGGTCAAAGGATTTGATTATGTTGGCTTTCAAGATATTTCCTCAGTGTATGTGCAATTCGGACGAGAAGATCATGCAGACAATGGACTTCCTTGTGAACAAACTCGGTTGGGAACCGGAGGCTGCTGCTAGGTTCCCAAATATCTTCAGTTTAAGCTTCGAGAAGAGGGTTGTTCCTAGGTGTTCCGTCCTGCAGCTTTTGAGGCTGAGAGGGTTGATAGATGATATGCCTTGCTTAGGTACTTTCTTGTGTCCTACAGAGAATCGGTTTAAGGAAAAGTTTGTGGTCGAATATCCGGATGATATCCAGGCTGAACTGTTGGATCTGTATGAAGGACGAGTGAAAGTCGTTGATTTTCGCACTATGGCTGTCGAAGATGTCAAATCAAGATCCTAGTTGCTCCTTATTAACTATGTGCTTGGTTTTGACAGATGCTCGAGAACAACGTATTTGCGTTTTTATTGATCTTTAAGCTTATCTAAATTTCTTGCTTGTCAGGTTGACATTGTCTAGGCATAAGAACATGCAGGCAATATATTTGGCTCGTTCCCCTTCTCCTTGAAAATACGCTATGGAGAATGAGTTCCTGGATGATACTGTTACTGCTTCTTCCTCGTAGTCCTATATCTTATGGATCGCCTCAGGATGTTTCATTAACTCATCCATCGTCCACTCTGTTGTCACTGTTTCCACCGATGATAGCTTCATGTGAGTTAAAATGCAAGCATATATCGAATGCTGATGTTGGAGAATGGGCTCTTGGTGGAGTGCAAGGGCAAAGAACCTAATCTGCAACTCTGCAAGGTCTAAAGATAAGTGCACAGCAGCTGCAGGCACTGCATTTATGGAATGCAGAGGTGAAAGTAAAGTGCAGCATCTACGGGAGAAGTATAGAGCATACAACACAAACGTGGCGAAAACAACAACAACAACTTGTTTGAATGAACAAGTGATGAGCTGGTCCCAGAAACCAAACCAAGAACCTGAAACTACTGCCGGTTCTTGGCACCAGACTGCTCTGTGCTCCACACAGCCACTGGGTTGCATTGTGATATAACCTCCACGGACTACAGGTTCATTGGACTCCGAGATTTCCCTTAGCGATCCATCGATTTCGATCACTTTCGTGTAAAATGCAATTAATCCTAAGTATCAATTCAAGTTCGTGAATCATTTTCCACGATGCACAACTCATTTCTAAGAATCTATCTGCAGACCTGTAGCTCGATCTCTGGAGGAATAGAACCAGTTATACTCCAAATCCTCTAAGCTGATGGCGATTGGGCCTGAAATAAAAGTGTCCAAACACAGAATTTGGGGAGACGGTCGTGGCATAAGGTTGGGCCGTTGCTCATTTTGGGCTTCGTCACAACTCACATGCCCATTCTGGGGAATATCTGAAAGGAAAAAGAATTCATTGTCTAGGCTCTAGCTGTACTTATATATAAAATAAAAGGCTTCCCATCAAATAAACCGGAATTCTACGAAAGAGCGGATTCACATCTGTGCATAAACTGCCTCTCAAGTCCCACCGCCGCTCATCGATTCCTTTGGTGAAACGTCTTCTCATCGCTCTTCCGCCATCGCATGCAAGCTCTCATCTCAAGCTACTCCGGTAAGCTTTATCATCGACCTCTTCTCTGTCAGATTCTTCACTGAGTTTCGGTTCCCGTGAATAAAGTAGTAGAGGAAGGAAGGAAGGGGAGGAAGTCGGTTTCTAGGGTTTCTGGTTCGGTATTGTTTCTCCAGTGGATTTGTAGATTGAGTTCTTATGGTACTATTTCGGAGGATCGGAGTAGAATAGGTTTAAGGAAGGGAAGAATCAGTTAGTTATCTCTTTCAGTGATTGATATAAAATCTTGATGACCAATTTCATCTGTCTATTTTTGTGCTTGCAGCTGAGTCAAGCTTTTGATTCCACCGCAATTCTCATTGGTGTCCCAGTATGAAGCCTGAGTCGAAGAAGAATCGTGGGAAAGCTGGAGCATCATCTGTTGTTGATACGCAGAACAATGGAGTGGAGTCATGCTACGACCTCTCAAATCTGTCCAACGCCCTTGCCGTGATCGCGCCGCCTGCTATAGTAAATCCTACTGAATCCTCAACCATCTCGGCAACGAGGAAGGATGGGGGATCGTCGTCATCGGCTTATGATTTTGGGGATTTCTCAATGGAGTTGTCCGCCATCGAGCACAAGGAGAAGAAGATAGCTGCATTGAGGGCCAGGTCCCACAGGAAAAGGGAATATCTCAGAATGAGGCATGTTTTTCTCGATGACATTCTGTGTCCATCAACTCCCGTTCCCCGGGCTATGTCTGCCGCAGATGATGCCGCTATAAGACCGTCACGGCGCCTGATACACCACCCACTGGTGGATTTTCCTGTGGTCGCGAATTGGACAAGGGCCCTCCATGAAGGGTTCTCAAAACTAAGTGTAGAGCAGCCTGTTGTTGAGGAAGTGGCAGAGGATGGGTCTCGGGTGTTGAATCCTACTACTGCAAGGCCAACCCCACAGCTGGAGGAGAGGTCTTTCCCTATAATGTACAGGTTGAGTCGCATTGTGTCGCTTGGTAGGAGGCGGCGGCACTGTAGGGTAGTACCCTGAAGTTGTTTCTCAGCCTGGCTACACTTGGAAATCAGACAACATGCCCCCCATCTGGAGTTTGCTCTGAATTTGCTAGTGATAGTGGAGAAATGCGAAGTCTGGAATCTGGTACAACATAAAAGAAAAGCAAATTGATGAACAAGTGCTTTAGTGTACTCCGGCCATCGATTCCCTTGCCCTCCTCCTGCTTTACTTCTTCCTTCTCCTCCCGTTGTATCGCTGCTGACTGAAGCGTTGGTTTTCTCTAGCCTCCGTTCGTGGAAAATCAACAATATTCGGTCAGTTCTTCACCTATGTTTTTTTTCCCATTTCTCCGATTCTCATCCACATCATTTCGCATGGAACCTGAACTTTGTTGCCCTAGTCATGTTTCTGCTCTCCGGATGATTTACAATTCGCCCTTGTATTCTAATTAGTAGTAGAATTTCATATCGGAGAACTGCTATAGCATTGAGTTATGTAGCCGCCCACCTCAGTGGAACCTCTCTGCTACTTGGGAAGTGAACCTCAACAAGGGTAAGATGGGGCAATCCTTCCCTGTCTCTTATCTAATCGCTGCAAATGTGATCTCGGCAGACAGGGCCAAATCTACATCTAGGTGGCCGAAGATCTTTGCTCTTAAGCTTCAAGAAGAGGATTCTTCGCAGGTGTTCCGTCGTGCAGCTTTTGAGACCGAGAGGAGAGAACAGGTATGAGGATGGTTTTTTGACGTGACGAAATATTCGGATGATGTCGAAGCTCAGTTGTTGGTTTTGTATGAAAGATGAGTGAATGTGATTGATTTTTCAGACTATGGCTGTTGAAGATAATATGCAAATATCCTATTTGTTCCTCTTTGACAATGTTCTTGATTTTTGCTGATCCCAAGTTTAGACAAATTGTTATTGGTCAGGTTGACTCATAAGTAGGGGTGGGCATTGGTGCGGTCCAAACCGCTCCGCCCGCTCCAAATCGCTTATGCGGTCAATCCAAACCGCACCATTAAGATTGCGGTTTTATTTGCGGTCTAATCCTAAGCGGTTTGCGGTTTTGTGGTACGGGTTGACCGAAACTGCGCGGTGGCGGTTCAAAACCGCAAACCACTAAATCCCTACCCAGCTCAGCGAGAGATTCTCAAATCTCAATTCATACCCTTACCAGTTTACCACACACCCCGACTATTCTTCTTCTTCCCGGCGACGGCGGCTTCCTCACCACAAGAGCAAGCCTCGCCGGCGGCTGCAGCTTCCTCACCACAAGAGCAGGCCTTGTCGGCGGCGCCATCGACGATTCCTCCCTCTCGACTACCTACCCGACACCCGTTCTCGCCTCCATCCCGACTCCCGATCTATTCGTGCCTCTCGACGACGTCGCGCACCACCAAGAGGCGATAGCTCCAGCGCCGACGCCGACGATTCCTCTCAAGTCTCGACTACCTGATCTATTCGTCCCGACTTCTGATCGATTCCTCCCTCTCGAGAGGGCCAGCGCCGACGATTACTCTAGAGTCTCGACTGCTCGTTCTGGTACTCTCTTTCTCCCTCCTCATTTCCTTAATCGGTCTCACACTCTCACTGACCGACCCGCCGAACCCTTTGCCCCTTCATGGGTTTCCTACTAGGCTTGGTGGATTGATTAGAGTCTAGATATTAGGTATACTATGGTAGATTGATTAGAGTCGTATATTATCTCTAGGGTACTTTGTTCTGATTAGAGTCTTAAAACATCAAAAACCAGTTAAACCCAGATGATAATCTGCAGAGCTATTTCCTTCATTAGTACTCTGATACATTTTCTCAGTTGCGGGGAAGTTTTCTTCAAGTTGGTAGTGATCATAATAACTTAAATGGGGGCCTGGCTGGCAGAATGGTCAAGGGAAGCTTCTCTGTTTATATCTCTGTTTAGTGACTTGTTAATTACTCCAGAGAGAAAGAAATGAGAGAAAGAAAGAAAGAAGGTTCTTCTGACTTTTGATGGGTTAGTAGAATTCTTCTGTTCGATTCTCTCTCAAGCCTGCCACTGGCAAATGGCAATCAATCCACTTGGCTTTTTTCCCTTATCCCTGTTTTTGGGTTAGTTCAGTACACTCTTTCTCATCCAGAAATTGATGAGCTATGTTCGCTTACTTTGTTTGTATCATACAACTTTCAGGAACAAGTTGGTTGATAATTAAAAGATCCATGTTTCTAACTGTTTTCTTTCAAATTCGATATCATTATTGGAAACTGAATGTTCCTTTGCCTGATGTCTGTAGACTGTTAGGTTTCGTGCAAGCTGTTAACTTCAAGTGTTTCTGATTGATGGGCATGGTATATTAAACTGGATGAATGATAGTTAGTTCGAGTTCAGATTGTAGGTCTTTCATTTCAATGATACCCTTGGTTCTGAAGGAAGTACGAAATCTGATATCATGACTTGTCAACCGTGATTGGTTGGTGTGCTATTGGACGATACAATCTAATTATCTTGCTGTCTTTCTTAGATAAGTTGGTGCTTTTATGGGATTAGTAAGCTTCATGTTTCATGTGAATGGATTACCAAGTGACTCAATTCCTCTAAGACTTATCGTCTTTGACAAATTGTGAATCAATGCAGAACTGGGAGCATGGAAAGTTGTTCTCTTTGCAAGAACAAATTGAGCAAAGTTGTTTTCTGATCTTGAGTTCTGTTTCCCCTTTGTAGGTGGATTGCATTTCTCAGGAACTGCAAGATACCAAAGTTGTTATATGATCTTGAGTTCTGTTTCCCCTTTGTAGGTGGATTGCATTTTGGGTTGCAGCCGCAGGTGGTATGTTCAAGCCTTCAAGGAGAAGAAGAAGCTACATGCTAATTGTCAAGTGGTGTTTTTATGTTTGGTACTCGTTTGGACTTGGAAGTAGTTGATTTTGTTTTCCATTTATTTGCAACCATTTTAAGATGTATCCATTAATGAATTTTCTTTGCTATGAATCAGAAACAAAAACAGAGTAATTGTTGGGCCAGAGACAGTGAATTTTGAATCACGAGAGGGTTGTTTCTTAACTATTAGCATATTTGCTGCAGATTTTTACCATGTTTGGTTTAGAGAATTACCATACCCAAAATGTTCCATATTTGATGAATATTATTCCTGACAGCTGTAGTAGTAATATCTCGCAAATCCGGAGGCCTCTCTACCTATTATATATTTTGCGGTTTTATTTGCGGTTGCGGTCCAAACCGCACCAAGTCGCTAACTAATGCGGATCGGTTGGACCGTACCAATTAACTTACGGTCTTGTTTGCGGTGCGGTCCAATTACTTTGCGGTGCGATGCGGTTTTTATCAACATGGTGCGGTGCGGTGCGGGTCGCACCAATGCCCACCCCTACTCATAAGGCCAACTTCTTTCTGGACCTTATGACCTGTAGATTTTGCATTAGCTCTTTGATATCATCATTTTACTTAAAATGCATTATATAACTTGCGGTCCAACAATCCTTCCTAAATGTATTCACTGTAGCATTTGAAATGGATTTTATACATGGATTTCCTTGTAATTTGTAATCATATCTTCGAATTACAGGCTGTTTAGAAAATGATATTGCATACTTTTTTTTTATCATTAGATTCCTCAACACCTAAGGTGAAATCGGAACCAAAGATACAAAGGGAATGGGTAAAGTTCCCTATTGACTACGAAGCCAAGAAATGAAATCAAACCCCATTAAGAGGCGGGGTGATAAGAACAGAGCTTTTCGGGCTACAGAATGAGCCTCTCAATCACAGTTGCGACCGATGAACCGAATTGAACAATCACCAATTTCATGAAGAAAACAAATTTCCTCTGGAATACGTCGAATCAAAATATTTGGCCAATTTTTTTGATCTATAGTATCATGGCTTGAACTATACACCAAAGTAATGAAATTGGCCAAATCTGAAAGTCGAATCAAAATATTTGGCCAATTTTTTTATCTATAGTATCATGACTTGAACTATACACCAAAGTAATGAAATTGGCCAAATCTGAAAATTGACTGTTATCTTGAACGGTCAACGCTCCATGTCATCATTTTTCACTTAAAAAAAATTATTATATTTTCCATCTATTACTATTTACTTTTTTCATTTTGAATCAAAGAAAAATTGAATAATGAAAATTGAATCCCGGGTCCCTGCCATTTTTCAATTTTTTTATTCGAAATGAAAAAAATAAACAATAATAGGTGGAAAATATAAATTTTTTTAAGTGAAAGGTGTTGACGTGGCGCGTTGACCGTTAGTCAACATGTTTGACCGTTCAAGATAACGGATAATTTTCGGGTTTGGCCAATTTCTTTACTTTGATGTATAATTCAGGCTATAATGTTATAAACAAAAAATTGACCATGATAAACAATACCTATTTCAGCCCAAAAAGAGCCCGTTTCGTAGTCATCCTCCTCGTCCAGCGGCACTTCCTTCTCCTCCATTTCCCCCTCCCATTTCAAGAACGCACAGGCGCATAGCGTTGCCGACTGCCGACTGAAAGCATTGGTTTTACGTGTCCCCCATTCACGAAGAAGCAACCATCTGCAGTCAGTCCGTCCTCGCAACCATCTGAGCATTCCGATGGGTACTTGTACTCAAATTAGCAGAATGTCAAATCGGCTTAGGGTTATACTTATACCGTTGAGCTCTCCGGCCGCCCTAAGTTCATTCCTTGGAATCAGAAGTTTCACTTCTCAGATTTCAACTCGACAAGGGGATGATGATGATGAGCCGTCCTTCACATTCTCTTATCTAATGACCTCGCATGGATTCTCGGCAGACCGGGCCAAGTCTACATCTAGGTTCTTGAATTTTCGGACGGCCGAGAAACCAGATGCCGTTGTTAATCTGCTCAGCAGCCATGGATTCTCCGGAACCCAAATCGCCAAATGCGTCAAGCAATACCCTCGTCTGCTGGTGCTGGATCCCGAGAGAATCCTTCGTCCCAAGCTCGAGTTCCTTCTCTCCGTTGGGATTTCTCGCCCTGAGCTGACAGAGGTCGTCGCCTCGAATCCCTATTTGTTGATTATGAGCTTAGAGAAACGCCTGATTCCTCGCTATAATCTGCTCAAGGACGTCATGGGTGATGGCGATAGAGTTGTGAGCGTACTGAAGCGCTCTCACAGGTGCTTAGTTGGCAGTAAAGATTCCAATATAGTTCCCAACATTGCACTTCTCAGGAAGCTTGGAGTTGGTGAGAATTACATCACTTACTTGCTCACTACCTTCCCTAATGTTGCTTTCAAGGGTCAATCTGATTTTGCTGAAAGGGTCGACCTTGCTAAGCAGTTTGGATTTGATCCCTCGAGGTCGAACTTTGTGGGCGCGATTAGAGTGTTTTCATGTGTGAAGAAATCGACCTTGGAGAAGAGATTGGAAGTGTATGGGAGGTGGGGGTGGTCAAAGGATTTGACATTCTTGGCTTTCAAGAGATATCCACAATGCATGTGTGCTTCGGAGGAGAAGATCATGCAGACAATGAACTTCCTTGTGAACAAACTCGGTTGGGAATCAGAGGCTGCTGCTAGGTGGCCTATCATCTTCGGTTTGAGCTTCGAGAAGAGGCTTGTTCCTAGGTGTTCAGTTGTGCAACTCTTGCGGTTGAGAGGGTTGATAGATGATATTCCTGGGTTGGGTTTTTTCTTGTCTCCTGCAGAGGATCGATTTAAGGATAAGTTTGTGGTCGCATATCCAGATGTTAAGGATGAATTGTTGGATATGTACGAAGGACGGGTGAATGTTGTTGATTTTCGAACTATGGCTGTTGATGATGTTAAAGCAAGATCCTAGCTTTTTCCTTCTTAACCATGTTCTTGGTGTCGAGGATGCTTGAGAACAACATATTGTTTCTTAGTTTATGTGCAAGTTATGAAACTTCATCTCAGTCTTTATTAGGTTGACATTCATCGAGGGTTCCATCTCAAATTGTGCCACCACCATTGGAATGGAGCAGGGAGGAAGGACTAGATGAAGCGACAGACTTGGCTGAAACTTTCCGGGTGGCCTCCCAGAATTGTTCTTTGGTGGAGCGGTGTTGTTGGAAGCAGGTAAACGATTTGTTAGATGGAATTGGGGCGAGCTATGATGAAGATGAGTCCTGTGCAAGTGTTTGTTCTGCAATGGTTGATCGGTCTAGGAAGAACAATTAATCTGCTGCAGCAGCAGCACCTAGTGGTGGATCACAATCGTGGCCAAGGGTCCGAACCACAGAGACCAACCCCAAAAGGTGACACTTAATTTCTGCATTACTAATGTATGAAAACAGAAGGCATTTCCTTTTCCAGAAAAGATGGGAATGAGATGTGTTTACCATGCTAAGTAACTGAACACAACAACCCTTTTGACACGGGTTTGAGTTATAGGTTGGATTGGTAGTGTTTGTGAATTTATGAAAGGAAAAATTTAATTCCAAGGGCATTTGTGGCGATCAGTTTTGGTTTGTCCTCTAACTGTACCAGGCTGCTGACGAGAAGTGCAAGCTTCTACCATCTCTTTTCTGTCTTCTTATTTTGGATGCTGATCAATGAGACTGAGTGGATTGGATCTGCAGAGAATGTATAATTGTCTCTTTAGTGTTACTGGGTGTGTTCAAAACTTCAAGTTTGCTCTATATTCAGATACCTGGACTTTTACCAATCCGATGGCCACTGAACTCATTCAATTCAAACAAACTTGTTGGCTCAATCCTTCCTGAATTTCTACCAGTGCAATAATATCATGTAATATCATGTGTATAGCATATAAACATACCACACTTTTATTTCCATGATCTTAGTTAGTAGATTAATGCAAGAGCTGAAACAAAATATTTCTAAGTTCAATAAATTGTTTTAATAAGTTTATAGGTTTTTACTTTTTAACTTTGATCTTAACGGGTGGGTGGTTTGGATGCATCATTTTGGTTCTATGGTATTTGGAATCAAAATGTTGCAATATTTTGCTATGTGACACGTGTGGTATTTCAGTTTGAAACGTGGTAATTGGTCTAATTGTCTTGTTTGGATAAAACATAAAACTATTGTGGTATTTCACCACTTAAAGAAGGGATGAAGTAAAAAAAGAAGTTGAAAGATGAGTTATTTGAAATAACTAGGAGGTGGGTAGGTATTTCAAATAACTCACAATGAGTTATATCAATTGTCTCATGGACAAAATACCACATTACGGGGTCGTTTGGATCGAGTATTTGGGGGTGTTATTTGGAGTCAAATAACACAAAATCTGTTATTTGACCCCAAATAACATGTTTGGCTGACAAAAAGTGGGATGTGTTATTTGTATGTAGTGTTTTGTCAAATAACAGGTTTGAGACCAAATAACACAAAAAGTGTTGTTTGCCAAATACTTGGAGGGGCAGGTATTTGCCAAATAACAAGTTTGAGACCAAATATCACATACCAAATAACAGGTTTTATATTATGTGGTATTTGTTTGGTAATTGGCCCCAAACAACAAGTTTGTCAAATACTCAATCCAAACGACCCCGTAACATTTTATTTTTACCAAACGAGTTATTTTGACTGAAATAACTCATTCCAAACCTATTTCAACCAAAATACCTCATCAAAATGCTGCATACGAACGACCCGTAAAAAAATTTATAAACAAAAAGAACTATGTGTGATAAACAAATCTATATATGATTTAATATTTTTTGGGAAATTTTTTCAAACCAAGTATATATCTATACTATAGTTTTTATACCACTAACGAAAACTCGAAAAGGTTTTTGCTATCAATATCAACTTTTGGAGCTAAAATGTGAATGATTGTGAAACGGTACCATAAATTATATCATAAAGTTTAATGATTTCTATAAAAAAAAGTTAATGATAGGCTATTATGTATTAAAATCGTTGGTGAATCTAGAGCTACAACAAGTTCGGGTGGGATCGATTTTTATATATATCATTCCCGAACCATGGTTTTAAAATCGCAACCATCCACATAATCAAAATCTTGCGGGGATGCAATGTGGCATTACCAAAACCAATCAACATGCGATTCGGGGAAAACCCACTCGCAACATCTCCGAAGAGTCATGTGTAAGTTCTTTTATACAATCTAAAAATTTTCTTCAAATGTCAATATTTCTTTGTCACATCGTCTAGAACATAGTTATAACATATATTCGGGTGAGTTCTGTACGAATACTTGAAATATCATCAAAACCGCACCAAACCCATTATCCATTTTGTTAGGTTCGGAGAAAACACATCTAAAAATAATATCGGTTGAATTCTCCGTGAAAAATCGATTTGAATTCAATTGGTTGCTCATGGTTATTTTGCCATCAATCTTTGTATGACTAAATTGCCTATTTTGAGATTTTATCGACCCCAAATCCCCAATAGATTTTATAAGACTTAATTCACCTGCATAGCCATAACTTTCACGATTTTGACAATTATAGCCATTTTTTGAAAAATACACAGATATAGCCAATTCCGTCCAATTCTTTAACGGTTCACTTAACCCGCTGACTAGACTAACAGTAGCGGTTGATGTGGCGTGTTTTGTTTTGCATCCTTGCCAGGTGGAAAACATCCATATTTTTATAATTAATGAATAAATAAAATAAAAAATAAAATTTAAAAAGGACATATCTCTCGCAAAACCCTCTACCATGGGAAAAAATTCCCCAAATCCTCCGCCTATCCTCCAATCCAATTCTGATTTTCAGACCCTGACCCTTGTCTCTTTCAATCGACAAACACAGTGGAGAAGGAGGAACGAAAAAGCGAGCTACACCTAGGTTCGCCGCCCACTTTGCCCGCCGACCATTACCACTACCCCGCCCGCGTTTTCGTCGGTCCCTTCACTTGTGAGTAACCAGGATGTGGTGACCTCTGGCATCACTGCCGTCGAGCAGCTAGTCAGCGTCACCTACGGGTTCGACGAGGAAACATCCTTCCCGCCGACCACCATGACTAAAGGGAATTAGAACGATAACGAAATGCAAGATCTGCTTGATGTTGGCGGAGCTCGACATCGACCTCGACCGACGACGCGAAGAAGAGGGGGCCAAGAGCTTGCTCCCGCTGGTTCCATTGGCGGAGCTCGGAAGGTTTGCATCCAACTCCGGCCGCTATAAATCGTTTCTTCTTTTCGAGCCTTGATGAAAGAAAACCCAGATCTTAATTTTAAGCTTCATCCCGAAAAACCCAGAATTCCAGATCTACTTTGTTACATTTTATGTGAAAATGAGTAAAGAAGCGACATAGTTCTTTAGGTAATGGGATATGAAGGGGAAGGAGAGGGTGAATTGGGAGAGGAATTGCAAAAGGAAGGCTGTGGGTTGGGTTTGGGAGGTGCTGTGGGGAGGGCACTGTGCCCGCCGTCCGGAGCCCTTGCTTGAGAAGATGAAGGCCTAGTGCCTCAGATCTAAAAGAGAGAAGGAAATATTAAAGAAAAGTAAAAAATATTGAAATAATACTTATTTAATTTTTGAATTTTATTTTTATTATTTAAAATACGACGTGGCATCCACGTGTGTCTAGTTGGAGATGATGTGTCGTTCCGGTGGCATCCACGTCAACTTAACATCCACTTAACTGACGGTGTACTTAACGACGTTAAAGTTTGTAACGGAAATGGCTAAAGTTGGCAACGTAGTTTGAAAATTGTGGCTATGTTTGTGTATTTTTTGAAAAGTGGCTATAATTGTCAAAATCGTGAAAGTTATGGCTATGGAGATGTATTAAACCATTTTATAAAACATTGAAAAATACCCGACTTTCTCAATATTGCGGTCTGCGGATGCAAAATTTGATTCCCCCAAAATAAACCTAAAAGAGGTAAAGTCGCATGTCATTTCATCCAGGCCCCGAGTGCCTTCTCTCCATTCATGAAGAAGCAACCATCATCGGTCAGTTCTTCACCGATACCTTTTCTTTTCTCTGGTAAGCTTCTCAAGTCTTTCATATAGTGCAGCAAGTTCGCAACGCCCTAGCTCGGTTCGCTGCGCCCTCTGATACGATGGGCGCCGCAAGTCAGATTAGTAGAGTTTCAAATCGGCTTAGGGTTATGCAGTTGAGTTCTCCGGCCGCCACAAGTTCATTACTTGGTATCAGAAGCTTCACTTCTCAGATTGCAACTCAGGAAGGAAAGGATGGGCCTTCCTTCATAGTCTCTTATCTAATGAGCTCACATGGGTTCTCAGTAGATAGCGCCAAAGCTAAATCTAGGTTTATGAACTTCCGGACCGCCGAGAAACCAGATTCATTTGCCAATCTGCTGAGGAGCCATGGATTCTCCGGTACCCAAATCGCCAAATGCATCAAGCGGTACCCTGGTGTACTAGGGCTGGATCCCGAGAGAATACTTGGTCCCAAGCTCGACTTCCTTCGATCCATTGGGATTCCGGAGGCCGAGCTTGCGGAGGTGGTCTCTTCCAATCCCCAATTTTTGATTATGAGCTTAGAGAATCGCCTGATTCCTCGGTATAATTTGCTCAAGGATGTCCTGGTTGATGACCTAAGAGTGGTGGATGTCTTCAAGCGCTCTCACAAGTCCTTTTTTTTCAATACTGATACCAATATAGTTCCCAACATAGCACTTCTCAGGAAGCTTGGGGTTGGTGAGAATTACATAACTTACTTGCTGTCGAGTTTCCCTAATGTGGCTTTCAAGCCTCACTCTGATTTTGCCGAAAGTGTTGAAGCTGCCAAGCAGTTCGGGTTTGATCCATGGAAGGCAAACTTTGTGGTTGCTGTTAGGGTGTTTTCTAGTGTGAAGAAATCGACCTGGGAGAAGAAATTAGAGACGTATGGGAGGTGGGGGTGGTCGAAGGATTTGACTTTGTTGGCTTTCAAGAGATATCCACAATGCATGTGTTCTTCGGAGGAGAAGATCATGCAGACGATGGACTTTATTGTGAACAAACTGGGTTGGGAATCAGAGGCACCTGCTAGGTCGCCAGCTATCTTTGCTTTAAGCTTCAAGAAGAGGATTGTTCCTAGATGTTCGGTTGTGCAACTCTTGTGGTTGAAAGGGTTGATAGATGATATTCCTTGGTTGGCTGGTTTCTTGAACCCTGCAGAGGACCGGTTTAAGAAGAAATTTGTGGCTAAATATCCCGATGATATTAAGGCTAAATTGTTGGATGTGTACGAAGGACGAGTGAATGTCGTTGATTTTCGAACTATGGCTGTTGAAGATGCCAAAGCAAGATCCTAGTTCTTCCTTGTTAAGCATGGTTTTGATTTTGACAGATGCTTGAGAACAACATATATTGCAGCAGCTTTATTGAAACAAACATTCATGTAACTTCTTCACCGTTAGGTTGACCATCATTGAAGGTTTCAGCATAAGAAAATGCGGGCAATATGTGGCTTTTGCATCTATGCCTTGAACATGATGTTGTGGAGCTGAGTTCCTGATTCTGCATTTTCCCTCTACATATGCAAATGTTTCAATGAAGTTTCATTGATGTTATATTTAGCTTCATTCTTGCCATTTTTTTGGTGTGCTCTTCTCTTATGTAGTTGTCATTGCTTGTCTTAGCTAGTGATTTATCCTTTGCTTTCTTTTTCAAGTAAATGCATGAACGTGGATGCATCCACATCAGCAATTCTTAGTATTTTTCTCAAAAAAAAAAAAAAAAGCAATTCTTAGTATCCAATTTTGAGGGTTCTGCTGAATCATTCATTCCTCCTAAAATGCTCTCATGTTGAGGGTTTGAAGCTGTAATCGACAGAGTTCGGAGGATTGAGCTATACACGGTGGATTGGTCATTGGGAGTGTTTGTCCAGTGAGTAAAGTTCGTCAATGGAGGAAGAGATTGGTAGAACATAGGGTTTTGGCTGAGGGCGTACTCGGAGTTCGATTTTCTGCCATTGGAGGATGTGTCACTGTTAGTTCCCAAGATCTGGTTTATAGTGATTTTGCAGAAAAGGGAATGAAAGGGGATCGATGTTTCTGTTTCACAGATAATAGCATCCTGCAGTAAAAATGAAAACATAGATATAGAGTGACTGTTCATTTGTTATGTTCTGGCACCTTGCTTATAACGATTCTTGACAGCTTCATGGTATTCATGTTTTTTTTTCTGTTCCCTAGGAAGCCACTGCGAGCAGCAGGACGTGTGTATATTCGCAGCTGCAATCCTCGTTCGCCTGCAAAAATGAAACATTATATAGTAAATTAGTTTTATATTTGGGCACTTGCAACACAATCAACAATAGGTGGCTATCCCATGAATATCCATGTTTTGACACTGGCAGCAAAATTATCAAATCACCAGCAAGATTGTAACAATATCAATGGGCTTACTGCTGTGAAGTTCATCAACAAAAGGATAACACTCAGATTTATAGACACTACTGCAGTAACAAGTAGCAAATACCAGAAGCAAGCAAAAACCCCTGTTCACTTCCATTTTCGTTTCCTGTTTCCTGTTTTCATGTTATAAATTTGGCAAACGAAACGAGAAAACATGTTTACTTTTCATTCTGTTTTCTATTCGTTTCCAACTCTGAAAACAGAAAGTGGCAGCTTCCTACTGTTTTCGAAAACGAAAAAATGTCGTTTTCACCTGTTTTCAACATCTGTTTTCTCAAAAACAGGAAACAGAAATGAAAGTAAACAGGGCCGTATCCAAGAGAATAAAACTAGAGGCCAAGCAAGGTATGCTCACTGGGCTCCTAATCCCAGCAAAACAAGGGTTCGTGGGCGGTCGCCCAGGACACTCTCCAATGCTTAAGTTAGAGAGAATAGAGAATTTATGTTCGTGTTTAGAGAGAGAGGAAGTAGTTGAGTTACCATCAATGCAGGTATGAAGGTATTTATAGTCAGTTAAGTTGCAGTTTGAGGCATTAAATGCCATGTCAGGCGCCCTAGACATGCCCTGCTTTATCTAGACCGCCTACGGTGTGCAATTAATGTTCAGTCCTGCAGTCTTCGAGACAAATATCATAGGAAGATCTTCTCTTTCTGCCACCAACGGTACTTCGCGTCAGACGGCCTACTCTTTATCCCGTCCTAGGCTAGACGCCCGCTACTCTCTTTTCCCTATGTACGCTCCCTCTTTGGATCCTCCGCTAGGCCTTGCCCGATTTACTCTCTTTGGGCCTAAAGCCCAACATCACTCAACTATGGACCCAACAATATTGTCAATTCATTCCATTTTTGTTCAATATTTATAAAAATTCATGGGACCATGAACTTGATCATATTATATTTGGTTCGTTATGATCTAGTTCAAATGTCTATTGGTATGGTGCGATCTGATAAGGACCAATCGAAGTAAGGTTGTCAAACTTAATTAAGCCATCAAACCGGTTCGACAAGTGGGCTGAGGTCTAATGTTCGGTTCGGGTTTAGCCAATTCAAGTCAATTTTACATAATATGTGAGAAAATCTCTAATAGTAAATAGATTATGCATATATTTAACACATTTAAAAACAATCTCACTAATCTACATTTATATACTACCAAATTATTTCTTCAAAAGAAATATATATATTATAAAATTATCTATCAACATTCTTAAACCCAGTTTTGATTTGTCAGACCACCCAATCTTAACTGATGTAATCCAGTTATGACTTTTTTCAGAACAATCCAACCGAAACCGAAGTGTAATCCAATAGTTTAGAGGACACGTTTTAGGGGTGTCAATTCGGGTTCGGTTTTCGGGTTTACCCGAAACCGACCCGATTATATACATTTTCGGTTTTTCGGGTTCGTTTCGGGTTTCGGGTTTTCGGTTTCGGGTTCGGTTTTGCTTATCGGTTTTTCGGGTTCCGGCTAAAAACCTCCAATGAATAGAACTCAGCCCGTATTTTTAGGCGTTCGGGTTCGAGTTCGGTTTTAGTGATTTTTCGGTTTCGGGTTTTCGGATTTTTTCAGGTTTTGGTAACCGAACCCGACCCGAACTGACACCCCTAACAGGTTTTGACTTTTGATCGGACCCAATTGAACCAATCGACTGGATACAAGTTTTCGCCTTTGACTGTTCCATCTGCCTTTTCAAATTTCAATGCAAAACAACGAACCCTAAATAAAAAGTTGCATTGACTAAAAGAACCCCACATACTGTCGTTCAAAAGGTTTGATTGAGATTGGGCCTGAAGCTAAGAGTCCAAACTAAAAATTTGGGTACTTGATAACTTTAAGGTGAAGCCCTAACCTTCTGGGCCCTTACCATAAGCCCATCTGCTTTGAACTGGTGAAAAGAGAAGTAATTTGGAGAACAAAATTAAAAACAAAAATCGAGTTGGCGCTTCAGTGTCATTCGGCCGCCGATTCCCCTCCTTTCTCCTGCTTCCTTCTCCTCCGGTTACCGGCTGCGGAGCCTGCCATTCATACAGTGTTGCAGAGACTGTAGCTTTGGTTTCATGGCCGTCCTTGAAAATCAACCATCTGCGGTCAGTTCTTCGCATATGAATTTCTTCATTTCTCCAGTTTTCTTTCAAAGGTATTTCATATAGCACCGGAACTTCGTTGCCCTAGTTCTGTTTGAACGATCCCGATACAAATTACTATGGCCGCTTTTAGATTGATTAGTAGAATTTCGAATCTGAGCACCGTTGTAGCGTTGAGCTCTCCGGCCGCGCAGCTCGCCGGGATTTCTGTGCTAAATTCATTACATGGATTCAGAAGCTTCACTTCTCAGATTGCACCTCAAGAAGGGGAAGATGGGCATTCCTTTCCAGCCTCTTATCTAATGAGCTCACATGGGTTCTCACCAGACAGAGCTAAAGTTTCATCCAAGTTCCTGAAATTTCGGACGACCGAGAAACCAGATGCAGTTGTTGATCTGCTGAGAAGCCATGGATTCTCCGGTACCCAAATCGCCAGATGCATCAAATATTACCCTGTTCTACTTGAGCTGCATCCAGAGAGAGTACTTCGTCCCAAGCTCGACTTCCTTCTCTCCGTTGGGATTTCTCGCCCCGAGCTGATAAAGGTCGTCTCGTCCAATCCTTATTTACTGATTATGAGCTTAGAGAAATGCCTGATTCCTCGCTATAATCTTCTCAAGGATGTCCTGGTTGATGACAGGACAATTGCGAGTGTCCTGAAGCGCAATTACGGGGGCTTTGTTAGCAGTAAAGATTCCAATTTAGTGCCCAACATAGCACTTCTTAGGAAGCTTGGAGTTGGTGAGAATCGCATCACTTACCTGGTCTCTCACTCCCCTACTGTGCTTTTCAGGCCTCACTCTAATTTTGCTGAGATTGTTGAGCTTGCCATGCATTTCGGATTTCATCCATCGACATTCAACTTTGTGGCTGCAATTAGAGCGATTTCAAGCATGACGAAGACAAGTTGGGAGAACAAATTACAGGTTTATGGGAGATGGGGGTGGGCAAAAGAGTTGACCTTGTCGGCTTTCAAGATGTACCCACAATGCATGTGTGCTTCAGAGGAGAAGATCATGCAGATAATGGAGTTCCTTGTGAACGAACTCGGCTGGGAATCAGAGGCTGCTGCTAGGTGGCCAAGTATCTTCGGGTCGAGCTTCGAGAAGAGGGTTGTTCCTAGGTGTTCGGTTGTGCAACTCTTGCGGCTAAGAGGGTTCATAGATGATATTCCTGGGTTAGGTTGTTTCCTGTACCGTGCAGAGGACTGGTTTAAGGTTAACTTTGTTGCCAACTATCCTGATGATATTAAGGGTCAATTGTTGGATGTGTATGAAGGCCGAGTGAAGGTCGTTGATTTTCGGACTATGGCTGTTGAAGAGATTAAAGCAAGATCCTAGTCGGTCCTCTTCAACCATGTTCTTGATTTTGACAGATGCTTGAGAACAACATGTTGCATTCTTATCATTGTTAGGTTCGATATTCGTGGAGGGTTTCAGGTTAAACTGTGCAGGGATGGCAATCTTTGGCTTTTGTATCTATGCCGTGAAAATATGTTCTGGTGGGTGGATGAGTTCCTGAATATATTTTCTTCCACAGCTTCGTCAGTTCGTTCAATCATGGATGTGTCCTCGAAGTTGTCGAGGACGCTTCGTAGTTAACTGGATTATTCTTGTTCTTGGCAGATCATAGTGGTTGAGCTCAAGTTTGATTGAATTCTGTGTGAGCAGCCTGTCAAATTTCAACGTACATTTCAATACCATAGCAGGATTACCTCAACGTTGTTCTTATTTGTGATGTAAGGTTTCTTTCACACAACACTTCATGAAAAATAGGAAGCAGTGCATGTTTGATACAACAGTTAATCGATACAAATTTAGACAGTCAGTAGTTGAGCAGAAAAGGAACATGAGGGAATTCTATTCTATATAATTAGTGGGTACACTTTTTTGTCCAAAAACACTCTTTTACTATTTCAATTTTTGTCCTTTAGTGAAAGGGCTCCTCACCTTCCCAAACCCTTGCTAGACTAAAGAGAATCGAAGGACTCCAAAACTGGAAAAAAAAAAAACTAAAAAAATAGGAAGGTTGCCCCATTTCTTTCTGCCGCTCCCTCTCCTGCCAAACCATGCACTTCCCTATCCAATCACATCACTCCCAATTTTTCTTCCAATCAACAATCATCTACCCATCTCTCAACTTTGCACCATCACTCCATCAGTTCTACATTTCGTTCTCCCATGACTTTTTGGTCCTTTTTACTTCCAAATGTACATAAAAAAAGTAGTACTAAGATTCACTTGGACTAGATTTACATTATAAATATTCGTTTCTTTCATTAATTCTATAACACGAACAAATATTTTTGTAGAGAAACAAAGATGATTATGATGCCCCATGCATGGACAGAGGTAATCCAATATTATACCTCTTTGACATTCCTCTGCTATAGCCCTATTATTACCCTTCCTCTAATCTCCCACCCTAATAAACACTCTTTCATGACCTTCCCCTTTCACCCAACCAAAACTACAGCTGCAACGCTCCCCATTTCCACACCTAAAAAATGAAAATTTTCCCCAACAAAAAGGAAGCAGAAGAGTTGAAAAGACCAAATGAATGGACAGCCCAAAATAATAGGGGGGAAATGTACAATGGACAGAAAAGAGAGCACAATGGCTTAATAATTAGCTTGCTGCTGTTCCAACATTTTACACATCTGATGCAGCCCCTTGGGTGTTCTCCTCCCCCACATCAGATAGAGATTTAGTTGGGAGAATGGAGGGAGGAGACCATTGATCTGGGACCATCAAGACATAGGTAGTCATTGCCCCTCTTATCCCTTTCTTAACTATTTCCTAAAAATTCAGCGGCCACCTACAGTTCTCGCTTCCTTTTTTCTTCGCTTTGAGATGCTGAGGAAGAAGATGTGGCGATGATGTCAACATCCAATTGGGAAAAGCCGGGTCGGCAGCAAAAGGGGAAGCTCTGGCTTGAATGTGCTTTGTCAATTGATAGTCAACGCGCCATGAAACCTGTCGACCGAGGAAGCGCCTCTACCGGCCATCATTTCTCAATCGCAACCGGAGATCAGTTGGTCGTCAAATACTCAATGGCGAGGGGAGACAAAGAGAGGTCTGTCGGTCAGAAATTCGGGTATAATACCTAGCTAGCTTGATCAATTTTTTTTTTGTCTCAACTGGATAAGCTTTACTAATGTTTTGTCGCGTTGGTGGCCGGTTCCTGTTTGCAGTGGCCTGAAGTCCTGAACGACAAGGATGACAATGGCTAAAACAATCTCTTAACTACCTGAGCAGGACCAGTATGAAGCGGTAATCAAAGGAGGAACTTAGAAGCCCACCAATAGGTATGCTTTGGTCTTACTCTGTTTGTCTTCCTCTTTGTTCCTTTTATGGTTCTCGATTCTCTTGCTTCCCATCTCCAGCGACTGCTTTGTACCTCGATTCTCTTTGTTCCTCTTTGTTCTTTCTTTAGTCCATCACTTGCAATGGAATGGTTTTCTACAAAACAAATTTCATGCTCCAAGCCCATCATGATGAGGAGGAAGAAGGTCACCATCACCAGTCTCCAACTTCTCTCAACCCAATTCTCTGTTCCTGGACTGCAAGACTTCCATGGTAATTAAGCTTTATCTTCCGATTCTTTTATGGTAATTCTGAACTGGGTGGGATGATTGATTTGTTTTCTTTTAGGGATGGTATAACGCTACCTCCCTTGATTTGTACGGTCCTCACCTTCCTTCCCTCGATTGGTGAATTATCTCTCCTATTAGTTCCTTCTGGGCACCGCCTCCCCGCGTATCTCTTCATCGACCTATTTTCTTTCTATTCTGACTTCTTTTCCATAGTATTTCGATCTTTTCCTGCTTTTCCCTTGGTGTTAATGCATGAAGTGGAATCTAGACAGCTCACTGACCATGGTGGTTTATGTTGGGGTTGAGATCGTTTGAGGCTATGATCATCCATCTCCATTGTCCATCGTTTTTTCCAGCACCTTCACTCTCAAACTCAGTTTATGTTCTTTCTAATAGCAGTTGATAGCTGAAACTGGTCTCTCGCATGGCGGTTTAGGTTGGTGTTGAGATCGTTTAGTTTCAGGTAGCCTAAGCTTGGTACTACTGGTATAATTGTTCCAACAAATTTTTTAATGGTCATAAGGGTTTGTTTTCTTGGATTTTTCTTATTCGTTAGGTGCAACTGAGGGTTCTTTGGCCCCATAAGATCAAGGTCCTTTACCTCCCATACAGAAAAGGCAGCGATTCCCTTAACAGTGGTGGATCGAAATCTAGAGACCCATGAACCATCTGGGAAGATCAAGTTGCACTTGCCAGAGATTTCAGTCATCCTATGGTGGTGCAGGTCTCAATCTTCTAAAATGATTTAACCATCCCGCCATTTGTTGTAAGACCTATTGGTTTCTGACAAATCCCTACTAATATTTGTCTATGATTATTTAGTGATTGATTTTATGGTTTTGTTTAGGGGCCTCTAATCGCCCGCTGAGCCTTTTTTTTGGGTTCAATATGTTTCTCACAGAATCAACGCACTTCCATCTGAACTTGAGTTTACTTTCTATAATCACATAAAAGATGTACTGAAACACATTCCTTCCTACTATGACATTATGAGATTTGCATAGAAACAACTTACTTTCCTAGGCTGAAAATTGAACAGTAATAAAGTCATGCCTTGGACAATAACAGAAGGATCTAAGGGCTAAGCTAATTTGAAAGAGTATAGTTCAGTAGATGGTAATTTAGTTTGCTTTCATGACAACTAAAACGATACATGGATTACTGAAGATGATCTTACATGTTGTTTTTCCTGCTTTTGAACAAACCCGTCAAAAATCAATTAGTAGTCAAAATATATTAATGTCACAGTAATTACACTGACTTTGTTGGAAAACTCGAGTCGGTGTACAAGTGATTGCTGGGATTTTAAAACAATTAATATGTTTGATTTGCCGTTCATTCATTATGTTAATTATTAGAGTCGTTATTGGAATTGTGTCATTCATTTCTTCTCACTGCCATCACCTAAACTGACCACCATACGATCATATGTCAATGCAAATTAAGTTCACGCGACGTTGCGCAGCCGCCGCGGGCATTGATTCTAGTTTATCCTAATTTATGTTACCAACGAATATTAGTCAATCTACCTCGTCCTCATAACAAACAAGTATCAACTTTCATTGTCATGAGCCAATTAGAAAGATAAAACCCCTTTCCATCAAAATACCTGCATTTTTCTGTTGTATGGATCAATTAGATTGGACCTGAAGCTATGCGTGAAAACTTAGGGGTTGTTTGGAAGTTGTGATTCTTTAAATTGATGTATTGGGACAATTAGTGTATTATCATTTGATGGATTGAATCAATTGATGTATTAGGTAAATATCTTGTTTGGAGGTTTAGATTTTGTTTTTGTTCCAAATGTAAAAAAGTTAGTATTGAGTGATTGTGAAGAATGTCAACCAAAAGTAGAGATTGTAAATCCCTCAATATTGAATGATTGTGGTGGGGCTTCCAAAAAGTAAATGCATGTATTCTAGTTCTATATAAACAAAAAAAACCACTTAATCTCACAAATACATGAATTAGATCAATACACCATTTGAAATCACAACTTCCAAACGACCCCTTAGAATTTTGGCCACCGGTAAAACTTGGGCCGGACCCGTGCCCTTATTAGGCCTCACCATAGGCCCATCTGTCTTTTGAAATTTGCGAGGGGAGAAGAAAATACTAAATAGTAGAAAGCAAAAGGAAAGGGGAAAAGTTATTATCTGTTTTAGCGGGTTGGAAGAACAGGTGTCTATCTTCGACTGGAAAGGAGGTCTTATTGAAATCGGTTGCTATGGCCTTGACTGTTTACGTTATGTCCTGTTTTCGCTTCCTCTTGAGTTGATTCGACGGTTGAATGCTCATTTGGCTAGATTTTGGTGGGGGGCGACAGAGGGACATCGTCGCATTCATTGGCGTTCTTGGAAATATCTGTGTATGAGTAAATTTGATGGTGGTTTGGGCTTCCGGGAATTTGGTTGTTTCAATCAAGCTTTGTTAGCTAAAGTAGCATGGCGGATTCTCAAGGAGCCAACTACTCTTATTGCTCGAATTTACCGGGGGCGTTACAACTTTGATTCTAACAGGTTCCTTTCTGTTGCTCCTGGGAGTAATCCTTCTTATGGATGAAGGAGTATTTTATTTGGAAGAGATCTGCTTCGACAAGGCATCCGGTGGCAGGTAGGGAATGGTGAGTCAATTAGAGCATTCGAGGATACTTGGCTTCCTACTAATCCCCCTTCACGACCATCTCTAAAGCCAGGTGCGCTGTCAAGTCATCCTTTTGTCTCAGCTTTTATTGATCCAGGATCCAAGCAATGGAACTTGGCTGCTTTGAACTGTTTCTTTGATAATGCTTCAGTGGCTATAATCCGTCAGCTACCGCTTCCTCAACGACGTCTTGTGGATGATATTATTTGGCATTATGAGGCTAATGGTCTGTTTTCAGTGAAATCTGCTTATCATTTAGCTTTCTCTCATCTTCGACCTGTTCCACGGAAAGCTGGTGCATCAGTCATTGATTCGGTGTTATGGAAATGGGTTTGGACACGAAAACTTCCTCCAAAACTTCTTTTCTTCCTTTGGCAGTGCCTACAACGGGTTCTTCTCCCCGTGTGTACAGCTTGTGGACGACGAGAAGAAACTTTAGAACATCTCTTTTTCTCTTGTCATGTGGCTCGTAGGTTGTGGAGAAAAACCGTACCGCCGATTCTCCTCCCGGGTGTTGTCCCTCTCTTCCTTTCTTCTCCTCGGGTTATCGGGGACCGCCGATACTGCCATAGCTCTGCCGATTGAAGCTTTGGCTTTCTCCTTCGCCATCCTCCCTTCAGGAAAAGTCGACCCTATTTGGTCAGTTCTTCGCTGATACTATTTCATTTCTCCTATATTCTTCTCAACTCATTCACATAGAAGCGAAACTTCGTTGCTCTAGTTTGTTTCTGCGCTCCCGATCATATACCATGGGTGCTTTTATACTAATTAGTGCAAATCCATATAGGAGAACCGCTATAGCATTGAGTTCTCCGGCCGCCCAACCCAGTGGAATTTCTCTGCTACATGGAATCAGAAGTTTCACTTCTCAGATTGCAACTCAAGAAGGGGAAGATGGGCATTCCTTCCCAGTCTCTTATCTAACGAGCTCACTCGGGTTCTCGGTCGACAGCGCCAAACTTACATCCAAGTTTTTGAATTTTCGAACGGCAGAGAAACCGGATGCAGTTGTTAATCTGGTGAGAGGGCATGGATTCTCCAGAACCCAAATCGCCAAATGCATCAAGTACTACCCTAGTCTGCTTCTGCTCGACACCGAGAGAATACTTCGTCCCACGATCGACTTCATTCGTTCCAAGCTCGACTTACTTCATTCCACTGGCAGTGCTCGACCCGAGCTTACAAAGTTTGTCTCTTCCAATCCCCATCTGTTGCATGTGAGCTTAGAGAAACGCCTGATTCCTCGGTATAATGTGCTGAAGGGTGTCCTGCTTCAAGACAGTAGAGTTGTGAGCGTTCTGAATCGCTCACTGTGGAGCTTTGTTGGCAGTGTAGATTCCACCATTGTTCCCAACCTAGCATTTCTTAGGAAGCTTGGAGTGGGCGAGAAGTCCATAACTAACTTGGTATTTAACTTCCCTAGTGTGGCTTTCAAGGGCCACTCTCATTTTGCTGAAAGCGTTGAGCTTGCCATGCTATTAGGATTTGAACCATTGAGGGGAAATTTTGTTGGTGCAATTAGAGCGCTTGCTTGTTTGAAGAAATCAAGCTGGGAGAAAAGATTGGAGGTGTATGGGAGGTGGGGGTGGTCAAAGGATTTGACTTTGTTGACTTTCAAGAGGTATCCACAATGCATGTGTGTTTCGGAGGAAAAGATCATGCAGACAATGGACTTCCTTTTGAACAAACTCGGTTGGGAATCAAAGGCTGCTGCTAAGTGCCCAGTTATCTTCGGCTTAAGCTTTGAGAAGAGGGTTGTCCCTAGGTGTTCCGTTGTGCAACTGTTGCGGCTTAGAGGGTTGATTGAAGATATTCCTAGCTTGAGTGTTTTCTTGTCTCCTGTAGAGTACCGGTTTAAGGATAAGTTTGCTGTCAAATATCCAGATTATGGGGCTGAATTGTTGGATGTGTATGAACGACGAGTGAATGTCGTTGATTTTCGAACTATGGCTGCCGAGAGATGTTAAATCAAGATTCTAGTGTCTTCTCTTTTTTACCATGTTCTTGATTTTGACAGATGCTTGAGTAGAACATATTGCGTCTTCATTGATTAAAAAATTATGAAAACTTATGTAACTTTTCCATTGTTAGGTTGACATCAATTGAGGGTTTCAGGTCACATTCTGCAGGCATAAGAAAATGCTGCCAATATTTGACTTTTGCATCTATGCCTTGAAAATATGTTCTGGAGGTGAGGTCCTGAATATATTTCCATTGTTATGTGTCTTGAGCTTCTTCAGCAAAAGTTACATAGCTTGAGTTTTGTCATTGTTTTGGTGTGCTCTTCTATTGTGCAGGTGTCATTGTTTGTCTTAGCTTGTGATTTATTAACAACATATTACTGGAATAGAGGCAGAAGTTGTAGGATGTACATGAGCTCCACACGCTATTGTTTTCACTGGTTCTAGTAATATAGCTCTCTGTATTGCCCAACCTATGCGTTGGATCCACCACCTCTGTACTGCATGCTAGTTTCAATAGAATGAGTGGTGCAACAATGCAAGAATTGCATTTAGCATCTTCTCTGCCATGGGAAGCCCTGCACAAAGCACAAACCCTTCTCCCTGTTCTGAACAGGTGGTACATGTTTCCCAGGTAATCGAACTTAGTTGCCTTGTCTTGGTCGTCCTCCAGAAACCTCCCAGGTCTCAACCCATAAAATTATGCCAGATCTATGGTGCTTGGTGGATTGCATAAATGTTAATTTACTGCAACTCCCTTGGGAATGGTGTATCCATCTAGTCGGCTATCTTGAATGACTGTCTCCTTAATAGTTGCATCCAAGTAATGTAAGTTCGGCATATGGAACTCTTCCACTACAAAATTATCATGATTGCTTCTTCATCTTAGTCCTGCTATCATCTAATTCTTCCCTCCAGATGATATTAAGGCTGAATAGTTGGATGTGTATGAACGGTATATGAATCGGGATCCTATGTTTCCCCTTTTAACCATGTTCTTGGTGTCGAGATATGCTCCTTTCTGAACCATGTTCTTGTTTATTTATTGATATCCATGAGTTATGGAAACTTATGTTCTTTCTTTATTATATTGGCATTCATTGAGGGTTTCAATTCACATTGTTCAGGCTCAAGAATATGCTGACAATATTTTCCTGTCGCATCAATGCTTTGAAAGTACCTTGTGAATGGCTCGTACCTGATTGTGAATTGCAGTTGAGGAACAATAAAATTTACTAGTTTTTTGGCCCGCGCTTTGCAGCGGCTAGAAATTAATTATATTTCAGACTTCATCTACTTAATTTTTTATTTGTCAGAACATTGTGTAAATAAGATCCCATAAGTTGTATGTCGGGTCTTAATTATCATTATGATTACTTCAATAATTTTTATTTAGTGTCTTAATTGTTAGAGAAGACGTATGTACTCTATACATAAGAAATAACTATCCCTCGATAAATTTTATGTAATGCATTTGTAATTTATGTAACTATTATAAAACGTTGTTACTTAAATTTTCCGTAATATGTGGTCTAATAGTAAAATCAAGTTACGAAAAATATTACACTTGATTAACATCAAAATTAACATGTATCTGTATGTCTCCTCTTTTGACCTTTCTAAAATAATATTTTCACCTAAAGATATTTTAAAATTAATATTTCAACTATTCAGAGTCAATTATTTCATATATTATATTTCTTATTAATTTATGAAGTGTTTTATCTATGCCTTCTTTTTAAAGAGTTAGTATCAACATTATTTTTTCAAATAACATATAAGAATGGGGTTGATCTGTAAATTACACTTGATTAACATCAAAATTAACTTGTATCTGTATGTCTCCTCTTTTGACCTTTCTAAAATAATATTTTCATCCCAAAGATATTTTAAAATTAATATTTCAACTATTCGGAGTCAATTATTTTTTATATTATATTTCTTATTAATTTATGAAGTGTTTTATCTATGCCTTCTTTTTAAAGAGTTAGTATCGACATTATTTTTTCAAATAACATATAAGAATGGGGTTGATCTGTCCCGTCCCACATATACATGCGCGGGTATTATTCGACCTAACCCACGCTTAATACGTGATGACTGATGAGTATCTATATTGAGATACCCACATCGTGCCATTACCATGACTAATTACTGGGACTACAACGCCACATTATTAGAGTGAATTTTATAACCATCCAAAAGTTTAAAATGATTGCCAAGAAAGGAACTGGGCAAACGTAATCATATAATGGATCTAATAAAGTTGCCAAGAAAATAAAGTTGCCAAGAAAGAAAATGGGCAATGGTAATTGTTAATGGATCCAACGCATAATAATAATTCCCTCGGTGAACAGTAACACGGAGGCATGCGGACGGAAATTTCGGGAGAAACAGTGCCTCATACTTGCGTTGTTAATTAATTAATAATTGCCAATTGTGGTAACTTGCAGGCTTTCTCAGTAGGGTGCTGGTTTGGGGCTACCTTGTGGGCTAAGTTTGGCCTCAAGGCAGAGGGAAAGTAGAGGTAACCTACTTATGTTATATTCCTAGCTTAAGATTATTCTGCAAGGAATGTTATATGCTTGATCTTAGCTTGCATATTTAAAACTAAAGGAGCCGCCAAAAACTATTGTACGACATATACTGATTCAAGAAAATTTACAAGCTTCGGATCGATATAGGCATGTAGCTTCAATTGCAGGTGCTGCAATCTCTTAATCATATATCATGTCATTCATTTCCTAATCATGTCTACATTTTGTTCATAGGGATGAGCGTGTTCAATCTCAACGCGGCAGACTTCTTCATAACGTCCAACTGGGGAACCCCGACGGACAACCGAATCTTCGTGAACAAGCACGCGGGCGATCGCTGGGAGCCTGGCAACTTGGTCGTCATCGGCGAATCCGAGAAGGTGAAGGAGCTCGAAGTCTCGGGGACCACCTTCCGCGGCGAAAAGCTCACGGAGCTCAGCAGGGACCTCCGAGCCTGGAACGACAGGACGCGATGCAGCCTCCGCGTCAACTGCGAGGGATCCTGCTTCGTCCTCGACTACCGAGCTGGGGACTCCTCGGGCATCCGAATCAACACCGTCTTCGACTGGTCCAAGCACGGCGTCAGGACAGCCAAGGAGAGGCAGCTGGAGTTCCTCACCTCACAACTGGAGGACAAGGACAACACGGTTTCGGAGCTGCGTAGAAACTTGGAGGACACGGCAAAGGAGCTCGCGTCGAACAAGTCCGAGCTGGTCGAGGCACGAGGCGAGCTCGGTGCCCTGTCCAGGCGTCTGGACAGGGCGAACAGAGCGGCGAAGGAGGTGGAGGAAGTTGTGGAGGAGATGGAGAAGGAGAAGAGGGACTACGCGGCGGAGTTGAGGTCGAGGTATGAGAAGGGGTTGGAGAGGAGGAAGAGGAGGGTTGAGGAGCTGGAAGCGGAGGTGGAGGGGAAGGAGAGGGAGGCGAGGGAATGCAGGTTGAAGACGATGAAGGCGGAGGAGGAGGCGAACGCGTGGAGGAAGGCGGCGGAGAGGAGGAGCAAGATGGTGGAGGAGAAGGAGAAGGAGGTTGGGGTGTGGAAGTTGAGGTTGAGGGAAGTGGAGGAGAGGAAGGTGAGTGAAGAGAGGGATGTGGAGGTGGAGCATTGGAAGATGAAGTTGAGGTATAAGGAGGAAGAGCTTGCGCTTAGTAGGAAGCTGTTGGAGTGGAAGGATAAGGTGATGATGGAGATTGAGATGGAGATGAAGGAGAAGGTTTCCTGTGGTGATTCTTCCGAGATTTGGATACTGTGAAGCTGTCGATGGGTGGGGAAACTGTCTCAATGAAAGAACATAATGCCCTGTAAATTAGTTGATGTAAATAAGTTGAGACATTCAATTTTAATGAAGCTTGATAGAAAAGCTTCTTAATCGACGGATAATTACCACTATTGGCTGTCTAAAACTGAAACATATCTATATTCAATGGGTTGGTCCATATCGGACCGAATCGATATTTGGCGGACCACACCGAATCAAATGAATCGAATATAATATGATCCGGTCATTGATCCTATGAATTTTAAAAATATTGAAGAAAAATAGACCAAATTTATATTTGGACCGGATCTAAACGGACCGAATGCACTATTGGTTCGGTCCTTGGTCCTAACATATCTTTCACTATTGGACCGCGGTTCTCTTGAGTTTGGTCCGATTCGGCCCGGACCGATCGATGCCCACCCCTGACTATATTGACATTTTTCTACCGTTGATGGTACATTTATCGGATCTTGCTCAAGTTCTCGTTGTTAATTAATAGATCACTATCGGTAATAACATTTTGTATCCTCTCACTTTATGGAAAAATATAATTTTGGGGGGTTTCCATACTCAAAGTTTGTAGATATTTCCTACATTTACCCGACTGAATCGTATCGAATCAATATTTGGATTGAATCGGAATCGAATATATTTTAGTTCAGTTTTGGTTCTACGGTTTATTTTAAGTATGAAGAAGAAATTGACCGAATCAAACCAAATAAATCAAACTCGTTTTTTTATCAGATTCCGATTCCACTTTCCTTTATTTTTTTTATCCAATCCTAAATTAATTTGACCCGGTTCTAGACCAAATAGACTGATACTCAGGCTTACCCAATTACCCCAAATGTGAACATGCTAACAACCAATGCACAAGTGTGACATTGTTTTATTTATTATATTCAAAACATAAATTCTTTTGAGATTTCATAAAATTTTGTTGAATTATTTCATCGGAATACAAATTAATTATCGTTAATTATCGAAACAAAACAGAGTATACATTTCTTGAAATACCAGTTGCTATATAAATTTTTTTCCTTCTAAATATAAAAATACATTACTATATATGAACCGATATATATATATATATATATATATATATATATATATATATATAATAAAAAAACTAAATTTGCATAATTTTACTTTTATCAAGTCATTTTATTTATCCTTGATAAATCTCCGAGTTCGTCAAATCTACATGATAAGATATATCATATAATTTAACTGTACATGCATGTATATATGTTTTACATATAGTGGGAATTAATGCGGTTAGAATACCTGTTGAGCTGAAAACGAAAACACAAACAGATTTACGTGGTTTCCGATATTGCAGAGAGCAATACCGACTAGTCCACGGGGATAGGGATCTCTTATTCAGCTTAAGTGTTCCACTCGGTTACAGAGCCATATATACACTATCCTAACCCTAGCAAACCCTAACATCAACGTGTACAATAGGTTGCATGGGCTTTGCATGAGTACATAATGGATAGTAGTAATGAGCAGCCGATACAAAATGGGCCAAACAAGGCCGAACCAGAGACCCAAAACCCATTCGTCTAACATCCTCCCCCAAATTGATGCCGGTCACGAAGCATCAATTTGCCAGATAGATACCAGTGACGACTAATGGGAAGGGCCTTCGTGAGAAGATCGACAATCTGATCCTCCGAAGCGACGTAGTGTAACCGAAGAGATCCATCGCGAACCTGGTCACGAACGTAGTGAATGTGAAGCTCAATGTGCTTAGTCCGGTCATGAAGCACCGGATTAAGAGCAATCTGGATAGCACTAGTGTTATCCACGAACAAATCAACCGCCGGTGGACACCGAACTCCGAAATCAGCTAACAACCGAGTGAGCCAGACAACCTCTGAAGCAACATCTGACATGGACCGGTACTCGGCCTCAGTGGAAGACTTGGCCACACGATCCTGCTTCTTGCACCTCCAGGAGATGAAAGAATGTCCAAACCGAACACACCATCCAGTCGTGGACCGTCGGGTGTCACTACAACCGGCAAAGTCAGAGTCGGAAAAGGCCTGGAGTGAAAGCGATCCCTGGGATGGAAAAAACAAGCCAACATCCCTGGACCCCTGCAGATAGCGAAGGATGTGATGAACAGCCGAGAGGTGGTCGACAGTGGGAGCAGTCATGAATTGGCTAACTATCTGCACAGCATAGGAGATGTCGGGACGGGTGGCGGCAAGGTAGATCAAGCTACCCACAATGCTCCTGTACTTGGAACTATCAACCAACGGAGCACCAGAATCACGGTGAAGCTTCAAGTTAAGCTCCATTGGCGAACGAACAGGAGTACAATCTCCGAACTGGTGATCCTCCAACAAATCAGTGATGTACTTTGTCTGTGTCAAGAGAATCCCTTGGGAACTGCGAGTGACCTCAAGACCAAGGAAATAGGTGAGAGTTCCCAAGTCCTTGAGGTCAAATGCGGCCTGTAGTCCCTCCTTGAGCAACTGAATACCTGCAGTATCATCACCGGTGACTACCCTATCATCAACATACAGGAGGAGAGCAACAATACCAGTAGAGGTCACCCGGGTGAAGAGAGACGGATCGTTAAGACTCTGACTGAACCCCAGTGTAAGAATCGTGGACTGAAATTTGTCGAACCAGGCACGGGGTGCCTGTTTCAACCCATAGAGCGACCGATGCAATAAACAGACCTGGCCAGGGGCACCAAGCGTGTAACCGGGAGGAGGCTCCATGTAAACAACTTCCTGAAGATCACCGTGCAAAAATGCGTTCTTAACGTCAAGTTGATACAGGGGCCAATCCCGGAGGGCAGCAACAGCCAAGAGGGTGCGAACAGTAGTCATCTTTGCCACAGGGGCAAAGGTCTCGTCATAATCAATGCCCTGTACCTGTGTATAACCTTGGGCGACAACGCGGGCCTTAAACCGCTCAATGGTCCCATCCGGATGGACCTTAATGTTGTACACCCAGCGGCTGCCAACAACAGGAACAGGAGGTGGAGGGCGATCAACCATAGTCCACGTACCACGAGCATGAAGTGCATCCATCTCCACCTTCATTGCATTGTCCCAATTCCGATCACCTGCAGCCTGTTTAAAACGAGTAGGAACAGCTACAGCAGAAACACCATAAGCATGATAATCAATAAACCGAGCTGGGGGTTGACCCTTGGTAGCACGAAGGGAGCGACGCAGCACTGGGGCGGGCGGTAGAGAAGCAGCCTAAGAAGAGGAAGAGCTGGCAGGCGAGGCAGGAGGCTCGCTACCAGGGGAGGACGAATTGGGAGATGCACTAGATGAGCCGGCCGAGCTTGCTGGTGACGCACCAGGGGAGGGAGGCAGATCGAAGTCATCGGGCGGAGGAGGGGGCAGGAATTCATCATCTCCATCTTCTTCTTCAAACGAGGGTAATGTGTGCATGGGCGATAGGAAAGCAAGAGAGGAAGCTTGGGACGAGGAGTGGAACGGAAGAGACTCAAAAAAGACCACAGTGCATGCGATCCGAATACGAGACATGACGGGATCATAACATAGGTACCCTTTATGGACATCGCTATACCCTAAGAACATACAACGGGCGGCTTTGGAAGACAACTTAGTTCGTTCTTTCTTAGGAGTGAGGACAAAGCAAGTACACCCAAAGACATGGAGACGAGTATAGTCCGGATGTTTAGAAAACAGAGGGAAATATGGACTACGATGATCAAGGACGGGCGTGATCTGATAATTAATGAGTCGAACGGCAGTGGCCACCGCCTCAGGCCAAAAAATCGATGGGACGTGGGAGTCTAGGAGCAGAGCTCGAGTCAGCTCAACCACGTGACGATTTTTTCGTTTAACAAGCCCGTTTTGTTGCGAGACACCAGGGCAAGACTTCTGACATAGGATACCAAGTGAGCGATATAGATCACGTAAAGGATGGGAACTAAATTCGCCGCCGGGGTCGGACCTAACAATTTTGACAGGACGATTAAACTGGGTATGAACCATGTTCAAGAACTCTGAGGCAACATCCAACAATCAGATTTTAGACGAACGAAGTAGACCCACGTGAACCGAGTAGCATGATCCACAAAAAGAGCAAAGTAGCGAAAACCATGACGGGGCAAAAATTACAAAGTAGACCGACAAACCATACAAAATGAAATTACACTCGAGTTGACTTTGGAGACTTCATCTCTATATAGAAGAGTTTTGTCCAAAAGTCAAACAGGTTGGTTTTTAGAAATAAAAAACATTACAAATATGGTTGACAAAAATGACAATTTAAACATGTTGGACAAAAATAACAAAGCTTACAAACATTACAAAAGAAACCAATAAACATTACAAAAACTTACAAACATTACAGAATAAACCAACAAATGTTACAAAGCATACTAACAGTACAAAATAACACTACTTACAATACAAATCGATAAAAATGTATTACAAATCAATGAATACAAAGTATACTAATCATAACATAAAAGTGTACAAACTTGACATACAAACATTACAAATTACAATATATACAAAATAGTAATATAAACATTACAAAAATAATAGACAAACATGAATCATAAACAATACATATGGAATTTACATAAACATTACAGACAGGACTTATAAACATTACAAAATATGGCGACATACAACACAATTAGCACTTTTGCCGGAAAAACCTCATTCGCAGTCTCCGATCGCAAGAAAGCGCTCTCTCTCTGCAAAACCCATGTCACTTGGGACACAAAAAGAAAGGCATTACGCCGCCACCGGTAAATTCCACAGACAAGGACCAGCGAACGGAATGACAAGGACCGGCGGTCGGGAAGGCGGAGGGAATCGACGAGTATTTTTTTGTTTTTACTTTATTTGTTACATAAATAAATTATGTAATTACTACATTATCCTTCATTAAAGTGGATTAATTTTTTTTTTTTTTTTACTGAAACCTGTATGTTTATTCATGATTCATCACATCCTTGTCCAAATAGGAGAGGATGGCAATGGGAGGCCTATCGGTCCATGAAACAGTTTGATCCCAATTACAATTAAGATGGGCCATTGTATGGGCCGGTTCATTACCAGCCCATTTGACAAAACTCCACCTGACCGAGCCCATTTCCTGCGCCTTCTCCTTCACTTCTCGAACCAGCACTTCCCTTTACAATCGCGTCATTTCCTCCGCCTGAATCTGTTGAATCGCGGCGAGACAGTCACTCTCAATCACCGTTGGCCGAAGTTGTTGCTCCTCCGCCATCTGCATGCCGAAGGTAATGGCTCAGAGCTCCGCTGATTCAGAGTCCCAGCAAGTTCTCTCGCGTCTCACAGCTGCAAAAAGAAACTCCCCAGCCGCATTTCTCGCCACCGCTCCGAGTCCAATTCCTCCATCCTCGAGCACCGCCGCGTCAACATTCATCTTCACCCAGCCTGCAGGGGGTTTTTCCCAGGTGAGATTCCGCCGTGACCCTTCCTCTTTCTCTGAATCGTGTTGAGCTCTGTATTCCTCCCAGTAATTTAGGGCTCGACCAATCACTTCCCACTCTTCCGCTTTCTTCATGCTGAACATCTGGTTGTTTCGTTCGCTCCACATCAACCATAAAATGATCCCTAATTTCTCTAGCACTTCATCCTCCACTTGATCCATAACTGCACATAACCAACTGCTAGATGATAGGGTTGGTTCTAATTCAAATAGGGGTCTGAACGATGACGAGCTCCAAATGCGAATTGCCCATTGGCATTCTCTGAAAATGTGGTTCTGCGTCTCCTCCAAATGACAAAAGGGACATTCCACCGCCGCCTCATTCTTTCTTGATTCTATGTTTTTGTTTGTTGGTAGGATTTCGTGCGCTAATCTCCAGAGAAATATCTTTACTTTTGGCGGAATCGTCAGCTTCCATAGTCTAGCCCAGTTCATAGGATCATAGACTTCACCATTCTGGTCTCCAGTCTCTTCTTCCCCCTCCTCTGTTGTGCCTTGTTGAGGAGATATTAAGCCCCTCTTGTTGACCAGCAGTCTGTAGGCTGATTTAACAGTGTAGCATCCTTTTCGCTCCATGCTCCATACTAGGATATCTTTAGCTGGCTGCCTAGGAATAGGTATTGCCCGAATTTTCCTTCTGTCCTCCATGTTAAAAGAATTCAGAAGCATATTGTCCCTCCACTCTCTTCTCTCATGATCAATGAGATCAATCACCCTTGACAGACCGCCTGAGCTTGGTTTTGGTGTAGTGACTCGATAGTTAGCTTCCTCTGCACCTGACACCCAACAATCATTCCATATCTCTATTTTTGAGCCATTGCCCACTCGCCATCTGATCCCTTCCTTCACTGTCTTTTGAGCAGCTAGGATACTTCTCCAAGTATAACTCGGATTTTGTCCCAATTGAGCTTGTAAAATATCAGTGTTGGGGTAGTATTTGGCCTTCAACATTCTAGCTACTAGGGATTCTGGATTGTTAATGAGATTCCAGACCTGTTTCCCTAATAGTGCAATATTGAAAGAGTGCAAATCCTTAAACCCCATTCCTCCTTCCACTTTTGGTTTGCAAAGTTTATGCCAGGCTCGCCATGGAATTCTCCTCTCTTCCTTCTGTTGTCCCCACCAGAAACTTGCAATAGCTTTCCTTATTTCTGTAATCACCCCTTCTGGTATCAGGAAAACAAACATTGAATATGTAGCTTGAGCTTGTGCTACTGATTTAATAAGCACTTCCTTGGCTGCAATTGATAATGTTTGCCCTTTCCAATGCTTTATCTTCTTTCTCACCCTATCCACCAATACCTGAAAAGAAGCTTTTTTCTCCCTTCCCATGACAGTTGGTAACCCTAGATATTTTTGGTGGAACTCCACCTGTTTCATTCCAAGAATATTAGCCAATTCCTCTCTTTTCATCTGGTCCACGCTGGGGCTAAAGCTTAACTCAGATTTCTGTAAATTCACCATCTGTCCTGACTCCTCCTCATAGAGCTTTAGGATATCCCTAAGTTGACAGCTTTCCTGTGGGGTAGCTCTAGTGAAAAGGACACTATCATCTGCAAACAGTAGATGTGAGATGATTGGCCCTCTGATTGAAGTTTTCAGTCCATGAATCCTTCCTGAATCAACAGCATTTTTTAACAAAGTTGCTAACCCCTCCACACAGAACAGAAACAAATAGGGTGAGAGAGGGTCCCCCTGCCTGAGACCCCTCTCTGGTTGAAACTCTTCTGACCTGTGTCCATTCACTAGGATCGAATAGGTGACTGTTGTGATGCATTTCATGATCATTCTTACCCATCTTTCAGCAAAACCAAGCTTTAGCATCATAGCTTCTAGGAAGTCCCATTCAACTCTATCGTATGCTTTGGAAATGTCCAATTTTGCTGCCATAAATCCTGTTTTTGCTCGGCTCTTCTGTTTCATGGTGTGAAAACACTCAAAAGCTACGAGGATGTTGTCAGTTATGAACCTTCCAGGGATGAAAGCACTTTGCTGCTCTCCTATAACCATATTCAGCACCTGTTTAAGTCTGTTTGCAAGTACTTTTGACATGATTTTGTAGAGTACATTGCACAGACTTATAGGGCGAAAATCAGTAGGGGTGCTAGGTTTATTCTTCTTTGGTATCAGTGCAATCAACGTCTTGTTTAGCATCATTGGGAACTCTCCCACCTCTAGATAGCCTCTTAGCTCACTTAGAACTGTTTGACCCACAATATGCCAGTGTTTCTGAAAGAAACGAGCTGACATACCATCTGGACCAGGGGCTTTGTTAGGTCCCATGCTTTTCAATGCCAACCAGATCTCCTCCTCAGTGAAGGGTGCAAGGAGAGTCTGGTTCATTTCATGTGTCACTCTGGGGGTAACTAGAGGGAGAATTCTGCTCTCTTCTACTCGATGCCCTCTAGCAAATAGATCTTTCATGGATTCCACTAGACAATTCGTCACTTCTTGCTGCCCAGTATAGACCCTCCCAACTACATCATTCAGTTTCCTGATTGTATTCTTCCTTCTTCTTTCTGTTGCTTTCCTATGAAAATATCCAGTATTCTGATCCCCTTCTTTTAGCCAGTCTGCTCTTGAACGTTGTTTCCATTTCACTTCTTCTTGGAGGATAATGTCATTGAGTTCTTGTTCTAGAACTTTCCTCTGTAGCAACATTGCTTTTGTTCTTTTCCTTTTTTCCACTGCTTGTAGGGCCTTTTCTACTCTTTTCCGTCTCTGTTTCAGTGAGCCAAAGGCTTCTCTGCTCCAAGAAAGGAGTTTTTCCTCGCATTGTTTTATTCTGTCCATAGAACCACCTCCTCCTGTCTGATTCCAAGCCTCCTCAATCACTTTTTGGCAATCTTCGTGCCTTTCCCAGTACGGTTCATAGCGGAAGGACCATCCCCAGGTGATTTCCTCTTCATTCAAGTCAAGCTTGACTTGAATAGGTATATGATCTGACCCGCAACGCTCTAAGTGATACACTCTCCAGTTTGGATAAATTTCTTTCCATTCTTTATTTCCCAGAGCTCTGTCCAGCCTCTCCTCAGTGTATTCGTTGTCAGCTCTGCTATTCTCCCAAGTGAAAGTTCTCCCATAGTAGCCACAGTCTTCCAGATGGCAATTCTCAATTGTTTCCCTAAACATCTCCATCTCCCGAGCTTCTGGTTCTTTTTGCCCACTTTTTTCAAGATAATCCGTGATTAGGTTGAAATCCCCAATCACTAACCAGGGTAAGTCTACCTGTTGACTCAGCCTTTCCAACATTTCACAAGTCAGCTTCTTGTTTTTTGCTTCTGGCCACCCATAGACTCCTGTCAGTCTCCAATCACGCCTACAGTTTGGCAATCTAACCTGCATATCAACAAAATGTAGGTCACAACCCTTCACTTCCACTGAGATGTCTTCTTTCCACATCATCAGAAGACCCCCGGCCCTATTATCCCCTGCTGCCACCCCTTGTCCATCGAAGTAACCAAATTCTTTTATCTTCCTTTTCCATTCTTCAGTGTATTGTCTTGTTTCCATTAAGAAAACAATGTCGGGATTAGTCTGGCGTAGAAGCGCCTTGACTTTTTCAATTGCCGGGGTATTCCCGAGCCCTCGGCAGTTGTAACTCAATAGGCTCATTGGGCTGGGCGGATCTGCTCTCTCGCAGAGTCCGCCACATCGCCATCCTTTGCTGTAGTTGTGTTCTGATTGGAAGCTGCCTCTTCCAGAGTCTTGAAAGTAAGCTTTTTGGCTTTTTTTGCCTGTAATTCGTCTGTTTCCTCCAATTTACCATCTCCTCCTGCATTCTGAATGTTTCTCTTTTGTGGTGTGATATGTGCAGGGGTTAAATCTCTTTTTGTGGTCTGCTCTTGTCTTCGCCACACTTTGTTTTTGCTGCGTGGATGGGGTTTCATCTCAGTAGATCCCATCACAAACTGCTGTAGGGCGCCTCCCTTTCCCAGCTGTCCCAAAGGTGGGTCTTTTGGTGTATGGGCAGCAGCACTCTGGATCTTCATTTGGTTATTCTTCTCTGTGCAAAGTCCTTTGCCAGGTTCTGTTATCTGCCCCTTGTTCTGTTCATCTTTTTCCTTCTGTACTTCCATCTCTGGGGTGGCTTGTTTATCCGCTACTTCTTCTGCAGGGGGTACTTCATGGTCTGAGTTGGATCCTGTACTCTCCCAATCAAATTTCTTCCTCAGGGAAGCCTAGATGGTTTCATCTTCCTTCTTCAGAGAGTGTGACAGCCAGCTTCTAGGTCCTGGCGCTCCAGCTCTCAACTCCATCCCAAAAGGGTCCGGGCTTATTCCTGATGGCTTCGGGCAACGTAGTTTGGGATGCCCAATTCGTCCACAGGAATAGCAGAAGATAGGTAACTTTTCATACCTGACAGGATATTCAACTAGTTGCCCTTTGATATTCAGTTTGATCTTCTTCCTTAGAGGGTTGTTGATAGATAAGCTCACCCTCAATCTCATATACGAGTCCCACATCGATCTAGGACTATCATCGAACCAGATTAGAGAACCAAACCTGTTTGCAATCTTCTCAGCCATAGGTTTTGTTCTAAGTTCCGACGGCAAGTCTTTTATCTGAATCCAGATGTCCATCATATGCAATACTTCTGGATTAATTAAAATCATTGAATTTTAAAGAACTTTAAAGGCTGAGATTCACTTAACCATGTGACTAAGGAACTCCCTTTAGTCACCTGATCTTACCCCGATGACATACAATTTGGATTTGACCAATTTTACTTTATATGTTTTGGGCGAGCTAATATGGATACTTTGTTTGACGTAACTCATCCCTATTCTCCACCTATTTTTACTTAAATTACATGTAATTTTACTCAAATTTGTCACTAATCAACTGATACTAATAACTCGAATTATTGAAAAATGTCTATATATATATATGATACTTCATAATTTTCTTACAAAATTACTTAGAATCTTACACTTGATTACCTTATAGTTTAGCTATATATACTAAGTTATAAATTGGTGAGAATAACAATTTCTCGAACAAGTTAACTATGTCATATATATTTTTTCAATTAAAATATTAATATTTCTAATATTTTGTCTTTAGCCTACCTTTCTCTACTTACAGGCTCAAGATAGGGTGCATAACCATGGGTTATGCACCCATCAATAACCAAATCTGGACCCTTCATTTAGAAAATTCAGATCTAAGGATGGAGAATTAAAGGCTATTTTTATTTTCACTAGCTTTCTTAATTGACTCATATCTTTTTCGTTTTAACTCGGATTTTAATTTTTTTTTGCACAGATGGAACGAGTTCACCGTGCTCTACAAAATGAGATCAATTTTCAATATTTTTTTATGAAGAAAAAATTCTGGCCTCTCGGTACCAACTGCATACCATATGGTATCTTCTTCGTTTTTAATTCGTTTATGAAAACGTTTGCACAGCAGGGATGAGTTCATCATGATCTAATGGATCTACAAATTTCTGGGTGAACAAATTACAGGACCAAAAAATACCACACAATACCATACAATACCACCCTGGTACGGGGTGGTATTGTATGGTATCTTCTTCGTTTTTAATTCGTTTTTGAAAACTTTTGCACAGAAGGGACGAGTTCATCATGATCTATTGGATCTATAAATTTCTGGGTGAACAAATTACAGGACCAAAAAATACCACACAATACCATACAATACCACCCCGGTACGGGGTGGTATTGTGTGGTATACAATGTTAAAAGTCGTAAATTACAATTAATATACTTCTACTATCATGTATTCAACCATCCTACAGTATTGGTTTGTTCATACCACCATAGTACGTTTTTCAAAACATAGGTATGCTTTTATTTCAATACCAGTCAATACCATATGGTATAGGCTGGTAAAAAATGGCTCAATTTTTTTTGTTCGAAAAATATAGTAAAGTGGATATCATTTTGAAGAGCACAATTAATCTGATCTAACTGTGCAAAAAAAATTAAATTTCGACTTAAAATGAGCGAGAAATCGTCCGTCAAAGATTAAAGAGGGAAAAATTAAAGACTTTCCATGAGAGAGAGGATGCTGATGTCATGCTGATGTGGATGGGTTACTTATGGTTACTCACCATAAAGTTACTGACCTGATCCATTCCCCTACCTACATCCCATCATAAATAATCTGATTTATACCCGGCCTATCACGAGACGTCCGACCGACCTTATTGCCAAGTGCCAACCCTACTTGGAAGGGAAAGAATATACGTTGTCCGGCGAGCAACCGCCGGCCGGGGAAATGGATACCTTCAGAGGTTTGTTTTCTGCATATAAGGTTTCCTTTTCAGTGGAGGGAATGTGTAACGTGCATGCCACGCCACGCACTGTGAGTAGATTGTAACGGTAAACAAAGACAAAATCAACTTTGCTTGGCAAAGAAAGACAAAGCAGCTTCATTCAATTCTAATGTGTATATGTACAAATACCACCTCCTGGATCTGCCTTCAAATTATCGGAATCACTTGATCTCTTGTTCCTCCATATCGGCAGCCTTCAGGTACGATACGTTAATATACGTAGTTGCTGATCTGTTATTTATTTTCACATAATAATTCAATGATTTGATTTCTGAGTACACAACAATTACGTAATAACTATGATTAATGCGACTGTATAACTGATTGATGAACGGAATTAATTGATAATATGTGCATGTAACATCAATTAATGTTGCTATAATCTGGTTTGGAATGTATTTTCCAGAACAAACTGATCAAACAAAAAAAGAATGGTGGGAACGATATACAGCCTCAACTCCGACAACAAGAGCCACTTCATCTGCCTCAGCATCTTCACCCTCTCCAACAACAACATCTACGTGGAGCACCTAGAGAACAACAAGTGGAAGCTCGTCGCCGCCATCGGCGAATCCCTAACCTTGAAGGAGCTGGAAGTCAACGGCACCGTCCTCCGCGGCGACGCCCTGGCCCGACTCCTAGCCGACCTGAGGCCCAGGAACGACAAAACCCACTACAACCTCCGCGTCAACTGCGACGGCGCGTGCTACATCCACAACGGCAAGGCTCAGGACGTCGACGGGACGAAGCTCGGCACCAGCGTCGTCTTCGACTGGTCCAGGTACGGTGTCAGGACCACCGTGCAAGACGAGCTCGAGGACAGACTGCGAATCAAGGAGGTCGTTAACAGGCAACTTCTGGATCAGGTAGTTAGCGCGTAAAGCTCTGTTGTTATTATCTCTTCTGGAGTCAATTTCGTTCGAGTTTGTAGGTGGTTTCTGAGATAGTTCGTGGGTAGATTGTACTTTAAAAAATTTCTATTTCTCTCGTCGTTACTTGGGGGATTTTTTTTTTTTTGGATCAGGTGAAAAACCTAGAAGAGGAGTTGGTGAAATGCAAAACGGTTGTAGAAGAGAAAAATGTTGACTTGGAGTCGACGAGGCTGCAGTCTGAGCGGGCAAATGAGGAGATCGGCTTGATCTCGGGGGAGTTGGAGAAGAAGAAGATGGAGGGAGATCACCATGAGAAGGTGATGGAAGCCATGGACAAGGAGGTGAGAGGGTGGAAATTACAGGTGAGAGATAGAGAGGAGGAGCTAGGGTTTTGCTCAAGGCGTTTGGAGAGAGTAGAGAAGGTTGTGGTGGAGATGGAGGGGATGTTGGAAGAGAAGGAAAGAGTGATTAGGATGGTGAAGTTGGAAGTGAAGGAGCTTAGGGAAGAGCTAGGGTTTTATAAGAGGGTGCTGGAGAAGAAGTGCAGGGCGATCGAGGAGCTGGAAGACGAGGTGGAGGTGAAGAGGAAGGAGGCGAGGAGGTTGGAGTCGAGGTTGGGTGATAAGGAGGAAGAGGTTGGAGCAGTGAAGAGGCTGTTGAAGGAGAAGAAGGAGGTGGAGGAAGGTGAGAAGGGTAAGGAGATGGAGTGGTGTAGGTTTCAGCTAAGGGTTAAGGAGGAAGAGCTTTGTGTTTGTAAGAATTTGTTGGAGTGGAAGGATAAGGTGTTGGAGATGAAGGATAGGGTTTTGGAGGAGATGGAAGTTGGGAGGGATGTTGTGGAACTCGAATTGTAAATCGTTTGTGAAATTTATATCAAAAGGGTAAAAATAAATGACTCAAATCCGTTTCGATTTGTTGTTATCCATTGTGAAATACAATTGAGTTTTATTTATTAACTTGTGTTAAATGTATTCGAACTCGCAAGTTATTTTCACCCAATCCAACAATTTTTTATGCTTGTGAACACAATAGTCGGGTTGCTATTAACATGAGATAAGCTAACCGCTCCAACAAAGATACATTGCTCAAATTTATCTCATTCCACTTTCAATGTATAAACTCCTATTCTATTCATCCTTAATTTCATTGTGTTCGGAGCGAGTGAGCGTCGTACATTGGATTAAAGTTCAATCTAAGTTAACAAGGTTTTCGCCGTGCTCGGGTGCCCATGAGAACCGTACATTGGATTAAAGTTCAACGAAAGTGAACAATAATTTAGTCATGTTTGGGTGCCAATTAGTATCGTATATTGAATTAAAATTCAACATAAATTAACAAAAATTTAGTTTAGTTATAATATCACTAGTTTTAATTTTAAACCTAAAGTTTTTAGACTTAATTTTTTTTGAACACAGATGGGACGGGACTTACTAAAATAGTAAAATAGGATGAAATTATTTCACCAAATATTAAGGAGATAATGTCAATGGAAAGGGAGAACAAGGATTAAAAAGAATAGAGAACAAGGACAGATCGATGATCAGCTGATTTCATACCAGCCTTCGTCCACGCTTCCCCCAATTCCAAAATTTATAGGTTCCTTGCGTCATTTTGATTTCAAATTCGGCTGTTCATCAACCAACATCTGCTTCGTCGTTTCACGGCGAGTTTTCGAAACAACGGCCGGCGCGAATTCAACAACAGGTAGATTTCGTTATTAACGGCTTCGTTTCTCTTCGTTTTGTTTCGTTTCTTCCCCCAAATCGTTTGAATGTCGTCAATGTTGCGTTAGTTAATTGAACAAAATGTTTTGCACCCAAGGTGTTTGATTATATGTCTCAGTTGGCTCAGGGTTCCTGGGGGCGTAATCACGAAACTCTTAGGTGACGAAGGCTGGTATGAAATCGCTGGTCATGAACAAGGGGTTCTTGACAGGTCTCTTGGGGAATTTCAATGGCAACTTTTAAGTTGAGCGCGGTCAACCAGTTCATCGACGCCCACAACTCGCACCTGGAGAACAACACAATCTACGTCTTGGAGTACTCGCTAGAAGGCGCATCGATCGTTGCAGAGATAGGCAGTAGCCCCCGCAGCAAGTACAAGGAGCTAGAGGTCCTAGGCACGACCATCCGGGGCCTGCGGTTGATAGAGCTCGTGAAGGACCTTCGTCCCAGGAATGCCAAGTCGTTCTACAATCTGAGAGTCAACTATGAAGGCACCTGCTTCGTCTGCAGCTCCAAGGCCGGCGATTATTGTGGAGTGGAGACCAATACCCTGTTCGATTGGTCCAAGTATGGGGTGAAGATGAAGGGACAGAAGGACTTGGACGCCGTCAAGGCACGGTTGAAGGGTAAGGACAAGGACCTCTCATGGGCTAATAAAGTTTTGTCATTAAAGGAACAGGAACTCAGTACTCTGAAAACCCAATTCGAGTCCACTTCCAAAGAGTTGTTTGCTCTCAAGAATGTATCTGTGGAGAGGGATGAAGAGTTGAGAGCATGTAAATCGAGATTGCAAAATCTCGAAGAAGAGGTTTCGGAGTCCAGGAGGGTTGTTCAGGAGAGGAACAAGGAAGTGGAATCTTGTGGGCGGCAGATGAAGGTAATGGAGGAAGAGCTTTCATTGTACATGGATCGACTGGAGAAGAACAATAAGATGATTGATGAATTGAACTCCCTGTTGGAAGAGACCCGGAACAAGTTGAAAGATTGTCAGGTTGCTATGAAAGAGAATGGAAACAGTTCCAAAGAGTTTTTTGCTCTCAAGAAGCTATCGGGGGAGAGGGATGAAGAGTTGAGAGCATATAAATCGAGAATACAAAATCTCGAAGAAGAGGTCTTGGAGTCCAGGAGGGTTGTTGAGGAGAGGAACCAGGAAGTTGAATCTTGTGGGCGGCAGAAGAAGGTAATGGAGGAAGAGCTTTCATTGTACATGCATCGACTGGAGAAGAACAGTAAGCTGATTGATGAACTGGACTCCCTGTTGGAAGAGAATAGGAATAAGTTGAAAGATTGTCAGGCTGCTATGAAAGAGAACGGGAACAGCTCCAAAGAGTTGTTTGCTCTCAAGAAGCTATTGGGGGAGAGAGATGAAGAGTTGAGAGCATGTAAATCGAGAATACAAAATCTCGAGGAAGAGGTCTTGGAATCCAGGAGGGTTGTTCAGGAGAAGAACGAGGAAGTGGAATCTTGTGGGCGGCAGATGAAGGTAATGGAGGAAGAGCTTTCATTGTACGTGCATCGACTGGAGAAGAACAATAAGCTGATTGATGAACTGGACTCCCTGTTGGAAGAGAATAGGAACAAGTTGAAAGATTGTCAGGCTGCTATGAAAGAGAACGGGAACAGTTCCAAAGAGTTGTTTGCTCTCAAGAAGCTATTGGGGGAGAGAGATGAAGAGTTGAGAGCATGTAAATCGAGAATACAAAATCTCGAAGAAGAGGTCTTGGAGTCCAGGAGGGTTGTTCAGGAGAGGAACAAGGAAGTGGAATCTTGTGGGCGGCAGATGAAGGTAATGGAAGAAGAGCTTTCATCGTATGTGCATCGACTGGAGAAGAACAATAAGCTGATTGATGAACTGGACTTCCTTTTGGAAGAGAATGGGAACAAGTTGGAAGATTGTCAAGCTGCTAGAAAGGAGATGGAGGTAGAGCTGTCAGCTTGTATGAAACTGCTAGAGGAGAAGAACAGAGTTATTGAGGAGCAGGAGAAGGTGTTGCAGGCAGAGGATTGCAAGTCAGAGTTGCGCAAAGCCAGGGAAGAGCTGACTCTGGTAATGGGTTTGGTGGAGGAGAAGGATAGAATTATGAGTGAATTGGTTAGGGAAGTGGATCATGGGAAGGCAGAATTAAAGTACAAAGAGGAAGAGCTGAAGCTTTGTGAGCAGGAGAAGGTGTTGCAAGCAGAGGATTGCAAGTCGGAGTTGCAAAAAGCCAGGGAAGAGCTGACTCTGGTAATGGGTTTGGTGGAAGAGAAGGATAGAATTATGAGTGAATTGGTGAGGGAAGTGGATCACGGGAAGGCAGAATTTAAGTACAAAGAGGAAGAGCTGTAGAAAAGTTTGAAGCCAAGAAAAAGCTTGAGGAAGAGAAGAATCGAGATATTGTCTGATTGCAAGTCGACATCTTTAACCCAAGCAGGAACACAGGACAAGTCCATGTAAGTTACAGCTAATGGGCAGAAGAAAGGAACTTTTATTAGAATTTTCTTCTGGTTTGGTCAGATCAATCTGCCAGCAATGTAGATGTTCATCTCTGTTTCATTTCTATAACATTTCATCACTGTTGAAAGTACTGTATACCTACAACATGCTTGACCATTTTTGTACAAGCACTGCCAACACTGTAAATGTTCATCACAGATGAGTCTATAAACATCATCACTGTTGAAATATGTACTGTATATACCTACAAGATGCCTCTTTCAATTGCAGTAACATAGTGTGAAAATACAGCAAGTAAAAAAGAAGCAGGTTTAACAAAACGCCAGATGTTTTTGTCAATAGAATCAGATGATTTTATAGAAAGCAATCATCAGATTTATCTGGCACACATTTAACTTCATTTAGCAATGAAGCCATAAAATCCGAGTTGTACGCACCCCAGCGGTGAAAGCAATGACATCATTCTAGTGGAGGAATACATCCGAGTTGCACGCACTCCTTTCCTAAAAAGAAACTAACAATCCGAACAGGATTCAAACTACTACCGATCATCATTTAGAAATGATCCCTCCATCACCATCATCTAATCTAATCCAAGGCTTGGTCAATGAGCACTTTGGCAGGAGGAAAGAGAGCCACCCTTCCACGTCCTGCTTCTTTGAACTTGTTTTGGACAGCCTGCAACTGCTTACACTCTCCAGCTGCAGCTGAATGCAGTTTAGCCAGATTCTTTGCACATTGCAGCAGTTGCTCTTCCTTGTAGCCAGTGTGGTGTTTCAGAGTCTCGTCCCAGAATGGAGTTTTGTTGAGGGTGCACCGAGCAGCATACACAGCTGAAGCAGCAATCACGGACGGGCTGTAGAAGACAGCTACTGAATAATGCACCAGCCCCAGCTCTGCCAGGTAAAAACTCATCTGCTCTGTCTGCATTATTCATTCACAACATGAACGAATGAACAAAAAGTGGGATCGAATGAAACATGTAAAATGATGTACAGAAACTTGTGTGACGCACCATAGTGTCCAATGGGAGAGAAGCCTTGATATATCTGACCAAGAACACATATGGCGTAGGAACAGTCAGGTACCATTCCAGCCTCTGCAGTATTACTTTCTCCATCAGCAGCACTTGTGCTCCATTGTATGCTTTGTCTGATATGCAAACGAAATCTTCCACCTGTGGTGCCCATATCTCCTCGTACTTGCAAGCAATCAGCATTGCGCTCATGCCAACCAACTGAAGCTCCCGCCTCGCCACAACTTTCACCGCCAGGAAGCGGTCCACAATGTTCAACGTGAGGTACAGAGTTTCAGGCATCAGCTCAAATTTCCTGTGAACTTCGATCAACCAGTCTACCAGAATTGATCTCATTTTTGCATTAATCTCTGGCTGGGTGTCCATGTAATCATGAACTATGCTGTCAACCTGTTTATCCATCAAATAGAAAAGCTCCATCATGACCCCAAATGAAGGAAGACAAGGCAAAGAAAGGGACAAAGCAAAAGAGCAATAGACCATCACAACCAAATTCCTCTTGAACTTACTTCTGCTAGCTTGTAGTAATTGTAGAGATCATCAACATACTCCACAACAGCGAGATGGTTGTTCACATCAGCAGTATCTATATCTGCCACCAGATTTTGTGGCCTGTTCTTGATTCCACAAGCAGCCTATTATAATCCATCATATATTACAAAGATATTAGTGTTGACAGTAAAGAATACAGAGTTTCAGATTCTCAATAGAAGATAGTTTTTCAAACCTTGCTTCGGGCAGTGAGGATTGCGGTGACAGTTTTGACATCCTTCCGTGTTGTAACCCTTTTGGTAACAGGTTTAGCAGCAGGCTTCTTCTCACTTTCGTCATCAGAACTTATGACGATGACCTCGTGTGGTGGTGGCTGCTTCTTCTCAGCTTCCTTTTTCGTTGCTGCTCCTGCTGCACGCGGCACTCCACGGCCAGCAACTGCCTTCTGCTAAACACGCCCCAGAAATCAGTTTTAGAACGTAATAACACTGTATGTACGTTGATCCGATGTTGCATATATAAAGAAAAAACTCTTTTTGCATACCTTCTTCCCTTGATCTCCGCCATCAATCACCAGGTTACCAATGTCTTGAAGAACTCTCCTGTTTCTTGCGTTCCTCTGCTTCATTTCGCCTGACAGCATCGAACCCAAGAAAAATAAGCACCCAGATCTTTACTGACGAATGGGAAATTTGAAAACCAATCAGACTTGGCCAAGAAACGGGAGAAACCCCCTTGGAACAATACGAATTAGAGGAATTTCAAAGAACGATCATAGGTTTCTAGGGTAAAAAAGGGGCTTCTTCCTGATTTCCTTCAGTCGAACCCAGAAAATCCTCCTATTCATCGAACGAAACAAAAACAAGAACCCATGTGAAAGAACTGAACTTTCTTAAGAACCCAGCAAGGCATATCGTCGAACATTACTTCTGCAACTCAAATTCAGGATCCAAAAGTTCCCCCTCAGAAGAAACGAGTTCTTTTAAAACAGTTCAAATTCAAACAATCAAAACCCAGCAAGGCATATCGTCGAACATTACTTCTGCAACTCAAATTCAGGATCCAAAAGTTCCCCCTCAGAAGAAACGAGTTCTTTTAAAACAGTTCAAATTCAAACAATCAAAACCCCGCCCGCCTTTAGCAAACTAACCAAGCAAGAAGAAAAGAAAACCAAAGAAAAGGGACTCAAATCAGAAACCAACACCAAGCGTAGTCAAATTTACCATCAACGACTTGTTCTGCTCTGGCATCCATCACCTCCGATCTTTTTCCTTCCTCTTCTACTTCTTCTTGATTCGTTCGGAAGACTCTGGCAAACAGGGACGAAATAAATCCGGGGAGAAGACCGGTACGGGTAGTCTCGCCTTCTCCTCCGCCTATCTCCTCGGAAACCACCGTCGTCGCCACCCTCGTATCTCCGATTCACAACCCTCTGTTTCTCTTTCTACTTTCTCTCTCTCTCTGTAAATCGGATTCTGCTCTCTGGGAAATTCTGAAACTTTTCGAGAGAGAATGTATAGACGACAAGAGGAGCCACTGTGGTAAGTAAGAGGCTTCCTTATGAAGCGAGGACGAGCGGGGGGGGCCTTTCTCTCACAACGGTCGAATTATTGTTCCCTTGTAAGCCGTTGGATTTGAATGCATCTAACGGCTATAATCTCTATCCCGTACGGGGAGGGAAGCGCTCCTAAAAGGGATTTTTACAGTTTGGAATTTTGTAGCCGTTAGAAAGGTAAGAAGAGCGCGTTACCGTTTCTCCGCAGAATGAGTTTGGGCCGTCCCTCGAGTAGTTGGGCTTCTAGTGTTTCGGGCCGTTCACAGCCCAACACCATTCAGAAGCTAGCTTATGTTCGTATTATTTCCCCATATAAGCTAGCTATATGTTAAACTAAACAAGAAATTATGCACTAGAGCAATTTTGGTATCAATATATGAATATATTTTGTAAAATAAAAAAATCTAACTAAGCAAACGTTCCATTATCCATCCCATGTATACGTTATCCGAGATATATAATAATTGGTTAACGCAAAAGAGCATCATCACGTTCGGAGACAGGCTTTCTCTCCAAAGCATATTATTGCTTGTTCGTCTGAGATAAAGCAAAATTATAAAATTCGTACTAATCCATGATGGTTGTTTTTCGTTAGTGTTGGGCTAAAATGGCCGGCTAAGATCAGGTGACTAATGAGGACACTGAGATAAAGCAAAATTATAAAATTTGTACTAATCCATGATGGTTTTTTTTGTTAATGTTGGGCTAAAATGGCTGGGCTAAGATCAGGTGACTAATGGGGTCACTTAGTCACATGACTAAGTCAATATTAGTTATTGAGTTTCAGTAAAACCTGATGGTTCAAATTAATCTACTTTAATGAAGGATAAGGTGGTAATTACATAGTTTATTTATTTTACAATTAAAATAATAAAAAATTCATTCGCCCCTCCCGCTCGACCGCCGGTCTGTTTCAGAGAAAAACTCCGCCGGCGGAGGCGGCCTGTTATTTTGCCCCATTCCCCTCCCCCTAAGTGACAGCTACGAGAGAGATAAAGAGAGATTTACGGCGACGACGGAGGAGGCTTTTTTGGCTATCAGAGACGCCAGGTAACGATTTTCCGGCGACCGGAGATGGAAGGCAGGAAGGCGATGATATTCTGACGACGTTGGATTTGTGATGTTTGTCGACCTAATTTGTAATGTTTATAAGTCTAGTTTGTAATGTTTATATTGATTTGGTTTGTATTGTTTATTATTCTTGTTTGTCATCTTTCTCTATTTCATTTGTAATGTTTATATGAATATTTTGTATATAATGTAATTTGTAATGTTTGTCAGGTTTGTATATTTTTATATTATGATTTGTATACTTTGTATTCATTGGTTTGTAATATAAGTTTACCGATTTGTATTGTAAGTAGTGGTATTTTGTACAGTTAGTATGATTTGTAATATTTGTCGGTTTCTTTTGTAATGTTTGTAAGTTTTCTTATTTTGTAATGTTGGTTGGTTTCTTTTGTAATGTTTGTAAGCTTTGTTATTTTTGTCCACCATGTTTATCATTTTTGTCACCCATGTTTGTAATATTTTTTTATATCTAAAAAACAAACGGGTTGACTTTTGGATGAAACTCCTCTATATAGAGATGAAGCATCCAAAGTTAACCCAGTGTTTTCCATTTTTTATGGTTTGTATTGTTTTTCGGTCTATTTTGTATTGTTTGTGTCCACTATGTTTGTAATGTTTGTAGGTAAAAAAAACAATTTGGGTTGACTATGGGATGACACCACTCTGTATAGGGATGGAGCCTCAAAAGTCAATCAGGTTGTTTTTTCATATTTTATGGTTTGTATTGTTTGTTAGTCTATTTTGTATTGTTTGTATAGTTCATATATTTTGTATTATTTGTTTGTAAGTATGTTCGTATGTTTTGTCATTCTAGTTAGGGGTGGCTATACGGTCCGGTTCGGTTAAATTGGACCAAATTGATCCGGTCCCAGTCCGGTCTTTTCGGGAATATAAGGACCAAAGATTGGATACAGTCCGGTCTTGATCCGGTCCGGTCTTGATCCGGTCCGGTCCTAATTTGATCTTGATTTTAGGTGTTGGGGGTCTCTTATCCGGGTTTTTTTTTACCTCAAATCTAAGCCCAAATATGAGATTGGATTGTTTGCTATCCGGTCCGGGTTATACGGTGCGGTTTCGGGTAAAGCCAAACAGTCCGGACCAAATAGCCAGCCATAGTTCTAGTTTAGTTTGTATTGTTTGTACTGTTTCTAAGTCCGGTTTGTATACTTCATATTTTTTCATAATACCCAAACTACGTCTGTCATTAATTAAAAAACCCTTCCACCTTTTTAACAGTTGAATTATTGTGTCTAGATCTAAGAACTGGGAGGGGTTTAGTCAAGTGACTAAGGGGGTTAGTCAAATGCCTTAGGCCCCCTCTTACATATCGTTTGGTACCAAATGAATCTAGCATTCGTTTCATTTTAAAATGAATTACCATATAGAATTCATTGTCAAATGAATTACCATATAGAATTCATTGTCAAATGAATTCTTGTGTTTGGTATGTAATACTCAAATTTAAGAAATAAAATGAATTGAATTCCCAAACCATGCTTGGCATACGTTTGTAATTGAATTAAAAGTTTCCAACTACGCTCTTATTAATTTTCGCTGGAAACAATATTCATTGAAAATCCATCTTCTAAAAAATGCTTTTGGTCCCATACATAAAATATCAAAGTGTTCTTGTGTGTTTCTATTCTATTCATTAGTTCTTTCGATATTTTGTCAATGAACCCTACACTCTAGATGTGGCTTCTCAACATATTGATATAACCAAAGCAGAAATATCAAATAACCAGAATATGCTACTAGCACTGCAATCAAATTCTTGCCGACGTTCATAATACTGCACGAACTGGCGTCAAATAACACATGTAGAATTAGTTTAGTTAATAAATGAGGATAATTATGTAATTTTGTTATAATTAGTAAATTCTTGTAGAATTCATTTGGAAATCACATCTCAATTCCTCAGAATTGCTATAACTAGCTCCAATACCGTAGAATTCAAAATTTAGAATTGCAAATGAATTCTTTTAAATACCAAACAAAAAAAGATTTCATTTCAAAATGAATTCCTTAAAATTTATGGAATTCATTTATACCAAACGATATGTTAGTCACCAGATCCGGCCTCTAGAGTGGCCTCTTTAGGTCGAGAAGAGTTGCATATGTGAAGCCGTTGAGAGTTTTTAATATTATTACTATATAACTTATAGCTCAAGACTCAAAAAGTTTGGATTTTACCCATATCCACATGGATTTTACTCTAATTAAAGTAGTTTGTATTTTATCCATACCCTAACTTATAGCCCAAGAATTTCGATACTCTTCGTCCCTCATCAATCAGTGACTCTGTTCATACTATCAGATCATTTTGATAACCTATACTATGCATTCTTTTACACATGAGAATAGTATTTCCATTTCAGCCATACAACAATACAAGGCGCAAATGAAGCTTTTGAGTACAATTGAATGCATGCTTAATAAATTGGGCAAATGCCACATTTGGTTACTGGAATTAATAAATCGTGTTATGTTTAGTCATTAGAAAAAATTAACATCAATTTTGATCACTCGAATTACTAAAACATGTCACATTTAGTCACTCTCCCGTTAGCCTCCGTCCAACTCTGATCACTCGAATTACTTTTTTTTTTTATGAATGTCACTCTCTATTAGCCTCCGTTGGACGGAAACTAACGGGAGAGTGACTAAATGTGACCTGTTTTAGTAATTCGAGTGACCAAAATTTATATTAATTTTTTCTAGTGACTAAACATAACATGATTTAGTAATCTCAGTAAGCAAATGTGCATTTATCCTTAATAAATTAGAATATAAGTTTCTTGAAATTTCATTCCATTCATAACCAAATGCAGTTAGATTTTTTAGCCAGAAGATTTGATAAGTATTCCTTCTCATGTAAGCCATACGATTCAAGGTTTGGGTGCTAAGATCTATACTTGCCTCAAAATATCTAATATATGTACATTATTGGTATAGGGATGGCAATGGGTCGGAGCGGATAATGCATATCCATTACCCTAATTAAAGTAGTTTGGATTTTACTCATATCCACATGAGAAACGGGTAGAAAATCAAAATCAGGTTCATACCCATTCAGGTATCCACGATTATTCATGAGTAATAATTTCTCTTCATAACTCCAACCAATATGTTAACATTCACACGTATTCTCACAATACGTAAGAGGAAAAGTACGACAATAATTCACTAGAATAAAGAAAATTAATTAAAATAACACAATTTCATGAAAATATTATATTTATATGCTAAATATAAAATATGTCCGAGAAAAATAATAATTATTTCTAGACAAAATACATATGCATGTGTATAATTGGGCAAGTTTGGGTTGGATAGTGAGAAACCCATGCCCACCCATTATCCGCAATATTCGGGTTCGGGTTTTACCCGTACCCACTAAATGTCTTTCGGGCTCGGATTTTACCCTACCCGATTAGGCCGGATTTGGGATATACCCGAACCCACTAAATGTCTTTCGGGTCCGAGTTTTACCACCCTACCGATTAGGCCGGATACCCGAACACACTAAATGTCTTTCGAGTTCGGGTTTTACCCTACCCGATTAGGCCGGATTCGTATATTTTTGTCATCCCTATATTGGTATCTAACAATAATTTATAGGATTATATGATTTTTTTCGTTTTTCATATTTATTTATATCAATTAAAATCCACTGATATGTTACACTTATAGTTCAAGCTCTTTTTGATTTGTGGAACAAGTTACACCCAAATAAGGATAATCATATAAATCAACGGCAAAAGAAAAGACTTGATAATTAAAAGTTTAATGATAATAAGGATGGTTACATGTTTAACAATCAACCAAAATATTAGGCTCACAATTTTCAATTAATTAAAAAATTCGGGCATAGTCATGTAATGTAATAACTAGACCATACCAACAAGTATGTGGGCGTTCATCTAAATTAATATCAAAATAAAAGGTTGATAATTAAATATTAACGATTATTGCATACAAGTCTCTTCAAATGCACAGCCCGGGAAAATCGTGTGGTTAAAATGTAAAACTGGAACCATATTTTCCAACTAATTTAAAATTTTGGACATAATTATATAATTTAATAATTAAGATAGCCTGACAAAGCCTATTAGATGAGAACTGAGAAGGCTTCATAAACAAAAAAAATGGAAAGGTCGAATTAGCAGCTTTATGCCAAATATAGAGGAAAAATGGAAAACAACAGCCAATAAAAGGAATATGGAGATGCAGGGGATCGAACCCTGTACCTCCCGCATGCAAAGCGGGCGCTCTACCATTTGAGCTACATCCCCGATTGAACAATTCTTAACATATTTATATTAAAACTCAAAGCCTCCGTCGCTTTTGGAAGATTTAGAATTTTCAGAACCGCCGACCCGTCCGTCACACTCAATTCTGAAACAGTGGGCAAAGCAAAAACCCTTTTCTCTACATATTTTCATCACCTCCCCGCTCTCGCCTTCCTCCATCTTTCAATTCTGCTCAACAAATGGATTTCCAGGTCGTCGTGCTAGCCGGAGGCACTTCGAAAGAACTTGTCCCTCTCGTCTCCAAGGTGATTTTCCAATTTTTCCGCAATCAAATGAACTAGAAACCACGGAATTCTTCTCCTCCAGATGATCACCCACCTCGCCCTCTCGTCTTCATTCACGTCTCTCCTTCTGTAGCAATCAGTTGGGTCCCCTTCCCCTCAGTCTAATTTGTCATCTTCTTCTTGGTTTTTGTTTGTTGTTTCTTGTTGAATGCAGGAAGTGCCAAAACCTCTGCTCCCTGTGGCGAACCGCCCGGTTCTATCGTACGTGCTGGAGCAATTAGAGCTCAGCAACCTCAAGGATCTCATTGTGGTGGGCTTTCGTTCTTTCGTTTCTCTGGTTTCCTTTGCCCCACGTTCCCAGTTTCCGTTGTTTGATTGCTTTGTTTCCGTTTCCATGGGAATTAGGAGTTGTTGGACTAGTGGGTTCGTCTTGGGCTTTCAGGGTTACTAGCTCTTTCTTTTCTTAAGTGTTTTCTTATGATCTTCTGTGTTAGTGTAGGTTGTTGAAGGGGAAGATGCAGCTCTCCGAGTTGGTGGATGGATTTCAGGAGCTTATGTAGATCGTCTGCATGTTGAGGTACTTGTCTAATTTCATGGTTCTGGATTGGATGAAATGGACAAGATGTTAGGAGTAGAATGCTGTGATTGTTGCTAACAGTATCTATCACGCGAGTGGGCTAGAAATGATGGTTCTGTCAAGCGTTTGGATGTGCTCAAATCTACTAAGTTCATTAAGTCAATCATGTTTTCTTGTGTTTCGAGAAACCTTGGTTATATAATTCGGTTTCTCTTATGAAGTTCCTTCTTTTTGGTTCTAACTTGATGGTGCACGTCGCAATTCGCAAATGTGCCAACTGAAATCACCTCCCTTCTATGCTTGGTGTCCTAGTACTTATATATTGCTTAGGTTGAATAATCTATACAGTTGATAGATTCATTAATCTCATTCATTCACTTCTTACTCTTTTACCAAGAAGTGACTGAAAAATAATAGGACTATATGACCAAAATTGGTACAGCCTGATAATCAAATAGCTGGTTCAGTGACATGATATTCCCCCCTCTTCTTAGCACAAGTAGCCTATGACTGGATTTGCCAGCTTTGTTCTTTTGAACCAGGTGTATCCTTTTGATAATGCTAAACCAAATGCTATAACGGTCCTTTCCCCCCAGTAATATGAAAACTGCACTAGATTCTCTTTGGTATATAGCGTTTGAAGGATGTTATGTGACAATGCAGGTTGCTGCAGTTCCTGAAGATGTTGGAACTGCTGGTGCTCTTCGGGCTATCGCACACCACTTGACAGCAAATGACATTTTGGTTAGCATTCATTTCTCTCGGTACTAGTATTCGACTTTAGTGATTAGAGAATGTTGACTAAGGTGATAGGTATCATCTTTGTATGCAGGTTGTGAGTGGTGATCTTGTTTCTGATGTTCCTCCTGGTGCTGTTGCAGCTGCCCATAGAAGACATGATGCTGTAGTTACTACAATGCTCTGCTCTACACCGATCAGTGGGCCTGCAGAATCAGGATCAGCTGGTGCTAAGGACAAGATAAAGAAACCCAAGCGATTCAACATTATTGGGCTGGACCCTACAAAGCAGTTTTTGTTGTACATAGCCTCAGGTAAATATATGGCAATTTCTGGTTTATTTAGTTTTATTGTTATCATATTGCATAATTTTTATTTGTTTCACAGGAGCTGAAGTCGAAAAGGATCTTCACATCCCCAAGAGTATTCTCCGTGCTGTTGGTCAGGTGAATACCTAGCCATCCATTTGTGAGCCTTTTCTAACATTTTGTGTAATGAGTGTCAAATGATTTCAATCATAAATTGGATTTCATGGTGATGCTTGTCCTAAGACAGCCTACAGAAGTTATTGTGTTAAAGTGACGGGCCCAGTGCATAGTGGAGTGATTCAAATTCTCAACTTTGATTGTTTTCATTTCATTGTACTTCATTTCTTAATTAGCCACTGGACAACTTATCAATACTGGTTGATGTGCACGCCCATGTCGTTTTTTGTTCTAATATTTTTTCGTGGCTAAAATCATTACATGCTAGCATTCTCATTGTTAGTTGGAGTAAGAAGTTACCCTCTTGATTATCAAACTATTTTTGCTACAATTTCAGAAGCAAGTAATAACTTTCTGGAATATTGTTTCAGTTTCTTTTCTGACAATCTTTTCTGTGAATCCTTATTAGATGGATATACAAGCCGATCTTATGGATGCTCATTTGTATGCGTTCAAGAGGTTTGTTCATTTTACTTGCCCAGGCATACAAATTTTGTCAATTATATATTCTGTTTCTCATTTTCCCTCCTCATCTTCCAGGGCTGTTCTGCAAGAGGTTTTAGAACAAAAGCCAAACTTTCACAGCTTGAGACAGGATGTACTACCTTATCTTGTTCGGACCCAGTTGGTTAGTTTGTTACCTCCTGATCAGATTTTCAAAGGGGCTTTAATTGATGTTATGGAGAAGTAAACTGGTTTGCTGTCGCTTGAACACACAGAAATCAGAGATTCTACTGAATGGTACTCCACAAGCAGAAGAAAATGGACACGAGAAGTTCACTTCTCGGGGCAACCAAGCTATAATATCTCAAATATTGGCTAACGCATCTACGCCGAGATTCCATGAAGTTTATGAATCAATTCATAATGGATCTCCAACAGCACAAAGAACTCATAAATGTTGTGCTTATATTGCTAGCAACAGCAAGTATTGTGTACGCTTAAATTCCATTCAAGCATTCAGTGACATAAACCGTGATGTGAGTGTTTATAGCTGTGAAGCCCTTCTTCAGTTACCTAGCTATCTATAGTTTACTGCTAATTTTCCGTTATCATTTCAGAAATTAATTATCTATCTGTAAAATTGTCAGGTCATAGGTGAAGCCAACCATCTCTCTGGATATTCCTTCTCTGCTCATAACAACATCATACACCCTTCAGCAGATCTGGGATCAAAGACTACTGTAAGTCACATGTAGAAACAACCTTCCTTTTAGAACGATTTATAAGTGGTATTTCACCTGTGACTAGAATATGCCAACCTGTGGAAGAAAAGGTATGCTTGCTTTTTGATATGTGAATGTTTTTGCAATCATAGGTGGGGCCTCATTGTATGTTGGGCGAAGGATCATTAATGGGTGACAAATGCAGTGTAAAACGCTCTGTTATTGGTCGCCACTGTAGGATAGGTTCAAATGTTAAGGTAAGAAAAATTGTCATTGGTGAAGCTCGAGCCGAAGGAAGTACCATCACCAGCTTGTTCTGAAAGATGATATAAACCTCCTCTTGTGCTATTCTGTAGATTGTTAATTCGGTTGTCATGGACCATGTCACCCTCGGAGATGGCTGTTCAATCCAAGGTTCAATAGTTTGCAGCAATGTCCAGATCCAAGAGCGGGTTGTACTGAGAGACTGTCAGGTAATTTCATAATTGCTCATGTGTTTGAGTGAGTTTATGTGGCTGAGTTTTCTGTGCAAGTAGTAAACTTTACTCTACCTATCCACAGATTGGAGCAGGCTTTGTGGTCTCCGCAGGCAGTGAGCACAAGGGAGAGTCCTTGGCAAGGAAAGAGAAATAGAGCTTACAAGAATGCTGTTGGGGGTTAAAAAAACTGTTTACAACCCCTTGGTAGAAAGAACCGGGTTGTAGATCGGAGTTAGAATTTTTGGGGTAGCTACTTCTCGTATGATAGATTTAGGTGAGCACAGAGAAATACGAGTTCCAAATTGGTGTGTGGTTAGCAGAATTCGAGCGCTCCACCGGTCTGTTAGATGGTGTTCTATCTTATGCTACGACTTTCATGAGACTGATGTGTGCGGCTGTGCCTATTCTATCCCTACATCCTGTATTTTGTGAATTGTGATAGATTAGCATCAATTTTGTCCCTTTTTGTAATGCTACCAGTTTGACACCTACTGATTGTGTAGTGAAGGTTTTGGTCATTTTCAATACTCTGGCCCTCGTTCATGTTCTTATTTAGTCACGCCGGGCTGAATTGAAGGACTACCAGACGTAGAATGGTAGAAATGAATGTTACTTGATTGGCTCAAGATTTTTGGCTTGCTTGGGATGGTAATTGTCTAATTGATGACTTTGGTACTGTTAGGGTGTTTTGTCATTTGTGTCCCATTATCTAGTTTTTCTTTTAGTTGTGATGCATATTCTTGTGTCTCTCTTTTGTTTTGTTAATTGAGCTGCAGATGAGCAATGGTGCATCATTCAATTGCGAACAAACTATGCTTATTTGTAAACATGAATCCGAAAAGCCAAGAGCTCGTTCATATCTTGGCAAAATCCAAGGTACTCTTTCCATCGTGACCCTTGCTAAAGAAATGCATGAAGTAATCAGAATACAGGACAGACTTGTAAACAGCCTTCTCCCCACCTTCCAAAACTTCCGGCAGAACTCCGATGACAGCATCAGGATCCGGGTTCACGAATATGGGAACCGAAACGCGGTTCCTAGTCTTGCTGGGAAATGCACGGTGCTCCACACTTTTGTAAACATCATTGCTCATTATCTGCAGCACATCCCCAACATTTACCACGAGTGCTCCTTCGACCGGTGGAATTGGGATCCATGAATTCGAATCGCAACCTTCTTCTTCTTCTCCTTGGGTTGCCTGGACATAGAGCCCTCCGGTATCGTCCTGAAGTAGGATAGTGATGGTTGATATGTCCGAATGGCGGCCCACTCCGGCGGCTAGCTCAGGGTTTGGGCACTTTGGATAGTAATTCAGGCTAACCCTTGGTGAACCCATCAAGCAACTCTCTTTCTCTTTCATTTCCTTCACATTGATCTTCTTCAGTAGCACCTCTATCAGCTTCTTGATCACCGGCTCAGCGCGTCTCATGTAATCCACCACTTCATCCCTAGAGGCAGACACCAATTAGATTGAACAGCGCAGCCAAAACAAGTGGATTGAAGCATACACACCATAACATGAAAATCGGCTGGTGAGCTGGACAAGCACGACGAGAGGACGATCCAACGATGTTAACACGAGCTGATTGCTCCCACAAGATCAGCTCTGTACACAAAATTCGCTGATTGTGCAGCACATAGGACATGAGGGCTTACCTGCAAACAGGAGGCCAAAGCTCAGAAGAAGAGGCGTCATCTCCATCCCCAAAAGCAAACTGAAACATCAAGAAATCCTTCCACTCAAGGACCTTCTCCGCCAGAGGGCTGAAGCTCGTGGTGTAGAAGACAGTTTCGGAAGGGGAATTGCCTTTCCAGTACTTGCGTCTCTCTTCGTTCGTCTGCCCGTAGAACCCATGAGCTGCGTCTATGACTTTGCCCAGAACTTGGGAGGGAATGCCGTGATTGACGATCTGGAAGAAACCCAACTGGGTTGCGGCCTGGAAGATCGAATCTTGAACTCGTGGGTCGTCCCAATTTGAGACGTCGATGATGGGGATTGAAGATGAAGGCGTGATTTTGATGGATTGGAGTCTCTCTTCCGGAGGTTGGATGTACTGCGGGGGAAGGGTGGTGGCGAGACCTGAATCTACCAGGAAAGCCGTTGGCTTTGTGAATCACGAAGTCAATGATTTGAGAGGGATTCGGAGAAACTGTCTAGAGACATCGCCACGGTTCACTAGATTTTCTCTTCTACCTTCTCTTCTTAAGCTCCGCGAGAAGCTCTTAGCTCTTGAAATTTAAGCTGCAGTTAATTAAAACGACTTCTTCACCTATTTTACTATGGGCTAGTTTGGCCCGCAGTGGATTTTGCAGAAGCCGTTTGAATTCTAAAGAAATACTTTTTTTTATTTTTGGTTGAAAGACAGCGCGTCTAAATCACATTAGAAGTAAAACGTGGGATAGGATACTATGCTAACCCCTAAAGGGGTAGTCATTTTCGACACCCCCCATTTGATTGGTCCAAAGTATACTTAATTATCAGGCAACTATTAATGGCTGGAGAAAATAAATATGGATGGAGAAAAGAATAACTGGCATATTAATTATGCACGGGAAGTGGGGCAATTTAGCTGGAACCATGGATGGAAAGAGTGGCGTTTCTACTCCCTTTCCATTTGTTTCTATTTCCGCTTCCCGTCTCTGCTATTTCCCATCGCCGCCGCGGTGGAGAACCATAGCTCTGGTTCATCACTACACGGCTGGCGGTGGTGGTCTCGGTGGCGGACGTGGCGGAGGAGCAAGCAGGTGGTGGTCTCGGTGGTGGTGGGGGCGGTAGAGGTGCAGGTGGTGGTCTCGGTGGCGGACGTGGCGGAGGAGCCGGTGGTGGATTTGGCATTGGGATTGGTGTTGGTGTTGGAGTTGGCGTCGGTAGTGGTGCCGGAGCTGGGAAAGGAGTTGGAGTTGGGAGTGGCTCTGGCGGAGACGGCGGCGGCAGATGATTCGTTACTTGGCCGGCCGTCTGTTGATTTCTGGCAGATGTTCATATATTACCATTATCATTATCATTATCTTGGCAATGTATATTGGTTATATTCTGAATTATTTTTATCACATAGAATGGTACATGTACAAATGGACTGGTACATGTACCAGTCCAGTGATACATGTACCAGTGGACTGGTACATGTACCAGTGGACTGGTACATGTACCAGTGGACTGGTACATGTACCAGTGGAGTGATAGATGTACCACAATACTGGTACGCGTTTATAACTTTTTCCAAACAACACAAATATTAAATAACGATGTTTCAAGTTGTGATATATTTACCACAGTACTGGTACATTTACCAGTAGAGTGATAGATGTACCAGTATAGTGATCCCCTGTCAACTTCTATTTGTTGAATCCTGTTTTTTTTTCGTTTTATGAACTGTGCTCCATTTTTAAAGAACTGTGGTTGAGCGCGATAAATTATATAACGTATATTGGTTATATTCTGAATTATGTTTATCACATAGAATGATACATGTACAAATGGACTGGTACATGTACCAGTCCAGTGATAGATGTACCAGTGGACTGGTACATGTACCAGTGGAGTGATAGATGTACCACAATACTGGTACGCGTTTATAACTTTTTCCAAACAACACAAATATTAAATAACGATGTTTCAAGTTGTGATATATTTACCACAGTACTGGTACATTTACCAGTAGAGTGATAGATGTACCAGTATAGTGATCCCCTGTCAACTTCTATTTGTTGAATCCTGTTTTTTTTTTTTCGTTTTATGAACTGTGCTCCATTTTTAAAGAACTGTGGTTGAGCGAGATAAATTATATAACGTATATTGGTTATATTCTGAATTATATTTATCACATAGAATGATACATGTACAAATGGACTGGTACATGTACCAGTCCAGTGATAGATGTACCAGTGCACTGGTACATGTACCAGTGCAGTGATAGATGTACCAGAGTACTGGTACGCGTTTATAATTACCAACTGTTTTTCAAACAACACAAATATTAAACAAGACACCATAATAGGTAATTCCCATCCATAGGATCAATAAAGTTGTTTCAACACGGGTGTCCGAAATGTAAACAAAGACCAAATTATCCTTCAAATTCAAATAACCAAATAGTCCACTAGAATCATAAGCAAAAAAGAATCAGTTGGCGAAGGATGGCTGGGTCACTTGAGTAGCTGCAGTGAACAATGTTTCGTGTGCCTCAGAAGCTTTAACTGTCAACTCTTCAAGCATTAGGTTACTCTCGTCCTCGAGCATGTCTGTAACTATTTCCACAATCAAGCATTAGGCATCTCAGGACCAGTTCTCTTTGTCCTTGCCATTCCTGGTTTAATTGGAAGATAAGTCAATTCTACGAACTAACAAACGTACCAGTGTAGTGGTACTTTCAAGAACAAAAAATAAGTTGTAAATACCACTGCAGTGATAGCCCTATAAACATAAACTTTACAACTAACTACCACTTTAGTGATATTTTAACGAATCCAGCGATAGACAATCATTAGCTTGTGAAGGATTTACGACTATAATGCTAGATATACAACTATACTTACACATCTACCACTAGAGTGATATACCACACTACCACTACAGTGATAGAACTACCACAACAGTGATAGAACTACCACTACTGTGATAGAACTACCACTGCACAAGACAATCAAAAAATTTCATGCACTGCGCAAGACAATCAGAAAACAACATGCAATGCCGTAATGAAAGAGACGACAACAATAAAAGAATTCGGAGTATACTTGCCTCAGTTTAGGATGAATTAAAGGGGAAAATCACGCCGGCGCCGCTATCGTTAAATATATAGCCTCTGTCGCAGCTATACTATCGTGGACGGGAATCGCTCAAGCGGGTTCGAAGTCGATGTAGCGGGGGGAAAGAGAGACGACTTCCGACGGGCCGACGGCTGTTTTGTGAAGGAGATGATGTTTAACGGCGGCGCCGAAGGGTTGCGAAGGGTTGCGAAGGGGTAGTGATGAGTCGGCGTCGAAGGGTTGCGGCGGGTGCTGAAGTCTATGGTTCGGGATGAAAGAGAGACGACTTCCGACGGGAGGGAGTGGGCGACCGCAGTTTGTGAAGGAGATTAGGGTCTACGGCGGCGATTTTATGAGTCGGCGGCGAAGCGTTCTTTGTGGGTTCTGGAGGCAGAGGTATAGAAGGGAAGGGGAACTGAAACGGTGAAAGTGAAAAAGGTAAGAGGGAATGAATTTTAAATTATGGGTGGGGTCGCCACTTTTACTTCTTTCTCTTTTTCTATGCAATTAATTATCAATAATTACTAACTGTAAGCAATTAATCTTAGATTAGGACTATCTACAATGGACCAATCAAATGATGGGTGTCGAAAATGACTACCCCTTTAGGGGTAGTCAGGCTAACCGGTCCCAGTAAAACGTTCATGGGAAGTTCCCATTACATCGTGGCGAAGCCATGGACGAAGTCCAAATCGCACACATTGAAAGGATGTGTGCCAAAATTAAAGTCATGTGCCTTGTTAGCCGAGAAATCGACGACACAATTAGCTTCCCTATATACATGAGAAACTGTCACCTCCCAATCGAGGTTCAAAAGATAGCTAAACTGTTTAGCCAAGCTTCCATGTCGATGGTTGTCGTTCTGGCGTTGCTTGATGATTTCAAGGGCAGTCAAAGAGTCCAGTTTGAGCTGAATCCTCCTGTACCCTCTCTCCCACGCAATTTTGAGCCCTTCCAACGCGCCTTTGAGCTCAGCAGCAGTGATGGAACACGAACTAAGGTTGCAGAAAAAGGCCCCTTTGCATTGTCCCAAGTTGTTTATGAAAAGTCCTCCAGCAGCAGCTTTCCCAGTCGAAGTGACCACAGAGCCGTTCGTTTGCAGCTGGATCCATCCTTCATCAGGTGGAACCCAGCAGACCAATCTTGTGCAGCCTGCAGTCCTACTGGTAAGTGAAGTTTTCTGCACATTCTGGTGTGCCTGTTCCACAATGTGGAACCAGGCTTTAATCCTGGCAATCAAGCCTTTCTTGCAGAAGGCGCGCCCCTCCATAACTTCTTCGTTTCTTTGTTTCCACAGGTGCCATATGATGATTCCAAAACCAGTAGCACTCTCCTCCTGAGAAAGGTTTGTTAGCAGCCATTCCCTCAAAGGTAGGTTCGTGCTATTAGCAGCAACTTTGCAGGGAAAAGAATCCCAAATCTCCCTCGCTTTGCTGCAGTCTCTCAGAATGTGGTCAATGGATTCTTCTTTATCCTTGCAGAGGCTGCAGAAACTGTTGGTGGTGAGCTTTCTTCTTCTCCTTTCTTTGTTGGTCATCAGCCTTTCATGCATGACAAGCCAGATAAAATGCTTGATTCTGCTAGGGCCCTTCCATTTCCAAAGAGCTTTCCAGCCTCTTTCTGGTTCTCCTTCCTCCTCCACTTCCTCAGCTGCAAGGTTGTATGCTGATTTCAAGCTGAAATGACCACTTGACTCCAGTCCCCAGATGTTTGTGTCTTCACCCAGGTTTGGGTTGGGGGCTTCCACACTTGCAATCAAGGAAAGGATGCAATCAGGGAGGGCAGTTCTAAGCTTCCCCCAATCCCACTTACCTCCCTCAGTGACCCAGTTGGCAACAACAGAATCTTTCTCTTCTTCAGGTACATCATCAAGAGCAAAGTCCTCTAGGATGATGTCGTTGTCAACCCATGCTTGTGTCCAGAACTTGGTGGCTTGGCCATCACGGATGCTCCAGCAGGTAGCATGCTTCATCAGATTCATTCCTTTGACCATGGCCTTCCACAGATTGGAATGATTACTCTTCTTCATTGAGAGGATCTCACCATTCCTCATCTTGAAATACTTCCTCTGCAACACCTGAACTCACAGATCATCCTACTTGTTAAGCATGTTCTATCCAAGCTTAATCATGTAAGCCATATTCATTTGTCTAGCAGACTTCAACCCCAGCCCACCTTGTTCCTTAGGTTTACAGATGTTTTCCCAAGAAACCAGGTCAGCCTTCCTCTTTCCCTCCCCAGAACCCCATACAAAAGCTCTAACTTTCCTATCAATTGTATCACAAATAGAAGCAGGGAGGAACGTAGTTTGCATAGCATAGGTCGGAAGAGCGTTAAGCACAGAGATGGCCAGGGTCACTCTGCCAGCAAGGGAGAGGGTTTTAGCTTTCCAGTTAGTTAGTTTCTGGTCGATTCTTTCAATAATATACTTGTAAGTATACTTAGTAACACGACTATGCAACACATGGACACCTAAGTATCTTCCTAGGTCACTTGTGAACTGTATACCTAATCTCTTACAAATTTCAATTCTGGTAGGGTTCTTAACATTCGTAGAAAAGAACACCCTAGACTTCTCCTTGCTGATAGCTTCCCCTGAAGCATCACAGAAACAGGTAAGGCACTTAAGGACTGTATCAGCTTGAGCAGGGTTAGCCTCCACAAAGAGAACCAGGTCATCTGCAAAGAACAGATGGGAGAGGGCTGGGCCACCTGGGGAGAGTCTGATGGGATTCCAAGTACCTGACTCAACCTCATGTTCAATATAGTGACTCAACCTCTCAACACAAAGGGTAAAAAGGTAGGGAGAGAGGGGACATCCCTGTCTGAGGCCTCTTGATGGTTTGAAACTTGCAGTCTCTCCTCCATTCCAAATGACCTGGTAGCTGGTAGATGTCACACACTCCATGATGATGCTGATTAGGCTGGCTGGAAGCTTGGCAGCATTGAGAGTTTCTTCCAGAAACTCCCACTCAATTCTGTCATAAGCTTTAGCTAGGTCAACTTTCAGCACCATAAAACCCTTCTTTCCACTCTTTCTTGCCATTGAATGAATTGTTTCCTGCAGAATAATAATATTATCAGTAATATGTCTATTAGGGATGAAACTAGACTGATTTTTCTTAACTAAACAAGGCATCAGAGGTTTCAGTTTGTTTGCAACAAGTTTAGCCACCACTTTGTAGCCAACATTACAAAGGCTAATTGGCCTGAACTGATTCATTGAGGAGGGGTTCTCAACTTTGGGGATAAGGGTAATAAGGGTCTCATTCAGACAGTGGATTCTGCAAGGGTTCCTGAAGCAGGAAACAATGAAATTGCAGAAGTCACTGCCAATGGCTTGCCAGCATTTCTGGAAGAAGATGGCTTGAAAGCCATCCTTTCCAGGTGCTTTAAGGCCATTCATGTCCATCATTACCTTCCTAATATCCTCAGAGTTAGGGATAGACTCCATTCTAGACAAGACAACATGATCCAGTGGAGTAAAGAAAGTAGGTATGATAATCCTATCAGTCATAGCATTCTTGGTAAAGAGGCGAAGAAAATACTCCCTGGCCATAAAAAGAAGGGTGTCAGCATCATAGATCTATTGCCCCTGGTCATCTCGGAGGCTGGTGATCTTGTTTCTCTTTCTTCTACTGAGGGTACTGGAATGGAAGAAACGAGTGTTTAAGTCACCAAAAACCACCCACTTGGATCGCAATTTCTGGATCCAAAGCAGCTCTTCCTGCCACAGGGTCAACTCCAATTCTTCCCTCACTTGTTGCTCCTTTTCAGTTGACCTCTCCTCATTCAACAATTCCAGTGATTTGAGCTCAGACAAAAGCTGTTTCTTCCTTTGAAATATATTACCATAAACCTCCCTATTCCATTTTTGTAGTTCTTCCGAGAGTTGCTTCAGAGCAAGAGGGAATTCCCCTCCACACTTCCAGGAAGAAGACAAAAAAGGCTGGAAGTTTTCATGAGCCAACCAGGAGGCCAGGAAATGGAATCTCCTTACCAGCTTGGTGGGAGTGGTAGAGGATGGTTTCAGTTCATTCTTGGAAATGCCCTGGCTGGCAGAAGTGGATAGAGGATCAGATCCCTTGGGGGTTCTCTGGGAAGCTCCTCTTTGGATAACATCAGAAGGATCCACCATCTTATTCCCTTTGCTGGCATTACTCTTCAACTTCTCCGCTTCTGGTGAGACTTTCTGGTTTACTTTCCTGTTGTGAGCCATTTGTTCTTTTGCTTTCTCTTTAATGGTGCCATGCTCTTTGCTTTCCTTCCCCTTTCTAGTTTTACCTTCATCTGCTTTCAGTCGTCCTTATTTCCCTTCCTTCTTTGATGGAGGAACTTCCTTTTGTGGTGTGGCTGCTTCTGTAGGTGCTTGTTCTTTCTCCTCCTCCACGTTGCAGTCCTCATCTGTACTTTCCACTTCATTCTCAAGCACATCAAACCGCGAGCCAGAGTTCAGTGTTGTTTCCCTAGCTTTTGTGTCGTTGTTAACCTCAGCAATGGTGTGAATCTTTTTTTGGTTCCTTGGCCTTCTTGATCTAGTTTCAAGCATCCAAGGACCAAAGTCTTCAACGACCTCTGGCCTAATCTGCTGTGATGGCTCGTTCGTGCTTCATGCCACCATTCTCTGCTCGATTGAGGGGTTCTCCGAGGCTTCCTTAATGTGGCAATTCTCCTCCAAATGTCCATAATGTCCGCAACTGAAACATATAGTGTGGAGTCCTTCATATTCCACTCTCCGAACCCTTCTCTTAAGTCGGTATTTCGAAACTAATCTCTTTCTGAGATCAATTTCCACGCAGATGCGTGCAAAGTTGCTCCTGAAACCGTTGGTGGTGTTGTAGTCAATCTTCTGTACTTTCCCCAGTTTGTTGCCTATGTCCGTGAGGATTTCTTCATCGAAATACGCCAGTGGTAATCGTAGGAGTCTATCCCAGGCAGAGATGTGGTTGATCGAGTCGTAATCAGGATCGAAATCCAGTCGCCATGGCTCTGTCACCACATAATGATCTTCAATGGTCCACGGTCCGCCGTAGAGAGCTCGATCATGGTCTATTTGAGATTCGAAGGTGGCCTGGCAATACCCATTTCCGATGTCTCCAACTCTCACTGCTCCAGTTTTAGCCCACATTCGTTGGATTCGTCGGTGAACAAAGGCAAAGGGAAAATGTTTCCCCAGCACCCTGAAAGTAATAGCTCTGTTCCATCTACTCTGGATTCGCGCATTTGTTCTCTTCTTAATCCGGATCGTCGGGCAGTCCGGGTCATCTTCACCGTTCTCATCGTCGGATTCATCAGACATAAGCTCATTACCTTCAAAGGGGATGGCCGGAGAAGAGTTGCCGAGAACCGAAGCCTTGTACGAGATGAAGGCATCACCTGATCGGTTTGTTGTCCTCTCACCATCTTCCTGTTCAGCGCTTCTCTGCTTTCCTTCCTCACTTGGCTGGATCGCACTAGGGGGCCCTGTACTTTGGTTCAGATCCATTTCTGCATCCTCCCCATTGAGGTCTTCCAGTGGAAAGGCGGTGGCCACAACACAGTCCATACTCCCTTCCCCCGAGAAACCATCGCAGGAGAGGGCTTTCGCCTTCTTGCTGGGTTGGATCGGGGGCGACGCCGGCGACGAATCCGGCGGCTTAGGGTCTGAAACGGTCGCCCGGCCAGGAGGCTTCATTCAAACCCCGCAAAAAGACACTTCAACGGCTAGAAGAAAAAACCCAAAAGCAGGAGAGAGGAGAGAGCGTTCCTCTCTCTAGTTCCTCTCTCTGGACCTAAAGAAATACTTTAAGAAAAAGTAGTTGAGTGTTTAGTTGAAAATCTAGTAAAATGTGGTTTTAATATAAGAGGACATGTAAAATTACTAAAAATAATTTTTAATATAAATATAAATAAAAATTCTAAAAATAAAAAGTAGTCAAAATGAACATTTTTTCTAATTTATCTTATTTTTAAAATAATAAAAATGAAACAGAAATTATATTTTCTGAAATAAAATTTAAATATGCTAAGAATAATCTTGGATTTTAAAAACAGTTTTTTTTCGTAGAAGCTCCAAATCAGAGCTTCTTCTTTTATGTTATAGAGAATGGACTTTTCAGCTTTTCAAAAGCTGAGCTTTTAGATAGAGGTGTCAATCGGGCGGGTTCGGGCTGGTTGCGGGTTTGGGTTGATCGGGTTGCGAGTTACGGGTCACTTGGGTTGCGGGTAGGGCGGTTCGGGTTGCGGGTTTTACGGACCAGCACATCGCGTTACTTTTTAGTGATTGCTAGTAAGTCGTAAATCGTAACTACATGAAGCTAGCACAATACTTGTAAAAAAAAGGAATCACTACTAAAAGTCAAAGACTCAAAGGTGGGGGGAAACAAAATTTTGGGGAAACATTACAGGGGAGAATTATTGGCGGGTCTCGACGGATGGGGGAATCAAATTTTGTTTATGAGAATTTTTTTTATGGGAAATGGGGAATCAAATTTTTGGGCAGTAGTATTGAGGGAACCCAAAATTTGGAGAGAAAAGTTTAAAAATAGTTTTTTGATTTTTTTAAAAACAAGTGAAATTGTTCATATAAATGTATAGAGAAATTGTTGGTTTAGCTAGTTAGTTGTTTATATGATTTTTATATTAAACTAAATTATAAAATTTAGAAAAATTGTTATGAGTTCAATTGTAACTTTACTCGATAATATATAATCTAAACTCTAAATAGTCTATACCCTGAACCCCAAATGATTTTATGTGCACTATTAGGTTGATGATGTATCTAAATCAATATTTGATGATATTATATGCGTTAATAGGTTGATGATGTATATTATTATACTAAGTTAATAATTGATGATGTAATGATCAAACTATAGTGAATTAGGATTTCAAATGTCAACTTTTGGTTTATCTTTATCGAATTCCTTCTATTATAGTCGGGCTACGGGTTGGTCGGGTTACGGGTTGCGGGTTGGTCGAGTTTGCGGGTTAATCGGGTTGCGGGTTGGTCGGGTTGCGGGTCGATCGGGTTGCGGGTCGGGCGGGTTACGGGTCATTGACTTTTAGTCAAATCGGGTTGCGGGTCGGGTTGATCGGGCGGGTTACTCGGGTCGGGTTACATTTTGACAGCTCTACTTTTAGAGGTGTTTGACACTGCTTAACCTTTTGAAGCTAAAAAATACTTCTAAAAGTCGGGCCAAACATAGGCTATAGTGACTTTAAAATCGCATTTTGGGATGAGTTAGGAATTCGGATTGTTAGTGTTTTTTAGTAGCCACCATGGCTTTAAATCTCTATACATTTCATTTTTTTTAAATTAACATTCAAGATTATTCTAAGTATAGTTTTGAAAATGAAAAAATATTTCGATTATTACTCTTTAAAATCGAACGTCTTCCAACCTTTTTTTCTTCCTCTAGACGAGTCCTTCCCTCCTCACTCCCCTTCACCTGTCCTCCCCACCGCTAGGGCTGGAAATTGGGGTGGGTGTGGTTACTCGCCTCACATTTTGCCGGTACCCACACCCACAAATTTACAATTTTACTACCCACACCTCGCACCGCAGTGGTTAGTGGGTAACCACTACCCACTGCGGGTTGGGTGTGGTTACCCACAAAACTTCATCTTTGCAAGTATGGAGTTGAGCCCGCCACTAACGTATTTGTTGTTCGTAGCTAGACTATAATGATATATAATTGTGTTGCATGGAGATACAATTTTGTATATTTTTTTCTCTCGATGAATGAGTGAGATTTTATTCATCAAATATGATCAGCAACCAAGTCACGGACTTACAACAACAGGTTGACTGCTAACAAACAAGTATAAGGACTAATAGACACTGCCATCTACCTCACTACAAAAACCTATTAGTTACAAGACTTATAGCACAACATAGAGCTGGAAACTGACTCTGGGATTTTGGGATCTCCAGCCTCCTTTGCTTCCTTCACCCTCTGCATTTTCCTTGTGATTTCAATAACAGACATCTGCTTGCCACCATAAAGCCTTCTGCAACGTTCTCTCCATATCTCACTCACCACCAGACACCAAACCATTTTGCCAACCAAGCACTTTTTGAACTTCTGGCATGCTGCTGTTACTGCCTGCTGCAAGGTTCTCGAGATTGGGAAAGACCATGGCTCTGGGAACACATTTTTGTATATTGATTTTACTCAATGTGAAGAGTTTTTCTTTTCGAGTTTGGTATTAAACTTTTGTGTCAGGGAGCTATGATTTCATATTTCACCAATTAGGGGTGGAATATGGCAATTAAATAAGACCATGGCTCTCTCAATTATAGTATTTTATAAACTGAAAAATTCTCACATAAAACCGCTTAGGTGCGTATTTAATTTTGGTGGCTACTTAATTTTTAGCCTCCCACTTTTCACATACTATTATATTATAAAGTTAATATAGTACATAAATATAATCAGTGTGGTTATAGTGGATTTTGTGTGTTAACCGCGATGGGTACTAGATAACCACTAACTACAAAAATCATTATTTTGTTACCTACACGCAATCCACTACCTACAACTTATGGGTATGGACGTATGGTTACCCACAATGGGTGTGTTTGGTGCGATTTGCGAGTTATCCACAACCCGCAACCCAAACTTCCACCCCTACCCACCGCGCCTACCCTCCCTCTCTCTTGCCAACAATTTGTCGCGGGTGCAGCAACTAGGGGTGGCAGTTCGGTTATTTCGATTATAATCGGTTACCGATCGGCCGGTTATCGGTTAACCGAAATAACCACTCCCCCTACCAAAAAGCGTCCAAAATAGGCTTCGGGTTCTCGGTTATCTCGGTTATCGGTTAACCGAATCACTTTTAAGACCAAAATCCAATTCGTCCAGCCTCCGATAACCGACCAAAGTTCGGTTACTTCGGTTACCGGTTAATGGATAACCGGTTAACCGAATTGCCACCCCTAACAGCAACTATGAGAGGAGTCGGCAACTCTCGACCGGATTTCATATTGGTATGTATTTATTATATTGGTATTGATTTTTTCATAGTTGTATTGTTTTTTTCGCATTAGTATTGATTATCGTGTAATGGTATTGTTTTTTTGTATTTATGTTATCGTATTGAAATTAAATTTGGAATGATATTGATTAATAAGTAGTATATGTGTTGATAGTGTTTTGTGTAGGCTGCAATAGTTATGTTTTATGTTTTAGTATTAATTTCTTGTTTTATATTTATAATGATATTTTTTTTTTCACGAAGTGATAGTGTTTTAAATGAATTGATTTCTTGTTTTATTTTTGCAGTCCAGAACAAGATGATACTACCGACATCGAAGTAATAGCGGTCATAAAGTAAAACACCAAGATGATACTACCGATCGACATTGCATTACACATTGCTCTGCCTTTCATCTCTCTTTATTTGTACCACAAAAGCAGAGCATTAAATTTATTTCTTTTCATATCCTTGCAAAGTCCAAGGTACGCTTCCCGTCATGTCCCTTGCTGAAGAAATGAGCAGTGTAATCCGAATACAGGACAGACTTGTAAGCGGCCTTCTTCTCCCCGCCTTCCAAAACCTCCGGCAGAACTTCGATGACCGCATCTCCAGCCGGACCGACGAAAATCGGGACGGAGACCCTGCTCCCGGTCTTGTTGGGAAACGCACGGTGCTCCACGCTTTTGTAAACGCCATTGCTCATTATCTGCATCGCATCCCCGACGTTCACCACGATAGCTCCTTCCACCGGCGGGACGGGAATCCAGAACCCACCTTCCCCTTCTTCTTCCTCTTCCTCTTCCTCTTCTTCTTTGATTTCGCGGACGTAGAGCCCTCCGGTATCGTCCTGAAGCAGCATCGTGATGGTCGAAATGTCCGAATGACGGCCGACCCCGGCGGCTAGCTCGGGGTTTGGGCACTTCGGATAGTAATTCAGGGCAACCCTCGGCGAACCGCTCAGACAACGCTGTATCTCTGTGTTCACATCTTTCACATTGAGCTTCTTGAGCAGCACCTCAGCCAGCTTCTTGATTACTGGCTCGGCGCTTTTCACGTAGTCAAGCACTTGATCCCTGGTGCAATAATTAACCAGAAATCAATCAATATATTACTTACAAAAAAATAAAAAAATAATGATGTCAGCACTGCTTGTGCTGAATCTGCTGGTTCGTCGTCGTCCTGATTCATTACTTCATTGACCAGTGAGTGCAAATTGCTATAAACCTCTCTCATAATACTTTAATGAATTTTTTTTACGGTACATATGAGTTATATTTTGCTGATTCTTTCACAACGATACATTTACAGTTTTTTTTTATCTTCCATTACCTGCAAACAAGAGGCCAGAACTCGGAACCAACAGGTTCGTCGTCCTCACCATCCCCTTTGAGATATTGAAAGATCAAGAAATCCTTCCACTCCAGCACCTGCTCCGCCTGAGGGCTGAAGCTGGTGCTGTAGAAAACGGTGTCGGAAAGGGAGCTCCCTTTCCAGTACTTGCGCCGCTCCTCGTTGCTCTGCGCGTAGAACGCATGAGCCGCGTCCACCACCCTGCTCAGAACTTGGGAGGGAATCCCGTGGTTGACGATCTGGAAGAAACCCCACTTGCTGGCGGCCTCGGAGATCGAATCTAGGACACTTGGGTCGTCCCAGTTCGAGACGTCGATGATGGGTATCGAAGCTGATGTGGCGATCTTGATCGATTCGAGCCTCTCTGCCGGCGGCTGGATGTACTGCGGTGGGAGGGTGGTGGCGAGGCCTGAATCTACCAGCCCTTTCAAGCCGTTGGCTTTGTGAACCACGAAGTCAGTGACTTCGGAGGTGGCGGCTACAGCAGTGGATGGAGACATTGCCAAGCAGTTGAAGCTTCACAAGTTTTTTTCTTTTCTTTTTTCTTTATCTCCTTGAATGTAAGATTCAAGAGAATCAATGTTTTGCTATATGTGGAAGAGATTACTAAAAGCCAATTTATATGCTTCTTTTTGGGCGAACAGTAGTAACGTGGTAGGTTTGGTAATTGGTAATGGTGGTAGTTACGTGTTATAATAAAGGCTGTGGCCATCCTTGTTTTGGCTCCGTGCATGCTTGTCTTTGAGTGAATGACGGATGACAATAAACTGAGCAAACTCAACTAACTCCGGCCATTTCTAGTAGGGTATTGCCGCCGGCTTCACCTTTTACCGTGACCGGCAACAACCCTTTTCCGCCGGCAACAAGCCAACAACCCATTTCCCTCATAGCCGAATTGGCTTTTCTTTTTTATTGTCTGTAAGACTGTAACGGTAAGTATTGTCTATATTGTATTTTATTAAGTGTACATTTTTTACGCAAGGAATGAACTAGTTGAGATACTGCCTCAACCTTGGGAATCCTTTGTTGTCTCCAAAGATAGAATATTAGGGATCATTGGTATAAAGCTTTAGCGAACGATTTGTTTGTCTCCAATTTGACACTTATGGAGAATATATATCGACCCTGTAAAAAGAAAATGGGACAATATATTATCTTCAAATAGTCATAATATTCTGATGAAATGAATCATAGGGGACACTATCTTTTCCCTAGCTAATTATAATGTTTAGGGCACGATTTATTGTCACCAAATCCAAGTCTATGGGAACGACATATTTTATTTTATGAAAAAGAAATTCAAGATTACTAGTGAGTATCAGGGACGACTATTGTCTCTAACATTGGGGACGACCTAAAGTTTTGTCGTCTCCAACAGAATAAAGAACAAGCGTATAATGCACCACATGTCAAGAACCGCGCACTCGTCTCTAAAAACTATGTGAACGATTTTTCTAATTTCCGTGAACGAATTTCAACTCCCCAAACCTTTTTTTTAGTGCGTGGATTTTCAATTTCCATTTTTGTTCAATGTGGTCTTTAGGTTTTGTGCTTAGATCCCGAGGTCGGTCTCTGTGTAGAGTAAGGTTCTGATTATGAAGGACAAGTCTTTGTCCGTTGATACTTAGCTAATCGTATGTATTTAGGACTTGTATTCCTTATTACTTGTGTACTTATATCTCCTTATCATACTTGTATACTGTACACGTCTGGGTATAAATATACCCTTGCATTAATGAACAGAAGCACAATTGCAATTCCTTACATGGTATCAGAGCTGGAGGTTCCCAACCCTAGCTAATTTTTTTTTTTTCCCGTCACAATGAGCGACGAGTCCAGCACCACCTCTGCTGCGCCGACTGCTGCCGATCTGCCTCAGCTGGTCACGTTCAACCCCGCTGCTTCTCTCCCTCTCAAGCTCACCGCGACGAACTTCCCCTCCTGGCGTGCGCAGCTGTTTTCTTTGCTCCATGGTCTTGATCTCGTTGGCTACTTGGATGGTTCTTTGTCTGCTCCGGCTGTCTCTGTCTTTGTCAACAACGCCGAGCAACGAAACCCTGCTTATACCCATTGGTTTCGTCAGGATAAACTCCTGCTTAATGGCATCTTTGCCTCTGTCTCTGCTGACATATGTCCCTTTATTGCTTCTGCTGAAACTTCCCATGCTGCTTGGTCTACTCTTCAGAAGTTGTATGCTGGCTCCTCTTATTCTCGTGTAATGACGCTTCGTGATCGACTTCTCAGCGAAAAGAAAGGCGACCGAGACGTGGCTACCTACATTCAAGCCCTTCGTTCTCGTGCGTCCGAGATTGCTCTTGCTGGCGATATTGTTCGTGATGAAGAACTTGTGACTATCTGTTTGCGTGGACTTGGTCCTGAATATGCTGAGTTTTTGGCGGGCATCCGGGCTCGTGATATTCCTCCCAAGCTTGAGGATTTGGTTGATCGTCTTCAAACTCTAGAGGCTGACCTGCGGGTCACTCGTCCATCGCCCGAGCATCCTGCCACTGCCTATACCACTCAACGTGGCCGCGGTCGTGGTCGTCGCGGCGGCTCGGCTGGCCGTGGTTCTGGCCGCGGTCTGCTTCCTTCTCCCGGGCAGCCTCCGTCCTCCACCATTGGCTCGTCTTCCTCATGGGAGTCCTTTTCCCCTCGTAGTGATGATGATTCCTCTCGTGATCGTCAGCGCATCTATTGTCAGTTCTGCGATAAGCCTGGGCATAATGCTAAGAATTGTTTTCAACTATTTCCTCACAAGCGCCCACCGCAGGCAAATTATACTCAACATCCTCCTTCGTCTGCTCCGTCATCCTCTCATAGCTCGTGGCTCATGGACTCTGCTGCCACTCATCATGTGACCAACCAGCTTGGCAATCTGTCTCTGTACTCCGACTACACTGATGTGATTCTATTGTTATGGTGTGCGGTGGTGGTTTCCAATTGAAGGTGGAGGTTCCGATTGGCGGTGACATGGGGGTGTAGTTTTTGCTGTCGGATGGGTGTTTGGTGATGTCTATAGTAGCATTTATTTTTATGAGTTTGAAGTTTGCACATATCTGACATACAATATAATGTGATTGAAAATTATGGTTAATATTTTTAGATCGTGAGGATTTGAACACCTGATCTCAATGACAAATCAGCTCTAATCTCATGTCATTATAAACCCAGGGACATTGCCAACAACTTGAAGCTGCCACTCATCTGACATACAATATAATGTGATTGAAAATTATGGTTAATATTTTTAGATCGTGAGGATTTGAACACCTGATCTCAATGACAAATCAGCTCTAATCTCATGTCATTATAAACCCAGGGACATTGCCAACAACTTGAAGCTTCTCGCTCTAGGGTTTTGACCGATCAGAAGTAGGTGTGGTAGGTTTGGTACGGGTAGTAGTTGCTTGTTATAAAGGCTACTACGTCCTTCTGTTGATTCCATGCATGCTGGTAGTTGATAACAACTAACTCCGGCCATTTCCAATAATAGGGGAGCCGCCGGGCCGGCTTTACCTTTTGGTCCCATTTTCCGAGAAAGTTTCTTCTCTACACTTCAGATATATTCTTAGATTTTGAAGCTTACGTTTTTTTTCTTTTTCCATATCATCAAAATGCTTTTACGTAGAATAGTGATTTTGACTGTATTGATCTCACTGTACGAAGGAGATTGTGTCATTATAGATTTGTATCCTCCTTTCCCGACGTTCTGAGCTTTCCTCCTGCTTTACTCGAGCGAGGCAGTAATTCGATGAATTTGACTTTTCCCTCCTTTTTTGGTTAATGGTGATGTAGTATTATTAGTAGAATGAAATGGAAGTGAAAGGGGGATTACGACTTGCGCCTGCTCACAAAAATAACATCATAATTAAAGAGCAAAAGGAGCAGGTGAAGCAGGAAAATGAAACTCCCTACAAGACCAAACGGCAAGATGCCAGCTGCAAAGAGAACTTACGTCCGTCCTTTCCTTAGTAAATTATATATGATCCACAATTAAATTTCTTCTAACAATTCGAATTATCAGGACCAACTGATTCTTAACACTTCTCTCCAAGTTAAGTATTTTGCAGCATCTCGCAACATCTTCATCTCATCGATTACAGACTCTCCTATTCAACCCATATGTTCCAGCAAAAGGCATGAAGAGCCACCTTGGTGCACCACTGATTCGGATCTGTAGGAGTAACACTTGGCCACTAGAGAGAATGGGTGCGGGTGGGATAATTGTAGGGTATTTTTCTCCAACTGGGGTTATGATTGAGGATGATAATAAGTCGTGTTTCTCTAAATCAAAATCCAACCTAGAGGATGCACCCATTAAAAACATCCCTGTAAATAATCCATTTTATTTAGAAGTAAAAATCCAATCCAATGAGTATCTCGAGTTCACAAATATAACTATATATTATATTTTCGAACACCCATATTATGAAATTCAATCAGAAGTCCAAAAGGAAAATATTGAAAGCCAGTTTTTTTTTTTTGACGAAACCTAATTTCATTACGAAATAGGAGATGTGATATAGCGTTTCGATGCTCGGTATGTTCTATCTTTCTGGTCGAGCAGTGAGAAGCGTGGAGGGTTGGTTACAGTTGCGGTGTTAATTGCCTTTGTACTACTGTATGTTTTCTTTTGGTTCTGTATGAAATATGCTTTGCTTGTCTTTTATTGATGTATGCAGTTTGTAATTTCCCCTTTTGGCGAGTGGGAAGTAATGACGTCTTGTTTTTTCCTCTTCCCTTTTTCTGGCTAGAAAAATGATGACGATGGTTATTACTTATTAGTACAGTTGGGCCCTAGCTTGATGAAGGGCTGAATTCAATTTATGGTTCCATATATTATCACTCTAAAATTGACCGTGATGGTTTGGAGTTAGAGATTTACGGTATGAGGTATTGAGGTTCGTCTTTTTGGAGGTTATGATATAGTAGTAGTATACTCAAAATTGAATCACTTGAGACATGAATATTGAATGTCAAAATCTCATTTATGTTCGGGGAATTCAATTTGTGTTCTAAAATGAACAAGAAAATCTTAATGCATGGATTAGCTCCAACAATGACTGAAGAAGAGGGAGACGTGGACTTACCTTTGTTTCAAAAATTGTCTGGTAGTATCAGTGGTGGGGCTTCCGCGGCGGAGATGGGTTGATGAAGATGTGGACAGCGGGTCTGGTTGGTGAGGGATGGTAGGGTTTTAAAGGGGAGGTTCGATTAGAGAGGTGAAATTAGGTGGGTTCACAACCGGCTTTTCTGTATAGGCCTAAAGCACCATTTGGGCTGGGCCTAAATGTATTTGCTTCTCATAAGAATGTAGAAAGGGATGTTACTTTGCGAAGTAGAGAAGGCCCAAAGACACTTAGATCATAGGAATCTAGGCTTACGGAACAGGCCCAAGACATCAATGATCTAATGGTATTGAGCATCTTCTTTGTTTGAAACACGAAGCACAAAATATTTTTTAAACTGTACTGAAGATGATCAACTGTATTTAATAGCAAAAGCAACGCTACATAACACGTGCGAACTGGGAACTGACGCTTCTTGAGGATAAACGACCACTTAGAGTTCTCTACGTTGAGAACAATTCTTGGAATTATGACCTCGTCAGTGTCATAAGAACCTCCCATGATGTTGCCCTTTATAAAATTGTCACACAACATTGTGATCATAATCCTTGTACAGTTGCAGAGACCCAAAGCAGGGTTCAGGTTTCGCAGTAGCATGACTGGAGTGTTTGTCTTCAATGTAAGTTCATGGTTTGGTACCCCATTGAATGTAAGTGTGTTGAGAAACTCAGTTGGGTAGCATTCATCATATGTAGATGATGTGTCTATGGATTGCAACAATGAATGGGAACTATAGTATGTCTTTGAATCACCAGGAACCCTTTGCATCATATAATCATTAATCTAAGACACGGTTGCATTCCTTGGCACAACTATCGCTCTATTTTTGAGATATGTTGGGCGACCATAGTTGGTGTCAAACGACTCATATATATCTTCTGCAATTGCTTCAATGTGATTTCCTTCATGCTGTATAAGAAATAACTCAGGTATCTGAATCCAATCAGCTGGGGAATCTTCCTTGAAGGACTCTGTTTTAAGCTGGCCATTTCCCAAAGCCAATACCCATTCTGAAAATGTGTAACCGTGTATCTGTTGCCTTTCATTAGGCAAAGAACCTGCTATTCTCATGTTTGCAGATAGATGCATGAGTCTAAAAGAACTCCACAAAGCTGATCTTGTCAAAGACCCATCGACTGTTTGCTCACGCTCAGCTTCAGTTATGACTGGAAGTGTTTGTTGAAAATCTCCACAAAAAAGAATGGTCTTCCCATCAAATGGCTTATACCGCGGTCCATTTAATGGAACACCCATAATGTCGCACAAAGTACGGTCCACTGCCTCAAAAGCTCGACGGTGCGTCATGGGTGCTTCATCCCATATTATGAGAGAAGCGAGTGTCACAAGTTCAGCTAAGTATGTTCCATGTTTAATTGGGCATGTCGATGTTGCATCCAAGATGAGTGGAATTTTGAACCTTGAATGTGTTGTGGTTTCATTAGGTAGTAGTGTTGCAGCAATTCCAGATGAGGCAACCAAAATAACAATTTTGCCCTGACTTCTCAGTCTTGCTGTAATTGCGTTATACACAAATGTCTTCCCTGTGCCACCATGACCATATAAGAAAAAAGAAGTTCCAATATTGTTGTGCACTGAGTTGATAAACGCTGTGTGAAACATGGAGTTGTTTTTCGTTGAGAGAATGTAGCATAGAGGCTGCCAACTGTTGTTGTTCTTCTGTGTTAAACGCCAGATGATCATTAAACAACGGATTTGTTCCATCATCGGCAATAATATCAGTGGGAAGAGGAAGATTGAAATCTCAAAGAGAAGATGAATGTGAACTTAGAAGTTTTTGTAATTGGTGCAACACCCAATTCTGCAGTCTTTCATCAGTTGGTTCGTGGCTGTTGCCCATTAAGTTATTGGCTAAATTATATGCATAGTCTTCTGCCATAGAGTGCCAAGCAGATGTAAATAGTGTTAGCGGGCATGGAATTTCGCAGAACATGAACATGGAAACATAGGTGTTCCGAATAACTCTTGGCATACTTGAGGTAGAAATGTCATCTAGGACTTTTATCCATTCTGAAGAGTCAGACATGAGTCCCAATTTCTGGAAGGCTTTCTCAAGGTTTGGGCAGACCTCGCCACCAACAGTCCTCAAATGAGTGTAACTCAGTGCTCTACGAACCTTTGTCAATATGATCCTCAAGAAAAAAACGTCACCACATCCTGGAGGAACATAGGATATCCTCCCAATTGTGAAGCCTTTCTTGCGTGGACTCCACTCCTTACAATCGGAGAGCCATGTGTATTTGTTAGGTATTTGTGAATAGGTGAGCAATCTTGCCTCTGGGTCCCTGCGGTTCAATGCAAACCATTTTGTCAGATGTGTTTTTCCAGCGCTGGGATTCGCCAAAACATTTATGATACTTGATTGCTTTTTATATGAAACCTTTTGCTGACCATCCAAATGAACCCCCAACCGAACTACTGCTAGTTCTCTGACATGAATGGGATATTCGTGGAGCCTTCATATAGCCTCATAAGATGATAACGATATGCAATCCATGAACTGTTGGATTTTATCTCTGTTCGTACCATGCTGGACAGATGGATTGTTACCAGTGGTCGTATGATTCTCAGCAATGACCAACGATCTATCTGGTCCTTTGGTAACATATTTTAAAAGATACTTGATCAATTTTCCTTTGTGACATATTTCGACATTGATGCGAGCCTGCATGCGTACCAACAAATTCCTATTGTATGGAACAACATGTCGATTATCCAACAGAACACTGCCTTTCTGAATTTGAATTCTAGAATCTGTTCTTCAATAGACAACATTTCCGTATTTATCAAAAGCAGTTGCTGAGTTGAATTCTTTTGGGAAGTGCTTTGAACACTTACCATTGGTAGGTGGCTTTCTTTCTCGCATACACGGTGCATTCGTATTCGATTCACCACATGGCCCATGTATCATAAATTTGCAAACAGCTTCATAATCCAGTGGATCGACTGCAGGGTCTGGAATTTCTGCTGAGATAACATGATCTATGTCTGCTGTTGTCCTGAGCTTGTCTTGGTCAGCCAACCAAACTAATAAGTGATGTGTGGCACCCTCGCTTTTGAAACTCAATTGTATATACTGGTAGAGAATGAAACAAATGAGTAACATTAGAGCAACTGCAAAAATGAATGAATGAGCAATATAAGAGTAACTGTCAAAAGTAGCATATCAGCTTAGGAATACCCAAATCAAAAGACGAAAGTTATAATAAAACACTAAACAACATCATGGAAGAGAATACTCACTTGCAACTGTCTTTCCAAAGTAGAAATTCTTCTTGATATCATCAATCAATATCATGAGTTTAATATGAAAGACTCTTGAAACAACCATGAGTTTGTTCGAGCTGCTGGACCCAACAATGTGATCAAATGCTTTTGCAATTTCTTCCCACAGTGAATTGCATGTAAATGTTATAAACAGATCTGGACTGTCGAGGAATTCCACAACTGCCATTGCATCATGATACAACTGCTGCATATATCTTGGGCTGCCAATGTAAGTTCCTGACAGCACAACATGGCAAGCTTTATCACCGTCGAGATCACCTCGTGCCATAGCATCTTGTAATCCTTGATAAACTTCCGCTCTAAGCTCTGGTTGATGACAATGCAAAAAAGCCAACCGGTTAAGCTCCACTGAAGAGTAAGCATCAATGCAATAATGCGGAAGTGCCTTTCCAGCTTTGACTAGTGTCTGGCCTTCATTTTGACGGTATTGTAGTCTGAAAGCATAATATTCACGTTGGGTGACAAACTGCCTATGCATAGAAGGAGGGCAGCAAGCTGGTCTATATTTAATAAGCGGGTGATAACCATCTTCTCCATATGGAAACAATAAAGTGAAACGAAGAGAATCAAATTTTGAATTAAGACTTGTGATGCGCTTAAGAACTTCAAAGACATGATCAACTATGATATCCCTATCATCTCTATCAGGAATGAAATCCCCTGGTATAAGTGTTGCAATCTCAGAGGCTTGGGCAAATCATATTGTCTATTTCTGCTTTTAGCTCCAAAGATCCGAAGTTTCAAATTTGGAGCATCCGGCTCTTGCAACTGGTCACGAACCCGCCTAAAAGGCCTTACCAACTCATTGTGCTCATCCAACATCTGTAGCAACAAAGTGAGTAACTCTGGCATAAGTTGTGTGTCACGTGAAGCAAAGTTTGACAAACGGTTGTCAATCTCATTTCCAGGTTAAAAAATATAAAGCTGAGCAAATTTGGGACGTTGTCCCTCTAGTGGCATGAGTGAACCAATTTTGTGGTAATTTTCCCCACATATAACCATTAAATATGATCCTCTACTTGCTACACTCCGAGGATTGTAGCACCAAACAAAGTGAAGCAAAGTGAACCGTTGTATGGTCTAATGTTATCCCTGAAATGTTTAGACATATGCCTCCATCAATTTGCAGAAGTTTAGTCAACAAAGGCGGAGGTTCTCTGAGCAATGGCAAAGTAACTCGCCCTTTCTGGCAGCATAGAGTGTACGTCGGATTGGTTGTTGCTCGACGTCTATCTAGCCGTTCCAAATACCAGAACATAGCACCACAAAACTTGCAAACACATTCTGGATTTCCTATTTTAAAAATGTCATTATGTAATGGCACTCGAGCAGTAGGAACGTGTTTTGTTTGCACAACTGGGACCACAGATTCAGGTTGATGACTGTTTTCACCTGAGCAAGATTCTGGAGGCAATTCAGGAATACCACCATAAGCAGATGCAGAACCTGTGCTTGAACGCGTGAATGCAGCATTTTCGTTTGCTTGTGTGAAAGGTGAGGTTAGATCATCATCTCCACTTTGACAGAATGAAGAAAAAGACTTTTGTTTATGCAGAGACTGATATGGAACAATGATTCTTGATCTCATTGATCTGAGGAGGTGATACTGTCCCTTCCTTTTACGTGGAGTCATCCCTATTAAAGACACACGAAACCCTTTTAGGGAGTTATAGGAGCATTTACTGTTGGAATGTTCCTCTGACTGAGACAAATAGAAAAAGCATTTATGCCATCTACATTCACAACAAACCCAATAATGAGGCTAACTAATGGGTACAACAAGCAAACCTGGTCTATAAATGGCGGGAAATTCTGGAAACTAATTAGAAAAACATGCGTGTAAGTGAAGCATCTAGATCAGTCTACCATGGATTCATATGGAAAGGCCATGGAGATCAGACCTGAAACAAAAGATGAAGATGAAGGTCCCATTTTTTAAACTGACTGCAGAAGTAGCAAATGACAATGAGAATGACAGTGGATGTCTTGTGCTATAGTGGTAGTGAAGAAGGAGAGGTAAACAGAACGTGATATTAGGAACACATTAGCATTTTAATTTATAAATAATAGATATTTGTTAGTTCAGCATCTAAAAGACGGCTGCAATTAATGCCAAGCCTTTGAGGCTCAGACCATCATCCTCCACCACACTGGTTACAATTGCAATGAGCAACATGGCAATCATTCTACTGACACCTTCATTTAATGGCAGCAGTGGCATCTGGCAGTGGAGGTTTTGGAATCAAAACCAACGTGGGCCAAATTACAAACGACTTCTCTATTATCCATTTAAGCATCCTTGTGCCATTTAACTATAGCGACAAAGCTATAAAAAAACAAAACATAACAGCCCCTGTATGATTGCATCGAGCAACATTAAGGATTAAGAATGGAATGAACGACGATTGCAAAATCAAGTAAAACGATCAACAACATAGGAGCGAGCCTAGGGATTTTTGTGGGTAATTTAAGGAAAAAACCTAACCGCATGCAAAGTGGGGATTTGAATTTATAATGATAATCTAATAACGGCGTGCGTTGACCAAGCATGAATATGTTCTACAACCAACATAGACATGGAGCATTTCTTGCAAAAGCATTGCGAGACCACGATTTCAAGGTCAATAACCTGAAACCCTCTTCATACCAACACATGATCAGCCACATCACACAATCACGACTTCAATTATATAGGAAGATCCACTTGAACATAAACAATCCACCAACATTACTTATCCGAAACCTTCATCACGAATCCTTGTTTTTGTTCAAATAGAAATCAGACATGTTGTGGGATTACAACAATTTTGGCTGGAGCATCATTGTTTGTTATTACACATTGCTACATGCTAAAGGGGCATAGAACTATCTACATCAGTCTTCCTTAGAGAACACATGGCCTGGTGAACAAAACACCCATTAACCGACCCCATAGCTTCTGGGTAATAGGCACCAAACCATTCCACAGCACACATACACCACACACAACATTGGCCTGCAACACAAAACACCTACAACAGAAAGCAAGAGGAACACAAAAATAAAATAAGCATGGATCACTTAGAAAACTGGAATCCTTTTCAATTAGATGACTCTTGGTGTCGTGCGACCCCAAAAGATTGCATTGTTTTTGAACTCGTATTAAAACCCCAAGGAAAATCAAAACAGGTGCGCACTTACATCATTTCTTGAACAAAGCACGCTTTGCAGCAGGGCACTTTTGAGCATCAGGCGGTGCAGACTCTACCTCATCAGTACTGGACAAAGGTGCATCATCACTACCCTTGAGGGGAACAATTTCAGAGGTTGTCAACTTCTCGACTTTTATCTTTGCCAATGGGGACAACAATCTGCATGCAAACAAACAGCAAATCATGAGTGTAGCAGAACATGTAAACAAACTTTGGAAGCATGAGAATAAACAACAAACATACAAAGTTGCCAAAGGTGAATTTGATGCAGATTGCTTAACACTCCCAGGAGAAGCCCTCTCATCATGCTTAGGAACTTTAGAATCACCAGCGAGCAAATCATCCTCAACATCATCCATGCCAACGGTCCCACCAATTGTAAATGAGGGTTTGCGAGCATCTGCTACAACAGGTGCAACAACATTTTGATGATATTGCTTTGCAAGAGTGTTTGTTTGCGAAGAACCATCTGCACCAATTTTCTCAATTTCTTGTAGTGATGGATTCTGTGGAGACATAGCATGTAGGGAAGTCTTAGGAGGAGTTTGGCTCCCAACAGTTTGAGGCAGATCATGGTGACGCTTTGCAAATAGACACTGGAAACCATAAGAATAACACAAAATTCAATAATTCTCATAGAAGCTGAGTGCAAAAAAAGACAGCAATTTCTTTTCAAAATAACACCAGGCCAACCTTATTGGCTCGTCTGAATCATGACCAATACAGAACACATTGGGCTTTCAATCAGCGGAGCATCAGTCACCTTTATTTTCCCTTTCTCAACACGTGAAAGTCTGCAGGTGGCAAACAATAATTAGGCTACAAAACATACACAGAGCGCATGAACAGAAACAACAAATGAACAGGCTCATTAACAAAAGCTGACCTTCCAGAGTCGGACGATCCACCTGCATCTGAAGGTGGTGAAGCCTAACTACAGCTACATGAGCAGGCACTTGAAGCGGTTGCACAGCAGCTGGCAATGCAAGCTGAGGATGATACTCAAGCATGTCACCAACAACTTGAGGATCATCAAGTGGCACGTAAAACCAGTTGGACCAGAGAGTGGTAGCCTGCAGTCAACCTTAACATATTGGCCACAAAGCTGGTTGAGCTGTTGTTGTGAGCCAAGGTAATCAATTGCTCAAGAGTCCTTGTACGTCGATCTGCATCAGCTGCTGCCTCTACAATTGTTGCAAATTCAACTGGCAAGGAACTGACCACCTCACGCTTCTCAGCAAACCTGGTCAGAACGTAAGCAAACAGATTCAGAAATCCAATTGATGGGAGGCACAATACGTGTTAGATAAGCAAATTGGGAATATAGCATCCGGTGTACCTAGATGCAAGATTATAGGCCTTTGGGACTGGCGGATTAACAGCTATGCGCATAGAAGCTGAATTGGACAACACACAAGAACCTGCAGAGTAGTCGAGTAAGCACTTTCAACTGGAAAACAATACAAAAAACAAACACGAAGCAGAAGACAACGCACTCCCCAATTTGTTACCAAAAGACCACCAAGCGCCAGGATAATAGGTTCAATACAGTCTGCCTGAGTCAGAGCAACGTGGTCCAAGATCTCCGAGAACTCGTCTCAAAGCATAATTGTTGCCTCCGTCCCACTACGAAACGACATGCAAAGAAAATCAGACAACCTTCAACCACACAAAGCAAAGCCAATCCCCCTCCCCCAAATAATAAGTCACCTTTCGTCCTCTATGACAACAGTCTGCTTAACCATTGGACCATTATTCGTTATCTTGTGCGATATCCCACTGATAGAATGCAGACGGCCCGTCACATCTACAAACACGACAAACAATGAGCCTCCTAGCACTCCTCGACCGATGTAAACAGGAAATAAAAGGAAGATGGAAAAAGCACACACCTGTCAACGCCCTATCAGTGGCGGATCCAGGGGGTGGCCACCCCGGGCCACGGCCCAGCCCTCCCCTGGATCCGAAGTTAGTATAGCCCTTATGAGTTTGTCGATTTTAGTCATTCGGCCCAGTGTTATTTTTTTTTTTTCCAAGTAAGGTCAAAGAACAATAGTTAAATCCTCTACCCAAAGCCCCGAAAACAAAAAGCAAGAAGCCACCCTACAAAATCGAAGGACACTATCTCTAAAGGGGACAGCAACAGGGCTTGTCTTGCCACTCTATGGGCAGCCCAGTTGGCAGTCCTCGGAACCGCACTAAAAAGAATACACGAGGGACAGGACCTCAACAACTGAAAGCAATCTCTAAGAAGGGGACCTCCAACCGAATCTTCACAGCAGCCACTTTCCAGTTGACGGATGACGACTTCAGAATCACCTTCAATGATGACGCTGGGAAGACTCCGTGAGATGACAAGAGAGATGGCGTCTCTTGCCGCCATGAGTTCTGCAAGATAGGGATCCGAGACTCCGAGATGAAGGAAACCCAAGGCCAAAAAGACTTGCCCATCTGGACCTCGAGCTACGAGCCCTGAAGAGCAATCCGGAACACGAACAGCAGCATCGAAGTTGATCTTGATAAAACCATCTGGGGGGCCAGTCCAACTGGTCGGGCGAGACGAGAGGGGGCGGGGCGTAAGAGCTTGAGGCTGGGAGGAAACTGAGGAGAATTCATGGACTTGGAAGAAAAATTGACGGGCAAGCGATGTGGCTAGTGGTTGAGTGAATTCAAAAACCACTTTATTTCTAGATTTCCAAATTCTCCAAAGGAGGCAAATGCAGGGGAGATAGTGGATTTGAAAGTTTTCCGAGTTCATAACATGTCGCCACCAGATACCAAAATTATCAGTTGGGGCGGAAATAATTAAATTGCTTAAACCCACTATATTCCATAGTTGGAGAGCAAGAGGACACTGGAGGAAGAGGTGCTCAACACTCTCTTTTCTGGTCCAACAAACTGGACATCGAACTTGACAATTTATTCCTCGAGATCTCAGGGCTGTCATGGTTGGTAGGATAACTTTCAGACATTGCCAGATGAAGAATTTAAGCTTGGGTGGGACGTCAAGTGCCCACATTCTTTTCCATATTGGAGGGTCAATGATGGAAACTGTCGCCTTCTGTGTGCACTTTAGAATATTTTCCAAGGCAAGGTGATATCCTGTTTTTACAGAGTACCTCCCATTTTTGGTAAAGTGCCAAACTAACTTGTCCTCTTGTGGAAGTAGGGGTACTACCATGCTACGAATGATCTCCACTGACTTTTCATTGAACCAGTGCTTTAATCTGGGGGTATGCCAATCTCGTCGATCCTGGTTGATGAAGAAGGACACTCTAGGATTAAAGTTATCCTCATGCCTCCTAAGATTAGGAGGGCCAGGTTTATCTGTTAGTACCCAATTGTCTTTGAAGGCCTCAACACTGGTTCCATCACCTATCTGCCATCGTAGGCCTTGCATCAGAAGTTCTCTCCCATACAGGATACTTCTCCAACCCCATGAAGGATTAGATCCAATAGTGGCTTCTCTAATCGTACTTCCATTGAAGTACCTTCCTTTATATAATCGACTAATGAGCGAGTTAGGATCCGTCCAAATTCGCCAGCATAGTTTGGCTAATAAGGCTTGATTGAAGGCTCTAAAGTCTCTAAAGCCTAGTCCTCCTCTGAATTTACTTTGGGCTAGGCCTTTCCAGGATATCCAATGGATAGGGTGATCAAAGTTAGTGGCCGAGCCCCACCAAAACCTTGCCAAGAGGCTATTCAGACGTTTACAAGTAGCAACTGGGAACTTAAAGCACATCATACCATGAACTGGTATGTTGGTGGCAGAAGTTCTGATTAAAACATCTTTAGCCGCTTTGGACAGGGTACGTTGTTTCCATCCTTGCAGCTTCTTCCCAACCTTTTCCTCGATATAAAGGAATGTGTCCTTTTTGGTTCTTGGAATCAGGGAAGGAAGGCCTAAATAAGAGTCTTGCTCACCTATTGCCCCAACTCCCAACTGAGATCCCCAGCAAATAGCATCTTCACTCTTAGTATTTTTACTAAAAAGTACTGCTGATTTGGAGAGGTTCACCTTTTGACCACTAAGTCTTTCGTAACCTTGGAACAAGGATAATAAATTCGAGCAGGAGTCGCGAGTAGCCTCTACGAACAGGTAGGAATCATCCGCAAAAAAGAGGTGGGAAATCATTGGACAGGACTGGCGTATCCTAATTCCTTCCAGAAAACCTAATGTTACTGCTTGGTTTATCATTGCAGAGAAGCCTTCCGTGCATATGGCAAATAGCAAAGAAGACAGAGGGTCACCTTGACGCAGTCCTCTCGTAGGTCTGAAGTAATCTGAAGGGGATCCATTAACTAGAATGGAATAGGAGACAGTGGTGACACACTCCTGAATCCAGGATATGAACTGGCAATTGAACCCTAATTCCTTCATCATTTCAAAAAGAAATGGCCACTCAATACGATCATAGGCTTTTCCATATCCAGTTTTAAAGCCATCCAACACTTCGAGCCTGAATACAGAGTTTTAATATGATGGGATATCTCATGACTGATCATAATGTTATCTACAATCTGTCGATCTTTGATGAAGCCATTTTGAGATTGAGAGATGATCGAGGGTAAGACTTTACTAAGTCGATTGGCTAGAATCTTAGCGATAATCTTGTATACTACTTGACAAAGGCTAATAGGTCTGAGATTTTTCATAGTACGAACCTCTGATCCTTTCGGCACTAAAGAGATCCAAGTCCTATTAAAACTTCTCAACAGTTTTCCCGTATGAAAGAACGTTAGGACTGCCTGAGTAACATCTCGTCCAATCATAGGCCAATAGTACTGAAAGAAACCAGCTGTGAAACCATCTGGTCCTGGGGCCTGAGTTTTCCCCATACTGAAAACTACCTTTTTGATTTCCTCCACAGAGATGGGAGCTATCAGTTCATAGTTCTGTTCTTCTGAAAGGTAATTTGTGAAAACTAGGTTGGATAAGTTTATATCAGTCGGATTTTGACTTTGGAAAAGCCCTCGATAGAATCTTTCAGCAATGCCACATTTTTCTACTTCAGAGGTACACCACTGTCCTCTTTCATCCTCGAGACCCCAGATTATATTGTTTAGTCGCCTTGATGAGGTAACTAGGTGGAAATAGGGAGTATTTTTATCGCCCACTTTTAACCAATTAGTACGGGACTTCTGTTTCCAATAGACCTCTTCTCTCTTGTATTGGATGGATAAGCTATCCTCCAAGGAACGTACTAGGTTCCAATCCACCGTTGGGCCATTCCTGGCTTTTTCCAAAGCAGAGTTCAAGTCCTTAATCAATCTGGCTGAGTTAGATTGCCCTCCTTTACACCACTCGACTAGGGTGTGTCTTACTCGCAGCATTTTAGAGAATAGGCAATACTGAACAGAGCCTGCCACTTGTAAATTCCAGGCATAATTTATGATCAGTTCTGCCTCTGGCATTGAGGTCCATCGAATATCAAATTTAAATAACCTTTTAAAATGGGGAGCTAGGACACTAGTGGTCAAGCGAAGAAGTCGATGATCTGAACCTTTATCAGAGAGATGAAACACTGAAGAGTTTGGCCAAAAGTTCATCCAAGTGGGGGATACAAAGACTCTATCTATTCTTTGTTCAATTGTAATCCCATTTCTGCCTCGATTTGTCCAAGTGAATTTGGGCCCCTGGAAAGGGGGTTCAAAAAGACCAGTTTGATGGAGGAAATCCCATAAGGGACGAGCTTTGTCCGTTCGCCACGTTGCGCCTCCTAATTTATCTGAGGGATATAGGGAACAATTGACATCCCCCATAATTATGAATGGATCGGAGATACTGTTGGAGAATCGTTTTAATTCCTCTAATTGTTCTTGTCTTTTCGAGATAATATACGAAAGATAAACTCCAATCAAAACGAAACGAGGACACACACCGTAGATAGAGGAGTTATTATTAATGATAGAAATTGCAACAAAAAAGGAGGTGGACCCAATAACAGACACTGAGGTCGAACGTGGCCAAGCAAACACTAAGCCTCCCGACATACCGGAAGGATCAACAATATGACAGTCAGAAAATCCTAACGAGGAAATAAAAGATGACACCGTGCTTCTTGAAGACATTGTCTCACTTAGGAAAAGAAAAGATTTAGCTAAACATCGATGAGTTTTAAGCGTTTGGAATGTCAAGGGACTCCTCACACCTTGACAATTCCACGCGAAAACATTCATTTATCGGACTGGGGCCACTTGGGGTTGGCTTCCTCCACCCTATTTCCCTGAGCGTTCTTGGGGACTGAATCCACCACACCGTCTTCTGGTTCCTGAATACAAATTCCCATATTTCTTCGAGTGTATACAATAGGTGATCCTGAGGACTCGACCAAGATGGCTTTGCCTTTTGACTTCCCATTTTGTACTGGGCCGATCGGGGAGCATGACACTGCAGATTCTGAAGATAATAAGTGGGCCTCGATATTAAGAAGGCCCAAATCTCCTTGATAACCAAACGGGTTAGCTTCATCCAAATCTTCAAATAAAAAATCTGGATTTTCATCACAATATAAATTACCTAGCCCAAAGGTATTGGTCGGTTCCTGAACTTGCAGCGGGATTGGGCTTACCAAGTTTGGTTCGCCATTTGCGTGTTCATAGCAATTCCCAGAGTTGGGCTCCCTTAGAGGCCCATCTTCGATCATTCTTGGGGAGGTCTGCTTGCTGATACAGATTCTCCTGTTAGGCCCAGCCCTTAAACCCTGGCATGCCCTTTTGAGCCCAACCGCAGGCCCAGCATTAGGAGAGCTTGGCCTAGAGAAATGGCCCTGGGCCTGGCCTCTCACACGCCTTCTTGCCGCGCCGGATTTCCCAGTTTCTGGGTCAGCAGGAGGCATCCCATCCCGTCCCTGGGTATGGTGCGACGGCGGGGCTTCAAGGAGAAGACGAGTCCCGATCTGTCGCCGAACAGCTGGCTCCGTGTGGCGCCAGACATTGACTCCTCTACCGCGTCCTCCATTTCGAGCCGAGGCATACGAGAATTCGTTAATTTTTGGTCCCGTCTTGTTGCCAATAATCTCCGGGCCAAACCCGTCGTCTCTTGCAATTAGTTCGAAAGGGCAGTTATGTTGGTTGTGGCCAATTCTCCTGCATTTGTAGCATACAGTTCTGATTCCTTCATATCTCAGTGACACCCAAAACGACGGGCCAGACGAACCATCCGAGTTCTTCTTCCTTGCTTCCAGTCTGTGCTCAAGCGGAGCAGAGACATCGATCTTGACGCGGGCCTTGAAGACGCATCCCGGACTTTCCCAGACAGCATACATAGCCGCGTCCTCCACGGTTCCCAGCCTTGAAGCCAGAAGGGCACCGAGTGCCACAGTTCTGTATTCCTCTGGTAAATTCCAGAGTTGAACCAAATACGGCACCCTGGCCAATTCCTGGAATAGTTCTTCCGAGGGAGTCTCCCACTTCTTGAATGTGAGGATTTTCGATTGGATGAACCAAGGGGCCTTCCCTAGTGCTTCATTGTAATCGACTTGGTTCGCAAAGACGAATTGAAAGAGTCCGAACCCGGCATCCAATACCGTAACCGCAGCTCTTTTGGCCCAAATGTTGTTGGCCATATGTTGGGCTCTGATTCGGGATGGATGAGATGAACAGAGGAGACGTCCAACGAGGCTCAGTCTAGCTCTGTTCAGCCCAGCCTCCAGAACCTCATCTGTAAATTCAACAGGGGCAGCCATTGGAGAGGAGGGGGTAAAGGGGAAGTCTCTGTTTTTCGAAAGGGGAACAGAGAGGAAAAGAGTCGAAGGAAAGAAGGCGAATAAGAGGAAGTTTTGGTTTGGACGGGGATAGGAGGAAGGGTAAGGGTAGAAATAAGCCCAACCGGTCAAGAGGGGAGGCCGGACATTAAGGCCCAATAAAGCGGGCTTTAATTTCGCTTTCTGAGCGGCAGATCGTCCCCAAGGTGGTTCCAAAACCAGACCCGAAGAGGCTAATAAAGTTTCCATAAAACGGTCCAGAATTGTTGGGGGCACAAATCAAGGATCATTAAGGTTTAAAATTACCATTACTAGGAGGGGGTCCATTAAATCCCTAATTATAGACGCGCAGGTCTATTACTCCCAACGGCTGAAGCCGTGTTTAGAAGAACCTCGCTCTTCTTAACTCTCGATCACGAGGAGTAATGGCATTCCAGACCCGTTACCGACAATGAATACCAGAGGCGCAGCTGCCGCAATCTTCGAACAATGCGGTAAGGGATAGTAATTTGAATATTTTCAACACCAATAATGAATATAACGGTTTCAACGGATCTTAATGGTGATCGGCGGCCACCTTGCACGTTGCCGGAAAAGGATCCAGGCTAAGATTTTGGGAAGAAGGTTTGACTCCGGAGCAGGAAGAAATTCTGAATCCGAAGCGGATTTTGGGATCAAGGATTGCGGGCCTACTATTCTCCCGGAATCAGGGGCACGATCTGGGGCGGATTGGATTTTTGGGCTGTAGGAGAGACCAAATGATCCTGGGTTTAAATACTGCTGCCATCTACCCAGTAATGGCACTAGACGGTGGTTCCCGCCTGAATTTCCCGTTTGTTCCCTCCAAAATTTTAGCGTCACCGCCAAGCCTTCGAAATAGTCAGATCATACAGAGGGTTGGTGAAAAGAAAGGCAGGAGATGGCAACTGAGCCGCTAGGGTCTTTACCAGAAGAAGATAACCATACGATGTTGGACTCGCTTGAAGGTAAATACTTTGTCTTCCCCCCGTCTGAAGGATTCATGCTCGAAATCCAGCGGGAAGCTCAAAACTTGGAGAAAATTCTGAATACCAGTGGGGAACCCACCATTGCCGCACCGGAGCGTCTATTCCATCTTCCAACAGTAAGTGTTCAGGCGCTAATCTCAGAGCCACTAGCTCAGGCAGACCCAGTACATATTCCGAGCCGAAGGCGCCAAAGGATCCCTTTCCGCCGCCGTCGTCGCCTCCCCCAGCGAAGCTGTTCCTGTGGTTTACCTGGATGCTGGAGAGTCTGGGTAGTCGACTTAGTTGGCCGGAGTAAGCAGACTTAGTCGTCGCCGGCGGACCTTTGATGTGACAACCAAGTTTTTGGTGATCTCATCTATATTCTAGTTCTTTGATTTGCCAAAGCATTTTCCATGTTAGGAGAGTAGAGATTATTCAGATGTGTGGCCTTGTCTACAGAGCATATTTGGTCTCAAACTTGTTGTTTGGCAAATACCTACCCCAGTGTTATTTTATAATAAGATTATGTGTAATTAGGAAAATGGATAAGATGAACATATTCAAATTACAATTCTAAATTTAGCCTGAAAATTCTAGCTCCAATAATTCTCATCTAAAGAAAAACAAACAATGAAACCTAAAATTCTAAAACGTAAAAAGACTAAAAAAAATATGAGGTCTATTGCCTTAAGAAATTACTAGAGCAGCTGGTGAAAATAGAAATTGAGAAAATAATATTGATTAGTCGATTGATTTGTCCAATGTTGACATTGCTCGTTTCAACAACTACTATGGATAGAACCTTTTTAACAATGAAATAGGTGAAAAATTATTTGTGCAACAAAATGAGCAATGAATTTCTCGCCAATTGGTTAACTATTTTATCTTAAAGAGAGTATGCTATTGGTATGGATGTAAAATCCATTACTGATGAATTAACTATATTAAAATTTAAAAGATCGACGTGTACAATTGATATTGTAAAAAAAAAATTGTGATTTTTTACGGTATCTAATTTTCTAATGAAATGCGGCCCAGTGCTCTATAGTATCCTGGATCCGCCGCTGTGCCCTATGATCACCAGCACGCGATATAAACTGAGAGATGGGCAAGAACTCGTAAGAGTTTATTGGGAAGCTTCCAGCTGGTAAGGTGCACTCCCTAAAAGAAGTCGAAGGTGTGAGGCTGAGGGCCAGGTCGAATGAACACGCCCGATACTGGTTTGGTGGATTGCCGAGATCAAACGACCGAATGACATAAACTTTCCCAACAGAAAGATTCTTGCGGATGCCATTAGCCATTGATGATGGCGAAACCCCGTGAATCAAGGTACCTTGTAAGCAAGGAGGAAAACCATTAGCGCAAAGAGTAACGTTTGCGAGTGGAAAACACTATGCAACAAAAGTACATGGAATGCACACAAACTCACAGTCTCATCAACCCAGAGGGTGGCGTAGTTGTACACGCGAGTATCACCGGGCGATTTTGCAGCCCATGCATGCAACAACCTCAGGCGCAGGGCAATATCCGCTTTGCGTGGACCACCAAGGTTTCAGAGCAGAGTGAACTTCATTCCAAAGCTGCGGAAACTACCCAGAACCACCGAACAGAGCGAGAGTAAAATGAGAGCTCAAAGAAGGAGAGAGAAGGCATAAACTATTGTGTAAGAAAAAGTGGCATGGCGAATTCAGCAAACCAGAGTTAAACCGATGTGGAAAAAGTTAGTCGACACGCGGACGGTGGTGATACCCCCTGGGTCGAATCAAAGGGCAGCTTCCCTAACAAAAGAAGCCCACCCTTCGATGCAAAAGATTAGACGGTAGTGTGAGGTAAGCAATGCAGGTGGAATGGAGGCAACATCGTGATGGCCTGGCAGAAAAGACAGTCAGAGGGAGAAGAGGATCTCTAACCAAATCCGCGCGTAACGTGCCTTGCTTCGCACATCATGAGTTAGATCCGGCCCAAGGTGGAACAACCCTGGCAAAAACCGGCGGCCCGATCCGAGCTCTCTGAATGAAACAACCGGGCCCAGGCTCAGAGGGCCAGGCAATCAGAGGGAGGCAAACAGTAAATTTCGGTCACATTGAACAGTAATTCACAGTCTATATGAACAGGAGGGGCTGTGTCTTTTCAAATAATTCTCTTTAATATATATAAAATCAATAATTGAAAATGCCAACTTTAACAATTCATACAATACTGAAATAAAAATTGATTTAATCTGATTCAATCCAATACACCTCAATTAAATATTCATTTGTATCTGCCGGAAAGTGCGGACCAGTTATCTAGTTGCATTATATTTCACTTACCACTTTCATCTTTCTTTTCTTGTGACAAATTAGCCTTTATTTCATCATACTTTCGTAGTACAACAGCAGTATCTGGTTATTTCCAATACTCGGCCTCTTTCGGTTCATATCTTGGCAAAGTCCAAGGTACGCTTCCCGTCATGACCCTTGCCGAAGAAGTGGGTGAAGTAATCCGAATACATGACCGACTTGTAAACGGCCTTCTTCCCCCCGCCTTCCAAAACCTCCGGCAGAACTCCGATGACAGCATCTGGAGCTGGAATGACGAAGATAGGGATGGAAACCCTGCTCCTAGTCTTGCTGGGAAATGCACGGTGCTCGACGCTTTTGTAAACGTCATTGCTCATTATCTGCAGCGCATCCCCGACATTTATCACAAGAGCTCCTTCAATCGGCGGAACGGGAATCCAACAACCACCTTCTTCTTCCTCCTCCTCCTCTTCTTCTTTGATTTCACGGACGTAGAGCCCTCCAGTATCATCCTGAAGCAGGATGGTGATGGTTGAAATGTCCGAATGGCGGCCGACCCCAACAGCTAGCTCGGGGTTTGGGCACTTTGGATATTAATGTTAACAGCGTCGAGCGCGAGACGCCTCCTCCTCGTGGTTCTTAATTTGGTTCCTGTGAACCCTAAACCCCCTTTCGGGAAGATCAAGTGTAGGTGGAAAAATACGATTGCTGAATCGAAGACAATTTGGAAACCAACTCAAATATATGTTTGTAGGCCGAGGAATCACTTTCCTGTGCTGGGCTCAACTACACCGGCCCACTCAAATTATAAGCCTGTTAATTACTTACTTCTAGCGAAACGACTCGTTTTACCTTCCCTGCTCAGCACCTTCTTCTTCCTTCGCTAAGACCTGATTTCCTTGAACAGACTCGAACTCCCCTGTAACTGCAAAACAGAGAGAAGCAACCCAAACAAAAGATATAGTGCTGAAATGAAAGACACAGGCTCGGTTTTTACGTGGTTTCCAGTATTGGGAGAAAATGAATCCCAATACTGACTACTCCACGGTTGGAAAATCACGATTTGTGACTTCCAACGATTCACTAGATGTGCTGCTCTTGATTTATGACAGTTATGCGCTCACGAGATCAACCAAACCAATCCTGGGAGGTTGATCAAGATTTCTATCTACTAACCCCAATTCCAAGCTATCCAGCTTCTGTGTTTTCCAACACCCTTTCTCTCTAACACTGTTTCACTCCTGAATCAATGCTAAAACCCCTTTTCACTATCAATCACACTAGCTATATCCCTAGCGTTTCCTGTGTAATTTGATCTCTCGGAAAAGTGACTTCTTCTTGATTCTGAGCGAGCTATTTGTACTGCTTGCTGGCTAGCCGTTGTCTTCCAAGTATGGTAGGTCTTCTCCTTTGAATTCCTTCATGGAATTCCTTGTCTCAATCAATCCTTCTGATTCTCCAAATCTGCTTTTCCTTCGTTTGTATTTCTTTCCAAATGCTGCTTCACCAGAGTCACGATCTCTTTTTCTTGATTTAAGATTATTGACTGGCTTGATTTGTCAACAATCTCCCCCTAAGTCAGTCAATGATCCTCTCAGCTGCTGATGGAGTTCCTGCACACACTCCAACACACAGTTACGTGAAGACTGTTCTGAAGAAAGTTTTGCTCAAGTATTTCAACTAAAATAACGATCCAAGCCGAGACAGTTTTTATTGACTGTTGAAACAGAACTGTTGAAACAGTGACTCGAAACACTCTAGACTCATACTTCGAAAGGTAAATTGACATAAGCCCAGGCAGGGCATTTATTCAACATTGACTCTACGACATCTAAGAAAAGCACACTACCCGACCTAACTTCTGACTCCCCCTAAGCTTAATATCCCTTCTAAAATGAGAACCTAGGTGACGGCACATAGTCTGATATGGTATCATCATCCTCCATCATCAGACCCCTATTGCTGCTGCTTGCCTCCTCCTGCCTGAACATGGCTCGAACAGCCTCCAACGGGTCCACCATTGGTCGCTTCCCATTGTCTCTTACGACTCTGCCAGCTATGTCTGTATCTGGTCCTTCCTCTGCCTCATCCCCTCCTAGCTCAGACAAACTGAGTCCGTCCTGGCGAAAAAGAACTCCAGCAGTGGCTGCTTCTCCCCCTGGAGCATTGACTCGGGGGCCACGACGTCCAACAGAAGCATCCACCTTACGAAGAACGAATTGAGCACGAAGAGAACCGAGAATATCAACACGAGCCACCTTAAAACGGAGATCTATGCCTAAGGCCAGCAGAATCTGAGTAATCTGAGGTGCGAAAGGTAGATCAGCAGCATAGTTATCAGCATGGAAGTTCAACGTGTGGTCGAACATAAGATGGGGATAGCTGATAACTCGGTTTTCTTTGGCACTAGCCAGGATCCAAAGATCTGAAGGATAAATTGTATTGAGCCCAAACGACCTAGGCAGAAAGCAACGAGTTATGTAGAAATGCAACACTTTAAGGTCATCTGGAAGCCGACCAGCATGAAATTCAGAGGGATAGTAACGCCCAGTGTCGCGGGTATACAGCCGCAGAGCATCTCCTTCATTGAAATCAACAAAATGAAAGTCAGTTTCATTCATGACTTCAGCTCCCGCAATGGGAATTCCAAGCAACAGAGATAGTAATTCCACATTGATGGTGATCAGATAGTTGTATACTATCGTTGTGAAGCACGGAGGAGAGATATGAAGGCACGACTTCATATTGGCATAAAACATCCGAACTGCCTCAGGACGAAACCCAAAGTTGCGATTTGGAAGAATATCCCCCCATCCAATAGTGCTGATTAGGCGTGGGACATCCATCCCATACCTATTGAATCTGGAGGGATCGAGGGTGATAGAGGGATGCAGGGAACGATCTTGGAAGTGGTGGAGGTAGCGTGCATACCCCGCTGCATCTTCAAACCCTTTCCCATTGAAAATGGCAGCTTGAGCTAGACGCAGAGAAGCTATGTGATGATTTGGGGCAGCCATGATAGCCTTTGGGTTGCAAACGAGAGATGTGAGATAGGTTACAATCCTGATCTCCTTTTAAAGTGGAATGGTGAACTCATTAATAGAAGGTGAGTCTGAATAAGGAACAAGAAAAACTTGATCCGGAAGAATTCCAAGAGTCAAGGAAAGTATTATTGAGGAAGGTAAGTTAGTTCACAATTAAGGGGATTCTTGATCCTAAGCTTTTCTAATGGAATCGAGGTAAAGAAGGTAACTCAGATCAGCTGGGCGACTCCTAGGGCTTGGTCGGCAGGTGAGCTATATCTTGTAATGTGAATAACCCTAGTTCACGATGAATGCGAATGAAGGATTCTGAGCCCAAAGGCTTTGTAAAGATATCAGCCCATTGACATGAAGTTGGGACAAATTCTAGTCCTATTTGGCCTTCTTCTACTAGTTCACGAATAAAATGATAACGAACATCAATGTGTTTTGTTCGAGAATGATGAACTGGATTTTTGGTCATATTGATTGAGCTTGTGTTGTCACACAGCACAGGCACTGAACTAGGGAGCAGGCCATAGTCTTGAAGCTGATGCTTCATCCAGAGAATCTGAGTACAGCAGCAGCCAGCCGCAATGTACTCAGCTTCGGCTGTTGACAAAGCAACAGAGTTTTGCTTCTTACTGAACCATGACACCAAAGAGGTACCTAGGAACTGACAGGTTCCTGAAGTACTCTTTCTGTCTACAACACACCCTGCATAATCAGCATCTGAATAACCTAGAAGCTCTAAACTAGATTCATGTGAGTACCACAACCCTAGATCAGGGGTACCACTCAGGTATCTAAAAATTCGTTTAACAGCACTCAAGTGACTCTGTTTAGGTGAACTTTGAAATCTAGCACAGACACTGTACATAATGTCAGGACGACTAGCAGTTAGGTACAGCAGGGATCCTATCATCCCTCTGAATAGCTTATCATTAACTGGAATTCCCGAATCATCCTTATCAAGCTTAGCGTTTGCTGCCATGGGGGTTACAGCAGTCTTTAAATTTCCAAAATCAAACCGTTTTAACATGTTTTGAAGGTATTTGGTTTGGCAAATGAAAATTCCAGCAGACGATTGTTTTATTTGAAGTCCTAGAAAGAAATTCAATTCCCCCATTAAACTCATCTCGAAAGAACTCTTCATTTTTATTTCAAATTCTTTGCACAGTTTTTCACTTGTTGATCCGAAAATAATATCATCTACATACACTTGAACTAACAGAATGTGTTCCTTATCATGTTTAATAAATAGAGTCTTGTCCACCTTGCCTCTCCTAAAGCTATTTTCCAAAAGAAAGGAACTTAGTTTGTCATACCAGGCTCTGGGAGCCTGCTTTAACCCATATAAAGCCTTTTTTAACTTATATACATGATTAGGATAACTGTGATTTTCAAAACCTGGGGGTTGAGACACATAAACCTCTTCTTTTAAATCTCCATTTAAGAAGGCACTTTTTACGTCTATCTGAAACAATTTAAATCCTTTTGAACTGGCAAAAGCACACAGCATGCAAATTGCTTCTAGTCTAGCAACTGGAGCAAATGTCTCCTCGAAGTCTATTCCCTCTTCCTGACAATATCCTTGTGCCACTAATCGAGATTTGTTTCTAATCACAGTACCTATCTCATCTGACTTGTTCTTATAAATCCATTTTGTTCCAATTATGACTCGATTTTCTGGTTTAGGTACCAATTCCCATACATTAGCACGTTCAAACTGGTTCATTTCTTCAAACATTGAAGCTGTCCAGAATTCATCCTGAAGAGCTTCTTCTATATTCTTAGGTTCAATTAACGACACAAAAGCTGCTAGAGACGACAAAGTTCTTGATCGAGTTGTCATACCTTGGTCTAATCCTCCAATAATCTGGCTGGGAGGATGTCGCTTAACTATATGAGGAGGGGGTTGTATTGCAGTTCCCTCAGATCCATCTTTCATGTTGTTCTCTGTTTCATTTGACTAATCAGAGGCTGTCACTTCCTTTTCATCCGAAGAAAGCTGCTTTGTAGCTCTGTCCTGAGTTTCTTCTGCTGTTCCTGTTTTACTTTGAGTAATACTTTTTCCAAGTCCAAAGTCCACATTGTCATCAAAAACATCTGTACACTCAATATCACCTTCATCAAATATCACGTTGGCGGACTCCTCAACCTTGAGGGTCCGCTTGTTAAAGATTCTGTAGGCCTTACTAGAGTTTGAGTACCCCAAAAATACTGACTCATCAGACCTAGCATCGAATTTCCTTAGATTATCTTTCGTGTTCAAGGCAAAACACTTACATCCAAAAGGATGAAAGTATCCTAAGTTAGGCTTTCTTCCTTTCCAAATTTCATAAGGAGTTTTATTCAAGTTTGATCTAATTAGTGCTCGATTGGTTACGTAACATGCTGTATTAACTGCCTCTGCCCAAAAATACTTAGGTAGATTGTAGTCATGAAGCATGGTACGAGCAATATTAATTAGAGTTCTATTTTTCCGTTCCACTACTCCATTTTGTTGGGGAGTTCTTGGAGCAGAGAAATTATGAGTGATTCCTGAGTCATTACATAGTTGCTCAAACATATCAGAACAGAATCCCCCCCCCCCCATGGTCACTTCTAATGCTAGCAATCTGACTTAATTTTTCATTTTCAACCCTTTTAATAAATGTTTTAAATTGCTCAAAAGCTTCATCTTTCTTAGCCAAAAACAGCACCCATGTGAACCTAGAGTAGTCATCCACGATGACAAATGCATACAATTTCCCACCATAGCTAACAACATTTGCAGGACCAAACAGATCAAGATGTAGCAGTTCTAGGACTCTAGATGTGGACAAGACTGTTTTGCTTTTGAAGCTAGACTTGGTTTGTTTTCCTTGAGCACAAGCATCACAGAAGAAATCCTTCTTCTCGTTGATTCTTGGCAAACCCTTAACTAGATTCATTCTGGCCAATTTAGAGAGAACAGCAACATTAACATGACCAAGTCTCATGTGCCAGTCTTGTTGTTCACTAGTTTCCATGCTAACCAAACACATCTCATTAAAACTACTCTTGTCGTTTAGATTAATGGTATAAATTTTCCCACTCCTTTTTCCTGTAAATAAGATTTGTCTGCTTTTCACATTTTCCACATAGCAGCAATTTGACTCAAAGATAATTCGGTTATCCTTCCCACACATCTGACTTATGGATATTAGATTATGCTTCAAGCCTTCCACTAGCATTACATTCCTTATGCAGGGACTACTTCCCACTTGACCTTTACCAATTATCTCAGCAGAGTTGTTATCACCAAAATAAACTTTACCATAGTTTCCTGGTTTAAGAGATGAAAAGAGGTGTCTATTACCTGTCATATGATGTGAGCATCCACTGTCCATAATCCATTTAGTCACCTCCATGCTCACTTGAAGGAAACTCTGCAAACACAATATTCATTTTGTTTTGCAAACCCAGATCTTCTTGGGTGCATTTGAGATTCTCGAATCATAACATAGTTCATACTGACCACATTTGGATGTACTATTTTTCTTTTCAGTTTCTGACTTGACTACCCAGACTTGTTTAGTTGAACCATGAGACCAATGTGAATTCACGTTTTTCAAGGATTCTGATCTAAGTCTTTTTCTGCAATCCCTAATTTTGTGACCAAAAGAATGACAGTAGTAACACTCAACCATTTCTCGATTACTGTCTATTCGTTTTCCAGAATTATGAAGTCTCCCTTTTTCCTGTAGTTCTCTTTTAAGTTTTGTACACTCCTTTTGACACTTTTCCTTTTCTACCTTTATCTTCAGTATATTGTCATTGAGTAGGTTCTCTCTAGCTTTACTAGATACTAGTTCCTTCTCTAATTCTGTTAATCTGAGCAGATTCACTTCGTTTTCCTTCTTCAATTTACTATATTTGTTTTTAACATTTTCAAACTCTGTTTGAATATCGTTGATAATTTCACCCAACAACTCATCATCAGAGTTATATAATTGTTCTAGTTGCGCAGATCTTACCTAGGTCAAGGATATAGGAGAAGCTGGTTCTTCATCTTCTTCTTCCACTTGAGCGACTGCCATGTATGATCTGTGGACTGTTACTTCGTCATCTTCTTCGTCCTCATCTTCACTGCAACTCCATGTTGCTGCTAAGGCTCTCTCCTTTTTCAGCTGAGGACACTCAGCTTTGATGTGCCCCATTCTGCCACACTTAAAACAACCTGTTGAGCTTACACCCTTTGTTGCTGAACTAGGTTCTCCTCGATTTCTTGTGAAGTTTCTTCCTTGAGCATTCTTCATTCCTCCATCATTCTTGTCAAAATCTCTAGGCTTAATTCCATACCCACCTTGTTTCTTTTCTTTTCTAATTCTAAGTAGTCTGCTTATCTGTTTGCTCAACAATGCTAATTCTTCGTCTTCCATCTCCTCGAGTTCTTCAGGATCGTCAACAAGGCTAGTTGCCTTAAATGCCACTCCTCTTTTTCCCTTTTCGGTGGTTTCCTTCTCGTGTCCTGCCTTTGCCAATTTTTCTTCGTGCGTAGCCAATGACCCAATCAATTCGTCTATGGCTAATGTCTCCAGATTCTTTGCTTCTTCTATGGCTGTTACTTTTGGAGTCCACTTCTCAGGCAGACACCACAAGATTTTCCTCACCAGATCACCACTTTCATATGTTTTTCCTAAATTCTCCAAACTATTCACAATGTTGGTAAACCTTTCATACATTTGCCTAATCGACTCTCCATCCTCCATTTTGAACAGTTCAAACTGATGTTTCAGGGCATTTATACGAGAAATTTTGAGCTGGGAAGTACCTTCATAAGTGACCTGCAACTTGTCCCAGATTTCCTTGCCAATCTTGCATCCAGCCACTTTGTGATAATCCTCTGGTCCCAAGGCACAGTACATCAAGTTTGTCGCCTTACAATTTTGCTGAAACTTCTCGAAATCTTCATCTGACCATTTCTCTTGATCGTCCTTGAGTTCATGGGGACCCTTGATCACTCTGGCCCATAACTTAGGGTCTGTAGATCCGACGAATAGCTCCATCCTGTTTTTCCAATACCCGTAATTTACTCCTTCGAACCTTGGAGGTCGATTCTGAGAGAACCCATCTGCGAGATACAGTGGTGCGTTGCTTGCTGACCCAGATGCCATCCTTGAATCTACCAGAGGTTGTGAAACCCTTTCTAACTGGTAACGGGGCTCTGATACCACGTGTTAACAGCGTCGAGCGCGAGACGCCTCCTCCTCGTGGTTCTTAATTTGGTTCCTGTGAACCCTAAACCCCTTTTCGGGAAGATCAAGTGTAGGTGGAAAAATACGATTGCCGAATCGAAGACAATTTGGAAACCAACTCAAATATATGTTTGTAGGCCGAGGAATCACTTTCCTGTGCTGGGCTCAACTACACCGGCCCACTCAAATTATAAGCCTGTTAATTACTTACTTCTATCGAAACGACTCGTTTTACCTTCCCTGCTCAGCACCTTCTTCTTCCTTCGCTAAGACCTGATTTCCTTGAACAGACTCGAACTCCCCTGTAACTGCAAAACAGAGAGAAGCAACCCAAGCAAAAGATATAGTGCTGAAATGAAAGACACAGGCTCGGTTTTTACGTGGTTTCCAGTATTGGGAGAAAATGAATCCCAATACTGACTACTCCACGGTTGGAAAATCACGATTTGTGACTTCCAACGATTCACTAGATGTGCTGCTCTTGATTTATGACAGTTAAGCGCTCACGAGATCAACCAAACCAATCCTGGGAGGTTGATCAAGATTTCTATCTACTAACCCCAATTCCAAGCTATCCAGCTTCTGTGTTTTCCAACACCCTTTCTCTCTAACACTGTTTCACTCCTGAATCAATGCTAAAACCCCTTTTCACTATCAATCACACTAGCTATATCCCTAGCGTTTCCTGTGTAATTTGATCTCTCGGAAAAGTGACTTCTTCTTGATTCTGAGCGAGCTATTTGTACTGCTTGCTGGCTAGCCGTTGTCTTCCAAGTATGGTAGGTCTTCTCCTTTGAATTCCTTCATGGAATTCCTTGTCTCAATCAATCCTTCTGATTCTCCAAATCTGCTTTTCCTTCGTTTGTATTTCTTTTCAAATGCTGCTTCACCAGAGTCACGATCTCTTTTTCTTGATTTAAGATTATTGACTGGCTTGATTTGTCAACAAGTAATTCAGGCTAACCCTTGGTAAACCCATCAAGCAACGCTCTCTTTCTTTGTTCATCTCATTCACGCCGATCTTCTTTAGCAGCACCTCCACCAGCTTCTTCATCACTGGCTCAGAGCTTCTCACGTAGTCCAGCACTTGATCCCTGGTGCATTAATTAATCAAATAAAATCAAATCATATATTACTACTTAACAAAAATGCTATCCGTGCACTGCTGTGCCGAATTTTGCTGGTTCGTCGCGTCCTCCTCCTAGCTAATTCATTACGCTATTGAACACCAAGTGCAGATTACTACAGACCTCTCCCATAACATCTTAGTGATTTTATTGTTGCCCGTTCTTTCAAGTTGTATCGTATGAGTTACATTTTGCTAATTCTTTCATTACCTGCAAACAAGAGGCCAGAGCGCGGCACCAGCAGGTTCGTCGCCTTCACCGTCCCCTTTGACGTACTGAAACATCAAGAAATCCTTCCACTCCAGCACTTGCTCCGCCTGGGGGCTGAAGCTGGTGCCGTAGAAAACGGTGTCGGAAACGGAAAGGGAGCTGCTCTGCCCGTAGAACCCATGAGCTGCGTCTATGACTTTGGCCAGAACTTGGGAGGGAATGCCGTGGTTGACGATCTGGAAGAAACCCCACTTGCTGGCGGCCTCAAAGATCGAATCTTGGACGCTTGGGTCGTCCAAGTTCGACACGTCGATGATGGGTATCGAAGCTGATGTGGAGATCTTGATCGATTCGAGCCTCTCAGCCAGCGGCTGGATGTACTGCGGAGGCAGGGTTGTGGCGAGGCCTGAATCTACCAGCCCTTTCAAGCCATTGGCTTTGTGAACCACGAAGTCAGTGACTTCTTCGGAGGTGGTTACTGCTGAGTGTAGAGACATTGCCAAAGAACTTTGAAGCAATTCGATATCTGGGTTTTTGGCCGATTCAGAAGTAGTGTGGTAGGTTTGGTACTGGTAGTAGTTAGCTAAGCTTGTTATATAAAGGCTACTACGTCCTTCAGCTGGTTCCATGCATGCTTGTAGTTGATAAAAATAAATTGTGCAAACTCAACTAAACTCCGGCCATTTCCAATAATAGCCGAGCCGCCGGCTTCAACTTTTGGTGACCGAAAGCAACCCATCATTTCCATCTTTTGAGATAGTTTTCTTATGAAACACATTCCACAACAAAAGGTAGTTTTACTTCTTAAAAAATCCATTGGGTTTTAGAAGTAAAAACCCAACCCAATTACGGGTAGCCCGAGTTCACAAAGATAGCCAGTGGCGGATCCAGGGGGTGGCCACTCCGGGCCCTGGCCCAACCCTCTTCCGGATTTGATGTTAGTGTAGTTCTTATGAAATTTCGATTTTAGGCATTCGGTCCAGTGTTATTTTATAATAAGTTTGGGTGTAACTAGAAAAATGATTCAGATAAACATATTCAAATCACTACTCTAAATTTAGTTTAGAAATTCTAGCCCCAAAGATTATTCGTCTAAAAAAACAATGAAACCTAAGAGTCTAAAACGTAAAAGACTAAAAGAAATATGAGGTTTGTTCCCTTGAAAATTTACTAGAGCAGCTGGAGGATATAGGGATGGACACACGATGCAAATGGGTTAGTCGAATGATTTGTCTAGTGTTGACGCTTCTCGTTCAACAGCTACTATGGAGAGAACATTTTCAACAATGAAACATGTGAAAATTGATTTGCGCAAAAAAAAAAGCAATGAATTTCTCGCCTTGCTCAAGTATTGTTATTTGAAACAGTGTATACTATTGGTATGGATGTGGACTCCATTATTGACGTATTCGCTAAACTAAATACCGTCGTGTACAATTGACGTTGTAAAAAAAAACTGTAATCATTATATTTTCTTACGGTTCTAATTTTCTAAAAAAAAAGTGCCCCACTGCTCTTCTGTGTTCTGGATCCACCGCTGAACATGGCCATTGTACTGTTGTAAGTTCTATATTTCTGGTCGGTAAGTGAGAAGCGTGGTGGGTTGATTGTAGTTGCGGTGTTAATTGCTTTTGTACTATTTGCATGTTTTCTTTTGGTTCCATATTGTTTGAACCTAACTGAGTGTAGGAGTGAGGTTCGAATGAGAGTTTGGGTCGAGAAGAAACGTGAGAGCCGGGCTTGATCGGAGGAATCAGAATCAGAGAGAGTGAGTAAGAGAGAGAGATTAGAAAGAGAAGTAGTTCTTGTAGAGAGAGAATGGTGAAAAATGCGATCCCCTCACCCACCGTAGTAAATGCCATATTTATAGGCTTCATGGTGGTGGGTGAGTGGTTGACATAGGGAGAGATACAGTGATGTGACTACTGGGATACAATGATGTGACCACTGGCATACTAAGGCTTTTAGGCCATCCCTCTACCTAGGATGAGTCAGAGATCCACTCATGGCCCTGATGTGACTACCCGCTTGGAAGAGGTGCGCTTCCCTCATCTTCTGGTTCAGCCTACGCTAGTCCTTCCCTAGCGCCTGTCATCTCTTCGCGCCTGGACGTGGTTAGCCATGATGAGGCGGCACACTCGGGGTCCTCGCGCTGCCGTGTTGGGGTCTCATCCAGTTGCGCCCGGTTCCTTGGCGTGGTTAGGCCCGAGTCCTATGCCCAACAATTGCCCCCCAGCAGGGGGTGTTTTGTGAACGCCCCCTGTTTAGGTTTCCTCCGGACTCGGGCCGGTCCGCTTGTAGCTATTGGTTGGCGCCGACGTGCGCGATACTATGAACTGGCGTCGCCTCGCCCTGACGCCATGTGCCATCGCGCTCGTTGTTGGGCTTCATTCGGTCGCCACGCGCAATGCTTGGCGCGCGCTGTTGTGCGTACGGGGTCGTTTTCTTCGTGCGCGGTACGCGCTAATGCGCTCGTTGTTGGTCTTTGTTCGCTGAGCGCGATACTCGCGCGCGATGCGCTCGTGGAGTTGTTTTCTTTTCGCAGCACGACGCATGTTTTCCTCTTCCAGGCGTTATCCTCGCGATAAGCGCTCGCGGTTGATTTTTGTTCGTTGAGCGTGATACTCGCGCGCGATGCCCGTCGATGCGCGCATGGGGTTGTCTTCTTGTTGCGACGCAATGCGTGTCTTTCTTTTCCTCGCGGGTGTGCCATGCCCCCCAGTCGGTGCGCGGCACTGGTGGCGTCGCCGACTAATGCCTATGATCGTAGGTGTCAACGTGTCACTGTGTGGTTAGGCTATTTGGGCGGGGGTTTTTTGAATTTCGAAAAGATTTGGTGGGATCTGACTGTTACGGATCCCAATGTGGCTTTAACCTTTCGCATTCCGCCGAACGGCCTTGGCCCTTCGCTTTCCCCCGGATCAATTATAAATATGAGATTGTTGAAGGGAGGAGGGCTCACTTGTTTTCTCCGATCATAGCCTCGCTTTTGTTTTCCTAAGATTTCCCTCCTCCTTCACTTCTCTTTCCTCGAGATTTTCTCTCCTCCTTTTACTACCCCAATCCTCTTCTGCTGTTGATCGATTTCGAGTCGATATCATGTCCAACATCAACAACCAGGAGGCCGAGGTCGTACAAGGCGAAGAAGGTAATGTCTCTCCTCTCTCGCATACTTCTTCTGACCATTCCGGTGGTGGGAATGGAGGTTCTGGGGATTGGAACGGTGGATCCGACGGTGGGGGTGGCAGTAGTGGTGGTGGATTTCCGGCGACGCCGACGTTCGATGCTAGGTCGGGCGATGGGGCCGGAAGCTCTTCTGATCAGGGTATAACCGCTTCCGGTAGTGGGGAGGTGGCGCGGCCGGCTCGGGGGACTCTGATTATTCGGCGTAACCAGGGTGGTGGGCCGGTTGCCGGCGACGAAGCGGCCGACGAGGAAATCGCCGACGAGGAAGTCGCCGATGGTGAGGTCGGCGACGATGAAGTCGCCGACGATGAAGACTTCGGCGATGAGACAGAGCAAGGAGACTTTGATGTGCAATTCGCGCCGCGAGCAGTCGAGCGCGTTACCGAAGCCATGGCCCGCTTGGGGCCGCAGGGTGTTGGCTCTACATACCGCGTGATCGAATGGGCGGAGATGTGGGGTGACCAGCCGGCGCCGTCTGACAATCTCAAGCGCGGACCCGAGCACTCCTCGACGTATGACGTGGATGACGTGGAGGAGTTGGTTCGCGGACTGGGTTTGCCCCCCAGTTGGGAGTACGCCGCTCCCTCGGTGCGCAGTATGGTGGGTAACTGCCCCCCTGGGTGGTTCGGTGTGTATGCCGAATACTGGGTTATGGGGTTCAAGTTCCCCATCGACCCGCTGTTATGCGCCATATACGACCGCCTCAAATGCTCCATCGGTCGGCTCTCCCCGTCAGTGATCATGCACGCGAGTTGCCTTCGTCTCGCGTGCAAGAGGCTTAACATCGTGCCTACTTACGGCTTATTCCGCAAGATGTACAAAATCAAGGAGCCGACAAAGGTGAGCGACTGTCTCTCCATCCAGCGACGCGACCACCGCCCCGATGGCTTCGTGTACGGCTCGCCCAAGTTGAAGAAGACTTGGTTTGGTCAGTTTTTCTATGTTAAGCCCGCTCCCGGGGAATGGGCGAGTGGGTCGCTGCCGGAGCCCACCACCTGGATGAAGGGCAGTATAGCCGGTTTCGAGTCCGACGTCGGTAAATACGACGGGCTCAACGATGAGTATGAGGCTTGCATGCCTCACCGCATGAATTTATACAAGCGGGGAGTCCGCGAAGCCTGTTTGGAAGAGCTCTTTGGCGATGGTTAGTTATGTTTCCTTCCTTTTTGTATTCTATCTTATTAACCGCTCTCTTACGATTTATTGGCGCAGGTGTTGACTTCTCTTCCCTCGCGAGTATGATGTCAGTGGATGACGTCGCGCCGCGTGCCGACAAGAAAAGGAAGAAGAAGGTCGGCGCGGCGCCAAAACCCTCGAAGCGGAAGGAGGTCGAGCAACCGCAACCGCAGGTTGTAGAGAGGCCCCGCAAGACCCTTCGCATAGCGGAGCCAACCGTCCAAGCGGCGAAGCAACTGCCCGCGACGCCACAATTGTCCGCCGCGCAGCAGCTCTCACTGGCGCTTTCGGAGCCCGAGGCGACGGTGAGCCGGCCCGCTCGTCGAGGGGGGGATGGGGCTGGCAGCTCATCCGGGACATCCGCTACCACTCCTCCCGTCAGCGCTGTACCTCCTTCCGCCACCGTCCACCAAGTCCGCGACGTGCGGATTCACACCGCCGCGGCGTGCAACTTGGTGTCAGCCAATCATGCGCTTCGGGCGATCGGGCCCATTCTCTCCGTTCCCCCGCGGGTGGAGAAGACGGACCCTCTTCACGATCTGGCGCAGATCCATTTCGCGGTAAGACTCGGTTTAGGTTAAGGTTTATTTTCTTAGCCTCCCCCCTTCTTTTTTGCTTGGCTAAGACTCGTGGCGTTGCAGGGTTTGTCGGCGACCTTTCGCGCTCAGCAAGAGCGCGCCTCGATGCGCGCCAAGATGAAGGCCGACGAGGCGCAAATCGTGCAGCTGGAGGGGAAGGTCCTCGGGGCGAACAATCGCGCGGAGGACGCTACCTCTAAGGCCAACGAGGCACTGGAGTCACTCGGCCTTTTGCAGAGCCGATTGGCCGCGGACGTTGAGGCGGCCAAAGAGCAGGTGCGGAACGAGGAGCGCACTGCTCTCCGAGAAGAACTGGAAGTCTCCTTTTCTGAGAGATTGCGCAAAGCTCGCGAGGAGTTCCAGAAGGAGAAGGACGACCTTGTTCGCCTTCACACCGTTGCTAAGGCGGAGGCCGTTCGCGCAGCTGAAGTCGCGGCCGTCCGCCAGTTCAAGTCTTCCCAACCTTTCGGGAAGATCATGGCGGATGCCATGACCAAGGCCGTGATAGCGGTTGGTAAGAAGATCCGCCCTGAGAATCCGGGGATGCGCTGGGACACTCGCGAGATGGTTCAGCACGTCAAAGTGTGGATCAGCGAGAAGCGTCCTTTGGATTCTGACTCCGAGTCCGAGGAAGAGGAGGAGGAAGAAGTGGAGCGCCGGGAGGAGGTTGAGCGTCCGACAGGGGAGGAGAGGAAGGATGGAGAGGTGGCCGACGAAGATGAGGAGGACGAGGAAGAAGAGCGTCCTCTATTGCGCCGCAAGTTGAGCAGGGAGGGCGGACAGCCCGATACTGGTTCTGCTTAGATGTGGCCCAATTGAGCCTTAGCTGTTTTGTTGTTTTCTTGTACTCTTCTCCTTTTTTTTTTGTTTTCTTGTGTGTAGCCGCGCACGGCACCATGGCTCCCTCTTTGAATAGAACAAAGGATTTTCGACTATGTTTGTGTGCGCGAATGAGTAATAACTTTGTGTGCGCGAATGAGCGACAACCACTGCTTTTGCCTTGTCACCTCGCGCGGAGGATGTGCGAGCTGGGTGCTCATCTTTGTTCTTTCGAACTTAGGCGCGAATAGTGCTAGACTATTGCTAATATTTTGTTCTTTCGAACCGTGTCCTTTTGCGCGAATAGTGCTGGACTATTGCTAAGTTTTGTTCCGTGGAACTGAGCGCAGAGTGCTGGACTCATACTAATTTTTTGTTCTTTCGAACTGATTGGGCGCGAATAGTGCTGGACTATTGCTAAGTTTTGTTCCGTGGAACTGAGCGCAGAGTGCTGGACTCATACTAATTTTTTGTTCTTTCGAACTGATTGGGCGCGAATAGTGCTGGACTATTGCTAAGTTTTGTTCCGTGGAACTGAGCGCAGAGTGCTGGACTCATACTAATTTTTTGTTCTTTCGAACTGATTGGGCGCGAATAGTGCTGGACTATTGCTAAGTTTTGTTCCGTGGAACCATGTCCTTTTATTTATTGCGCTAACGCGCTATTACAAACGTGGTACACGTTAACTGGCGCGGTGGTATTTCCTTAGATTCTGCGCATTCCATGTTCTTGGAACCTTGTTGCCCCCCAGCTCGCTGAGTTTGAATGTGTTGGCGCCTACCACTTCGCGGATCAAGTAAGGGCCTTCCCATGCCGAGGCAAGCTTCCCGTGCCTGGGGTCAGGGCGGAAGTTCCGCCGCAGCACTTGGTCGCCAAGGATCAACTTGTGCGGGACCAGCTTCGCGTTATGGTACTTGGCTACCTGTTCTTTCATGGCGGCTAGCCTGATGGCTGCCAACTCACGCCTTTCCTGCGACAACTCGAGCTCTAGTAGGCGCGCCTCGTCGTTTGCTTCTTCGTTGTACCCGGTGATTCGGTAGGTCGGCGTCGTTGTCTCGATGGGAATCACCGCGTCAGTGCCGTACGTCAGAGCGAAGGGGGTTTCGCCCGTTGCCACTTTGTACGTGGTGCGGTGCGCCCATAGCACTGTGTGGAGTTCGTCCGCCCAATTGCCCTTGGCTTCATTCAGGCGAGTGTGGAGGCCATGCAAGATCGCTTTATTGGAGGACTCCGCTTGGCCGTTGGCTTGAGGGTAAGCGACCGACGCGAATCTTGCAATGATTCCCACCTCGTCGCAGAAGTCCATTACTTCTGCGCAATCGAATTGCTTCCCGTGGTCGAAGATGAGTGCATTCGGAACCCCGAAGCGCGACAAAATGTTGTTGCGCAAGAAACGTGTTACCTGCTGCGCCGTTATGGACGCCAGCGCCTCGGCCTCGATCCACTTAGTGAAGTAGTCGACCGCCACGATTATGTATTTGCGCTTCCCCTTTGCCGTTGGGAAGGGGCCCAAGAGATCAACTCCCCATTGCGCGAAAGGCCATGGGCTTAAGTTGCCCTGGAGCTCGGTGGCCGGCAAATGGTGTTGGCGCGCGTTGACTTGGCATTTATGGCACTGGTCTGTATAGCTCTTCGTATCTTTCTTGACTCGCGGCCAGTAGTATCCATGCAAAAGGATGGTACGCTCCATGCTGCGCGGCCCCGCGTGCATTGCGCACAGCCCCTCGTGTAGTTCACGCACTAGGTCGTGCGCCTCCTCCTGCCCAATGCATTTGAGGTATACACCCGAGTACGACCTTCGGTATAATTCTCCCTCGATAAGCGTGCAACGAGCTGCCTTTTGCCTTAGAGCCCAAGCTTGCTTGGGGTCTTCTGGCACCACCCCCTCTTGGAGGTACTTCATAATTGGATGTCTCCAATCTTCGTATGGCACGAGCTGGGTCGTGTTGACTGCTACCCCCGGGGTGGTTTCATCTTCTTCTTTTTGGACGGACACGAGGCGCGTCGATTCGAAGTCTGTAGCCGTTGCTAGCTTGGATAGCGCGTCGGCATGCGCATTTTCCTCCCTTGGTATCTGTGCATACGTTACTGATTCGAATGTTGTGGCCCTCTGCTTAACGCGCTCCATGTAATGCGCCAGTGTGTCTTCCTTTGCGTCGAACGCACCATTCAGTTGGTTGACCGCCAGGGAGGAGTCGGAAAGTATACGCACCGTTCTTGCCCCGAGGTCGTGAGCGGCCGTCATTCCTGCCAAGATGGCCTCGTATTCCGCGGCGTTGTTTGTCTTCAACGCCCTGAACCTGATTGCGATTTCGTGCATTACGCCGGCAGGTGTGCGCACCACAACCCCCGCTCCGGCGCCATGCTTACTTGCCGCTCCATCGACATAGACTTCCCAAACGCCCTCCGGCGTTGTTTCGAGGGTCACCCCTTCCGCGATGAAGTCCGCTAAGATTTGGGCCTTGATTGCTGGCCTCGGCGCGTATTGAATATCGTACTCCGAGAGCTCCACCGCCCATTTGACCATGCGCCCCGACACTTCCATTGAAGTCAGAATCTTTTTTAGTGGCAGGTTGGTCAGGACGGTGACCTGGTGCGCTTGAAAGTACGGGCGCAGTTTCTGCGAAGCGCTCACTAACGCCAGGGCAGCTTTCTCGATCGAGGAATATCTTGTTTCGGCGCTAACGAGAGTGCGCGAGGTGTAATACACTGGTTGCTCAGTCCTGCCATCCCTCCTGGATATCAGAACCGCGCTCACGGCTCTTGTTGACACGGCGAGATACAAGAAAAGTTTTTCATTAAGCTTGGGAGCGGTCAGTACAGGGGGGGATACAAGATACGCCTTTAATTCCTGGAAGGCCGCTTCGCATTCCGTGGACCATGCGAAGCGCGTCCCGTTCTTGAGTGTCTGGAAGAAGGGCGCGCATTTGTCAGCGGACCTTGGTATGAACCTCCCCAGTGCCGCTATCTTGCCGTTCAGAGATTGGATTTCCAATGCGTTCCGCGGCGCTCGTAGTTGTTGGACCGCGGTGATTTGCTTCGGATCGACCTCTATGCCGCGCTTGGTTATCATGAACCCCAGAAATTTCCCCGCCTCTGCTCCAAAGACGCACTTGAGTGGATTGAGGCGAAGGCTGTGCTTGCGGAGGGCTTCGAAGGTCTCGCGCAGGTCCTCCAGGTGTGACTTACCCGCCTTGGTTTTGACGATGAGGTCGTCCACATACGCCTCGATGTTCCGCCCGATTTGCTGCGAGAAAACTGCGTCGATCATTCTTTGGTATGTCGCGCCCGCGTTTTTCAACCCGAACGGCATACCTACGAAGCAGAAGTTCCCGAAAGGTGTCATGAAAGCCGTTTTTTCTTCATCTTCCTTGGACATTTGGATTTGGTGATATCCTGAGAACATGTCGAGGAAGGACAACGTCTCGTGGTCGGCGGTCGCGTCGATCAGCTGGTCGATGCGCGGCAGGGGGTAAGGGTCTCCCGGGCATACTTTGTTGATTGTGGTGTAGTCAACGCACATCCGCCAGGCTCCTGACGATTTTTTGACCAGGACCACGTTCGCCAGCCACTTCGGGTACTTCACGGGGCGGATCAATCCGGCTGCTAGCAGGCGCGCAACCTCCTCTTCTATCGCCTTCAGCTTGTCCCCGGTGAACGTTCTCCGCCCTTGTTGCCTTGGTTCGGCGCCGGCTGGGACCGCGAGGCTATGCTGCGCTACCTCCCTGGGCACTCCTGGCATGTCCTCTGTGCACCACGCGAAGAGCTCCTTGTACTCCTTCAGCAGCGCTATGAGTGGTTCGATTGCGTCGCTGCTGACGTGAGTGGAGATGCGTATCTTCCTGGTCGGCTCGGCAGGGTCTAGCACGACCTCGAAATCGGAATCCATGGATTCCGGGCGGGGCTCTTCTGCTCTTGTGTCGACGATGTTGGTTTGGCGTGCCACAACGCGGTCTTCCCAAGTCGTTCCTCGCGCCTCCCCGACTCCTCCCTGTGTTGGAAACTTGAGCTTCTGGTGACACGTCGATGGGAGGGCCATGAACTTCGCGAGGAAAGGTCGGCCCAAGATGCCATTGTGCGCCGATTCGCAATCGACGATTGTGAACTCTACCTGCTTGGAGACGCGGGGCTCTTGGTCCCCAATAACCACTGGGAGGGTGACCACTCCAATTACCGGGACTCTGGTTCCGGAGAAACCAACTAAGTTGCCGTGTGCGCGCCTGATTAGGCGCGGATCGATATCCATTTTGTTGATGGTACTCTGGAAGAGGATGTCGGCCGCACTACCCCCGTCTATCAGGAGACGGTGGGTCTTGCAGGCGGCAATCAGCGCGGTGACGATGAGTGGCTCCTCCGACGGGATTCCTTGTGGGAACTCCGCGTCGCCGAAGCTCAGATTGAACTTTGGCGGTGCGTCGACAGCCGCGCATTCCGTTGCGCGCTCACGCTTGGTTTTCTTCTTGGGACGATCTCCTTCGACCGTTACCACCCCGATTTCTTTGCGCACTACATACGCGCCTGTGTCATCGTCGTAATCGGCTTGTGGGGGTGGGGGTGGTTGTTGCGGCGCTTCGACTTGCTCCTTTTTCACGTGGGTGAACTCAGTTAGCAACCCTCGTCGTACGAGGCCCTCTATTTCATACCGTAACTCTCGGCATTCTTCTGTCTTATGCCCCGTTGCTCTGTGAAATTCACAATGCCTGCTCGGGTCGCGCATGTAGGGTCGAGACTTCAGCGGGGCAGGCCAGTTAAGCTTGTATCCTTTCTCGCGGAGGACGTGGAACACGTTTCTCACGGAGTCATTGAGGGGCGTGTAGGCATTGGATACGCGCCTGTCTGGCGATCGCCCGCGCTGTCCCTGCTCTGGTGGGGGAGGGGGGTTGCGCTTCGGACCACTGTGCATCTGTAGTAGTTGGTCCCGTGGGATTGGGGTCGGAGGTTGTCGACGCGTCTGTTCCTCTCGCGACATTCTCGCCGGTTCGAAGCGCCTGACGGATCCCGCCCCCAAGGTTTCTTCCAACGTGATTGCCTTCTCGATCTTCATCTCCAACTCCGTCGACAGCGTGACGGGCCTTTTTGCTAAGGCCCGTTTGAGCTCCATATTGTTGGTTGCCTCCATGAGGTGATGGGCGGCTGTTTCGGGAGTAAGGTCGCGAACGGACATTGCTACCCGGGACCATCTGGCGTAGAAAGCCCTCAGGCTTTCTCCGTCTTTTTGCCTGATATCTATCAGGGCCTTGAGGTGGAGGGGGCGTCGCTTCTGGGACGCGAATTTTGTGGTGAACAGAAGTATGAACTCCTCAAACGAGTTGATGATTCCATTGGGGAGGCGGTTGTACCAATCGAGGCATATCCCGGTGAATGTCGAGGGGAAGGTTCTGCATAGCGCGGCGTTGGAGTTGGTTTGGAGTTGCATGCGCAGGCAGAAGCTGCTCACGTGGTCCTCCGGGTCGGTAGTGCCGTTGTATGTCGGGAGGGTTGGTGGCGCTCCGGTTAGGTTCTCTGCCATTATTTGCGCGCTCAATGGCTGGTGTAGGGTCCTTTTGGGCGGGTTGGGCCGGTATTGCGGAGTCAGGTGTTGCTCCAAGAAGCTGAGGTCTGCCCGCCCCGGTGGTTCGACTTCCTGTGTCCCGCGTGCGGGAAGTTCCGCTGGCGCGAGTTGCGACGACAGGATTGTCCCTGAAGTTTCTCCCAAGGCTTGTTGAGGCGCGCTCGCTGTCGCCTCCGTCGTTGGCGCGCCTTCCTTGCTCATCATGAGCGCGATTACCTGGCTCATTTGTCTCTGCACGTCGGCTATGACGTTGTTTTGTTTCGTCAACAGCTCCCTCATTTCTTTGGGCGTCAGCTCCGGTTCTTCTTCCTCGATGAGTACCGCGTTGAGGTTGCTGGCTTCTGCGAACGCCCTTGGGTCAGTCATCGCCTTGATCGGCGTTGCTTGGTCAGGTTGTTCGAGATTGCGCTCTGCCATTGGTGGGTCTTTTTCAGCGTTTCCTCTCTGCCCCACGGTGGGCGCCAATTGTTTGAACCTAACTGAGTGTAGGAGTGAGGTTCGAATGAGAGTTTGGGTCGAGAAGAAACGTGAGAGCCGGGCTTGATCGGAGGAATCAGAATCAGAGAGAGTGAGTAAGAGAGAGAGATTAGAAAGAGAAGTAGTTCTTGTAGAGAGAGAATGGTGAAAAATGCGATCCCCTCACCCACCGTAGTAAATGCCATATTTATAGGCTTCATGGTGGTGGGTGAGTGGTTGACATAGGGAGAGATACAGTGATGTGACTACTGGGATACAATGATGTGACCACTGGCATACTAAGGCTTTTAGGCCATCCCTCTACCTAGGATGAGTCAGAGATCCACTCATGGCCCTGATGTGACTACCCGCTTGGAAGAGGTGCGCTTCCCTCATCTTCTGGTTCAGCCTACGCTAGTCCTTCCCTAGCGCCTGTCATCTCTTCGCGCCTGGACGTGGTTAGCCATGATGAGGCGGCACACTCGGGGTCCTCGCGCTGCCGTGTTGGGGTCTCATCCAGTTGCGCCCGGTTCCTTGGCGTGGTTAGGCCCGAGTCCTATGCCCAACACATATTATATGCTTGCTTGTCTTTTATTGATGTATGCAGTTTGTATTTTCCCTGCTTTGGGGGGGGTGGGAAGTAATGGCGTCTTGTTTTTTTCTTCTTCCCTTTTTCCCTGTCGAGAAATATTGACGACGATGGTTACTGCAGTTGGGACCTAGCTAGCTTGATCAAGGACTGAATTCAATTTATGGTTCCGTACGTTTGCTTGCTGCTGGCGCCAGAGAGAAGACTTCGACGGAGACTTCATCAGTGAGTAGTGCCGGAAAAATTCACCTAGAATCAGACACGTGAACTCCAATATTCTTGTTGATTTTTGTTGTTCGGTCTTATATCGATTAATCTAGGAAGTTATATAGTCAATTAGTCACGTCCGTAATAAGGTCATAGATTTCATTTCCTATATCTCATCGTCGTTACCTGTAATAATAAAATGTAAAACACCTAATCCGCGCGATCGACTTGGATGGGTTCTATCAATATATGTATGCCAAGATTTCAACTCCCTACCTTCATCATCATATACGGGGTGCCGGGAGGTCCTCAGGCATAGGGCCTGAGAATGTTAGGGGGCTTCCACTTTTCCGTTTGTTGGTTAATCCAATAGTGTATATAATAAACTTGTCGTGTCTGATTAATTAATTATGAGAATAATGATGGGCCAAATGCTGTTAATTAATACTAGTGTTAGTCATTGTCTCATTGACATTCTGGAATAGAGACTCCACGATTCCCTGGACGGCTATAACCCTATACAACACGTTCTTAGCTGTCTCTATTACTAATGATCATCAGGTGACCAAAAAGCTCTAGTCATAATTTACGAGAGGAGCTCTCCATCATCAAGCTTCCCTCTTGACCTATCGACCATAATCTCCGCCATCAATCATGACGGCGAGAATGATATTAACGATGTGGCGATAAACGGAAGAGAAAATACAACATGCCAATGCCATCTTTGCCAAATACAACATCTACTTTTGTGCTGGAAACTATTATCAAGTAAGAGAGATAGTTTTGTCTAAAAGAGAAAGAGAGGTAGTTCATTGACATAGTTAAATTCAAGATAGATTCTGTTAATATACCATTTTTCCCCCTCAAAACAGTTACGAGTTTGATACCGATCGTTTTCTGCTGGATCATCACCTTGTGTCATATTCATATTGCTGTAGGATTAACAAGTTTGGGGGGAAAAAGACAGCACTTCTAATTATTTTTCGTCACCTCACACTTGAATAACAAATGACCATAAACAAAGATTCAAGCAAGTAATTCTCTTTACCACCGAAAGAGAGAAATAAAGAGCCGCAGCATAGAAGGTTTGGACGCAAAACGGGCCCATCTAAGCTACCCAATCACATTCCATTACCCAGTCCAGTCCCCAAAAGAAAATCGGAAAAAGAAAAATAATATCGGGAAAGGAAAAGCAGTAAACACTACTACAACTTTGAAACTTTCCTCCACCACAATCTTCAATTTCTGAAACTCCCGCCGGCGGCGGTTCAATTCTTCAGAGCGAATCATCAACAATGTCGCCGGAGAGCTGCAACTCCCGCCACTTCTCATGGCTGGTGAAATCCTGCCTCCCAAATCCCACCCACCACCACTCCCCTTCCAAATCCTTCCACCACCCCATCTCCGCCGCCTCCTTCACCGCCGCCGCAGCCACCACCACGCTCTCCTCACTCCCCGACGACCTCCTCCTCGACTGCCTCACCCGCGTCCCTTCCGCCTCCCTCCCCGCCCTCTCCGCCGTCTGCCGCCGCTGGTCTCACCTCCTCGACTCCGCCTCCTTCCTCTCCCTCCGCCGCCTCCGCGGCCTCCTCCGCCCCACCCTCTTCGCCTTCTCCTCCTCCGATTCCCCGACCCTCTTCGCCGCCTCCCTCCTCCTCCACCGCTCCCCCGCCGATTGGAATGTTGAAGCATCTTCTCTCCCATTCCATTCATTCTCCCCCGAAATTTTCGCCCACGCCAGATTGGCCGCAGTGGGGCCCACCATTTACATCCTCGCCCGGGCCCACACTTTATGCTACCACATCTGGACCGACACCGTTTCCTCCATCTCCCCCATGGTTTTCCCCCGGAAGAAATTCGCCTCCGCCGTCGTATCGGGGAAGATCTACGTCGCCGGAGGCGGCGTGTCCACTCGGACGCCTGCCGTGGCTGCCGTCGAGGAGTACGATCCGGTTAACGACGCGTGGCGCGTGGTTTCCCAAGCGCCACGGAGGAGGTACGGGTGCGTCGGCGCGGCGGTGGACGGGGTGTTCTACGTGATCGGCGGGCTGAAGATCGCCGGAGCCGAGGCCGCCTCGACGCGCGCTGGGGCGGAGGCGTGCGCGTACGCGAGCTCGATGGACCTGTACGACGTGGAGACGCGCGCGTGGCTGCGGAGCCGGGCGGTGCCCGGCGGCGGGTGCGTGGTGGCGGCCTGCGCGGCGGGGGGGTTCGTGTACGTTCTGGCGAGCCACGCGGTGGAGCTGTCGTTCTGGCGGTTCGACGCGCGGAGGGGTGGCGGCGGCGGTGGGTTCGGGGAGTGGAGCAGGGTGAAGAGCCCGCCGGTGCCGCAGCAGATGAGGCTGGTGGACGGGACGGTGAGGTTCGGCTGCGTGGCGGTGGAGGAGAAGGTGGTGATGGTGCAGGTGATTGGTTCGATCGACGACTTGCTGCGGCGGAGCGGGAGGAGCGGGAGGGGGTTGAGGGAAGGGTTGGTGCTGGTCTACGATCCGGCAGGGAATGGCGGCGGTGGGGAGTGGAGCAGGGGGCCGGACTTGCCGGAGGTGATACGACGCGCCGCCTGTGTGACGGTGGAATGCTGAGCCTATGTGCTTTTTTTTTTTGGGGTGTGTTGTCGTTTGCGTAGGAGACAAGAATGATGATGATGGATGTAACGTGAGGGAGAGGCGAGAGCGCGTGGGGTATTGTGCGTGGAAAAATGGATGGACTCTGGCATTGGATTCGATTAGGAGGCCTTTTCTTCTCTTTTCCGCCAATAGGAGAAGTTGAACGAATATTTTGGTTACATGCATGGCTTTGCTTTTGCAAAACGGCATCCCATGTTGTTAAATTTATTATAAGGGTTTGAAAAGGAAGGGTGAAAGAAAAAAAACATGAATTGAGAAGTAAATAATTGATATTACCATTGCAGAGAGATAGGTATAGGTGTAAAAACATAGTCCGACCTGAGTAATCCGCCCGATCAACTCGACCCGCAATCCGATCGCAATCCGAATTGATTAAAAGTCAATAACCCGTAACCCGCCCGACCCGCAACCCGATTGACCCACAACCCAACTAACCCGCAACCCGACTGACCCGCAACCCAATTAACCCGAACCCGATTGACCCGCAACCCGACTGACCCGCAATCCGATTAACCCGCAACCCGATTGACCCGAACCTGACTAACCCGTAACCCGACCGACTCAACCCGAATTTCATCTAATCCACTTGAATAATTATAAAAATATACAATACATAGTTTTTCAAAATAAAGTTTTTCATTCTAAACTTAAGTAAAATTATTTTTTCATTTCGTATAGGAAATTTTAAAAATATGAAACTCACTTGATATTACGTATTTTAAGAAAATTACAAAAATTGAAACATGAAGGTCACTTGAGATCATGACAATATTAATATAATATATAAATTAAAACTTTGGTTAATTTAACTATTCAATAAAATTATCAATTAAATATAAATAAAGTAAAGTAATGTATTTGATAATTTGATGTTTTTAAATGAAGAGGGAAATTTTGGTGTATTCAAGTTTTTGGGAAGAGAAAGAAGAGAGAAATTTGGTTCTTTGAATTTTTTAGAAAAGAAATAAATGGGAATTTTGTGGTTTTCATATGTGGGAAGAGAAAGAAGTGGGAAAGTTTGATTCTTTTGATTATTGAAAGAGAAATAAGGAGGGAAACTTTTGAGTTTTCAACTTTTTGTAGAAGGAAAGAAGAGGGTAATTTGGTTCTTTCAATTTTATGGAAGAGAAAGAGGAGGGAAAATTGAGTTTTCTAATGTATGGAAGTAGAAAGAAAGAGGCAAAATTTTAGTATTTTTGTGAAAAGAAAGAAGGAAACAAATTTGGTGTTTTCAATTTTTTTGGTTTTTCATAATTTTAGCTTTTGAAATATGAATCTTTAACTTTTATATGGAGGGCATGACTAGTTAAAATTATTCTTATATGCTTTGAAGGCTAATATATATATTAACCATTAGTTACAACAATTTATACTGAACTTGATAAGTAATCTTTGACGGTTCGTTGCTTAGGATATAAAGTATATGGTTAGGGTATAGGGTATAAGGTACATATGGTTTAGGGTGTATATGGTTAGGGTATAAGATATTGATGGTTTGACGGTTCTAAGTTTTTTATTAACATATGTTCACTTGAAGTCATTTGAAGTCTTTGACGACAGGAGATCCCTTTTTAATTTATGTTTATGGTACGTGGTTAGGGTACAAGGTATGTGGTATAAAGTATATGATATATGGTTAGGGTATAACAATTAGCAAATATCACTTTTTATCTATGTTTTGAAAATCAAAGTATGAATTTCACTTTTAAATTAACTATACTAGCAAAATCACAACTCAAAGACATATGGTTAGGGTATAGGTTATGTGGTTAGTGTATAATGTATTGATGGTTTAGGGTATACAATCAACAACATATACTAACTTAATATTTTTGATTGAGGGTAAGGCTAAGTGTGTAGGATATATGCTATTGAGTAAGTTATGATTGAAGTCACAATAATTTTACTAAATTTGATAGTTAATCTTTAATGGTTCAATTTTTAAGATAATTCGAACAATTTTACAAATAACTCGTTTGGCAACAATTTACTGAAGTTATTTGGGCAATGAGTTATTTCGAAATAATTCCTTTTATCACTATGCTTTTGCCAAATACCACACGCCAAATTCCAAATTTGCATGGTTATACTAAACGAGATACTTTAATCCAATTACTACTGAATTAATAATAAAATATCAAATAAACAATTAATGTTGTCTTTTGGTTGCAAATATTGATATCACCATTACTATTCGCTATAATACTTTACCAATTATGATTAATTACATAACAAGTTTGCAAGTCATACAAATTGATTTTACATTTTGACTAGTTTTTTTTAAAAAAAAACAAAGTATATATATACGAGGTAGAAATAAATTGGTTAAAAAATTGAGAAAATATTTTAAATTAGTGTAATAAAATGTGTAAGTTGGTAATGAGTAATGAGTTAAGTTACTTGATGCGTTGGCCCGAACAACCCAAAACCCGATCCGCCCGACCCAAAACCCGATGAACCCGCAACCCGATTTGCCTGCAACCTGATTGAACCCGCAACCCGATGAACCCGCAACCCGACTAACTCGCAACCCGTTTGAACCCGAACCCGATGAACCCGTAACCCGACTAACTAGCAACCCGTTTGAACCCAAACCTGATTGAACCCAGCCCGAACCCGCCCGATTGACACCTATACATATAGGGGTGTGTTATGGTTTGGTCGATTTATATTTGAACTAGCTGGAACAGGAAAGAGTATATAATAGGGCTGGCAAATCGGTTGTCGGTTAGCGGTTAGTCGCCGGTTATAATCGAAAACTGGCAAAAACCGACCAATCGAAAACTGGCAAAAACCAACCTCGGTCGGTGTTTGGATGCCCATCAGAGGGCTCCGGCTAGCCGAATAATCGGGAATGATTAACCGCGGCTAACCGGATGACCCTCAATGAAAATCTCCTTCTCCCCATCCCAAAATCGCAGAAAACCCTTCACCGCCAAATCAAATAACCTAATTCAAAGACCCTCCCCCATCTCCCCGATCTAGCGCCGCGCCGCGCCTCGCTTCCGACTGCCACCCCTAAATATGAGTTCAGCAGCGGCGGCGGGCAAAGCTTGGATGGTGGCGGCCAGCATAGGCGCGGTGGAGGCGCTCAAAGACCAAGGGGTGTGCCGGTGGAATCACGTGAGATCAATCCACCACCACGCCAACTCCAAACTCAGATCCCTCGTCTCTCACCCGGCTAGAAACCTGTCTTCTTCATCATCCTCTACTTCGGCTGAGGAGATGGTGAGCATCGGTGGAGCTGCGAGGAAAACAGAGGCCTCGTTTGACAGAGTGATCGGAAGATGGAGGGAGTCCTTGATCCTCTGGATGGTGCACGACAACAGGTTGTTCACCTTATCCACCGAATCCGCCGCCAGCTTCCCCACTGGCAGGTTGTTCACCAAGATCTGGAACCCAATCGTCACAACGCACCCGCTCATCACCACTCCCTCATCCACCCCGGCAGCGGCCTGTCCTTCCTCGCCGCCAACATCATTCTGCACTATCCCGCCGTGGCCGTCGGGCAGAACGACAAACCCCGACGGCAGCAGCGCCACGAACCTCCCTTCCCCGCCGTTCAGATTGATGGCAGTTGTGAGGGTAGAGAAATAGATCTTGTGAATGGAGAGGGAGGAGGAATGATTTTTTGGGGAGAGGAAAGGGTAGAAGGAGATGGGAACAAGGAAAGGATAGAGAAAGGGTAGAAGGAGATGGGAACAGGGGGAGGAGGAATGATTTGTTGCGGTTACCATGGTTAAACCGATCTAGAACCTAAAACCGGCCGGTCTGTGGTTGGCTAACCGTGACTCCTTTCACGGTCGGTCGTCGGCAGACATAGGGGACGACTCGGTTTAACCAATAACCGAGAAATCGGTTTTTGGTTAAACCAAAACCGACCGACTGCCACCCCTACTATATAATGTGGAATGGTTTTCGACTGCATGAATTTTTTATTAAAAAAAAAAGGAATGAATTGATATTTGAGTAGAATAAAATGTCATTTTGGTATCGCATTGATCTCCAAAGTATCATTACTTTTAAATCATGATTATTTTGTCTCAATTCAGTTTAGACTAGGTCAAAATGTTATATACCTCTATAACCATATAATAAATCTGTACTGATGCTCTCAATTGTTTTTCATGGAATGAAACTGTTTGCGGCATAGTGATTTTTAGTGCAAGTTTACTGTGAAGAATCTTCATTAAAAACATATCCTAGAATATATGGAGTGTTTATTTTATTTTTTGGGTTAATTTGACCGCTTGATGGTTGAATAAGGGTGATGAATAACCTTCAGAGTGTCAAGCTTTTTTTTTTTTTTACAAAAGATAATCATTAGATTGAAATCAAAAGATCATTACATCCTGAAATACAGCCAGGCCTGGAAATCAAACGAACGACATGTAGTCGGGAACAAAGACAGGGCCTGTCTAGCTACCAAATGAGCTACCCTATTGTTACGTCGACCTACAAATCGTACAGTGAAACCTATGTTTGAAGCAAATAAATTTACTATCTCTTCCAGAATTGCCCCTATATGGTTATCCTGAATAGCCTTCCGGAGAATCTTCTCAATTATCACCTGGGCATCACCTTCAAACATCATGACATTGAATCCATTGGACAAACACCAAACAATCGCCTCCCGGAGGACTAGAGCTTCCACCATCTTTGGATCATCAAAGAATGGGAAATGAACCCCCTTCGCAAGGCTGACCGCTCTATCAGAATTAAGGATAACCATTCCCCCTGTCGCATGCGAACCCACCCGCACCGCCCGATCCCACATACAAATTGCCGTGTCAGGTCCATCAGCAGTTACTGTAGGGACCGGGGGTGCGTAAGCTGATAAGACTGGCCCCGGGGGAAGCTAAGCCATTCCTGGACTTGTTGGTGAAATTGCCGCATCAAGGCAGGGATCCGAACTGTTTGCCTTCAAAGACTACCCAATTACGGGACCGCCAAATTCGCCACAGAACAGCCACAACAGACATCACCAAAGCAGGGGTATGCACCACAACCAGCAATTTCTTCAGAAAGAGCGGGAACGTATGGCGAGGCAACCCTTCACCAGATGAGCCAGCCCAGAATGATCCCACAATGCACGAGCCACCGGACACTCCAAGAACATATGTTCCAGAGTTTCCGATGCCGCCCAGCACACCGGACATCGAGGCAAAACGTCCACCTTCTTTTCACGCAACGCTTCTGTAGTGGGAAGAATTCTATGAAAGACTTGCCAAATAAACACCCTAAGCTTCGGAGGAATATCCGCCTCCCACAGCCTGATCCAACTAGACTTATCCATCCAACTAGCCAAAGCCCTCCAACGCCCCTTCTGACGATCCAAATTAACCGCGACGTAATACGCAGATTTAACCGAGAAAACACCATCAGAAGTCGGATGCCATATTAATTTATCCTCAATATTCTGGCGCGGCAAAGGGATGATGGTCTTAATGGCTCTACAGGTAACTGGATCAAACCATTGACTAAGCTTTTGATCATTCCATCGTCCCTCCCCCTGTTGGATTACCTCCACCACCTTCAAACCCTCACCATCAGGAACCACGCACGGGTTATAGACTGGGTGACGGGGATGTTCCTGTGGAATCCAACTGGATGTTAGCAGAGGAGCCTTCTGACCATTCCCAATTTGCCATCGCAACCCTGATTCCAACAATTGCCGACCAAAGAGGATACTTTGCCACCCCCAAGAGGGACGAGACCGGGCCTGAGCAGTGAGAAACGTTCCATTGGGGAAGTATTTACCTTTGTAGACCTGGGCAATAAGGGATTGGGGTTCCTCAAGGATACGCCAACCAATTTTAGCCAGCAAAGCTTGGTTGAAGTGCTCAAAACGGCGAAACCCCATGCCCCCTTCATGCCTACTTTTACACAAATTCAAAGGGACTTCAGAGTGTCAAGCTTAGTTTGTTCTTTTGACGAAATCAACATTTTGTTCTTTGTAAGATACAAATATTAAGGCATGTCTAGGCTGGCTTCTGATAAACTTCAAGTAATTTTACTTGAAATTTTGTGGAGGTTTTTCGTAGACCATACTGTCAATCGAGTCGACCACATGACCAGTAAGGTAGACCATATTGTCTACATGGTAGATCACTTTCCCCTACTGTAAAAATATTGGTCAAGACCTTGAAGAATCCAAGAATAGAGAAGATGAATATAAAAATGATGACATCAAAGAAACATCCATGTAAAATGAAAAATCAAAATTTGAGTTATTAGAACTTTAATAATGTACAAAAACGTTACTATTATGTAGCAATCAGATGAACTCCCAACAATTATCATAAAAACATAATATAAGATCCCAATTGTGATAAAAAAAACCTAATATTAGATCCCAAGAAAAATAACTTCACATTGTATTAAATCGCAAATGAAATGATATTTATTGATAAATTACTGTGCTTGAAATTTTTGACATAAAGTTGAGATGGCCGAGTTGGTCTAAGGCGCCAGATTAAGGTTCTGGTCCGAAAGGGCGTGGGTTCAAATCCCACTCTCAACATCTATTATTTTTTGCAAAATTTTTCCGTTGTATACGCTGATTACATGCATTACAGCCAATGTCATGCGTCAATTAATCTGAGAACGAAATTTTCCGTTGTATACGCTGATTACATGCATTACAGCCAATGTCATGCGTCAATTAATCTGAGAACCAACTTTTCCAAGTTCTTTGCAGTTTGCACTGTATACTCCCTTTATGATGATTAATTTACACCAGCTTAATCGTTACTTAATCTCGTCATTGAACCAACTTCCCTTATTTTTATTCCGATAGAATCAATACGATTACACATAACTTGCCGATGTTTGATTCTCGACACTTACATATCTTAACATTATTTCTATCAAACAAGGGAATCCACTGTATAATAATGTATACATCCGTCCTATGGCTATTGTACAAAGACCACAAGATGTAGCAGCCTGACAGAAAAATAACTACAAGCTGAGAATCCTTCAGTATCCAGTTTTCTTGACATCAATGTGGAGAGCAGGGCAGCCTTGGGGGGAAAGGAACGAATGAAGCGGATTTTGCTCACTCTACTTGAAAGAGTTCAAGAAGCTGACTGTTTCACTTAGGGCGTTGATGAAATCGTCCACATCATCTTTGGTGTTGTAGAAATGAAGACTGGCCCGAGCACTTGCATTCACGCCTAAATACCGATGGAGAGGCTGAGCACAATGATGACCAGATCTGATAGCCACTCCGTGCTGAGAGAGTCAGTCACAAAAGTACGTCAGCATTCTTGCAAATGGATGTTACTAACCTTATTGCTACAAGAGATGATTTATGGAAGTAACTAGTTGCTCACTCACCTGTTGATCAAGTAGAGTTGCTAGATCTGTGGGGTGAACATCCTCAACATTGAAAGAACACAAGGCAGCACGTTTCACCTTTTCTGAAGGTCTCGGCCCATATATTCGGACATTGGGGATGGTAGACAGGCTTTCGTATAAATAGTTAGCCAACTCTGTCTGGGAAAACGGATAACGCTTATTGATTAATCTATCAGAACAATGGGTAGCAATCAATATGTGCAGAAGAGATCTACATCATTTCCCATCCCAAAAGAAGCCCACTATAAATGAATGAAACGATGACCCTTAGAAGTAATGCTTCCCCCGAAACTCACCTCATAGTCGTGAATCTTCTGCATCCCAATCCCTTGCAAGTAATCAATCGCTGCTCCCAAGCCAATTGCTTCACCAATAGCTGGGGTGCCAGCCTCAAATCTGGCCCGGAGGAAGAGACAGCCATGCCATAATTAATTTCTATAATCACCGCTCAGACTTCCTCGAGCACTATTATGGACACAATCAACAGCACAAGGGAATCCAATATGTTTGTGCAACAACAGTCTCTCTACATTGCTCTTGAATATTCTTTATGGAGCACAAATAGAAGAATTCACCAACCTTGAGGGAGGATCTGCATATGTGGAATGATCTAAGAAAACATCCGATATCATCTCCCCACCGCCTATAAAAGACAACCACATTAGCACTTCTGTACTGGCTATCCCTAATTTTTGAAGCTAGCACCACAATTCAGGAATTCAGGAAGTTCCATATTTTCATTGTAGCTTACCTAAAAATGGAGGCATGGCTGATAAGATGTCACTTTTGGCATACAAGAATCCAATGCCTGTAGGCCCACACATCTGGAGCATGATTATTTCTTAACTTCATTCGCTTAGCTAAATCTTGTAAGGAAAGACGTTAAGGCCATAACCTAACCTTGTGAGAAGAAGCAACAAGAAAGTCTGCATCTAGCTCCTGCACATCGACCACAATATGTGGAACACTTTGGCAAGCATCAACTAGTATCTTTCCTCCAACATCATGAACCCATCGTGCTATATGTTTTATAGGAAGAAAAGAAGCTGCAGAATACACAAACCACTTAATTAGCATCTTGTGTTTAGTACAAATGGGTGAGAAAAACACCAGTCAGAAAAGTACATTATTTACTGCTACATGTTAGAAGAAGCTAATTTCACACAGCCAATGAGAAGGAAAACACAAATACCAGCAAATCGAAATAAACTATATGTTCCCGACATAACACATAAGCACAAATACCAGCAAATCCAAATAAAATAAGAGAGATAAACGAAAAGGAAACATACCCAGCACATTTGATACATGGTGCACAACAACCAGCTTTGTTTTCCGAGAAATTGATTCCCTCAGCTTCTCCACTTCAGGAACCTCATTTTCATCCAAATCTACAAACCTTAGTACTGCGCCAGTCCTCTGAGCTACAAGCTGCCAAGGAACAATAGCACTGTGATGTTCTGCCACTGTGAGTAAGACCTGGAAGAAATACAAGCTAAATTAAGGGTTGATTAAAAAAAGACCAATAAAGAAACTGGATTTTGCAAACATAATCAACAGAAGACATTGTGAGGTGGCAACATACTTCCAAAAACTAAAGACAGTTATCGGTTTCTTAGATTTACAATCTTAGTTGCTATAGGATTTTACTAGGTTATATCCGAGAGGCCTGCCAAAAGACAGCTATTGCTAGAGTCTAGGAAATATGATTTTAAACAGGGTGGTAATACCTTTTGTAACATCTCTAGATTCTTCTTCTAATTTGCATAAACAGAAGCAGTAGAGAAGGGAGAAGAGTAGAGTGAACAACTTCGTTTTAGACAAGTAGACTTTCTTGCTGTGTAAACTCTTTTTACCATTGGCAACAACTCAAAGCTAAAGTGTGGACATCCTACTTCTTTCAGAAATCTAGCATGTATCCGCTCAAGTAGGATAAGGATGAATTACTCAAGGAAGGGGGGAAAACCTTGAAAAGAGCAAGTATTTGATTCAGCTGTGCACATTCTACAGTTCCGATTACAAGCTGCTAAGTTGAGACAAGGTTCAGGACAAGACACAGTCTTCCAACTACTTAACCACACCATCACACTACTACTAGCTGACTATTTCAGTGAATAAAACAAGACTACAACTATGATATTCTTCCATGTATATTATTGGTATTGACATGCAAATTATAAACTTCGGCACCCTGGTCAAAAGTTCAATTTCACTACAAATTGTAACTAGGTTCATCAGATAACAAAACTGCAAAAAAAAAGCACCTCATCTCCGGGTTTCAGATTCGATATCCCCCAGGAGTATGCTACTAGATTGATCGCTTCAGTAGCATTCCTGGTGAACACTATCTCTTGGCTCTCCTCTGCATTTATAAAATCAGCTACCTTCTTCCTTGCTAATTCATATTGGTCCGTTGCTTTGGCACTGCCAATAAACCAAATAAAGAAAGTAAATTTCAGAATGCGAAGCTGTAAAATTCCCTGTCGATGAAAAAAAAGGAACCCGAACCTTAGGTAATGAATTCCTCTGTGAACGTTAGAATTATAACCAGCATAGTAACTCTGCAAAGCCTTCAACACTTGATGGGGCTTCTGAGAAGTTGCAGCATTGTCCAGGTACACAAGCTTCGACCCATTCACCTCCTTCACAAAAACAAGCCAATTCAAAAACAGACAACAACACCCCAAAGGCAGGAAGCCAGGAACTTTCCGGCACAAGGAACTGAAAAGGGGATTCAAGTTCTAAACTTGTAGTTACCTGGTGGAGGATGGGGAAGTCGGGTCGGGTCAGGTGGCCGAGGGAGAGGGTTCCGAGGGCCGAGTCGGCTTCTTTCCCGGCGGTGGCGGAAACGGGAAGAGAAGCAGAACACGATGATGATGAAGACGAAGAGGAGAAGCTGCGGAGGGCGAAGCGGGCAAGAGAAGGTGTGACGGTGGTTGCGGGAGAAGTGGGGAAATTAGGGTTGAAGAGCTTGAGAGGCGGGAATTTGAGGGCCACTCCTTCCATCATCATCATAATCCGGCGGCAGAAGAGTAGAGAAAAGAGGATTTTGTCAGAAGGAGCGTCTGGAATCTGGATTGTAATTAAGCAGTCGATATTCTACTGCGTAATATTAGCAGGCAGCTCGCTCGGCGGCCCAAGAGTGTTGACGTCGGTGTAGGCGGAGGTGGATAAATCAAAATTCCCTTCCGGCTCTTCCAAGCCCGCCTTGTCGGACTAACTTTTCTTTTTTACGGGTGTCGTTGTATAACGAGAAACCAACAAGAATTGTATTTGAGTTTATACTTTATACTATGCATGATGCATCCTATAAGTTATAATCATAGTTATAAGACTTTGAATTATAATCGCTTCTTTGATGATGAATTTTACAAGTATTGGTATTTTGGTTTAAAATAGAAATTTTATGGTATAACTAAATTGAACTTGTATTCTAACGTTATGAATTTGTATATAGAGGTGGAGGGGGAAACGGATCAGGTCAGTAACCTTATGGTGAGTAACTAGAGTAATCCGCCCATATCAGCATGACATCAACATCCTCTCTCTCCTGGAAAGTCTTTAATTTTTCCCTCCTTAATCTTTGACGGACGATTTCTCACTCGTTTTAGGTCGAAATTAAATTTTTTTTTGCACAGTTAGATCAGATTAATTGTGCTCTTCAAAATGATATCCACTTTGATATATTTTTCGAACAAAAAAAATTGAGTCATTTTATACCAGTCTATACCATATGGTATTGACTGATATTGAAATAAGAGCATACCTATGGTTTGAAAAACGTACCATTGTGGTATGACACAAACCAAAACTGTAGGATGGTTGAATACATGATAGTAGAAATATATTAATTGTCATTTACGACTTTTAACATTGTATACCATAAGATACCATAAGATACCACCCCGTACCAGAGTGGTATTGTATGGTATTGTGTGGTATTTTTTGTCTTGTAATTTGTTCACCCATAAATTTGTAGATCCAATAGATCATGATGAACTCGTCCTTGCTGTGCAAACGTTTTCAAAAACAAATTAAAAAACGAAGAAGATACCATATGGTATGCAGTTGGTACCGAGAGGCCATAATTTCTTTTTCCTCAAAAAATATTGAAAATTGATCTCATTTTGTAGAGCACGATGAACTCGTTCCATGTGTGCAAAAAAAATTAAAATCCGAGTTAAAACGAAAAAGATATGAGTCAATTAAGAAAGCTAGTGAAAATAAAAATGACCTTTAATTCTCCATCCTTAGATCTGGATTTTCTAAATGAAGGGTCCAGATTTGGTTATGCACCCTAACTATTAGATGAATTTCCTTCTTAATAAAAAAAAATTCAACATCCGAAATTTCAATTTCGAAAGAATATACATAGAATTCATACTTACGTCTTGAGCCGTTGTGTAACCATGTGGGTCTTGGGAGGAAAATGAAAAAAATTAGGTATAATAGACAATTCATAATGAAAATTAGGTGCGTATAGTTGCGAATGGTTGATCGAGAGGTCTTGTGTTCAAATATTGACGACTCCATTTGTTAAACACATGATATTCGTATTTGTGCAAACTTCAAACCCAGATAAGTTGAGATTTTTTAGAGAGCCTGCTAGAATGGTATAAAATTCGTTTTTAAATCTATCAACAACTCAAGAGATTGATACTAAATGATTCTTGACAAAAAAATACCATTAGAAAGCAAATAACTAACTAAATCATGGATAATTGTTCGATACTTGATTGGCGTGGGTAGATTACTTAACAAACTACTACTTGAAGGTTCTATTAATGGTCTAGATTCACTTTTTCTTTTGGGATGGTTATGGTCTAGATTACTTATGAACACTTACATGTCGTTTGCTTCATGGATTTGAAAAATGAATTTTTTGGTAAACCTTGGATTTTGTAAAACCATAGATATATGAAGGTTTTGGGTTCATTATGGACTTGTAAAATACAAGTCCATTGTTTGTTTCATTGATTTCATTATGGATCTGGTTTATTAGATTTGTGTAAATGAAGTGAAAATGACCTACATTACCCTCATTGGTATGAGATGAGAAATATAAAAGGAGTAGTAGTTTGATCATAAATGATGGACTTTAAAGTCCATGATCAAGTCCTACCTTTAGGTAGAATTTTCAAGTCCGTGGGACCCACAAATTTCGACCCCTGTCCATGGACCGACGGATTTGTTGCCACAAAATACATGAGCAAACAATGAACTTTGGACAAAATCCATAATAGATCCAAATCCATCACCAAATCCATCAAGGAAACAACCTTAAATACTGCACTACTAGAGGTGGCAATTGGATCGGATTCGTGAATTCGTGGATTGGATTGGTGGATCCATGGATCAAATGGATTGGATCCAATGGATTGGTGGATTCATGGATTGGATCAAATGGATTGGTGGATTGATCCATGAATCCAAATGACATCCAAGGTTTGGACCAAAATATAAATTTTGAAAAGTTTATGTACTAAAATGTCATAACGAAAAATTTTAGGTACCAAAATATAATTTTCCAATGATTTTTTTCGTATAAAAATATAAATTTTAGATACCAAAATGTAAAATATAAAAAATACAGGTACCAAATTGTAATTTGTCATTTGGATCCATGGATTGATCCATGAATCCACCAATCCAATTGAATTTGGATCAAATGGATTGGATTTAAATGAATTAGATTAAGTGAATAATACTGTAGTTCGTTTGCTTGAGGGTTTTGTTGATGGATTTGGTGATGGATTTGCATGCTTCATGGATTTTGATAAAAGTCCATTGTTTGCTTGAAGGAGTTAGGGAGTGTAAATCCGTGGGGCCCATGCACTTTTGAGGTCCAAATCCGTGGACCCCACGGATTTGGAAAAACTAGCTATGGAGGTGGGAATTGGGTGATGGATTAAAATCCATGATGGTATTTTACTTATTTGTCCTCACTTTTTATATAAATGGCCAATCTACCTTCCTACTTCAATTTCTACATATATGTCATACAAGGTGTTTTGTGACGGCTACAGAGGCATGAATGATTATATTGTGAAATGGGGTGGCGAGGTGCTCCAAAAATCACCAATTGGACCCTTATGAGTCACAAATGCTTGCACGAAGAACCCCAGCATCACCACCATTGCCATCCTCCCATTTTTTATCTCCTTCTACTTCCAACAAACAACATTCTTGATGTCCTTTGAGTAATCACAACCATTGATTTATGTTATGCTTTGCTTGCTAAAAGAATGTTCTTCGAGTAATCGCCACAATTGATTTATGTTATGCTTTGCTTACTAAAATGGAGATAAATTCAAGCTTGCAATTAATGTTCAGTATTTATCTCCCCCGGCACTTGTCCTTCCAATGCAGCCTCCGACACAAAGAATGAACCATTTGCTTAATTAATGATGATATGTTGCACATTTGGAGTCTTCTTTCGTTATAAGATTATAGATAGGGGCAATAAGGTCAATTTCTCTACAAATTTCATTAAACAAAATCCATCATGAAATCCATGAAACAAACAATGGATTTTTAAAAGTCCATAATGGATCTAAAACCTTCATAAGTCCATGGATTTCCAAAACCCAGGTTTTACCAAAACCTTCATTTTTCAAATCCATGAAGCAAACGACCCGTAATGGATTGATTGAATTCATGGATTTGAATCCTAACCTAATTGCCACTTCTATGCACTACTATTAGATAGATAATTACTTTCATAGAGCAATCCATCCTCTACTGTCATATATAACTTAATTCACTTTGAGGACCATAAAGTCTCGAGACCCAAACACCCATTTGAAGATGATCTAGTCAATAATTTAAACATTCTCTATGTGATCAAAATCATGGATCCAAAATCCAAAACCATGGAATCAGAAATCCGAAATCTCTACTTATTTCTCCATTTCAAGGCTAGATAGCTGTACCACGCATGGAAGTAGAAAAAAGCCCACTACCTTCCACCTGGCAACTTCTATGGTCGCTGCTTACAACAAAATCGAGAGAGAATTTTATAAGCCAGGGATCCCTCTTCAATTACCCCCACCCTTTACCTCCTACTGCTAGTCCTTGTATGGTCCTGTGTATTTCAAGTATGAAAAATCAACACACAGACCGCCAAAAATTACAGGCGTGTGGTCGAAGGAAGCAAGCACTCATATGCACGCTCCATCCTCGACGTTACTTTGAGCTTGTAATCGGTTGTCAGGCTCGGTTTTCCCAGATCCACGATATCCTGTCTCAGCCTGGTTTTAGAAAAACAATGTCCAGACTTGGGTCATTACACAGTAAGGGAAGATTTGTAGTAACTTATGTAGCAAGTAAGTTGGGTTGAGGTGTACTTACAATTGCCATTCACCAGTTTCCATTGCGTGCCCCTCGACAGCGAGACACAAGCGATTCAGACTGTACAACACCATTCCGAACATGCATTGGGACTCGGGTGCCTGTAATAGAAAGCAAATTAATAAGAAGAGAGAGAGAGAGATAGCTGGAGAGAATCATCCAACTTGGGGGGGAGGGGGGGGGGGGGGGGGGGGGGAACGAATATAAAGCTTTGAAAGAATACACGACGAAGACCATAAACCACTGAGAATCAAACCAGTAAGGCATTTAGTTACTTACCATCCCGTGGTCCAGGTAATCCTGGTACTGCATTATACTTCTCTCTACTTCTATCAAAAGCAGCCTCCTGTGGCGCCTAGCTATTCTCCCCCTTCCTTCGGCTCTAGTGTCCTGATTTATACAGCCAAAACATAGAATTTAAACCACTTGCAAACGGTTGTCAGAGGAGCAAATAGACTGAGCTAGCTGGACAGAAGTAAAATAAGTAGTTTCCTGTTATAAATACACTACAGCACAAACTTGCCTGATGTGAAATTTTTTTATTCAACACGAGTACAAAGCAGAAAACAACAGTATTCTGTCTTCTTCGATAGTGGAAGAAGATCCAAAAAGAGAGCTACTTTATCAAAAATGGCAGTTGACAGCAAATTCGTTAATTACTAGCAATTCTATGTTCAGGTTACCTGCTTAATCCACGCCCTCAACAACACCAGCAGAAGAAGAGAGAGGCCAAATGCGGGTAAGGCTGCTAGAATGGCGAAGTTGATTTCATTTGCCTTGAGGATTTGATCCAGTTCCAGCATAGCCCTGTTGGCAAACAGAGATTTATCAGACAAGCTAGAACACAGTGATTGAACATGTATAAATATGAAAATTTGACCAACTCACGTCTCAATATCCAGTTTTAGTTTTTGAACCTGCAAGAAAGAGGGAGGGGGGTAATGCATTAATTACATATGAAACCACGAACTGGGGAAAAAACACGATGAACTAGTCAGTAGTACCTGGATGAGCAAGCCACGAGCTAGTTCTCCCTTTACCAGATTCTGAACTGGATGCTCAAGTTCTTGTTCATACCTGCATTTTAGAAGCAAGGTATATTCATTTACTCAAGAACCCAAAGCAGCAGGAGCTGAAAAGCAAAACAATGCAGAATGTTTCCAAAAGCAACTTAAAGCAATATACACAATCGATTATTCTAGAATTACCAAAATCAGGCATGAAGAATACCTGTTCATAACTATCTCAAGCATTTTTTGATCTGATGCATTCTCATGGAATGGTTCACCTTTAGTTTGCTCACTGAAAGCCAACAACATTCTGCAAGATGAAAGGAGTTGTGTAAAGGTTAGGCAAGTGAAAATAAACTTTGGTGAAAGCCATTCATCCTTACCGGCATAATTAAACAACATTTTAACATTCCAATGGATCGATTATACTAGAGAGAGAGAGAGGGTGAGAGAGGGTCAACATTGAACAAATACATTTGGACAGTTCAAGAATATGTTGCCTATAATCACACTTAACATAAGTAAATCTATCAAACCCACCAGATGTAAAAATACAACCTGTCAAAGACATAAGGAAGATGAGAAATTCTAATCCTCTCAGATCTTTGTTCTGCCATATCCCTACTATTCTAAAAAATATGGTCTTACAAGCCCCATTCACAATTAGCATTTCTTCTCTTTGTCGGGATGACAGACATTAGAAGCTAAGAACCATGCAAAACATACACTTACTGTCCTCTAGCATCGGAAAACTGTTGGCATTAAATGCTGGAATAAGTGGAATGAACTACATAAAGAAACAACCATTATCATTTCGTAGGTTGATGTTGAAAATGCAGTGGCCCAACAGGATAACCCATAAGGAAAGTGGATGCAAACATGACAGTGAAGGACTTAAGTTCGAGTACTCAACATCTTGTAGCCATTTCCCAAAGGAAAAAAATTCCCCCCACCACAAATGTACACACACCACCACCAACATACACACCTTCTCTTTTTTTCTCAGGATAAACAGGTATATAAGTTCTGTAAATGAAAACAGAAAATAAGCAAACAAATGTATGCAGTCAGCACGTGCATCTGTTCAAGAATGGCCAGGTTTTACCTGTGCAGAGAATTGGCTGTCAACTGCACTTCTTCGACTTCCATGACCCCTTTATGTCTCTTCCTGAATGTGTCAAAGAGATCGTCTCTGATTGACAAAATCTGTCAATAAAGGCTACCCATCATTAATCAGATACATCTTGCAAAGAACATTGAAACATACATTGGTCCTGACTCCTGAGTTAAAAGACAACTTCAACCCTGAATTGGGAGACAGACAGAGAAGAGCGAGACTGTCATCCCGTAGCTGTCTACAGAACAGTAAAGGATAAACATTGGCTAGTCTGCTCCACTAGCATTTCAGTTTGTAAACAGTTGCAAAATATATCTCGTTATCAATGGTTGTTGCAATGACAAATCTGGATGTCTAACCAAGGGCATTTTAAGCAAAAAGAGCGTACTTTTAAAGATAATCGAAGGCAATTTTTCCTCTACCAAAAAACAGGAAGAATTACCCGATAGATTTACCACAAGGAGTGATTCAGTTTCATTACCCTCTTTGGTTATACCAAAAAAAAAAAAAAAAAAAACAGGAAAAACAATAGCTTATCAGCTTTAATGACATGCGTATATTGAACCAAATAACACCAGTACAACTGTGTACTCCAAATATGGAACTATTTTCTGTGCCATTATTTCTCCAGCAGTTGAGAAGAAGAAGAAGAAGAAGATAGTAGATATAAAAATTTGACCAAAGCAACACATACCGGTTGTTCAACGTGGTCCACATAGAAGTTAGCTACCGAGTCCCTTGCTTCATGAATCCAATTGTCAATATCAGAACTTCCCATCAATCTGCTATGCCGAAGGACCCAAATAGAACAAACCGAGAGGCCAACAGCACCGCAGGTGTAGCGTATCCAATGCTGAGTTAATTTCCTAGGCTTTTGATGTTTGACAACCTGAATTACATGTTTGTTAGTATGTATATTCCAAATACTGATGTCCAAATAAGCAAGACATCAAGAGGAATCAGGTGGTGAATAGCCGGCATCAATGACAACAAATGGAGAAGATGCAGAAAGCTACTGTCATATCTTACCATAAGAGACAAGTATGAGTCCAGCTTCTCTAGATTTCTGTATAACACATTGATGGCATCTATTATCTCACAGTCTGTCCACTCAGAACCTTGATCAACCTCTGGAAGTTTCTCAAACAGCAGAGGGAGTGAATAGCTTCCATCGACAGAGGAATCAGTCTGCGAAAATACCAAAGATCTTTAACATTATCACAAAAAGCATGCATGTAAAGTGAATAATTAAACCTTTTAGGATGAGACAGACTAAGGAAAATAAGATCAAATTGAATTTCCATGTCCACAATGACTGAAGAGGTCACCTCTCTCATTGCATGTAGGTGGCCGATCGATGCCTCCAAATGTGAAAATAAACTGTCAATAGTGATCAACATTGAGGGAAATGCCTTCTCTGGATCTTTCATCAACTCCTCCCCATGTTTATCAACTTCCCTGTACACCTACCATTACAGTACAACAACTGGTTCACTTTCAAGTCTGGCATTTTGTTTTACGTAACTTGGGAATAAAGCACATTCAAAACAAGCAAATGAGAAACATAACAAGATCAGGCAAACCTCAGCCAAGAAAGCAGCAAGTGCACATCTTAAGGTTCTCAAGACAGCCAGTCTTTCACTTATGAAAGCCGATGCAGATAGAGCAAGCTGCTGTGTGGAGTAACCATCTTTCAACGTCTCACGAACTAACTGAGCTGTTCCTTCAATGAAAGCCTGTGGCCCTCTTTCGAACAACATGAAGTATAACTTCTGGCCATCTGATCCCTGAAACGAACACATCGATGCCATCAGGCAAGCGCAATGCACCAAGAAATTCGATTACAAAGGTAAGGCTCTCTCTACCACCAAAGATGATGATCTCAATTGCCAACCTCAGCTCTAGATTGCCAAAACAGCAAATTCTTCTGAATGCTGTGCAAGTTATTGTAACTGTGCTCTAGAATATCTTCCAGAACATCATAAACCCGAGAAGAATGAGGTTTGATCCTGCAAGTATAATGACATAAACCAATATTCAGCTTCTGTTCTTCCATACTAGAACTTCCAGGATTTCAATCGACGCAATTGAAACGAAACCTATGCTTGTTCTACCCATCCACTACTGAAAAGAAAGAAGCAAACAACTTCCCAAGAAAGCAAACGAGGCAGCTCAGTGAAAAGAGGAAAAGGTCAGCGAAATTTTTTTTCACTTACGGAGAGGAGGCGAGAGGAGGCGAAGGTAAGGGAAGCGGGAGGCAGACATTGCGGCGGCGAGTTCTCTGGGGGCGGATACTGGCAACTCTGGCGAGGAAATTGGAGTCGGTGGGAACGAAAGCGGCGAGGCGGTTCCATACGTAGTTGGAGTAGAAGGAGACTAGGGATTTGACGCCCTGCGGTTCTTCTTTGCCCGCCCCATCCTCCATAGCTTCAGACACCGTCGCGGTTTCTGTCCCGGTCGGCATTCGAATCGACTGGAGGCGGTGGTTCCGGCTGACGGCGGGTTTTGTGCTTTGGGAGGCGAATAGAATTCCGAAGTCTTCAGGAATGGAATGCTTGGGCTGCAAGTCGGGCCCTTCTTCGTAGTCAAAATTGACCCAATTGCTCCGGTACGGTACTACTCCTTGGCGGCATGGTAAAGGAAACCGTACCGGAAGTCATACCGGCTCCACTAGGGGTGGGCATTGGGTGGGTCGGGTGGATTTTGACCATAAAATGCACCCACCCGCGCTTAAACGGATTGATAATTTTTAACCCACCACCCACCCACATTTAGTTTCGGGTTGGGTCGGGCGGATGGTGGATGATGCGGGTGGGTTTGTGGGTTCACCCACATCACAATGTATATAATATAAAGGAGTCAACTTGACATGATAATAGGTGAAGAGAATCATCGAGGGAAACAAGAAGTTGAAATAGGGCGAAAAATGTCGAATTAGTTCTTAACTTGGATAGAAATTCTATTATGAAAGAGTTTTCTACAGATTGAGACGATTATTAGGTGCAAGGAACTAATGAAAATAATTCCACAAAGGAAAGAGCGGTGATCTAAGCACAAGAATTAGAGGAAAAAGTAAAGGGAAGAAGAGGGGATCTCTATTTGGAAGGTTGGCTTTGAGGTTCAAACTCCAGGAGCAGTCCGAGTTTATATCTAACGTCTCCACTCTCCTCTCTCTAGCGCCAACGACTTTGATCTTTTTGCTGTTGGGTTGAGTGGGTCACCCGCACACTCACCCACAACCCACCCACCACCCGGCGGATGGCTCCCAGCGCAACCCGCCACCCACCCACAGACCCACCCACTTAACCAAATTCAGGTCAAATGCGGGTGAGTCGGCCCAAACCCGCGGATGATCCGCCCGCATGCCCAGCCCTAGGCTCCGCCAGTGGTAGGGTATTTTGTGGTACTACCGTGGTTCAATCGTTGTGTACCGGCAAAATACCATTTTTGTAAATAAATAATATTTTTTTGTGAAAAAACCGTACCGACAGATTTGTGATACCGTTTCGGAATAATACCGGAATAAAACCGGAATATACCGGATAACAAACCTGAATAAACTAAATAAGCATATGTAATATAAAATTCAACAAACTGCAACATTACTGAATTAACTACATAATCGTTCAAATGCATGTTTACGATAGAGTACAAACAACATTCTTAAACCACAAGTTCAAACAACATTCTCAAACCAAACAACATTATCAAACCACAAGTTACAACTACCACAAACACAAACTAGCAAGCACTACAATGTTCACAAACAACGTTTCATATCGTCAAACAACACCAAATGTAGATAAGTCTACATTCTCCAAGTCGTCCCCTTCATCTTCTTCATCACCAACTACAATACAAGAGAAAACAAGCATCATAGAACCATCTAGCCCATGCTCGATCCACATACAATACAGCTTCTTTAGTTGCTAATGCACTCTTTATTCCCGGTTGACTACCGGAAGATGACCGTGGAGCAAAGAAAGTGTCAACCGAGCCCGTAGACAAATTAAGAGCAACTCTTTTAGCACTATTATCATCTTGTGCACTAGAAGAATTTGTATCACGAGGTTCTTTAAATCCAGCTTTGACAACTTCATATTTCTTTTTACTAGTTGCATAAAACTTCAATAGCTTCTGCATGTTTTCGCTCACCTCTTCCGGAACACTTGAGCATATTGCATTATCCCCACTAACACCAGCTAGATGTTTTTTCATTCTAGTGATTCCTCCGCCTCTAATTTTTTTTTTACAATAGAGACAAGTGAGTACCTCCACTTTTCCATCCTGATGCAAGGAACAATGAGCCCAAGTTGGATCACTTTTGCTTCGTACACCCTTTGCGGTAACCTTCGGATTACTAGTAGTTGTCTCCCCTCTTGCTCTATATATGCCTTAGTTTCTTGTTGTACCATGCTAATTACCCTTCCTAAGAATGAAGGTAATATTCTATTATACTAATTACCATCTCCCTCCAACTTGCTCTATCTACTTTGACTCCCTCAAACCCTCTTAATTCCCTTAAGTCTCCATTGTTCTGCTCCGTCTCTTCTTTGGCCTATATTCATTCCAATTTTGCGATTCATTCAAAGATGGGGGAAGCGTGTTCGCCGTCCAACCATACCTGCTGCCGCCGTGTCTTCTTGAGCAGGGGAGGGAGTCGCGTGCCGGTGCCGGAGACGCGTGCCAGAGCAGCGGCGGAGTAGTGGCGGAACAGAGGCGGAGCAGCCTGGAGTAGAGAAACCGCAGAGCAGCGCGGAGCAGCCGCTGCCCTGGTCGTCAGTCGCCGCCTCGCTGGTCGAGAAGAGGGAGGATCGCCGGGCCCTGGTCGCCGCTCGAGAAGAATACGCCGGTCAGGAAGAGGAGGGAGGATGGTCGGGCTGGTCGTCGCTCGAAATGAAGTGGGAGGTCGCTAGCAGCAGCAAACGAAGGAGGACGAAGCGGCAAGAAGATTTAGGGTTTTGCTTTTGAGGCTTCGGCCGATTTTTTTTTCCCTTCACCACAAAACGACGCCGTGTCGTTCCAGTTAGCTGACCCCCGGTCAGACCAAAACCGGGCGGCTCTTTGTATTGAACCGGTTTTACCGGTCAAACCGGCCGGGACGACTTCTTCTCCAAAAACCGCTTGTCGTATCGGTCAGGCTCCAATTTCCGGTTTTACCGGTTCAACCGCCGGTACGATCCGGTTTCCTTTACCATGCTTGGCGGTTGAAGTGAAGGGTAATTGACCAATATGATCACTTAAATCTGGCACGGTAACAAAATAATCCCAAACCGTCAAAAGATTATCATTTAGGTGTGGGCATGGCACTAGGGTTAGGGTTATAACTTATAACTGCAATATTATCCAATACCATATCAAATTTATGTTATTTTGTATGATTTATTATTGAGTTAGTTTTTAGTGATTGAGATTGTGATTAATTTATGAGTTTTATTCGATATTCAGGAATATGAGATTGGGAGTATATATCGAAATACCTAGAAATATCGAAAATTTATAATTAATTATATATAACCCTCAAATTTTTGTCACTGCTCACACATTGATAACATGCAAGCTCCATCTAATAATCTGGGTTTAGCTTCCAAATTTTCCTAAGTCACTTTCGTCTCTTGCTCAATCTTATCTTTTGTTATTTTAAGAACACTGAAAAGAGGACAATCTCATTAGTTGTTCTCAATCTTCAAACACCAGCTCGTCAACACTTCAACAAGAACTATAAAAGGGAGCAAATGGGGAAGAAGAAGAAGCACGTCCAGCAAAGAAGAAACACCATTCCCCAGAACCCAAAATCACAAACACTACCTATTCTTACCTGCTGTGTGTCGGAGCATTATGGAGGCCAGCCAAGTGAGCGAGATCGCAGAGAAAGGCCACATGGTGCTGAACATCCAACCTCAAGTGGTGGGAGGAAGAGGCAGAGGGATGGCCATGCTCCTGGGAAAATGGCTGACTGAAATCCCAATTCCTCCACCAAAAGCTAAGAGTGCAGCCCAGGCGAGATGGAAGGAGTTCGGGGAAATTGAAGCTGAAAGGGAGGCCAAGAATCTCTACGTGTACTCCTTCACCTCTGAGAAAGCGAGAGATGCAGTCTGGGATGCGAGACCCTGGAACATCAACAATTCTCTTATAGCTTTGAAGAAGTGGGATGGAGTGGTCACACCGCAAGAGATGGAGATACCCACGATGGCGTTGTGGGTCCAGTTTCACAATCTGCCCCAACCTCTCAGAGAAGCCACAACAATCCAGGCTATTTCATCCTTTATCTTCCCCCAGTTCCACAAGGTCGATAGATCGGGTCTTGAGACCAGAGGCTGGAGAAGATTCGTCAGAGCACTGGTGGAGGTGGATCTGCAGAAAGAGATACCCACTGGCTTCGAATACCCGCTGGGGGAAGCGTCAGTTTGGGTAGGTTTCAAATATGAAAAAGTGACCGATCTTTGCTATTTCTGCGGCAAGCTCGGCCACTTCATCCACAACTGTGTGAATCGCGAAGAAAACCGAAGAAGAGGACTGTCAATCGAAGCTTCGGGACTCTACTCAGCGGCGCTGCGAGCTGGACCAGATTCGCCGGACTGCATCCCACCACCGTCGTTCTTCAGGCGGAGGACGACCGGAAACATCACGATCGGACACGGATCGATCGTGGCCACCACTGACGAACGACCCGCTCCCCGAGGTAGACTTTGGGAGTCCCATGATACTGACAGTCAGCAGCAAACCACCACTCTCCGACTTTCTTGCCCCCCGGGTTTCGAAGGTAGACAGGGAATCCACAGGGATGGCAGCAGGATCTCTGACTTTTTCCCCCACACATCCTTCGGGAAGGCCACGGAACCAAGGCGATTGGAAGAGGATATGGAAGAGGTGGCAGCAGGGCTAGGTAAAGCTCTCGATCTGAATGAGGGAGACGAATCAGCAGAGGGTGAGCAGGCTGATGGGGCTTCCGGAAGTGGGCTTGGGCAGTCAAGCCCAACAAGGATGTCTAGCCCAACAAGGACCCTTAACCTGCTGGGGCTGGCGGATGGGCCAACAACTCAATACTCGCACCAATTGATACTGGTCCAGGAGGCAATGCTGAATTACGAAAGAAACATGGGCCGAGTGGAAAAGAAGAGAAAGGCTGATCGGCGAGCCCAAGATGAAGCGGGCATGGAGACGCAAAACCAACTCACTAACCTTTCTTCTGATTGTCTTCTTTTCTCACCAGGTCTGCGTGAAACAGGGAAATAGAGGAAGAGGCTGGGAATAAGAAGGAAATCAACTGGGGCCAGGGAGCCAGACCAAAATGGAGCGAGTGAAGAAGTGGGGAGAGATCCAGAGGCAGCGGTGGTCCGCCTTGAGCCACCTCCAACTGAATGATGATGAGCTGGAACTGCAGGGGGTTCGGCCAACCCCTTGCAAGAAGCTATTGCGGAAGATTCTGCCGCAAGTATGGTCCGTCTTTCCTTTTTCTTATGGAGACTAAGAAGAACCAGGAGTTCATGGAGAAAGAGAGAAGGAAGACAATTTTCACGGAGAAAGTGTATGTCGAACCAGCTGAAGGGTGTAGCGGATTAGCCCTGTGGTGGAAAGCAGGAGTCAGTTTTCAAACCCTTGACTCCTGCCCGAATTATATAGAATTATAGATGGTGTGATCAACTATGGTAGTAAGGTTTTCTTCTGTACGTTTGTACATGCCCCAACATCCCCCTCATGTAGAAGGGCGTTCTGGGAGAAGCTTAGTAGTATTCGCCAACCTTCCGACGAGGCTTGGCTCATCATAGGAGATCTCAATGTAGCTTTGTGTGATGCTGAAAAAGAGGGAAGATGCCCTCTAAGGAATGAGAACGTCCAACCATTTAAATATTTCATCGCCCAAAACAGTCTTATTGACTTGGGATTCAAGGGTAACATTTTTACTTGGTCTAACAAACATCAAGACATCAGCTTGATCCGAGAAAGGTTGGATCGAGCACTTTGCTCCATCTCATGGCGACTCATGTTTGACAAAGAGATGGTGTTCCACGAGGAAATGATACAATCGGACCATTGCCCGATTAGGCTCGATCTGCAGGTTCGGGAAAGGAGGAGAAAAACTCCATTCAGGTTTGACAAAAGATGGAGAGACTCAGATGAATGCGTTGACATAGTCAGTAACATATGAGGGGCGGAGGGAAAGCTTGAAGAAAAAATGACAGTGTGTGCGAGAGAAGTACAAGCTTGGGCAAGGGAAAAAAGGAGGAAAAGCCTGGAGAGGGAGGAAGATATCAGAAGGAGATTGACAATTATCCAAGGAACAATTCGATCTCAGCTTGAGGTGGAGGAGGAGAAAACTCTTACGGCGGAATTGGCAACTCTGTGGAAAGCTGAAGAAGAGTTCTGGGCCCAAAGATCACGCATCAACTGGCTCCAAAAAGGGGACCAGAATACGGCGTTCTTCCATGCCTCGACAGTCAAACGCAGGAACAACAACCGTATTCTCAAACTGAGGGATGTGGCAGGAAACTGGCTGGAGAATGACCATATGCTCAGGGAACACTGCAGGAGTTTCTACGTGGACCTGTTCTCACGGCGCAACACTCAACCTATGGAGCACCTCCTCAACGACTTCCCCTCTATTGTCACAGAGGAAATGAATACAACCCTCTGTGCACCCATTACCAATGAAGAGATCAAAAAAGCAACGTTCCAACTCGGTCACTCAAAAGCACCGGGGCCGGATGGGTTCTCGGGTTACTTTTTCCGCAAATACTGGGGAATTGTGGGGGAAGGACTTTGTGAAGAAGTGAGGACATTCTTTACCACAGGGAAGATGGCGAAGGGATGGAATGACACTTTCATTACCTTGATTCCAAAAATGGATTCTCCCGAGATGATCTCTCAATTCAGACCAATCAGCTGCTGCAATTTCAGGTATAAGATCATCACTAAGATTATGACAACCAGATTATAGATTTGGCTACCTTTGCTGGTGTCAGAGCTACAGGCTGCTTTTACAGGCGGGAGACAGATTCAGGACAACATCATTATTGTCCATGAAGTCCTAAACCACTTCAAGAAACATAAAGTGGGCAATAAAAAAGATATGATGCTAAACGTACAAGTATACACCATATAAAATGTTCACGATTTGAGGCACTTTATCTAACGCATGCGAACATGGCTGGATATCCTTCATACCATATAAAATGTACAAGTATACTATTTGTCTTTTGCACTAATCTAAACGCATGCTGGCTGGATGACTTGGTTCAGTAATATTACTAAATTTGACCATCGAGAATCCAAATTCGAATATTTTAATTAACTAGCACTGGGCCCGCCCGTTGGCCGGGGTTTTCGAAATTTGAAGAACAGGAGGATTAAAAAGCATAATCTGTCACTAATGATTCAGCAACATAAAAGTATTGTAGCCATTTTTAGTGTTGTTTTGCCAAGCATGTTAGATTGATTTTTTATTCTACCGGTATATGTGTATTTTGTTGTACTATATCGGCCAGTGGAGTATAAAATACTCGAGCAATAGTACTCAAACAATATGAATTCTTAACTTTGACCATTTCATGAGTAAGCATTGACCATAAGATCCATCTATATTATGCAGTATGTTGAAAGGTAATTGTCATGTTTACTCAAGAATTTCATCCCTTACCACCAACCAATCTGCAGATTGCAGTTACTTGCCATAACCCACAAACATGTTCCTTATCTGTTTATTTGTTATTGATGCTTGTTGTGTATTTGTTTCTCTTGTTTTTTGTTGGTGTATTCTCTTGAACCATCCCTTGTCATATTTGAGTAGTGTACCAAGTGTTATGTTTTACTGCAAATGATTATCAATAAAATCAGGCTGCACTTTACATTATGCAGCAAACTTGAATTTCCAATGTGCATAATTAATTATGACAGCTTTGTTGCTTCCTTAACACAAACTGGAAGTGTCTATTTTAAGGGTTGCTATTCCATCCGCGCGTGGTGGTTGTCTGCTGTAGCTAGTTTTTTAGTTTGATGCAGTATAAGTTGTGGCTTGCAGCCTTGTTTACCTTCCAATCTTTGTTTCTCATTGCTGGTGGTTTTACAGTTTGTGACCTCCCCAGCTCGTAGGGATCCATTTGCTTTGGTCCCCTAGTTCCGGCTTGGGTCTTGCAGACCCTGCTTTTTTCCCTTTTGTTTCTGCTGATCTGTACTGCATTTTCTATGTTCGTCTGTCCCTTTTCGTTTGGACTTTGCACTCTTGTTCTTCTTTGTTCTTTCTCAGGCCTTGTGGGAATCTGTCTTTTGAACTCTGCTTTTATTTAATAAAGGTCATCATCAAAGAAGAGTTCAAAGTCCAGAAGCCACGGAAGGAAAATCAAACATAGAAGATCAAACCAATTCTCCATTATTATGAAGCCAAAAAAGGGTTTCAAGTTTCTAGAAACCAAATAAAACCAAAAACTCCATTGAACTGATACCAAGGAGCAAATCTGAGTGATAAAAAAGCTTGCAAACAACCAATTAGCATGCAGAAGAAAAATCATGATAGCTGGAGCATCTTTCTGTAAGTAATTCTAAGAAGAACACTAAGAACAAAAGAAGAAATGTAAATAAACAAAATTGAAAAAAGTAACCATTTAAAATCTATAACTACACCGCTTTTGCTAATCACAAAATGCTTTTGCTTCATTACATGTATCATGCTTAGAAGGTAGAACTAATTCAATATAAGTAATATGCCATCTCATGTCATGCTTTTGCTGATCGCAAACTGCTTTTAATACATTACGTATATCATTGCTAATAAGTTACAATTAATCCAGTATAAGTAATATGCCATCTCAATTCATGGTTTTGCTCATCACAAATTGCACTACTTCAATACTTATATCATGCTTAGAAGTTAGAACTAATGAAGTACAAATCATGAATGGAAACTTCATAACAGCCAAAGAAGAGCGGAAGGAGAAGAGTACAGAATTGGGACTGTAATAACACTCACTCTGATGCATCCGTCGGACCACCAAAAGAAACTTCCTTCTCCTCCTCCTTATGGCTAGAAGAAGTATCACGGCGACAACGCTTTGGAGGCGTTACTGCAATCGCTCAATCCCAGCAAGAAAACTAACCAATAAGTCAGGGGACATAAATTCTTCAACGAACTGTGGTTCAGGCCTCAGAGCCCAATCCAGAAATTGGATCTAAATCGCGTCAAAGTACTGAGCAACTGTAGAACATAACCGGGGACGCGCGTAATAGTTACAATTGGATCGAACATCGATTGGAAAAGGAAAAATAAATTGAAGAATAACGGCACGGAAATCCCATGAACAGATTCCCAGAAGCCAAAATACAAAAATTCACTAATTAAGGGTACTTACATGAATAGAGGATATAGCTCCAATTAGGCGCTAAGGGAGGTTTCTTGACTCCGCGCATCGAGACAAACAGCAAGAGCGAGAGAATCTGGTTATCCGAGATGGTTTGGGTAAAGGACGGTGCTGGAGTGACTACGGAGTGGGACGGCAAGGGCGGCAAGAGAGGCAGCAGGTGGGAGACACACAAATACGACGATAGAGCAGATGGAGGCGGTTTTCCAGGAGCTTTCGGCTACAAAACGCCGACGGCTCATAGCCAGGAAGTACAGACAGGGCGGCGGTGGGAAATTGAGAGGTCTTCGATTGTGTTGTGACGGCGAGAGAGAGAGGCGATCGATTTCCGGTGGGAGATTATAAAACAAAATGCGAGAAAGAGAAGGACCAAGGGTGAGAGGTCTTCGATTGTTGTACTGTGACGGCGATTGAGAGAACTCATAGAGGTGAGAGGGAAGTCGGTTTCCAGTAGGCAGGCTAGCGGAAGAGAGAGCCCGAGAAAGAGATGGATTGGAAATGTCCATAAAGGACCTCCGAACTGTGCGGTCGTTTGAGCAACGTGGCAAAGGCTGATTATTGACATTGCCTTATAGTATTTTGTAGATAATTTATTAAGGGCTCATTTGGAGAATTAGAGTCTAAATCTATAGATTCTAGACAATTCAAAGAGTTTAACTCTATGAAGTGTTGAGTTTTTTTTTTGAAAATGTTCATTGTTTAGTAATTACGATTGTTAACATCCATTTAAAAAAACTCTTTTTTTTTATTAAATGACATGTTTATCGTTAACAAAAATAATTAAAGTGGCTCGAAAAATATTAAAAATTTATTGATAATGGTATTTAGTGGGATAAAAAAAAGAGATATAATAGGAGAGAGAAAATCTCCATACTCTCTAATTATGAGAGATTTGAGGGACGGGATATGGTGACAACCCTAAGGAAGTTGTCGGATTGACAACCAAGGGCATTTTGGGTATGAAAAACAAATATTAATTAATTTTTTATATTAATTACATTGGGAATTAAAACCCCATATTAAATACAAGTTTTTTTTAAAAAAAATTTAATCCTGTAAATTTATATATCTCTCTCTTCCTTTCTCCAGCGGCCACTCCGCATCGACCGTCAGACTTTTTCTCTAGTGAATCCTTCCGACAGACTTTCTCCGTCGAATTCTCTCCGGCAGACTCCCTCCGACAACCTGGAAAAAAAAAAGTACCAGTGCATTAAAAAGTGTACCAGTCCATTAGTTTACTGGTAATGATTGTTTCTAGTGGTACGCTACCAGTACAGCGCTACCCCTAGCATTGATAGCGTTTCCAGTACCAGTGTTAGCGGTACGCTTCCAGTACCAGTACCACTAGTACCGCTACCAATGCTAATGATAGCATACACTAGCACTAGTAGCGGTACCAGTAGAGAATAACACAAAAAAACCAGATGGTAGTGGTACCAGATGATAGTGGTCCGCTGCCATTATCACTGGTACGCTACTAGAAGAAAATGGTACCACTAGTCGGGAAAAAAAACCAGATTTAGAAAAGGGGAGTAGGTGACAGGAGAGAGAGGCAAAGGGGAGAGGATGACCTCGCTACGGCGGCAGTGCTGGGAGACGAAGGGCGACGAGAGGGCTCCGATGGGGAGAGGATGATTGTGTCGCGGTGGTGGGAGGCGAACGTTGCAACGGGCCGGCGGGAGAGAGTTGCAACGACAGGGGGGTGGAGGGAGGTTGAGAATTGCGGAGGTGGCGGCGGTAGGGGCTCGGCAGGCGGCTGCGAGAGACAGCGGCGACGGTGGAGGGCTCTGCGACGGTGATGGCTGCGGGAGAGAGGGAGGAGTTAGGGGTTTTTTCTATTTATATGGTAGGTGAATAATTGGGTGTGGTAAACTTGTTTTCTTCCAAAAATACCCTTTTTTAATCTTAACCGTTAATTTGAAAAAAGAAGAAAGAGACAAGAGAGAGAATGTATCCAAGGACTATGAAGTGGGTTTGTGAATCCGACAACCCACTAGGGGGTTGTCACCGTATCCGTTTGATATCTCTAGATTTGAGAGATTTAAAATCTATGTAACTACAATCCACGATACAAAAAGTAGCAAAAAAAATATAGGGTCGTTTGCTTCGTGTATTTGAAAAATGAAGGTTTTTGTATAACTTGGATTTTGAAAAATCATGGATAAATGAGGGTTTTGAGTTCATTATTGATTTGATAAAACCATTATTTGTTTGATGGATTTCATGATGGTTTTTGTAAATTAAATTTGTATGTATGAAGTGTAATTTACCTTTATTGCCCTCAATGATATAAAAAGAGAGAAAATATAAGGGGTATGTTGGTAAAAAATGATGGACTTCAAAATCCATGATCAATTCCCACCTAAAGAGGTGGGATTTTCAAATTCGTGAGAACCACAGATTTGGACTCTCAAAGTCCATGGGTCCAACGAATTTGTTACATCTAAATACTTGAAACAAACAACGGATTTTGGACGAAGTTCATTGTGGATCCAAATCAATCACCAAATCCATCAACCAAACAACCCCAGGATATTTTGCTAAATCTATGAATTCAATAAATTCATGATCCAAATCTTGTTCTCCAAACACCCTAAAAATCAAACATATATCACGCTTATATATATGACTTCTCATATCGAGATACCTCAGTCACATCCAAATCCCCTATCTAAACTAACCAGATACTGTCATCTACATATACGACCCGTCGGCACGATTCTCTGCACCGTTTTCGTCCGCCGGACCGGCCAAAACTGCCCCGGCCGTCCCCTGCCTATAATTAAGGAACATCCGCCGGGACGCAGTACGATTCAAACAAACAAAGAGAACCCTAAGGAACGCCAAAACCCTAACAAACTAGGCCAAACTCTCCTCACATCTCCCTCTCCCTACTTGCGCGCGTATTTTTACGTTTTTCGCACGATGGCGAGAATGATGTCGACGCTGATGAGAATCCAAGCCGTGCTGTGCATATACTTGGCCGTCGCCTTCCTCGTCACCATCGGCATCAGAATCGCGCTGTACCACGGCTTCGTGACGGACGTCGGCAAGTTGGAGACGGCAAGGGAGCTCAACCTCTGCTCTTTGTAGGAAACAAGATTTCCTACAGAATGGGAATTGGGGAATTTAGCTAGATCAATTAGGGATTGATCCAACTAGGGATTAGAATTGGGGATTTAGAACAAGAAGAGGGAAGAATTTGGGGCTGCTGCTGCCGCAGCTATGGAGGGAGAAAAGAGAGAGAGAGAACTCGCAGGAGAGAGAGTTAGGATTTAGGGTTTTGGTTCTGTAATTGCTTAATCCCAAAATAAGACCCTATTACAGATTATATAACCTGTCTAATTCCTATCTGCTACCCAAATAATAAAACGTAACAATTAACTCCTTATTTATTCCCCCAAATACCCAAATAATCCCCCGATCAATAAAAACCGACACTAATACGAAATAACCAAAAACTGCAATTAATTGTGTTTCCCACATCCCCTCTTCCTTCGAAAAACAACCTTGTCCTCAAGGTTGTTCCTCCAGCTGACTAGGTCTCTTCCTCCCCATTTCCAGCGGCCTCCTCCTCATCCTCTGCTTCATCTTCCCAGCGCCCCACTAACATCATCAAATCCGGCTTCGGGCACTGGTGACCAATGGTGAACCGGCCATCGCAGTTGAAGCACTTGCCCTCCCGCCTCTTCTGCTCAATCTCTGCTGGCGTCAGTCACACGAATCCCTTCGGTATGGCCCGCGGCCCCATCCTGGCCACCGGAGCAGGACCTCCACTGCCGGCGTTGGCTCCAGTCGAGCCTCCCCCGGTTACCCCTCCTGTGCCGCCACCAGTACTGCTGCTTCCTCCTCCTCCGCTTGGCTTTGAGAAGCGGCCAATGGTGCTTCTCCAGCTAGCCAGTTCTTCCTCCTTATGACCTGCAAGACGAAAAGCAGTTTTCACAGAATCGGGCTCAAACACCCTGACCGCCGCTGCTATCTCGGGTTTGAGACCCGCCATGCACAACCCCACCAAGGTGTCCTCCGAGACTCCCTTGCACTGGTTCCCCAACTTGAAGAACTCCGCACGGTACTAAGCCACCGTGCCGGTCTGCTTCAGCTTCGCCAACTGCTCAGGAGCCCACCCATCTGACTTACCAAACTGATAACGGAGCTCCTCCTGAAACATGGGCCAAGTGATCAAAGTTGCGGCTGCTGCATAGGATCTCTCCATCCACTCCCACCATTGGAGCGCATCGCCCTCCAGATAGAACGATGCCAGATAGGCTTTCCTCTCCTCCGGAATTGGGTGGTTTTTAAACCACCTCTCAACTGCATACAACCAAAGACCTTCATCCTCTTGCCCATTGAATTTGGGAAACTCAATGGTAGGAGGCTTAACTCGAAAAACTATCCCATCCATTCCCTCATAGTTTGGATACTGGGACCCATACCTGTCATTTCCTGGCGTCCTCCATGGCTGCCCCCACTGAGAGTACTGCATCTGGCTATGATTCCCGTGTCCATAGTCACCCGGATAGTAGCCCGGCTGATTCGGGTATCCCCCTGGAACATGAGGCGCCTCATATGGGCCCTCTCCTCCTCCTGGACCCCTGCTGTCCGCCCTCCGGTTCGGCTGAGCGGTTGGACTCGGTCGATGCCCGGTTCGACCCACCTCGGTTCGACCCATCCCGGTCCGGTTCGGCTCAACTCGGTCCGATCAGCAATGGTCCGACCAATCCCGGTTCGCTCCGGTTCGGTCCGACCCCCTCCTGACCCGTCCGCCTGTCCCGGCCCAATAGGAGCCGACCCGCCCGGCCCCATCTGGTCAGCGGGCCTGTTCGGCCCACCAGGCCCCCTCTGGCTCATCTCCTGTTCAGCCCACTGGGCCTGCTGGCCCGCCAAGCTTAGTTGGTCATACTCAGGCCCACCTTCCAGATCCAGCCATCCCAGCCCGTTATGGACCCTTGTGTAGTGACCCAGCTGACCCGGCCCACCATTCATAGGAGGCCCATCTGTGTCATACCCAGCCATCTTAGTCTTTCCTTTGCGGGCCGCAATTTCTTGGGCCGTGGGTGTAGGTAACAGGCCCGAGCCTGAGCCCAGCCCTAATGCAGTCCGACCAGCCCGGCCCGACCCAGCGTCCGCCGCCCTGCTCCCTTCGGCCCTCTCGACTGGCGCGGCAACCCGAGCCGCCGACACCCCCGCCGGGATCGCCCCGTCGCCGGGCCCGCTGCCCGCCCCGACCTCAGTCGCCGTAGCACCCGCCGGCGCCGACAGCGCCGCCGCCGCGGTCGCCCCGCCTCCGCCGCGGTCGCCCCGCCTCCGCCGCTCCCAGGCCGCCGCCTCCTTCGAACGTTGGCTCCGCCGGGATCGGTGCTCCCCCTGACCCGCTTCCTTTTGCCTGCAACGAGGTAATTGCCCTCATCAGGTCCTCCAGCCTCTGACGCAGATCGTCAGCATCCTCCTTCGCATCATCCTGCACTCTTGCCAGGCCTTCTTCGAGCCTGGCCAGCGCATCAGAGTGCTCGTGCACCACCACCTTCACCGCCTCTAGCTCAGTAAGGTCCTCCATCACCACCTCTTCGTTCGGAACCTCGCCCGTCTCAGAACTCCTCCCGGCTGCCTGCGCTGCCTTTTCCGCGGCCTTCATTGATTTGGTCGATACCATTGTTGCCTTCCCTGGTTCAAGAGTTCAGAGGAACTCACTCTCGAGCCAGGCTCTGATACCAGATGTAGGAAACAAGATTTCCTACAGAATGGGAATTGGGGAATTTAGCTAGATCAATTAGGGATTGATCCAACTAGAGATTAGAATTGGGGATTTAGAACAAGAAGAGGGAAGAATTTGGGGCTGCTGCTGCCGCAGCTATGGAGGGAGAAAAGAGAGAGAGAGAACTCGCAGGAGAGAGGGGAGAGAGAGTTAGGATTTAGGGTTTTGGTTATGTAATTACTTAATCCCAAAATAAGACCCTATTATAGATTATATAACCTGTCTAATTCCTATCTGCTACCCAAATAATAAAACGTAACAATTAACTCCTTGTTTATTCCCCCAAATACCCAAATAATCCCCCAATCAATAAAAACCGACACTAATACGAAATAACCAAAAACTGCAATTAATTGTGTTTCCCACACTCTTCTTCTACTAATTCCATTACGTCATCTCGAAGAAGAACAAGGAGTTCGTCCTGAACGTCAAGCGGCGGCTGTCCGGCGGGGAGAGTTCGGCCTCCGCTTCGATGAGTGAGGCAGCTCTATTGCTGGTCTAGCTCTAGCTAGACCATTTGTTGCCGTGCCGGCCGCCGTCAGGATATTGTCTTATGCCAGCTGGCCTCTCTATTTTATCTTCTTCGGTCAGTTTAATTAGGTGATAGGGTTTCCACCTTTTCTAAGAAAAATGAGATGCAACATCACAGAGATGAAGTTCTACAACATAGCCAGAATGATCTGCTCAACAATAATTAACCTCTAGAGTCAGCAAAATTGTGATACGAACATGATACGAAACAGCAACATTTTCGAGTTTGTACCAAAATGGCCAAATCCATATCTATAATAAAGTGTGGCGAAATCGAGATATGGTGATGTGAAATATGACAACGCCTAGACAACTTATACAACATTGACAATGTGAACGCAAAATAATACTTTACAAATTCATGTCCACCTAATAATACAATCCACACATTAAACAAGCGGAAAAAGTACTTTCAGCGTGGTAATTAGCATATCAAAGAAAGATCCAACGTACGTACAACAAGAACACTTACTCACTTTATATATTGTACGAGTGAAATAACTTAATTTACACACTTCTTTCAACATCATGACATCATCTAGAGAGGTGTAAGTCATGGTAACATTATTATTATTTTTTGCACTTTTACCTGTCAACTTTTTCCGATATGATTTTATTAACACTAGTTTTTTTCTCTTTTGATTCAAAGAACATTCAATTCGAAATATTCCACGAGACACATAAGATAATATATTAAAACTATATGCTTTTATTCTCAAATATGATTACCACGATGTATAAATGGATAAGTCTAAGAGGCATCTAAAGACCTTTGGCTGAACCAAATAAAAAAAAAGGTTTTGACATTAGAGAGTCAATCTATTTTTGTATTGCTAGGGCATCCACCAAACATAGGTAGCTAAGCCAAATTTATGCATTTGGATTTCATTGATGTATATATTACTTGTTCGGAATACTGCTCTATTAAGCAATTCTTGCTACTAGAGAAATTGACATCTTAGCATCTCATCTCACATTCGGATTTCTTTCAAAATTTTGATTGGAATGCCCGTCATTTCAGCAAACTCTAGGATGGAGAGTGGTCGACCAAGTCTGGTTATTCCTTGCCTTGGACAATGTGCTATTTAACATCATCTATATAGGTCTAAGTCATGGTATTGGACTATTGGTTAGGGGTGGCTATACGGTCCGGTCCGGTTAAATTGGCCCAAATTGATCCGGTCCAGTCCGGTTTTTTTGAAAATATAAGGACCGAAGATTGGATTGGATACAGTCCGGTCTTGATCCGGTCCGGTCTTGACCCGGTCCGGTCCCAATTCGGTCTTGATTTTATATTGAGATTGTGGGAATTTGAGTGGCCTAAGGCCTAAAAGGGTGAGGAGTTGGTTAAGTTTTGTATAAGTGCAAAGGTTTGTGACCGTTTATGCAAATTACCCTTAAGTTTTGGGTGTTGAGCTCTCTTATCCGGTCTTTATCCGGTTTTTCACCTCAAATCTAAGCCCAAAGATTGGATTGGATTGTTTACTATCCGGTCCCGGTCCGGTCTCGGTCCGCGTTATACGGTCCGGTTTCCGGTTTTTCATCCGGTCCCGGTCCAAATAGCCAGCCCTACTATTGGTAGTATTATCTTTTGGCGCTTTTACTATTCAAAATTTTCCAATCCAATTTTAATAATTAATAGTGGTCTTTTCTCCTCTAATTCAAAAAGCATGCAATTCACAATACCACAAGACACATTACATAATCTATTGAAGCATACACTTTCATTCTCAAATATAATTTCGATGATACATACGAAAAAATTCACGAGGCAACTAAAGACTTCCGACTAAACCAATAAAATAAAAAGTAATGACATCAACTAGAGTCTATCTATTTTTATTTTGCTAGGGCATCCACCAAACATTGGTAGCTAAGCCAACTTCATGCATTTGGATTTCATTGATGTATCTATTCCTTGTTCGGAATAGTGGTCTACTTGAGCAATTCTTGCTCCTATAAAAATTGACATCTTGTCTCACATTGAGATATCTTCGAAAATTTCGATTCCTGTGTCGCCTGGCATTTCGATGAACTCTAGGCCTGGTCACAATTGGCCGAGTCTGGTTCTCTCCGTGCATGCCCCCATAGCTATTCCTCGTTCGAAATAATGCTCCAGTAGACGGATTCCTAACCCCAGACGAATTGGCATCTCGTCTCACATTGACATTTCTTTCAAAATTTTGATTCCAACATTCGTCATTCCAGCAAACTCTAGGATGGACCATGGTCGGCCAAGTCTGGTTATCTCCACACATGTTGTTCCTTGTCTGGAACAATGTGCTATTTGAGCGATTCCTCCCCCAAGAAAAATCAACATCTTGCATCCTGTTGTGATCTGTTCCAAAAATTTGATTGCATTGTTGCCTGCCATTCCAGCAAACTTTAGGATGGAAAGTAGTTCGCGAAGCTTGGTTATCCCCATACATACCTCCATATCTACTCCTTGTTTGGAATAATGCGTTATTAGAACGATTCCTACCCCAGGAAAAGTCGACATCTTGTCTTGTGTTGAGATCTCTTTCAAAATTTTGATTCTGACTGTGTTCGTCATTCCAAGTCTGATGAGCTTCTTGATGGACCATCGCAGGCTGAGCCTGGTTATCTTCATATCCATCAATGCTAATGTCATTAGTTACATTACCAGTGTGGTATGTTTGATCATAGTAGCTCTGTGTAGCTGCTTGTTGGGCCATAGCACGCAGAGCCTGGTTATCTTCATGCATGCTTCCAGATCCATCAATGCTAATGCCACTAGTTACATTATCAGTGTGGTCTGTTTGACTATCGCCGCTCTGTGGGGCCAACGACGCACAAGAAATCTGAATTCGAAGCTCAATATCCTCCGGCAAAGTCAAGTAATGCACACTAACGCCAGATTCATCAAAATTCTCAACACCAACACTAGAATCACCCATCTCAACGTTACCATTTACATCTTCGACGTGGTCTGCTCGATTGTCGTGACTCTGCTGGGGCAAGAGCGCCCGCGGAATCTCAATTTGAAGCTCGACAACTTCTTCATCTGGCAATGCCACGCGCACATTAACCATAAGGTTATCCCCGGTACCATCGCTGGAATCATCCGAATTCCGCATCAATTCCTCCTCCTCCTCCTCTTCCTGTTCCATCTGGGCCCACGCCTGCTGTCTTTCAGGCTGGGCCTGGGCCGGCCTGACCAAAGGATGGTCAGACCGGGCGTGCTTCCTGAGCTCAGAATAGCTGCCTTCAAAGCCACAATCCTCAGTGGAGCACTCCCTTGGCTTAGTGTTCAAGTAGCGCCGGACGGGCTCCACCACCTCCCAACCAGAGACCGATCCCCGACACAGAGGGCATGTCAGCTCGTGCCTGTAGTCCCCGCCGGCGATGACCATATCTTCTTCTAGGTCACCGTCATACTCCCCGGCCAAGTTGTTGTTGTTGTTGTTGGATGGTGATGGGTTGGAGGTGCCAAGGTATTGGTCGAGGCAATTGGAGTGGCGGTAGCTTGTGTTGCAAATGAAAGGCCGGCATCCCTTGTTGTGGGACGAGCACCGCAACAAAACTGCGTTGTGAGGGTGTTCCATGCATATCGGGCACTTGATTTCTCCCCATTGCTCCTCCTGGGCGCCGGCCGGAAACTTGGAAACCACCGTTGAAGATCCATTACTCTTGCTTCGCTTCATCAGCAATCGGCTCATCATGATTAATCAACTAGCTATAGCTAGCAACGTGCGACTTTGGTGTCTATTGGTGTCCGACCTAAGAATTCCAGAGAGAGTAGCAATGTTGTTAGGTAGGATCCATTGGAATATGGATGGTAAACATTTATTTATAGGACATGATTCAAGAGACACAATTCACCTAGGAAAAGGAAAACACATTCAGTTCCTACCAAGGAAACCTAGTGACAAACTGAAAAGGGATATTGGATTGAATCGAATCGGATCAAATATAATTCGATGGAACTGATGAGAAGAGGTGCTTACAGGGTATAGATTGATAGCTGTTCCGACGGCTGGAGATTACGATTACTGGAGGTTCTAATAAGAGAGAAATCGTTCGTCTGATTGATGATGAAGGATGAAGAGGGAGCGTCGTCAATATTTATAGGCGTGTGTTGTTTGGATTTTAAGTCGGTTGGATTTCTCCCTTTCCGCCTTGGAGTGGGAGTTTGTATCCCGACACGGCAGGGAAAACAGAAGACGCGTAGCGGATATTTTGGGAACCCTAGGCCCAAACGTTTCGAATGCTGAGGCCCAGTGGGCAAGATGTCCAAGCCCATACAACGGTAACTTCAAAACAGTAAGATGTTCAATCCAATCCACCAATCCAATCCATCAATCCATCAAAAATATCCATCTAATCCAATCCATTTAAATCCAATCCAATTGGATTTGGATCAATTGGATTGGTGGATTCATGGATTGGATCCATGGATCATTGACAAATTACGGTTTAGTACCTATAATTTTTATTTTTTACATTTTGGTACCTAAAATTTAATTTTTTATACGAAAAATATCAATGGAAAATTACGTTTTGGTACCTAAAATTTTTCATTGTGACATTTTAGTACCTAAAGTTTTTACATTTTACATATTGGTCCTTGGTTGAGGATGTCATTTGGATTCATGGATAATCCACCAATCCACTTGATCCAATCCATGAATCCACCAATCCATTAGATCCAATCCATTTGATCCATGGATCCACCAATCCAATCCACCAATCCAATCCACCAATCCAATCCATTTGCCACCTCTACCTCCACGGGATAATTCTCCGGAACAAACATCAATAGACATAGAGTGGCGCCTCCGTGCCAGAGATGGCGGTGGAGTCCAGGGATGGCAACATAACTTGAACTCACATATATCCATCTAATTTAATTCGGTCAACGCTGATAAAATTTGTTCAACCAGATTTGTGTTGCCATCGGGTTGGGTTGGGTTGAGTTTGAGTTTATGTAAACCCGTTCAATGGGTACCCACCCACACTCATATAATTAATTTTCTCGGTATATTTAATATTCCAAACAATTAATCTTATTTATGTTTGTGGAGACATGTCTAGTTTTTTTCTTTCTAATTGTGTGGAATGAAGTTGATGTTATCGAGTGAAGAGTGAAGAAACTTAATTGACAAGGAAGAAGAAACTTTGCCATCCCGACCCATTGCCATCCCTAGTAGAGTCCTGTCGGCGATGATATTATGGTGCCACTTATTTGAAATTCGTTAGTAATTACTTTGCTCTGAACTTGGTATTCGAAACAAAAAGACTAAGATACGACATATCAACACAATATAATTGAATTGTCGATTCATTAACTTTTTCGATCATTTGTTAATTCTACATATCGGTTTACGATCTTAGATGTCTTTACCAACGTGTTTTGAATTCTTCATCATAACACTTTTTCATGAAATGATCCAGAAATTCCAATTGAGATATGAATATGAGACCGATATGTATATGATTAGGCATCCTAAAAATACTAGGACATGGTTTCGTTAATGGCTTAGTTAGGGTCTTAGTTGACACAGAAATTCCAATCTTAACTCTGAGGAAGCGATTGATATCAAATATCACAGTAAGTTGAAGAGGGTATGAATCTCTGCCCCAATGCAAGGTACAGAATTTGAACCTTAACAGTAGCTCAAAAGACCCTGCAGATCCTACAAGTCAAAAGCTTTCCTCGAGTATCACAAGTATTTGGTTCCAACTCGTCGAGCTTTGAAGCTCCGTAGCAGCCACCTGACATCCTTTCTTATGGACAGGAAAGCACAAACCACAACAAGGAACATCTGTGGGTAGATCTGAACAGCCTTTCCTGGTTTATAATCATTCTCACCACCAGGTTTCATCAGAAAGACTTCCCTAGCAAATCCCCAAACAATCATAAGCGCTCCAAACAGGCTCATTCTCCTCGGCCTCAGCACGCCTAGTATCGCCCCTGCCACGGACAGATAGCTTCCTGCAACTATCTGCAGAGTGCAAAGCCACGATACCATGATGAAAAACCTTGTGAACTCAACTAACTGCTTTATTTACATTAGAACAACAAATGGGATACAAACCTCGAGATGGCGGAGGCCGGCCGAGGCGGTGGAGGCCTTGTTCAAAGTGGTGAAATCGTACAGTTTCAGGAGGTTACTGAATCTGGGTATGCGTTTGTTGTGGTGGAACAGGGATTTTGCTATGGCTCCAGGGTAGAGAAGAAGCTTCACTAGAAATGGTGGGACGATTTCGGTTGCTATCAACTGAGAGCATGTTAGCTCTACGGGGGATGCACATTTGCCTGTTGCACATGGCACCCTGCAAAGGAGAAAAAGGAGGGAATTCTTAGAGGGAAACGATTCACCATTCATCCACACCAGCAATATGTATTACCGAAGTTCCCATGAACATAACAAGGTTTTCCCCCTTGTTCTCAATTGTACAAGGAAAACCAAGGAAATCTAGATCGGCAAAATGGAGGGACAAGTTTCTCTGAGGACATGGATAGGAAAGCAATCAAAAAGCATTGATCTAACATGGTGTAAATGAAAGATCAAATGGTGTGAATTGTACCTGAAGAGAGGGACTTGGAGGATTATGATGATGAAATGAAAGCAGCGAGCAATGATGGAGATGGTGGCAGCCCATTTCCTTGGAGAAGATAAGGAACGGGACAGGTTACGGTGATTACAATTTTGTAGTAATCACCGTGGTTACTAAGGGTAAATTGGGTATGAAAATTAAATTGTATTAATTAATTTTTTTTATAAATTACATTTTAGGTAATTACAAGAATCTACTAATTACAATTCTCTCTCTTTCTCTCACTTCCATAATCTCCAGCCATATCCCCTTTCCTTATTTTTCTCAATCTTTCTGCAAAAGAAAAAAACACGAAATCACTACCAATCCATTAGACAGCCACTACCACTTTGAAAAATATCAACACTATTGCAAAAATAAATCTATACCATTACACGAAAACTACCAATATAAATGATCTACCAATATAAATCTATACCATTTCACAAAAAATCAATACCATTGCAGATTTAATCAATACCAATACATGCATATTAATACCATTACATGATAATCAATACCAATGCAACAAAAACAATACCAATGCGACAAAATCAATACCAATGCGACAAAAACAATACCAATGCGAAAAAACACTACCACTACGAAAAAATCACTACCATTTCACATAACAACAATACCGTTACATGATAATCAATACAAATGTGTAAATAAATACCAATATGAGAAAATAAAATAAAAAACAGATCTAGAGTCTAGCTAATTGAGAGAGAGAGAGAGAGAGAGAGATGGCTGGTGGGGAGGATGGAGGAGAAAATATAATGGCGTCGGTGGTGTTGGGTGGGGAGGAAGGAGGGGAGAATGGCGGTTGTGGGTGTGGGAAGGTGAGAGGGATGGGGAGGAAGGAGGAGAGAATGGCGGCTGTGGGTGTGGGGAGGGGAGAGGAGAGGGATGGCGGAGGATGGGCAATGGGAAAGAGCAGAATGGTGGTGGCGGCGGACGGGTGGTGATGATGCTCGTCGGGGAGGAAAGGGAGGAAGGAAAGAAAAAACGAAGAATTGTTAGGTTTGGTGATAATTATTTAGGGTTTTGGAGAATATATAGAAAGTTATATTTTAAAGGTAGTAATTAGGCGTGGTTGTTATTTTTTTCCAAAATTATCCCTAATCAATTATGACCGTCAATTTAAAAATGCTGAAAATGGAGGGTGGAGATGCAGGTAGCCACGATGATTACTAGAAAATTAGTAATCATCCTAACTCATTCCGATAAGGAACCCATTGTTTTTCTTTTCCTGGCTGGAATAAGCATGTCTTGGGACGCAGATCAGAAAACCATGGCGATGCAGTTGTCGCTGGTTGCAACTTTCAAGGGGACAGTTAGCACGTATTGCAGTTAGGAGAAGAAAAAAAATGGAGCCGAGGGAAAAAAAATAAAAAAGACGCTAGAGGGAGGGGTCGAACCTCCGACCTTGTGGTTAACAGCCACACGCTCTAACCAACTGAGCTACCCCAGCTTGATGTTATACAATATCCCAAACCCTATTTAACATATAGCTGGCAGGAGCACATACTACAAGGTCGAGCTTTCCCGGTACAGTGATCCATTGAACCAATGTGGCTTTACCAAAACATCACAAAACACCTTAAATATGTCCTGGTTTTTGCTTTATAAGTCTACATCTACAAATGAGCATGTATTTGCTTGTCTTCTACCATGGTCAATCTGGGATTACAATTACAAATATCAAGCACAAAAAAGGTAGAAACTAATAGGCTTTTTTGCATCTGGCTGGAGGTCAAAGAACTTCTTGTCATGATGATGTAGTTCTTTACTATAGCATTGGTCAACCTATAAGCTCTTCCATCAAGCCCTGTTGGTAACCAGTGGCAGGAAATCAGTGAACTGGAATAGTTGTGAATGCCATCTCACATTATTCAAGTTGATCTAATAGGGGTCAAGACCAGAAAACTCACTCGTGCAATATACTGCTCGGCATCAGTTCTCTTCAGGAAGTGCATTGAATGACGGGCGAGATTGGCAGTCTTGTTGCTTAGCAATATCCCTTCACCCATATCATCAAGGACTCTCACCTTGATGTAAGGATCTTTAGGCGGCACCATATCCTGGCATACACAAATAATCAAGCTCTTAATGAACCCCAGAAAAGAGGTTCACAACAGGGCGGAAAAGTGAAAGAAAATATATGCAAGTTTGTTGAAGGCTGAAATACTTTCCGATGCCATATAGGACTCAGTCTAAAGTCTAAACATGTCTTCTCTCCCCCATTGTCATGTTTGAGCGATTTGAGTATGAAACTTCATTCTTTGTTCTCTAGTACTTCAGTAAGAATGGTTTGGGCTCTCCTCAACTAGTAGACGCAGCTTATGTTCGGATATATAATAGTTGCAAGTTCAGAATTTAAAGAGCACCATCATATTGGTGAATGCCTGAAGTTTTATACTGTTGTTACTTCATGAACTTATATTCACCATCTAAAGAAACCAAAGAACTCTACTCGTTCTCTTATGTGAAAGGGGCCAGACAGCTTTGTTTAAGTACCTTATAACATCTATACTGAAAAATCGATGACAAAGACAGTGACTTTGATGAATGAGCTTGTGAATGAGCTTGTCTGAGAGAAAGAGGAGAATGTAATTACCACATTCAAGTCAATACCAACATCAGCCATATATGTCTGTAGAGCAGCAGAATGCTTCCCAAAATAGTTCTTCTCTGGGAGACTGAGCTTCTCTTGAATCTCTTCTGGAAGCTCAAAGAGCTCAAACCCCACTTTCCATGACAAACTTCGTATAGTTTCTGTGCGGTTATACCTGCAATCACCCAATAATCATAGACATAATGAACCAAAGGAGCTGAGGATATCATGGTTCAAACCCGTGTAATCAAGTCAACCATACGACCCTATATATGAAACAAACACAGTTCATTGAGCACAAAAGAAGAAGATGCTCACACATAAGCCATTAAGCAGCGCTTGTTACGAAGTAAAGCAAGATGGTGAACAAGAGCTCCATAGTGATCCTCATTTCTAGTTTCCATAGCCACATTTTCTTCCTGCTTCTTCCTGTTGTCCAATCAAAGTGAATTACAGAAGGCAATGATCGATACAATTCGTAGCCGGAGCAGAATCAAATTGGGTATGGTTTACCTAAATAAAGCCTGAAGCTCTAGAAAATGTTGGGTGCATTGGTCAACGACTTGATTGAACAGATCCTCCTGCCAAAGTTCCCCCATCAGTAAGAAAAATATCTGAGCGAGATTGGCTATCTGAACACTAAACTTGAAACTTCCAAAAACCCATTCACGATTGACCTATCCAGGAAAGAAACCAAAGTTGGGAGTTGATAGCAATAGAATAGCAAAAACCGAATCTTACATTGAATTGCTGAAGATGCCCTTTCTCGCACTGGGCTAACTCCTTTACCAGCTCATACGCCTTTCTAGCATACATCCTCCTAAAGAACAAAGATCCTCACTTCAGATAACGTAATCAACAAAAGAGGGGGGAAACGGAAACAGAGCGGAAATTCCATTCGGTTGAGGGATTTTATCAAACAGATGGTGTGCATACCGCAGAATAAACGAGAAATCCCAGCAGCAACAGGAAAGAATCGAAGAAATAGGTTTTGAGTTCTGTAGTCGGAGGACTCGGAACTCGGAAGACTATCCTTCGGCGGTTAGGGGACGGGCAAATAGAATCGCCCTCAGTTGAAAAAGAGAAATGGTTCTTCTTTTGGCGGGCATTTCAAAAAATGGACATTTTTTCGACGATTTTACCGCGAAAGAATGTGCTGGGAGCTTTCTCGCACTGTCGTGGAACCAATAAAAACGTCGTCGTTTCGAAACTCTAAACGCGATGATACGACAAGGAGCCCGAACGTAAAACGGCGACGGCAACTCCTCCCTCTTTTTCATTCATTCTGTCAGTGAACATCAACAGTCAAACATAGAAGGCAATTGGGCAAAGCAAAGCAGAGATTCGTCTCCAATCATTGGCTTCGACTTTCCTGCTTATTTGAGAAAACTAGAAACCCAGAGATTTGATTAGGGTTTCGTAGAGGAAGAAGAGAAAGTGAGTCGGCAGTTTTGTGGAATTCGCCGTGTTGGCTTGCATTCCATTTTCTGATCGTTTATATACAGCTTACAGAAGGGAAAGGTAAAGTAAACGAAACCTATCTACTGTTTATCAACGGTAACATAACTAATTATTGAAAGTGACCAATGACAGAATGCCATGTGTCTAAAGCCTATCACTAATCAGGATTTGCTGCATACGACGCCGCATCCACTTGTGGAGTATCACCACTTAGCTGCTGCGACGTCGTTCCAACCATCTTCGTCTCTTTCGTCTGGACTGGGTAAAAGGAAGCCCTGTTCCAGTTCTGCAATTCTGCTCTGTTCGAAGATCAGCAATGGCTGTTTAATCCCTCCATATTCACAGGCCCCCTCAAGCTGCGGAGTACATGTCATGAACTCCCAGCTTGCAAAGTAATGTCTCAAATCGATCCGATGACAAACCTTTCGTAAAGAAGTCTGCCAGCTGATCTTCTGAGCGAATGTGATGGAGAGTGAGAAGGCCTGTCTTCAATCTTTCACGAGTCACGTGGCAATCAACCTCTATGTGCTTCGTGCGTTCATGGAAGACCGGGTTTTCTGCTATATGTATGGCTGATTGATTGTCGCAGAAAACCTTGATTGGAGCTGGATGATTCACCTCATAGAAAGACAACAGTGACTTTAGCCACTGAACCTCACACGAGAGTTGCGCCAAAGCCCTGTATTCTGCTTCAGATGAAGATCGTGATACAGTGGTTTGTTTCTTGCTCTTCCATGTAACCAGGGAATCGCCAAGAAATGTACAATACCCTGTAACCGATTTCCTAGTGTCTGGACATGTTGCCCAGTCAGAATCGCAGTAGCCTCGAATAGAAGTAGAAGAAGTAGAAGAAAACCATAATCCTTGAGCAGGGTGGCCTTTTAAGTACCTCAAAACTCTGTGTAATGCTGTCAAATGGGATGTAGTAGGGGCCCCCTGAAATTGACAGAGCTGTTGAACTGGAAAACATATGTCTGGTCGAGTGGATGTCAGGTACTGCAATTGACCCAGCAAATGGCGATACTGTGTTCCATCTTCAAGTAAATTACCATCAGTAGCAGATAAAGTGGTCTTCATGCTCAAGGGAGTTTTAGCTGGCTTAGACTCAAGGAAACCAGATTCAGAGAGAAGCTCAAGACAAAACTTTCTTTGACACAGAGAGATACCCGCAGCAGTTCTGGCAATTTCTATGCCAAGAAAATATTTTAAGTTCCCCAAATCTTTGATCTTGAAAGCTTGTTGAAGCTGTTTTTTGACAGTCTGAATCACTTGTAAATCGTCTCCAGCCACAATGATATCATCCACGTAAATGATTACTATGACTGTAGCACCTGTAGATTTAAGTTTGAACACAGAATAATCATCATAGGATTGCTCAAATCCTATCTGCTGTAAGCAAGAACTGAGCTTAATGTACCACTGTCGACTGGCTTGTTTCAAGCCATATAAGGACTTCTGCAATTTCAAAACTTTTCCCTTCATTCCTTCCTGATCCTTCAAACCATCTGGTAAGTCCATATAAACATCCTCTTCAAGATCTCCATGGAGAAATGCGTTACTGACATCTAACTGATGTAGATGCCAGTCTTTGATTGCTGCCACAGCCAGCAGTAATTTCACAGAATTCATCTTTGCAACAGGCGAGTAAGTGTCAACAAAATCCACACCTGCAGTTTGTGTATAACCTTTGGCCACTAAACGTGCCTTAAACCTCTCAATTTCCCCATTAGGTAGGTATTTGATCTTAAATACCCACTTATTCCCAACTGTAGTCTGACCATCAGGTAAATCCACTACTAACCAAGTGTGATTATCAATCAGAGCTGCAAGTTCTTCCCTTATAGCCTTTTCCCAGCGGGGATCTTTAATGGCTTGGTTGTAAGTGTGTGGTTCTGGAACCACAGTGATTGAAAGGGAGAAGTGTCTATGTGAAGGGGTTAGATGATCATAAGAAAGGCTGTCTTCAAGGGGATACAAAAGTTTGGAATCATGAACAGAAAATGTGTGAGTGAGGAGATCAACATGATAATCTGAAAGATGACTTGGTCTTTTTGACTCTCTTTGTGCCTTTCTGAGAGCTATAGGAGGAGTTGGAGGAATAGGAGAAGAACTAGAGGGAATTTGAGGTGGAATAGTAGGGTTGTGAGGGGATGCTGAAGTATCATCTTCTGATACATCAGACTCATAATCAGAAGCAGTAGGAATGTAACTTGGATCAGTGGTTTCATGTACATTATGGTCCTGAGGAAGAATGAAAATAGGCTGTGTATCTTCATACACATGTGAGTGAGGGAGAGGAGTGGAAAAAGATGGTTCTGCAGATTGTTGGGAATCCAGGAAAGGAAAACAGGATTCATTGAAGGTAACATCCCTACTGATGAATATCTGATGAGAATCCAGATCATATAACCTGTAACCTTTAATGTTGAAAGGATATCCTAGGAAAACAGCTCTACGAGCTCTAGGATCAAACTTCCCTTTATGATCATCCAAGACTGTTGCATAAGCCATGCATCCAAATACTTTTAAGTTGCTGTAATCTGGTGGTATACCATACAGACACTCAAATGGTGATTTATCATTCAAAACTGGGGTAGGAGTCCTATTAATTAAGTAAGCAGCATGCATGACAAAGTGACTCCAGAAGCTGACAGGCAATCCAGACTGTATTTTAAGCGCCCTGGCAACATTCAGCAGGTGTTGGTGCTTTCTTTCCACCCTGCCGTTCTGTTGTGCAGTTCTAACACAACTTAGTTGATGAATAATGCCATGCTCCTGGTAGAAACTAGGCATATTGAACTCCTGCCCCTGATCTGATCGAATAACCTTAATGATCTTATCAAACTGGGTTTTCACCATTTGACAGAAAGACTGAAGCAACCCTCTTGCTTCTGATTTACTACTCATTAAAAACAGCCAAGTGCATCTGCTATAATCATCTAAAACTGTCAAGAAGTATTTAAAACCATCATGGGAGACCACATCCACTGGTCCCCATATATCCACATGTATCATGTCAAAAATTGACTTACAAACTGCAGTACTTCGAGGAAAAGGTAACCTCTTCTGTTTAGAAAGTTGGCAAATCTCACAATGAGATGAAGAAGGTAAAGTAACTATACTACTTTGTTTCTGGACAGTCTTAAGCCTAGGCAAGGACAAGTGACCTAGTCTTAAGTGCCACAAATCTGATTCTTGACTTGCTCTCACTCCACAGACTTCATGACTGGTTTTCTTAGCATCTCCAGCTCCTTTCCCCAGCAGGTAGAGCCCTCTATCTACCTGGATTGAACCAATCTTCTGTTGTGAGATTAGGTCCTGAATACAACAGAAGTTTGATTCAAAGAGAAGTGAGACTGGGGCTTTCTTAGTTAATTGGCTAACAGAAATCAAGTTGTAGGCAAAAGAGGGAACTAGGAGAACATTGGTTATCAGAAGGCCACAGGGAATCTTAGCTATCCCAATATGAGTTACTCTAGCTGTCTGTCCATTAGGAAGTATCACATTCATGTCAGATACTTCTTTGCTTCTTAATAACAGACTCGTATTGCATACAATATGGTCACTAGCACCTGTATCAAGTACCCAAACTGTAGAAACAGCTTGTTTTAAAGTGGTTGAGAGACAAATGCTACCTGAGACTGAATGGCGAGAGGCACCAGCTCGAGTAGTCACTGAGTTTGATTGTGGAGGATGAGATGAGGCAGGCTGGTGTTGTAGCAAATGTCGAAGTCTGTTGATTTCTTCTGAACTGAACCAGATTGACTGTCCCTCTTGACTGTTTCTATTCTCAGACACTGGACTTGTTGGACTTTGTGCTTGAGAATTGCTCCCAGCAGAGCTACCTCCATCTCCTGTATTTGTCTCAATTGAGCCAGCAAAGGTTTTTCCACCTCCTTCAGTTTTCTTCTTGTTCTTCAATCTATAACAGTCTTCTATCATGTGATTATCTTTTTTGCAGTAACGACAGAAAAGTTCTTGTTGAGGCCTTTTCATGTCTCTCCCAGTATCTCTTCGTTCTTCCCTTCGTTGGTTAGAGTAACCTGAACCTGAAGATGCAGCTAGAGCAATAGTATCACTATTTGGTTTACTCTTTCCAGTGTTCATCTGCCTTTCCAACTGGACAACTGCCCTGTACACAACATCGATATCTGGGAGAGGATCGAGCATAAGCATCTGTGTTTTCACCTGCTGGTAGTTTTCATTCAACCCAAGCAGAAACCTAATCACCCTTCTTCTATCCTGATATTTCATGACAGTCTCATAGGTTTTAGCTGCACAATCACAAAAGGGAATGGGCTCATAGCTCTCCTGTTCATCCCACAACAACTTTAGTGCTGTGTGGTACTGTCTTACGGTTTGATTACCCTGTTTGGTGAGGTCGACTCTCTCCTGTATATTAGCGATTCTCACAGAATCACCCTGACTGAACTTGGATCTCAGGTAAGTCCAAGCTTCTGCTGCAGATCTGATATTCCTAAGACTAGGCACAATGTCTTCGGAAACCGAATTCCTAATCCAACAAAGAACTGTTCCATTACATCTATCCCAAGTACTATGGGTAGAATCAGTATCAGGAGGTACCTGCACAGTGCCATTGATGAAACCCCACTTGTTCTTGGTGCGAAGAGCGACCTCCATTGACTCGCTCCACAGGAGGTAATTATCGTCATTGAGCTTGAATCCGATGACAGGTAAGAATGAGTTGTCGCTCGGAGCCAAGTACAGTGGGTTGCAATATGGATCTTCATATCGATGAGACTGAGTATGCGTGCTTGTGGTGGAATCGGAAGACTGGGTTTCACCATCCACCATTGTTCACAGAGTAGAAAGGTTTTAGAAAGGAATTGGTATGAAGGGTCAGCAGCCGTAACCAGGCTCTGATACCATGAGAAAACTAGAAACCCAGAGATTTGATTAGGGTTTCGTAGAGGAAGAAGAGAAAGTGAGTCGGCAGTTTTGTGGAATTCGCCGTGTTGGCTTGCATTCCATTTTCTGATCGTTTATATACAGCTTACAGAAGGGAAAGGTAAAGTAAACGAAACCTATCTACTGTTTATCAACGGTAACATAACTAATTATTGAAAGTGACCAATGACAGAATGCCATGTGTCTAAAGCCTATCACTAATCAGGATTTGCTGCATACGACGCCGCATCCACTTGTGGAGTATCACCACTTAGCTGCTGCGACGTCGTTCCAACCATCTTCGTCTCTTTCGTCTGGACTGGGTAAAAGGAAGCCCTGTTCCAGTTCTGCAATTCTGCTCTGTTCGAAGATCAGCAATGGCTGTTTAATCCCTCCATATTCACATTATTGCAGCGTCGCATTTTATGGGTTCATAGCCTGTTTGACAAAAACTTGGCCGCTCTCATGAAAAGCCCAGAACTTCGTTGCTGCTGTAGCTTCGCGGGAAGCTGTGCTGTCAGTGTTGTTGTTGCTTTGTCAATTGTACTGGTGATAACCTCCACGCATTGCGTAGAAGGATTCGAGTCTGGGTTGCAGCTCCCGCGATCTGGGTTTCTCAATGGAAGAGTTAAATCAAATAGGGTTCTCTTCATTCATGATTTTGGTGCTGCTGGAGATGGAGTTGGGAATGATACCCAGGTAAAATTAATGAAAAGTAATCGTCTTTGGTTTTTTCTTGGTGAGTTTCACTACATGATTAAGTAAAAAAGTTTCTATCTTTGCTCCCTTGTCTCACTAAAGATCCCTTGATGGCCAAATTTGTCGTCTTGTTGCTGAATTACTGCCCAATTTTTGTCGTCTTCTTCCCTTTTAGTGGTGGGTGCTCATTTGGATTTGCATATCAGGCCCTGAAAGATTGTTGGGAAGTAGCTTGTTCTTCACCAAAAAGACCCAGAATCGTAGTCCCAGCTGGTACTTATCTGGTGCACCCGATTGTTCTCTCTGGCCCTTGTAAATCCAAAATCACATTCAGTGTAAGGCATCACCATTCACCAATGTGTTAGTGAGTGTGTGAAATGAGTTTGGATTCTGACTTCTTAACTATGCTCCTCCAATTGTAATGTCTGTTAGATATATGGTACAATTGTAGCACCCCAAGATCCTGATGCCTGGAGGGGATTGAATCGTCGAAGGTGGCTCTACTTCTCGAAGATCAACCATCTCAGTGTAGATGGAGGGGGAACGATCAATGGCATGGGAGAGCAATGGTGGGCTAACTCTTGCAAGACCAATAAGACTAATGTATATATGCATCCCTTCATTTTTCTGCCCGCATGTTTGTCCATTGATTCAAGTTAGTTTCTAAACCTTGCTTCGATCAATTTGTTTTTTGGTACAGCCATGCCGAACAGCTCCAACGGTTAGTGCCACATTATGCTGCTGCAGTCACAAAGTTTTTGTTAGGCGTTCATGTGTGTGTATGACAATTGAGGGGGTCCAAAACCATGCTGCAGGCACTTACCTTCCACAGGTGCAAGGATTTGAAAGTCACAGACCTTAGAGTGGTCGACGGTCAGCAAATGCACATGACAATGACCAATTGTGTTCGAGTTTCCCTGTCCCAGATTGCTGTGATGGCACCTGCTTCTAGTCCTAATACTGATGGGATCCATATCAGTTCATCCCGTGGCATTAACGTCATGAATACCACCATTGGAACAGGTAGCTTGATAATTGGCTCTTTATTGTTAAGGGTACCTTAATGAGTAGATGTTTATTAGTTCTGATAAAAATGATGCTATCTGCAGGAGATGACTGCATCTCTATAGTTGGTCACTCTTCAAGAATCAATATCAAAGACATTGCTTGTGGACCAGGGCACGGTATAAGGTATGAGATTCTGGAACACCCTGAGCATAATAACATGTATATCCGATGGTGCTAATTCCTAATCATAATTCATTAGCATCGGAAGCTTGGGGAAATCGAACTCAACAGCGTCTGTGAAAAGTGTATCTGTTGATGGAGCATTCTTGTCCAACACACAGAACGGTCTGCGGATCAAAACATGGCAGGTAAAGTAAATCTCATGAACTACCAATCTACCATTCTGGTGCAGCAACCCACACTTGACCTCGCGGATGGATTACATTTCTCTTCTTTGCTTGGACATTAGGGGGGCAGTGGTGAAGCCAGTGACATCAACTTCCAGAACGTGCTCATGGAAAACGTATCGAACCCGATTATCATCAACCAATTCTATTGCGATTCAAAGATACCATGTGCAAACCAGGTATGGAACGATACATTCCAGGCAGCTATCATTCAAATGCTAAAGAGCCTATATCATCCCTCACTACCTGGTTTAAACTATGTATGTTGTCCTGAACTCAGACCAAGGGAGTGAAGGTGAAGAACATATCCTTCAAGCACATCGAAGGAACTTCGGCTACAAAAGAAGCCATGAGATTTAGTTGCAGCGAGTACACATCATGCGAGGGTTTATATTTAGAAGATGTTCATCTGGTGTTAAGCTCTGGTGAAGGATTCGCAGAGAGTTTCTGTTGGGAAGCCTATGGGACAAGTGGAGGTTCAGTGTTCCCACCGCCATGCTTCTCATCTGATCATAAACAGTTGTTCGTTATTAAGCAGGAGGTTCCCAATGAACAACAATTTATTGATTCAATGTAAATTTCTCTAGAGGCTGAGGAAATCACTGAATCAGAGCCAGAAGGAGTGAGATACTGATTGCAAAACTCTCTCTGAGGTTTTTAAGAAGAGCAGAAACAAGATTTTCATTAGTCTGTTTTGAAGTTTTCTAAAAACAAAAAAATGGACCATTATATTTTAGGGGGATTGAACCCTACGTGAATCGAACACGCAACCTTCTGATCTGGAGTCAGACGCGCTACCATTGCGCCAAGGATCCTGGTGGTGACTTTTAATGAACTGAAATTTATTTAACACATTACGAAAGGGAAGGAGACCGTCATGGACCAAGAGCGCCACTAAGCCTAATTAGCAGTCTCTTCCCAATCAACCTACTTAAGACAAACTTAAATAATAATTTTTCTAGAATCAAACCAAGTAGCTAAATTTACCAAACCATAGTTACAAATTACAATTAATGAAACATGAATGGTTGATGTAACATTGTGATGCACGACAAATCACTTGTGTGTGAGTACGTAATGATGATGTGAAATGTTTTTGTTTCAAAATATATCGAAATGAGTATCATTTTTACATCAATATCATTAAGTAAGTTTTTTCACGTGGAAAAAAAACCACGAGTTGAAACCGTTTCTTAAATTACTTTCATTGCAATGCAACCGTTTTGAAATGGAAGAGCAAATGTTTAAACTAATATGAAGAAGAAAATATTCACCATAGTCGAAATTCTAATTTCGAAACCAACAACCAACGAAAAAGATGTTGATGATTACTATTTCATGAGCCACTACTTCCATTATTTCTTTTTTTTTTTTTTTTGGTAAAACCTTTCATGATAATTTTGAAATGACTAGAATTCGACGCAAGACAGGATGTGGACAAAATCAATGTGCCTTGTTCTGCCCAAAATGTGGGTGGAATCTGATATCATCGAGATTTTGAGTGCATATGGGAAGTGGGTTGTGGAATATTATTATTGCCTTATTGGCAGCTGGACGATTGCAGAAGCGCTTACAGCAAGCACGTTCCTTGGTCTCAATTCAAGCCATTTTCTGGAAATAGGTAACACATAAATAATAAACTTTTATTACTTTATAGGTTCATAGTTAGAACAGAAAATCATACATAAAAATGACGTTGGATACATAATAATCTCTTCAACACAACATTGTTTAACAATATTGGCAGACAGCATACATAGTACTAGAACAATTCTCCAACGACTCTCACGCCGACGATAAATAGATAGATAGCAGACACCACATCCCGCTTATAATCTCCATCAATTTGAAGCACTCCACTCACAGCTTGCGGTGATGATCTAGAAAAATCAACCATAAAAAAAACATGTTAAACGGTACGATAAGTCGCGTTCTAATATGAAAGCAATATCTATACGCTACGTGGTATAAAATGACGAGACTTACCACCGTGGTGGCCGTGGTGGTACCCCCAATGATGGAACTGAGGCTGAACATTGCTGCCGGAGATGGTTGCTGGACGAATGGCGGCGGCAGACATGATCATGGAGGCCACGGCCAGAACCCAGACAAAGGCAATCAACAGGCTTTGTGTCTTCGCCATTTTTGTATTAATTGGGTCGAAGTTCAAAACCTGAAAGCAGATCTTAATTGTGGGTTAAGAATGTGCTTTCAGGTTTGGAATTGAGATGTGGTGAGACTGAATGCACTCAGCCAACTTCTCATTTATAGCCTAGAGGTTCCTTGGTTTCGAGTTTTGGACGCCAATCAGGATCTGTTGATGAGAGTTGTGATTAATGAAATAATGATAATTAACAATGATCGTATGATACGTATTATGGTTCCCACCTAGGTGCGGTTCTTCAGATGGCAAATCATGTAGCGACGGAAGTAGGTATATAGGGAGGAGAGGACAAGGCCGGCTGAAATCAACATCTTTCGGGGTTTTTCTCTTCGACCTTTGGAATTCTAGGTTAAACCAACAATTTTAGATTTATGACATTGTTGGTTAGGTCATCCGCATTCTTTTAGATGGTTAACCATATTTCATGATAACATTTTACCTGTTAAGTGTGATTGATTCAATATCATTTTCTTCGTCGGTTTGCACGTGCTGTATAGAAGCTAAGGTTACTCACTCTTCTTTTCCGTCTAGTACAATAGTGTATGAGGTAGGGGTGGCTATACGGTTCAATCCGGTTAAATTGACCCGAATTGATCGGTTCTGGTCCTGTCTTTTTGAGAATATAAAGACCAAATATTGGATTGGATACAGTCCGGTCTTGATCCGATTCGGTCCCAATTCGGACTTGATTTTAGATTGAGATTGTGGGGATTTGAATGGCCCGACGGAAAATTTGAGTGGCCTGAGGCTTGAAAGGGTGAGGAGGTTAAATTTTGGGTGTTGGGCTCTCTTATCCGGTTTTTGGTTAGGTCCCGAACGGTTTTTTACCTCAAATCTAGACCCGAAAATTGGACTGGATTGTTTGCTATCCAGTCTCGGTTAGAGTTATACGGTGGGGCTTGCTATTTGCCGCCAAACAAATTGCTATTTGCCGCCAACTAAAAAAAAAAAAAATTATATATGTACATCTTTGGTTAAGAAATTTCACAATCTACAACATATCCAACTTTCAGAAAACGTATTGAATCAGAAAAAATCGACGCTCGCCGGAAAATTCGCCGGAAAACCATCGGGAAAGCCCATCCTCGACGTAAACTGCGGACACGCATCCATGAATCATCACTAAGCAGGTGCGTCAACCTCCCGTCGTTCTCAATCGTCGGAAAACAAGTAAGTTTACTTTTTCCGGCAAGTTTTTCAATTTTCCGGCAATTTTTCCAGTTTTCCGGCGAAAAACACGGTGGGCCGGAAAAAATTTGCGGCCGGTGCGCCGCCGGGCCGAAAAAATCTTGTGGCCGGTGCGCCGCCGGACCGAAACTTTTTTTGCGGGCGGCGCGACGCCCGGGCGAAATATTTTTTCGGCCCGTCGTCGCCCCAGCCGCAAATTTTTTTCGGCCGGTCGCCGAACGCGCGCCGTGAATTTTTCCGGCGGCGCGTTCGGCGACCGGCCGAAAAAAATTTGCGGCCGGAACGCCGCCGGGCCGAAAGATTTTTTCGGCTGGGCGTCAAGCCGGCCGAAAAATTCTTTCGGCCCGGCGGCGTTCCGGCCGCAAATTTTTTTCGGCCCACCGTGTTTTTTCGCAGGAAAACTGGAAAAATTGCCGGAAAATTGAAAAACTTGCCGGAAAAAGTAAACTTACTTGTTTTCTGACGATTGAGGACGACGGGAGGTTGACGCACCTGCTTAGTGATGATTCATGGATGCGTGTCCGCAGTTTACGTCGAGGATGGGCTTTCCCGATGGTTTTCCGGTGAGCGTCGATTTTTTCTGATTCAATACGTTTTCTGAAAGTTGGATATGTTGTAGATTGTGAAATTTCTTAACCAAAGATGTACATATATACTTTTTTTTTTTGGTTGGCGGCAAATAGCAATTTGGTTGGCGGCAAATAGCCGTTCACTATACGGTCTGGTCTCGGACCGGGTTATACGATCCATTAGAATTCATCATCCAAACAAGGTAATTCCGTTTAGACCCAGTAGTAGAATTCAGCTCTGATCCTTTGATATCATTTTATAAAACACGTGACATTTTGTCCCAACAATCATGTCCTTGAGTTTCTCAACATAATGGACTCGTAAAACAAAAGAATCAACATGTTTTGGAGTTAACACGAGCCATTCTTTTTCATTCGTCCGTAATGAGTCATGCATGGATGGGCAGAAGCGACACATACCGTTGTGTATCTCATCAATCATAACATCACTTCAGTCTTAGCAAATAGATCCCCTTTCAAGAGTTGTTTGGCAAGGCTCCTAATTACACAATCCTCCGCGTGTTTTGGTGTGTTTGTTATGTTCTTCTTCCAAAAAGGAGCTCAGCAAACTAATGTTACGTACTCAACATCAATTTGAGGAAAGGTGTTAATTGTAGAGCCGCATACAATTTAATGTAGTTGTATACTACAAAGACACATAAGGGTTAGGGGTTACCGGATCAAACTCTATAAATATTGTAACTTGTTGAGAACTACTACACAGGTAAACCGTAATAATAATACCTAAAACCTTGGAGTTAGTGAGGCCCTCTCCATAGACTTGGGTCTATAAGACAATACCACGTTAAAAAAAATTCTTGTATTCTGTCTTTCGTTTGATATTTTGACAACAAGCACGTTCGTTGGTTTCAATTCAAACACCGAGGGAGGGGCAGCAAAATTGGCTTCTATTTTTGTGGCTGTTTGTTTGCTGAAACGACCAATGTGACTCCTACTGATTCATAGCAAAATTTTCTTCAAATAGAAAGCATTGTTGTTTTCTTGTGATGACATGCATTGTTGGAAGTCGGAAATACGTGACACAGAAATAATTAACTTTTATTACTTGATAGGTTGATAGTTAGAACAGAAAACCATACATAAACATGACGTTGGATACATAATAATCTCATCAAGACAACAACATTGTTTAACATTGGCAGACAACACATAACATAATATAGTACCAGAACACTTCTCCAAACGTCACGCCAACGATAAATAAATAGATAGCAGACACCACATCCCGCTTATAAATCTCCATCGATTTGGGACACTCCACTCACAGCTTGCGGTGATGATCTAGAAAAATCAACCATAAAAAAAAAAAAAAACATGTTAAACGATACGTCAATCAGCGTTCTAATATGAAAGCAATATCTATACGCTACGTGGTATAAAATGACGAGACTTACCACCGTGGTGGCCGTGGTGGTAACCCCAATGATGGAACTGAGGCTCAACATTGCTGCCGGAGATGGTTGCTGGACGAATGGCGGCGGCAGACATGATCATGGAGGCCACGGCCAGGACCCAGACAAAGGCAATCAACAGGCTTTGTGTCTTCGCCATTTTTGTATTAATTGCTCGAAGTTCAAAACCTGAAAGCAAGTGCTTAATTTGTAGATTAAGAAGCAAGCTTTCAGGTTTAGAATTAATGGGATGTGGTGGTGAGACTGAATGTAGTCAGCCACGTCTTATTTATAGATTCCTTGGGTTCGAGTTTGGACGAAAAATGGGATCGGGTGATGAGAGTTGTGCGGTAATGAAATAATGAGAGTTTACAAATGATACGTATTATGGTTCCCCACCGAGGTGCGTTTCTTCATCGGATGGTGAATCGTGTAAGGGAGAGAGGGAATGGCCGGCGGAGTGAGGCGGAGGTAGCTATAGGCAGGAGAGGACAAGGTGGCCGGCTGGCCGGCGATACGGATACTGGCAACTGGCTTCTTCTAAAGAAATCATTAATATATGAGGAATTTTACAATACTATATAGTATTGGTGCTATAGGTTTTTACCTTTATGGTACAACTTGAAATTGTACATTCAATGTTATGGTACAGTTTTAGATTATACCTACACTGTTTTGTACATATTCTTTATGGTACAACTTGAAATTGTACCTTTATGTGATTGTACAACTTCAACTTGTAAAGTTGTACCATAACATAAGGGTACAAATTCCTTTATGGTACAACTTGAACTTATACATTTAATGTTATGGTACAACTTCAAGTTGTACATTAAAGCACCAATACTTTATAGCATAATAAAAAGGCTCTTAATATATAGGGATCTCCTACAGTAACTTGGATATAATTTTAAGTTAGGTAACTTGCATAGATTTAAACCGTTAAAATTGATCACACTTATTTTAAACCATTGATTAAAGAAATAAAAAATAAAAAAATAACTATAAAAATAAATGGCAAAATGAGTTGCCGGTCACCACATACCCAAGTTACCTTTTTCAATTTTTTCTTTCCTTTTTTCACATTTAGTTGTCTTTCCATATTTTAACATTTCCTTTTTTAATTCTTATTGAATTAGAAGTGTTACGTAAGGCTTCCGTAATAACTTAGCTCTTTACGTAACACGACGTTAATATTCATTACGTAAAGAGACCTTCTATTACGTAAGGCTTCCGTAATTATATTTTACAACTGTTACGTAAAATACACATTCACTACGTAAAGGTTACGGAATGATAGTTATTTCTTACGTAACACTTAAATCGGAAGCGTTACGTAAGGCTTCCGTAATGACTTAGCACTTTACGTAACTCAAGGTTAAGACTCATTACGTAAAAAGACATTCCATTACGTAAGGTTACGAAACGACAGTTATTTCTTACGTAACAGTTAATTCAGTAGCGTTACGTAAGGCTTCCGTAATGACTTTGCATTTTACGTAATGCGAGGTTAATACTCATTACGTAAAGACACATTCTATTACGTAAGGCTTCCGTAATGACCTTTTACAACTGTTACGTAAGATTATCATATGTTACGTAACCATTACGTAATGCCTATTGCGTTTTACGTAATACAACCTGTGAAACCTGCTATAGCAGGTACAAAAATTCAAGTTACCTTACTTCAAGTTACCATAGGAAATCCCTAATATATAACCTTCTTCTGATATATATGAAAGCTGTCCATTAAGTATGAGGAGTGGGTTCGGCTGCCTATGGATAGGACCCCAGGGTGGTTTCCCCTTCGGCGGCTTCTCCTGAGGCACACCCAATCGGTCTTGCTACGGAGGATAGTGTTGTTTGTATGTGGGATGGGGCAGTGAGGAGGGGGTCGCATTCGGCTGATGGAATGGTTCTTCTGACTCCGACGAGAGATGTTTGGCTGGTTAAAGGGATTCACTTTCCGTGCGTGGATGACCCTATGGTGGTTGAATTGCTTGTCCTCCGAGAGGCTATTTTGTGGTGCCTGTCGCTCGGCCTCTCGAAAGTGAAGTTTGAAGGTGATGCTAAGGTGCTCATTGATAAAATCAATCAGGCGGATGCAAGGGATAACCGAGTAGGAGCTGTTCTGGAGGAACTTCTGCACTATTTTAACAGCGATACTGATTTTTGTGTTCGATTTATAGGTCGGCTAGAAATAGGGTAGCCCATATGGTGGCTCGTAAAGCCCTCTCGTTGTACCCGACTATGGGTCGTTTCTTTGATTTTCAGGCCTGGCTGAATTCCAGGTTGTAACTATCTCTTTTGAATCATTATAAGATTATATTTTGTAAAAAAAAAATTGTCCATTAAGTTGGTGTAATTGTTGTCAATATTAAAAGTTAGGGTGTGCCTACGGTGACATGCATGTCACAGTGACTTGCACTTTCCGGTCGACCTCAGTTAGGATTAGGTCGACCTCATTTAGAATTCGGTCGACCTCATATAGGATCTGGTCGACCTCATTTAGGATTCGGTCGACCTCATATAGGATCAGGTCGACCTAATCTGTTGTTTCAGTGTAAAAACAGTTCATGGTGCCTACTTTGGACATTCATATCATACAATTGGTAGGGATGGCAATTTCGACCTGACCCGTTTTACCCGACCTGTTTGACCTGTTTTGGGGCGGGTCCGACCCGCCCTGTAAGCGGGACGGGGCGGGCATGGGTAGTCTCATCGATCCGACCTGCCCTGACCCGCCCCATTCTCGACCTGTTCTTGTCTAAATTACATAAAATCTTAGTCAAATTACTTTGAATTTTACTTCTATCGCATCATATTTTAGCTATAATAAAGTTGTAAATTAGTGAAAACCTCAACTTCTCCAATAATTTAACTACAATTGTCATAATCTTGTTTATTTTCTTAGTTTTATAATAAAAATAACGAATATTTCTAATGTTTTTCAAATAAATTGCATACCCATTGGGTCGACCTGCCCCGACCCGCGACCCGTGATCAATTACCCGACCTGGACCCGCCCTGCCACGGGACGGGTCTGGGTACCAAGAAACCCGCCCCGGACCTGCCCCATTGCCATTCCTAACAATTGGCTAGATGGAAATTGAAGACTAATGACTTGTTTTGAAGCTGGAGTGTCCCTCTACATATTGAAGTGGAAGAGAGCTCGATAGGAAGTCTAGAAGACCATATTTGAACCTCATCAAAAGGCTATGCCAAAACTGGGAAACTGCCTGGAAATGGCCAAGTCTGGAAACGTGTTTGTGAAGCCTATTTTGGAGCTCAATTCGAGAAGCATGAATGCAAGTCGAGTCCAGGAGCCTCTACCATGTTAAATTAGGTATGTTTTTATACAAATTCAAGGCATTGGATGAAAGATTGGATATATGTAAGGCTTCAAACAAAAGGGTCGAAGTTGCTACGAAGACTATTTTTCTGGCAGACTTCGAGCACAAGCAAGCTGCCAGAAAAACAGCCTTCGTAGCAACTTCGAGCTTTTTGTTTGAAGCCTTAAAGATATTCAATCTTTAATCCAATGCCTTACCTTTGTATAATAAAATACGTGATTTAACGTGGTAGAGGCCACTGGACTTGACTCGTATCCATGCTTCTCGAATTGAGCTGCAAAGTAGGCTTGACAAACACGTTGCCAGACTTAGCCATTTTCAGGCAGTTTCCCAGTTTTGGCATAGCCTTTTGGTCAGGTTCAAAAATGGTCTTCTGGACTTTCTATTGAGCTCCCAAGTACTTTAATGTGTAGAGGGACACTTCAGCTTCAAAACAAGCCTTTAATCTCCAATTTCCATCTAGCCAATTGTAAGATATGAATCTCCAAAGTAGGCACCATGAAACTGTTTTTACACTGAAACAACATATTAGGTCGACCTAATCCTATATGAGGTCGACCGAAAAGTGCATGTCACCGTGACATGCATGTCACAGTGACTTGCACTTTCCGGTCGACCTCATTTAGAATTCGGTCGACCTCATATAGGATCTGGTCGACCGAATCCTCATTTAAGATTCGGTCGACCTCATATAGGATCAGGTCGACCTAATCTGTTGCAGTGTAAAACAGTTCTGACCTAAGATAAAAGCTATTTATTTGTAAATAATTAAGTTGATATTAGGATATTAACAATTTATAATTTATACCACTTATTTACGTATGGTATATTGCTTTCCATTCCGGGGAATTTCTTGGGGAGCTCAAAGTTGGGTCCATACTCCTTACTCCTTTTCTTTTTACATTGGAAATTCATTAGAGTTAATACCTTAGTTTGGCTCGAAGTTTGGTGTAAGTGACAGTTCTGACCCTAATTTTCAAATAAGACATTTATGGCCCACTTTTTATATTATTGGACAGATTTGGCCTAGAGTTTGGTTTGACCGTTAAATTTGACGATTAACCTTTTATTTCATCCATGACTCAGCATTTTATAGTGACTTGTCTTCCATGTCATTTATAGAAAAAACTTATGTCAGCCAGTTTTTTACACGTCTAATTTATTAAAATATCAAATTTTATTAAATATTAAAAATATAAAATTTCATTATCGACCTAATCCTCTTCCCCGACAAAACCCTCCAATCATCAACCATCCCTTCGCCGCTTCTGTTTCTTATTCCCTGAAACTGATTTTGCCTTTTCTTTCCCCATAGTTCTCATGTTCCATTCATTCTCTACTTCCAATAATGCAACACAAATTTGAAGAATCCAAATCAATTTCAATAAAAAAATTCACATTTCCTTAATCGTTCTCCATTCTCAGATCTTTTGAACAAGCAGTCAAGTGCAACCGCCGAATTTCTGGGTTCTTGACTTGAATACTTTGCGGAAGAAGTTAGAACGGCAGGACTAAAAAAGGGACGGGATCTGGAGTTGAAAAAGGAAGCGTTATTAGTTGGAGATGACGAAGTAGAGACGATGTAGCTTCAGATCTCGCGGTGACGTAGCTTTAGATGTTGCGGCGGCGATGTAGCTTCAGATCCCGCGGCGACTCGCCTCATACGTGATTTCAGAGACCTGTTCTCTGGTTTATTACCAATTCATTCTTCTGGCTTATGTATTTCCAACCCAAAACCCTCCATAATCTCGTTTCCTTCTTCTGCAGACCCAGAGCAAGAAGAAAGACCATCGAGCTCCATCATCATCGTCAATAGTCATCTTCAATCGCCAATCGCCACCGTCGATGCGAATAAGCTCAACTGCACCTTCTTCCCACCAATGGCCCCTGCATCTTGTCATCTTCAATGTCGTTGGGGTCCCCGCTTGCTTCAACACCACCGCCGACAAGATGATGGTCTTCCTCTTCCCTTGTTCTTTGATTACCTTGTCGGAGGAGGAAGCAAGAATCTGAATCGTGGGCCTTTTAGAGTGCTAGGAGAGAAGAGAAGAAGATTAGGGATTTTGCTTGAGGTCTTCGATTTTTTTTTTAATTGGGTTAATACTCTAGTTTGGCCCGAAGTTTAGCGTAAGTGACAGTTCTGACCCCATTTTTCAAATAAGACCTTTATGGCCTACTTTTGAAATTATTAAACAGATTTGGCCCAAAACTTGTGTTGACTGTTAATATTAACGGTCAAACATATATTCCGTCAATGACTCAGCATCCAACGCTGAAGTGGCATCCACGTCACTTATTAATTAAAAATTAAAAATCAAAACATTAAATAAGAAATAAGAAGTTCAGAAGACTTCTCTTTCCTCCTTTTATTCCATAAAAAAAAGCCTAACTTATATCTCATCCCCCTCTCTATGTTTCTACAGACTAGAGTAAAGATTGCAGACCCCCAACAAAATCCCCACCCGCCGGTCTCTCTCCAATTTTCTTTCTCTTCTTCTTCCTCTGAAAATGGCCACCGCTCGGCCGCTCACCCAAACACCAACAAAGACATTTCACATAGCACGTCAATCGGCTACCACTCTAGTAAATGCTCTTTTTTCTGGTTAGAAGATGGCAGATCTGAAAAATCCAACGCAAAATTGCAAAATCCAATTGGAGCCCGGAGATTTGGAACCCGACCCCGACACCATCTCCGATGTTGTGGCCTAGAGCGACGCCTCTAGTTGCTTCCTGGTCCTTTCCTTCTGATGCCGACCAGAGATCCCAACCGCCGGCGGGGAGGTGGTGGCGAGGAAGAAGGAAGCAGAGGATGGATTTTCGATGAGGCGATGACGGAGGGTGAGGAGAGAGAAATAAATCCCGAGTGGGTAGCATCGTGGCGTCGTAGTCGTCGTCACCAACCACCACCATCTTGACTCCTGCCGCCACAATCCCTTTTTGCTTGAGATTGGAATTTTAGGGATTTATCCCCCTTAAAGCAGCCACCACTGATCAAAATCGAAAAGTCCGGCGTCTCCATCAATGGAGAAAGATGGATTGGTGGACGAGGGCGAACCAAGTGCGATGGGGAAGAAGTAAAGGGCGGATTGTTGCGGTGGCGGACTTGCGAGGGGAAATGTCGGAGGAAGATGGAGGATCGTTTGCGGCAAATGAATGGGGGCTTTTTCAAAGTTTAATTTATTTTATTTTTATGTTTTGATTTTTAAATGATGTGGACGAGTCTAGTCAGCAGTGAATGTTGAGTCACTAACGGGAAAAATGGTTGACCGTCAATTATAACAACCAAATCGTTTCTGAGGCCAAATCTGTCCAATAATTTTAAAAGTAGGCCATAAATGTCTTATTTAAAAAATGGGGCCATAACTGACCTTTACGTTAAATTTCATGCCAAACTAGGGTATTAACCTTTTTTAATTTGTTGCTTTGTTTCATTTAGTTTTCAAAATATTTTCCACAAAAGTAAATAAATCATTATTTAGTGACGTGGCCTAGCCACATTAGCAATTTTTGCTGAGTCATTAATGGTGAGAATGTTTGACCGTCAGTTTTAAGGGTCAATTCAAACGTCGGGCCAAATCTGTCTAATAATTTCAAAAGTAGATCACAAATGTCTTATTTGAAAAATTGGGTCAGAACTGTTACTTACGCTAAACTTCGGGCCAAACTAGCGTATTAACCCAATTCATTATATAACAACCCAGATGGTGAGACTTTAGCCCAAGGCGGACAAAGGTCTACAAACCAACCTCATGAATCATGATCAGTGGCGGAGGCAGGATTTCAAACTACCCATATCCTTTATTCAGAATATATATAATATTTTATAAATATAATTAAAATTAGGGCTAATACCACTACAACACCCGAACTATCGCGAAAATGCCACTTGTGTCCTATTGTTTCCAATATTCCATCTGTGTCCTGAACTATGATACTTTGTGTCATTTGTATCCAGTCAATTTCGTTGACCGTTAAAGATAACAGTTGACCAAACGGTGTTCAACACGAAGTTGACTTTTGTTGACGTGGCAAAAAAAGAGGCTGCCACATAGGTGCCACGTCATTGACCTAATATTTTTTTTAATTCCAATTAAATAAAAAAATGAGTTAAAATTAAAAAAAATGTAAATTCAATTATGTTATTAAGCCAAAATTTTAAAACAAAATAATAAAAAACTCTTCTTCTTCTCTACCGATTCACACTCTCCCTCTCTGAAAAATCTCTCAATCCGGCTCAGATGCGCCGGTGGCATGTAAATCCCAATTGAACAACCTGCGAGCAAAATAGATCAAAGATAACCCAACTCGCCAATCTTTCATCGTGCCGCTACTATGGCCGGAACCCAGAGAATGGGGTTAATTGAAAATCAAAATCCCAAATCGGGTAATCGCCAGAATCCAAATCGATTCTTTTGAATCCAATCATCGGAGAGACAGAGGGATTCTCAGCCCATGATTCATGTTCAATGATTAAAGATTTTGGCGATGAATCTAGAGAGGATTTGCGTAGGCGGCGGTTAATCTTCCTACTCTCGCCCATGCTCGATTAAGAAAGAGAAAGGAAGAAGATGGAAGTTGCAGTAGTGGGGTGGCTTGGGGTTGGGATCCAACATAGCTGCCGCTAAGATGGGGGAGGCAGCTTGGCGTTGTTGATTTGGTGCCTATAATTGCTCTGTCCGCCATTTACAGAGACATCCAGATTGGAAGTCGAGAGAGAGAGAGAGAGAGAGAGGGAGAGAGAGAGAGAGAGAGAGAGAGAGAGAGAGAGAGAGAGGAATCCATTGTTGCTCGATGAAGCAGAGAAGCAGCGAGAGGGAGTTAGTGGAGGCGGTGGGAGAAGGGGAGTTGCTAGGGGAGAGGGAGTGAATCGTCGATCTGGAGAAGAAAATCGGCGATCTGGAGAAGAGAAGTAGGTCGCCAGTGGTGAAGGGTTACCAAAATTGGGGCTGGGAGGGCTGGGCAGTGATAGGAATGAAGCTACTTAGGGAAGAGAGAGTAGTCGGATTGGGATTGGGGAAGAAGAGGAAGGAGCGATGGTGCCGCCGAGCTACTGGCTCCAATCGATGGCGCAGCCTCCAGATCCTCGAAACCCCTTCAGCTTGCTACGTTCGTGTCGGCTGTGTTGGGGAAGAAAGGAAGGAGCGATGAGGAAGAAAGGCTGTGTTAGGTAGGATTTTTATTTTGTTTTATATTTTAAGTATTTTCTTTTTCTTATTTTATTAATATTAGATGAAAAAAATTAATATTAAAAATTCCATGTCAGATGCCATATCAGTGCTGACTAGATTTTCTGTTAAAAACTAACGGTCAACAAAAGTCAACACTAACGGAATCATAGTTCAGGACACAGATGGAATATTGGAAACAATAGGACACAAGTGGCATTTTCGCGATAGTTCGGGTGTTGTAGTGGTATTAGCCCTTAAAATTAATAATATCTAAATAATTCATTCACAGAGAAACAAAAAACTGACTAATACAATTATTGTTTCATAAATAACCAGGACGAGTTTTCATATTATGAAAGAAATGTAAAATACATTCATTGTTTACACCATAATATCGTGATAATACGTAACGAGCTATTGTGAAATGATAGTGTCATGAATGAAACCAATAATTTAATTATTTTTTGTGAATTAATGAACAAGTAATGAGTTATGTTGTAATGTTAAAATATCCTTATTTTACTTGTAAGTGTTTAATTCGATCTGTATAAATATATGTGAGGTTATTTTTTTCCCTCCCCAAAAGTTACTCATGTCCCGGGACAGGGGCAAACACCCTTGCCTCCGCCTATGATCATGATGTCCCCACCAATGAAATCAAATTCTAACCGAGATTGTTAAACCTCTATACATCGGTTAGTTGAATCAGGTTCGATCTAAGTTGGGCTCTAAAACGATATGCAGAAAGCTAATGGTCTTGGCCACTAAAAAGGGAAAAGAAGAGAGAGGGCAGGTCATAGAAGTTAAGTACGTTTTTTTAATGAGATATGAGTTTCTAACAAATACATGCTGGGTAAATTCTATTTTAGTCATTAAAATTTTAAATTATTACCATATTTGTATACGTATTTAGAACAGGGGCAGACCCAAGTTAGAGCAAGGTGTGTCGTCCGACACACCTTCACTCAAAATTTTTGTGAGAGACCCTCATTTGGACTGTACAAAAATTTAAAACTCGTACCTCCGACACACCTCCAATAATTGTAAGCGACACACCTTTATTAGGCTACAAGAAATTTGTTGTTATATAGTTAATAAACTATATAAATTTGTATTGTCTTTTAGTTTACTTGGGTTTGAAGTTAGTTTTGACTTTACCTATTGCAACCGAAAGCTTCCAAAGGCCTTTTATCTATGAATTGGTTGAATTACCAATTTATGAATGATTTTTTATTTGTGTCTACCAAAAAAAATCTTTGATTTGAAACATGGGTAATGAATATATTTTACAAACCCTTGAAGATATGAAAAGCCGTTGTGGTTTATCATAAAAAATGAGTATATTGTGAACTTTTATGAATTATTTTTTATTTAATATTTTATTTTATAGATCGTCACAATACTGGGTCCGCCATTGATTTTGAAAATGTATAAAACGATGCAAATAGGCACCGATAAAGCCATTAAATCTCAAACCACTTATGTGACTGGCTCAACAAATTAAACCGGTTTGACAATTCTGCAAAAGGCATAAAAGGAAAGCCAACACAATGACAAGCAAAACCGAACGAGTTATTCTGGCCCACAATACCACATCAATCAAATAATTTTTCAAACAGAGTTATTATGTTTCAAATATGAGTTATTTAAACCGAAATAACTCATAAAAAATTCATTCAAATGACTCTAGATGGATGAGATTTTGGCCCTAGCCCCAAGGACACAATAATTGGGCAAATGTCTACAACTACAAACCTTACCAGCCCCGTCAATAAAAAAACAAAAGCTCGACCAAGCCTGTAGGTGCCGGAACCCACATAACTAAAAGCAGATCCAAGCGAGACACACGCACACCACGTCACCACCTCCATACTTAAAAGCACAAACATCGAGACGATAGACTAAGGGGTTGTTTGGAGGTTGGGATTCTCCAAATTGAAGTATTTAATCAATTTGTGTATTGTAATTTGATGTATTGATTAAATGTATGAATTTGAAAAATACATTGTTTGGAGGTTTACATTGTGTTTTGTTATAAATGCAAAAGTAGAGGGTAGACAATTCCTTGGTCACAATCTCACCTTTTGATAGAGATTGATAATCACTCATTTTGAGTGATTGTGGGCGGGTCAAAAAAAAAAAAAAATGTAATACATGTATTCTGTCACAAATTTAACCAAAAAAAGATTTAATCTTGACATTACATACATTGGCTAAATACATCGATTGAAATCTCAACCTCCAAACGACCTCCAAACGACCCCTAAGAGGCAAAGCCCAAGTGAAATGAACCTCACCTTCCTTCACGAAGTCAAAACCATGGCAGGATCTCTCAAAGGATTCTCAAGCCTTCTCCGAAACACATAACCAAAGAAGCAAAGATAGGAGGAGAATCATATCCATGAAGAAGTAGGCAGGTTAAAAAAAATTTCATCCTCCTCCTCGGGGAAACGAAAAATAAAACGAGGGGTGGTGTCAATCAAAGCCACCGACGGCATAGTGGAGATAGCTGAGCAGGAATTTTTCTGATTTCCTGTCTGGATCTGCAGGCCTCCATATATCATATTGTATCTTTCTGGATTGATTGTACGTGTTAATGCCGACTAGCTTCTCAATTATTGTATTTGACATCACACCCAACATTCAACTCAAACACGAGACCAAATCCATGGCGTACATTTGGCTTGGTGCCGGCCAGGCTTGTTCATTATATCATTACCGACCTCTGTATCTCTCTCTGCTTCAATTCACAGTCTGATTACAGTAATCTCCCACCGATGAAGACCACCGCCGAGCTTGTTTTCATCCCCTTCCCCGCCCCCGGCCACCTCTTCTCCATGATCCAGCTAGCAAAGCAACTCGTCAACCACGACCACCGACTCTCAGCTACAATCTGCCTCATCCCCCTGCCATCCGGCAACAACACCAATCTCACCGCCGGCGACGACTCTCGAGTCCGATTCGTCAACCTCCCCGCCGTGAAACCGCCTCCGGACACCGATCCAGCCCGATTCCTGCCCACCATCCTCGAGGGCTCGAAGCGCCACATCAAGGAATTAGTCGGATCTGACGTCGCCCGACTCGCCGGGTTCGTCGTCGACATGCTCTGCTGCACGGCGATGATGGATTTGGGTAGCGAGCTCGGTGTTCCTCCCTATGTCTTCTACCCATCGGGGGCGAATTTCCTCGGGTTCATGCTCGAATTGCAGGCGCTCCACGACGAAGGGAAGCTCGGGGACTTGGCCGAGCTCAAGGACACGGAATCCGAGATGGCGATTCCGAGTTTGGAGAAGCCGCTCCCCTGTAAGTTCCTGCCGTCCGTCGTCGTCGAGAAGGAGTGGCTTCCCCTGCTTATTGACAACACCCGGAGATTGCGGGAAGCCAGGGGTATTGTGGTAAATACGTTCCTGGAGCTGGAAACCTATGCTTTAGGCTCGGTCTCGGTTGCCGGGAACCCTCCGGTTTACCCGGTCGGACCGCTGCTGAATCTGAATTCGGCTCGACCGGAGGAGGAGGAGGAGGAGGAGTACAAGGAGGTGATGGAGTGGCTGGACGGCCAGCCGGCCGGGTCCGTGGTGTTCCTCTGTTTCGGGAGCATGGGGAGCTTCGCGAAGGAGCAGGCGACGGAGATTGCCGCGGCGCTGGAGCGCGCCGGTCATCGTTTCCTGTGGTCGCTCCGGCGGCCTTCGGAGATGGGGATTACGGGAGTACCGGGCGAGTACGAGAATTTCGATGATGTGTTGCCGGGAGGGTTTTTGGATCGTACGTCTGGGGTTGGGAAAGTGATCGGGTGGGCCCCGCAGATGGCCGTGTTGGGTCATCAGTCGGTGGGAGGGTTCGTGTCGCACTGCGGGTGGAACTCGATGCTGGAGAGCGTGTGGTTTGGCGTCCCGATCGGGGCTTGGCCGATGTACGCGGAGCAACAGCTGAATGCGTTTCAGTTCGTCGAGGATCTGGGGTTTGCGGAAGAGATCAGGATGGATTACCGATGGGGTAGTGGGAAGATAGTGACGGCGGAGGAGATCGAGGGAGGGATACAACGACTGATGACGACGACTGGAAATGACAGTAGGACGAGGAAGACGATGAATGAAATCAGTGAAATGAGCAAAAAGACATTGGTGAATGGTGGCTCGTCGTACTCTTCTATGACTCGTTTTATCCAAGATGTGATTGATAATATTCCATGAACATAAATCGATGGTATTGATGGTTGGCCAATGTTGTTCTATGTTGGGACTTGTATTGTTCTCTCCTCTTTCCCTCTTTCTTTCTATCTCATTGCGGTTGCTAACCTGGTTAACTTGAATTTGATTCGGATCTATATTTGATTTCGGCTGGTTTCAAAATGAGTCTTGTGATTTTTACGAAAAGAGCAACAAAAATTGAGATATTTATCGAGAATTTTTCATTACACACTGCAAAAAAAAAAAAAAGAGTAAGATGTTTGTATGTCATTTTTCTTACCGAGCAATGATTATTATGATACAACAACAACTTCATTTTTTTCATGTCTTTCTGATTGCTTATTGAGTTGTTTGGGTCACAAATCACCATTTATATCAAAATTATAATACGATAATATATATGATTCTTTGATATGAATGATTGAACTTTTAAATTTTCCATTTGTCTATAAGTTGATTATAAAAAATTTACCATAACATCCAAATTATTGATCAAAGATCATTTTCTAATTACTGATCATACCCTCTTGGACCTTTATGGTCGTATATGATTATATTAATTAGCTCAACACGACTAGTTATAAGGAGCCAAAGCATGGCCGGCCAGCAAAGCCATGACGAAACCTATCTCAGCCTTGTCCTCCAAGCTACCTCTGTCACTCTCCTCTCCCATAATTACATGATTAAGCATATATATAAAAAAAGATCATCAGTTAATCACAATCATAATCCATACACCATGAACACCACAACGGCGGCCGAGCTCGTCTTCGTCCCCGCGCCAGCCGCCGGCCACCTCTTCTCCGCGGTGGAGCTAGCTAAGCAACTCGTCACCCACGACCAACGACTCTCGGTCACCATCTGCGTCACCACCATGCTCACCGCCGGATTCAAAGCCGCCATCGATCCCACCGCCGACGACTCCTCCGTCGCCTCCCGAATCCGATTGATCGATCTCCCCATCGTGAAACTCCCTCCAAACACCAATCCCAGCGAAACCCTGCCTTACATTCTCGAAGCCTCCTCTGCCTCCATCAAAAAAATCGCCTCCGACATCATCCGACGCCGGACCGAGTCGAGCGGCGACTCGCCCAGGCTCGCCGGATTCGTAATCGACATGTTCTGCACGAGGATGATCGATGTGGCCGGCGAGCTCGGCGTTCCTTGCTACGTTTTCTACACATCGGGGGCGAATTTCCTCGGGTTCATGCTTCACTTGCAGGCGCTCCGCGACGAGGGAAAGCTCGGAGACTTGGCCGAGATGAAGGATAACGAATTCGAGATGGCGATTCCGAGTTTGGAGAAACCTCTCACCTGTAAATGCCTTCCTTCCGCCGTCGTCGAGAAGGATTGGCTTCCCCTGCTCATCGACAACACCCGGAGGTTACGAGAGGTCAGGGGAATCGCCGTAAATTCGTTCCTCGAGCTGGAACCTCACGCAATCGACTTCCTCTCCACCGGCGGGATCATCCCTCCGGTTTATCCGGTGGGACCAATTTTGAATCTGAAGGCGGTTCAGGGTAACGAGGAGGTGATGGAGTGGCTCGACAATCAACCGGCGGCGTCGGTGGTGTTCCTCTGCTTCGGCAGCATGGGGAGCTTCGGGAAGGAACAGGTGACGGAGATCGCGGTGGCGCTGGAGCGATGTGGTCAGAGGTTCCTGTGGTCCCTCCGGCGGTCGCCGGAAGCAGGGGAGGTTGGACCGCCGAGTGAGTACGGGAATTTCGATGAGGCACCGCTGCCGGCCGGGTTTTTGGACCGGGTGAGTGGAATTGGGAAAGTGATTGGGTGGGCCCCACAGACGGCGGTGCTGCGCCACGTGGCGGTGGGAGGGTTCGTGTCACACTGCGGGTGGAACTCGGTGCTGGAGAGCATATGGTTTGGTGTGCCGGTCGGGGCGTGGCCAATGTACGCGGAGCAGCAGCTGAATGCGTTTCAATTGGTGGAGGAGCTGGGGCTGGCGGAAGAGATCAAGATGGATTACCGGTGGGACGGTGGGATGATGGTGACGGCGGAGGAGATCGAGGGAGGGATACGGCGGTTGATGGCGGCGGAGAATGACGAGGGGAGGAAGAGGAAGACGGTGAAGGAGGTTAGTGAGATGAGCAAAAAGGCGTTGACGGAAGGTGGCTCGTCTTGCTCTTCTCTGAGTCGTTTTATTCAAGATGTGATCGATAACATTTCTTGATTGTATTTCGGACTGTTAAGAGGTAGGAACTTGTGCAAACAGTCCCCAGAATGCACAGAGAAGCAGTTATATCAGGATCGACTTTCCATGATTTAGTAACGACATGAACATCTGGATTTGTTTCGAATCCTCAAAGAACAGTAAACGTCCTTGTTATACTGTAGAAATTTGCTATGCTCAGACTTGCTATATGAACTAATGGCTTCCAACCCAGGAAGAACCAAGTTTAACTGTCTAAGTAATGGCTTCGACCTAACGAACTACTGCAAAAACAAGTTTAGGCAATGAGAACCAATAGGTACAGCTTTGTTCCTAAATGATCTGAATGGAAGAAAACCAGCAACCCATGGCATTATATATCGTCATCATCAGAAACTTTGCAGAAGTGGCCAAACTACTAGCTAGCTAGGAGTAGATATATAGCGAATAGTCGGACTTGCACAGGAAGACCCTTTGACAAAATAATTGATGAGTTTGTAAGGCACAATCTCAGTCCTAGAATCCAGAATCAAAGACTCCAATCTCAGAAAAGGAGACTGCTCATTTCCCAAAATCCCACTAAACGTACTCAGCACCTACAGAAAGAACACAACTTTGAAAATGGTATCTGGAGAAAGGAAACATATCATCTATAAGATATATGAAGCCAAAACAAGGGTTGAGTTTGCAGGGATTCAAATTTCCACCCCGCAGAGGGTTTGTTGGAAGGGCAATATAGGCAATTCACAATTAAATAAAGCTGTGCGTTTCACCTCCTACACTTTCTGCTGGTGGACCGGGCCAGTTTATTATATAGTCGGACCGGACTCTTGCCCCCTGAAGTAGCCGGCCCAAACTCTTTCCCCCTGAAGTAGCCGGCCCAAAGACCTGCTGGTGAAATGCTTCCATCGCAATCTCTCGGAACCCATATTCAGCTGCCGTGGCAATCCATGCCGTGTTTACTTCTTTCTCCGTCTCACTTTCGGTCTCAAGCCCTGCACTTCAATACCACATATGCAATTGTGAGGGACGCGTGGGCGGAGGGAGCTGCTACTCCTCCAATTGAATTCCCCAACTATTCCCCAGCTGTAAGTGTGAAGGGCGTGTGTCAAGAGGGGAGGGATTGGAGACGCGTGGGAGGAGAGAGCTTCTACAGCCTTTCGTGGTGTACTAATTAAACCTTTATTTTTGATCAATTAGAGCTTGCTGGTTCATGCTTAAGTGTGATTGCAATCAAGATAATGTCCGGAAATCAACAAACTGGTGGAACCTCTTCAGTACAAACCGGTGCTCACAACCGTCGGAATTCAAAGGGCAAATGTAATTTGATTTCTTTGGTTTTTTCCATATTCCATTGTTATTGTGCTGATTCAAAATGGACACAACATATACCGCCTTCCTCAATTCTGTCTTATTTTGCAAGGTTCATGCGAGCTATATTCAACCCGCCAAAACCTCCTTGCAGACAACAAACTGCTGCTGAAAGGGATCGTCTTAATCAACGTAGTCCCGCGACTCATTTTTAGACATGAAATTAAATTTTACTTTGTTACAAAATCAGAATAATTTGATTTGTATATTTCAATTGCAGAAATACTCACCCTTCAAGCACAAGTTCAGCATATTGATCGCTTGATATCTCAATTCTATCGAAAACGACGACGAGAGATTTTGAACAAGCGCTTGCGACGTACTGTTCAACATATTCCACATGGTAAGCTTAGCATCTTTTAAACGTCGTTCTTTATTTTGTAAGGTGTATTATAGACTATTTTGCATACTCATAACATATTCCATATGTGCATTGCGTTATATATGTCACGGAGAAGGATTCCACGTCGTCCTAATGGATTTAGTTCATGCATAATTAACTTTGTTACCACAGATTATAGTTCATGTATCTCCCGCCTTCGGACAAAAAGGGCACGTTTAATGCGAGCTATTCATTTGTACAAAAGGCGGATGATTAATGCTGTACCGAGGGGGTTCTCCCGTTCCCATGGTTTGTGGCATCATATTTTATATTTTTACATTGTAAATACTTATTCATCATGTGTGAGTTATCTTATGTAACTACTTTGATTGTAGGATATCCTGTTGTGGAACTTTTTAGTCTGGGTGAACCTACAAGCATTTGTCAATATTGTGCAGCAATTATGTGGGTGCAAGAAAGTACGGTTCCTACTAGGAGTCGTGTCAATCCCGATTTCTCATTGTGTTGCAAAGCTGGAAAGGTAAAACTACCCCCTAGGCGTGCTCCACCAGATTTTTTGAATGAATTGTTACACTCTTCTACACCTATGAGCCGTCATTTCCGGGAAGCCATTCGTAGATACAATGCTGTGTTTTGCTTTATCTCCCTGGGCGGGAAAGTGGATCGTGGTATAAATGATGGTCGAGGGGTGTATGTGTACTCTATAGGTGGACAAATTTATCACTCTATAGACAGCTTATTACCTGCAGACGGTCACCCACCGAGGTTTGCCCAATTATACATTCATGACTCAAGTTCTGAACTACAGAGTCGTTTGCAGCTATTTCCAGTTGATGATCAATCCAGTTCATTGCGACCAAAGATTGTTGAAAGATTGCAAGAAATGTTTGATAGAAACAATGTTCTGGTTCAAACCTTTCGGATGGCTAGGCAAAAGATGTAGGAAGGCAATGTGAAAGAGGTGAAGATCAAATTAATTGCCAAGCGTACTCATGATGGGAGAGAATATGATTTACCGACGGGGAATGACATAGCAGCCTTGATTGTTGATGAAACCGGGCAAGATACATTTGAGCCAGATATTATTGTTCAGTATAAGAGTTCTCAATTGGAGAGAATTAATTATCATCATCCATCATTAATGGCTTTACAATACCCAATTTTATTTCCTTAGGGAGAGGATGGATGGCATCCGGACATAAGATGTGATGATGATAATGATGATAATCTTTGGAATGACAAGACACTGTCCCAGTGTGATTATTATGCATACCGCCTACAAAGTAGATTTTAGGAGTCAAATTCGGTTTTATTATCTGGGAAATTATTTCAGCAGTATGTTGTGAATGCGTACGCATTAGTAGAGGCACAACGGCTTGATTGGATCCGAAATAACCAAGCTAAACTTCGTTCCCATTATCTGAGTGGGTTAGTGGATGCATTCCTACGTGGTGATTCTGATTTAGAAATGACTGGAAAACATGTGATTTTGGCTGCTTCCCACACAGGAAGTCCACGGTACAAGTATGAAAACTTCCAGGATGCTATGGCTATTTGTAGGTGGTTGGGCTACCCAGATTTATTTATTACCTTCACCTGTAATGCAAATTGGCCGGAAATCAAGTTTATGGTTGATTTGGTAACCGCAGATGGTCGGAAAGATGTCAATAGATCTGATATTATTGCTCGGGTCTTCAAGCTTAAACTGCAGCAATTAATGTCTGAGATAAGAGATAAGAAAATATTTGGGACTACCACTGAATGTAAGTCGTACATGCTCCATAATTGTTATTTTAGTTTTTATCAATACTTTTGTTTCATATGATTGAATTATTTTATGCAAGTTGTCATTTACCTAATAAGGTTTTGGAAGGCTCCAACTGCGGCCCCTACCCATTATTTTTTTCCGTTACATAGTCTGCCGCAATTTCTCATAATCAAGATTTATTTGTTGCCATATCTATTCAGCCATATATTCAGTGCGTGCTTTGTCATTCTGATTCCTTGCATAAAGGAGGGAAAATGGAAATTTTATTCAATTTACATTAAATTTTATTCCATAATATGAGTGGTAATCATACCACAAGGAAACCCATCTGCATATCATGATGAGTTGTGAATTCAGCCACGCAGCCTAATTTTTTAATGAATTCTAGAACCCCAATCCATTATATTTTTATGGTGATCAGTATGCCTTTTAATGTTGCATTTGAAGTGGGTATATATAAGCATAGCCCTCCAATTCCAGAGTCGGAGCTTTTGAATATGTTAATTATGATTTTGGTTTTCGTATTTTATCTATACTTAATACATATTGTATTTTGTTTGCAGTTGTGCTGGCAATCGAGTTTCAAAAGCGTGGCCTGCCCCATGCTCATTTGTTAGTCTTCCTAGCTTCGGAATGTAAACTAACTGGGCCGACGGCCATTGATTCAGTCATATCCGCAGAAATTCCAAACTCTGATATTGATCCAGAAGGCTATAGAGCTGTAACGGCATTTATGCTGCATGGTCCATGTGGTATTTTGGGCCGTAATGCTCCTTGCACAGAAGGTGGTGTGTGTACTAAACATTTTCCAAAGCCGTTTTGTGAGCAAACAACGATTGATGATAATGGTTTTGCCAAATATCGACGACGTGACAGTGGAATATCTTTTAAAGTTAACTCTGTGTCATTGGACAATCGTTTTGTCGTGCCCTACAATCGCTATTTATTATTGTGATTCGATGCACATATAAATGTTGAGTTCTGCAATAAATCCAGGTATCTTTTTCATACCACATATAATATTTATGATCGACATTACTTTTTTATTCCCTTCCATGTAAAGTGCCAAATTTGGTAGCTTTTGTTGTGGTTTTTTTATTGGTTTAAACGTATCAGTTTGGCTATTGCATTACTACTCATTAGTTTTGTTGTATCTGATCATTAATCAGCAGGAAGAATAAGACGGTTACTTAATAAGGAAGGTTTGTCTGGGTTGTCATTGCCCAGTAATGAACATGAAACCGCAAATCATGTATTTCCTCAGAAGTCAGCACGGTGGGGAACAAGGGGAAGGGAAAAACAAAGCAATGGGTTTAATATTGAGCCCTTGATGAAATTATGTTGTGATTTTCTGTTGTCATAATTCTTAAATTGTTATTAATTAAAAATATAAACAAATTCATGATATCATAATTGGAACATTATAGACTCACTGTAATAAATATAAAATCGTCCTCTGATTATTGTTCCCATGATGTAATTCACACTTTCTCCTGTATGCTAGCTGTATTTGTATTTTTCTAGATGTTCTTACCTGTTCATTTGTTTCCATTTTTTGTTTGACATTGTAGGGCAATCAAATATTTGTTCAAGTATATCAACAAACCACAAGATCGAGCAAAAGCTTCATTAGTTGACAATGAAACTAATACTGGAATTGAATTTGGTGCATCAAGTTCAAATCCCACACCACGTGTTGATGAGATAAAAGCATATCTTGATTGTCGTTATATCACATCTGGTAAAGCATGCTGGAGGTTGTTCAAGTTTCCATCAGTATTGCGCATGTCTTATCATCTTCCTGGTCATAATGTAGTTGTCTCAAGGCAGTATTCAAATCCTCAAGGTGTGCTCCAGTCTAAGCGTGCTCAAACCTCTATGCTGTTGGAATGGATGAAAATGAATAAGTTATTTCCAGAAGCAAGGAAATATACATTTGTAGAATTTCCTCAACATTATGTTTGGGATAAAACAAAGCAGGCGTGGCACAAGAGGAAATCCATGTTCAGTATTGGGCGGTTGTATTATTGTCATCCTTCGCCTACAAATGATAGGTTCTATCTGCGTATGCTACTACATATTGTTCGTGGTGCTGGTAGTTTTGAGGACATCAGGACAGTGAATGGAGTTTTGCATAAATCTTTTAAGGAAGCATGTTATGCGCATGGTCTATTGGCAGAAGATAATGAATGGAATGACTGTTTGGCTGAAGCGGCTATTTGGGCATCCGGTAAAAAGCTTAGAACTTTTTTTGTTACTATCATCAGCCTCTGTCAAGTTTCAGACATTAGGAAACTATGGGAGCGGAATTGGGCACTGTTATCTGATGATATTTTGTATGCCCGGCGGAAGGAACTAAATATGCCTACTTTAGAAATGTCTGATCTTCAGTTAAAGGAATGTTGTTTGCTGGAGATAGATAAATTGCTTGCAAGAAATTGCAAAACTCTATCTGATTTTCCTGGATTACCAGTTATCGATACTGGTAACATGTCATCTTCATCTAATCGATTGATCACTGCAGAACTTAATTACAATGCTGCAAGTCTTCGTGAGCAATTTGAAGGTATGATTTCCAAGCTCAATACCCAACAAAAAAATGCTTTTGATGAAATTACTGAATCGGTATATGCAGATAAGGGAAATGCATTCTTTATTGATGGATGTGGTGGGACAGGGAAGACCTTCTTATGGAAAGTCATTTGCTTGAAATTGCGATCGGAAAATAAGATTGTTCTATGTGTAGCTTCTTCTGGGATTGCAGCCCTTTTAATGGATGGGGGTCGAACAACTCATTCTCGATTTCACATTCCAGTAGACCTTGATGGTAGATCGACATGTCATATTGACCAGGGTAGTGAATTAGCAGAGCTCATTCAGCGTGCTTCATTGATTATTTGGGATGAAGTTGTTATGTCACACAAGCATGCAGTGGAAGCTGTAGATAAATCATTGCAGGATATTTTGCGGTTTCGGTATGAAAACAGTCAGGGGAAGCCCTTTGGAGGCCTTACAGTTGTTTTTGGAGGAGATTTTAGGCAAACTTTGCCTATAGTATTGAAAGCTTCACGAGGTGATATTGTGAACTCATCTATAAAGAGGTCTTACCTTTGGCCCCATTTGAGGGTAATTAAATTAGTTGAGAATATGAGGCTAGCACGATCTAATTGCTCTCCAGAGGAAACTGTTGAGATAACTACTTTCCAGAACTGGCTCTTGCAAGTAGGAGATGGAGTAGATTCAGATGTGTTTGGTGAGTCTTTGATTCGCATACCTCAGGAATTAGTAATTCCTCGACAGAGTGATCCTGTTATTGATATTGTCGCCTCTATATACAGTGATCTTAGTAGTCATGCAGGAGATCATAATTATTTAGTCAATCGAGCTATCTTGGCTCCACACCATGATATGGTTTCTGCAGTGAATGAGTATATTATAAGTCAATTTCCAGGAGATGCAGTGGCATATTTCAGCGCAGATTCTATTGAGATGGACCCTGGGAAGGAGGGAGTTGTGGATGCTGATTATTCTACCGAGTTTTTGAAAAACCTCAAGATTGGGAACTTTCCAGACCATCAGCTGGAACTGAAAGTTGGGTGTCCAGTCATTCTATTACGGAATATGGATCAAACTGTTGGCCTTTGTAATGGTACTAGAATGGTTGTGAAGACTTTGGGTAAATGGTTCATTGAGGTGGAGATTTTGACAGGTACCAATGTCGGTGATCGCGTCTTCCTCCCCAGATTGACATTATCAACCCATTACAAGAGTCTTAATTTCACCCTCATTAGAAAGCAATACCCTGTTGCTCTTTGTTTTGCCATGACTATTAACAAAAGTCAGGGTCAAACACTAGCCAATGTTGGTTTATGTCTTCAAAGACAAGTTTTCAGTCATGGTCAGCTATATGTTGCATTGTCAAGAGTTACTACAAGGCAAGGATTGAAGATTTTGAGTGCCAATGAGAATGGAGAGGAAGGCACTTCAATGGTGAACATAGTATTCCCAGAAATATTTGATTGATTTATATGAACTTCAATTCAGGTTTTACTTATGATTACATTTTATTTTTTTGATGGACAATTGTTAGGTGTGATGTTTGGCTATTTATTTTTTTGACCACAAATTCCCTAGCAATAACATTTTGGTATACGCTTTTGTATTCTTTCACAATTATTGCCTTTTACTTTTAAACAAAATTTGTTTATCTATCGTTTATTGAGCTATGTTAACTATCATCATGTAAAAAAAACTAATGATATCCATATGTAAAATATTCTAATGGATTTAAAAATACAACTTATCCAATGGACTATATGTTTTTAAGCATTGAGCTTATGTATCTGGCCACTGATGAAAAGAAAAGTTTGTACTCATAGATTACTCAAGAGATCTTACGATTTTAGGAAAACATTACTACATTTGTAGAAGTTACAATTCTGTTATTACCAATATTATATATACAATGACACTTTAACATCTTTAAAAGACTAAATTTTAAATGCTTAATGTTAAATGGAAAAATGGGCTTATTTCCTATGCGGCTCATGAATTAATGGGGCCCAGAGTTTTGGCAAAACCCATAGCAAATGACTACACATAGGCGGCCTGAGACATTCCAAATTCACTTTTCTAAATTGGGCCTGTGGGGGTTTTTTTTTTTGTTTGGGCGGCTTCCTAGATGCATTGGCAGCGAGTTCCAACTCTACAGTCTAGAGTACAACAATTTAAAAGGAATTAACAAAGAGCAAGGAAGGTGACAGTAAACAAAGAGCAAAATTATATGATGATCAAAATATGGTTATATGAAGTACCACCTCAAAAGGATAATAAACTTACAAAAAATATTTGCGTTCACATATCCATTACGCGGTTAGATAATTAGAGATTACAAAGAGGTGGACCATTACTAACATTAATCCGATTATATTAATAATACCCTATGCTACTTAGTTATCTAAAGCCGGGAACAACTTAACCAAGAAGAGATCAAGATGATTCCCCACGTCGTTCCAAGGTCCGAATGTGACCAAGACCTTATATGGCGTCTCACCAATCATGTTGAGTAGTGTAACGTACTCCGCATCTTCAATCTCATCAGGACTAACAACAGAAGACATGATTCTCCGTAAGTAAGCTGATGGGAATACGACCTCAACATCGGTGATGTCATCTTCAATTGTCAAGTGAATCAAGTATATGCTGGATGCCTCACACCAAGATCTCCTCAATTCTGTGACCACGCCAGAGAAAATGTATGACTTGCCCTGATACAACCCAAAACATAAGGAGTTCAAAATAAGACCAAATTAGATGCAAATTCTTGAGATAAAAGATAGATAAGGATAGATAAAAAACATGTTATCTTATTCACCTGATTACCAACATCCAATTGCATAGGGATAAGATCTATAGTTTCCACAGTGTCCCAAATTGCTACGGCAATTTGATAGTTCAGATTTGTAACGAAGTCTCCCATGGAAAAAACCTATAATTTAGATTAGTAGCAATATTAGCAACTATATCGACAAATGTTAGAGGTGTAAAACTAATCAACTAATTATGTAAAACCGAATATACACAAACAATAGCAAACCAATACATGAATGTGTCAATCCTTCGATGTATTTTACAAGTGGACCTATATTTGACTTCTTTTGACGGTTTCTTCTTTTATTTTTAATTGGAATTTTTCCACTCAACTCTACTACGTATTATACAAACATACAAAGTTTAGTTGGACTGCAAGACACACTATGTAATCAGAACCAACCTAAATAATTTTGACATATATGTCCTAAACTATGGATCAATGCTATGCTAAAATCCAAGAAAGAACTATTACTCATGTCCATAAATTGAATAGACAAACCGCATTAGTTCAGAAAGGATGGATTCTAACTCACCTGTGGAGGTTGCAACTATTTCCTTGGAGTCTCGAACTAAAAAAAAATTCTGAATGCTAAGATTGTAGTAGATCTGGAGAAACCTAATTTGAAGGCTAGCAAGCGAATGTAATTTATGAGTGGGCTGGAAAAATTGGTTGAAGTTGTTGATGAGAGGAAAGGGCAGATTTTGCCGAGGTAGGGTTTTAGAAATTACCTCCTAGAGATGCTGAGATAGGACTAACGTCGATCAGGCAGAGAGAAGGACTGGAAAATGAGTGCATGCACTGGATTGGCTGTCCATTTGCTTTGTTCGTCGCAGAGTGAGCAGAGCAGCGGAAGGCGTAAGGGAGGAAGGGAGTTGAAACGTCTTCGGCTGGGTTTTTACGAGGTAGGACTTTAGAACTTACCTCCTGGAGATGTAGAGATGGAACTAATGTCGGTCAGGCAGAGAGGGCTGGAACATGAGTGCATGCAATGGCTTGGTTGTACAATTGGTTTTTTCGCCGGCGAGTGAATAGTGACGTGGTGACTCGGTGCCGTTGTTGGAGTCCGCGCGAGCGGTGAATTGACGGCAGGATTGTTCGAAGAGGGAGAAGGAGCGAGAGTTGTGGGAGCGTAGGGTTTTGTGGAGGGAGAGGGAAGAAGGAGAAGAAGAAGATGGAGGGTTGGGGATGTGGATGGTCAGGTTTCTGTTGAGGGACTGGAGGGTAGGTGAGAGCGATGGAAGAGGGAAGGGAAGAAGGGAGTTAAATCGTCTTCGGGTGGGTGGGGGGTTTTTTTTTCTTACTAAGTTTTTTGTTTTTGTTTGATCCAAACGTGACTAGGGCTGTCCATTTGGTTTGGGTTTTTTGGTTTTAACCAAAACCAAACCAATTGGAAAGCTAATGGTTTCAGTTTTTTGGTTTTAAACCAATAAGCAACTTAATGGTTTTGGTTTGGTTAAACCCGAAAAACCAATAGAAACCATTAAGAATAAAATTATTCATCACCAATTTTTTGTTGTTGTTGTTTCTTTTGACACGCATGCCAACCAATAATTTGGTATTATTATTATTACTTTTTCGTTGATTTCAATTTGTTATTTAGAGATGCTGACGTGGAAGCCTTATTTTTGTTTATGCCTAATGTTGCAGGGGTTGAATTCCAAAAACCCTTTACTCTGAGAAAAACGTCATTGGGATGAATCCATTGCACCATCCCAATTAAATCTTGCCGTGTGTTAAATATAAATTAACGAAAGATAATTTCTTTTATTATAGTCTACTTGATCAATAAAAATCAAATGATAAATGAATTGGCAGAAAAGTGCCAAAGCCCATTTCACTCTCCCAAATTTTATTGCCGCCAGTGGAAGGGGAAAAGTTCAGTTTAGGATATGTGATTTTGTCTTTATACTTCTCTAAGGTAGATAGATATATAAATGGACCCATTCTAAATAACCAAGTCAAAAACATATTTTACATGGGCCTGTTACACATTACAGGCCATCTACAGCCCACAACAAGATCTCATATGTGAATTTCGTTTCGCAAAACAACAGTGGAGTAGGTTTCGGTCCACATGTTGAAGCTAAATCGACTACCACCGTCGACTCACATCTCTCCCAACCTTTCCGGTGGCCATTTATAATATCATCACACGCCCCACCGCCATTCTGAACGCCAGGCGCAGCCACCTAGCTGTTTACGAATCAAGCTCGCCTGTAGATAGGGATTTCAATTGTTGCCGGAACCGGGAACAACACAATCCCTCCAGTTGATTGTTTTCACCTTTCTAAATTGGGCCTGGGGGGGGGGGTTTGTTTTTTTTTTTTTTGGGCGGCTTCCTAGCAGCATTGGCAGCGAGTTCCAACCCTAGAGGCTAGAGCACTACAAAAAATTTCCGGCGCTACCATTGCCTTTCACCGGCGAGCGAATTGCGACCACAGTCTCGGATCCCCGTCGGCAGCTATCGCTTATCTGAGGATGACGCTAGCTACCCGGTCTTCCCCATGCGGAACACCTGCCCCAAATATCCATTTCCCCATATCCCTAATTGGAAGAAGCTACCAATTGCCCAGACTACATCCACCACGAACATTGCAGTTCAATTCAACCGGAAGCAGATTGGAAGATGGTTCCCACCTGGAATCAGACGTCACGCAGTCAAATCCTCAGCTCCGAATGTGGCCCTCTTTGCGGCGGCAGCGGGGAACAAAAGGAACCGAGCTGCTTTTCAATCCGAGTTACTCCTTGAACATGGACGGTAATTTCTACTGGCTCTGTTTTGGCGGGATGTTCGGTCCTTGGGAAATTTACATTGGATTATAACTGACACATTTGAATTTTTCCCTCGATTTCCATCTCCAGCTCTACATCCCCTTAATAAGCAGCTCACGTTGGTGTAGCAGTTACCTTCCGAAGATGTTGCTGTTGCTTGCCAACTTGGGGTAATTGGTAACTGCCCCAACTGGAATCCACATATATATACCTTCTCTAAATCTCTCGACTCATTTTAGATTTCAGTGGTCACTTGCTAAAGCCCGCCAGGTAACTTCTTCTTCGCAGAATTTTTTTCCCACTTCATTCCTCCATCAAACCAACTTCCTATTCCTACACTATAACTAAGTGCTTATGTATTTTGGTAGCTACACCATGGCATTCAATGGCATCCGAGATCTTGAGTCCGAGAAACAACTCTGGTCAGGTCATTGTCGCGTCTCCAGGGCATGGTTGGGTGTCAATGTGACGACTGATAAAGTCATGCATTTCGATCTCATCTTGATGGATGCCAAGGTACGGCTGTGCTTAACATTAACTTGAGTTGCGTCACATATCATCCAGTCTGTCTTACTTCGTCTCTCTAAATCCCCAGGGAAATGATATATGGGTGCATATCCCACCAGTGCTGCAAGACCACTTCAAACGATTGCTGCAGGAACAGCAGGTCTACAACATTAAAAACTTTGAGCTTCACACGACCCAACTGAAATATCGCCCCATTGCCAATACATATATCATGTCGTTCTCCCGGAAGACTACTGTTGAGCATGTTCCTGATGTCCCTTCCATTCCTGCCTTCAAATTCAGTTTCCTCAAAGCAAGTGACATGGCATCTAAATTGAATGATGTGGTCGTCCTCTCAGGTTACAACCTCAATTTATTCAGTGGTTGATTTCCTTTCTGTGCTTGCTTGCGGCTAATATCCATTCACTTTTCTTTGTATAGATGTTGTTGGGCAAGTAGTACAGCACTCGGATGCCATCAAGACAACGAATCTTGCTAGGAAAACCATTCGGAAGGAGCTTCAACTGAAACTAATTGAGTAAGAGCTATCTTTACTACGACTGTATCAATATGAATTTGGAGTTACATGAATGATTGATGATTGCTTGGGTACAACGTTGTACTTTTTCTAGGCAGTATAAATTTAGATCATAGGTTATTCAGCCTCTTATCATATACATTCATATGCGTCACTTCATTGTATGGTGTTCATTTACATCCATTCTCAGGCATTACTTATGTTCTCAAACCTAAGCCTACGTTGTTTTACAGAGGGGATGTTGTCAAAGTTATTATCTGGGGAAGAGTTGTAGCTGAATTTGATAAGTTGATCAAACCTGGTGATGATGAACAAGTCATACTGGTTGTAACTGCTGTTTCTGTCAAACCCTTCCTAGGTACAAAATTTGTTTACACTGTGCTGCATTTGAGATATATGGGTGACTGATCAGTAGGAACTACATCAATTTACTTTTTCAGGTGAACTTTGCTTTAATTCTTCGGGTTCAACAGTGTTGTGTCCCAACCTTGATATCCCAGAAGTAAAGGCTTTCACAACCAGGTATTATCTTTTAATTGCTAATGAATATCTGAACCATACTGTTGAACCAATGTCAAATTAACATATTTATTTCTTTTGAAAAAGGAATGTGCAACCACAGCAGCCTGTGTTTGTTGAATTACCCCCACCCCCCTTCATTCCTAATATTACTCTATCGGAATTGCTGGAACTTCAATTGGACCCTGATAATGAGGTTAGATTATGGTGTTTTCTCTAATTTTACATTATGGTGTTTTCTCTAATCTATACTCCAATATTAATTCACTTCGACTACAACTAGGAATGTGTGTATGCTGTCGACTGCAAAGTCGTAGGAATCAAGCCATTTTGGTGTTACATGGGCTGTCCAACCTGTGTCCTTAAACCCATAGAAATCATGGAGAATACTACTGTGTCAAATGCAACAAGCCAACACCAACAAGAGCTGCCAAGTAAATACCATATCATTGAGTTCCAAAATAAATTCCATCAGACCCTTGAATTATAAACTTCATTGAATATGCTTACTTTCCATTTCATGCCTTTCCAGATATCGTATACAGCTTGATGTTGAAAGCAATTCTGTGCCAGCTACCTATATCATCTTTGAGTATGAAGCAAAACGCTTCTTTGGTGTCAGTTGTAATGACCTTTTCAATAGGACGGGTCAAAACAATGAGGTACCCCCTCCAGATCTACTCCAAATAGTTGGTGTCACCAAACTATTTCATGTCAAGTTCAAGATAAATCTCTACAGTGATTCACAAGCTGATTTCACTGTCTTAAAAATCTTGGAACCCACAGAACAGGTGAGCTACTCATTAGACCTTCCAGACCTATAACTCTGATATAATGTTTTGTGTACAATGACTAGGACACATGTTTGCATGACCTGATTCGTACTTGATTAATAATAGCTTTCATTGAATCCTTTTAAATTCCTATTACTAATTGTTTCTACTTTCCACCACTTCGAATCTCAGTCTCCAGCTTCTGTTCTTCACAAAGATGCCTCATGTTCATCAATTACCAGTGGAGTTGAGTCCTCCCAAACTTCATCTCAACATTCCATCCCAAATCCAGCACATCAAGAGGCAGACAAAGGCGTTTCTGTTGATATCACACCTGATAATAAACTGAAACGAAAGATGCACCCAGAGTGATATCTGAGGGTTGGAACTTTATGTCACCAATATCCTATTAGTAGTTCCACTTTGATTCTGTAGAAGAACAGTTCAAATTCCTTTTGTTGCTAGACTGCTGGGTGTTTGTCGAAACTGTTTACTGGTTTTCCTTTTTTCCCGTTTGTTGTGTTGCACATTGACAATGGGTCGTTGTGCCCTACAAGGATTGATGGATTTCAATATAAGTACCTATTTTGTTGGCTGCAAAAACAGTAGTTGAGGAGCTGGTCGATACAAGTGATATAAAAAAATACAATGTCACATTCTTGAACTCTACCGAATTCCAAACCGCATACGTGAACGATCAATATTTGGCAAATTCAATTGCTTTATCACATCCTTTGACAAATAATGAATTAAACACATCTTTATTTTCATCATGCCTTTCTTACACGTTTTTTCTCTCCTATGTTTTTATCTCAGCATCCATTACATGCTCATACAATGGGCCCCTTTATCCCGCGCTCTCTTAAACCAGCAAACAATCAATTTAATTAACTTGCGGATCTTCATTCCAGTTGTGGCATCATGTCTGACGCTGCTATATCACAACTATTACCAACCCTACAATCAAAGCGTCGGCTGCAGGTTCATATTCTGCGTGTATGCCCATGTAAGCCTGAATATAATCAATAAAATATAGTGAATTAGAAGTTATTTTCGCATAAAATGAAAGGATGGGCTTTGCTTTCAGATTTCAATGCGGGAACAACTATACTCATGCCAATTCATCATCAAATTTCAAATGAAACATATTGAATGACATTTCAGAGTTCAATCCAGTACAATTAAACAACTTTGACATCACCAAAGATCCTTTTCATTTTGGAGTATAAGGAAAAGAAATGTTAATAGTTACTAATCCAACTCTGACCAGGTAATTAGCATCAATGAAAGGATCATTGACTGCTTCCATTTTCACAGCATGCCTAGATCAATGTTGCCATATGCAGAACCATACTTATGATTCGACCAAACCCTGCATTAGACCAGTCACACTATTAGTCAGAATCCAGACAAGTCTTAGGGGAAAAAATGTTAATAGTTACTAAGCCGATGCTTACTATGTACTGCTACTTTCTTTGACCAACATGGCCTGTCACTTTCCTATTAAAATATATTATAAATACAAATAATACGTCCCTAACTGCCATGATCACCACGTTCTTCAACTATGCCACTCATTCTCAAGCTTAAACCAACTTCCTTTCCTGCAAGGCTATATAAAGAACATTTCCAGCCCGTGAAAAAGGTTTGTTGCCATCCAAAATACTGAATCTTTTTCAGCGTGCGGTATCAGTGATGGCTCTCCGCAATTTATCCCAATTGAACCTCCATGATGATGACTAGGCTGTTCGCGTCAGGCTCCTGCGTTTATGGCATACAATGAGGCCTGATGGTGTAACACTTGACCAAATCCACATATTGTTTCTCGACAACCAGGTACTTTGATTTTCTAAGCCTTCTATTCTTTACATTAGTGAGAAGTACACTATTCAATACTAAAAATACTCAAAGATTTTTTACTGTGACTTTTAGGGAACAGAGATGCAGGCCTTAGTTGATATTCTTAATGTTCAGTTGTTTGCTCCTGTTCTTCACGTGGGAAGGATCTATTTCTTGAGCAACTTTTTGGTCCAAGAATATGATGATACTTATAGAGTTTCTCCTGCAACTATCCGAATTCGCTTTCATAATGATACGGTGATTGAGGAACTCCAGAATGCAGCCGACATACCAACATATAGCTTTCGGTTTTTGGCTGCTCATGATCTTCCCTTTGCTGTCCATAACCATGAATATTTGTCTGGTATTTCTAATTCAAAAGAAAGCTTTATTTGGCCAGTTTGGTTTTCATATTGTGTTCCTAACGATATGTTTGGGATCAGATTTAATTGGGGAGGTTGAAACTGTTGAACAAGAAGAGGTCCTGTTCGAAGATGCTGCTATTTTAAGGCGAAAGGGAGTGCAGCTTAAATTGATTGAGTCAGTTGGTTGCTGTTTTGTATAGGCTACATTTGAAGTGTGCTTACCGTATGCAGACCATTCATTCTTCTCTTTCTTTTTTACATGTTAGGGGACCTATAGTTGATGTCGTCTTATGGGATGATCTAATTGACGAATTTCAAGCTGTGACACCTAATGATCCTTTACCAGGAACCGTAGTTGTCTTCACTTCCGTTGTTGTCCGCCACTTCGCAGGTCTTTTACATGGTTTTCAGTCTAATTTTCCAAGCTGTTCTTTTAGTTTATATTAGTAGTTATTGAGTTTCTAGATGTTATGGTTTTAGGGGAAGAATATTGTGTGGGCTCAAATGCAACTAAAGTATACTGCAACTTGCACTATCCTCACGTGCACCCCCTGCTTGATAAGTAAGTATTTAACCTTTGCTCAATAGAATCAGTTCTTTTATTATTCTTTTTCTCATGTTTTGGAATTATTTTTTCTTGATTTACAGTATAGAAAATGTCCCGCTGGCCATTGACTACACGTTGGAGGATGCTATATGGTTAAGTGACATATGTTCCATTTCGGAACTGAATCTATACAAGACTGACTTCAACAACCAGGTAGTTTATATGTACACTCGGTCAAATCCTACAAAAATTTCCAAAGTCATATTTTGCTCCCATTGAATATCATAATTATTGGCCTGGACAACATGGTTGGATTTCACTGTGTCTCTAATGCTCTAACTTGACCAATGAAATATCAACTATCCTCTTACCATTCCCAAATGTAAGCTTTCATGTGGTTCATATTACAGGGGAATTTGTACCTTACTACTGCAACAGTCAAGGATGTGACTGTTTTTTGGTCAAGTGTGCATCTCAAGTTTATGGTGAGGTTGACTGTTGCTACTGGACCTCATGAGGCTTCTATCATGTTTACGACTACCAAGTTCCGTTGGATAGCAAGCCGTATCATTGAGGCCACAGACAAGTAATGGACCAATGACTTCAGGACTCTCCTAGCTGCTCTCAGGGGTAATTCATTGAAGTTTATGATTGAATTCGGAGATTTCAACGGCCAGACCAATGAGTTTGATTTGGTTCTTCGCAAATTATTCTGGTAGAGGGTGTGAAGTATTTGAACAGTGCTTTATTTCAAAGATAATTTCTGCAGATTTGTTCCAATTATGGATGTTGAACTCTTTGCCCGCATAGATTATTAATTAGCTGCTCCATCTATCTCCTGTGGTTTTTAGCTAATTGAAGTATTGATCATGTTAAAAGATACTTGGTTAGTGAATTTAATCTTCCTACTTATATCCAGGAATGTTTCTGCTACTATTATTATACACCAGACCTTTTTCTTTATCAATCAAAAACACTACTCAATTAAACCAAAGAAGTTTGAAACTTACCTTCCACAATTCCAGCTTTTCTCCTGCTGCAAACGGTTTTCCTTAGGCTACTTTCGGATCCTCATCTTCTGCAGCATTCGCTCGATAAATTCCGAGTTCGTTTAATTGAACATTGACCTAAGAATGAAAGCCAAATATAGTTACCTGGAACTTGAATGAATCAATTCCTGGGTCTTTTTGAGATCTTGCTTATTCCTATCTCTCCAAAGATGTCGACGGGCCAAGGGAAAAGCAGTCAATTCGACGGGTTGTTGGAGGAACTCACGCCCCAAATCCTGTCCAAGTTGCCGACACCCTCCACCGTCTTCCGAAGCTGCTGCGTCACCGACATCATCGTTACCAACATCAATCGTCGTTGGTTCTCGCTGCCAGGAGAAGCCGTGGCATCGCCAATCTGTCCGTTGAAGCTCCATTCGAGGAGACCAGATAAGAGACAGGACGTCTTGAGCTGGTGATTTCACCGTTAGAGCAGGCAAGCTAGAGATCCAAATCGGGGACCCTTTCCTCTTCCTCTACGATAATTAGAGCCACAAAATTAAAATGTCAGAACCCTAAATCATAAGAAAGTACCAATAATTCGACATGCAAACTAACTAACCAGATCTTACCTTCATCATCGTCAGTTCTATAAGCTGTCCCGCTATCGCAACTCAGGCGAGGAGATGAGATAAGAGAGAAGAATTCCCAATCTGACGGCTCCGCTAACAGAGCAGGCGGACTGGGGGTACGTTGTCAGAATAATAATGTTTACTTTTTTGGTTCCAACAATGAGTTCCATTTCAGAGAGTGTTCTGTTTTTTTTTTTTATACTCTAATGGTTAAATTTCAATTACCATATTCAGATGCCAGTTTGTGTTGGGCGAATTTGGTATTTCTACTTACATTTTTCTGGTCATCTCATGGACCATTCTTGCAACACATTACCAATGTAGTGCTTATTATTATGGTTGCAAGATCTTATTATTATGTTTGCAAGATTATAACCCAATTATTTAATTTCAGCTTCCCTTATAAATACTATAACTTATCAATTTGTAACTGTAAGTTAACAAAACAAATTATACGTTTTCAATTAAGTTTATCTCATATATCATTCATGCAACACATTACCAATGTGATGCTTATTATTATGTTCCCAAGATTACATCCCACTTATTAAATTTCAGCTGCTCTTATAAACACTTTAACCGAACAATTTTTAAATTAAAATGACCAAAAATTAATTCATTTTCATTTGACTTCATGTTCCAACGTTTGTCAAATGATACGCTTATGTTTAGTTTACCCGCCCAACGGGCCGGGCCCTGCGCTAGTCATTTATGTATGCAAGAAGCAGTCACAAGGGTTGTTACCGGAATGGTGGTGTCTCTATACAGGTTCAGAGATTTCGCATTCTGCAAACCCCGGAACAGGTTGATCAACTGCAGCGCTACGCATTCCTTGTCCTCCTCGTCGAAACGCAATTTCCCATGGAGACCGATATCAGCATGATCAAGAGAAGGAAGGCTCAAATTGGAGTAATACAACCATTCAACGTCGTCCCAGATACCGAAGAATTTGAGCTTCGGGGCATCTATTTCGATGCGGTAAAACTTCACAGTGTGCAGTTTCAGACTAAGCAACTCGAGCCCGTGTATCTTCATAAGACCGGGATGATCATTAATCTCAGGGAAGAGGAAATCGCCGAGCAAATCACGGAGGCTCAAATGCTTGAGACAAGGAAAGTTGGAGAAAGGTTCAAGAACCTCTTCTTCACCGCAAGCCACCAGACAAGTCCACAAATCCAAACTAGTCAGCATCCGAAACCCAGGAGACCCAAACCCGCTATCAATCTCAAAACCTTCCAATTCTAGGGTTTCGAGATTGCAATTCGAGGAGGAGGTGGCCGAGCCAAACAAATCAGAGAACCTGTAAATGTCAGGGGATATAACGTCATTCGCATTGTCAATCACCAGATGCCGAGCATCGTGGGACAAGGCGTATTGGATTACCCTAATCACCAGAGAATCGTCCCTGCCATCGGACCTCCGCTCACCGTCTGCAAACTTCACCTTGCGCAGATTGAGGGGATAGCGAAGGGACAGAACATTCCCCACGTACCGGTGGAAGCTCGAGTAACGCTGGAAGGAGTGCTGGCTGAAGTCCAGAACAGGGACGTGTTTCCAGGCGGACCTCCATGATCGTGACAACACCGAGGTTTGAACGGCGGATCTCGTGGCGAGGAAGGAAAGGATGTGATGGATAATGGGTTCCGGAAGACGGCTCAACCTGTCACGGCGCCTTTCTTTCCCGGCCTTCCTTTTCTTGTTCATCGGCTTGTGTTTCTCTGCCAGTTAGGGGCGGAAAAGTTAAACTGCTCACAGGGTATTTTGTGAGTAGATACTCACTGACCCATGAGCCGAGAGGAGAGAGAAAAACCCCACTTTTTAGGCGAGCCGAGAATTTGGGCGGAGGAAGTGGGCGGGTTTTGGGCGGGAGGTGGACAGATTTTTGGGGCGGCCGAAATTTTGGGCGGGAAACTTGGTTTTTGATGGAATAATCGGGTCTGGGCTTGCAGCCTAGGAAGGGCTGCCCGCCGAGGGCCCATGGGCCGAAGGCTCATAAAACAATTTTTTGGTCCGATATTGACATTACCTGACAGGATATGTTTTTGTAAAAGGACGAATATTGGTATGAGATTATGAGATATTAGTCTGGGTTTTACAGGTATTTGTTGACATGTGTTGGACTTGTTTTTCATTCACTTTAGCAAGTACGCAGAACATTTCTTTGCCTTTCTTTGATATTAGTCTACTTAAATTTTGGATATTTGTCAGCGTTGTCCGGATATTTATATGCTATTGTTAAATATTACTTTGTTTAGTTGAGATATTAATATTGGTTTGAGTGGATATTAGTCTGGGCACTAAACTCTTTCTCGTGCTTTGTAAATGTAGTTTGTTGGCTGAAAAAAGACGCAAGGAGACTGAGTCAGACTACAATGGGAAACAATCGGTTCCTTATAATATGATGGACATGACCTGACAGGATATGTTTTTGTAAAAGGACGAATATTGGTATGAGATTATGAGATATTAGTCTGGGTTTTACAGGTATTTGTTGACATGTGTTGGACTTGTTTTTCATTCACTTTAGCAAGTACGCAAAACATTTCTTTGCCTTTCTTTGATATTAGTCTACTTAAATTTTGGATATTTGTCAGCGTTGTCCGGATATTTATATGCTATTGATAAATATTACTTTGTTTAGTTGAGATTCTTTGATATTAGTCTACTTAAATTTTGGATATTTGTCAGCGTTGTCCGGATATTTATATGCTATTGTTAAATATTACTTTGTTTAGTTGAGATATTAATATTGGTTTGAGTGGATATTAGTCTGGGCACTAAACTCTTTCTCGTGCTTTGTAAATGTAGTTTGTTGGCTGAAAAAAGACGCAAGGAGACTGAGTCAGACTACAATGGGAAACAATCGGTTCCTTATAATATGATGGAGGATAGCCCGTTCCTACAACATGCGGCAAATGTCTTTACTCCTAACATCTTCAATCGGATACAAAATCAGTATTTGAAAACTGAACCCTATCTAAAGGTCTTTACTCCTTGTGCACGTACTTGCGCTGCGACTTCAGCATCTTCTTTTTCCTCATCCTCCTCTGGCTGTGGCGGTGGTGACGGCGATGGATTTCGTCGATGTCTCTTCACGTTCGTTTTATCCCTGCACGTACAAATATCCAGATATATCAAACAATTATCCAAGCAATTCACAACAGATATCATGCTGGTTAAAAACCAATATCCAAATATATCAAACAATTATCCAGGGAAATCACAACTGATATCATGCTGACCAAAAACCAATATCCAGATATATCAAACAATTATCCAAGCAATTCACAACAGATATCATGTTGGTTAAAAACCAATATCTAGATATATCAAACAATTATCCAGGGAAATCACAACTGATATCATGCTGACCAAAAACCAATATCCAGATCAATTTTTTGGGCCGATATTGACATGACCTGACAGGATATGTTTTTGTAAAAGGACGAATATTGGTATGACATTATGAGATACTAGTCTGGGTTTTACAGATATTTGTTGACATGTGTTGGCATAATATCAATTCCTAATTCCCTTAAGTTTTTTTTTTACACTCGTTCAGTTATGCATTGTCATTAATAGTTGTCTTGTGCAGGGATGTTTGTAGGTTTTCGTCGTCGATGGTGTTCCTTATGGTTGGATATTTGTCAGCGTTGTCCGGATATTTATATGCTATTGTTAAATATTACTTTGTTTAGTTGAGATATTAATATTGGTTTGAGTGGATATTAGTCTGGGCACTAAACTCTTTCTCGTGCTTTGTAAATGTAGTTTGTTGGCTGAAAAAAGACGCAAGGAGACTGAGTCAGACTACAATGGGAAACAATCGGTTCCTTATAATATGATGGAGGATAGCCCGTTCCTACAACATGCGGCAAAGGTCTTTACTCCTAACATCTTCAATCGGATACAAAATCAGTATTTGAAAACTGAACCCTATCTAAAGGTATTTACTCCTTGTGCACGTACTTGCGCTGCAACTTCAGCATCTTCTTTTTTCTCATCCTCCTCTGGCTGTGGCGGTGGTGACGGCGGTGGATTTCGTCGATGTCTCTTCACGTTCGTTTTATCCCTGCACGTACAAATATCCAGATATATCAAACAATTATCCAAGCAATTCACAACAGATATCATGCTGACCAAAAACCAATATCCAGATATATCAAACAATTATCCAAGGAAATCACAACAGATATCATGCTGACCAAAAATCAATATCCAGATACATCAAACAATTATCCAGGCAAGTCACAACTGATATCATGATGATCAAAAACCAATATCCACATATATCAAACAATTATTCAGGCAAGTCACAAATGATATCATGCTGATCAAAAACCAATATTCAGATATATCAAACAATTATCCAGGCAAGTTACAAATGATATCATGCTGATAAAAACCAATATCCAGATATATCAAACAATTATCCAGGCAAGTCAGAACTCATATCATGTTGATTAAAAACCAATATCCATATATATCAAACAATTATCCAGGCAAGTCAGAACTCATATCATGCTGAGTAAAAACCAATATCCAGATATATCAAAGAAACAATCCAAGCAAAATACAATGGATATCCATAATCAAAATAAATCATATCGGAACGCACACAAAACAGGCGGTGGTGATGGCTGTCGTGGAGTCGGTCGACTGTTTCCTCTTGGTTGTTTTAGTCCTTGCCATTGATAAATCTCTGCACATACAAATACCCAGATCCTATCAAACAACTATCCAAGAAAGTCATAACTGATATCATGCTCAAACAAAACCAATATCAAGATACATTAAACAAGAACCCAGGCAATAAACAACGGATATCCAGAAGGAACAGAATGCATATCTTGCCGAACAGAACTAATATCGGAAGGAACACAAAGCAAATCCACAAAACCCAGAAATAACATCCACAGAAGAACGAACTCATATCCAGTGACATATAAGTTACCACAAAATAAATATTTCACCCACGAACCCAAAAGACAAATCCACAAATGGAAAACCCGATCGTAGCCATGAAACCCTAACTCAAATATGTCCAAACGAAAATGAATATTCATGAACAAAGTATAATTAAACCCAAAAGACAAATCCACAAAAGGAAAACCCGGATCAAGTCGTAGGCGTGAAACCCCACCCTTCTTCGCCGCCGATTCGTCTGCAAAGTCGCCGCCGTCAACACAAGCTTCGTCGCCGTTCGTCGCCGCCGATTCGTCTGCAAAGTCGCCCCCGATTCTCGCCGCCGCTTTGCTCGCCGCCGCAACACTGGTTCGCCGCCGCTTCGCTTGCTTCTTCGTCGTTTTTGTGAGAGGAGGAAAGTGAGAGAGAGGGGAAAAGTGGGAGAGAGGGGAGTCAAAATGGTTCTGGGTTCTGGCGGAGAAACTAAATTGGGGAAAGTGGGAGAGTGTAACATCCCGTTCCGGCAAAACCCATATTTTCGATCGCTAGAAAGTTCGCGATTTAAAATCAAGCGTTTTAACAGTATTTCGGCACTATTTCGACAAAAATCGGATTATCAATCGATCGGATAAGTATACGTATTAATTATATATATATATAACCTCCTGTCCATTTAATTCATATCATCATCATCTATTCCATTTTCCACCGAGAGGCAAAAACCAGAGCGAGCGGAGAGGCGCACAGGGCATCGCGAGGGGAGATTCCCAAGCTCGATTCTTGAGCTACACTGATCCAAAAATCCCGTAAGTAATGCCTAATTCATCTATACATCATGATTTATCGATTTAGAGCTTTAAAACGAGATTTTGGTTCAGGAATTTCTTGAATTCCCGATAAGCCAAATTAGGGTTTCGGAGTATCCGAAAGCCGGATTGAGCCCAAATTTCAAATACGAGCTTCCTGCAGCGAGGTAATCAATCCTCTAGTTCTAATCCCTGAATTTCGGCTATTATTTAGGCCGGGGTCCAAACCGCTGAATTTAGCTCCGGCCAGGGTTTGATGTGTTTTTATCAAGAATTTGACCCGGAGCCTATAACGAATATTGACGGCGATACTGCAGGGGATATTAGGACGGTCTCGGATTTTAATTCGGGGTTCGTTCGTGAAATTGACGTTTTAATACGGGAAGCTTAAACCGGTGTTTGAACGACCAGAACTGGTGAGGGATTAGCACGGCATACCGGGTTTGTCGTATTACGATAATTATATTGATGCTTAGAATTGACCTAGGTGAACTAGAATGGCATGATTAGGGGTGTATGAACTTTTGTGCGATATGTTGAACCCTGGATTGCTGTATGATATTATTGACTTGCCCTAATCGATATGAACCATGTTTATGCTGATGATTTCGTATATGTTGCAAATTGTGGGCTTGACTGTTGATTTGCCTTATGATGGTTCGAAAAGGTGATTGGGTATGACATTCATGATTGATGTATTTGGATGTACAAGTGGGAAAATATATATCTCATGGTGATATTATGATATTTAAGGAGGATGACTTGCACGAGGGTTTATCCCGATGAAGTGCAATTATACGACTCCTGGTTTACCTATGTTGAGCCAATTATGGCCAGGTCAAGTACATGTGCAAGTAATGAATTATGATTAAGCAAGATGAGATATGAATCATGTATAAGGATACCAAATATGAGTGTTGTGGTCTCACGGTCAACTACATAGTAATTAGGGCTCCCTATGCTATTACTCTATTATGGTATGTATGATAGTCACACCTCTCAGGTGGTGGTGACTGAAGAATTCTTACGAGATATGACCACACCCAGAGCGGTGTCGGGGTATGACTACACCCATAGTGGTGTGGGGTATGTATGACCACATCCGACGGGATGTTGGGGTATGTATGACTACATCCGACGGGATGTGGGGTATGTTTCCCGGGAGAGTTATTAGCATGGGAGTAGCCAGGCGCCTATAAGTAAAACATGATAAGATGCATATGCATAAGTCAAGGTGGTTGAGTCTTTTGCCCATTGGGACATGAGGATGGCTGAGGTCCGATCCTAGTGTTTTGGCTTGATTTCTAGATGTATGGTAGGGGTATGCTTTGTTATGAACTCACGATGCTATGATTATCTCACTCAGCTATGAGCTGACCCTCTTTTATTCTTCTTCTCTGCTTATGCCATGTGTAAGTAGATCATCAGCAGCAGCAGTAGATAGGTGTTAGGTGGGAGAGGAGCTAGAGTTGAAGTCAAGATGAGGTATTGTCTTCAACTATTTTGTGCTTGGACTATTACTCGGGATTTTGGCCAGTGATCCACACCTTTTTGTAAAAATGTTTTGAGAACGTTTTTCATGTGCATACTAGCTTCTGATGTAGTGTGATATATCCACATGTGTGGAAAGTTGATGATATGTGTATATTTATGTGATTGTGTAAGTTATGACGACTATGATATGTATTAGTAAGGTATGCAGTTGTGGAGTATGAAACTGTGACTATGGCTATGAAAAGCCAATGCATATGGCAGTGAGTGTATATGTTTGTCTATGAATGCATAGATTTAGATGAATTATTTTGCAGGATCAGATGGAATAACTGTTAGCCCATTACGCGAGTAATTCATGTCGAAATTTTATTTGGGTAAATTTTGATAATTAATGTAACACCCGAGATAAATTCCGCTGCAATTGTATGAACAATATGATTAGGTAATACGTACAGGGTAGGGTGTTACAGCTTGGTATCAGAGCTGGTTTGTTTTCTGCATTATGGGTATGTTACTTTCACTCTTGAGGACTGATCACCCTCGAAAGGGGAGGGAGTACTCCATACCTGTAGTTGCACTAAACTTTCCAGGATTGGGACCAAAGGCGATGATGTGTTGCATAGTCAGTTGCATATGGTTAAGCATGATTTTGAGTATTTGAAGGAATGTTGAAAATTTTACGGTTTAAGAGATTTTTGAAAATATGTGGAGTTTTTATCTTGTTGTTCAAGTAATGATTTTGAAGAAAGTTTTGTTTCAACCAAGTGAGTAACTTGGTTAGACACAAATGGTGTGTGGATCAAACTAAGGCCAATGTTTCCTTGTAGTTTGCACAGAAGTAGTTTTCGGTGTCACTACTAACCGATTGAGAAGCATGGTGGCTAGCTATGCAATGTAGTTGATCTTCGACTATGCTAACATGACGAGTTGTTGTGGTAGAGTTTTTAATATGGATATGATTCTTGATGTTGGGGTGGCTAACATTTTCTAGGTTAACAATCTTGCTTAGTAAGTTATGTTTTGAAATTGCTGATATGCTTTTGTTGTGATAGCCCAGTATAGGTTTTTGAAACCTTATATTGGGAACTTGAGGTGTTATGTGTTTAGTTATGTAATTCAGATCTCCTGACCTAAGAGTTAGGTAATAACCTTAGGTACGATCGATCATGTCAAGGGTAAGTAAGAGGAGTTAGAGTACGACTCAAGGTTAGATTTCGGGGACGAAATCTTTTAAGGAGGGGAGAATTGTAACATCCCGTTCCGGCAAAACCCATATTTTCGATCGCTAGAAAGTTCGCGATTTAAAATCAAGCGTTTTAACAGTATTTCGGCACTATTTCGACAAAAATCGAATTATCAATCGATCGGATAAGTATACGTATTAATTATATATATATATAACCTCCTGTCCATTTAATTCATATCATCATCATCTATTCCATTTTCCACCGAGAGGCAAAAACCAGAGCGAGCGGAGAGGCGCACAGGGCATCGCGAGGGGAGATTCCCAAGCTCGATTCTTGAGCTACACTGATCCAAAAATCCCGTAAGTAATGCCTAATTCATCTATACATCATGATTTATCGATTTAGAGCTTTAAAACGAGATTTTGGTTCAGGAATTTCTTGAATTCCCGATAAGCCAAATTAGGGTTTCGGAGTATCCGGAAGCCGGATTGAGCCCAAATTTCAAATACGAGCTTCCTGCAGCGAGGTAATCAATCCTCTAGTTCTAATCCCTGAATTTCGGCTATTATTTAGGCCGGGGTCCAAACCGCTGAATTTAGCTCCGGCCAGGGTTTGATGTGTTTTTATCAAGAATTTGACCCGGAGCCTATAACGAATATTGACGGCGATACTGCAGGGGATATTAGGACGGTCTCGGATTTTAATTCGGGGTTCGTTCGTGAAATTGACGTTTTAATACGGGAAGCTTAAACCGGTGTTTGAACGACCAGAACTGGTGAGGGATTAGCACGGCATACCGGGTTTGTCGTATTACGATAATTATATTGATGCTTAGAATTGACCTAGGTGAACTAGAATGGCATGATTAGGGGTGTATGAAATTTTGTACGATATGTTGAACCCTGGATTGCTGTATGATATTATTGACTTGCCCTAATCGATATGAACCTTGTTTATGCTGATGATTTCGTATATGTTGCAAATTGTGGGCTTGACTGTTGATTTGCCTTATGATGGTTCGAAAAGGTGATTGGGTATGACATTCATGATTGATGTATTTGGATGTACAAGTGGGAAAATATATATCTCATGGTGATATTATGATATTTAAGGAGGATGACTTGCACGAGGGTTTATCCCGATGAAGTGCAATTATACGACTCCTGGTTTACCTATGTTGAGCCAATTATGGCCAGGTCAAGTACATGTGCAAGTAATGAATTATGATTAAGCAAGATGAGATATGAATCATGTATAAGGATACCAAATATGAGTGTTGTGGTCTCACGGTCAACTACATAGTAATTAGGGCTCCCTATGCTATTACTCTATTATGGTATGTATGATAGTCACACCTCTCAGGTGGTGGTGACTGAAGAATTCTTACGAGATATGACCACACCCAGAGCGGTGTCGGGGTATGACTACACCCATAGTGGTGTGGGGTATGTATGACCACATCCGACGGGATGTTGGGGTATGTATGACTACATCCGACGGGATGTGGGGTATGTTTCCCGGGAGAGTTATTAGCATGGGAGTAGCCAGGCGCCTATAAGTAAAACATGATAAGATGCATATGCATAAGTCAAGGTGGTTGAGTCTTTTGCCCATTGGGACATGAGGATGGCTGAGGTCCGATCCTAGTGTTTTGGCTTGATTTCTAGATGTATGGTAGGGGTATGCTTTGTTATGAACTCACGATGCTATGATTATCTCACTCAGCTATGAGCTGACCCTCTTTTATTCTTCTTCTCTGCTTATGCCATGTGTAAGTAGATCATCAGCAGCAGCAGTAGATAGGTGTTAGGTGGGAGAGGAGCTAGAGTTGAAGTCAAGATGAGGTATTGTCTTCAACTATTTTGTGCTTGGACTACTACTCGGGATTTTGGCCAGTGATCCACACCTTTTTGTAAAAATGTTTTGAGAACGTTTTTCATGTGCATACTAGCTTCTGATGTAGTGTGATATATCCACATGTGTGGAAATTTGATGATATGTGTATATTTATGTGATTGTGTAAGTTATGACGACTATGATATGTATTAGTAAGGTATGCAGTTGTGGAGTATGAAACTGTGACTATGGCTATGAAAAGCCAATGCATATGGCAGTGAGTGTATATGTTTGTCTATGAATGCATAGATTTAGATGAATTATTTTGCAGGATCAGATGGAATAACTGTTAGCCCATTACGCGAGTAATTCATGTCGAAATTTTATTTGGGTAAATTTTGATAATTAATGTAACACCCGAGATAAATTCCGCTGCAATTGTATGAACAATATGATTAGGTAATACGTACAGGGTAGGGTGTTACAGCTAGATTTTTTATTTTTGAATTTGTGGGCCCGGTGGGCTTGGCCAGCCATGGGCTTGGCCAGCCATGGGCTTGGCCAGGCGACCCAAACTGGCTCTCACCTTCATCAACCCAAACCAGCGCCATCTAAAACTTGCCCTCGTGGACAATAGATCCACCGTGTGAGTATCTACTCACACTTTATGCTGTGAGCAGCATAACTATATTGAGTTAGGGGTGGGCATCGGTTCGGTTCGGTTCAAACCGAACCGAACTAAGCATACCGGTACCCTAATATAACTCAAAGTTGAAACCGACCCCGAACCGAAATATATTTCGGTTCGGTCTGGCCGAACTGAAATATATCTCGGTTCGGAACTAAAAAACCGACGAACCCGACTTCTCTCCTTGCTTTCCCTACTTCATTTTCTCATTGAAGACCCACAGCACAAAAATCAAAACCCAATCTTCCTTCTCCCTTTCCCACCTCCTCTTCTTCCTTCTCCCACCCCCCAGCAGCATCAGAGTTCAACTTCGCCCAGAAGCAGTCGCTGGTCGCATTCCCCAGCCCAGAGGAAGCATCACCGCCATGGCCGCCTCCTCGAGAAATTTCTTCTAAATCGTCAGATCCGACGCCGGCGAAAGGATAAATCATGCTTCACTCCCTCCGCCGCCGTGGTCGCACTCAGCTCCCTCCGCTGCCGTGGTCGCGCTCAGCTTCCCCCACCGTCGTGGTCGCGCTCAGCTTCCCCCGCCGCCGTGGTCGTCCTCTCCCACTGCGACCCTTCCACTTCCCGTCGCCTGCATGTGGCTGTCGACGGCGTGATTGGATTGAAGGGTATGCATATTGGGTGTGGCTGGGAGGTGATTTTGTTGGAGACGAGCTATTTCCCCCAGAATCTCCATCAAATCTGCCAAGTCTTCTCTAGTCTCCTTTCTCTGCCGGCGGCGGCGATTGCTGCATGTGAGTGATATGATTGAGAGTGATTAGTGGTGAGGTTTGGTCTGGGCTAGGGTTCCACTAACAAATGTAGAGAGGGAGGGCTTGGGCTTTGGGGTTGTGGGCTTTGGGGTTGTGGGCTCTGGGATTGGGATGTGAGTGTGTGAGATTGGGCTTTGGGTTGTGGGCTATGAGTGTGAGAGTTGGGGATGTTCGGTTGCTCGGTTCGGAATCGGAAACTCGGTTCGGTTGGCCAGATCCTGGTTTCCGAAATATAGGTTTTTCAGTTCCGAATTCCGAACCGAATAACAAATCTTCGGTTTCGGTTCGGGTTAGCTCGGTTTCGGTCCGGTTCGGTCCGGGTTTACCGAACCGGATGCCCACCCCTACTGCCAGTGAAAGCAAACTACAGGAGAATTGAGAGCAAGAATTCCAACTCACATGTGTTGGGAGGATTGCTACACGGATAACGGAAGTGATTATCGCCACCGCCCAAGATGATTAGAAAACTACTTGATAAACCTAGCCTTGTACCCGACTTGTTTGGCGAACAAGATTTAGATTCACTTAATCGTATATTTTATAGAAAATTATGTTTTTTTTCTTTATATATTGTTGATTCTAGTTTTAAAGATTTCAAATCTCTAAAATCTACGATATCAAAACTCTCATAATCAGAAAGATTCTATATCTTGATTCGTAAGATTTTTTTTATCCTAGTTTTTCTCTTCCTTTTATTTATTTATCATATGAAATATATTTATCAATAAAGTTTTTAATATTTCTCGAACCACTCTAATTTTTTTATTAAGGATAAACATATTATTTAATATAAAATTAAAATTTTATTTTAATTGAATGTTAACAATCACAGTTACCAAACAATAAACATTTTAAAATCTGTTTTCAACAATATGGAGAGTTAGAATCTTTAGATTGTTGACAATCTATAGATTTAAACTCTTATTCTCCAAACGACCTCTCAATTCGGTATGGTCTATGAATCGGACCAATGCACACCCCTATTTATATTGATCAAGTTCATTTTTTTTATTTAAACTTATTTTGAATTTTGGCAAAATACACTTGTATAGCTATAACGTTCACATTTGTAACAGATATAGCTACAACTATTCGAAAAAAATAAGAGAATATAGTTCGAAACTTTTGTATCTGGTTATGTTTTTCACAAGAGAGGATTGGTCGGGAGGAAGAGTACAACATGTCATATGAATTTGAGATTCAAATTGAAAATTAACAATATAATAACCCTTAAATAAAGCCCCCAAGAAAAATTTGGCCCAAATCAACGTTTAATTGACTTCATCATCGCTGGAGACTAGCCCCAGGTCACCTCACGCAGAATCCGCGATCTATAGAACACAAAATCAAAAAAAAATGTCATTCCAAAAAATCGTCCGAAATCTGTAATACTTTTGGAATCTGCCAAAAATTGACCCAGAACAAATACGCCCAAATTGGTGCTTAGTAGACTTAATCATCGGAGAAGGATAGCCTCAGGCCGAATCCTTGATCCGTAGCCTTCAAAATCCAAGGAAATGACCTTCCAAAAAAAGCGTCCGGAAAATTATGAAAATGTCCCCCGGAAAAATTTCGCCCAAATCAGCGATTAATTGACTTCAACAACGCTGTATACTAGCCCCAGGTCGCCTTAGGCCGAATCCGCTATCTATAGCCTCCAAAGTCCAACGAAAACGATCATTCCGAAAAATCGCCGAAATCTGTAATGGTACCCCTTTGGAATCTGCCAAAAGGAATCTGCCAAAAATTGACCCGGAACAAATAGACCCAATTGGTGCTTAATAGACTTAATCATCAGTAAAGGATAGCCTCACGCCGAATCCTTGATCCCTAGCCTTCAAAATCCAAGAAGAATGGCCTTCCGAAAAAAGCGCGAGGAAAATTACGAAAATGCCCCCCCAGAAATTTTTTGCCCTAAACGGCGATTAATTGACTTCATCATCGCTGGAGACCGGCCCCAGGCCAACTTGGGCCGAATTCGCGATCTGTAGCCTCCAAAATATAACGAAAACAACCATTCCAATAAAACCGCCCGAAATTTCTGATGGTACCCCTTTGGAATCTGCCATGACCGGAAAAAAATACGCCATAATTTGTGCTTATTAGACTTAATAATCGGTGAAGGATAGCCTCACGTCGAATTCTTGATCCGTACCCTTCAAAATTAAGGGAAAATGGCCTTACGAAAAAAGCACGCGGAAAATTACGTAATGCCCCCCGGAAAATTTCACCCAAATCGGCAATTAATTGACTTCATCATCGCTGGAGACTAGCCGCAAGTCATCTCAGGCAGAATCCGCGATCTGTAGCCTCCAAAATCCAACGAAAACGACAATTCCAAAAAAATCGCCCGAAATTTGTGAAGGTAACCCTTTGGAATCTGTCAAAAATTGACCCGGAACAAATACGCCCAAATTGGTACTTAATAGACTTAATCCTCGGTGAATAATAGTCTCACGCAGAATCCTTGTTCTGTAGCAGTGTAGCCTTCAATATCGAAGGAAAATGGTCTTCCGAAAAAGTGTCCTGAAAATTACGAAAATGCCCCCCGAAAAAATTTCGCCAAATCGACGATTAATTGACTTCATCATTGCTGGAGACTAGGTCTCGAGTACCACTTAAGTTGTCAAAAGGGGCGTACTTTTAATTATCTTTTGGTATCCAAAACTTCTAGTAAAATCCATAACAATATTGATTCAAATAGAACACTTCTAAGCATAAAATTAATTGAATAGCTACTAAAAATATTATCAGTTTAAGATCTTAAATAAATAATAGTCAAACTTCAAGAAATCATAATCAAATTAGATAATAACATATGTATTACAATTAAAGATATGAAAAAACATCTGAAGAACTATAAATCAGAAAGATTTAGTCCGTTAGAAATCGTAGCACCCTACTAACTTCTATGACAAACATTGATGAACAAATCAACAAATTAAATTATTTTTTAGACGCAATTACAATTGAATCAGAACCAAATATGGATGAAAACATAAAAAATGATAAAATCGCCCTTGACTATTGTAGAGACGAAAACCCTATACAAATTATACAAAAACTGAGACTGAGGGTCAACGTGAAACCTCACGAAAATGTGATTTTAACGACTACAAAGATGATCATCTATTTTTTGATGAATGCTTATATACAAATTTATATACACCTCGTAAAGAGGGAGGATTGAGTAAAATACATCAATCTTACATACCAAAATATTCACCATTATTTAACAGTCCTGATATTTTAGATCATGATTGTTTTGCTAATCCACTAAAAGAATTAGTAGACTGAAAAAATCAAACAAGATTATTAATACAAACAAATGAAGATCTCAAGAAACTGTAACCTAGGGAAATGTTTAATTTTTTAATATACAAAACAAATGGAGCAACTTATCATTATCTCAACAACATGAATATTCCATCGAAGACAAACTTATATGGAACAAATGCTACTGATACATTTGAAAATGTATTAAATATAATAAATTAGGAATTCTTATGGAGACATCCCTAGGAAGATACATCAAATACAACCATAATAACTTATGCTTTTTCCTATAACAAACTATTTGACATTTAAATAATCTTAGAATCTGTATCATGTGTTTCTTAGAATCATTTATTTGTGAATTCAGAGCACACTATTATCAGGGTAATCCATCAATAAGAAAATACTTTGATAAATTACTCTATGTTAACTTGCCACCAATAGTTTTCGAAAAGTCGAAGCTATCTTTAATGAATATTTGTCAAAAGATGAAATACCAAATACATTAGGAGGACGAATATTAGTATTACTAGAATGACATAAAAGAGCTTGTAATGAAGAAAAACTAAAGAACCCAATATCCAACCGCTTCGCATGTTGCATCCGTAGCTGCGATATATTCTACTTTCGCGGACGATAAAAGACCAGTCTTCTGCTTCTTTGAACTCTAGGAAATGTGTTTTGAACCCAGACAGAATATGTACCCCAATGTTAGGGATGACAATTTGAACCTGCCTCGCCGGGTATTACCCGACCTGACCTGCGATGGGGCGGGTATTACCCGACCCGCAGTAGCGTGGGGCGGGGCATCACTACGGGAAAAATGGCCTCTTGCAACTCCAAAAATGTGTTGCGTAAAGTCATAAAAGAGTTGCAACATCCAAACGCAACACTTTCACTAGGGTTGCATATAGTGGGGGTTGCAAAAAGAATAGGCAATAGTTTTTTAAATTTTCGCAACCAAAATAAAAAGGGTTGTGTATTCTTACATCTTTTGCAACACTACTTTAGGCAACATATTTTGAACATTTCGCAACACATTATATGAGCATAGAGAATATTTTTACAAGTTTTTGCAACATTTAATTTTTGTATCCGTGACGAGTTCAAATTGTCACGAATTGTTAAACCAATTGTGATAACTTTGTTTGTAACAGATACTAGTATTTGTGTGACAATTTTCGTCAATTAAAATAATTTTTGTGACGATTTAGTGTCGGGTCGAAAACAATAACAGTGACATGTTTGATTGTCATAAATAACTTATATTTGTTACCATAGTTGTATCTCAAATAAGATATTTTGAACATTTGTTACAGTTTAGGCTAAAGATTTTTGCCACTAAAGTAATTTACGATGACAATTATGATTCTCACATATACAACACTATTTGTGACCAATCATAGTAAATTATCATATTATAGAATAATTCTCGAAATAATAGATAACACATTTCTTTAAGTTGCAATCTTCTTGCCAACAAAACTTATTTGTATTTGAGAACAATAATGAGTACACTTAATATGCTTTGCTCTTATCATTCCTCTAACTTGTAGAATTCGTCCTCACGCTGTAGTGATCACATATCTACGAGATGCTTTGCTTGAAGATCAACTTAATTATATACACGTTCTTCTGATTTCTTGCTTTTCTCTTTCAAGTTTCATCAGTATGAAGCACATGAACTTTAGGCTTCTCATGCTCTTCAATTTTCCTATATACAAAGAAGCTCAAGAATATTAGATATGTAAAATAATTCATATATATATATATATATATATATGGTGGCGTATTCGGTGCACCCACTTTTTTGGGTGCACTCAGTGCACCCGTCTCATAATTGCCATTCTAACCATGCGATTCATGTCAAAACGGTATCAATTGTTGCTTATGATATTATGAACAAGAAGCACATGAATTTGAAAAAAATTCATTCAAAATTTACTTTAATTTGAAGGATTTAGGATTTAGGGATTTAGGGTTAGGGTTTAGGTTTACAATTTGGGATTTTGGATTGAGATTCAAAATTGAAGGTTAAGGGGTTAGGGTAATTGATTGATTTGTTATGATTCTATATCATATCATCATATTAGATTGAGAGTACTTATTAAAGTTCAAAATTTGATGTAATATGGACACTTTTAGAGTGGGTGCACTGAGTGCACCCAAAAAAGTGAGTGCGCCGAAGTAGCCACCATATATATATATATATATGGATACGACTTGTATGCTCCAAACGCATAGTATACTCCAAAGTTTTGCACCATTGATCTAATCTAACGCTTGTTATTAAATCTGATTTAATTATTTATTTTTTAATAAGTATTAGTACCCTTAAATAACTATATATACATTATAGTCCTTGAACAATTTTAATCATTAATTTTACTATTAAATACCTTATTTCGTACCTAAGTAGATTATTTAAGTACCCATATTTTGTTTAAGTTTGTCCATTGGAACTGTTTTCGATTATTCCCAAAAGCCAAAACACATCAGCACCTCCAATTCCATCTGGGTTTTTAATATGCAGAATTTCAGTCAAGTTCCTGCAAATCGAAGAAACATTAACACAAACATAAGTGGAATTGAATTGAATCTCAAGCTCTTGCGAACAAACTTCTTCCCTCGTTCAAATCAAATAAACAACAACACAATACCAAACGAACTGAAAAGAACCCTAATCCCTATTTTAAACATGCATTGAATTCCATCTTGGTCGAATCAAACCCATATACCCTAAACCCAGATATCGTCGTTCGAACGCAACCATCGACAACAACAATGGCGACACCACCTCCTGCCCCCTGTTTCTTCTCGATTCAGGCGCGACGACTATGCTTCTTCCGAACAATCTTCCCTTTTCCTCCACTGAATCATCGGTGAGGCCTTGTTATCAGTCAAAACCCAAAAATCCCAAATGGATGGCTCGAAAAGCGGAATCGATTGATTGACGGATCTCCTCAATTCATTGCCAAAACCCAGAAATCCCATACAGATAAACCCGAAAGCGCACCCATGTTTCTCCCAAACGATGATGCCGCGCAGGTGGAGACCAACCATCGGATCTCATAAGCATAAATCCGGAAAATATTCCCACCGACGGACTCCAAAGTCATGGATCTAATGCAAAACAACTAAATCATCATCAGTGGTGCCGTGGTGGCAGAATTGGCTACCAATTTAATTTCTCCATCTGCATATTTCCTATCGCCATCGCCATTGATTTCATCTTCAGACTTTTTGACCATAAAGTTTCGTCGCCAACATGGTCCTTCCTCCAGCTCTCGAGTACGCCAAAGTTCACTTCCTTAATCCACGAGCTGAAAGATACACTAATAAATTCATCTCTTAATTTGCCGGCAGACTTTCAGCGTCGGAGAGAGCGGCTGCATGTGGGAAAAATTGAATTATAGTCGATGGGCAACGACTAGGCAAATTTGATGATGTTAAGGGGTAGAGGAAAGCGATCGTCAATTTGACGAGTGAAATGTTATCGGGTTGGATAAATAATGTGGAAAGAAACAACAACAAAAAAGGTAAAAGAGGAGTAATGTCAACCCAAGATCATGTAATTTTTGGGTGTTTAATTCATGATTAGAAGAAATTAGGTATGATATTATAAAGAGATGCGAAAAAATTATTTATGGGGACTAAAGAGCACGTCTATAAATGTAAGTGACCCAATTAGTCATCTTTAAATTGAAATTAATAAATCAGTTAATTATTATTATTAATAGTCGTTACATTAGATCAACGGTTTAAAAAACTTGGAGCATACTATGCGCCTGGAACATACGAGTCTGACCCATATATATATATATGGTGGCGTATTCAGTGCACCCACTTTTTTGGGTGCACTCAGTGCACCCGCCTCATAATTGTCATTCTAAGCATGTGATTCTTGTCAAAACGGTATCAATTGTTGCTTATGATATTATGAACAAGAAGCACATGAATTTGAAAAAAAATCATTCAAAATTTACTTTAATTTGATAGATTTAGGATTTGGGGATTTAGGGTTAGGGTTTAGGTTTACAGTTTGGAATTTTGGGTTGGGATTCAAAATTGAAGGTTAAGAAGTTAGGGTAATAGATTGATTTGTTATGATTCTATCTCATATCATCATATTAGATTAAGAGTACTAATTAAAATTCAAAATTTGATGTACTATGGACACTTTTAGAGTTGGGTGCACTGAGTGCACCCAAAAAAGTGAGTGCGCCGAAGTAGCCACCATATATATATATATATATAGTTCTACGGTGCCCAGGGCAAAATCCGGGGTACGGGTAACCGGGGGCAAGGAAAATTACCAAAAGCATCACGAAGCGTTTATGCTTTATTAATTGGACTTCAACCTAACTGTACCCGGTTTAATGATATCGATTAAGAGGTTAGACCCTATGGATACGACCCGCCGCCCTAACCAATTTCCAGTCTCCCTTCTACGATCCCTCATTCTCCTTGGAGGGTCCCCTCTAAGTTCGAAGTTCGATCATAAGCTGCCTATCAAATCTGAAATCTCCAACAAAATCATCGTTTCGAAACCCAAATCCTTTTATTATTTGATCCACATTCGATTTAGCTCCCTATCCAATCTCAAATCCCCAACATCATCATGTTTCATATGCCAAATCTATGTATCCACATTCGAAGAGAAGATCCACATCCAATATGAAATCCTCACATAATCATCATTTTGAACCCCAAATCCTTTTATCCACAAATCGACGGTTTGTTCATCGCCATTTTATTTCCGTGCGGAATTTACTCGCCTATCTCTTTCTAACACGATTACGGCGACCATGTCTATTATTGTGTTCATCAAACTTTTCGTTTGCAAAAGAACCCTTTAAAGAGGTTTGCTAACCCTAGGGTTCATGTCGCTAGTGCTTTGTCATCTTGTCTTAGCGTTATTGTCATTTTCTCGAAACTTCTATCACTCGGTGAAATTAAGGTTTCCTGATATGCAGTGTTCGTCTCGCCCAGAGGATTGAGGAAGGAGATGAAGAAGACCTAATTTGATTCGAATCAGATGGAGAGGTCTCCTTAATTTGTGTTTATGTATTAACGGTGCGTTTAGGACTAATTCTAGTTGGACTGGGTCTGATCATTGATTTTTGCAGGCTTTTAAATAACATTCAAACGTGGGCTTGTACATGACCCATGACACCTAGTTTGTTGATAATAGATACTGAGTTCCGGATTGTCTTTAGGTTGGGCCTTTCATAATTGTCTATCTCAGTGGTGATTCTATGTTTTACTTATTTTCATCTGCTTCTGCTTCTAAAATCCTGATCATTCATTGAGTACACGCAATTTAAACATAATTCTGTGTTCCATCTTTTTTGGGATTTGGTAAATGCTAGCGTGTCTCTTTACACATTTAGCGGTACGAGGTAAACTACAATCCGCCCAATTTAACTCTTCATTAATTGAGATCCCATTCCACTCTCTCACCGATTTCCCCTCTTTATGCAATGCACTCGTACATAACAAACCTCTTGTAGACTAATTAGAGGCTTGTGGTCTGATACTGAGTGAGGATATTTTTTTAATTTATGTTTTGAAACGAAAGTTAGAATTTCACTTTTGAAGTACCTATGTACTTTAGTTGGGCAAGTATTTTCAAAATGTATAATTTTATTAGCGTATAGGTATACGATTGTTGTATAAGGTGTTGATGTTAAAGGAAATGGGTACTGACTGCTTAGGGTATTAGGTTGTTGATGGTATAGAGTATATGGTATATGGGTAGGTTATAAGGTGTTGATGGTTTAGAGCATATGGTATCGATTGGTTAAAGGGTGAGGGTAGGTGTTGTCTTATTTTTTCTCGATTTTATATTTTCTTTATATCTGCTTATAAATGCTGATCATGCCTTATTACTAAAAAAACTTAGACATAATTATTGTAGCGTGACACATTTATCAGTACTTAGACATAATTCTTTATATCTGCTTATAAATGCTGATCATTTATTGTTTGATTTGAACCTGCGTGTTTTTGCTCCGAATGATTTTGTAGTGGCGTGGTAAAGACAATCCGTCCAATTTAACTCTTCATTAATTCCCCATTTTCTTTTCTTTTTTGGTAGAATAATTACCCCTTTTCCACTCTCTCAGTCCCCGCCGAAGTTGAAACAATCCCCTGTGATATATTTATCGTTCATTTTAACCCTTCACTTAATAAGAAAGCGAAATTATGCAAGATGGTCATCAATGTGATGTAGCTTAATTGGTTAATTGTCTCTTATTTGCTTAGTCAATAAAGTAGAGGTTTGTGGTTCGATACTTAGTGAGTATCAATTTTTAATTTATGTTTTGAAAAGCAAGTTATAATTTTAATTTATCAGCGTATAGGTATACGATATTGTATAAGGTGTTGATGGTTTAGAGTACATGGTATTGGGTTAGTGTATTGATCATCTCCATCCCTAAAATACGATATTGTATAAGGTGTTGATGGTTTAGAGTATATGGTATTGGGTTAGTGTATTGATCATCTTCATCCCTAAAATTGAACAACAATTTCTAAACGAGGTCCCTACCGCCACATCATCAATTTTAGCAATTCATCACTTAACAATTTCTATTCATCTACATCCCTAAATTATGCTAGTAATTGCCAAGGTGGGTTCCATTTTATATTTCAAAGGAAACACTTATTATAAAATGAAAGTTGGGGATGGAGATAGAAGAAGGTGTTGTTGGTATACAGTATAAGGTCTTGAAGGTTATGGTATAAGGGAGGAGCAAGGTGTTTATGGTTTAAAGTATATATGTTATTGATTGGTTACGGTATAAGCCTATAAGGTGTTGTTATTGTTGTAGAGTATATGGTATTGATTGGTTCGTGTATTAGGGTTTGGTTTAGGGTTTAGGGTTTAGGGTTTAGGGTTACAATTACATGTACCAAATCTGTAGATTAATTTTGGTAAACGAAAAAGTTAGTTAATCTACAAAGCCAGTCTAAAAGCACATCCCCATCTCCCGCCGTCAATTCCTAAATTTTCGTTTAATCCGATGGTGAAAGAGCTTCAATCCTAACCGCGGCGTGTCACCCAATCAGATATTGCCGAATTCGGAAAGTCGCTTTTGCCCATAACCAATGCTGGCGTTACCAAGGCCGAGGCAGTGGTAGGGACTGTAATTTTCAGTAAATGTGAAGGGAGGGAAAGTAAAAGTAATTACGAGTCAATCTATAAATTCGTTAATCAGTGAAGGAGAGACCGTGCTCCGATCCCTGAAAAGAACCCTTTCTTCCATCTTCTCAATATGAAACTCCGAAAATCAACCCCATCCGCCTCTTCGTCCTCCTATCCCATGCTTTATTTTCGGGTGCAGTGGTAATGATGAGACTGCGTATTATTTTAGATCTCATTTCCTTTAATTATGTCATTGTTAGATCATGACTGTTAAACTAAATCCTTCGTTGTATTGTTTCTCCTTTGCTCTCCATGCAGGGTCTTTGTTAGAGGCAGGGAGGGGAGCAATGACAATAAGTCGCTGTCTGAATATAGCCAAAAGAATCATCACATGTTGTTGCGATTCCATAATAGGTGTTGTGGAACCCTACGTCATTTGGTGTTTCTTTTGCGCCATATTGACGCGTACTTGTTGATCATGCTCCCAAAATGTATACAAGATAGGAAAGTTGCCATATGTATAATAGGATAAAATAGGGAGGGAAAGTACAGCTTTTTGTTTTTGTTGGACTCTATGTAACATTTGTTTATATTTGTATACTGTTTTGTTATTTTTTCTTCTGCTTCTCTCTTCGCTTCCATGGCGGCTTCCAAAAGTGTTTGAGATCTTCTAAATACGGGAGGGATCCTCCACTCCCAATAAAAATACTGTACTTTGTACTATTAGCGTTTGAGATCTTCTAAAATCTGCAGGGGATCCTACACTCCCAATAAAAATACTGTACTTTATTTGTTTACTACTGACTCCATTTTTAGAAGTCTTTACGATTGGCCCAACCGGATTTTTTGCCGGATTTCGAACTCTGCTCCTCTGTCGCCACATGCTCTACCCATTTAATGAGTGCTCAAAATTAGTGCAAAAAATACGATGTAATAATTGAATAAAAAAAACTAGTTCTCAAGATTATTCAACTGAAATGTTGCACATGATTTATAGGGTCGTTTGGATGTGGAAATTTTAAAACGTTGAAATTTGTCTGAATTTCCATGTTTTACAAAACCAAGGAATTGACTTGTGGAAATTGAAAAAAAAACTCACGTTTGGATAAGGTTTAGTTTTGTGAGAATTGATGGTATGGAATTCGGAAAAAGAAGTAAGAAAACGTGGTAATGTCAAATTACTAGGGGAAGGTGTAGTATTCTCAATTACCATGAATGTGGTAATTGAAGCCAATTTCCATGGTCCAATTTCCATACTATTTTGGCTCTCCCAAACGTGGGTTTTTAACCCAATTACTGCATTATGTGGTAATTGGGTCCAATTACTGCATTACATTTCCACATCCAAGTGCTTAAAAATTGCCATCAAGTGACCATTAATGAGTGCATAAATTAAACGACACCGCAAGAGCCAACAGTCTTCTTATATACCAAACGACTCGGCATAGGAGGACTTCCAGTTTCAGTTCAAGTTTCCAACACCGAGCAAATATATGGTCCCAATTGCCACTTCAGCAACTTTAACTATACATCAATTGTGACCGTGGGTCCTACTTAATTTTCAATGCAATTCAATATTAATTGGTGAGTGTATTATATTAATTTGAGTGCATCTCTCAAGTTGTTTTTTGTCGTTGTGTTATTCGAATTATGTAAAGTATTTATGATTGAAATTGTATATATGTGTGTGCTGCATGAAAATTTGCAACTGCATGAAAACATTCATCAGATGCAAATTTGCAACTTTTGTAATTGATCCCACATCAATGCAACTCACCGTCCCACTTTCACTCCCTTGCCACATCAGCTTGCAATTCTCAAGAATTGCACCATTGGAGATGGTCTAAATAATCAAGGTGTTGATGGTTTAGTGTATATGTTATTGATTGGTTCGTGTATTAGGGTTTGACATTGCAAGAAGAATTCCTAATTTAGCAATCTTGCTAGTTTAGAAAAAATTTCCTAGGTGGCATTGCATCCCTAGCAATTTCTAAACGTGGTCCCTACAGCCACATCATCATATTTAGCAATTTCAGTTAAAAGAATTGCAAACCACCTACATCCCTAAGTTTTCTTTGTAATTTCTAAATAAGCAATTGCCTCAAGATCCCTTGCAATTGCCAATTGAGTTGCCACCTAGACTTTGCCAATTGCTAAAGGTTGGTTTAGCAATGGGATGGAGTTGCTCGGTGTTGTTATTGTTGTAGAGTATATGGTATTGATTGGTTCGTGTATTAGGGTTTGGTTTAGGGTTTAGGGTTTAGGGTTTAGGGTTACAATTACATGTACCAAATCTGTAGATTAATTTTGGTAAACGAAAAAGTTAGTTAATCTACAAAGCCAGTCTAAAAGCACATCCCCATCTCCCGCCGTCAATTCCTAAATTTTCGTTTAATCCGATGGTGAGAGAGCTTCAATCCTAACCGCGGCGTGTCACCCAATCAGATATCGCCGTTTTCGGAAAGTCGCATTTGCCCCTAACCAGTGCTGACGTTACCAAGGCCGAGGCAGCGGTAGGGAGTGTGATTTTCAGTAAATGGGAAGGGCTGGAAAGGCAAAGTAAATTTATGAGCTCATTTATAAATTCTTTAATCAGAGAGGGAGAGACCATGCTCCGAAACCCAAGAGGCACTCATCTCCTGCTGTTGTCCGTTCCTCCTCTCAATCCCTGAAAAGACCCCTTTCTCCCATCTTCTCTACCCCGAAAATCAACCCCTTTCTCCCATCTTCTCAACCCCGAAAATCAACCCCATCCGCCTCTTCGTCCTCCTGTCCATGCTTTATTTTCGGGTGCAGTGGTAATGATGAGACTGCGTATTATTTTAGATCTCAGTTCCTTTAATTATGTCATTGTTAGATCATGACTGTTAAACTAAATCCTTCGTTGTATTGTTTCTCCTTTGCTCTCCATGCAGGGTCTTTGTTAGAGGCAGGGAGGGGAGCAATGACAATAAGTCGTCGTCTGAATATAGCCCAAAGAATCATCACATGTTGTTGCGATTCCATAATAGGTGTTGTGGAACCCTACGTCATGTGATGGTTCTTCTGTGCTACATTTACGTGTACTTGTTGATCATGCTCCCAAAATATATACAAGAGGGAAAAGTTGCCATATGTATAGTATAAAAGTTGGAGGAGGGAAAGTACATTGTTTTCTTTTTCAAGATTTGTACTTTTAGTGTTTGAGATCTTAATAATATATCGGTGAGGGATCTTTCACTCAATAAAAATATTGTAGTTTATTTCTTGATTACTGCCTCCATTTTCAGAAGTCCTCTGTCGGCGAATGCTCTTGTCATTTCACGCCCAAATTCCAGCTTCCAACTTGTGAGTGAGGTTGCGTCTGTTCAAGGCTTCAAGCAATTGTATCTTGTAGAGAGGTTTAATTGGGATCATGTATAGTTAAACTGATTGGCTCCCAATCGTATAATTAAATTTGCATTCATGTATAGGTAACCCAAAAGGTAAAACTGATTGGCTCCCGATCGTATAATTAAATAATGACCAACTCTTGAACAGATTGAAGCTACAAAGTAGGAGCCACTAACCCACTAACTAAAACTAATGACGTTACTAACTAATAATAATAAAATTAATTATTTACAGAAATTGAATTTATGCACAGCCCTTATCATTCTATTCCTTGAATTTCCACCAACGATGTTTTCACTCCCCTTTTAGTCAGAGAATTCATTGTAGTAATAAATACAATAAAAAGGCATACATAATTAATGGATTCTTTATTGTGTATAATTAAAAGGATATTTTACTATAAACGAAGCATGATAGATCCACAGGGGGATAAAAGAAGCATGAGTCTTGATGAAAAAGGGGAAAAAAATCACCATAGATAAAAAATCATTATAATCAACCTAATTGGAACTGCTTAGAACAAAAGCGGATTAAAATCTCCCCCAATGAAATTCATTTGCAATTTCATAGGTAGTCCCTACTTCCACTTCTATAATTTTGAGAAAACATTGCAATTTCATCAATAGTCCCCACTCGTGGGCCAATTTCAATTGCAACCAAATTTGCACCCTTGCAATAGCTTCTCACATCATAGCAAGTGTAGGATGCAATTGCACCTCCTTGCTTAGGGATGACCATTACTGCATCTCGTCACCTGTCTTAGGGAAATTAGCCATGGCAAATTCACAAAATACTGCATGCATAGAAAAATATTTGTCTGGATAATTAAAAAAATGGGAGACTTTCCTAGTCAGATGATGTACTGGCTCCCCTCAGTACCTGACAGTTTTGAGTGCTGGAGAAAAAGACTGGAAAAAAAAAAAACAACGAAGCCTTACAGTAAACTTCTTAACAAAATACATCCAATGCTGGCCCCTTCACTGCTCCACCCCGCCCTGCATTGCTCCACCCCGCCCTGCATCAATCGACTCTCATGTAAGCCGAGGACGTTTGCTTGAGGATGCCTCAGGGGTCTCTTCATGCTCCGTATGCCGAAGGTCATAAAAAGTATTGGTCACTTCGACGATACGGTAGACTGGCAAATAGGCGGAATGGTCCTCCCTAGCATAAACCCCCATATCCATCCCAACCCTTCCAAGAAAGGTGGTCAAGAAGGTGGCATATGGAAAGGCTGTGTACCAGTTTTCCCCTCTAGGAGCAGCCTCAACCATGTTCACGCACATGAGAGATGCGAGGTTAAAAGGAACACCTCTTTGAGCTTGCACAAGGATAAACAGGTCAAGTCTACGAATTATCGAATGACCACTGTACCTTGGCATGAAGCAGTTGATAATCATCCAATGGAGGAATCGAAGAGGATCTGGGAGGAAAGAAGCCTGGATGCGCCCATTCGTCAGTTTCCCCAGTTCAACTTCAAAATCAAAATCGTACAGCCGCCGAAGATCGCTTCTGCTATTAATGTGGTGTCCTGCGGCGGGGAGATCGAGGATCTCAGCAAACTGATCAGGCTGGAAGCAGGCTCTATAACCCAGGAAGACCGACACGAGATGAGAATCGGAGGGACCAGACAGCTCTAAATTGTGGTAGAACTTCCTCACCACATGCGGGTAGTAACTGGTGCTTCCTCGACTCCGGAGATCGAAGAACTTTTCCCAGCCAAGATTTTTAATTAACTGCTTCACTTCTTGAGGGAAAGGGGACAGGTGGATGAACTCGTACTCGGCCACAATAGATGTCTTGCTCGTGAATGAAAGATAGTCCGCGAGACTTGTGGTGGATCGGCAGTCGTCGTTTGATAGAGTTAGAATGCCCATGTTTGCCATGGAGTCAGAGGAAGAAGGAACAAGGGAAGGTGAAGATGGAGGAAAGAGGGATTGTAGGGAAAGAGAGATTGTAGGTGTAAGAAAAAGTGATCGTGGGGGTTGAGTGTGGAGACGTGTGATGGAGACGGTTGAGTCTGGAATGTCAAGAGTTAGAAGATTTGGGAAGATATGTAGTAATGATGATGTTAACTCGTGTAGGTTAAACTAGGGTAACTAAAGCTAGTTAAACTAGGGTTGGCGCTGATACCGCAGGAGAAAACTAATGGGCTCGCACGTTCCAGGCCCACTTTTGAATATTGCATGGGTCATGTACAAGCCCACGTTTGAATGTTATTTAAAAGCCTGCAAAAATCAATGATCAGACCCAGTCCAACTAGAATTAGTCCTAAACGCACCGTTAATACATAAACACAAACTAAGGAGACCTCTCCATCCGATTCGAATCAAATTATGTGTTCTTCATCTTCTTCCTCAATCCTCTGGGCGAGACGAACACTACATATCTGGAAACCTAAATTTCACCGAGTGATAGAAGTTTCGAGAAAATGACAATAACGCTAAGACAAGATGACAAAGCACTAGGGACATGAACCCTAGGGTTAGCAAACCTCTTTCAAGGGTTCTTTTGCAAATGAAAAGTTCGATGAACACAATAATAGACATGGTCTCCGTAATCGTGTTAGAAAGAGATAGGCGAGGGGAAATACAATGGCGAAGAAGAAACAAGACAAATTTTTTTTGGGAAATTCAATTTACGTCGAATGTGGATGGGGAGCTTCTCTTTGAACTGTGAAGGGGCGTCCCTCCAAGATGAGAGAGGGATCGTGTAATTGATTAGGGAGACTGGAAATTGGTTTGGGCGGCAGTGGGTCTACCCAATTGGGTTTGGGTCTTAATCCATTTAATTTAATCGGGGCAGTTAGTTGGACTAGGATGAAAACAAACTTAACGCGGAGGAGGCTTTTTGTAATTTGTTTAGTTATTTAGTGGCGCAGTTAGGTTTGACAAACGTGAGCCGTGGAGATTGATAACGAACGGTTAAGATCGGCCAAGGTACCCGTACCCGGCTTTTGCCCTGGGCACCGTAGAAGTCACCATATATATATATATAAAATAACCAAGAAAAAGAAAATTTGTAAAAATGAATATACCTTTATTAAGAAACACATTTGCTCATCAATAGCTTCTCAAACTCATCTCAACCGAGGAGGTCTTATTATAAGACCACAAAAACTTATCAAGAGACTTTGTATTACCTTCCTCTAATTTGGTTATAATTAATAATCCTCTCTGTACTGACTAGGTCTTAGATCAAAAGATTAATTTGTAAAAAACTAATTGCAGCTATCATTAATTATATTTCTATTGGGAAATCCTAATCCCAGTTAGCTAGAAAATTACATAAAAATGAAGAAAAGTAGAAGAACAAGACAAGCAAACACAATATTAGGTATTAACACCAAACAAAAGCAAACAACTAGCAAGATACGTAACTTTTGGAGACTCTAATCAATTTCAAAAGATTGTACGAAGGAAAATCCTTTTCATAATTACGTAGGCGTCATCTGTGTCCTATCCGAACTGTAATCATCATCACGAGACTTGATCATCTGTGTCTTTTTGTTACTCTTCTTATGTATGTGCGTAATTAGTGGTCATAGCTATTAAAATTCAACAACCAAAAATTATAGATCCCGGCACACTTAAAATTTCAAAAATAGGAGAACATAAAACTATTAGCATCATATATGTATATACGTACTCAATCCAGCAATCCAGCAATCGCGCTAGAGGAGAGACAGAGGTTGCAGACCATTAGTTTGTAGAGAGCCCTCGCAGATTGGCAGGCGCCTGCAAAAGATAAGAGGTTAGTACTTAGAGGAAGAGTTTTTGTGATGGTGGTGTATTGAAAGAAGGGTTTTTTGTATAATACGAGATAAGGAAACAAATTAATTCGCTAATTAAGAGATGAGGAAAAAAAAATCACGGGAGATCTTTTCTCCTTCCCAATAGTTTGTTTCCTTGTTAGTTGTTACCCAATATTTGGGTTTATCAGTTTTTATTTTACTTATTAATTTACTTTAAACGAGCATTTTACATTTTTTTGCAACACAAGTTTAAAAAATGTTGCATAAGCTATACAATCGGGCAACATAAAATTTATTTGTGATATATGTGTTGCGTATAATAGAACAAACGCAACATATGACTAATTTGAGTTGCGTAAACAACTCAATCCGCAACCCCATAAAAACGTGTTGGCATTATATATATAACGCAACACTTTCAAATAGTGTTGCAACCCGGGTGTTGCAAGAGGTGTTTTTTCCCGTAGTGCATGGGTATCAACTTTCGACCCGCAATGCGCCGCCCCGGCCCATTCTTGGCACGTTGTAGATCAATTTCTTACGCCATCTATTCATATATATTTTATTTTGACTTTTCTTCAACTAGTTAGAATTGATCTTTCAACTAAATAGACTCAATTACCCATTACATCATCACTATTATTCATTCATGAAGTATTTTCCCCTTCGTTTTATTGTAACAAGTAAAATCTTGCTTGTATTTTTTTCAAATAGTACATAAGAGTGAGTTGACTCGTCCCTCCCCGTACCTGCGTGGGTATTACCCGCCCCGATCCGTAGTAGCGTGGGGCGGGACATGGGTATCGAGGTACCCGCCCCGACCCATTACCATCACTACCCAATGTGTTTTTTGATAATCTAGTGATCATGCCAAGTCACTATCGGTAAATTCGATCAGCTTGCTTTCTACTTCTTTCTTGTATGTCGGACCCAATTTCTTTGTACTTGAATATACCGCAAAATTCTTTTGGCTGCTGCAAAATGACATTTGCTAGGTTCATTCATAAATCTTGATACAAGACTTACTGAATAATAAATAACTGATTTGGTATGTGTCAGGTAAATGAATGACTGGACGAGACTCCTGATCAACTTTCCATTGACTTTTTCAGCTTCATCGTTGAGTTAAGCTTACATCAAACAGTCATCAACTGTGGAAGAACATACCTCAAAAACTCAATTCGAACACGCCCACTTCGACAAATCTCGGAAAGAAAAGAGCTAAACACAATTCTCCTCTCAAACCCCACCTTTTGACTATTCCAAAGGCACACAAATTTCCAATACCACAAAGAAAGGACGCAAAGTTCAACCTTGTCCACCAAGCTACCGCTCTCTCCAAGAAAATTTGAAAATTTGATAAATACCATCCCTTTTGGCCATCACAGTATTACCCAAACAACAAAAATTAGAAAATCATGGAGGCCGTGAGAATATCGAACACACTAACAGAAGTGGCGGAGCTGGTCTTCGTGCCGTCGCCGGGTGCCGGGCACATTTTCCCGATGCTGGAGCTGGCGGAGCAGCTCGTAAACCGCGACCGGAGGCTCGCCGTCACATTCTGCCTCATGAAGATGCCTTTCCAGCAAACCTCACACGATTTCAAGTCCTCCTCCGGCAGGATCCGGTTCGTCGACCTCGAGCCCACCACCCTTGACCCCGACACCCCTCGCAGCATCCGGTTCACCTCTTTCATCGACGGCCACGCCCCGCAGATCAAGGAAGCCGCCGCCTCCAACAACACGGCGCCGTCTTCCCGCCTCGCGGGCTTCGTCCTTGACATGTTCTGCACCTCCTTCATCAACGTGGCCAACGAGCTCGGCGCGCCTTCCTACGTCTTCTACACGTGCGGCGCCACGTGCCTCGCCTTCATGCTCCACGTCCAGTCCCTCTTCGACAGGGGCGAGTTCGACCCGGCCGAGTTGAAGGACTCGGACGCCGAGCTGGCGATTCCGGGTCTGCGGGACCCGCTCCAGGGGAAGCAACTCCCGTCGGTGGTGGTGGAGGCGGATTGGCTTCCGACCGTCATGCGCCACACGCGGAGGACGAGGGAAGCCAAGGGTATTTTAGTCAATACGTTCCACGATTTCGAGTCCCAGGCGGTTGCTTCCCTGACGACCGGTCAAACCCCTCCTCTCTACACGGTGGGGCCCATCATTGACCTCAAGCTGAAGAAGGGAGATACAGCTGGCGAAAAGGAGATAGTTGATTGGCTGGACCAGCAGCCGAAGTCGTCGGTGGTGTTCCTCTGCTTCGGGAGCTTGGCAAGCCTCGATGAGGAACAGGTGAAGGAGATCGCCGCCGCGTTGGAGGCCAGCGGGCGGAGGTTTTTATGGTCCCTTAGGAAGCCGCCGCAGAAGGGCAAACCGGAGTTCTACCCGTCCGAATACGACGACGTTAAGGATGGGTTGCCCGAAGGGTTCCTTGACCGGACAGCTGGGCTCGGGAAGGTGATCGGGTGGGCCCCGCAGACGAGGGTCCTGGCCCATTCATCGGTGGGCGGGTTCGTGTCGCATTGTGGGTGGAACTCGACGCTGGAGAGCACGTGGTTCGGTGTTCCCGTTGCCACGTGGCCGATGCAGGCGGAGCAGCAGCTGAATGCGGTTATGTTGGTGAAGGAGCTGGAGATGGCGGTGGAGATCAGGATGAGCTACCGGAAGTTGAGCGGAGAGGTGGTTCCGGCGGAGGAGATCGAGAGAGGGATAAGGGGGTTAATGGCGGCGGAGAATGAGGGGAGGAGAATTAAGGTCAAGGAGATGAGTGACAAGTGTAGGAAGGCTGTGGAAGAAGACGGGTCATCCTATCACTTCGTTGGTCGCTTTATTGAGGATGTGATTCGTAACACTCCATAAAAAAAAAAAAAAAAACTAAAAAGTTCAATACTGTGAAATTTGGTTATTACTGAAGATGTTTTCCTTTTCTTTACTATGGTGCTCGGTAAACAACTTTGTAACAATTTTAGAGGCTTGAAATCTTTGCTCAAAATAAACAATTAATACATCATTCATATATTCCTACATTCGATCATGATTGAAGTCCATTGAATTTTGATAATTCATATTCGTGATATCATATGGCCGACTTCGATTCAAATGACCCATCAAATAGTTTCTAAAATGATCCAAGTTGATATAATAGTTGTTATCATATTTTGGGGAAAACCGACAGCTTTTTTATTTCATAAAAAGACCTAAATACATAAACCATCTGTCCATAACTCGATGACAAATTGCACGACAACTCGTCAGTACCAACTGCTCCACTTTCTTGATTTCAAGCAATAACCCTAATAGGCAAGTTGACTCAAACAATCTTCCTACCTTGATAAGGGGGCTGTCGGTTTCGCATTTTCGAATTGTTCTGTAACTGATTTGGTTTTGGTTTAAAATCGAAAAATCAATAAGGACTCGAAACTCGATAATGACCCAAGAAATAAGTAAGTTTCTGACAACACATAGTTTTTCGGTTTTCGAATTTCGGGTACCAGAACCCGAGATTCCCCATATCGATATCAGGTTTGGTTTACAAAGGCTTCGGTTTCAATTTGTTAAGTACAGATGAATTTCTGTTCGACTACCCAAACCCAAACAAAACCATCGCCCCTAATTGTGTCACTGATTTTCAGCCTGAAAAATCCCATAATATTCAAATCTCAGGGCAGGCCCTCCTTTCCCCACCGAATCTCTAACAAATTTCGATAAAAGAAAATGTCCAGACAGAAACAACTGGAAATTAAAAGCTAATATAACGGTTCCTGTCTCTGGTTAAAAACAAAAATGCAGGCCCATCACTACTGTGTGCAGTTTCAGTGTGAAGATCTCAATTATTGTGTTGAAAATCGGTTCAGATCCCAGAAAAAGGACATCCATGATCCAACCCCTGACTACGTGCATCGTACCCCACATGCTTGCCAGCAAAGCCATGACGTCACCTACCTTAACCTTGCCCACCAAGCTACGGCTCTCTCTGCTCATTATTCCAACCTCCAAGAAAATTTGATCAAACATTATCTTTTTACAAGTCATCAAATATATATTTCCCAGAATTGGCTTTGCTAGTAGCCACCAACTCCCTCACAGTAAACAAAACCACAAAAATCAAACCACCATGGGGACTACAAACACACTTGCAACGGCGGCGGAGCTGGTCTTCGTGCCGTCGCCGGGCGCCGGCCACATTTTCCCCATGCTGGAGCTGGCCGAGCAGCTCGTGAGCCGCGACCCGAGGCTCTCCATCGCCTTCTGCCTCATGAAGATGCCTTTCCAGAAAACATCTAACTACGACTTCCATCCCTCCGCCTCCGGCCGGATCCGGTTCGTTGACCTCCAGCCCACGGCCGTTGACCCGGAAACCCCTCCCAGCGACGCCTTCGTCTCCTTCATCGACGGCCACGCCCCGCAGATCAAGGAAGCCGCCTCCTCCAGCAACAACACGGCGTCGTCGTCGTCTTCCCGCCTCGCGGGCTTCGTCCTCGACATGTTCTGCACCTCCTTCATCGACGTGGCCGACGAGCTCGGCGCGCCGTCCTACGTCTTCTACACGTGCGGCGCCACGTGCCTCGGCTTCATGCTCCACGTCCAGTCCCTCTTCGACAGGGGCGAGTTCGACCCGGCCGAGTTGAAGGACTCGGACGCCGAGCTGGCGGTTCCGGGCCTGCGGGACCCGCTACCGGGGAAGCTCCTCCCGTCGGCGGTGGTGCAGCCGGACTGGCTGCCGGTTCTCATGCGCCACACGAAGAGAACGAGATTGTCCAAGGGTATTTTAGTAAATACGTTCCACGATTTCGAGTCCAACGCCGTTGCTTCCCTGACGACCGGTCAAACCCCTCCTCTCTACACGGTGGGGCCCATCATCGACCTCAAGATGAAGGGAGATCGTACAGCTGGCGAAACGGAGATCGTGGATTGGCTGGACAAGCAGCCCGAGTCGTCGGTGGTGTTCCTCTGCTTCGGGAGCATGGGAAGCTTCGATGAGGAACAGGTGAAGGAGATCGCCATCGCGTTGGAAGCTAGCGGGCAGAGATTTTTATGGTCTCTTAGGAAGCCGCCGCAGAAGGGGAAACCGGAGTTCTTCCCGTCCGAATACGACGACGTTAAGGAAGGGTTGCCCGAAGGGTTCCTGGACCGGACAGATGGGCTCGGGAAGGTAATTGGTTGGGCCCCGCAGACGAGGATTTTGGCCCATCCGTCGGTGGGCGGGTTCGTGTCGCACTGCGGGTGGAACTCGACGCTGGAGAGTACTTGGTTCGGTGTTCCGGTTGCCACGTGGCCGATGCACGCGGAGCAGCAGCTGAATGCGGTTATGTTGGTGAAGGAGCTGGAGGTGGCGGTGGAGATCAGGATGAGCTACCGGAAGACGAGCGGAGAGGTTGTGCCGGCGGAGGAGATTGAGAGAGGGATAAGGGGTTTGATGGCGGCGGAGAATGAGGGGAGGAGAATTAAGGCTAAGGAGATGAGTGACAAGTGTCGGAAGGCGGTGGAAGACGGCGGGTCTTCTTACCACTCCATTGGACGATTCATTGAGGATGTGATTACTGATTAGCAACACCATGGAAAAAGTTGGAAAGAGTATGAAATTAGGTTATTGCCGAAGACTTCTTCTTTCTTTTGCCTTGGTGCTCGGTAAAACAACTTTGTGACAATATTTATAGATGCTTTAAATCTTTGCTCAAAGTCGAAATTAATAAATCATCTATCAGTTCCTACCGTCGATCGTGCATGATCGAAGGATCCATTGAATTCCCATAAATTGATAATTTGATAATTCATCACAGTATTGAGCCTATCCTGGATCAAATGGTACATTTAACATTTCCAATAGTTCCTGCAAGGATCAAAGTATTGTTCGGAATTGCACCCTAAAAGTGGGCATTATACGGAATATATCACAATTATTGACGAGACTTTAATGTGATCTGTAAAAGTGGGCATTACTACGGAAAATATTACAATTATTACGGAAAATTTATGAATTGAGTTTTGATTATGAGTCTAAAATAATAATAAAAATGTAAGTACGAAGGTTAAAAAGGAATAAACGAATCACATGAGCAGAATACTTATTTTCTTATTAATTTTTTTCAAGCCATTTAACATAATTTATTTTGTTTCGTGTGTTTCCTAAATAAAACAAAAGAGGTAATTGATGATGCCTCATTATTATCATTATTAAATTTGTTGTTTTAACTTTCTTCATTTTCAGCTTTCCAATGGGCAAAAGAATTCAATTTCGTCAATTAATCTACTTGTACTACAAATCCATTAATTCAAAATTAAATAAATAATTTGCATTGATTTATTAAACATTAACCAAAATAATTAGGTACAAGCCACCAATAGTATAAACGAAAAAATTACTATATCAATTATAAATAGTTTGCCATTATGTGATATGGCTAATTCTTGTGGTAAAGCTATAGTTTTTTTAATGAATTATTCAACGTATTTATATGATTTTTTTTTGAAATTTTAATCTTTTTGAAACTTGTCGATTGTTTTCCTATTAAAAGCATATTTTATAGAGTCTTATTAACTATTCTTGTGACTGTTATTACAGCAAGAAGAAGCTTTTCGAAATTGAAGTTGTTGAAGTCTTATATGCACTCTACAGTGACATACGAGAGGTCTAACATGTTAGCTATGTTAGCAATTGAGAATAACTATTTGGATGATGCAAAGATGGAAGAGCGAATAGAGAATTTTATTTCAAATAATATTAGACGGTTGTTGCTTTTTAAACAATGATAGATAATTTTATTCCTTTTGTAATCACTTTGTGAACTTATGTGTTTTTTATTATTATTCAATAAATTTTTTTCCTTAATGAATTTATGGGGAAAAAATCTAGGGCTACATTTTAAATTTACGAACAGAGCCTCCTAATATCATGAGTCGACCCTGCCCATAAAAGGGTGCATATATAACCCTTGGTTATGCACCATATCCTGGACCTCGCCAAACCCTCGTCGCAGCCCCATCTTGCCTTGTGGTCCCAAATCCTGCCTAGAGGCTAGACACCACCCTTATTAGAAAATTCCTTATTTAGATTGACCCATTCCAGATAAAAATTGAATATTGTATATGTTACGTTAAACCAACCAATAAAATCATGTATGGGTATAGATAAAAAGTTAAAAACTAAAAAAATGATATATTCTAAAAATTCAAGTATTGTAACCATCTAGAAAAAAAAACAATGGAAAACCCAAACCATCGTATTTTTTTATTTCCAACTTGAATATCATATTCGTAATATATCTACTTTTCCGCCCCACAACTGCAAACAAAGATGGGTCTATATTTTTGCTTCTTCCCGATAAATAGTGCATCAAACAGCTCATCATCTCTGTGGAGAAGAATTTTTCATCCGGTTTATCTCCAAGGATGCCGGACCATACTTCTCTCGCATACGGGCATTCCCGTAGGACATGTGATACTGATTCGTCCTCTTCGCCGCAGACCGGACAACAGCAAACGTTTGTAAATGGCGCCTATACCTTTCAACATTCGTCAGGAGGCGGCCGTGACCGACCAGCCAGAAGAAGGACCTGATTCGCTGCATAGCCGGGATTTTCCATATCCTCTTCCAGATGGGGTGGCCGAGCTGGGGTTGGCTCGCCTCATCAACCAACTCATAAGCCGATTTTAGAGTGAACTCGCCGTTTGCCGTATACCGCCAGCGAGGCACATCGCTCTCTGTTCCTTGGGGTATGTCATGCATCCGTATCTGCTCCAACATGTCTTCTGGGAGAAAGGCCTGTATATAAGTAATATTCCATTTCCCATTCAAGACCATCTCTTCCACTGAAATGGTGGATGCTTCCTGGGGTAATCCCACCGCGAGTTCAGCCAAGACTGGTCAGTCATTGAGCCATTGGTCAGTCCAAAACCTCGTCGATCGGCCATTGCCAATGTTCCACATGAGTGCTTCAGGAATCCGGTTAAGGATCCGTAGAACCCCCCTCCATAGGTTGGATATACGTCCCGTCGTTTGAGGAACCCAGGAATCACCTACAGGTCGAAGATACTTGCTTCGGTCAACCGGCAGGCTATTTTCATCATAAAGTCCTCGTTTAGTGTTGTTGCATCGCGCATCCCCAGCCCTCCTTCCTCCTTCGGTCGAAGAGTGTACTCCAGTCTAGCATGTGGATCTTCCATTCGGTCGCTGAACTACCCCATGCGAAACCTCGAATCTTTCTATCAATATATTCTCGAACACTGGCGGGAAGGAAGGTGGTCTGCATAGTGTAAGCTGGGAGTGAGGCTAGGACGGCTTGCACCAAAGTGATGCGCCCAACCAAGGATAGGGTTGCTACGCTCCAGCCTGCCAACCGGCCGTCTATCTTGTCGATTAGCTCCATGAACGTTGTCCTCGAAACACGGTCGTGAATGACGGGGACACCGAGGTACCATCCCAGGTCAGATGTCTTGGGTAATGCCCAAGTCATTGCTGAGGGAGTCTGCAAGAGTACTCGATATTTTTTTTTTGAGAAATACACCCTCGACTTGGGCCTGCTAATCTGCTGTCCTGATGCACTTCCAAAGACCTTAAACTACTGGTTAATAACTTGTACATGCGCAGGATCAGCCACACTAAAAAGTATGAGATCGTCAGCGAAAAATAGATGAATGAAGCAGGGCCAGAGTTGGAGAACTTAATTAGCTACCAGCTGCCAGACTCCACAACATCGGTAATCAAATGACTCAGTCTCTCCATGCATAGGGTGAAGATATATGGGGACAAGAGGAAACCCTGACGGAGCTCCTGGGAGGGGGAGAATTCCTCCGTCAGTTTACCGTCCATTGGATCCACATTCTAGACGTGGAAATACACTGCATGGTGATGCCTGTGAACTTCTCTGGCACTCCTGCCGCCGTAAGAGTGTCCCGGACAAAGCTCCATCTGATTCGGTCGTACGCCTTGGCTAGATCAACCTTGATCACCATCCACCCTGAACGCCGGGACTTAGCACGCATAGAGTGAACAACTTCCTGCAAAATGCAAATATTGTTAGTGGTATGTCTCCCGGCAATGAAACTAGTCTGAGTCTCGTGCACCAGGTCCGGCATAAACGACTTCAACCTCTCTGCCAAGCATTTGGTGAGGATTTTATAGTCGACATTGCATAAGCTTATGGGTCTAAACTAATCGATAGACACCGGGTTTTGGGCCTAAGGGATAAGCACCAGTAATGTTTCATTGAACTCACGTATAAAAGATGGCGCATCCCAACAACGATTAGCAAACTCATGAACCTCATTAGACACCACCTCCCAAAAACGCTGGTAAAACAGCGGGTTGACACCATCAACTCCGGGTTCTTTAAGAGGTCCCATTGCCGAGACTGCTAAATTCAATTCTTCCATATCAAACTTCCTCCCTATCTCGTACCACTTTGGCGCTGCCATAGTTGGGAAACCATTCAGCATGGGTAAGCATAGTGATTGGTCATCAGTGAACAGCCCCATATAATATTGCATCGCCATGTTGGACAGCTCGTCCTGGTTCTCAACCCATTCCCCACTCGAGTTCTTCAGTGCAACAATCTGGTTTCTCTTTCTTCTACGAAGGGTCGAGTATGGAAAAATTTGGTATTTTGATCTCCCCGCCGAACCCAGTCCGTACCAGACTTTTGATGCCACATTAGCTCTTGAGATCTGATCCTTTCGCCCACACCTCCTTTAACATGTCTGTGAAGCCATTGTGAGTCAACCACGAGGCCAAGAATTTGAACGATTTTTGTCCCGGTGGAGCAAACTCCGGATGTGTTCTTATCAGAAGAGGGCGATGATCCGACTTGACCTGTGGCAAGTGTCGAACCGTCGTCTCAGGGAACTGTGCGGTGGTCCAAAGGGAGTTCGCTAATCCTCGATCAAGTTTCTCTTTCGTGGCCCCACGGAACCACGTGTACGACGGTTCGACAAATCCCAAGTCTGCTAATCCAGTGTCAAGTAAGCAATCTTGAAATTCGCGGACACGACTCGCATCAAAGGGCGCTCCTCCAAACTTCTCAGACGAGCTAAGCATGGAGTTAAATTCCCCGGCTATCAGCCACGTCGTATCTATATCATCTGCTAATGACCGAATGGAGCTCCACAGTGCTCTTCGTTGTATTAAGGCTGGATGCCCGTAGACAGCTGTGAAAAGAAAGCTGGCGGTCCCCATCTGAACTTGGACATGAAGCAATTGTCTTGTTCGATCCTTCTCTGTTACTTGTACCGTTGACTCGTCCCTCGGGGCTGCTCTCCACTTCACCACTCGATACCCGATTTCCGGAGTCGACGCTCATTGTAGTGACTTCCTCATTTGGTGGTGAGGTATTCAGAGTTTGTATGGCAACAGGCGTAGCTGGCAGCGTATTGCACTGTCACCAGCACCACTCACTTGCCCCGCCATTGAGCACTTCCTTGTTGTTATTGTACATGCTTTGGTTCCGTCTTGATTTTTCTTTTCCTTTTCAGCGATAGGGGGGATATTAGTGGTTGGCTCGTTCGTCATAGCTGTGTCATCCGGAGAGGAGGTGCCCTTATGTGTCTCACTCAACTACTTTCTCGGCTTCTCCCCTGAATACTGGCGGTTATTAGCTTGTTTCTTAACCCAGACTTGCTGCTTCTTCGGCATTAGGACAACAGTGCTTGCTTTCTGGCGGTTGGAGTCTTCTGGGTATCCTTATGTCCTTGTCAATTCGTGGCTCACCCTTTGTTGGGACGAGGCAGTGGTTTCCTCTTCTTGGCTAAGGATATTGAAGCGGGATCCTGACCGATCCGAAATTTTGAAAACATTACGAGGACCCTAACTCCCAGCTCTGACTATTTCCACTCTCCTATGAGGTCGACGTTCTCTCCTCTTCGCTATCATCCATTCCCCATACACCTCCTCGTGTTTTTTTGTCCTTGTTTCTGAACAGTCTCAGTTGATTCTCGACTTGGTTCTTCAGGCTTGTGCAACGTGGGGCAATGGGTTTTCGAGTGTCCATAGGTACCACACTCAAAGCAGATATTGTCCAAGCCTTCATACTTTGATTTCGTACTCCACTCCTGCCACCTTATACTTCGACCATAGTGGTTTCGTTAGGTCAACCTCAATGCAAGCCCTGGCAAAAACACCTCGAGCTCCCAGCTCTGTCGCTCTATCAACCCGGATCGGTGTACCTACTCTCTTGGATATGCGCAGCACTGCTTCCGGATGGTAGAGCTCAATGGGTAAGTCCGGCAACCTGATCCACACAGATGTAGAGTTAATCTGACAAGTTCTTGGGTTAAACCCCTCTTTCCACTTCTGGATAGTTATATAATTGTCCCCGATCAACCATGGGCCGCCTGTGAGAGCTAGGCCTGTCAAAACGGTTTCGGGTTTTCGGTTTAACCCGAACCCGAACCGCCAGCAGTGTCTATGGGTTCGGTTTTTTCGGTTTCAACCCGTGAATTTTGGTTTCGGTTTCATAAACCCAAAACCCGAGAGGGAACCCGAAAAACCCGTGAATTTTAGTTCTACGCTGTCGTTTTGTTTGTAGGGTTTTTTCTTCGACATTGAGTTGTGGCCTCGCCTCGCCAGTCGCATGTGACTGTGAGCATCGGCCTCGCCTGTGAGTCTGTGACTGTGAGCATCGCGCCGCGCGCGGCATCGCCAATTCGCCATTCGCCAATCGCCACACTGCCCACACACTCGACGATCGGCAGCAACCCTACCCAGCAGCGCCAACCCTACTCTGCAGCGCAGTCAGAGACTCCCCCTGTCGCCGGCGAACTCATCCCCCGTCGCCGTCGTTCAAGAATCAAGATCGAAGCTTCGACAAAGGAGACGCCACCCCTTTGTAGTTCGCACTTCGCCATGGAATCCCAGTGAGTCTCTTCGCCATGGGTCTGCTCTGTTCTCGTTTCCCTTTACTTTCTGTGTTCAGTGCTCTGTTCTCGTTGGTGGTTTCGTCCTCTTGCCAAGTTCGTTGATAGTGGGCGGCCAATGGGTAGTGGCCTGCTATAGCTAGGGATGTTGGTTATTGCTACATCTAGATTCGTTGCCCTATCTGGGTCTCAACTGAGTTCGCTATTTCCAAGCTTTTTCTCCTTTTCAAGAACTTGCTCTGCTTTTTTTTACCCTGTTTCGGATCTTGTTTCCTGGAAATGGGCCCTATATTCTTAGAGCTCTGCTCAGCTGGGTTGCTTGCTGGTTTGGTTCTCAACCTACAAAACAAAGAACATAGTACGAATTGTAAACACTACTTCAATGCAGCTCTAAGTGATCCAAAGAAACATTGATCACAGCTTGTTTCCCCCATCACATGCTGGTTTCCCCCCCTCTTCTTCTCCTCCTCTTCCTCACCCAAATTGTGTATTGATATAACAAGATTGAGGTTGTTGGTTTAATTGGAGTTCACAGTATGATAACAAGATTGAGGTTGTTGGTTTAATTGGAGTTCACAGGATGATAACAAGATTGAGGTTGTTGGTTTATATCATACTCTCTCCACTTGTGAAGAGGACTGTTATTTTCACAGGATAGAAATTATTTTGCTTTCAGCTGTCTTGTACAAATTTCCTCGGTATAGTTAATGAATTATACTCAACTCAACTTTTCATTTTGACAGGGGAAGTGAGGCACCATCGGCGTCTCGTCCTAGACGTGGAGGACGCACTAAGAATACCAGCATTCTTGCTCCTGCACCGTCTACCGGTACCACCAATGTACCTCCTGCTCAAACAATAGACGAGGAGACAATTTCAAGAAAAAGGAAAGAAAAGTCTGACGTTTGGCCACACTTCAAGCGTTTTATGAAGGATGGAGTGGAGAAAGCAAGATGCATTTATTGCAATAGTGTTCTTATTGCTCCCACTAGATATGGGACTTCTACTCTGCGGAGTCATAAAAAGAGTTGTTTGGAAAAGATAGAAAAGGGTGAGCTGATAGTCGACCATCTATCATCTTCTGGAGGCCAGGTACACACTCTTGGGACTTGGAAATTCGATCAGATTGATGCTAGGAGAGCTTTAGCGGAGATGATTATCATAGATGAATTACCATTTAGGTATGTTGAACATGAAGGGTTCAAACGGTTTATGGCTCGTGTTTGTCCAATGTTTGTGTTACCTAGCCGTCAGACCGTTAGAGATGATTGTATCAAGGTGTTCTTTGAAAATAGAGAGTTGCTGAAGGACTATTTCAAGACTAAGTGTTTAGGGATGGTATCGCTCACCACTGATACTTGGACTTCTTTGTCCAATCTCAATTATATGTGCATTACTGCTCATTTCATTGGTAGAGATTGGAAATTGCATAAAAGAATTATTAACTTTGTCCAAGTTACAAAACATTCTGGAAGTGAAATTGGAAAACAGTTGGCTAGTTGTTTGGTGGAGTGGGGCATTAGGAAGGTGTTTTGTATAACAATGGACAATGCTAGTGTCAATGATGTGGTTGCTATCCATATGAAGGAACAGTTGAAAGAGTGGGGATCAGATATTTTGGATGGAAAATATCTGCAGATGAGGTGTGTGGCTCACATTATTAATTTGGCTGTGAAGGATGGGCTTAAAGAAACTGGTAAATCTGTGGAGCGAGTGAGAGAATCTGTGAAGTGGGTTAAATCTACACCAGCTAGGAGCAGAAAATTTAAAGATTGCATTGAGTTTGAAAAGATAGCTTCGAAGAAATTTGTTTCGTTGGATGTAGCTACAAGATGGAACTCAACGTATCTGATGTTGGAATCTGCAAAGCCATTTGAGAAAGCATTTCATACATTAGCTAGAAATGATAAGAAATTCAAGAAACATCTCAATGAAAAAAGATATGGAAATGAAAGTCTTGGTATCACGACTTCTGATGATTGGTCTAGTGTGGGACGGTTGATTGATTACCTGAAACTATTCTATGATTTGACTGTTCGAGTTTCTGGGACTTCATATGTGACTTTACACCTCTTGTTTGATGAGGTATGTGAAATGTATACTATGATATCTGAGTGGGCTGATGGTATAGATTTTGAGGTGTTTTGCATGGCTGATAGAATCAAGTCCAAACTTGCCAAGTATTGGTTTGAAGATGAGTTGGAGAATTCAATGATGAATCGGTTGTGTTATATGGCAGTCATATTAGATCCTAGGAGGAAAGTTGAATATCTTGAACAAGCTTTGAAAAAGGTGTATGGTGAGAGCATGGGTAAAGCTTTGGTCGAAGAGGTGAATGATGAAATGCGTCTTTTGTTTGACCATTACAAGCATAGGATCGGACTTCCTGGCAGTTCTCCCATTGTGATTCAGGAAGATGTGCAAGAACCTAGTGGAAGTGGGGATGGGAAGAAGAAAGGGAAGATTTGGGGTGATTTTAGGAAAATGAAAAGAGATGCCATTCTGAAAGGAACTAGAAAAAGTTCCAAATCTGAGTTTGATAGGTACCTTGAGGAGGAGGAGGATGATGAAGTGGTTACACGAACATTGGTGGGTTCAGAAGAGGACGAATACAAGTTTGACATCTTGGGATGGTGGTCTCGAAGTGGGATGAAATATCCTACTATTTCTGAGATGGCTAGTGATATTCTTGTTGTTCCTATTTCCACTGTTGCTTCTGAGTCGGCATTCAGCACAGGAGGTCGAGTTTTAGATTCGTTTAGGACCTCCTTATCCCCTGAAGTTGTGGAGGCGTTGATTTGTTGTGAAGATTGGATAAGATCTTCAGACTCCGAGTTGGTGGCTGATGGAGAAGATGAGGGTGATGAAGTGGTATTTCAAAATGGTAAGGTTTTAATCTTTCTCTTTATTCTTATATTTGTTATCTTGATCAAGTCATATTCTAACAATTTGTTATTGTTTATGTTATCCAGTATATGTAGCTTTTCAAGCTCGGAGTGCAAGTGCACCTGCAGGACCTAGTGGAAGCTCTCGTGCAGGACCCAGTGGAAGCTCTTCTGCTACCCATGTTTTGGTCTCGAGTCCTACTATGTCACAAGTGGAAGAAGACTATGTCGACAACAATTCCGATGAGAATGATGAGACTTATGTAGATGTAGAGCCTAATGAGGAGTGATAATGATAGTAGTATTTATCTTGTATGGTGGATGAATTTTTATTTTACTTGGATGTTATCATTTGAGAATTGTAAAACTAATGTGATTAATTACGAGTTGAAGATAATCTCATCTATGATTGTCGTATTTTATGTTGAACAAAATTATTTATAATTTTGCGCCAAACACCAAACATTTTTTGCATATGATAGTTGATATACCTTCAATTTTGGACCTATGGTATTACTAAAACATTTAATTATACAAAAATCCACAATTAAATAAGATATGATTAAGTTACGTATAAAATATGTTTAAGTATTTTACTTTGTCTCTAAAATACTAATACTCTTTAATAGTTAATAGTATGTCTATAGTTATAGAATACATAAAATTAAATATTTCAATAATTAACTAATATTTTAATAATAATGGTATGTCTATAGTTATACTGTCCATGTCCCATAAAATTAATAGTATGTCTATAGTTATACTGTCCATGTCCCATAAAATTAAACATAATGGTAAAATAAGAATGTACAAATAATAAGAATAAAATTGTTTTGTACAATGTAAAATTCAAATCACAAAACTAAAAAAAAAAAAAAAAAAACTCAAGCCGGTTCGGTTTCGGTTTCACCCGAACCGAACCAAACCCGCCAACATCAATTTCGGGTTCCAGTACCCGAAACCCACAGAAGAGCATTTCGGGTTCGGTTTCGGTTTGTGAGGGGGCGGGTTCGATTTTTCGGTTTTCACGGGTTTCGGGTTCGGTTACCCGAACCGAACCGTCAGCCCTAGTGAGAGCTAGTTCATAGTCCATCCTGTTTGTGAATCGGACAAAGAAGTATCTGTTTGGTCTATTTGTTATCTGGATCGTCCCATTCGGTGCCCACAGCATGTTCAGGCATTTGGCCATGATTGGGTAGGGATAGGATCGACCAAGGACTTTCACCATGAGGGCTGATCTCCACTCACGTATATAGCTTCGCCACTCGTCCGGTGAGAAGTAGATAGTAGGGCAGCAGGGGTCTTCTTCCTCGGCAGTGGATCATGTTGGGAGTCCTCACACATCTCTTCCACCACATCCTCAGCATCTGACTCCCCCACATACCATGATTCCTCCCTAACAACTTCGTTGAGAAGTTTCTTGCAGCCCACGCCCCAGGGCACCGGCGGCGGTTGGGGCATCGCTGTATTCGATTTCGATCCAGTATTGTCCCGTAGAGGCTCCAGTTCCTTAGTATTCAGCATCTCCTCCTTCGTGATATCCTCAACCAGTACCTTTTCCGACCTATTGCCGGCATCAGAGAAGTTTAGCGGCCGGACTCTTTTCTTTAGTTGTTGAACCTCCGATCCTTCTTTCCATAAGGAGACGATGACACCTCAGGAGGCCTGCAGATGCCCCGCGAAGAGTCTGGAGGTTTGGCTTCCTCCGGTGGAAGGGATGGAGTGGCCGGCGAGCTTGCCGCCACCATCGAAGAGCGTCGCGCGAAGAAAACCTAATCGCAAGCGATTTCCCGGTTCCGAGAAAAACGGACCGAATTCCTTGTGATATTACTTAGTTGCTTCTCTTCTTTTTCGTCCTTTGATATTTTAGTTCTTTTTTCTTTTATTTATTTCTTACATTCGTTTGGTAACCGTGTAGATCACTAATCAATACAGGAAAAAATGGTTAATCGAATGTTTGATCACTGAGATTACTTTTTTTTTATAAATGGATGCAGAGCATCTCAGCCTTCATTCATAACCAAACGGGGTTCGGAGAGCCCCAAAGTGTCATACAAAATCCAAGATACAAGGGTAGTGTCCGTGGTAGGAAATATGCTATAACCCAATGGCACCTGATGACCGCACCTAGCTATATAATCAGCACACTTATTACCTTCTCTATAGATATGAGTGAGGGAGACTTCCCAATCCCTCTGCATTAAATCCTGGAAACGATGGGCAACAACAATATGGCGATGATCATGATCCTGCTGCCGTTGAAGAATATCCACTGCACATCGTGAGTCAAGTTGAACATTGACCTTGCGGTAGCCCAGTTCCCAGGCCAGCTGAAGCCCCTCCACAGCGCCTCTCAACTCTGCTCGGGTAATGGAACAGATCCCGAGGTTCATGACGAACGCCGCAATGCAGCGTCCTAGATGATCTCTTATCAAGCCACCAGCAGCTGCATGGCCTGATTCAGGATGAACGGAGCCGTCCGTGTTGAGAGTAACCCACTCAGGAGGAGGCGGCTGCCATGAGATCAACTCCTCCGTTCTAGCAGGTAGACAAGGCTGATGGATGGCCTTGTCAATGTCCATAGCTGTCTGCACTACATTAATCCAAGCTTGGACGCGCTGTAGGAAAGCTTCAGCTGAAACCACCTTGCCTGCAAAGACTCGGTCGTTCCTGGTCCGGCACAAAGACCAGCAGGTAATGCCAAACATTAGGCTGGTGTGCTCTTTTCGAAGGTACTTCAGAAGCCACTCTTGGAGATTGAGTCCGAAAAAAGTCTGGTGCTCAGAAGGCTGGATAATCTGCAACCAAGTTAACCTCGGGAAAGGACAGTCCCGCAACACATGCAGTCCCGCAACACATGCAGGACTGTTTCGGAATCGGCCCTGCAATAGGAACATAGAGCCGAGGTAGTAAGGTGCCTTCGCTCCCGCTCGGCGTTGGTGAGGAGGCGAGCACGAGCTGCCAGCCAGAGGAAATGGCTCACTCGAGCGGGGCCGCTCCAGCGCCAGATAGTTTTCCAGTCCGTCAAGCTGTTCGCCGTCTCCACGCCGTCTGCAATAACATAAGCCGATCGAACCCGGAACCTTCCATCCTGCTCGGGTCCCCAAGTAGCCACATCCTCTCCTGCGTCTTCCCTAGGCGGCTGGACCCCCATAACCTGCAAAACACCCTCATTCGTTAGAACCTGAGTCAATGCGTCAATATCCCACTCACCTGATGCCGAGGCAAAGGCTGCCACAGAAAGAGACAGGTCCGGTTCAGGTCCATCCATCCTCGCATGATCCAGAAGCGAATCACCACTGTCCACCCATCTATCATTCCAGAAACTCGTGGAGGCTCCATCCTTAATGCACATCCGCATCCCCCTCTCCATGTCCGGCCAAGCTTTCATGATACCCTTCCATAGGTTTGAGGTGCGAGCTCTGGATTTCGGTTGCATAACTCCCTGCACAGTTTTAAAATACTTTGCCTGAAGAACTCGCACCCAAAGCTCCTCGGGTTCTTTGATGAATGACCACGCGAGCTTAGTCAGGAAAGCAATGTTTAATTCATGAGCTTTCCGGATACCAAGCCCCCCTTCATTCTTCGGCCGGCAGACTCCGTCCCAATGAACAAGGTGGATTTTCTTCGAGTCAGCTGTTGACCCCCAAATGAAGCTCCTGATACGCTTGTCAATCTCATCGCAGATGGCTATGGGCAAGTAAGTTGACTGCATTGCATAGGAAGGCAGAGTATTCAGGACCGAAGTTGCCAAAGTGACCCGTCCGGCAAGGGTCAGGTTTTTAGCTTTCCACCCGGCCAATTTGTTGTCCATCCGTTCCAAGATGTAGCTATACGTTTCCTTCGTGACTCGGCCATGGAGAACTGGAACGCCCAGATACCTGCCCAGGTTTTGAGTCGCAGGGATACCCAAGATGCCAGACACCGCTGAACTCTCAGATCGCGGAGTGTTCTGGGAGAAGAACACCGCAGACTTCTCTTTGCTAACCGCCTGCCCTGAAGCTTCGCAAAATCGATCAAGACAGTTCATAATTATGCGACTTTGTTTCTCTGTAGCTTCTGCAAACAAGATAAGATCGTCAGCAAAAAACAAATGGGAGAGGGTCGGGCCACCTGGGGAAGTCTTGATCGGCTTCCAATCTTTTCTGCGGACCGCCTCCTCGATTAAATGACTCAGGCGTTCCATGCACAAAGTGAATAAATACGGAGATAACGGGCAGCCCTGTCGCAGTCCGCGGGATGGGGTGAACTCCGCTGTGCAGTTCCCATTCCAAAGCACATGCATCGTCGAGGTTGTGATGCACGCCATGATCACGTCCACTAACTTGTTGGAGAACCCCGCAGCAATCAGAGTTTCTTGAACAAAGGGCCAACTAATCCTATCGTACGCCTTTGCCAGATCAATCTTGATCACCATCTGGCCCTTCCGTCCTTTCTTCAGATTCATGGAATGCACCACCTCCTGAAGGATGATGATGTTGCTCGTGATATGTCGTCCAGGTACAAAGCTTGTTTGCGTAGGATGAACCAAACTCCGCATCTCCTGCTTAATCCGATTGACTATGCACTTTGTTAGAGACTTATAGATCACATTGCATAGTCCAATCGGCCTGAATTGCTTGATGGACGTAGGGCTCGCCTTTTTCGGAATTAAGGTGAGGAGGGTCACATTGATACTCCGTATAAGCTCCGGATCCTGGAAACACTTGATGACAAATTCTGCGAAGGATGGCCCCACAGGCCGCCACTGTTTCTGGTAAAAAATGGGGGGGAAACCGTCCTTCCCCGGGGCCTTGAAGCCCCCCATCACTTTCACCGCCCTCCACACTTCCTCCTCCATGATCGGTCTAGCAAGGGCATCAGCAACAGCAGTAGGGATTTGAGTGAAATCAGCGACCAGCGGAGCCATAACCACTTGATCCGCGCTATATAACATGATGAAGTAATCCCGAGCGTGATTCTGGAGGAGGGCATCATCATGTATCCAAACGCCATTTTCATCTTGTAGACTAGTGATCTTGTTAAACTTCCTGCGCTTGAGAGTTGATAAGTGGAAGTATCGGGTATTACGATCCCCCTCCACTATCCAGATAGCCCTTGACTTCTGAAACCACAGGAGCTGCTCCTGCCAGAGGGTGGTTTCCGGCTCTTTCCAGACGGAATTTTCCTCCTCAATAGACGCCTCAGAAGGCTGACTCTCATTTCTTACTTCAAGACGCCGCAGCTTAGCAATTAATCTCTTCTTCCTCTTCAATATATGCCCGAAAGTGTCCTTGTTCCACTTCTGGATTTCCTCCGTCAGGAGGGCGGTTTGCGGCATGAAAGCCACTTCCCTTCTCCACGTCTCCTCGAGCAGCCGAGGAAAGTCTTCGTGTCCCATCCACGCCGCCAGAAATCTGAAGGGTCGGACTTGCCGGGGAGTCCTCACCTCAGATTGCATTAGGATCGGGCGATGATCCGAGCCTATGCGCTCCAGGTGCCGAACCACCGTGTTTGGGAACTTCAGGAGCCAGCCTTGGTTTCCGATAGCTCGGTCGAGACGTTGGGATAGGTTGCCACGTCTCCAGGTGTACCGCGGCCCCGAGAATCCCAAATCCACAAACTCACCCTCATCCATGCAACGTCGAAATGGCCTAGTACGAGCCTCCCGATAAGGCGCTCCTCCCATTCTTTCAGTTGGTCCCAAAATCGAGTTGAAATCTCCAGCTAAGACCCAAGGCAACCTGGTGCCATGAGCTATGCGAACCAACTCATCCCACAGGTCCTGCCGAGCTGAAGCATTTGGGCTCCCATAAATGGCAGAGACCAACACTTCTTGCTGCGGCTCTTTCCTCCTCGCCACTCGCATATGGATCATCTGCTCCCACTCATAAATAGACGAGACGCTGAGATCGCTATCCCGCCATAGAACCCAGATTCCCCCTGCGAAGCCACGAGCATCAACAGTTAGTACCCCATCAAACCCCAGGCGCACCAACTTTTTCGGAGGATAATGGCAAATGACCAAATATGAAATATTTAATTAATTTCAGTGACCACTAATATTTACTAATCATATATTTGTCACTTATTTTTTTCTATTAGTGGTCACTAAAATTAATAAATATTTCATGTTTGGTCATTTGCCATTATCTTCCGTCACACTTCGTTAGTAACATCAATATTTATTATGACACGACTAAAAGAACTGTCTAGTCACCCAAATTTAACAAGAAAAAAAAATAAAAAGTCAATCCCACGTACACGTCAGAAACTCTATCCCAACAGTTCATTAGACACTCTAATACAAGGTTGTATAGCTTTCACAAATCTATAGAAATCCTTCTATTTCTACTATTTTCAATTAAGTCCTAAGCAGACCAAGGTCATTACAATCACGTAGTATATGGCGACTCAGACTCACCACATGAAGACGTGGGTGCGGTTGCTCCTCGGAGTCGTGGAGGTCAGGAGGTGGAAATTAAAAGCACATAAAAAATTACCTCAATTTATTAAAAAGAGACCTCGTACTCCAAGTCTCCAACAACATATAAAAAAGGACCTCGTACTCCACTTGTGGCTGGACTTTGAAACCGCTGATGAGTATACATATATATATATTCCATACTTTGCTAGACACCATACCACCGATCCCTCATCACGTCAAACAAAGAACAGAAATCAAATCATAATGGAGGCTACGAAACCCCTTGCCAATTCGGCGGAGCTGGTCTTCGTGCCGTCGCCGGGCGCCGGGCACTTTCTCCCGATGCTGGAGCTGGCGGAGCAGCTCGTGAAGCGCGACCCGAGGCTCACCGTCACCTTCTGCCTCATGAAGATGCCTTTCCAGCAAACCTCACACGATTTCAAGCCCTCCGCCTCCGCCAGCATCCAGTTCGTTGACCACGAGCCCACCACCATTGACCCCGATATCCCTCGCAGCGACCCTTTCTCCTATTTCATCGACGGCCACGCCCCGCAGATCAAGGACATCGCCTCCAACAACACGGCGTCGTCCCGTCGCCTGGCGGGGTTCGTCCTCGACATGTTCTGCTCCTCCTTCATCGACGTGGCCAACGAGCTCGGCGCGCCTTCCTACGTCTTCTACACGTGCGGCGCCACGTTTCTCGCCTTCATGCTCCACGTCCAGTCCCTCTTCGACAGGGGCGAGTTCGACCCGGCCGAGTTGAAGGACTCGGACGCCGAGCTGGCGGTTCCGGGTCTGCGGGACCGGCTCCTGGGTGTCAGATTTCTGATTAATTCCTCTTTTCTTGATTGAGAGAATGAAAAACAATCTTACATTGTTCAGCCAGAGTAGCTGGCTTTTATATTGTTCCTACAAAGCAGACGAATTAGTTACAAGTCTCTAACTAACCTAGCTAAATTACGCAATGGTACCTAACCTATTTACATTCTATCTACATAAGTTTATGCCTATTACAAATTGATACATACTATCTCTAATACCCTCTCTCAAGCTAGACATGAATAGATTTCATGTTAAGCTTGGATATCAAATCAACAAATGTATGAACTGGGAGAGCTTTTGTAAACGGATCTGCTAACTGCAAGGTTGTGGAAATGTGCTGCACTTTTAGCTTGTTTGCAAGAACCTGGTCTCTAGTAAAATGGCAGTCGACCTCTATATGTTTTGTACGTTCATGCTGCACTAGATTCTGTGTCATTTTCACTGCAGAAAGGCTGTCACAGTAAATGGTGTGTGGTTGGTGTGGTTGAACAGGTAGCTGGGTGAACAGGGCTGTCATCCACTGGAGTTCTTGAGCTGTGTCTGCTAATGCTCTGTACTCGGCTTCGGCTGAAGATCTTGAAATGGTTTGCTGCTTCTTAGAACGCCAGCTTATGAGGGAATTACCTAAAAAGACACAAACCCCCGTTACTGATCTACGAGTATCTGGGCAACCAGCCCAATCAGAATCTGAAAAAGCAGTTAATCGAAGAGAAGAATTGGAGGGGAAGAACAATCCACGCGCAGGAGTATTTTTGAGATATCGCAACAGTCTGTGAGTGGCTTGTTCGTGGGCTGTGGTTGGAGAATCAACAAATTGGCTAAGCTGATTAACAGTGTAGCAGTTATCAGGGTGTGTAGTGCAGAGATACTGAAAGCGACCAATCAGAGTTCTGTAACTACTGTGATCTGTTTCATTTAATGGAGTTCCATCTTTAGCAGATAAATGTGTGCCAGGTATAGATGGTGTAGTAGTTGGTTTGGATGCTAAGAACCCTGTATCAGATAATAAATCTAGTGTGTATTTCCTTTGACACAAATGAATACCACTTTCAGACCTGGAAACTTCCATGCCAAGGAAGTATTTGAGTGGCCCAAGTTCTTTGATTGTAAAAGCAAGATCTAACTGATGTTTGACATGTTTAATTTCTGCCATATCATTTCCAGTTAAGATAATATCATCAACATAAACAAGAAGGGCAATAAACGATTTGTTATTGTGTTTTGTAAACAAAGAGTAGTCACAGTGTGATTTTTTATAACCTAAACCCTCTAATGTGGCTGCAAGTTTAGCAAACCATTGTCTGCTAGCTTGCTTGAGGCCATAAAGGGATTTAGTTAGCTTGCACACTTTGTTTTTGTCTGCAGGAGCTACTGGAAGGCCAGGTAGTAGTTTCATGTAGACCTCTTCATTGAGATCTCCATGAAGAAAGACTGTGTTGACATCTAGTTGCTCTAGATGCCATTTGTATATGGCTGCAAGGGCTAAAAGAATCCTAACAGTTGTCATTTTGACTACAGGGGAGAAAGTATCCAAATAGTCAACTCCAGGTGTTTGTGTGTAGCCTTTGGCTACTAACCTGGCTTTATATTTGTCTATTGAACCATCCTGCTTAAACTTTAATCGAAAAACCCATTTGTTTCCAATAATGGGAACATTGGGAGGAGGATCTACAAGGACCCAAGTTTTGGTTTTTTCTAAGGAAGCAAACTCAGAGTTGACAGCTTTCAACCATTCAGATGACTGAGCAGCCTCTTTGTATGTTCTAGGTTCCCTGACTTGTGAAATTGCTAAAGCAAATTTCTTGTGTGAAGTGCTTAGAGAGCTATAAGATAGCATTGCCTGTATTGGATACCTAGTTTTAGAAAACAAGGTTGCTTGACTAGCCAGATTGCATTTATAATCGTTGTACTTAACTGGCTTAGTAACTTGTCTGCTGGATCTCCTTAATGGAGGCAGATCAGTAGGAACTGAAAGATGGGAAGCATGAGCTTGATTGGATGGAATTATCCCAGGACCTGATTGGGACATAGATGGTGAAGAATGAATAATAGGCTGAGATGACTCAGTGATGAACTCAGTGTGTGCCTTTTCAAAATCTAAATATGAAGAAACAGGTGGAAAGACAGGTAATGGAAATGTATGATCTGTTATCTGATTTGGATTTTGAAATGGAAAGATGGTTTCATGAAATGAAACATCTCTGGAAATGAGAATATTATGAGTGTTTAGGCTGTATAACCTAAAACCTTTTGTTCCATGGGAATGACCAAGGAAAATACATGGTTGAGCCCTAGGATCAAGCTTATGTCGAGTTGCCTGAATAGTAGCTGCATAAGTGAGACAGCCAAATACTTTGAGATGAACTAAACTTGGTGGCTCACCATGTAACTTTTCATATGGAGTAATATTCTGAATAAGAGTAGAAGGAGTTCTGTTTATAAGATGAACTGCATGCATTGCAGCAAAATTTCAGAACTGAGCAGGTAAGGAAGCCTGAAAGAGTAAAGCACGAGTAACACCCAAGATGTGCTGATGTTTTCTTTCGACTATACCATTTTGTTGAGAGGTATAGATACAAGTAGTTTGGTGAATGACACCTTTGGAAGAATAGAAGTCTGGAATGTGGAATTCAAGACCATTATCAGTACGAATTGCTTTTATTTTAGCCTTAAACTGTGTTTCTATAAAGGCAAAGAAATTAATAAGTGTTGGTCGAGCTTCTGATTTATGTTTCATGGTAAAAATCCATGTATGACGAGTGTAATCGTCTACAATGGTAAGAAAATAAGCATGGCCTTGAAAAGACAGAACAGGAGCATTACCCCATATATCCACATGGATGAGATCAAAAGGAGCAGAAGTTTTACTTGTACTATTAGCAAAAGGAAGGCGTTTTTGCTTTGCCATAGGGCAGACAGTACAATGGAAACCAGATAGTGAAGAAATGTTACTGTCAATGGCTCTAAATTGAGAGAGTTTACAGTGTGGCACATGGCCAAGGCAATAATGCCAGATATCTATACTAGGCTAAGAGGAGGAATATGGAATTCTGGAAGGATAAGCAGGTTTTTTGTTGAGCTGGAGATTATGTTGAAGTTGTTTGGTCTGAGATGGAAGATGGAGGAGGTAAAGACCATCGACCAAACTAGTTGTTCCAATCATTGTCAAACTGGGGTAAGCCTGTATAAAGCACAATGAATAGTGAAACCATAAGCAGATGGTTGTACTTCTGACCAGTTTACTCACAGAGACCAGATTGAAACTAAAGGATGGAACTAGCAGAACATCAGTCAAGGTAAGATGTTCTGAGTATTGTACAACCCCTATAGCAGTCACAGCTACTTTACTACCATTAGGCATATGGACAAAAACATCAGAAACGTGTTGAGATTGTAAAAAATGAGCAGGAGAACCGATGATATGATCTGTTGCTCCTGTATCTAATATCCATTTGTTCTGAATATGGAAATTAACAGTAGAGGCATAGTGAAGTGTACCTGTAGAGTCAGGCACCTCAAAGGCATGAGAAGCAACCGAGTTAGCTCTGCTTACAATGTTGTGCTGGCCAGAACCCTCACTTTCATTGGAGACTGAATAGTGAGAAGGATTATTAACCTTGTAAGCATCAGAAAAAGCAGCTTGAGCTGGGACATAATGCTGCTGAACAGAAAATTGATTCTGTTGAGGAGGAAACTGATTCTGAGAGGGAGCTTGGGTTCTTTGTTGAGCTTGAGGATTCATAAACTGCAACATCTTCTGGTAATGTTGCTGAAAGCTCTGCCAATCAGATTGATTGATCATGACAGGACCATTGGAGGAAGATGCTATATCAGTAGAAACACTATTAGCTTGCCTAGAGTTCTGCTGCCTCTTCTTAGACTGATAACCTGGTGGATAGCCATTCTTTTTGTAGCACACATCCTCTGTATGCCCAGTGTAGCCACAGAATGTGCAAACAGGCTTCTTCCCTTGTTTTTTGAACCCTTGACCAGTACCCTGAACCCCTAAGTGTGACCCTGATGCCTTGGTGAAGAAGGCCATACTGTCCGAAGCAGGGTTAGGAGCAGGTTGTGGCTTAGGCAACAGACCATTCTCTCTTTCGTGTTGTACCGTCATGGCAAACACCTTGTTAATGGGAGACAATGGCTCTAAGAGCATAACTGTGGATCTAGGGCCATTAAAATTGTCATTCAGATTGCGCAAGAATCGAATCACCTTATCATTCATGTAGTCTTTTCTCAAAGAAGCTAAAACACAATGACAGGTAACGCCGCAATCACAGTCAGGAATGAAACGATAGTTGGCTAGCTTATCCCACAAAGCTCTTTGCTTAGAATAATATTGAGAGACGCTCATTGTACCTTGTTTGAGGTTGAAGATAGCCTCTTGTAGATCATCGATACGGACAGAATCGCCTTGTGAAAACTGCTCACGGAGCTCAGTCCAAGCACCAATGGCGGTGGTAACGTACAAGATGCTTTCAGCGATGGTTGGATTGACCGAGCGCTGAATCCAACTGAGGAGTAGCTTGTTGTTGCGATTCCATGCGGGATCTTGCCATTGAGAAACCCTAACTTGTTCTTACCATCGATCACCAGAATCATCGATCTTTCCCAGCTAGAAAAGTTGTTCTCGTTGAGCGGCTGGGAAACGAGGCATTGACCCCAATTCTCCGATGGATGGATGAAGAATGGCGACGCCGGATCGGAAATCGGTGTGCCGTTGTAGAGAATCACGTCGGAATTGCTCTGGCGACCTCCAGTGTGAGGATTTGCATTCGCGGCATCGTCGCCGGAAGAGAAAGTCTCGTGAATCGCCATAGGAGGACGATGAACTCAAGAATAGAAGAAGAATGAGGAAGCAAAAGGAGAAGATGCAGAAGCGAGAGAGAGAGAGACGAAGATCGGCTCAGGAGTGCTCTGATACCATGTCAGATTTCTGATTAATTCCTCTTTTCTTGATTGAGAGAATGAAAAACAATCTTACATTGTTCAGCCAGAGTAGCTGGCTTTTATATTGTTCCTACAAAGCAGACGAATTAGTTACAAGTCTCTAACTAACCTAGCTAAATTACACAATGGTACCTAACCTATTTACATTCTATCTACATAAGTTTATGCCTATTACAAATTGATACATACTATCTCTAATACCGGGGAAGCTCCTCCCGTCGGCGGTGGTGCAGCCGGATGGGCTGCCGAATCTCATGCGCCAGACGAGAAGAATGAGGGAGGCCAGGGGCATTCTCGTAAATACGTTCCACGACTTCGAGTCCCACGCGATTTCTTCCCTGGCGACAGGTCAAACCCCTCCGCTCTACACGGTGGGGCCCATCATTGACCTCAAGCTGAAGAAGGGAGATCGTACAGCTGGCGAGAAGGAGGTCGTGGATTGGCTGGACCGGCAACCAGATTCGTCGGTGGTGTTCCTCTGCTTCGGGAGCATGGTAAGCTTCGGTGAGGAGCAGGTGAAGGAGATCGCCAACGCGCTGGAAGTCAGCGGGCAGAGGTTTCTATGGTCTCTTAGAAAGCCACCGCAGAAGGGCAAAGCGGAGTTCTTCCCATCCGAATACGACGACGTTAAGGAGGCGTTGCCGGATGGGTTCCTGGACCGGACAGCTGGGCTCGGGAAGGTGATCGGGTGGGCCTCACAGACGAGGATCTTGGCCCATCCATCTGTCGGTGGGATCGTGTCTCACTGCGGGTGGAACTCGACGTTGGAGAGCACGTGGTTCGGTGTTCCGGTTGCCACATGGCCGATGCGCGCGGAGCAGCAGCTGAATGCGGTTACGTTGGTGAGGGAGCTTGAGGTGGCGGTGGAGATTAGGATGAGCTACCGGTTGTTGAGCGGAGAGGTGGTGCCGGCGGAGGAGATTGAGAGAGGGATAAGATTCTTGATGTCGACGGAGAATAAGGGGAGAAGAAAAAAGGCCAAGGAGATGAGTGACAAGTGTCGGAAGGCGGTGGAAGACGGCGGGTCTTCTTATCGCTCCATTGGTCGTTTTATCGAGGATGTGATTAATTAGTAAACACTCCATGAAGTGTCAAATTGGCTACCTTTTCCCCCTTCTCTCTCTAACTTCTCTCTAGATTCTCTTTTCTTAATTTTGCGTGGGGCTGCCGCTGAAATCCGTCCGGCAACCAAAATTAGCTCTCTGATCACCTTTGTTTTGTTGCATGTTTTCCATTATGTATGTTTTGCCTCTGTTTTTTGTTCCAGTGTCATCTTCTTCCTTCAGTCTCTTTTTGAGATGTCTTTGGTTGCTGACTCACTGTTATAAGTATGTTTCTCTATATCTTAAGGGCTTTCCATCTCGTGGTGGAAAAAATGAGGTTGGTTTCGACTTCACAATCAGCTTGTCTTCTCGACTCTCGTCTACTTCCTTGTTGCATAGCAACAAATCTTGATGTTTTGAAGATGCAGTAGCCCTCCTTAGATTGACTGCGCCAATGTCTTTGAAGAATTAAACATTTAGCATATCATCAACAACAAACCCTAAATCTTTTTCTTACCTTCATGCTCATATAATCACATTAGTACCTTTCCAATCCAATCTGATCTCTTCGTCTCCCTCTCACATGTCACATCCTCCCCTCATGAGCAGGCAAAGTACTAACATTCTTTATTTTCATTAGTCCAACTATGATCCTTAAAATCATTTGATTGACCAACCTCATGAGGAGGTTAAGTGCTTATTTATGTGATTGATTGATAAACTAGCATGACAAAGGCAAAGCATTTAAGTAAATGCTTTGCCGATTTTGCATAAACTAGAATGTGGCGAAAGGGGGTTCGGTTAGCCTGACTACCCCTAAAGGGGTAGTGATTTTTGACACCCCCTTTATGATTGGTCAATTTTATTTCCAATCATTGGCATGTATTAATTAAACTGGTTTTTTATTTTGTTTAATCTTGTAATTTGGGGTCTCTCACCACATTGGAAAAGAGAAAGAATCTGGGGAAAAACGAAATCACCCCATTAATTACATAATTAATTTCTCTCACTGGTACATTAATTACACGTACCACTCCACTGGTACACGTACCACTCCACTGGTGCGAGCAATCCACAAGGTAGGTTAGAGTGAGAACAATACCAGTGCAATGATATTTTTCATAACAATGATAAACAATAACGGAGCAACAATGCAGTACCACTTCAATGATACAAATACCACTCCACTGGTACACGTACCACTCCACTGGTACACGTACCACTCCATTGGTAGGTCAGAGGCGATCCCAGGATGGCGGCAGCTGGAGATAGGAGGATGGTGGTGGGGGAAGGCGCTGGAGGGTTTTGGTCGTTTCAAAGTAGAGGAGGGTTCTGGTTAAAATGAAATCAAAATGGAAAGAGAGCCCAAATGGAGAGAGAAGGAGACGAAAGGAAGAAAAAAAGGCAATTAATTGCACATTGGGGGGGAGCTTTTTTCTGATTCCCCATATTCTTTCCTTTTCCAATGTGGGTGAGAGACCCCAAATTACAAGATTAAAAAAAATAAAAAACCAGTTTAATTAATACTTGCCAATGATTGGAAATAAAATTGGTCAATCATAAAGGGGGTGTCGAAAATCACTACCCCTTTAGGGGTTAACATAATATCCGACCCCGGCGAAAGGTGATTTGAATCAAGGCACTACTATTCTCCCCGACATAAGCTAAAGATTTTCTTTCATTTATTGTTGTAATGTTCTCTCAAGTAAAACTCAGATGTAATTGTATATGAGCTCTAAATTACAAATACAAAATCATTCATAAAAAAAATTGTTGTGCGAACTAATATTTTCCATCAGGCTGAGACTAGTTCGTGTAGGATTGTCCATACGACACTCAAATTCTACCATGATTGAAGTCCGACAAATACTAGCCGTTGATATTCACGGCATAATCTTATTATCCATTAAATCCGCAATCAAACGGCCCATAGAAGAGTAAGAGGACCCACCTTCGGTCAACGCTTCTCTGCCCTTCTCGCTCATCTCTTTCACCTTCTTCCCCATCCCATCCGTTTCCGCCGCCGCCATCAACCGCCGGATCCCTCCCTCGATCTCCTCCGCCGTCACGATCAACCCGCCGTCCCTCCGGTAATCAATCCTTATCTCTTCCGCCAACTCCAACTCCTTCACCAATTTGAACGCGTTCAGCTGCTGCTCCGCGTAAATCGGCCACGCCGCCATCGGGACCCCGAACCAAATGCTCTCCAGCGTCGAGTTCCAACCGCAGTGCGACACGAATCCCCTCACCGACCGGTGAGCCAGGACCGCCGTCTGCGGCGCCCACCCGATCACCTTCCCTCTCCCCGCCGTTCGCTCCAGAAATCCTCCCGGCAGCAAATCACCGAACGAATCGGCGCCGTTTCCGTTTAGAACCTCCATTGCTGGTGCTTTCTCTGGAGATCGGCGGACAGACCACAGGAACCTCTCGCCGCTGCGTTCCAGCGCCGCCGCGATCTCTTTCAATTGCTCCTCGCAGAAGCTTCCCAGGCTCCCAAAACAGAGGAAAACCACCGAAGACGGCGGCTGAGCGTCCAGCCACTCGATGATTTCGTTCTTTCCCTTCGTCTCGTGACCTTCCCCTTTCAGATTCAGAATCGGACCGACCGGGTAAACGGGAGGATTTCCACCGCTGGATAAGCAATCGACGGCGTAGGATTCGAGCTCGAGGTACGTATTTACAATAATACCCCTGGCTTCTCTTATCCTTCTGGTGGTTTCGACCAGCACTTTGAGCCACTCTTCCTCCACCGCGTCGGAAGGAAGGTTCTTCCCCGGGAGGGGATTCATCAGGCCCGGGATCTCCAGCTCGGCGTCGGAGTCCCTCAGCGCAATCGGATCGATTTCCCGCCGGTCGTAGAGATTCTGGAGGTGGAACATGAACCCGAGGAAAGTGGCGCCGCAGGTGTAGAAGACGTAGGAAGGAACGCCGAATTCGTTGGCCACGTCGACGATTGAGGTGCAGAACATGTCGAGCACGAGGCCGGCGAGTCTCGAGTCCGATTGGGTGAGGGCCGAAACGATTTCTCGGATGTGGGATTTGTGGGCGGCGATGTGGGAGAGGAGGAGCTGGCCCGGGGTGGCGTTCGGGTCGGATTCGACGGCGGGGAGGTCGACGAATCGGATCTGGTTGGAGTTTTTGGAATCAGGGGCCAGGGAGTGGGAAGTGAAGGCGGGAGCTACGGATTCGTAGGGTCGTTTCATGATGCATACGGTGATGGAAAGTCTGCTGTCGTGGTTGACGAGCTGCTTGGCGAGCTCCAGCATTGCGAAGAGGTGGCCGGCGCCGGGGGATGGGACGAAAACCAGCTCCGCCGTCTTCATTTTGGTTTTGGCTCGGAGGAAGGAAGGAGTGGGAAGGAGTGACTCGGAGAGTGAGCTTTGTAAAAAATGTGTCTATGCCAAAAATGGGTATAATATTAAGATTCTAACGCGGCACTATGCTTTGTATAAAACTAGCATTAGTACTATAAAATTGAATTCACACATGACACACAACACAACCATACTTTGACATTAGAGATAGGCAATTTTGAATTTGATTTGTCAGATATTACTCGACGTACATAGAGTGGAACGAGTTACATACATTATTTTCATTAGGGCTGTCAACTCGGTTTCCGGTTAGCGGCTAACCGGCCGGTCTAACTGGTAACCGCCGGTTAGCGGCTAACCGAAAAACCGAAGGGAAGTAGTCTCGGTCGGTGGTCGGGAATTGGGTCTGGTCAGCCGGTTAGCCGAGTAACCGAAGCCGGTTAACCGGCTAACCGGCTCTAACCGACCGAGAAATACGACGTCGTTTTGGCCTGGGGAGAAACGACCCTAGACCTAGTCACTCGCGTATCGTCGACAGCCACCAGAAGTCCAGAACCCATCCGCCATCCCTATCTTTTTCCTTCCTCCTCCTCAATCCTCAACCTCTCGACTCTCGTTACTGGCGAAATCCGCGGCCACCAGAGTCGCCATCGTCGGCCAGAGCACAGCCGCCGCCCGCCAGTCACCAATCGCCGGCCGCGCCTCCAGTCGCCGGGCCACCCTCTACCGCCAGCCCGCCAGCCTCCAGTCGCCGAGCCAGCCTCCAATCGCGCCGCCAGTCACCAATCGCCGCCGCCAGTCACCAATCGCCGCCAGCCCAGTCACCAATCGTGCGGCGGCGCCTCCATTCGAGTCCATTTCTTCATCGATTTGGTCATCCCTCCTCCTCCATCCCCCATCCTTCTGCTTCCCTTGTTCGATTCCAACTCCATCTCTTCCTTCCCCGGCCCCCTGTTTCAATTTCTTTTTTTTTTTTGTTTTTTAAATTTGAATCTCTGGATGGATAATTTTGGCAAGTAGCGATTAAGTATACTTCTTTTCCAGTGTTTTTTTTCTTAATGGGTCTTTGATTTTGAACAACAGACAAACAACATTGTTTCTGGCTGAGTGTTTAGTGGTTTTCTTTGTCTCTTCGGTCGGTTTCCGTTCGGTTTTCGGTCGCGACGGGTTAACCGTGCATTAACCGAAACCGCCCGGTCGGTTTTACGGATAACCGATGCGCAGGGTCGGTCGGTGGACGGTAAGGGCTGGTCTGGTCTCGGTTTAACCGAAAACCGAGAAATCGGTTTTCGGTTAAACCGAAACCGACCGGTTGACAGCCCTAATTTTCATCGTGCCCCATTCTTTCTTCGTCGTATCTAGATTGGCCTCAACATAATTACTCTATTTTTGCTTGTCTTGAGTAATATTTTCACCCATCGGAATTTTGAATAGGTGCAAGACTAGATCTTTTAACTATGTAGGCTTAATTATTCATTCTCTTATCACTATTTTACATCTACGATGAGTTTTCTTTTTAATTAAGAATGGAAATTAACATAATCTACAAACTCATTTTTATTATCTCAATATTTTTAATATCTCAATATTAAGCTATAATTCAATAAACTTCTTACTTATTGTTCTTGTTGGGAAGAGTTAAGTTATTAATTATTTGGATTAAAATGCGAATTATTTGGAATAAAATGTGAAAGTATAATAAACGACTATTAATTCACATGTAGTAAAAAGTGCTATATCTTCTTCTAGCGCATTGCGCCTACGCTTGCTTAGGCCACACATAAATTAGTCTCCAATATCCGTCTCACGCTTAACAATTTCTTGAACCTTGATTTAGTAATTTTGTTATGCTTAGATGGATATGATTTTGGACATGAGCTTTTATTATTTCATTTTTAATGAATCACTAACTCCCATCGAGAAACGACTCATGCAGAGTGCAGGAATACGGCAGAGATCAATCTTCATTGTTTAAGAGATTGTGGAAGGGCCAAGGCAGCGTGGAACATGATTTTGGAACAACGAGGAAGATGGAGCTTTTTCAACAGCGATCTTGATACCTGGATGAAGGACAACATTCTGTATGAATCAGCTGGAAATTGGCCTGGCCAATGGAATAGTTTCTTCAGCCTAATCCTTTGGTACCTTTGGAAGTGCAGAAACGAGAGGATTTTTAAAGGGGTGAAGCTGACTATCTTGATACCTTAGAGTGGGTGAAAGCTTGGAATCCAGCTCTGAAGTCTTCCTCAATGAATGTGAATCAGACAAGAGTGGAGGAGCTAATTAGTTGGGTTAAACCCCCTCAAGGCTGGCACAAATTGAATACAGATGGCGCAGAGCAACCCAGGAATTGTTACGGTAGGGGGCGTACTCCAAGATCATGATGGAGATTGGATTGGAGGATTATGCAGCAAGCTTGGATCTGGTACAACTTTATTGGTTGAATTATGGGGCATTTTGCAGGGATTGAAGTTGGCTTGGAAGAAGGGTTCTCGCTTCCTCATTCTTGAGACCAACTCAAAGTTAGCTCTACAACTCATTGATAAGAGAAACGACAGAGTGCATCCGTATGCAATAATCCTGGGCACTATCAGACGAATGTTGACCAGAAAATGGATGGTTCAATTAGTGTATAAGTATCGCGGACTGGCTCTCGAAGCACGGTCTCGTCTATCCTTTCGGTACGTATGAGCTAATCGATCCCCCATTGGAGCTTGACAGAATTTGCAGAAAAGACATGATATGAGTCAGCTTTCCTAGACAAGTTACTAGAAACCGAAGCTAATTAGGCTGTGTTCCCCTGTAATTCCTATTCGATCCCCTGGTTTGGTTCTGATTTGGTATGTCTTGTTTTATGCTACTAATCGTTAGGAATCTGTAACTGTTTGGCGGTTTGCCTTCTTTAAATATAAAAAAAAACTCTCATCGAGAAATTAACTAGACAATTAGTGCTTCGAAACGTTTATTTTTTTCATTTAATTTGTAGCGGTGATGATGATTTATTGAACTGGTGACCTAAACGTTGCCCATTTGGCTTCTCTTGAATTTGTATATAAGCAAAGTCTCATTTTTATAATCCACACTTAACATTCGTTTTTCAATTTCACTTCTTATCCTTCTAAGTTCTTAAGAACACAAAAGGATTAATCGGAGATGGCAACTATAAAGCACGAAACCAGGGTAATATTTCTTTGCTTCGTTTGTTTGTACAATTTAGTCTCCACATGTTTGTTTCGAGTGTCTGTGAAACTGTATGGGCGGTGCGATCGGAATATCTTTTATTGGAGACTTGATCGACAAATAAATTTTAGTGATATGAAACTATGCAAATGCAATCATGATTTCAGTATAAAATACTATATTATTAACTTCGATACGATTTTACAATTCTCACTTTTTTTACCGTTCAATGAACTGGTGTGTCCTCACAGCCTGTTTGGATACAATTCCGGAAGAAATGGAAATGGAAATAGAATTCAATTTTTTATTTTTATAGAATTCCATTTCCAATTCTAGTGTTTGGTATAACTCCTACAACTATGGAAATGAATTGCACTTTTACCCATAATGAATAATGTAATATGTTTGTTTTATTTTGGGAAATGAAATATGAATGAGAGAGAAAGAGAGTAAAATGATAGTGGGTCAACAAAATAATAAAAAGTATTGATGGGTCCCACTAATTCCATCTTCATTCTCTCAATTCCTATCACTTTTAATAGGAATTGTAATTCCCATATTTTAGACCCATTAGAATTCAATTCTCAACCTTTTTATTATTCCAAACATAATATATGGAAATGGAATTGGCTTTTTTGTCAATTCAAACAGGCTGTCACATATTTACATCGTAATTCATACAATTCTATCAATTATTCACACAAATCCAATAAAATAATTATTCACATAGATTCACTTATTGAATTTAGCTTAACAATTAGCTATCAGCAGAGTACTTAGAAACTAACTAGTATTTTTTTCCCTTGGTAAATCCGATGGAAGAAAGTGGAGTTGGTGTTCATACCATCGCCGGCGGTGGGCCACATAACGGCGCTGGCGGAACTGGCCCGGCAGCTCGCCACCAGAGACCCCAACCTCTCCATCACCATCCTCATCATGCACCTCCCCCACGGCGACGCCAACTACGCCAGCCACACCAAATCACTCGCCGCCGCCGCGCTCTCCGACCGGGTCAAGTTCGTCGACCTCCCACCCAACGACGCCGCCGTCGACCCCACCGTGAAAGACGTCGTCAAATTCTTCATGGACTCCTACAAATCCCACGTCCGCGACGCCGTCGCCAAGCTCGTCCAGGCCTCCCCTCTCGTCTCCGGGCTCCTCGTCGACATGTTCTGCACCACATTCATCGACGTCGCCGACGAATTCGGCCTCCCCAGCTACATCTTCTACACCTCCGGCGCCGGATGCCTCAATCTCACCCTCCATCTCCAGAATCTCCGGGACAACCACAACACACCGGTCACCGATTTCAACAACCCGGAAGCCAATTGGAACATCGAGGGCTTCAAGAACTCGATTCCGGGCAAAATCCTGCCTCGTCCTGTTCTCAACCCATTCCTCTGCGACGGATTTTTGGATTTCGTCAAACGGTACCGAGACGCAAAGGGAATTTTAATCAACACGTTTCCAGATCTGGAAACCACCACAATCGAGCACCTATCGAAGGGAGAAACCCCTCCGGTCTACCCGGTCGGACCAATTTTAGAGCTGAAGCGGGAAGACGCTACCGGAGAAGGAAGAGGCAGCGAGATCTTGACCTGGCTCAACGAACAACCGCCTTCCTCTGTTCTCTTCCTCTGCTTCGGAAGCAACGGTTGCTTCAACGAAACCCAAGTGAAGGAAATCGCCACCGCCCTCGAAAATTCCGGGTTCAGGTTCCTCTGGTCCTTGCGCCGCCCACCTCCGAGAGGCGTGGTCTCGTTCCCCCTGGACTACGAGAACCCGGCCGAGATCCTGCCGGAAGGGTTTCTGGAGAGGACGGCCGGAGTAGGGAAAATCATCGGGTGGGCGCCGCAGGCCGCGATTCTGGCCCACCCGGCGGTGGGTGGGTTCGTGTCGCACTGCGGGTGGAACTCGATTCTGGAGAGCCTGTGGTTCGGGGTGCCGATCGCGGCGTGGCCGATCGACGGGGAGCAGCAGCTGAACGCGTTTCAGATGGTGGTGGAGTGGGGGTTGGGGGTGGATGTGAAGATGGAGTACAGCAAGGAGTTCGGAATGGCGGAGGAGGATGTTATTGTGGTGGGGAGCGAGGAGATTGAGAAGGGGATTAAGGGTTTGATGGCGGAAGGGAGCGAGGCGAGGGAGAAGGTGAAGAAGTTGAGCGACCGGAGCAGGGATGCGCTGGCGGAAGGTGGGTCGGCCGAGGTCGCTTTGAACCGGTTCATCGCCGATGTGATTAAGAATTTGGGGTGAACTAATTTGAGTGATTTAAGGAGACGGGAATCACAAACTTCATAATAAATGTATTCATTTATATTCAACATTCTGATTCAAATGCAGAGAAGAATGCAAAAATGTTCACAGAATAAATGCAGTAACTTACGCAGCAAGTTATCAGGAGTACACTAAAGAGATGCCGAATCGTCTGACTCGGAAGTTGTTCTCGAATTTCTCGACGGAAGCTTCATCTCCAGCAGATTGAGTATAGAGTCGGAACGAAACTTCCCGCCCAGCATATTTCGCATACCAATCTTCTTCTTCTTCTTCTTCTTCTTCTTCATCATCATCGTCGTCTACTTCTTGTTCTGCATCTTTGGTCCCTCGCAACCTGTTGTCAGCCCTCAGATAAACAAGGTCTGACGTGCTGCATTCGAACAGAATTTCGAGAGGAAACCTCCAAGAACTGACTGTGGTGCGTTGGCTAGTGCCTCCGTCAATCCACCCACGGGTAGTTTCAGATACGATGCTGCAATCCAATGTCGCAAGGGCATCCACGAAGCCCCCGCCTGAGTAAGAACATACAATGCCAAAAGCAATCCCCTTAACTAGTCCTTTACTGAAGTTTGCAGCAGGTAGATTCATCGTCACGCAACATTCTTCCTTGCCATACACGTGATTGTAGCAAAACGATTCCGGAAGCTCACTCCTCGAATATATAATTATAGCCTGTGACAACATGACCTTTGCTCTTAATTTGATGCATGTATCGTATTACTGATGCTAATTCGCTTAAACTAGAGAGAATTGATATAGGAATCGTCTGTCTCATTAGCAAGCATTTGTGTTAAGTTGATAACATCATAAGCGAATGTGCAATAGGGGACAATACCTCAGAACGTGGAGACCTTGCAGCCTGCTCAGGCAAATGTGTGATGACTCGATCAAGCAAATTCCGATCCAATTTCAGGCAACGATCAGCAATCAAGCGACACCAACTCATTAGCTCCAAAATGTTGCTCGGCAGAGATTCTAACGATGTGCAATCACCTACATCTAGAAACCCCAGCTTCAGAGGGAGTTGTGGTAAAGACCGAATACTCCAACACCCCCTCAGAAACAATGCAGCTAAGCTGGAAAGCTTATGAATGTCACTCGGAACAGACTGGAGGCCTTGGCAGTAAGACAAATCCAAAAATGTGAGATGTTCCAGTTCCTGGATACATGAAGGCAGAGACTTGATAGCTGTACCACTAAAACTGAGGCTCAATAAAGATTTCAAATTGTTGATGCTAGATGGAACACTCTTTAAACTTGTGCCTCCGACTATGACTAGCCGAGTAAATCCCTCCACGGGGTCCGAGATTTCTGGCAAACTTTCGATCAACGGGCTCCCCTGAATGATGAGTTCAGTGGAGACCATTTTCCAGATACAACTTGGTAGATTTTTTAGTTGAGAGTTGCGAACCAACACGAGCCGACGAAATCTTGGCAACAATTCAGAAGAAGCTCGATCGTCATTGAAATCGATATTTACTATCACGGTACGGCATAGATGAAGCTTGATGAGGCTTGCTGAAATGTTGGGGAAGGAAGAGATGTTTTTGCCACACAGATGCAAGGTGGCACCTCGTTTGAGCTTGTGGATTGCACTTGGTAGCTCTCTGATGGGGGTCCCGTCTAAATCCAGAAGGTCCAACTCTGTTGAGTTCATCTCCGGACAATGGGAGATCTTTGGACAATTGGACAACTCAACAAGCTTGAGGAAGCTCGAGTCAAATTTTCCTGGGAGACTCTCCAGATTAATGCAGTCTCTGATGTCCAACGTTGTTAACTTGTCAAGAAGTTGAACATCAGAAGGTATTTCAACTAGGCTTTTACATCCCTTGAGCAGGAGTTCCTCGAGATTCGAAGACCTTGATAAGTCGGGGATCGCAGTTAGATTTATGCAGCAGGAGAGGTCAAGCAGCAGCAGATTCACAAGGTTTGGCTGCCAAGAAGGGGAACAAAAAAATCAAGGTAAATTGAATAATCCATCTGGAGGAGGGGCTAAATAATAAATTTAGTTACTGAACTCGCACGTAGCCCCAACATTGGGCACGGCGCATATGTATTGAGACAACTAAAGCATTAAACTCGCCCTAATAGATCACCTTCGCATAATCATTTCCTCGATTAGCACTTATTCTCATGTGGCTTTTATGGCAGCCTATAAACACTGATTAAAGGCTCAGCCACATCAGTAACATTAATGACAGAAAAAATGATGATGGAGGGAACACAAATGCTAACTACAACTCATTAGTTCAAGTTTCTGGTCTTAGTTGTCTCAGTACAGAGTTAAATTTGCAGTACGAAACATATAGATGTCGCATTAGTAACTAATCCTCCATCAGAAACAGTGAGAACGATGCTAAGTAATATTGACACACCAAATTGGGCAAGTGTTTTCTGATATACCTGAACTCCCGCCCAGCACTTTTCAATTGGACTATGGCGAATAACAAGTCTGACAAGGTTTTCTGGAGAAAATGTTGATGGCAGAGATGTAGAAGGGTATCCATCCCAGTGCAAGCACGTTAACCCATCAGGAAGTGAGTTGAGGCCACCATGTGGTAGAAGGATTTTCTTGTGAATTGGGAAGGCACTGGAACTTTTTGGCCTCCAGAACTTCAGGAATCTAAGACGGTTCATCTCTTTAAAGGCATTTCCTTTCAACTCCATCTCTTTGACTTTGGAAAGGTCCAAGGATATACCTTCCACTGTTCTATCTCCCTTCAAGTCATTAGCTTCCCAATATGTCTCTACAGCTTTGAAAAGGTTCAAACCAAATACCTTCCAAGCTTTCCCCCTCTGGTTTGCCAATAACTTGTGTACATCGTCAGGATCCTCCAACCGACTGCGATTTTCAAGCTTCAGTTGCCCGTTAATAATGCTCCAAGCCATCTCCTTCAGCAGATCATGCACCTCAATCATCTCTCCTTCCTTGTTGGAAACACACAATAGCGACTTATACACTAAAGCATTCACTTTATCATGCACTAAGGGATAACTAGTTGCCATGTATTTGATCAATGCAGACCTTTGCATCCCACTGTGGAAACAAGCAACATCTAAGAACAATCTCTGCTCGTCAGCTGCCAACATATCAAAACTTTTCTGAAGAAGATGATGGACATCCAGATTTTGAATCTGTCCCAATTCGCCCAACAAATCTCTCCAGTAATCCCTCTGTTGACAAAACAATGCTCCCCCAAGAACTCTGAGGGCTAAAGGGTTTCCTTTGCAATATGACACCGCCAAATGTAACAAATGCATCCACTCATCAGAAGGAAGGGGTTTTCCCCGGAATGCAAACATGCCAAATAGTCTAAGAGATTCATCGCTGTCCAAACATTCGACATGATATATCTTTGCCATTGCATACTTGAGCACGCTTCGATCTCTAGTCGTCATGATAATTCTACTTCCAGGAGCAAAGAGTTTGGTGAGATCCAACACTTCTCCTAATAGTAGCTGTTCTAATTGCGATGAAGTTTGCACATCATCAAGAACAAGGAACACCCTCAAACGAGAAAGGCGCGTCCTTCTGTGAATATTATTTAAATCTCCGCGGCTCAAATCCTTCTCAGACAACAGAATTGAATAGAGTTCTTGTACCACGTCCCCAAACCCGTATTGATTTTCCCAGTTTGCACCGACTCTCTCAACAAAATGTGTTCTGTGTTCTTCCATGGCTGAGAATTTCAGAATTTTATAACACCTTCTTGCCAGAGTTGTTTTCCCTAGACCGCCCATTCCCCAAAGGCCAATAATGCGAATATCATCTGATGTGTTCAGTGCTAACAGTTGCTCAACCTCCTTAACGCGAGAATCCATACCGACCATGTTTTCATATGATATGTTCGGTGGCATGTCATTGAGCTTCTTCATAACATTTTCCACAATCGCCTTAATTAATTCAGAGTCGAACCTGAAAGTTATAAGCCCAAAACACATTATAAATCATATTTCCTGCCAAATCTTCGATAGGAAAATGGGCAGAACATTTTACGTAGATAACTAAAACATCAAAACCATTGTAATAAATCAATCTTAGCATTTTCTGTTCGATAAACTATTTAACCCGTAAATAACAATGGTAAGTAGTATACAGAATGGAATCTGAATTAGTACCCACTTCATCTGTTTGGCGATAAACCCAGCTACATCAGCGACTTCCTTTAAAGCATCCCTCCATCTCGTCTTGCGATCTCCGGTGGCATCCAGAGCATCAACCGCAGCAGCATAAATGCCAGAATCCTCCACCACGTCAGACCAATCCACATTACAGAAAACCGGCAGCACCACATGTCCAAAATCTTTCATACTTCGGGCAATGGTGGCCACCTCATCGAGGCAACAGGGTGAACTCGCAAAGTTCTCGGAGAAAATCACGATCGAAAGTGCAGATCTTTGTAGGATGGGGAGGAGCTCGTCGATGCAGTCTGCTTTCTGGAGCATTGCATTGAAGGCAGCTTTGATTTTCCTGTCGGAGAGAGCAGCCTTGAGGTGGACTGTAAAACCATGACATGTGTCAGTAGCCCTGAAACACAAGAAAACATCATATTCGCATTCTACACTATACATGGCACTATGATGATGATGATGAGGAGGAGGAGGAGGAGGAGGAGGAGGAGGAGGAGGCACTAAAGCTGTTGAAGAGGAGGAAGCCATTGGACTGGGGGATCTCGATCTGTTTAGTTCTAATTAGCTTGGTCAAAGGTACAGTCTCATAATTATGGAGGGTTGACTTTCTTGAGCTATAATGGTTTCTTTTTCCTAAAGCTATAATGTGTCTTTTCTTAGTTTTCTTTGTGGGGATTGGTTGTACAACTTCTTGTCTCTAATTGTTTAATTTTGCTTCCACCCCTAACCTAATCTGTCTAGTCATCACCAAAGACAAAAAAAAAACCATCCTCCATTTTAAAGTCCCAATTAACGAATAGATTAGGTGGATTGCACACACTTTTCTGAAGAAACGGGGGATAAATAAATAATAACAGTTGGAAAATAACCATAAAGAAAAAACAGTTAGAAAATAAATGCTCAGAGCTAACCTATATCAACATATTTGGACACACAGCGAATTACCAAGTGTTCCAAATGGATAAAAAGAAAGGACAGGCAGATACTGTGCAACCATAAATAGTATCAACATACCAGAAACAGATCATGACCATAGACACGGATTCTTTCCACATTCTCTTCTGCATGGTCCGAAATTATCAAAAGGAATCACTGTCAGTAAAGTAGAAAGGCGCCACATTTTTTGACATCACGGAGAGGACCCACACCTACATCAGCAAAAAACCGAAATGAGACAGTTAGCCCAGCATATTTCTGGTACCAAGAAGCTTCTTCCTCTTCCTCTTCATCTTTCTTGGAATTGCCAAATCTGTCACCAGACCACAGATAAACACGATCGGAGCTGTCAAGAACGTGAAAATTCCAGGAGAAAGATCTCCAATACGTGATCATTTCAGTTTCTATGAAGCAGCCACATAACATAGACATGGAACCACAGGATTGATCCAGTGAATACACAACGCCAAATGCAACTCCCTTTAGTTCCGAACAGTCCATGGGGAGCTCCAATGTCACGTAATTGTTCACTCCCTCCATGTTGGGTGGATCAAACCATTCTGGAATGTCAATCCCAGAGTAGTGGAAACCAACCTGCAACGACAAATTGTCAGCTCCAGAAACGACTCTTATTTAACTTAGTTCATCGTAAGTGCTAACCATACAAACATTTAATATTTAAATACATAATACCCACGGATATGAATATACCTGAGAGTGCTGAGACAAAGCCTGATCAGGGAAATTTGCTACAATTTCGTCAAGTGAGCTCCGGTCCAGGTGCGGGCAATCATCAAACCTCAAGTGCTGAAAACTCAGATTCCCAATGTTCCTCGGTAAAACTTGCAATGAATCGCAATTATTTGCCTTTAAGATATTGAGATTTGGCGGAAGTTTTGGTAATGAACAGATGCTCTTACAGCCCACCAGTGACAATTCGGATAGCCTGGCAAGTTTATGTATGGTGTTCGGGATGGACTCAAGGCTAGTGCAGTAAGACAGATCGAGATAAGAGAGTTGGTCCAATTCCTGGATAATAGAAGGCAGGGACTTAATACCCGTGGCAGGAAAAACAAGAGAGTCCAAAGATTTCATATTGGAAATGCAAGACGAAACATCGGTGATCCTTGCACAACCAGCAATACGAAGGCGAGTCAAGTGCAAAGGCTCTGAGATTTCTGGCAAACAGTCGATCAAAGGGCAATCCTCAACAATAAGTGCAACAGAGACCATCTTCCAGATGGCCTTCGGCAGAGTCTTGAGCTGAGAGTTCTGGACCAAATGCAGTCGATCAAATCTTGGCAGATCAGAACCTTGAAGATGACCAAACTCTAGCTCCTCTATAGCAGTATTGCGCAGACGGAGCAGCTCCAAGCTCGTTGAAATTTTAGGGAAACTAGTGATGTTGGGCCCATAGAGACTTAACACCCCACCCGCCTTAACCTTGTAAATTGCATTCGGCAGGGAATTGATGGGCGTTCCATCTAAATCCAGAACTCGCAACTCTCCTGAATTAACCTCTGGACAGCGTGTTACCTTGGGACAATTGGACAACAGAAGTTGCTTGAGGAACTTCGAGTTGAGTCTGGCTGGGACACGCTGGAGATCTTGACAATCTCTAGCGTCCAACCTTACCAACTTGACAAGAGATTGAATGCTTGCAGGTAACTCAACCAGAGTCTTGCATCCCCGGAGAAGAAGGTGCTCTAGATGTGAAGACCTCAACAGGTTTGGGACAATAGTTAGATTCTCACAGTAAGTGAGGTCAAGCAACATCAGATGCTCAAGCTTAGGCTGCCAAAACACCAACAAAGACAAATAAGGTTAAACAAATCCCAGCATGTACTGGAACTATGAGAAATATACCAAGTATGGTAAACCTTTGAGATAAAAGTTATGACCATTTGTTTATGATGACAGAAGATGGCAAGTGTGTGTTTAGATTATATATACCTGATCTCGCTCCCAGCATCTCTCAATCGGACTATGGCTTATAACGAGGTAGACAAGTTTTTTTGGAGAAAATCCTGATGGTAGAGAAGTTGAAGGGAACTGATCCCAATATAGACCCCTTAACTCATTGGGAAGAGAATTAATGATATCATCTGATAGTTGGATTTTGCGATGCCCATGCCCAAAGCATTTAGGCCAGGCAAATTCAAGCCATCTAAGAGAGTCCATCCCCTCAAAGGCATTGGCTTTCAAATGCATCCTTTCAGCTTTCGAAAGGTCCAAATGGATCCCTTGAGTTGCCCTATCTCCCTAAGAACATAACACGAATTATGACAAAGAAAATCCAACAAGCATATTATAAAACATCAAAATATACTAAAACATTATCAAAATATGTACCTTCCAAATTGTCAACAAGTTGTGAATATCATCAGGATTCTTCAGCCTGCTGCGTTTTCCGACATTTTCTTCCTCATTAACGATGTTCCAAGCCATTTCTCTCAACAACTGATGCACAACAACTATCTCACCTTGAAGCTGGTCAAAAACAGAGATTAACAAGGACCTATCTATCAAATCAATTACTCTACTGTATGCAGAGGTATAACTAGCTTCCATATACTTTATCAATAAAGATCTCACAATCCCATAGAAGGAACAAGCAATATCGAGAAACAATCTTTTATCATCATCTCCCAACTCATCGTAGCTTCTCCGAAGAACATGATGAATTTCTGGTTCTTGAATTTCACTCAATTTCTGCAAGAAACTCCTCCAATACTTTCTATCCTTTGGTAGCAATGTACCTCCTAAAACTTTAAGGGCCAATGGGTTCCCATTGCAGTATGATATAACCTGATGTGACAAATCAATTTGATCATCAATAGCCGAGCCCGGTCGGAAAGCATGTAGTTTGAAAAGTTGAAGAGATTCATCATCACTGAGATGGTCAACAATGTGTATTTCCGCCTTTGCATATTCAAGTACCCTTTGATTTCTAGAGGTCACGATGATTCTGCTGCCTGCAGCAAAGAGTTTTGTAAGATGCAATGCTTCTCTTAAAAGCAACTGCTCCAATTGAGAAGGAGTATGCACATCATCCAGAACAATGAACACCCTCAAGCGGGAAAGACGTGCCCTTCGATATCCAATATTCAAATCTCCATGACTGATATAATTCTCAGATAACAATGCCGAATAGAGTTCTTGCACGAATCCGTCGACAGCATTTTGCTTATCACAATTTTCACCGATCCTCTCAACAAAATGAAACTTGGTGTCTTTTGCTGAGAATCTTAGCTTTTCATAGCAAGCTCTAGCTAAAGTTGTTTTCCCTACACCACCCATTCCCCGAAGCCCAACGATACGGATAGTATCCACTTCACTCATTGCTAATCGCCGCTCAACCTCCAAAACCCGTGAATCCATGCCAACCAAATTGTTGGATTGGATGCTAGACGACATGGCTGCAAGTGTACTCAAAACATCTTCCACAACCTGCTTAACCAATTCAGCATCGTCCCTACGATTCCAGGGGCAAAAACAGAAACCCCCAAATGAGAAAATGGAATGCTAAAGCCCACAGGAAAACCCTCTTTCAAAGGTTCCATCTATCATATGCTCTTCAATTGTAAACTATTGCTCTATATAGATGAATGAGGGGAAAATACATGAGAATGACGCGAAAAAGTGGTACTCACGGAATCGCCTCAGAGGTACGACCAGTCTTATGAGCCACAGCCTTCAAAGCATCCTTCCATTCCTGCTTCCGCTCTTCGGTGGCATCTTCATCGACGAGTTCCGCGATGGTTTTAGCGTAAGCGCCGGAGTCCCCAGCCACGGCGGTCCAATCCACTCTGTAGAAAACTGGCAGCACCCTATGTCCGAATTGGTCAACGCTCCGAACTATGGTGTCCACCTCGTCCAGGCACCAGGTTGAATCGGCGAACTTCTCCGAGAATATGACCACGGAGACCGCCGATCTTCCGAGGACGCAGAGGAGCTCGTTGATGTCCTCCGTAACCGTAAGCATGGTGTCCACGAAGAATCTGATTTGCTTCTCGCGGAGAGCTTCCCTGAGGTGGCTCATGAAATTGAGCCGCGTGTCGCCTCTGAAACACAAGAAGACGTCGTGCTCCCATTTCCCGGTGTACGGCCGAGCAGGAGATGGAGGTGACGACGAAGAAGAAGAGTTTGCCAAGGCCGCCATTAGTGCCCGGGGGAATGTTCAGTTTTATGTGCAGAGTAAGTCAGACAAGGGGTTTGGTTTAGTGCATTAATTTGCAGCAATTAGAGTGCTAAACCTTGTTTAACCCTCTCGATTTTTTATTTGATTAAATACCAATTGACTTGAGAAAAGAGTACTGAATCTCTAGGCGGGGCTAAATACCAATTTCATCACTGAAGTTATTTTTATGCGTCATATTGGTCATCGAACTCATTCCACCTATTCATGCTGATATGAACGGGATATCTTTGGACCTGACGGTCTAAAGCCGTTTTTTTTGGATGAAATCTAAAGCCCATTATACACACCAAAATCAGTTCCCCAATAAGGTCCAGTTGCGGCCCAATGCGATTGTACCAGTTGACTTCACTAAATCTGTGAGAATCTCGGCAAGCTTTCTAATCTTCACGTTCTCCAGTTTCCGTCGCCTCTCTGGTTCGCTCTCCAGCAGGTACTTCGCTTCTTCCCTCACCGGTTCCATCTTTCTCCGGCGATTTCCTGTTTTCGGTTTGTGTTTAGCAATTGGGTTCCGGCCGGGTGCCGCAACTCAAACGTTACCCTTATATCGATTTCACTACCGAGATCGTGATTCTTCGATTCTTCATCCATGGATTTGTGGGGATCGGCCATGTCGTTTCCTGATTGAAGATGCAAATTTTGGGTTCTAAAATTCTCGGCCTGTGTATTCTTTTTTTCCCCTTTTTTCTGAACACTTAGTGCGGCGGAGCATGGAACAAGAATTGGTGACTCACAATGGGGGATGCCATTGCGGCAAAGTGAGATGGCGAGTGCGAGCACCAAGCAGCGTTGTGGCTTGGCACTGCAGCTGTTCCGACTGCTCAATGAGAGGGAACGTCCACTTCATTGTCCCATCCGGGAGCTTCGAGCTGCTTGGGGATTCAGAAAACTACATCACCACCTACACATTCGGCACTCACACAGCCAAACACACCTTCTGCAAGATCTGTGGGATCACTTCCTTCTACACTCCGCGATCCAATCCAGATGGTTTCGCGGTCACGTTCAGGTGCGTGGATCCTGGAACTCTGACCCATGTTGAGATCAAGGAGTTTGACGGCAAGAATTGGGAGGGCTCCTATTCTCAATCAGACATTGCTTCATGCTCAAAGGACGTGGCTTCTTGATTTGGGAATGGGCGAGAGAGAGAGACTAAGCGAAAGAGCATGAACGAAATGGATTGACATGCTTGAAATGTTGATTGTTATCTTAAGCATATGCTCTGTTTTTCTGGTTGCGAATGCCAAGAACGCAAGAAGGACAAGTTGTTTTTCCTCATTTGTGTATAATGGAGTTACTTCTTTCAGAATCAAATTGGTTTATAGGATCACAGTCTGGCTTATATCTTCATTAGGTTCAGCCATTGAAGACGATTAAGGTCCACCCTCTATCAATGCATCATTGACCTTGTCACGAAATCACTTCATCTTCTCCTTGTCCATGCTTCCGTCAAGCTCTTGGTTCCTTCTTCAGCCGCTACACAGTTTCTCCACTTTCCACTATCTTCCATGCCCGTTGATTGACACAAAGTATTAGTAAGATCTTCGAATCACCCGAGATTGTTACATCTAGTAGTAGTAAGATCATAGATCGTTGTTACTCACATCTCCAATAAATTCAGCGATCGAAGACGAAGAAGATCCGCCATCTGTCAATGCACCCCTGACTAGATCACTAAATCCCTTCATTCTCCCCTTCCTGGAGCAATCCTCCATCAAGCTTCTGATTCCTCTCTCCAGTTCCTCAGCCGACACGACCTCCTCACTCTCGCTCCGATAGTCCATCCTAACCTCCGTGGCTATCTCCAGTTCCTCCACCAACAAGAACGCATTGAACTGCTGCTCCGCGTACATCGGCCATGTAGCCATCGGCACCCCAAACCACACGCTCTCCAGCGTCGAATTCCACCCGCAGTGAGATACGAACCCTCCGATCGACTTATGAGCCAGAACAGCCGCCTGTGGCACCCATCCCATCACCCTTCCTACTTCCGCCGTCCGGTCGAGAAACCCTTCCGGCAAAACCTCCCTGACATCTTCATAATCCGTCGGGCTAGCCCACGGTCCTCCTTCCCCAGGTCGACGCAGGGACCATAAAAACCTGTGCCCGCTTCCCTCCAGCGCGGAGGCGATCTCTCTCACCTGCTCCCCACGGAAGGCTCCCATGCTCCCGAAGCAGAGGAACACCACCGACGACTCTGGTTGCTGGTCTAACCATTCGATCGTCTCGTCGTCCTCCCTACGCGACTTCTCGCCCTTCAGGTTCAAAATTGGTCCGACCGGATACACCTTGGGGATGTTCTTCCCACGGGAGAGAGACTCGAGCGCGTACGACTCCAACTCCCTCACCGTATTGACCAGAATACCCTTCGTTTTCCTGAAATTCCTTGTGATTGTGTATACCAAAGCCACCCATTCTTTGTTCAGGAAGCCGGAAGGGATAACCTTACTTGGAACTGGGCGGGTCAAACCGGGGCAAGCCAACTCGGCTTCCTTGAGCTCGGTAACGTCAAACCCTTCCTCGTCGTGGGATTCCTGGACGTGGAGCTGAAATCGGAGGAAAGCGGCGCCGGAGGTGAAGTAAATGTACGAGGGAGCGCCGAATTCCTCCGCCAGATCCAACATCGAGGTGCAGAGCATGTCGAGGACGAAGCCGGCGAGTCGAGCCCCGGAGCGAGCGAGCTCGGCGGAGACGGCTTCTCTGATTCGGGGCTTGTGAGACTCGATCATAGGGGTGAAATTGGCGGCGGGGGATGGCTGGCCTCCGCCGTCGTCTTTGGGGAGGCGGAGGAGGTTCACGCGCGGGGTTGGGGCGAGTGAGTCGATGTAGCGGGTGACGGCGGCGGCTGTGGAGGGGGAGGTGACGATGGGGATGGAGACGGCGAGGGTGGAGTGGCGGCGGACGAGTAGCTTGGCGAGTTCCACCATGGAGACGAGGTGGCCGGCGGCTGGGAATGGGATAAAGATCAATTGATGCTGCTGCTGCTCTGTTTCTTGCTCTGCCATCGTTTAACGAATTAGTAGTCGCCCTTCCGGCGGCGGCGGCGGGGTTTTGAACTGTGGTGTGGGGTTTGGAAAAGAGATGTGGAAGGCGGGGGCTTGGTAATGGATCGGTGGATTATTGTTTTCCGGTGAGAAAAATTTTAGCGGTAAATATTAGGAGGAGGAGGTTAGGAAAGGAAGAGTAGTCGTGGAAGGAAGGAACTGGATGGTATGGAATGGTATTGGCTTTCGTGGCAGCTTCGCAGAGACAGGGACACATTTGTCCTCTTGTGAATGACCAAACGAATATTATCACGTCACTTTATCTTCGGCAAGTGGTCGTAAAGTCCGATTAGGCTCTCGGCCTCTGGCGGGCGGAGAATAGTCCTGCGGAGCAGCTGGTCCTTGTCGTCGTAGCAATAGTACGGTTGGAGGTGGCAATACTGTATGTCACCGTTGACTTGAGGCGATTTGGATAATATGTTCGGGGTAGATACTCACTGACCCATGAGTCAAGAGGAGAGAGAAAAAGGTCACTTTTTGGGTGAGCCGAGAATTTGGGCGGAGGAAGTGGGCGGGTTTTGGGCGGCCCGAAATTTTGGGCGGGAGGTGGGCAGCTTTTTGGGTGGCCCGAATTTTTGGGCGGGAAGTTGGAAAAGGAAGGAATAATTTGGGTCTGGTGGGGGCGGCCCGAAATTTTGGGCGGGAAGTTGAATATGAAGGAACAATTAGGGTTTGGTGGCTTGCAGCCTAGTAAGGGCTGCCCGCCGAGGGCCCATGGGCCGAAGGCTCATAAAACAATTTTTTGGGCCGATATTGACATGACCTGATAGGATATGTTTTTGTAAAAGGACGAATATTGGTATGACATTATGAGATACTAGTCTGGGTTTTATAGATATTTGTTGACATGTGTTGGCATAATATCAATTCCTAATTCCCTTAAGTTTTTTTTTTACACTCGTTCAGTTATGCATTGTCATTAATAGTTGTCTTGTGCAGGGATGTTTGTAGGTTTTCGTCGTCGATGGTGTAAAACAATTTTTTGGGCCGATATTGACATGACCTGATAGGATATGTTTTCGTAAAAGGACGAATATTGGTATGACATTATGAGATACTAGTCTGGGTTTTACAGATATTTGTTGACATGTGTTGGCATAATATCAATTCCTAATTCCCTTAAGTTTTTTTTACACTCGTTCAGTTATGCATTGTCATTAATAGTTGTCTTGTGCAGGGATGTTTGTAGGTTTTCGTCGTCGATGGTGTTCCTTATGGTTGAGAGATCAATTCGCAGTCGGGATGTTGACTACGCAAGTCAGCGAGTCGTGCAATGCACAAGTGCGACTTTTATTGAAAATGATTTGGACTTGTTTTTCATTCACTTTAGCAGGTACGCAGAATATTTATTTGCTTTTCTTTGATATTAGTCTACTTAAATTTTGGATATTTGTCAGCGTTGTCCGGATATTTATATGCTATTGTTAAATATTACTTTGTTTAGTTGAGATATTAATATTGGTTTGAGTGGATATTAGTCTGGGCACTAAACTCTTTCTCGTGCTTTGTAAATGTAGTTTGTTGGCTGAAAAAAGACGCAAGGAGACTGAGTCAGACTACAATGGGAAACAATCGGTTCCTTATATTATGATGGAGGATAGCCCGTTCCTACAACATGCGGCAAAGGTCTTTACTCCTAACATCTTCAATCGGATACAAAATCAGTATTTGAAAACTGAACCCTATCTAAAGGTCTTTACTCCTTGTGCACGTACTTGCGCTGCGACTTCAGCATCTTCTTCTTCCTCATCCTCCTCTGGCTGTGGCGGTGGTGACGGCGGTGGATTTCGTCGATGTCTCTTCACGTTCGTTTTATCCCTGCACGTACAAATATCTAGATATATCAAACAATTATCCAAGCAATTCACAACAGATATCATGCTGGTTAAAAACCAATATCCAGATATATCAAACAATTATCCAGGGAAATCACAACTGATATCATGCTGACCAAAAACCAATATCCAGATATATCAAACAATTATCCAAGCAATTCACAACGGATATCATGCTGGTTAAAAACCAATATCCAGATATAACAAACAATTATCCAGGGAAATCACAACTGATATCATGCTGGTTAAAAACCAATATCCAGATATATCAAACAATTCTCCAGGGAAATCACAATTGATATCATGCTGACCAAAAACCAATATCCAGATATATCAAACAATTATCCAGGCAAGTCACAACTGATCAGTCACAAATGATATCATGCTAATCAAAAACCAATATTCAGATATATCAAACAATTATCCAGGCAAGTTACAAATGATATCATGCTGATAAAAACCAATATCCAGATATATCAAACAATTATCCAGGCAAGTCAGAACTCATATCATGTTGATTAAAAACCAATATCCAGATATATCAAACAATTATCCAGGCAAGTCAGAACTCATATCATGCTGAGTAAAAACCAATATCCAGATATATCAAAGAAACAATCCAAGCAAAATACAATGGATATCCATAATCAAAATAAATAATATCGGAACGCACACAAAATAGATTATAACATGTATAAGAGATTTAGAGTGCACCATTGATAAATCTCTGCACATACAAATACCCAGATCCTATCAAACAACTATCCAAGAAAGTCATAACTGATATCATGCTCAAACAAAACCAATATCAAGATACATTAAAAAACAACCCAGGCAAAAAACAACGGATATCCAGAAGGAACAGAATGCATATCTTGCCGAACAGAACTAATATCGGAAGGAACACAAAGCAAATCCACAAAACCCAGAAATAACACCCACAGAAGAACGAACTCATATCCAGTGACATATAAGTTACCACAAAATAAATATTTCACCCACGAACCCAAAAGACAAATCCACAAATGGAAAACCCGATCGTAGCCATGAAACCCTAACTCAAATATGTCCAAACGAAAATAAATATCCATGAAGACAAATCCACAAAAGGAAAACCCAGATCAAGTCGTAGCCATGAAACCCTAACTCAAATTTGTCGAAGAGAAAATGAATATCCATGAACAAAGACAGTTACCTTAGTCCAAATCCCGCCCAAATCCCGCCCTTCGTCGCCGCCCAAATCCCGCTTCGGTCGCCGCCGGTTCGCTCGCCGCCGCAGGAACTCGCCGCCGCTTAGCTCGCCGCACCACTCGCCGCCGCTTCGCTCGCCGCACCACTCGCCGCCGCTTCGCTCGCTCGCCGCCGCTAAATATTTGTTCTTCGTCGGTTTCGTGAGAGGAGAGGGGAAGTGAGAGAGAGGGGAAGTGAGAGAGAGGGGAAGTCGAAGTGAGGGAGAGGCAACAGAGAGGGGAAGTCGAAGTGGGGGAGAGAGGGGAATTGGGGGTTTGATTTTTGAATTGTGGGCCCGGTGGGCTTGGTCAGCCGTGGGCTCGACCAGCCGACCCAAACCGGCTCACCTTCCTCTACCCAAATCAAGAGCCAGCTTACCCTTGCCCACGTGGACAACAAATCCACCGTGTGAGTATCTACTCACACTTTGGCCTGTGAGCAGCATAACTACATTGAGATTGGTGTTAGATTTTTATTTTAATAGGACATTGATAGTTAGGGCTGGCTATTTGGTCCGGACTGTTTGGTTTTATCCGAAGTCGGACTGTATAATTCGGACCGGGACCGGATATCAAAGAATTCAATATCATATTCGGGTTTAGATTTGAGGTAAAAAAAACCGGATAAGAGAACCCCACACTCAAATCCTCACAAAGTCAATCTAAAATCAAGATCAAATTGGGACCAGATCGGGTCAAGATCGGACCGGATTAAGACCGGATTGTATCCAATCCAATCTTTGGTCCTTATATTGCCGAAAAGACCGGACTGAAACCGAATCAATTTGTTCCAATTTAACCGGACCGAACCGTATAGCCACCCCTATTGATAGTAGGTAGTCTTGTTCATCGAAATTAATAGGTATCTATAAATTTGCGTATATCCAGTAAGTTGAGTTGGGTTGAGGTTTCAAAACTTGTTGAATATTTCTCCGATTTTTAGTATTGACACATTGTTAAATTTTGTCCATTGACCTTTGTTGGTTTTAAACTTGCCCATTTCGAATAATTATTAGACCCCAATAGGCAATAGCTAATAACACATCACTTCTCAACAAACTAATAATGACAACAACAATCGACTTTATTCTCAAACTAGAGAATGTGCCATACTCGTTTTCTTTTGCATGGACTTTGATGACTTCACTCATCAAGTTGGATAACAGAGTGTGTGCCAAATGGTCTGAGTACAAAAGGAAAATGAAGATACATTTATAGTATTTAATACAAAATTAAGCATAAAATCCAAAGATATTATATATGAAGCTTCCAAAATAAGGCATACACTTGACAGCAAGAATTGGGAGGGCTCCTATTCTCAATCAGACATTGCTTCATGCTCAAAGGACGTGGCTTCTTGAAATTGGAAGATGATTAAGATCCACCATCCATCAATGCATATCATTGACCTTGTAACGAAATTCCTTCATCTTGTCCTTGCTCAAGCTCTTTGTCTATGGCTCCATCAAGCTCTTGGTTCCTCTCTTGATTTCTTCAGCCGTCTCAATCTCTTTGCTTTCACTCCTATAATTGATCTTGATATCTTCAACAAACTCAGCGATTGAAGATGATGAAGATCCGCCATCCATCAACGCAGCCCTGACCTTGTTGCGAAATTCTTTCATCCTCTCCGTCCTCGGGTTGTTTTGCTCCATCAAGCTCCCGATTCCTCTCTCGATTTCTTCGGCTCTCACAATCTCTCCGCTTTCAGTTCGATAATCCATCCTGATCTCTGCGGCGATCTCCAGCTCCTTCACCAGCAAGAAAGCGTTGAATTGCTGCTCCGCGTACATTGGCCACGCGGCCATGGGCACCCCGAACCACATGCTCTCCAGCGTCGAATTCCACCCGCAGTGTGACACGAACCCTCCAATGGACCCGTGAGCCAGCATGGCCGCCTGTGGTGCCCACCCTATCACCCTGCCAACCTCCATCATACGATCAACAAACCCTTCTGGCAGAACCTCCCTAACATCTCCGTAATCGGTTGTTTTTGGGAGAAGCGCCGGTCCCCCTTCGAGTCGACGCAAGGACCACAGAAACCTCTGGCCACTGCCCTCCAGAGCGCGAGCGATCTCTTTCACTTGTTCCGCACAGAACCCTCCCATGCTCCCGAAGCAGAGGAACACTACCGACGACTCCGGCTGCCGGTCCAGCCATCGAATCACCTTGCCGTCCTCAAATCCGCTCGACTCGAACGACGTGTCGCCGGACTTCAGATTCAAAATGGGTCCCACCGGATACACCTTCGGGTTCTCGGTCCGGGAGAGGGAGTCGACCGCATATGACTCCAACTCCTTCACCGTATTGACCAAAATGCCCTTGCTTTTCCTGAAATCTCTTGCCATTCTATACGATGCAGCCGCCCATTCCTCGTGCAGAAGACCTGAAGGCAAGACCTTACCCGGGAGCGGGCGGACCAAACCCGGGAAAACCAACTCAGCCTCGGTGGACTCCGCGGCGGCGGCTGCGTCGAATCCTTCCTCGTCGTGCAACGTCTGGATATGGAACGTGAAGCCGAGAAAAGCGGCGCCGGAGGGGAAGAAAAGGTACGAGGGAACGCCCAACTCTTCCGCCACGTCCAGCATTGAGGTGCAGAACATGTCCAGGACGAACCCGGCGAGCCGAGCTGTCGGGGTGAACTCCAGCAGGGCTTCTCTGACACGTGTCCTTTGGGATTCGATCATGGAGACAGCAGCATTGCCGGCTGGGAGCGAAGGGTCGTCCTCGCCGCGGAGGCGGAGGAGGCTGACGCGCGGGGTGGCTGCGGCGGCGAGTGAGTCGGCGTAGCGGGTGACGGCGGCGGTGGCGGTGGAGGGGGAGGTGATGATGACGAGAGAGATGACGAGGGTGGAGTGGCGGTGGACGAGTAGCTTGGCGAGCTCCACCATGGAGACGAGGTGGCCGGCGGATGGGAATGGGATGAACACCAAATGCTGCTGCTGCTGATGTTCTTCTTGCACTATTGCCATTGCTTGATGATCGATTGACCCCATGTTAATTCTCTTCCCGCGGCCGCGATGTTAATTCGTTTGAGGGGCTGCGGGGGGTTATTTAAACTGAGTGGAATTGGGGATAAGACAGAAGGCAGGGGGAAGCCGGCAGGCCGTGGAACGAAGCAGATTGTTAGCTTGGCCGGCCGGCGTTGGTTCTTTCCTGCCAGATGCCGCCGATCTATTTGAATTCTTGATTAATTTGCGCAGATACGAAAGACGGCCGCATTTGTCCTTCTGTATTACGATTTACGACCAAAAGGAATCATATTTTTGTTGGACATGAAGGCTGATGATCGGGTGGAATCAAGAATAGAATCCTTGTGGGAAACGGATTGAAACTTGGCGCCAAATAAGTGTTTGAAGTTTGGAGTCGGTCTGTCTTAAGTTAAACTGCGTCGTTTGAATAAGTTCAGTTTGGTACCTATAGTTATGTATTGTGCTGGTAGAGTCCCTCTGCAAGTTTTTTTTTTGTTGTTGTTGGAGAATTCATTAATGGGATTTCATTTAAATTAAGTTAAAAGTGCCTCAAGGGCTACAGCATCAGCTACCATCAAAGGCAATTGACCATTGTCAAAATACAGTTCATCTTCTACGGACTGTAAATGGGCTAAGAGATGGGCTGCATTGTTTGCTTCCCTGTAAGTGAACAACCATTCTCGAATATCCATTTCTTCCGCCTCCTTCAGAATCTCAGAACAGAGAGTCCCCAGTTCTGTTCTGTGTTGAATGCCCTGCTTCAAAATCTCAACAAGCTTTCTGCAATTCGATTCCACCACGATCGGTCCAACCCCTTTCTGTTTTGCTATTCGAATACCATGCAATATCGCCATACCTTCAGCCAAATCCGGGGGCCATTTTACTCTTATTCTTTTGTTTGAGCAAAGATTGGAGTGCCTTCCCAGTCTCTCAGAATGCATCCTAGCCCCACCTCACCTGTGCTATTTATCCCAACATCTGTGTTTAGTTTCAACTAGGGGTGGTAATCGGTTTCCCGGTTATCGGTATGACCGGTTACTGGTTATACCGATAACCGGGAAACTCGGTTGTCGGATGGTAAAAGCAGCACACCGGTATATCGCCTCCCCACCCGGTAAATACCATCGGTGGGACGGTTAACCGGATACCGTGACGGGACACGCAAAACGCAGCGCTTAGGGAGGGACGGAGGGTAAAGCAAAAAAACCCTAAAAGCTAAACGACCTTCTCCATCGACCATCGACCATCATCTCGTCACACTCACACAACCCAGCCGCCGAGACCCGAGATTCCTGGAGAGGAGACTGACGCATCAGCCGCCATCGCCCATCGCCCATCGCCCATCGGCATCGCCAATGCAGTCAAAATCAGGATTTTGATCGTAAAATCGTAGGATTTTAGGATTTTACTTAGGGATTCCGATCCTGATTTTACTATAAAATCGGTGGACCTTAAAATCGTTCAAAATCGGGATTAAAATCGTTAAAATCGTAAAATCGTACCAAAATCGGGATTTTGATCCTATGTGAACAAAATAGGGAGCTTGAGCCAATTCAAAAGAAGCAGAACTGTTTTGGTGGAAAGGAAATGACGGGAATCTTCTCATATATTTTTCCTATTAAAAGAACATTTGAAAAGAAGAATAAGAACTAATTATGGTTCGGTCAACCCCTTTCCTTCTCCTTGTTTAACTCATCGGTAAAACAATTATCAGAATATTGTAAGTGTGTAAGAATTAACATCATTATTAATAAATTATTTGATTAATGAATATATTTGTACCAAACCAATGACATTAATTATTTTATTGGATTTCAGTTATTCTTAGTTTTAAATCATGCTTAGTAGATGATGTCGGGATACTACTTTGAGGTAAACTACCTAGACACAACATGAAAAACATGAGCCAAACCCCATGAGCTCTATCCCTTCCTCATAAATTATTTTGAGTTACGCATTAAATAACAATTAAAATGATGATTTTGGAACATTAATCTTGAAAATTATCACTTTAAAGGTTATAAGTCTTTGTGTTATTAATTATTTACCTTATTAATATTAGTATATGTTAATTTCTATATGGTACTTAAACTCCTACGATTCCGATTTTACCCCAATTTTCGATTTTAGGTAAAATCCCGATTTTAACTGCTTTGGGCATCGCCCATCCGCCGCCCTGCGACGCCGCTCCGCCTCCTTCCACCCTTCCCTCTCTTGTTCTCCTCCCTCTCCAACTCAGCAGACGGCCGACGCTCTGCCCTCCCGCTCTTGCCGGACGCCTTCCTCTTCCCCAGTCGCCGCCGCTCTGTAAGTCGCCTTCTCCTTCTCTTGCCTTCATCTTTCTTCTTCCCCTAGTCCCTGCCCCTCCTGTTTGAGAAGGTGTTTGTTAATTTTGGTGCCTTGGTGTTGGTGTCGAACAGAGGCCAGAGGGCAGAGGCAGAGGCGCAGAGCTACCGAGCTCCTGGAGGCTAAACAGAGACTAGAGAACAACAGCCACCAACCCGCAGGCCACAGCACTGCAGAACAAGAACTGAACAGCAGCAGCCAGCCAGCAGATTGGATCATTCGAAAAAAATGTATGTGAAATTGTGAATGAATGTGATGTTTGGAAATTGGAGCTTTGAATTTGAGTATTTGACATTGCTTCGTAGGAATCAGGACTGAATGTTTAGTTTAGGGCTGAATTTTTGGTTGATTTTTGGTTGGATTTTGACTTCTTATTCATGCTTTCAGTTAATCCTTATTGTACATGTATTGACTTCTCATTCATGCCAATCCTATTCCTATAATCCTATAATAATAGTCAAGTAATCCTTTGTGCTTGCTAAACTTGCTGTATGATCCAGAAAGTGCACTTATTGAGTATTGAATTCATTTTGCTAAGTTTTTGGCTTATCAAATAGTTAAATAGACTGTTAGTCTAATGGGAAGTTAGTAATGAGATTATGTTACCATTTGTGATTTGTGTTGGTCTAATGGGAAGTTAATGAGATTATCTGATTATGTTACCATTTCTTGTACTTTTGTAGGACGAAAAAATCAAAGAAAGCTGGTTCGCTACCTCCTTGTCCTCGAAGCTCTTCTAAGAAAGGGAAGGCTTCAACTAGTGCACCTTCCACTATGGCAAATCCACCTCCATCTCCAGCAAATCCACCTCCATCTGAAGCAAATCCGGCTACTACTACAGCTACTGGTGTTGCTAGTGAGGTACCTGGTGTGCAAAAGAAAATTGACAAGGGAAAGAGGAAGAAGACGTCTAAGTGGTGGATCCCTTATGATGAGGTTCTAGTGGATGACTATCCATTTGGAAAATGCAAACGGTGTGGGACGCTGATCAAAGCCCATTCTACCAACAATGGCACTACTGATTTGAAAAACCATCATCTGACGTGCGAGAGGAGGTCGAAGGAATCTAGTGGGCAGTCGGTATTAAACTATCAAGCTAGTGGGACTGGTGAGGTAGGATCTCTTACTCCGTGGAAGTTTGATCAGAACAAAGCTAGACATGCATTAGCTATCAGGATAATCTTGGATGAGCTTTCGTTTCGATTTGTTGAACGGGAAGGATTTAGGAGATTTATGGAAGTATCACAGCCTTTGTTTGTGATACCTGGAAGGCAAAACAATTAGATCTGATTGTTATGTCATTTTTCTGGAGAAGAAAGAGTTGTTGATTGAGTTTTTTAACTCAAAGTGCAAAGGAAGGATTTCTATCACTACAGATACATGGACTAGTGATAATAACCAGAATTATATGTGTGTGACTGCACATTTTATTGGAGATGATTGGAAACTGCAGAAGAGGATTATTTGTTTTGTTCCCATTACCAGTCATACAGGGAGAAATATTGCAGATACTTTGGCAGCATGTCTACAAGAATGGAAAGTGAAGAATCTGTTTTGCATGACAATGGATAATGCCACTTCCAATGATGTGCTTGCTGACTATATGAGAAGAAAACTGAAAGGGTGGGGATCGGATTTGCTAGATGGGAAGTATCTGCAGTAAGATGTGTGGCACATATAATCAATCTGGTCGTCTCTGATGGTTTGAAAGAGGTTGGAGTTGCTGTGGAGAGGGTAAGGGATTGTGTGAAATGGGTGAAGTCATCACCAGCTCGGAGTGCAAAGTTCAAGTCTAGCATCGACTACCTAGAGATGGATGGTAGAAGACTTGTGTCTTTGGATGTTCCGACTAGGTGGAATTCTACCTATCTGATGTTGGAGTCTGCAGAGAGGTTTGAGAAGGTGTTTTCTCTGATGTATGATAGTCCTACTGATGCTTCCTTTCGAGACTATGTGGACTCCAAGAAGGGTCTTCCATCTAGAGAAGATTGGAGCAACATTAGGCGTCTCATGAAGTACCTGAAGTTCTTCTATGATCTTACTCTTCGTGTATCAGGTATGTGAATGAACTATCAAATTTTAAAATTCATTTCTTAAAGTTAAAGTTTATGATTTCTCACTTACATTTTTTCTTTGTATCAGGTACATCATATGCCACTGCACATACTTTCTGCAGAGCCATTGTTGATATTCATGAAGTGATTGCTACTTTGAAGAAGGATGCAGATGAACAGATACAAAGAATGGCAGAAAGAATAGAGGCAAAGGTGAGAAAGTATTGGTTTGAGAATGATGTTGATGAGGAGGAGGATAACCTTAGAATAAATATGATAGTTTACATGGCCTGTGTACTTGATCCAAGGCGTAAACTATACTATTTGACTATGATGTTGGAAGAGATGTATGGAAAGTCAAAAGGGGAAGATTTGGCAGATCATGTGAAGAAAGAGATGTCACTATTGTTCGAGGTCTACAAGGTGAAGTATGCATCTTCACATTCTGATTCCGAAGCTACTACTCAGACTACTCCAGATATTGTGACTAGTGCCGAGTCTTCTAGTATGAGAGGTGCATTTGAAGCTCGGTTCCAGCAGAAGAGAAAGGAGCAACTTGAGAGGGGGGGGGGTCGAGTATCTGGTGAGTTGGAGTCATATTTGAGAGATGTTGGTGATGCTGTTAACGAGGAGCTTGATGATCGAAAGTTTGACATTCTGAAGTGGTGGTCTCGGAACAGTGTTAGATATCCCAATTTTGCAGAGATGGTTAGGGATATATTAGCAGTTCCAATATCCTCTGTTGCTTCGAAGTCCGCTTTCAGTTGTGGAGGTCGAGTTCTTAGTCCTTTCATATCATCTTTGAGCCCAAACATTGTAGAGGCCTTGATTTGTGCTGAAGATTGGATAAGGTATGAAAGTGGAAAGACTGTAGATGAACTGAATGATAAGGAAGAAGATCAGGAGACAATCGACTTTGAGAATGGTAAGAATTCAATTCATTCTTCTTATTTGTATTATTGTATATACTCTTTACTAAAATTAAGCCATTCCATATTTAAATCATTAATATTTGTGTTTTTTGTTTGCACTAGTGGCTAATACTTTCCAAGCTCGAGTGGAAACTGCTACTGAAGTTAGAGCACATAGCTTACCTGATGGGGGTGTTGAGGAGGACAAGGAGGAGGAGGGAGATGACGAAGAGACTGAGAGTGATGATATGAGTGAGAGTGATGATGACGATGACGATCCCAAAGTTTCTCTTCTTAGGACTTTGAAGAAGAAAGGATTTGCTAATGTTGGTGGTGGGACAACAAGTTCTATCGGAGAAGGAGGAGCATGAGATGCTAGCTAGCTTATGCGTTTATTTATGTTGTGTTATTTGGGTACTTCTAAGATCCATTTTTATTATTAAGTTTGAAGTTTGAACTTGTGTGATTTTAGATTTTGGACATTGTCATTAATCATTATGCGCTTTGGTTGATTGACCATTATGTTGATTATCGTCCCTTTCAATTTCAATATTTGATGATACTTAATGAATTTCAGAATTTGAAGTTTGAACTTGTTATAACTTAATAAGTTAAACTTATAAATCAATTATGGTTTGACAAATGACAATTGTAATGTTATAAATTATAATAACTCTTAATATTGTAAATAAGAGTTAAGACTTACATGATTGAGTACATAAAATAAAATAAAAAATAAAACAATGAATTTTTTAAAAAAATTGTCGAGCCTGCTGCCCCCATCACCCTTCTGCACACAATCGGTTACCGGTTACCGAACCGAAATGTGGTTTCGCTGCCTTGGCTCGGTGTTTCGGTAATACCGGTTTGTAACCATTAACCGATTATTCGGTAACCGGTTAACCGGTTACAAACCGGTAGCGGTATTCGGTCGTGGTTTCAACGCATTCGGTATACTGTAACCGGTACGGTCGGTAACCGTTACCGAATCGGTTACCAGCCCTAGTTTCAACATTCCCATTGAAGGCTTTTTCCATTTGCTACTTTCCCTTTGTCCACTTCTTGAGGGTGAAAGATCCTTCCCTTGTACTTCAAGAAAGTAATGTATGTATTCATCAGCTCTAGGAAAAACCTCCCATTCTTCCATAAACTTCTTATTAAACAGTACATTGTTTCTGTCCTTCCAGAAGAACCAGAGTAGTGAACAGAGTTGTGCCACCTCCTTTTCCGAATAAATTTTCATAGCCATGTTGAGCCACTGTTTGCAGGTGTTACCTTCAGCCTTATAAAAGATCTCAGCAAGGGGGGTTTTACTCCAAATCCTACCGTTCCAACAGCAATCAATCAAGCAATACTTCATAGTTTCTTTAAGACCACAGTTGGGGCATTCATCCCCAAAATTCTTGACTTTCCTACTGATTCTTGTTCCCATAGGGAGGATGTTATGAACCACTTTTCAAACAAAGGTTTTCAACTTTCCAGACATGTTTATCTTCCATAGGGTCTTCCAACAAAAACCTTCTTCATTTCTCTCGCTCTCTCCTGCATTCTCCTCAATCTTTCTCTTCTGCTCAAATACATACCCTGATTTCACTGTATACTTACCATCTTCTGTTCCTATCCAGCAAAGAACATCCCTATCGATTACTGATGCAAGGGGAATAGCCTGGATCGCCTGTCTCTCTTCAGGGGTGAAAATCAACTCAAGGATGTCTTGTCTCCAGGTTCTAGTATCTTGATTTATGAGGCATGAGACTTTGGCATCCCACTCCAAAAACGGGCAATAAGAGTAGACTTCATGATTTTCCAAGTTGGGAACCCATTTATCCCCCCAGATCCTAAACTCCTCACCTCCTCCCCTGATTCTATTCTCCATCTACTTCCTGCTTTGAGAAGATCTTGAGCTCCCAGCAGACTCCTCCAAATGTAGCTAGGTCTCCATCCCAGTCTAGCTTCTAGGATTGTAGTTTTTGGATGATATTTTGCTTTAATCAGTCTAGCTACCAAAGAAGATGGTCTTGTATGCAGATTCCAGAGCTGTTTAGCCAAAATAGCCTTATTGAAGACTTTGAGATCCCTGAACCCCATTCCACCTTCAACTTTCTGTTTACACAACTTCTCCCATTTTTTCCAATGTATTGTTCTCTCTGATCCTTTCTGCCCCCACAAATAATTAGCCATCAAGCTATGGATATCATCAATTATGCCATCAGGGATTTTAAACAAAGACATAGCATAAGTTGCTTGTGCTTGAGCCACACTTTTTATCAAGATTTCTTTTCCTGCATCACTAAAGTACCTGCTTTTCCAGTTGGTCAGCTTACTTCTTACTCGTTCCTTCAGATTCTGAAAGACAATCTTCTTGAATCTCCCCACCATAGTTGGCAATCCCAGATATTTGGCCAGCTTATCCACTTCCTTGATACCTATTTCATAGCATATTTCCTTCCTTTTATCCTCCTTAATGTTGCTGCTGTAGTAAATCTCTGACTTGGTGAGGTTCACCATCTGTCCTGATTCATTTTCATACAGCTTCATAATTTCTTTCAGCTTCTTTGCTTCATTAATGTTTGCCCTGTCAAAAAGAACACAATCATCGGCAAACAGCAAGTGAGAAATAGTGGGCGCTCTATTGCAAACTTTAATTCCATGAATTTTCTTATCCTTCCCATACTTATTAACCAGAGCAGATAATCCTTCCGAGCAGAATAAAAAGAGGTACGGGGATAGGGGATCTCCATGCCTCAAACCTCTTCCCTGCGTAAAGAAGTCTGACTTGTGCCCATTCACCAGTACTGCATAGGAGACAGAAGAAACACATGACATAATTAGCATTATCCACTTTTCATCGAATCCCAACTTCCTCATAACTCGTTCAAGGAAACCCCATTCAACACGATCGTAGGCTTTCGCCATATCAAGCTTCAAAGCAAGGTAACCCTTTTCACCTTTAGTTTTCTTTTTCATTGTGAAGAAACACTCGAAAGCCGCTATCACATTGTCGATGATGGACCTTCCCGGGACAAAAGCACTCTGAGATTCGCAAATAATATCATCCAGAATCCCTTTCAGGCGATTAGCAACCGTTTTTTATAGAATCTTATATAATATCGAACAGAGACTAATTGGCCTGTAATCTTTAGGAGAGGCAGGGTTTTTTACCTTAGGGATGAGAGCAATCAGTGTCCTGTTAAGGCTTTCAGGTATACTGCCAGTATGGAGGAAATGAGTGAGCTCTTCTGTGATTTTGGGAGCAAGAACATTCAAATTTTTTTTGGAAAAAGAGGGCTGGAAACCCATCATCTCTAGGGGCTTTCGTGGCACCTAATTGAAAGAGAGTAGTCTGGATTTCTTCTGCAGTGAACGGCCTAAGGAGCTTCTGATTCATCTCGTCTGTAACTTTCCTTTCTATTTCTTCTATAATTTTCCATCTGATATCCCTTGCTTTGCTCTCGAATAAATCCTTGTAGTATCCCGGAAGACAATCAGTAACTTCTTCCTGCCCTCTGAATAGCCTTCCAGATTCATCCTTTAATCGTCTAATTGTATTCTTCTTTCTTCTCTCCGAGGCCTTTGCACGGAAGGCCTTCGAATTTTTGTCTCCTTCTCGCATCCATTCCATCCTCGATCTTTGCTTCCACCGCTGCTCATTTTTGTATAGTAGATCCTGCAGCTCAATCTCGAGACTCCTCTTTCTTGATCTCCAGGTAGCATTCCTCCTTTGTTTCTTCAATTCGCTTATACTTCTTCGCACCTGGGCGATTCTCTTTGGGATCTCTCCAAATTTTTCCGAGCAGATTTGAGAGTCTTCGGGAAGGTTGGTTAGTTGTGTTAGCTTGATTTCAGGCAAAAGGGGTTAGTAGGCGTTAGGGGAGTCCGAGATTCAAGCTCTGGCAATTGTATTTAAGGTCGATTTTGTTTATTCAATAAAAGGTTGTCAAATTGCTTCATTTGTGTTCTTCATGTGGTATAAGAGCACTTACAAGTTGTAACCAGTATTGTTAAATCGAGATTTGAGTGTAAGAGTGTTGAGTGGGAAAGAGAGCGATAGCGTGCTAGATCTGGGTCTGGGAAACACGAGATAATTTGGTGAGGACATTATTTACCTGGTGAGTGAAACCAACGTTGTTTGGCTGTTTTGTGTGTTCTACAATCATGAGTGATGTTGTTGGATTTGCTCAAGTAGGTCTATCTAAAGTTGATGGAGACTATGACCACTGGAGCCTGCTGATAGAGAATCTCCTTCATTCCAAGGAGTATTGGAGTGTAGTCAGTGAAGGCTACCGGGAACCAGCTACTGGCAGCGGCGGATCCAGGATTGGGTAGAGCACTGGGCCACATTGGAAAAAGACAGAGAAGGCTGGGTCGTAACACAGCGAACACTTAAACGAACACCAAAAATAAAAAATTAACAAGTGCTATACTAGATCCGCCGCTGGCTACTGGGTTGGAGTTGTCTGCTGCTGAGAGTAAGAGTCTTGATGATCTTAAACTCAAAGACTTGAAGGCCAAGAATTACTTGTACAATTCCATTGACAAGACCATTCTCAAGACAATCACCACCAAAGCTACAGCCAAACAACTATGGGATGCTATGAAAACAAAATTTCAGGGAAGTGCTCATGTCCAGAAGGCTCAGTTGCAGGCTCAAACCTTTGAGTTTCTTGAAATGAAGGAAGGTGAGACTGTTAATGCATATTTTAGCAAAGTTATGGTGGTAGCTAATGATATGAGAAATTGTGGGGAAGACATGCCTGATGTCAAGATAGTTGAAAAGATACTTAGAACACTGATAGAATGATTCAATTATTTTGTGTGTTTGATTGAGGAGTCCAAAGATATTGAGACTCTTTCTGTGGATGCTCTGCAAAGCTCTCTGCTTGTGCATGAGCAGAAGTTTCATCAGAAGTCTATGGTTGAGGAGGATTAGGCATTGAGGGTCTCTAGTAATTATGGATGTAGGGTGGCTATCAAGGAAGGGGAAGAGGCAGAGGAGGTAGAGGCTGGAATAGGGAGCATGTTGAATGTTTTAAGTGTCACAAGTTGGGGTACTTTTGAAGTGAATGTCCTGAATGGTACACAAATCAACAGGCTCACTGCTCTAGTGCTCACAATGACATGACAAATATGATGTTCTATTAATGGCTTTCCTTGATGGGATATCATCAGAGCTTTACTTGCTTTAGCCTCTTATCATAATCCGACTATCTGATAGTTAGATGTGAAATCGACTTTTCTGCATGGATTTGACAAAGGAAGTGTATGTAGAGCAACCACAAGGCTTTGTGGTTGGTAGGAGGAAGATAAAGTCTATAGGCTGAAGAGGGCTCTCCCTAGATTAAAGCAGGCACTCAGGGCTTGGTATAGTAGGATATGATCCTATTTTCTTCTATCTGGTTTCGACAGGAGCACCTATGACCACACTTTGTTCGTAAAGAGAGCTAGAAATGGGATTCGGACGACGACGAGAGTGAGAACAGAAAATCCTAGGGGTTGGAATTGTGCTTGCTGATAGTTTTTTTGTAATTTTTTTATTTTATGAAATAAAAAGGTAAATAAAAATTTATATTAAAAAATTTCATGTCAGTTGCCACGTTGTTGTTTGGATTTTCTGTTACTCTTAACGGTCAAAGAAGGTCAACACTAACGGAAAAATAGTTTAGGACATAAATGGAATACTGAATAGTTCGGGACAGAAATGACACTTTCTTGATAGTTTGAGTTTCCAAGTGGTATTAGCCAAAAAAATCAATATACTGAGTTTCGATCGGAACGTTCTCTGGCGAAAGATCATACCATATGAGAATGTATAATTGTAAAATCTACTAAACGCGGAAGCACAACACAATGATTTACGTGGTTTTCTGATGACTCGATATTGGCACATGTTTTTCCCCTTTGTTTCTTGATCGTTTAAGCTTGCATTATCGCTTCTTTGGACTATTTTACGCTAGGTTGTGTTCCTTTGTTACATTTCAGGTCCTAGCACATAAAGTGAAGCATAGGCGCAAGTTTCAAGTCAATCAGAGATCAATTGGCGATTCGGGAGAAGAAACTCTGGCATGACCTGAAGAAGAATGGATTTTTACCTCCCTTTATGGACAAAGAATCGTGCAAGTCTGTCATGAAAAGAAAGAGGACGAGACTACGAGCGTCTGGGATCAAACGGCGACTGATTCGGAGTCCGGACGAGGGAGAAACGAAGCATTGAATATAGGGGAACAGGTTCGGCAGTGAAAACACGGGCAGGAGGCCTTCAGAACACGACCGTGTTCTGTGACCGTGCTTTTACTGCCGAGAGCTGATTTGAGTTTGGCCAACTCGAGCTGAAAACACGGGCTGAAAGCACGGCCGTGTTCCACCAAAGCACGGGCGTGTTCTTCCAAAAGCACGGCCGTGTTTTCCCCAACTGCTGGCGGTGTAATTAACCCTAGCCAAAGCACGGGCGGGCTGAGGCAAAGCACGGCCGTGCCCTCGACCGTGCTTTGGCCACTGATGCCCTTTTAGGCAGATTTTCAGCCAAAGAGAAGGGGATTCGAGTTTTATAGAGACAGAGCGATTCCTAGAGAGAGAAAGCGACGAACAAGAGTCTCCAAGTGCCCTAGTTTGATCTTCAACACCATTGGAGCTTGGCTTGAGCTTGGAGAAGTGCCGATTCAACGTCCAGGAGCAGAAATCCATCTTCACAGTATGATTTCCGCGTCTGATTCTGCTTTTGCTTCTTTCTCCATGGAGTAGTTCTCCCATTCATCTGGGTGTGGGAAACCCTAGTTCTGTATGTTGGGATTGATTGTATGAACCCAAGTACTGTTTCTATGAATTGATTATATTCGATTGAGGTTTGAATGATTGAATGGCATGAATCCTGATCAAATTCCTGTTGTTTCTGCTTTAACCTAGAATGATAATATCTGCCTAGGTTAATAGAGTATCCTTAATTGAAGGTAGTGGATTGGTGACTTTAGTCGAGGAGCCGATTCACTATTCTGTACCGAATTCAATTCGGTAGTGGAGGTTTTGTTCATAGGGCCTCAATCTGTTTACTCCGGTGGAGGTTAGTCGCCCGCTAGAGACTCAGATTGAGAGGGTCTGAAGACCTTTAGTTGAGACTTCAGACTGTTTGAGAACCTTCCGCAGTATAACTATCATAGAAATTGAACTTGGTAATTACAATCCGGCTTAACTGCAGACTAGGGTGAACCATATCCGGGTGACCTCTCTTAACCTGAAAACAACCGTTTAGTTGCTTTGCTTGCTTGTTAGTTTAGATCTTCACTAAAGTTTCATTGCTAGATAATACGAATTCACTGAGTAGTCATCACATCTAGGACCCGGGTTGACATTAAAACCCAAACCCGCTATACTACGCTTTAGGAAGTGGTTACACTTGGCCATTTTCTAGAGTGACAGTAGGAGTGAGTCAAGTTTTTGGCGCCGTTGCCGGGGACGGCTAGGTTGTTGAAGAAAAGTGATTTCTGTTACTTTAGCATTTTCATTTTCGCATTGAGTTTTTGTTCCTTCCCACTTGTGCCTTCACGGGTTTGCATTGCTTGATTGTGTGCAGATAGTGCATGACCCGTAGCCAGTCGGGAGGTTTACTGCCGTTGGATCCCGAGATTGAACGCACCAGCCGCCAACTTAGGAGACAACAGCGAGCTAGACTGGCTACGGAAGAGCGCAGAGACGGCCAATTGAGCAGCGAGTCTGAGGACGAGTACGAGATGGAAGGCGATCACAACCCACCTCCGGAGAACCAGTTCCTGGGGAACGACCCCAATCCCCAGGCAGCTGGGGTCCATCATCATCCACCACCACCGGGTCCCACCTTGGAGTATTACTACACTCCGCGGATTGCTGACATCCGCCCGGTCATCCTCTATCCACCGATTCCAGCAAACAACTTCGAGATCAAGCCATGCTGGATTCAACTCATTACTTCCTCTATCCAGTTCCATGGCTTGAAGGATGAGGAGGCCCGAGCACATCTTTCCCGTTTTTTGCAGCTGACAAACGGGTTCAAGCTGAACGGTGTTCCGGATGACGCAATCCGCCTTCACCTCTTCCCCCATTCTCTGGCGGGGAATGCTAAGAGGTGGTTGGAGACCCAGCCCCCACTGTCCATCACTTCTTGGGACGATCTGGCTGACAAGTTCGTGCACAGGTACTATCCGGCATCGAAGACCACAGAGATTCAGCGGGAGATCACTCACTTCCGCCAAGAGCCAGATGAGTCACTTCGTGATGCATGGGAGCGGTACATGGGATACTTCTGGCAGTGTCCCCATCATGGCTTCAGCGATGCTTTCACAGTGGGGAACTTCTACAGTGCCCTCACCCCAGACGGCCAGAGGGTGATCGAGTCTCTATGCCCAGGAGGGGATATCCTTACTAAGACTCCACCCGAGATGAACCAGATGATCAGTACCTTGGCTGCCCGAGATCATTCTTGGGGGCAGAGCAGCCGAGGCAGACATTCCAGGGACCGTGGTGTGCATGCTATGGAGGCCAGATCCGGATTAGAGCAGCAGGTGGCTGAGTTGGTGCAGACATTGAAGCAACCCAACAGTCTCCTTCCGGGCCGAGGTGTAGCTACGCCTCCAGTCGCTCAGTGTCAGTGGTGTGAGAGTCCGAACCATCTGGTGGAGGACTGCCAGGCTATGCGAGAATCCTCTAATCCCCAAGAACAGTTGGCCTTCATCGCCAATGCTCGGCGCCTCGATCCATACAGTAACACATACAATGAGGGGTGGCGCCAGCATCCCAACTTCGCTTGGAGTAGCAACACCACTAAACCACCTGGTTTCCCAGCACCAGCGGGTGGTTTTCAGCAGAGGCAGCCCTTCCAGGCTAGGCAGGGGCCACCACCTCAACAGCAGCCCTACCAGCCTAGGCAAGGGCAGCCATTCCTGCAGCCCCAGGGCCAGTTTGCTCAGCCTCCAGCAGCCGCAGCTCCCGATAACCAGATGGCTGATCTGAAAAATATTTTGGGGACATTCATGACCACCAGCCAGGCGAATTTCACGAGGGTGGACCAGAGCATAGCCTCTCTGGAGGCAGGACAGAGGAACCAGGGTGCTATTCTGCAAGATCTACAACACCAAGTCGGTGCCCTAGCGCGCCAACTTACTGCCCCGGCCCCGGGGACTCTACCTGCCACCACCATCCCCAATCCACGGGAGCCGCCCGAGCAGCTGGGTGCCATTTTCACCAGGAGCGGCAGGCCTACATCAGCTGACCCTGCCCCGACCGGGCAGAAGGAACCGCTACCTTCTTCAGCACTTCCGGCCGGTGATGCAGAAGTGCGGGTGGAGAAGGAAGCCCTTGCTCCCAAGCCACAACCAGTGGTGAAGGAGCACGTACCCCAGCTTCCCTTTCCCACTCGCCTTCACAAAGACAAGCTGGAGACTGAGTTTGCCAAGTTTATGGCAATGTTGAAGCAGCTCAACATCAGCGTACCATTTGTGGAGGCACTGTCGAAGATGCCCAAGTACGCGAAGTTCATGAAAGATCTCTGCACCAACAAGAAGAAACTTGGGGATCTCTCGACAGTGCTGCTGAGCGAGGAGTGTTCTGCTGTCCTGCAGAACAAGCTGCCCGAAAAGCGCAAGGATCCAGGGAGTTTTACTATCCCTCTTACTATTGGCAGCATGCATGTAGGAAAGTCCTTGGCGGACCTAGGCGCTAGCATAAATGTCATGCCATACAAATTGTTCAAAAAGCTAGACCTAGGTGAACTTAGCCCTACTAGGATGAGCATTCAGCTCGCTGATCGTTCTATCGTGCATCCTAGGGGTATCATAGAGGATCTGCTTGTTAATGTTGGTGCATTCACATATCCTGTTGATTTTGTTATTCTGGATGTAAATGAGGATGTGGATGTGCCTTTGATTCTGGGTAGACCATTTCTTGCCACCGCCAAGGCACTTATTGATGTGCATGATGGTAAACTGATCCTACGTGCTGGGAATGAACAAGCTACTTTTTCTGTGACTGAGTTTGATCAATGTGCTATGATTGCTGTCACGCCTGTACATGCTATGTCTGATCAGGTACACAAGCCTGTCGTGTATCCTTCTGCACCTCCTATTTTGCAGGACCCTCCTATCATCCCTTCGCCGCCACTCCATCCAGCCTCGCCTCCGAACAAAAAGCTCAAGGAGGAGTGGCGGCCGAAGCAGCAGGTTGCCAAGCCTGCACGGAAGAAGAGTGGAGACCACTATGAGCTGGTCCCACCCCCTGCACCACGACCGCCCTGGCCCTCCGGGTACTCACTCGCCTGCATCTTGCCAGATGGGCAGGTCGAGCTGACTGGTGATGGTGGTCGCATCCGTCGGGTGCAGGGCCATAACCTGAAGCTGTACCTCAAGAGTGATGTGGATCCGCTCTTGGAGGCACCTGTTCCTGCACCGCCCTGAGTATCCACCATGGGCGTCCAGCTAAAAGACGGTAAAGAAGCGCTTGTGGGGAGGCAACCCCGCCATGGTTTTCATTTATTTGTTTTGTTTCGAGTCGGATTGCGATTTGGTTCGGTTTTGGTTTGTTTTCCTTTGTTTTGGACGATGTATTATTGGGCTGACCATTGGACCTAACATATCGTGTTTGAGCTCTTTGGTTCCCTTTAGCTGTGCCTGTGTTCCTGACTGGTCCTCTCTCCAGTCCGCTTCATCCTGACTGGTCCATTTCCAGTCTTCTGCAGTCTGTGCATACCGGTAACATCGTTCCCCTTTCCTTCCCTCGTCTCCATTGAGGGCAATGTCGATCTTAAGTGTGTGTGTGGGGGGGGGGGTGTTTATCTTTAGACTGCATTAGATATGTTTGTGTGCTTGGAGCCTAGTCCACTGTCCAAATTTTTATATTTGAGGGCTTCAAGTACGTGTTCCTTGCAATTACCTGCTCAGTATGCTTTGAATTGACAGTCTCTATAGTGATTTGCAACCTAGGGAGGTAGTGTAGCACTATGGAGGATGTTGATGCATTTAAGACGTCTCATTTCTTCTTCATATTGTGTTGGTTGATTGAGTGAATTAGTGATCTTAGGACCCTTGAATTGTGTGGTGTTGTGGACTCTCTGCCTGTCATGGACTCTTGTATCATGTTTTGAAAATAACAGGTGCTCGAAAATGTGCTTTAAAATGACGTCTCCCGTGCGAATAGGGCGAAAGTGTGTAAGGGGAGACGGGAATCCGTTCCCAATTTCCACCTACTACCTCCAGCCCCCTTACATGTCTTTCCCCCGCACGAGGCTCGAGACAACTGCTCCTGGCATGGCCGGTAAGAGCCGGGCTCCCGCAAAACCTTTGCTAGGTGGGAGCCCCCGTTTTCTGCTAGAACAGGTTGGAACCCTTGAAAAAAAAGAGAAAAACAGAAAAACAAGCAAACAGAAGAAAGAAAAGGGGTTCCAACCATCTTCAAGAAGAAAATCGAGCACCTTGAAAAATTTGAGTCCGTGATCTTTTGTTTTTGAGAGTCTCTTCATCCACGATTCATTTGTCCTCTGTTCACTATTTGCCATGATGCCGACTCGAGACTAGCGTTCTCGCCGAAGAGGCTATGAGATGACTTGTGCGTCGGTTGACCTCGTAAGCTGCTAAATGATCTAGGAAGTCCGCTACCTACGATCGAGGTTGTTTGTTGCTATAGAGGTCTGGAGAGCTGCATTGGTTTGAGTTAGGTTTGCTTGGGGACAAGCAAACGGTTAAGTGTGGGGGGATTTGATGACTCGATATTGGCACATGTTTTTCCCCTTTGTTTCTTGATCGTTTGAGCTTGCATTATCGCTTCTTTGGCCTATTTTACGCTAGGTTGTGTTCCTTTGTTACATTTCAGGTCCTAGCACATAAAGTGAAGCATAGGCGCAAGTTTCAAGTCAATCAGAGATCAATTGATGATTCGGGAGAAGAAACTCTGGCATGACCTGAAGAAGAATGGATTTTTACCTCCCTTTATGGACAAAGAATCGTGCAAGTCTGTCATGAAAAGAAAGAGGACGAGACTACGAGCGTCTGGGATCAAACGGCGACTGATTCGGAGTCCGAACGAGGGAGAAACGAAGCATTGAATATAGGGGAACAGGTTCGGCAGTGAAAACACGGGCAGGAGGCCTTCAGAACACGGCCGTGTTCTGTGACCGTGCTTTTACTGCCGAGAGCTGATTTGAGTTTGGCCAACTCGAGCTGAAAACACGGGCTGAAAGCACGGCCGTGTTCCACCAAAGCACGGGCGTGTTCTTCCAAAAGCACGGCCGTGTTTTCCCCAACTGCTGGCGGTGTAATTAACCCTAGCCAAAGCACGGGCGGGCTGAGGCAAAGCACGGCCGTGCCCTCGACCGTGCTTTGGCCACTGATGCCCTTTTAGGCAGATTTTCAGCCAAAGAGAAGGGGATTCGAGTTTTAGAGAGACAGAGCGATTCCTAGAGAGAGAAAGCGACGAACAAGAGTCTCCAAGTGCCCTAGTTTGATCTTCAACACCATTGGAGCTTGTCTTGAGCTTGGAGAAGTGCCGATTCAACGTCCAGGAGCAGAAATCCATCTTCACAGTATGATTTCCGCGTCTGATTCTGCTTTTGCTTCTTTCTCCATGGAGTAGTTCTCCCATTCATCTGGGTGTGGGAAACCCTAGTTCTGTATGTTGGGATTGATTGTATGAACCCAAGTACTGTTTCTATGAATTGATTATATTCGATTGAGGTTTGAATGATTGAATGGCATGAATCCTGATCAAATTCCTGTTGTTTCTGCTTTAACCTAGAATGATAATATCTGCCTAGGTTAATAGAGTATCCTTAATTGAAGGTAGTGGATTGGTGACTTTAGTCGAGGAGCCAATTCACTATTCTGTTACCGAATTCAATTCGGTAGTGGAGGTTTTGTTCATAGGGCCTCAATCTGTTTACTCCGGTGGAGGTTAGTCGCCCGCTAGAGACTCAGATTGAGAGGGTCTGAAGACCTTTAGTCGAGACTTCAGACTGTTTGAGAACGTTCCGCAGTATAACTATCATAGAAATTGAACTTGGTAATTACAATCCGGCTTAACTGCAGACTAGGGGGAACCATATCCGGGTGACCTCTCTTAACCTGAAAACAACCGTTTAGTTGCTTTGCTTGCTTGTTAGTTTAGATCTTCACTAAAGTTTCATTGCTAGATAATACGAATTCACTGAGTAGTCATCACATCTAGGACCCGGGTTGACATTAAAACCCAAACCCGCTATACTACGGTTTAGGAAGTGGTTACACTTGGCCATTTTCTAGAGTGACAGTAGGAGTGAGTCATTTTCCCATTCGATGTCAACGAGACTACTCCACGGAGAGCCAAAGCTCTCAGGTTCTTTTATTTCTCTTCGCATTATAGGCTGCGAATATGAGAGTTGATTTGGCAAAGCAAACCTCAACTCCTAATGTACCCCGTTAACTAATCTCCATGGATAATTAGGTTACAAGACAAATAAACAAAAATGTACTCAAAGTAAATAGAATGTACAAGGAGGGACACGGTTCAACACTCCCCCTCAAGCTGTAGCATGCAGGCCACGAATGCCAAGCTTGGACAAAAGGTGATGAAACTGCCCGTTCCCAACGCCTTGGTAAAAATGTCCGCTAGCTGGGATGAACTGCATATCTTCAATAACACTATCTCCTTTGAAACCACACGCTCATGTACGAAGTAACAATACATCTCGACGTGCTTCGTGCGTTCATGAAAAATAGGATTGACAGCAATGTGTAGGGCCGTCTGGTTGTCGCAATGAAGTGGTGTCGGTTGTTTCTATGGTACTCCAAGTTCAGCGAGAAGATTTCGTAACCAAAAAACCTCACTGACAGTACTCGCCATTGCCCAATATTTCGCCTTAGCAGAGGACCTCGAGACCACCTTCTGCTTCTTCGTCCTCCATGAAACGGAGCACCTCCCAGCTGGATATAGTATCTTGTGGTTGACCTTCTAGTCGTCTGGCATCCACCCCAATCTGCATCGCAGTATGCGGTGAGCTCAAGCGATCCATCAGCCGGGGAAAACAAACCTTGTCCGTGAGACTGCTTCGGGTATTGAAGGACCCTCATCGCCGCGTCAACATGACCTGGACTAGAACGATTGACAAACTGAGATAAAATATTAACAACATATGATATATCAGGCCGAGTTACCATAAGATAGAGCATACGTCCCACCAATCGCCTGTAGCTGCTGACATCATCTGCAATGTCTTCCGTCGACATTGTGAGAGTATGATTATGCTCCATGGGAAAGCTGCTCGGACGAGAACGAGATCTTGAAACTCCTGCATCCTTTAAGATGTCCAAAGTATAATTCCTTTGGCTTAAAACAGCTCCATCAGGTGACCTAGCCACTTCAATGCCAAGGAAATATTTCAAAACCCCCAAGTCCTTGATACTGAACTTTGCATCCAAGAAGCTTTTAACTTTGGCTATAAAAGTATGATCAGTGACCATAAAGATCACATCATCTACATATATTAAGGCTGCAACAAATGTCTCCCCAGCCGATTTATAAGTAGCGAGTGATCTGCTTTGGAGGGGCGGAAACCTAGTTCAGACAACGCAAGAGTGAACTTCTGGTACCAATTACGAGAAGCCCGCCGCAGGCCACAAATTGACTTCTTGAGATGAGAAACCCGCATATCACCCGCTTTGTTGAACCCAAGAGGTAGCTTCATGTAGACCTCTTCTTCAATATCGTCATGCAGAAAAGTGTTGTTCACATCCAACTGGTGCAAAAGCCAGCCTCGATTAACTGCAACAGCAATAAGAATACGAACTGTGACAATCTTGGCAACTGGAGCAAAGATGTCATGGAAGTCGATACCCTCAAGTTGAGTAAACCCTTTCGCAACTAAACGCGCTCTAAACGCTCAATAGACCCATCCGGGAAATACTTGATTTTAAACACCCATTTGGCATCAATTAGCCTTCTTGTGAGGTGGCAGTAATGTCAAGTCCCAGGTCTGCTTAGCAATGAGGGCCTAAACTTACTTCATCATGGCCTCTCGCAAGCGAGCATCCTTCATAGCTTCCAAGAAGTTCCGAGGTTCTGCTATCTTGGTAATGACTGCAAGGAAAGCTTTGTGGTCTAGAGAAAAATGATGATAACTAACTTGGTTTGACATCGGATAGGGAACTGTGGATGCCTCAGGGACCTGACCGGATATCTCAACGTCATATATATCAACCAAATGACATGGTGGATGCTTCTCGCGCAGTCCCCGACGCAAGACAGGCGCATGTTGAGTAGCCTCGGAATTAGGAGTGATATCATCATGGGAGCTGTCTCCAAGCTCGTCATGCACGAAATCCTCATCAGTCGTGTCATGCTAAGCATGCAAATTCTGTCCACCGTGAGCATCTGTATCATCCATCAAAGGCCGAGTGAAGAGCTCAATCGGGTCATGGGCAAGAGCAGGGTTGCCGGAGACGGCACTAGCCGGGGAAGGCGTCGGGCCTGAGCTGGCAAGCTGACGTTTGCGATAGGGGAAGTTGTCCGCGAAAAAACGAACATCACGAGATGTAACCACCTTCCGGGATTGGAATTCATAGACTCTATAGCCCTTCTGACTTACGGGATAACCCACAAAAATGTCGGGTCTTCCTCTTTCAACAAACTTATCGAGTCCTGGGCTGGTATCCTTCATGTAAACTAGACAACCAAAATTTCGCAGGTGTTGATATGGAGGGATGCGACCGAGTAAGACCTCAAAAGGTGTCCAATTACCCAGAAGCTTGGAAGGTAGACGATTACTGAGGTACATGGTTGTTAACGCACAATTGCCCCAGAAATGCACAGGCAGTCCGGAATGAAAACGGAGGGCTCTAGTTGTTTCAAGAAGGTGACGATGTTTACGCTCTGCCATCCTATTTTGCTGTGGCGTGTTAATGCACGAAGTCTGAAGTAAAATACCATTATCCTCATAATACTTCAGTAGCCCCGCAGACTGAAACTCCAAGCCATTATCAGTCTGAATCAGACGCACCTGGCCTTTATACTGTGTCTGCACCATCTGACAGAAAAACTGGACGTATCGCTCTACATCTGACTTAAACTTCAACAAATAAATCCATATAGCGCGACTAAAATCATCCACTATCATTAGAAAATAACGAGATCCATCCAAAGCAGAAGTACGATAACCTCCCCAAATATCCATATGAACAAGCTCAAAACACTCAAGGGTCTTAATCGAGTGTGAAATGAAAGGCGCTCTAGTGAGATTAGCCCAAAGACAGGAATCACAATGTTGCATCTTGTGTTAGGAATCCGACAAAGACAAACAAGAATGTAAAACTCGAAACTTCTCGAAGGAGGGGTGCCCAAACCTCGCATGTCAGAGCTCCGACGTGACTTTATTGGATGCTCCGGCAAATCCGGTAGGAATCCCATCATCAACACGAGCTCCCAGCTCCCCGAATCTCCGAAGGTAGTACATGTAGACACCACATTTTGTCCGGGATAATCGTTTTATTGAAAATAATTTTTGTCACGTCGTACTACGATTATATTTAAAAAGAAGTTGAAGATAGTTTGGTTGAGACTAGCAGTTGCAAGTCAATATGAACCAACAATTGTCAAATTTGCTCCTAGTCGATTCTAGGGCATAATTAGTTAGGATATGATCGATTTAAGTTAAGATTAACAGTGGCAAATCTTAAATATAAATTCTCAATGGCTATAGTGCAAAGTTTGTTGTACACTTTGGATTTGGATTCGGCATTTGAAATGGGACTAATTGAATAATGAATCAAATGGGACTAATTCAAGTGGAATGAGCTTTATTATCAAATATTCAAAGTTGATACATTGTACAACTTGGGTAATGACCTCTAAATAAAGCGAGAATTAGAACTAATTACAATAAACTAATTACAATATTGAAGTCATTGTCCTCCCACTTTGAGCCCAAACCAGATCACAAACCTGCAAAATGAAAAATGAAAACGATCAGAATACAACCCAAAACAGAGCCCAATTCGGCCAAAACAGAGCCCAAGTTCAAGACTAGGCCAAGCCCAGTACCGGCCCAAACGAATTCAAGACCCAACTCGGCCCAATCTTATCCTAGCAGTTACTCAGCACTGACTTTCACAGGTGGAGGCTTGACAAGCAGCCTTGAGGATCAACCAATCAGAGAGAAGCATGTCATGCTGCTCATCAATCACAGACTAAGCAAGGTGGAGGCCTCAGATGCAGCCTTGAGGATCAACCAATCAGAGAGAGGCATGTCATGCTCATCATCAATCGCAGCATGACACGTGGCGCGCAATTATTGCTATAAATGAGCTCTTTGGCTCTATGTTGAGAGGGGGGATTGGAGAAGAAAAACACAGGAAAAATATAGACATCGACATTGCAAAGGGATCGTCTTTTTGTTCTTGCCCTTAGCCGAAGTTCAGTGGGGAAACTGTGAGATTGAAGGAGCAGATTTGAAGATCGTTGTAGGAAAAAGGCCATTCTTAGGCCTTGATCCACGTTGGTACTTGTATCAACCTCATCTTGCATTTTTATCAAATTTATACAATCATTATGACGTTATACAATCATCCATCTATTTACATATTTATGCTAGAGTATTTTCCAATACAAGCTATGTGACGGTCAAATATTATTATTTATCAAGATCTGCTCTTATCAATTTCATTAAGCTCTATCATTAAAGTTTGTTTTTCCTTCTCATATTAATAGTTTTGGCTATGCGATTACTATCATGCCGATTAACTTAACTATGACTAGAGTTGGGTGTTTTGTTTTAAACTCTTTTTGCCATGTTTAGATTTTCTCATTCGTAGCCATACATATATATACATGTACAGACTAAAGTAAAACTAGATATATGATAGACCGATAATTGCACATGTTTTCACCCCTATTCTGAAGCCGTTTGTGATGTGGAATCTCGTGTTTTAAGCCGATTTCACGCTAGGTTGTGTGTTTATGTCATATTTCAGGACCCGGCGTTGGAATCGAGGCGGAGAAACGAGTTCTGGGTCGAAAGGAGCCGAGTTGGGACTAAGGGGGCTGCAGGAGGAAAATACCCGGTCAGGTGGCCAAATACCCGACCGGGTATTAACCAAGGTTGGGCGCCCGAGAAACAGAGAGGGGCCCGGGCACATCAGTTAAATCCCCGGTCGGGGATTTTGGTGGTAGACCGGGGATTTTCCCTGAGGACGAAACGGTGCGCTTCAATTATACCCGGTCGAGACCCAAAATACCCGACCGGGTATTTCGACCGGGTATCGCGAGGGCAGCTGATAAAAGCCGGTTTTGTGCGTTTTTGGAAAAGAGAGCTGGGTTTTGGATCCCAAAACACCCAAGGGACGAACCCTAGAGAGAGAGAGCGACTTGGGAGCATTCTTGGAGCTATTTTGGAGGATTTCTTCGCCATTGGAGCTCGGGAATCAAGCCCGGACTTGAAGATTGATCATCTGAAGATTCTTACTGCAGTCTCTCTCTTCTCTATGGAGTAACTTCCCTTCACTTAGGTTTTGAGGAACCCTAGCTATGTTTGTTTGATTGGATGATTGTATGAGTACTCTGACTTGATAATCTTGAGTTCATATTCAATCTATGCATGTTTTCACGATTCAATTCTGCTTTAGTCGAGATTATTGATTCTGCTTTGATCCTATGAGAGCGAATACCTGATTAGGTCAATAGAGCACCATAGATTGATAGTAGTGGATCGATTGCTTTAGTCGAGGGTTGATTCACTGCTTTGTATCGATTGAGAACCTCATTCGATAGAGGGAGTCTAGTTCAGAACGCCTTGATCGATTGTTCTAGAGAAGGATACGTCCCTCTAGGCAATTGACTCAAGAGGGCCTTGTTCCTTTAGTCGAGACTCAAGGTCTAGTCAAGGATTCTCCGCATTGTGAATGAAGTGAAACAAGTTAGAAATCATCGATCGTTAATCTGGCTAGTGGCTAGGGGGAATCATACCTAAGTGAGTTCCCAACCTGTAATTAGATTAACTTTAACTGTAGTTTGCTAGAGTAGTTTTAGTTCTTTCATCTTAATCTGTTTTGCTAGATAATGAACTGAAGCTGAGTAATAGTAACTCTAGAGACCCGTGGATTCGATATTTATTACTTGAGCCACTATACTGCAGTCCCTTTCATTGGTTACACTTGGCCATTGTTAGGAGTTGTGTTTTAGCGAGTCAAGTTTTTGGCGCCGTTGCCGGGGACTTTCTAGATTATTAGGAAAGGCAGAAGTTTGTTACTTTAGCGTTTTTCTTTTCTTTTCCGCCCTTGCTTTTCACTTGGGTGTTTTAGTTTTTGTTGGTGCAGAGCTGAATCATGGATCCTCATGGCTTCTCCAACCATTGGGGGTATCCACCACCACCCGAGTGGTATTACCCCGAGACACCCTGGAGCAATCAAGGAGGAGAAGACTATGGATCCGGGTTCCAGTACCAACCCCCTTTCTATGGAGAACAATCTGACCCCTGGGCATATCAAGGACAATCTCATTACCAAGAAGACCTTCTCCCACAACCAGAAGGGCCATCAGCGCTGGAGTTACCCATGGCGGCCTTCACGGGCCATTCTGCAGAGCCAGGCTACACTCCACAGCCAGATCCACTCTATGAACTGAAGCTTCTCTTGGAGCAGTGCGTTCGGTACGAGATGGATCATCAAATCCAAGCCCTTCCCTCTTCCGATCCCTCATATCTCCGTGACATGGAGGAGGCTGTTCAACGCTCAGCGAAGCAAACAGAGTGGGTTGAGCAAGTTTGTGCACAACTTGCTCAAGATCACCCGTCTGCTACCATACTAGAAGAGGACGAGAAAGAAGAAGGCTACAAGGACATTGTGGAGCACACAGAAGTTGTCACGGAGAGCTCCCGGGATGATCATGATCAGGAATGTCCTGTCGTAGCCGACCACCCTTTCCCACATCCCACACTGAGCTTTGAAGAGGTGGGCATGAGTGAGGAGATGCAAGAAGATCTCATGAAAGAAATTGCTTGGCAACTTGCTCTCCAATCCGTGTTAGAAGAAGAAGAGCGAGAAAGGGTGCAAAAAGAAGTTGTGGAGGATGACGAAAGTGAAGCAGAAGGAGTTCTTGATCATTTCCCAGGGGTGATACCACATGAAGAAGAAAGGGAGGTTGAAGAAGCAATTGGCGTCCAGGCTGAGGACGAAGTTGAGGTGGAAGAGGCCTGCACCGGCCATGAGTTACATGTGATGTCTCCACCAAACTTCGAGGAGCTGCTTGGCAAGGATCCATTTGCAGTGTCTCTTTGCCAGATCAAGGCCACTTCGACATCGGTCCCTCTTGGTGGACGTGATGGTGGCCAAACGATGCTGTCATATCTGGTTTGGGGCAATGAGACGAGAGAAGAGAAGAAGAGGTCTCGAGGGTGGAGACTTCATCTGCATCAAGTGCACGAGCCTTCATCACCTGCCACACCACATGCTCGTGACTTGAGACTCCACCTCATCGACGAGAACCTCAACTTCAAGGAGGTTCTAGCATGGACCGAAACTTAGGAGCCATCGTCCGGCTCACGACGTGAAAGAAGCGCTTGTTGGGAGGCAACCCAACCAGTCGGTTTGCATTTCTTTCTCTATTTATCCTCGGTTGAGTCAGTTTTGTTATTTGATGTTAGAGTCAATAACTCAACCTTTGTGAGATTTTGTGTGGTGTTTGTGTTCTGATTACTCTCTCTTCCTGGAATGCACCGCCTGCCCCGTCCATCATCATTCACCCTTGATCTGGTAACTTCGTTCTACCCTCCTTATCTTTCCTCCATTGAGGACAATGTCGTGCTTAAGTGTGGGGGGGGTGTTCGATTATGTATGCGGGTGAATGTTTGGCTGTTTGTGTGCTTGGAGCCTAGTCCACTGTCCAAATTTTAAATTTGAGGGCTCCAAGTACGTGTTTCCATGCAAATTGCCTGCTCAGTATGCTTTGAATTGACAGTCTCTATAGTAATGTGCAACCTAGGGAGGTAGTGTAGCACTATGGAGGATGTTGAAGTATAAGATTTTTCCTATCTAGCTCTCTGCTGTGTCAGTTGATTTTGTGAATTAGTGGAGCTAAGACCGTTGAATTCATGTGGTAATGTGGACTCTGTTTGAATTGTGTTATGGACTCGTGTATTGAACAGGGTGCTCATGTGGCAAATGAAAAGCAGTTGGTCCTCCATGTCGAAATCATCAAAAATCTTAAACATGGGGTAACCCCAACGTGTGTGGCACCGTTCATTGCACAAAAATCGGGTTTTGGAAGAGATTTTAGTGATCCTTAGTGGGGTACTCCTACAAGGTGAAGCTAAGCTGTCTCTAGTACAAGTAAAACTTCCACCCGTTTAGCGGTTTGCCTACTCGAGGATGTGTTTTTGAGGGCACGGATAGAGCTTCCGACCCCCCTTAATTTCATTGACCCTCCACACGAGTTGAGGAAAAGGAGTTAAAAGAGGTACTCTGGCGAGCGCCAGATGTACAGAAATTGCTCTTGCTCGACTAATAAGGGTCGACCGTGCAAAAGACTGCAGTTGGAACTCCACCAAATGAAAGAAAAAAAAGTAAGTAAAATGAAAGTGAAAAAGGGGTTCCAACGGTGAAATGAAGTGAAAGAGCACCCCGGTACAACGAGTCCTTGGTTGTGAATGGTGTGAGTCCCTTTATCCATGAACTGACTGTCTTACTTCTACTTTTTCTCATGATCCTGGCTTGAGTCTAGTACTCGCATTGAGAAAGATAGGGGACGTCTTAGAAGACCAGTTGACCTCGTAAGCTGCTTTATGATCTAGAAAGTCCTCTACCGACGATCTGGGGTGTTTGTTGCTATAGAGGTCTGGAGAGCTGCATTGGTTTGAGTTAGGTTTGCTTGGGGACAAGCAAACGGTTAAGTGTGGGGGAGTTTGATAGACCGATAATTGCACATGTTTTCACCCCTATTCTGAAGCCGTTTGTGATGTGGAATCTCGTGTTTTAAGCCGATTTCACGCTAGGTTGTGTGTTTATGTCATATTTCAGGACCCGGCGTTGGAATCGAGGCGGAGAAACGAGTTCTGGGTCGAAAGGAGCCGAGTTGGGACTAAGGGGGCTGCAGGAGGAAAATACCCGGTCAGGTGGCCAAATACCCGACCGGGTATTAACCAAGGTTGGGCGCCCGAGAAACAGAGAGGGGCCCGGGCACATCAGTTAAATCCCCGGTCGGGGATTTTGGTGGTAGACCGGGGATTTTCCCTGAGGACGAAACGGTGCGCTTCAATTATACCCGGTCGAGACCCAAAATACCCGACCGGGTATTTCGACCGGGTATCGCGAGGGCAGCTGATAAAAGCCGGTTTTGTGCGTTTTTGGAAAAGAGAGCTGGGTTTTGGATCCCAAAACACCCAAGGGACGAACCCTAGAGAGAGAGAGCGACTTGGGAGCATTCTTGGAGCTATTTTGGAGGATTTCTTCGCCATTGGAGCTCGGGAATCAAGCCCGGGGGTGTTCGATTATGTATGCGGGTGAATGTTTGGCTGTTTGTGTGCTTGGAGCCTAGTCCACTGTCCAAATTTTAAATTTGAGGGCTCCAAGTACGTGTTTCCATGCAAATTGCCTGCTCAGTATGCTTTGAATTGACAGTCTCTATAGTAATGTGCAACCTAGGGAGGTAGTGTAGCACTATGGAGGATGTTGAAGTATAAGATTTTTCCTATCTAGCTCTCTGCTGTGTCAGTTGATTTTGTGAATTAGTGGAGCTAAGACCGTTGAATTCATGTGGTAATGTGGACTCTGTTTGAATTGTGTTATGGACTCGTGTATTGAACAGGGTGCTCATGTGGCAAATGAAAAGCAGTTGGTCCTCCATGTCGAAATCATCAAAAATCTTAAACATGGGGTAACCCCAACGTGTGTGGCACCGTTCATTGCACAAAAATCGGGTTTTGGAAGAGATTTTAGTGATCCTTAGTGGGGTACTCCTACAAGGTGAAGCTAAGCTGTCTCTAGTACAAGTAAAACTTCCACCCGTTTAGCGGTTTGCCTACTCGAGGATGTGTTTTTGAGGGCACGGATAGAGCTTCCGACCCCCCTTAATTTCATTGACCCTCCACACGAGTTGAGGAAAAGGAGTTAAAAGAGGTACTCTGGCGAGCGCCAGATGTACAGAAATTGCTCTTGCTCGACTAATAAGGGTCGACCGTGCAAAAGACTGCAGTTGGAACTCCACCAAATGAAAGAAAAAAAAGTAAGTAAAATGAAAGTGAAAAAGGGGTTCCAACGGTGAAATGAAGTGAAAGAGCACCCCGGTACAACGAGTCCTTGGTTGTGAATGGTGTGAGTCCCTTTATCCATGAACTGACTGTCTTACTTCTACTTTTTCTCATGATCCTGGCTTGAGTCTAGTACTCGCATTGAGAAAGATAGGGGACGTCTTAGAAGACCAGTTGACCTCGTAAGCTGCTTTATGATCTAGAAAGTCCTCTACCGACGATCTGGGGTGTTTGTTGCTATAGAGGTCTGGAGAGCTGCATTGGTTTGAGTTAGGTTTGCTTGGGGACAAGCAAACGGTTAAGTGTGGGGGAGTTTGATAGACCGATAATTGCACATGTTTTCACCCCTATTCTGAAGCCGTTTGTGATGTGGAATCTCGTGTTTTAAGCCGATTTCACGCTAGGTTGTGTGTTTATGTCATATTTCAGGACCCGGCGTTGGAATCGAGGCGGAGAAACGAGTTCTGGGTCGAAAGGAGCCGAGTTGGGACTAAGGGGGCTGCAGGAGGAAAATACCCGGTCAGGTGGCCAAATACCCGACCGGGTATTAACCAAGGTTGGGCGCCCGAGAAACAGAGAGGGGCCCGGGCACATCAGTTAAATCCCCGGTCGGGGATTTTGGTGGTAGACCGGGGATTTTCCCTGAGGACGAAACGGTGCGCTTCAATTATACCCGGTCGAGACCCAAAATACCCGACCGGGTATTTCGACCGGGTATCGCGAGGGCAGCTGATAAAAGCCGGTTTTGTGCGTTTTTGGAAAAGAGAGCTGGGTTTTGGATCCCAAAACACCCAAGGGACGAACCCTAGAGAGAGAGAGCGACTTGGGAGCATTCTTGGAGCTATTTTGGAGGATTTCTTCGCCATTAGAGCTCGGGAATCAAGCCCGGACTTGAAGATTGATCATCTGAAGATTCTTACTGCAGTCTCTCTCTTCTCTATGGAGTAACTTCCCTTCACTTAGGTTTTGAGGAACCCTAGCTATGTTTGTTTGATTGGATGATTGTATGAGTACTCTGACTTGATAATCTTGAGTTCATATTCAATCTATGCATGTTTTCACGATTCAATTCTGCTTTAGTCGAGATTATTGATTCTGCTTTGATCCTATGAGAGCGAATACCTGATTAGGTCAATAGAGCACCATAGATTGATAGTAGTGGATCGATTGCTTTAGTCGAGGGTTGATTCACTGCTTTGTATCGATTGAGAACCTCATTCGATAGAGGGAGTCTAGTTCAGAACGCCTTGATCGATTGTTCTAGAGAAGGATACGTCCCTCTAGGCAATTGACTCAAGAGGGCCTTGTTCCTTTAGTCGAGACTCAAGGTCTAGTCAAGGATTCTCCGCATTGTGAATGAAGTGAAACAAGTTAGAAATCATCGATCGTTAATCTGGCTAGTGGCTAGGGGGAATCATACCTAAGTGAGTTCCCAACCTGTAATTAGATTAACTTTAACTGTAGTTTGCTAGAGTAGTTTTAGTTCTTTCATCTTAATCTGTTTTGCTAGATAATGAACTGAAGCTGAGTAATAGTAACTCTAGAGACCCGTGGATTCGATATTTATTACTTGAGCCACTATACTGCAGTCCCTTTCATTGGTTACACTTGGCCATTGTTAGGAGTTGTGTTTTAGCGAGTCAATATAGCACACATTTTTCGAAGTCCTTGGATCAACCTGGATCCAAATCCAATAAAAATCACTCAAGCACCATAAGTTTTAGAGTTTAAAACCCATACCAATTTCGCAAAATCACAGGCAGTGGCGGTGATTTATAATAGCGAAAATTAGCAGTTTAGTCTATGTTAATTAGATTAAAAATCATTTTAGCAACTTCTAATATATCAAAAACTACATCCGAATCCATTCATCAAACCCATCAAAACACAAAAATCCCTTTTTTCAAAACTTATTCACAAAACTTGCTTTCTAATACTCAGATTCTAATACTCGTTTCTTCATTTGGAAATGTGGTAAAAATGCTATTTCAACACGAGCGAGGCTGTTTGGCCGCAAGTGTGCCCCTAACCCATTGTGCCCAATCTGTGAGGACCATGAGGAAACGATTATGCATTGTTTCTTTCAATGCCCAAAGGCTCTTCAGACTTGGACTCAACTTGGGCTGCAGAATGTGCTGCCTGGGGCTGACTCTTGCTTTGTGGATTGGTTCTTTGGATTCAAGGATAGAGCCCCTGTTGGCCAGATTACCAGGATAGTGTGCTCACTGTGGAATATCTGGATTGCTCGAAATGGGTGGGTATTTGAGAGTCGGGCGTTCTCTCCGCCCTCTGTGGCAATTTTAGCCGAACGTGATATGTTAAATGTCCAAGAAGCTAGGATCGGATCCTCAGCTCATATCTCCTCATGTCCAGCTGGATTGTCTTCTCAGCCTGGGAGTTCTCGATCTTCGACCTTATCACCGCCTGGTCCTTTCTGTAAGGTTGTGCATTGTGATGGTTCCTTTGTTTCTGATGCACAGGTGGCGGCTTATGGGATTGCTATTGCAAACTCCCACGGTCAGGTTATTGACGGGAAGGCTGAGCGTTTCTTTTGTTCTTCTCCGATACAAGCGGAAGCGTTTGTGATGCTTAATGCAGTTATCTGGGCGGCCCAGGACCCTGTACCAACGTGTGTTCGATCCGATTGTCAGAGGTTGACGAATGCGTTGAGGCAGGATCCGAGTCTTTGGCCCTGGCAGTGTCGAGCATCTCTTGCTCGTGTGGTTTCCATTCTCTGTGTTTCTCCTTGGATTACGGTGGAGTTTGTCCCTCGTCGACTCAATAAGCTTGCTGATTGGATCGCTAGGAACTCTCGCCTTGATCTCCTTCCTCCTGAATGGTTTCTTGTTGCCGACCTTGTCGCTCCATTATTGTAATCGTTGTGCTCCCCTTGTTTGGGTTTGGAATGAAATGAATGATGAATGTTGTCAAAAAAAAATCCCAAATCAACAATAATAATCTATTTACTTAGTTAAATCATCCCCAGTCATACCAAAACCGAGGTTAGAAGAGCCTTACCCAGATCTGGCCTCTCTTTCAAACCTATAAAAAAGAACGAATTAGATTAAGTTTTTTTTGTTAATAAATAAAAACGATAGATTGACATAAATTTAGGAGTCGAAGTCCTACCTTTTTTTTGGAACCGAAGATCGTCGTCGGCAGGGTCTCGCCGCCGACCAAATCCAAAATACAAGAAAAAGAAATAAATATTAGCTGAATCCCAAATTAAATCACCTAAAACGGATTGAAAAGACCTTGCATGTCGAGAATCTTACCTAGATCGTCAGTTTCCGATCGATTTAGGGAGGCTAGAGTCGTTCTCTTGCCTGAATCAAAAGGGGAGCCGTTCTACATCTTCTGTCGGTTGCTATTCCCCTTCGCCCAAACCAAAACCCAAAAACCATTGATTCAAACAAAACGAAAAAGGTTAGAATCCTATTGAAAAACCAAAAATCCTAAGGAAGGAAATATGCATGTCGAGATTTACCTAGGTCGTTTCCCTTCTGATGGCCGATTTGGGGTTTCGGGTCGTATCTGGATGGCCGACGGCGGATCGAGATGAAGAGGAGTCTCGCTTGGGGTTTGTTGTCCTCGTCTCAGAGGAGGATGAGAGAAGATGATTTTGTTCTTTCGTTTTTTTTACCTTTCTATTTGGTTCGATTTGTTCTTACAGAAGGGAAGAGTAGGAGAAAGAGAGGAGAGAGAGAGGCGAGAGACGAGGGAGAAGAAGATAAGGGCGGCGCTCTGTAGGCTGTGTGGCTAGAGTTTCGTTTTTCTCTGAGAGTGAAGAAGAGAGGCGAGATTAGAGGAGCGAGAGAGAACGAGGGGAGAGAGAGGGCGGCAGCCGTTTAAGAGGAGTTCAGGGTTTTGTTTAAGACGTTTATATACCCTGACTTTTTAGGTGACCGAAATACCCCTAGGGTTTCACAAATATTACACGCCCATGCCACCGCGTTTTTGACCATTTACCAAAATGCCCTTCCCCATTCCTGAATTATAAAACGAAAATACCAAAATCAGCGTCCACCGAGTTTCGAACTCGGCTCTTCGGGCATATGAGTCTGACGCTCTAACCGGATGGGCTGGTGGCCCTTCATGCGTAAATGCAATCATCTCATTCATATTTATTCGCTTTAAAATTCTTAATACGAAATGTAGAATGCTTATTGAGTTTATCTCGTTTTTTCCCAATATGTCAAAATACTTCCTAATAACTAAAATACTTGAATTTATTATCATAGCCTCATAATAATCTAAATGAAGTTTTAGTAACAAAATGCTTAATACGAGAATCACGATCAGTGGAACGTGGTTACAATTAAATTATCAAAGTCACGAACGAACTACGTGGATTTTGATCCCGTCTAACGGCTACGTAGGCAACCGATAAGGTTCGAATCCAATTAACCAATTAACTTTATCTTTAAATTGTACGTCAGTGGGCGTATAATTAAATTATAAATAATATGATTAAAATTAATTATTGGTCCAGTGGGACCCTAAAATTACAACATTATTATCAAAACACACCTAACTCATAGAAACTTATCAACTTAAGTAGTACCGATTTAGGGCGTTGTGGGGGTGTTGCTTAACTTCCCCACACGTAACCGTACTCCCGAACCTAGATTTCTATTTCGCAGACCATGTCTCGGTTCTGACCCAAAGGTCAGAGCCAACCGACGAGTGTTCGATCCACTCCTAGTAAGATCGATGGCGACTCCCAAAAATGCCGACGCGACGACATCGGACCCCCCGGAGGGACGGTTGCGACAGTTGGCGACTCCGCTGGGGACATTCGAGAGTCGAGCTACATAACTAAGTTCGATAAGTTTTCTAATTTTCTATTACGTGTTGGGTGTTTACTTTACTATTTGCGCAATTATATTTTCGCAATTAAATTATGCATTCATGCATGAAAGCTCTATACCCGAGCTATCCTATTAGAAACGGAAAAGGAGTACCGTGACTTTCACAGTAGTGGAAACCATGCAAAACTTTCCAACCAAGTTGAACTCAGATCCGAGGTTGATCTTGAGGTATCCAGCCAGTTCGTAAGGGCTATGGTAGGATACAACTTGGGAGCCAAATCCCTAGGAATTCCTCTGCCAGCATATAGTAAGCATAGAGGCCTCCCTAAACCGTCCAAAATAATCCCGAAACAACCCTAGCACCGCGTCATTATGCCCTCTGAAAGCCCTAGGTTTTCCCAAATAGGGTTATATTTTTATTATCTATATGTATGTTTTCAACTGACGTGATAACTTGTGGTATGTTCTCCCAATCGCAATATATTTATTTGTGAGAACAATGTTAATTTTTCTTTCCTTCTTTGAAAAAAGAAACTCATAAACATTTTTTTCTATTTGTGTTTTCACTTATGCATTTAAAATAAATCATGAAAACATTTTCAAAATGCACGTGCATCCAATGAATCATCTGTGCATATGTGCATCGCATAAGCATCATTCATACTCTTCATTACTCATTTAAGTCAATTTAATAAAAGTAATTGGTTAGGGTTCCTTAAAATTGCTCGTCCACAAGAAAAGAGTCAAGACTTCAAGTACTTAACTAGATCCAAGCTCGAGTTCGTCATGGAGGCATTTCAAAAAAGAGTTGAACGACATCAAAGGAAAGCTTACCGGGTTTGACGAGAAGCTAGTGGGGTTCGATGAGAAACTAACTGGTTTCGATGAGATGAAAAGCCAGCTCAACACAATATTGAGCATATTGTCAAGAAAGGGAAAGGAGGTTGCAACGAACGAGGAAGAAATCGTATTTGACAACGACGATCACTATGAGCAACCTCAAGGAAACGTCTCGGGTAGTAAATTCATCCTCATACCTTCGAAGAACACAGGCGACAAAGGTGACATTGGGTCATCAAAGCATGACAAATCTGGAGAACCCGAGAAGCAAGAGGAACATAAAATCGAAGCTATGTTGGAAGAAAAACTAGAACACATGAATGAACGAATAAGAAGCATAGAAGGAGTTGAATCGTACGAGCCTATGGATGCATCAAAACTATGTCTAGTCCCAGATGTCGTCATTCCTCACAAGTTTCAAATGCCAGAATTTGAAAGATACAATGGCACCACTTGCCGAAAGAGTCATCTGGTCATGTACTGCAATAAAATGGCCAACCATATCCGAGATGAAAGGCTAATGGTACATTGCTTTCAAAACAGCCTGAGTGGTTCTGCCCTACGATGGTATATGCAGCTAGAGAAAGCAAAGGTGAAAAGATGGCAAGACCTAGCCGATGCATTCATGAGACATTACAAGCATAACCAGGATCTGGCTCCAGACCGAGAAGATCTGAGGAATATGGAAAAGAATGAGAAGGAGTATTTCAGAGAGTACGCTCAGAGGTGGAGAGAGAAAGCTGCAGACGTTCAGCCTCCATTGTCAGAAAAAGAAATGGTGTCAATCTTCTTCGGTACACTAAGAGCTCCGTATTACAACAACATGGTAGGAATTACTACAACCAACTTTGCTGATTTGCTAGTAATCGGAGAACGAATAGAAAAAGGTTTGAAACAAGGTCGAATGGAAATTCCAGAAGCCTCTAAGAAACCACACCAAGCCCGAAGGGGAGAAGTAGACGCCCATTATGCTCAAATGGAGTCATTAAGAGGAAGAAGGTGGGATCATCAACCTCAGGTCGATCAAGCTCATCCATATGTTGCAAACTCTGCCATAATTAATCAACGTCCAAATTTTCCTACTCAACGAGCCATCCAGAGCCCGACACAAGTCGCACCACCACCAAATAACCAAGAACAAAGTAATTATGGGAAATACAAAAAGCCTCTCCAAATTGAACCTATTCCCATTACATACACTGAACTTTTTCCTCAACTCCTTCAAAGTCACCTAATTTCCCCAATACCATCTGAGCCTATACAACCTCCATATCCAAAATGGTACAAGTCAGAGCAACACTGTGCTTACCACTCAGGAGTCGCAGGGCACTCGACTGAGGATTGTCGGTCGCTTAAGATGAAAGTCCAACAAATGATGAACGCCGGCTGGTTGAAGTTCGAAGAAGAGTCAAAGCGTCCAGATGTCAACAATAACCCACTGCCAACTCACGGGAATTAGTAGACATACTACAAGGCAAAGCTCGATTTAAGGATGATGTTGGTCCCATCTAGTAAATAAAATATCGAGATAATTTGCCATGGCAAAATATGTATCGCTTTTGCTTTTATCATCATAAATAAAAGGTCCCTCACGTTTCGACCTCTTTGGATCATTGTGTGAATGGTATCAATCGTAATTTAAGAATTTGCATCAATGTTTTTATCAAAATAATGAATGCCACTTCATGCTCTCTTTAAAATGGATTTATCAACTACCAAAGTGAAAGCCATCCAAATCCAAATCCAATTTTACTTTCAAGTTAAGCCATGAGATTGCCATGAGAAGCGATTATGAACACCCTGCTGGTGCTGAGATTTGGGACACTCCACTAGTGTCGAGCGATTATAAACACCATGCTACTATCAATATTTTGAGCACCCACTGGTGTTATGAGTGTACGTGTTTTGCTAAAATCGAGAGATAAACACCCTACTGGTGTCCATAAATTATGTGAGCTAATAGTCAAAAGGTGTAATGAGTATACGACATCATGCTACTTGTAGAATCTCGTCACCACAATAGTCGACTTTCGCCAACAAATTGACGCTCAGTTTAGGTGAAGTCAAATAGCCAAACCCCGATGCACAGGGAGCCAAACATTTCTATAATAGCAAGAAGACCCTCTTGGAGTCTCACGAGTGAAGCACTCATCTATACAAACAAGCGCATGGTATCAAAATCCTCACTCCTACAAAAAGAATAGCCAATACAACCTAGCTCACGAGAAGTGACACCCACACGATCAATCATCAAAATGGACTCTCGATCCTTTCAATACTCGTCCCACCAAAGACAAGCGCCAGATTAAGAAAGAAAAAGCATAGTCGGGGGCATGACAGAGTCAAGCAAGTCCCACACGCAAAAAAAAAAAAGAGACAAAAGAAAAACAAACAAAATATCGTGGGACTTACAATCTGGGTGCCCCCGGTTTAGCATTTGAAGTACCAACTATCTGTACCAAGCCAAGATCTTTGTCGAACAACCTCAAGAGACGGCAATGAGGACCTTCAAACAAGAAACTTTCAAGATAAGAAAATCGTCATAGCCAAAACCACATCATCCAAGGTACTCATCATTTTGAGAGGAAGCCAGAAGCTGAAAATCCACGACGTTCAACATTTAGAGGCCAAACAAGTATCTCGACAAGTCCTAAGCCAGATTGCACTCACTAATGAAAAATACTGGGGGGGCAAACCCAGTTGAAGATACATTCCCAGCAAAATTCACCAATATTTTCGAACAAGACTTTGTCGGCCAAAAGATCCAGATAATAAGTCAATCCCATACTTTGGGGGCAAAGCCAAAATCCCTCTACAAGAAGCTTCATACAGATATTGTCGATAAATTATACTTCAAGAACAAAGAGACTCGTATCCTCAAAGTCATGTCGAACAAAAGCCCTTTTCATTGGAAGTGGAGACCGTCTACGACAACACCATATGGAAGTCTCCTAAATCAATTACATCAAGGTCTCCCATATCGAATAAATCTTCACAAGGAACACTATTGGCCATCAACATAAAAGGCGACGTCTCAAGGTGACCAGAATCTTAATGATAGCTGAAGTATCGTACACTCAAATCACCTATAGGATTGAGTGATGAGAGAAATACAAAGCGGGAGTGAAAGCGAGAAAAATCAAAAGCAAGAGTGAGAGCGAGGGCTTACTGATATTCTCATGGCTTGGCTTACACTTCTCTTATTAAAAAGAAAACCAAATTTGGCAACATGACAACTACCACACAAAAACGGTTTTCTCCAGTTTGCACACACTTCTCGAAACCAAAGTCTTGACATGGCTTTCAATTTTAATTCTCTAATAAACGTTTTTCAAACATTTTTGCTTTCGTCTTAAGTCAAGATTGATATAGTCACTCTTTGTTCCGGAGAATAGAAAGTGAGAAACGGATCTTCGGGGGCAAAAATGGCGCAACATGGAAGAAGGGGAAGTCTGAATACCGAAGAATCGAAAATCAACTTTTCACTCATGAGTTGATGAAGAAATCTCAAGGAGTTAGAGAGCATTCAATCTCATTAAGCCAACCAGCAAACATACTATCCTTCAACTTCATGGCCAGAAAGAGGAAGAACCAACATACTGCACATACCAAGAGATACACAACTATAAAACATGAGGGCCCAAACCTGGCCGACAAGAAGAATGAAGCAATATACACCACCGGCTCACCCCACAAAGTATACCTCGTACAACTACCACCACGAAGATAAGTTTCAAGCGAGCAAGCTGAAAGTCACTCCAACATAAACATGACCTAAGGATCGAGTCGATCAAAAGGAAATGACGATTCCTGGAGGATGAGCAATTTAAAGGAACCCCGGGTTAAAATTCAAAACAAAAACCAAACAAAATGACATATTCTCATAACAGTTTCCAAATGCATCATATCATTTTTTCACTGAGTATTCATGACTTCATTAGCATGACACATCACACAATCATTCTCAAAATAATTTTGAAACTCCTTAAAAGATAACATCACATACTAAAATGGATCACGCATTCATTGACTACAATTCCCAAAAACTCATACATTTAACTAGATTTCAAATGCCTGTCACATACAACAATTACATACACAAAATTTCTTCAAGTCTACCAAGTGCATTTCACATACAATTATGGCAATGCATAACATCCATTTAGGTTTGTCCTAGACAAATACCATAATACAAAGTATATCGGTGCTGGCGAGCGCCTGAAAAATACGACACCAACGCTGATGAGCGTTTGAAAAGTACATTGGTGCTGGCGAGCGCTTAAAAAATACGACACCAACGCTGATGAGCGTTTGAAAAGTACATCGGTGCTGGCGAGCGCCTGAAAAATACGACACCAACGCTGATGAGCGTTTGAAAAGTACATCTGTGCTGGCGAGCGCCTGAAAAGTACGACACCAACGCTGATGAGCGTTTGAAAAGTACATCGGTGCTGGCGAGCGCCTGAAAAATACGACACCAACGCTGATGAGCGTTTGAAAAGTACATCGGTGCTGGCGAGCGCTTGAAAAATACGACAACGACTCCGGCAAGTGTTCGGAAAATATAGCAGTTACCTTTCATATAACGAAGAACAACAAATTCTACGCTTCGACATCACACACAGACACAACTAAATTCTCCCTCCACTCTAAGATCAGTTATTTTGGAGTCTTCGACCCAACCAACGCCAAAGTTACTTCTAAAAAATGTGGTGTCTTTATAGAAACTTTGTATAACTCTTTATACAAAGAGATATACAAAGGGGGGCAACTGTAGACACCACATTTTGTCCGGGATAATCATTTTATTGAAAATAATTTTTGTCACGTCGTACTACGATTATATTTAAAAAGAAGTTGAAGATAGTTTGGTTGAGACTAGCAGTTGCAAGTCAATATGAACCAACAATTGTCAAATTTGCTCCTAGTCGATTCTAGGGCATAATTAGTTAGGATATGATCGATTTAAGTTAAGATTAACAGTGGCAAATCTTAAATATAAATTCTCAATGGCTATAGTGCAAAGTTTGTTGTACACTTTGGATTTGGATTCGGCATTTGAAATGGGACTAATTGAATAATGAATCAAATGGGACTAATTCAAGTGGAATGAGCTTTATTATCAAATATTCAAAGTTGATACATTGTACAACTTGGGTAATGACCTCTAAATAAAGCGAGAATTAGAATAAATTACAATAAACTAATTACAATATTGAAGTCATTGTCCTCCCACTTTGAGCCCAAACCAGATCACAAACCTGCAAAATGAAAAATGAAAACGATCAGAATACAACCCAAAACAGAGCCCAATTCGGCCAAAACAGAGCCCAAGTTCAAGACTAGGCCAAGCCCAGTACCGGCCCAAATGAATTCAAGACCCAACTCGGCCCAATCTTATCCAGCAGTTACTCAGCACTGACTTTCACAGGTGGAGGCTTGACAAGCAGCCTTGAGGATCAACCAATCAGAGAGAAGCATGTCATGCTGCTCATCAATCGCAGACTAAGCAAGGTGGAGGCCTCAGATGCAGCCTTGAGGATCAACCAATCAGAGAGAGGCATGTCATGCTCATCATCAATCGCAGCATGACACGTGGCGCGCAATTATTGCTATAAATGAGCTCTTTGGCTCTATGTTGAGAGGGGGGATTGGAGAGAAGAAAAACACAGGAAAAATATAGACATCAACATTGCAAAGGGATCGTCTTTTTGTTCTTGCCCTTAGCCGAAGTTCAGTGGGGAAACTGTGAGATTGAAGGAGCAGATTTGAAGATCGTTGTAGGAAAAAGGCCATTGTTAGGCCTTGATCCAGGTTGGTACTTGTATCAACTTCATCTTTCATTTTTATCAAATTTGTACAATCATTATGATGTTATACAATCATCCATCTATTTGCATATTTATGCTCGAGTATTTTCCAATACAAGCTATGTGACGGTCAAATATTATTTATCAAGATCTGCTCTTATCAATTTCATTAAGCTCTATCATTAAAGTTTGTTTTTCCTTCTCATATTAATAGTTTTGGCTATGCGATTACTATCAGGCCGATTAACTTAACTATGACTAGAGTTGGATGTTTTGTTTTAAACTCTTTTTGCCATGTTTAGATTTTCTCATTCGTAGCCATACATACATATACATGTACAGACTAAAGTAAAACTAGATATAGCACACATTTTTCGAAGTCCTTGGATCAACCTGGATCCAAATCCAATAAAAATCACTCAAGCACCATAAGTTTTAGAGTTTAAAACCCATACCAATTTCGCAAAATCACTGGCAGTGGCGGTGATTTATAATAGCAAAAATAAGCAGTTTAGTCTATGTTAATTAGATTAAAAATCATTTTAGCAACTTCTAATATATCAAAAACTACATCCGAAGGTTAGAATCCTATTGAAAAACCAAAAATCCTAAGGAAGGAAATATGCATGTCGAGATTTACCTAGGTCGTTTCCTTTCTGATGGCCGATTTGGGGTTTCGGGTCGTATCTGGATGGCCGACGGCGGATCGAGATGAAGAGGAGTCTCGCTTGGGGTTTGTTGTCCTCGTCTCAGAGGAGGATGAGAGAAGATGATTTTGTTCTTTCGTTTTTTTTACCTTTCTATTTGGTTCGATTTGTTCTTCCAGAAGGGAAGAGTAGGAGAAAGAGAGGAGAGAGAGAGGCGAGAGACGAGGGAGAAGAAGATAAGGGCGGCGCTCTGTAGGCTGTGTGGCTAGAGTTTCGTTTTTCTCTGAGAGTGAAGAAGAGAGGCGAGATTAGAGGAGCGAGAGAGAACGAGGGGAGAGAGAGAGGGCGGCAGCCGTTTAAGAGGAGTTCAGGGTTTTGTTTAAGACGTTTATATACCCTGTATTTTTAGGTGACCGAAATACCCCTAGGGTTTCACAAATATTACACGCCCATGCCACCGCGTTTTTGACCATTTACCAAAATGCCCTTCCCCATTCCTGAATTATAAAACGAAAATACCAAAATCAGCGTCCACCGAGTTTCGAACTCGACTCTTTGGGCATATGAGTCCGACGCTCTAACCGGATGAGCTGGTGGCCCTTCATGCGTAAATGCAATCATCTCATTCATATTTATTCGCTTTAAAATTCTTAATACGAAATGTAGAATGCTTATTGAGTTTATCTCGTTTTTTTCCCAATACGTCAAAATACTTCCTAATAACTAAAATACTTGAATTTATTATCATAGCCTCATAATAATCTAAATGAAGTTTTAGTAACAAAATTCTTAATACGAGAATCACGATCAGTGGAACGTGGTTACAATTAAATTATCAAAGTCACGAACGAACTACGTGGACTTTGATCCCGTCTAACGGGTACATAGGCAACCGATAAGGTTCGAATCCAATTAACCAATTAACTTTTATCTTTAAATTGTACGTCAGTGGGCGTATAATTAAATTATAAATAATATGATTAAAATTAATTATTGGTCCAGTGGGACCCTAAAATTACAACATTATTATCAAAACACACCTAACTCATAGAAACTTATCAACTTAAGTAGTACCGATTTAGGGCGTTGTGGGGGTGTTGCTTAACTTCCCCACACGTAACCATACTCCCGAACCTAGATTTCTATTTCGCAGACCATGTCTCGGTTCTGACCCAAAGGTCAGAGCCAACCGACGAGTGTTCGATCCACTCCTAGTAAGATCGATGGCGACTCCCAAAAATGCCGACGCGACGACATCGGACCCCCCCCGGAGGGACGGTTGCGACAGTACAACCTGTCACGAAGATGACCCAGTCCCATCATAGTCTTGGAGTGTGAGTCCTGAATCACGCAAAGATCAGCAAAAAAGGTTAATGTCACAGCATTGTTCTTTGTCAAGTGACTGACTGAAAGCAAATTACACTTGAAAGCAGGAACAAGCAGGACGCGGTTAAGCCGCAGGGTGAGGACCCAATTGTGCGGATCCTATACCAGGACCGACAGACTCGAGCCATCAGGAATGCGAACCGGCGAATGATAGTCCTTAGTACTCACCTTATCTAGCCAACTAGAGTCATGCACAATATGCTATACATCCTGAATCGATAACCCATTCAAGAGGTACATGAGAATTACCAGCCATGTGTGCTGTAGATTATGAAACTGGAGGTGCGGGCAGCGTCAGTAGTTGTTTCAATTGATCAAACTGAGCTGCCGACAGACCTGGGATTGGACTCTCTTTAGCCTCCACGTTTGCTGCACGCGGTTGTGGCTTCCCATCAGTCTTCCCACGTCGTCCATCACTCTCGTGCTTGGCTTGATGACTCTTTCCTTGATCAGTTGGGTACCCAATCAGTTTAAAACATGTCTCCTTCGTGTTGCCTTTCTTGTTGCAATGACTACAACGAAGAGGTTCCTCTTCAGTTTCTCGTTCGCGACAAGTTTGGAATGTTGCTGCTTCAATCGGCGGACGACATCCACTTGTGATGTGTAGCTGTTGCTCATCAGCCGCAACCAGCTGATAAGCCTCTGCCAAAGATGGTGTTGGCTTAACGCTTAGGATTTGCCAACGTACAACCAGAAAAGCATCGTCCAACCCTAGCAAGAAATCAAACAGGCGCTATGTTTCCTCCTTCTCCCTTGTCCGTCTCTCAACATCACATGTACAGGTACCACAAGTACAACGTGGGTTTATAGTGACTGAGTGAAGCTCATCCCAGTAGGTTATGAGCTTGGTATAGAAGGAAGACACAGAAAGCTTTTCCTATCGCAATGAGCCGATCGTTCTATGAAGTTCATAAGCTCTTCCCGCTGAACCCTTTCCAAACCGTTGCTGGAGATCCATCCATATGTCACGCACTGTTTTGGCAGGCCGGACACTATTTCTTACTTACTTGCTCATGGTTGTCTTCAGCCATCCCTTCACCGTAGCGTCACAACGTCCCCAAGCATCATCCCTGACTCCTGGACCCGCTTTGGAATGAGGAAAACTACCATCAACGAACACCAACTTGTTCTTGATAATTAGGGTTTCCGTTGTATTGTTAACCCATTCGTTGTAATTAGAATCATTCATCGCTCCCAAATAATTGGCATGGATTTCCTGGCGGGTGGAGATAGGGTGGCGAGATTAGTGCAATGGTATCCACGTCGGTGACGACGGGCTTGCAACCCGAACCTCCATCTTCCCCAGTAGGTCATAGTTGCAAGAACATGTTTAGATCACAACATGCTCTGATACCATGTAAAAATCTACTAAACGCGGAAGCACAACATAATGATTCACGTGGTTTCCCCGTTCGATGTGAACGAGACTACTCTATGGAGAGTCGAAGCTCTCAGGTTCTTTTATTTCTCATTGCAGTATACATGCTGCACATATGAGAGTTGGTTTGGCAAAGCAAACCTCAACTCCTAATATACCCCGTCAACTAATCTCCATGGGTAATTAGGTTACAAGACAAATAACCAAAAAGGTCCTCAAAGTAAATAGAATGTACAAGGAGGGACACGGTTCAACAATAATAGTTGAATACGTTAGTTTCTTTAGCAGAGTTATCTATAACGTTCGTTTAAAGGAGTTGTTTTACCTCATTATTCCCTTGTTAAAGTCAAATTAGGCAAGTAAGTATACCGAGAGAGGATATAGTGCCAACCTCATTGAGGTAGAATCAAGGATAGTTTGCATATTCTTTGGATTTGGTTAAATTACACGTTGAGTCACTCAAATTATATAAATCTTTCACATTTGCCATCTGAATTACTTTTTTTTCTTAATCGCCACTAACTTTACGAATGGTTTCACCGTTAGTCATTGGCCGTCCAATTCCGTTAAAATCATCCTACGTGGCAGTCAACTAAACTCTTTGACCGTTAGTTTGATGATGTGGCGATTACAAAATAATATAAAAATATATATCAATTTTAAAATTAAAAAATATTTCACCTTTCTTCCACTTCTTCCTCCGAGCAACACTTATCCTTGAATCCAATAGAACTCTTTATGAATAATGAATTCATATCCGTTGTGGAACGGCGACGGCCGTAGCAGCACCGGAATCCTTCGCCAGAAAAGTCCTTCCGCCCTGCTGGACGAGGGAGGAGACCGTCGAGCTGATCAAGGCCAACCGCGAGAAGTGGTTCGCCGTCAACCGCGGGAACCTCCGGGCTGCCGACTGGGACGCCGTCACCGCCGGCAGGCCGACTCCCCGACCCCTTCCGACCCTCCCAAATCCGTCGTCCAGTGATCGAGAAGATATGGAAGCGGTACTGCACCGAGAAGCAGCAGTGTGTTAATTTCCTCCCAGCAACACTTATCCGCTGCGGAACGGCGGCGGCGGTACTGCTGGAAATGAAGAGACCGGACTCATGAATGCAAGGCATTCCTGTACTGCGTCGTATTGCATCTCTTGTGGTTCTACTGCATGGGTCCAATCCACCTACAATCCTTTTGACTTTAATGATTCCACTTGCAATTACATTCTGATCGGCAGCAAAACCTTTAATTGAGCTACTTTGACTCCAAATCAAATTATTTCTACTCACCTCACAGTTTCGACTCCTCAAGTTCGGCAGGTGAGGAAATCACCGGGCAACGAGCAAAGCTCACGAGAAGGGAATGCGTCCACAAACAAGTCGGAGATGTTGACGGCGACAGCAGCAGCAACAACAAGAATTGGGGGAAGGAATTGGTAGCAGATTGAAGTGTGGCCTACACAGAAGTCCGGTCTCTTCATCTCCAGTAGCACCACGCCACCGCTTCACACTATTTTTCTGCCTTAGATCTGGATATGAACTGAAGCTCAATCAGGAGTTCGATTGAATTCAAGGATAAGTGTTTTTTTTTTAGCAAAAAGGACAAGTGTTTCTGGGAGGAAGAAGTGGACTGAAGATAGCAATAATTTTTAATTTTAAAATTAATATATATTTTATATTATTTAATAATTGCCACGTCATCAAACTGATGGTCAAAGGGTTTAGTTGACTGCTACGTAGGATGATTTTAATGGAATTGGACGGCCAGTGACTAACGGTGAAACGATTCGTAAAGTTAGTAGTGAATAAGAAAGAAAAGTAATTTGGGTGGCAAACGTGAAAGATTTATATAATTTGAGTGACTAAACATGTAATTTGACCCTTTGGATTTTGTAAATCCCAACATCCATTAATTTACATACGGGAAGGTAAATCCCATTTGTACTAATTGCATTTGCAAAATCAACTTCTTAAAAACTAACATTTTATTTTTGTATCTTTCTACTTCTGCTTTCGCGCCTTCCTCCGATCAACTTCATTTTGTACTTCCTCGGCCTTTGACATCTACATTTTCTCTGGTTGCCTAACAAAACCAATGACAATACATGAAAATCAATAGCAATCCAAAAACCACTTGTAGTTACTACTTACAACACCCAATATCATTACACAAAAACCTATATTACTACCAATAGCAAAGTTAGGTCATTAGTAGAACCAAGAACATCATTTGATTTGCTCTAAAAAACAGTATCCATACAACCCCTCTTTAATACTATAAATAATAAATAATAATAATAATAATAATAATAATAATAATAATAATGGAGGTATTTTAAATTCAACCACATTGTAGGCCAACAGACTGTCACTACCCACATCTCCAACAAATTCAGTAATCGGAGATAAGGAAGATTTACCATTCATCAATGCATATTCGATCTTATCACGAAATTCCTTCATATATCGTCTCCTTCATCGAGTTGTTTTGCTAGCTCCATCAAACTCTTGGTTCCTCTCTTGACTTCTTCAGTCGTTACAATCTTTCCGCTTTCGCTTCGATAATTGATCTTGATATCTTCAATAAATTCAGCGATTGAAGACGATGAAGATGCACCATCCATCAGCGCACCCCTGACCTTGTCACAAAATTCTTTCATCTTCTCCTTCATCGGGTTGTTTTGCTCCATCAAGCTCCTGATTCCTCTCTCTATTTCTTCGGCCGATACGATCTCTCCACTCTCAGTTCGGTAATCCATCTTGATCTCTGCGGCGATCTCCAGTTCCTTTACCAGCAAGAAAGCGTTGAATTGTTGTTCCGCGTACATTGGCCATGTGGCCATTGGCACCCCAAACCACATGCTCTCCAGGGTCGAATTCCACCCACAGTGTGACACGAACCCTCCGACGGACCTGTGAGCCAGCACGACCGCCTGTGGAGCCCATCCTATCACCCTTCCGACCTCCGTCGTTCGATCAGCAAACCCTTCTGGCAGAACCTCCCTAACATCCCCGTAATCAGTTGTTGTCGGGGTAAGCGCCGGTCCTCCTTCGAGTCGACGCAGGGACCACAGAAACCTATGGCCACTGCCCTCCAGAGCGCAAGCAATCTCTTTCACCTGCTCCGCACAGAACCCTCCCATGCTCCCGAAGCAGAGGAACGCCACCGATGACTCCGGTTGCTGGTCCAGCCATCGCATCACCTCATCCTCCTCTGATCCGCTTGACTCGGATGACGATTCGGGCTTCAGGTTCAAAATGGGTCCCACCGGATACACCTTCGGGTTCTCCGTCTTGGAGAGAGACTCGAGCGCATATGACTCCAATTCCTTCGCCGTATTGACCAAAATACCCTTCGTTTTCCTGAAATCCCTTGCAATCCTGTACGACGCCACCGCCCATTCCTCGTACAGAAAACCTGAAGGCAAGACCTTCCCCGGAAGCCGGTTGGCCAAACCCGGGAAAACCAACTCAACTCCTGTTGACTCGGCGGCGACGAATCCTTCCTCGTCGTGCAACTCCTGGATATGGAACATGAAGCCGAGAAAAGCGGCGCCGGAGGGGAAGAAAAGGTACGAGGGAACGCTGAACTCTTCCGCCACGTCCAGCATCGAGGTGCAGAACATGTCGAGGACGAACCCAGAGAGTCGAGCCGCCGGGGTGAACTCCAGCAGGGCATCTCTGACACGTGTCTTTTGAGATGCGATGACGGAGAGAGCATTGCCGGCTGGAAGGGAAGGTTCGTCCTCGCCGGTGAGGCGGAGGAGGTTGACGCGCGGGGTGGCTGCGGCGGCGAGTGAGTCGGCGTAGCGGGTGACGGCGGCGGTGGCGGTGGAGGGGGAGGTGATGATGACGAGGGAGATGACGAGGGTGGAGTGGCGGTGGACGAGTAGCTTGGCGAGTTCCACCATGGATACGAGGTGGCCGGCGGATGGGAATGGGATGAACACCAAATGCTGTAGCTCTTCTTCTTGCACTATTGCCATTGGTTGATGATCGATTGACCCCATATTTTCCCTTCTGGCCGGTAGCGATGTAATTCGTTTTGAGGCGCTGCGGGGGTTAGTTAAACTAAGCGGAGTTGGGATGTCCGCCTGCCGGCCGGACGCTGGCGGTGGAAGGAAGCGGATTGTCGCATGGCCGGTGTTGATCCTTTCTGGACTATTGGCGCAGTGACTAAAGACGGTCACATTTGTCCTTTTTTTTCTTGGTGAAACTGAGAGTCACACTCACATTTGTCTTTCTGAATGACCAAAGGTATCTTATTTCACTCACCATCGACCGATGTGGTGTCAAAGGAAACAAGTTTAGGTGGTTTTGTCTTTTGAATTTGCCCTTTATTTTTTCCTTTTACAATTATCTTGGTGAGGTTTCATTTTTTTTTTTTTTAGTTTGCCATATGGGAAATTGGGAATTTATAAATGGTCAGTGTTGTTGATTTTGCACTTATATATATATGGAGGCTAAATTGCAAGTTTGGTCACTTGAATTACTAGTAAAGTTCACGTTAGCCACTAGAATTACTTTATTCCATCTGTAGTCACTTTAATTAGTTCAACCATTCAAATTTGGTCACTCTTCATTAGTCTCCGTTAACTTTGGCTGATGTGGCAGTCAACTCTGATAGTTGACCGTTAACTAAGTGACGGGGCAATTATGAAAATAAAAATTAATCTTTTAAAAATTCCACCTTTTCATCACAAAAAGTAAAATAATGGCAATGAAAATAAAATAAAAAATTGAAAGAACAAAATCTATTCCCCTGACCGGCTCCAGCGGCGGGACGTTATCGAAGTAGCAAATCCTCCAGGATCTTGTTCGCCTGCTCCCGCCGCACCCTGCTGGACCCGATCTTCCTCTCTGCCGCCCTCGGCCGCTCCATCCCTGTCACCGTCTACTCCGTATCCCGCCTCTTCGAGTTCTTCTCTCCCATGCGAACCGTGCACCACAATCGCGACGCCATGACAAGGAAGCTCATGGAGGAGGCCAGATTTGGGTCGTTGGAGGATACGAGGAAATCGGGAAAGAGGGCAGGGCCCTCCGTCGTCTCCCCCAATTTTCTGGTCATATCGACGTCTACTGAGCGAAGGTCCCTCACTTAATCATGAATGCCATCTGCTGCCTGCGACCGAAATTCGCAGTAGAACTCACTTTTCCGCTCCCAGTTTCAGTGGTGGGTTCTCGATTTCTCCTCCCAATCCCCCGCCAAAAATACTGGAGAACGGGCATTGATTTCAGGTGTTGCAGAGGGATTAAAACGACTGGTGCAGAGGAAAAAAGATCGTGTGTATCGGGTGGTTCCTTCCCGTGGATCCATGGGCGCCGAACATTGATTCACATAGCATCGCCCCTCAGCTCATTGGACTATGTTGTTGAGAATGAAATGATTGGATGAAGGAACAAGATTTGATTTTTTGTTTGGGTAGGGAGCTTAATGTTTAACCCAACACTTAAGGGGTTTTTTCTCTTTTGTTCCTTCATGATTTCCAAAGATGGATGATTGTTGCAGTTCCAACAGGAAATTATGTTGAATCATTCAACAATGACGACTATCATGACTCTTGAGTAAACACTAAACATGGCCATGCATAAAAGTACCTAATCAATCTTACACGATTTGTTTAGTGACCATTATAAGAATAAATTATGAGTAATAATGAAAGAAATAATATTAATTTTAAATTTTATCATTATAAAACAAATACCACTTTATTTTTTTTTATCCATAAGTATCATCTAGGGAGGCTATGGTATAATACATCTAACATATTGGAATTAATGATTGCAATGGGGCGGTTACCTCAATAACCAAACTCATCCCACACTAAGTTTAGATAAGATCGGATAATACCTACGCGAATACGGGCAAAACGGGTCGACTCATTCTTATATATTATTTATAAAAAGAACGTCCATATTTAATTGAAAAAGCATTTCATATATCAATGGAAAAATGTAGTAGAAGGACGGGAAGGGACAAATCATGATGGAACAGATCAAGAATGATTGCCAGACCCTATAGTAAGATCACATATTGTGAGTACTCACATCTCTAAGAAATTGGGCAATTGAAGACGATGAAGATCCGCCATCCATCAATGCACCCCTGACTCGATCCCTGAACTCCTTCATTCTCTCCTTCCTCGAGCAATCCTCCATCAAGCTTCTGATTCCTCTCTGGAGCTCCTCCGCTGAAACGATCTCCCCACTCTCGCTCCGATAATCCATCCTGACCTCCGTGGCTATCTCCAGCTCCTTTACCAACAAGAAGGCGTTGAACTGTTGCTCCGCATACATCGGCCACGTGGCCATCGGCACCCCAAACCACACGCTCTCCAACGTCGAATTCCACCCACAGTGCGATACGAACCCTCCGATGGATTTATGAGCCAGAACAACCGCCTGTGGCGCCCATCCCATCACCCTTCCTATCTCCGCCGTCCGGTCGAGAAACCCTTCCGGCAAAACCTCCCTGGCATCCTCATAATCCGTCGGGCTAGGCAACGCCCCACCTTCTCCAGGTCGACTTAGGGACCATAAAAATCTCTGTCCGCTTCCTTCCAGCGGCGCAGGCTATCTCTTTCACCTGCTCCCCACGGAAGGCTCCCATGCTCCCGAAGCAGAGGAACACCACCGACGACTCTGGTTACTGGTCCAACCATTCGATCGCCTCTTCATCCTTCGACGACTCTTCGCCCTTCAGGTTCAAAATTGGTCCGACCGGATACACCTTGGGGATGTTCATCCCGCCGGAGAGAGACTCGAGCGCGTACGACTCCAACTCCCTCACCGTATTGACCAGAATACCCTTCGTTTTCCTGAAATTCCTTGTGATTGTTGTTGAACTATCTAACTGTACGGAAATTGTAAACGGACAATGAACACAGATTTACGTGGTATCCCTGGATAACCAGGAATAATCCACGGAAGAGCGCTAGAACACTCTTCGGCTGTAGTTCTTACTGATGGAGTATTGATCATCTGTACAGGAGATACAATGCACACATAAAAAAGACCCTAATGGCCGAACCCTAGCACCACAGGCACAAAGTCTCGACGTGGGCTAGTGAGGTTGCATGGGCCGAGACTAACAGCTAATTCTATTGGGCCATAACACTCACGTACTAATAACAACAAAAGGCAGAATATATATTTAACAGCCTCCCCATATTGATGCCGGTGTACGAGCATCAATTTGTCAGACAGGAATCGGTGTCGACTTGTTGAGAGAGACTTGGTGAGCAAATCTGCAACCTGGTCGTCAGTACGTACGTAGTGAAGTGCAATCGATCCATCTCGTACCTCATCCCGAATATAGTGCACATGAATCTCAATGTGCTTCGTACGATCATGCAATACTGGATTCTCTGCTATTCTAATCGCACTGGTATTATCAACGAACAAATCCATGGGACTCGTGCAACATATACCCATATCAGTAAGAAGCCGTCTCAGCCATGTCAGCTCGGAAGTCACATCGGACATCGCTCTGTATTCAGCTTCAGTGGATGACTTAGAAATCTTATCCTGCTTCTTGCATCTCCACGAAATAAATGAGTTCCCAAACTGAACACACCAACCTGTAGTAGATCGTCTGGTGTCAATACACCCTGCATAGTCCGAATCTGAGTAGGCTCGTAGAGTGTCTGAACCTGTGGAAGGAAAATACATACCAACTTCTCGGGCCATGCAACCTCACTAGCCCACGTCGAGACTTTGTGCCTGTGGTGCTAGGGTTCGGCCATTAGGGTCTTTTTTATGTGTGCATTGTATCTCCTGTACAGATGATCAAAACTCCATCAGTAAGAACTACAGCCGAAGAGTGTTCTAGCGCTCTTCCGTGGATTAGTCCTGGTTATCCAGGGATACCACGTAAATCCGTGTTCATTGTCCGTTTACAATTTCCGTACAGTTAGATAGTTCAACATGGTATCAGAGCCAGGTTCAAAAAACCGGAGGTGTTCAAAAAAGACAACCGTACTAGCGACACGAATACGCTGGGACACCGGGTCATAGCACAAGTACCCTTTATGAACGTCACTATACCCCATGAAGGCACATTTGGCTGTTTTGGAAGTTAACTTAGTTCGCTCACGACGAGGCATCAAAACAAAACATAGACACCCAAAGACACGAAGGCGAGAGTAGTCAGGAGCACCAGAATAGAGTTTAAAAAAAGGACACTCATTGCCGAGAACAGGAGTGAGTTGATAATTGATTAGCCGAACTGCAGTAACCACAGCCTCCGGCCAGAAGCGACCAGGAACAGAAGAGGCCAATAACAAAGCTCGAGTAAGCTCGACAACATGGCGATTTTTCCGTTCAACCAACCCATTTTGTTGAGAAATCCCGGGACAAGATTTTTGACTTAGAATCCCACGAGAACGGTACACCTCACATAAAGGAATGGAACTGAATTCCCACCAGGATCAGAACGAATGATTTTGACAGGTTTGCCAAACTGAGTCTGAATCATGTTTAGAAATTCAATAGCAACAGATTTGAGATCGGATTTCAGTCTAAGTAGATAAATCCAGGTATACCGGGTTGCATGATCAATAAAAAGGGCAAAGTACCAAAATCCATGTCGAGAAAGAACAGGGGCAGGTCCCCAAAGATCAGTATGTATCACATGAAAAGGTTCTGTAATGACAGTAGTACTGGAAGGGTAGGAAATACTGACAGTTTTAGCTTCAACACAGCTGGTACAAGAGTGAATTTCTGGAATACTGACGCGAGTTTTACCAAGCAAAGACTTTTGAAACATAAGAGAAAGACGAGCTGAGTGGGGATGACCCAGGAGAGCATGCCACAGATCCCACTGCTTATTTGACGAACTTGAAACAGCTAAACACGAACTAGACAACGGACTACTGACAGACCTAACGACAGGAGAAATGGAGTGCCCATGTAACTCGTCCAGATGAAAGAGACGCCCCTGCTTACTCCCCCTTCCGATCAGACTCCCCGTCTTCGAATCCTGTATAACACAATCAGACGGAGCAAATGACACAGTACAACCTTGTTCAGTAAGCTGACCAACCGAAACAAGATTAGGAACAAGAGCAGGCACATGAAGAGTATTCCGTAAAGAAACATTTCTATCCACAACATTGCCCATACCCGTGACCTTTAATTTCGACCCATTCGCCACCGTCAAATCAATATTTTGGACCGGAGTAACATCTTTCAAAGCTGTAGTATCACAGGTAGTATGATTATAGCAAGCGGAGTCAAGTAGCCAGGGTGATCGATTTTTACCTGTGCCTTGCAAGGTTGCAAAAGCAGCACTGATAGCGCACTCACGATCTGCTCGACTGTCTGCACAGAGACACCGCCACCATTACCATTCCCAGTGGCATTCCCACCATCTCCAGGAGCTGCTCGGCTGCTGCTTGCCTCCCCCGACGTGGAGCCACGCCCGCCGGCAGCAGGCCTGCGATGATTATCCCCAGCTGAAGAATGCCAGCGAGAAGCATCGGCGGCGGAAAAGCTCCATAGGCCGCCTTCTCTCCATACCCAGACCGAGAATTCTGACCCGACAGAGAACCCCCTTCTCGTGCACCTCCTTCACGCGATTCATTTCGCTCTTTTGTGCGGCAGTCAAGTATAATGTGCCCCATCCGCTTGCAGTATACGCAAAAATTGCGTCGGCGGCAATGCTTTTGTAAATGACCCTTCTCCCTGCAGTGATGGCATTCCAAATCTGAAATTGAGATTCGTCGCTGGAATTGTGGTCAATCTATGGCATAGGCAGAGGGATCACGAGTTGTTCCGAGGCTGTGTTGGCCCGCGGCAACCGCGACCAGGGCCTCCCCTTCTCCCGGGCGCGAATCCATGGCAGCTTGCATCCTCAGGCGGGTTTCCTCCCTAACCAGAGTGCCGAGCACTCCATCAAATTGGAGAACATCACGGTTCAAAAGTGTTGCACGAACAGGCTCGAATTCCGGTCGTAGCTTCATGAGAAAATCCAAGAGCCTGGTCTGCATTCGTTCAGCAATAGCTTTTTCAGTGAGAACATTGTGTGGTCGGAGAGCAGCATGGAGGAGGTCTTGCTCCGTCCAGAGTTCCTGTGCGGCATTGAAGTATTCGGAAATGGATCTATCTCCCTGTTCCAGCCGCGATAAAGCAAGCTGGACCTCAAACTGATGTGCTGCATTCACGGTCGAGTACATGACGGAGAGATGCCGCCACATACGATTTGCTGTCGGATATAAACGGAGACTGAGACAAGTAGAAGGATCTACCGAGCCAAGAAGCCACGATCGGACGCGAGCGTCGTTCTGATTCCAGGTGCGAACCTCTTGAGAAGTGGCTGCTCCTTCTGGTTTTGGCTGCGTCCCATCGAGAATGCCTAGCAGATCTTTCCCTTCGACGAACACTCGGAATTGAAACTCCCAGAGTGCAAAGTTGGTTGAATTCAGACGAACGGTAGGCCGATCAGAATCGACTATCGGAAGCTCTGATACCATGTTGAACTATCTAACTGTACGGAAATTGTAAACGGACAATGAACACGGATTTACGTGGTATCCCTGGATAACCAGGACTAATCCACAAAAGAGCGCTAGAACACTCTTCGGCTATAGTTCTTACTGATGGAGTTTTGATCATCTGTACAGGAGATACAATGCACACATAAAAAAGACCCTAATGGCCGAACCCTAGCACCACAGGCACAAAGTCTCGACGTGGGCTAGTGAGGTTGCATGGGCCGAGACTAACAGCTAATTCTATTGGGCCATAACACTCACGTACTAATAACAACAAAAGGCAGAATATATATTTAACAATTGTGTATACCAAATCCACCCATTCTTTGTTCAGGAAGCCGGAAGGGATAACTTTACTTGGAACCGGGCGGGTCAAACCGGGGCAAGCCAACTCGGCATCCTTGAACTCGGTAATGTCAAACCCTTCCTCGTCGTGCGATTCCTGGACGTGGAGCTGAAATCGGAGGAAAGCGGCGCCGGAGGTGAAGTAAATGTACGAGGGAGCGCCGAATTCCTCCGCCAGATCCAACATTGAGGTGCAGAGCATGTCGAGGACGAAGCCGGCGAGTCGAGCCCCGGAGCGAGCGAGCTCAGCGGAGACTGCCTCTCTGACTCGGGGCTTCTGAGACTCGATCATAGGGGTAAAATTGGCGGCGGGGAATGGCTGGCGAGTGAGTCGATGTAGCGGGTGACGGCGGCGGCTGTGGAGGGGGAGGTGACGATGGGGATGGAGACGGCGAGGGTGGAGTGGCGGCGGACGAGTAGCTTGGCGAGTTCCACCATGGAGACGAGGTGGCCGGCGGCTGGGAATGGGATAATAATCAATTGATGCTGCTGCTGCTCTGTTTCTTGCTCTGCCATCGTTTAAGGAATTAGTAGTCGCCCTTCCGGCGGCGGCGGGGTTTTGAACTGTGGGGTGGGGTTTGGATAAGAGATGTTGAAGGCGGGGGGCTTGGTAATGGATCGGTGGATTATTGTTTTCCGGTGAGAAAAATTTTAGCGGTAAATATTGTTGGGAATGAATAGCTTTGAAAGCTATATTGAATTAATTATCCCGTATTCTTTCTAGATACGAAAATAGATGGATAATTAATAAAAGGAATATTATGGAGATAATTAGGAATAATTATCTTAATAGATTATATTTTAATTGTGGGAGTAATTATCTCCCTAATTAAAATATGACTTATTCCCAAAGAAAGAGGGAATATTCTGGGTTTTCTGCTCCTATAAATAGGAGACGCCCCAGACCCTCTAAACACACCTCAGAGAGCAGAAACACGAGAGAGAGTGAGATTCAAAGAGCTCCGGTTTTCCGCACAAAACCGCTGAGCAAATCAAAAGAGTGGCTGTTTTATCCTGGAGGCGACCGGCTGATAGTCTGCTGTGCGAATAACGAGGCAGTGCCGCGAACGTCTTAAAGAGAGCGACCTAGTCCGCGACTCAGCCAGATCGGTAACCTAATCTTCCTGTTCGATTTCTAACAATTTTAAGACGTTCGGTTGCTGTCATCTGTACCGAACAGGATACCGATTCTGGCTTGAGCGAGTTGCATCGCCATACCGAGCTTGTTGGCGGTCGTTGGCACTGAGATTGACCAGCAGCCTCGAGAGTGTCTTCGATAAAAGAGTGACGACGGGTCGAGCTGAACTTCGTCCTGGCCGCTGCGTCCCGGAAAGTAGAAGAGGATATTAGAATTAAAGCCACATGGTCGAACTATTCTTGGAATCACGCGACGCTCCAAGGGAAGTCTGGTTAATAAGGTGTTCGAATGGTGGGTGGAGGTTCAATTGAATAACACATCTAACCTAGTTGGCGGACACAGCAGCAAGGAGAACAAAGGAGCCAGGATTTGTATGTGTTCCATCTCTTCGCCTGAGGTTGACGGAGGCAATTCTAATTGCTTTGTCTATAAGAATCATGGGCTTTGGAAGGGATTTTCACTGGGAAGAACGTCTATTCGATGGAGCAATGGTTTTTGAGAAGAAGGAATTATTATTATGCAATTAAGCGGCGATCGAAGGCAAATCGGAGTTGACATCCTTCACGGCAACGCAGCGCCCTGGTGTAGGGTACCGGCCAATAAAATATTAATAAAAAATAGGTCACTACCGCCGTGCCTCCATGCCTAATTTCCGCCACATAACCGAAGCCAAGCCAGGAGAATTTTGAACTAGGCCCGAAATTGAGGATGATCGTCGGGAGGAATTTTGAGTTTCAGCAGTGGGCACGTGGATTTTTTGTACGGGCTCACCTAAGAATTGGGCTAATCCTAAGGCCTGCATCAGGAGAAGCCTTGTGGACGATGACAACGGTCGCTAGCTCCGCTACTAGGGAAGTTAGTGACAGCCTGACAGACAAATTCGAAAGTCTGGGATGTATTGCTTCGACGGTAGCAATTTCTTTGGAGAAATGCATAGCTTCTGCTGCTGGAGCTCACTTAGAAGCCGATGGAGTTGCTTTGAGGGAGCCCTGCGACTGCGAGTCCAGTGCTACGACGATGACATGGATAGATTGCAATGACTTCTTGAAAAAGAGGTAAGAACTTAAACCTTCTTTCAGAGTCATAAATGAATGACAAACTAGCTAGAAGTTATGTCATACGATACTATGCATGGAATTGAGAAACATAGTAATGCTAAAAAGAAAGATAGAACTGATGCATGATTATTTTGACATTGAGATGCAGTTTCTCGATGATTAGAGTATAAATGTGAATGCATGCCGCAGAATAGAGTAATTTTGTCTAAATGTGTGCATTGAAGAATATATGGGAATAGAATGGGTTTATTGCCCATAATAACGATATTGTAAGAAGTACTATTATTAGTACTACACGAACCACTTAGGCTGCTCTGAAACATTAAAGTTTCAAGAATGAGAGCAAGCCGAACCAGATCCATACCAAATAGAATGGTACCCTTTGTGGTAACCATAAGATTGTAACCCAATCCTCTAAGAATGACGTTATGTTTCTCTGTTAAATTTGTGAGAAACTAGGTCATAAGACACGAAAGTGTAAGAAAAAGTTTAACCTAGTGTTAACTTGACTAAAGAAGAGGATTTGGTAATAATATTCACTGAGGTGATGACAGAGGTTAGCCTTAATGGTAACTCTGAAGAATGGTGGTTGGATAGGACCGCTTCAAGATATGTGTGTGATAAACGAGCTAAGCTCAATCATCCATTGACGCATATTGAAAGAGAAAGTGTTGTTGGGCAAGACCCTCACCACTATTGTTGATGGTTCTAGAAAAGTGGAAGAGAACTCTGCCTCTAGAAAGTCATTGACTATCCTAGATGTAAGGAATGGTTAAGTAGATAAGATAAATTCTTCCAAGTGTGTCTGTGTGAAGAATTATTGAAAGAGAAAGTGTTGTTGGGCAAGACCCTCACCACTATTGTTGATGGTTCTAGAAAAGTGGAAGAGAACTCTGCCTCTAGAAAGTCATTGACTATCCTAGATGTAAGGAATGGTTAAGTAGATAAGATAAATTCTTCCAAGTGTGTCTGTGTGAAGAATTAGAATATCTTATATCGCATTCCCATATTATTATTATTGGATGCTTGAGAAAAATATGAATTTTCTATATCCAATCTAAATGACCCATAAATATGTGATTAGAGAATCAGAATATATAGATCTGATTTATGTGGGTAAACTTGATGGAAAAGACAATAAACAATTTATTGCTCTTTAGAGTGCTCTGATTGTCTGACTAGTTATTTGAAATGATTTGAAATGCCTAATTGCATTATGATTTCACTAATTATTCGATATGTGGCATGCATGTGGTAGCGTTAGAAAATCAGTGTAGCATGATAACTAGAAGAGCATATGAGTGTGTTTTATGTTGTTAACAATAAAAACACATAGTTCCTATGAAACGAAATACTCATGTTGTTGTGAAATCCATTAATGCTAAGAAACTTCCATTTTAAATCAAGAAATAGTGGGGGTAGTGTCCTGCCTACTATTAGAAATAATGGAACTAGTGGGGGTAATAAATCTGAGTTTAAACTCAGAAGAAACAAATGAACCATAAATCACGAAAGGATTTTGGTTATGAATTTGTTATTTACACCCTAAGAAAGAGAGATCCTACAAGCCTGCTAGAAGTTCGAACTTCCAGAATTGTGGGAGAATCCATTATTAACGAAATGGAATTATTGGAGTCTAGTAAGACTTAAAATCTTGTAGAGTTACCTCTTGGTTGAAAAGCCTTGGGTAATATATCGATAGAATCGAACAAGATTTGGCATCTTTGAGAATTACCTCTTGGCAATGAAGTCATGGGTAATAAATGGATTCTTAAAAAGAAAAGTGAAACCTATTGGTTTAGCTTATGAGTATAAGGATCGCCTAATAGCTAAGGCTTTAAGCGAAAAGGAAAAATTGTAAATTTTCTTGTTATCTATTCACTATATGTAGAATAACATCCATGTATGTTCTGATTGCTAGTGTTGTGCGTCAGATGGATTGTTTAACATGTTTCTTTGAATGGTGATTTAGATAGGAAAATCTACATGAGACAACCTATAGGGTTGTTATTGCTGAACATGCTTAGGGAGTCTATAGTTAGACAAATCATTGTAAGATTTGAAATAGACTCTCAAACGATGGCATGAATAAACTGGTTCTCTCTCATGGTTTTAAAAGTGAAAATGACAAGTGCATTTAGTACAAATTTGAGAATGACACTTGCTTTATGAATGACACGTCGATCTTTGGTACAAAGACTCGTGATGTCAATATTGAAAAAACCATGATGGTTGAGAATTTTGAATGTGAAGGATCTATTTGAAACAAATGTTATGCTTAGAGATCCTAATAACTAGGAAAATACAAGATGTACACCTGCATACATGTTTGATGATGCTAGTATAAATATTTAAAGAACACCTAAGACGGTGTAAGAAAGTTAGAATATACTAGCATTTACAGTCTGCGAGAGGCAACTGATAAACATGAGACCCGATTTAGTGGGGGTACTTGGCAGGCTTACTGATTGTCCTAGTAGGAAGCATTAAAATGCTATTGAAAGGGGTCATGAGACACCTTAAAAGAACAGAAAAAACCTTGGTATTTGTTATCAAAGGTTTTGCTGTATTGCTAGGGTATAGTGATGCGGATAAAAATACCCTATAGAGGACTCCAAGACAACAAGAGGATGTGTTTTAAACATCGATAGAGAAGCTATGTCTTGGAAGTCTAAAAAGTAAACGATCCTGGCTCAATCAACTAAGAAATCAGAAATGATAGAACTAGCAATGGCTAGTAAAGAGGAAAGTTGATTGAGAGGGTCATTACTAGTGATTCCCTTATGGGAAAGACCGATCCCTCCGGTAGATGATTCATTGTGATAGCACCGCAACTATTACAAAAGAAGGGAACCGGTTCTAGAACGAAAAGAGACGACAAATTCGTCGTAAGCACAGTACTGTAAGAGAACTCCTAACGATAGGAGCAATGAGGGTGGATCATGTAAGGTCCTAACAGAATCTAGCTGATCCTTTGACGAAAGGATTATCTAGAGAGAAAGTCCAAAATACCGCCAATGGTATGTGACTTATGCCTACCGAACCACGGACTACAAGTGATGGTAACCCGACCCAATAGACTGGAGATCCCAAGAAATGGGTTCAATGGGTAATAACAAGTCATGAGTAGTATGCGAAAAGTTCATGCATAGTGAAGCATGAATCCCAAAGCAATGGAGGTTGAGTTAACAACTCTTAATGAGATCTATACCCTATGTGGGGTGGAGTACTTTACTTTGGGGGTACTCCTGATAGACTCACCTATGTGAATGTGGGAGTGAGGCCGCTCCCTATGGAACTTTGGAGGCACAAAGTTGCTAGAGCGTTCACTAAACCGGGATAACGTGCATGGCCATAAACGCACGGCCTATGAGAGAATATCACTCAATGAAAAGATCCGGCGTGCTACATTGTCTGAGATAGGGTTCAAGACTACGAGTCACCCTTATGAAATCGGAAGTGTAACCACTACGCTAAGGTTCAAATCTTCGCGATACCTTAGTTTATGCCCGATCTTATGGAACTGTTGATGCTCAGAGATAGTTTCAAAACTATTCAAGTGGGGGATTGTTGGGAATGAATAGCTTTGAAAGCTATATTGAATTAATTATCCCGTATTCTTTCTAGATACGAAAATAGATGGATAATTAATAAAAGGAATATTATGGAGATAATTAGGAATAATTATCTTAATAGATTATATTTTAATTGTGGGAGTAATTATCTCCCTAATTAAAATATGACTTATTCCCAAAGAAAGAGGGAATATTCTGGGTTTTCTGCTCCTATAAATAGGAGACGCCCCAGACCCTCTAAACACACCTCAGAGAGCAGAAACACGAGAGAGAGTGAGATTCAAAGAGCTCCGGTTTTCCGCACAAAACCGCTGAGCAAATCAAAAGAGTGGCTGTTTTATCCTGGAGGCGACCGGCTGATAGTCTGCTGTGCGAATAACGAGGCAGTGCCGCGAACGTCTTAAAGAGAGCGACCTAGTCCGCGACTCAGCCAGATCGGTAACCTAATCTTCCTGTTCGATTTCTAACAAATATTAGTAGGAGGAGGAGGTTAGGAAAGGAAGAGTAGTCGTGGAAGGAAGGAACTGGATGGTATGGAATGGTATTGGGCTTTGGTGGCAGCTTCGCAGAGACAGGGACACATTTGTCCTCTTGTGAATGACCAAACGAATATTATCGCGTCACTTTATCTTCGGCTAAGTGGTCGTAAAGTCCGATTAGGCTTTCGGCCTCTGGCGGGCGGAGAATTGTACCACAACATCCATATGTTTCACCTTACCTCAGAGGCCATTTGGTTGAGGACGACAAACAAGAGTTCGAGGAGATGAATGCTTGGCGTGGTGGATGGGCCTTGAGACTTCCTTCCCAATAATGTAAAAATAATTTGCCCTCCTCGCACCAGTTCTTGCGCCCTGCAGCTCAGAAAGAAGGAGAAATCTGTCTGGAATTGAGTGTAGTAGGCTTTCAAGACACCTGGTGGGCTGCTGCTCCCGATGGAAATGTTTCCCTTATTCATCTCTTCCAATCCTGGAGGAACCCGTGATAGCCAATGGAGGCTGTAGGACGAGTGAATGAAGTGAAGACTGTCGGATGGGAAAAGCTTGCCGTAGAAAGACCCAGGCACTCCATTGAAGAACATCGGTAGCTCGATCCCCAGTTCCTGCTTCATCTCTTCTGTGGACCCGTGCAAGGATCTGAAGACATTGTTGAAGTCATTTCCAGGGAGGTCATTCAGGAAAACCTGAAACTCGAGAGATACGTGACCTAACTTCCTGCTTGCTTTGTCTAGTGCTTTGATGAGTTCTGACACAGTGAAAAGAGTGTTGGGTCCCGAAGCGCATCCCAGATCGGCGATCGCTAGATTCCGTCCGGAGAAGCTCGAGCTGCTGAACAGCCCCATCGCGGCTTCCTCTATTATGGGTCGAGTCATTGATATCACCTTGCGCTGCCAAAAAGAAGAAAGAAGCGGCCGGAATCTCCTATTGATGCAATGCGCTAACTGAAATCTCAACCGATAACAAACAACGTAACTCGGACTCTCACTAATAAAATTTTACAATGTTATATAGTATTGGTGTTATAGGTTTTTGTTTTTATGGTACAATTTGAAATTGTACGTGTTTAACGTTATGGTACAACTTCAGATTGTACCTATACTTTTGTACAAATTCTTTTATGGTACAACTTCAAGTTGTAAAGTTGTATCATAACATAATGATATAAGGGGTCGTTTGGAAGTTGCGATAGTTTTGTTGAGATTGTCATTATGCATGTATTGTTTACAATGCATCGTTTTTTTGTTTTTTTAGCAGAAACAATACATGGATTGTTTCTGTGATGTGACAGAAACTATCACTCATTTTGAGTGATTGTTATATCTCAACTTTTAGTTGTGATTGTTGAGATAGTTGAGTTGAGATTGTTTTGTCTCAGCTTTTAGCTAATGCAACATACACAATCACACATACCAAACGTTGTATTCTACAATGCATCAAATTCGACAATACATGTATAATATTATACATGCATTCTCAACAATACATATATGTAACAATCGCAACTTCCAAACGACCCCTAAATTCTTTTATGGTACAACCTAAACTTATACATTTAAGGTATGATACAATTTCAAGTTGTACATTAAAGCACCAATACTATATAGCATAGTAATAGTGTTCGTAGCCTTGTTCATCAGAATTAATGGGTATCTATAAATTTGCGTATATCCAGTGAGTTGAGTTTGATTGGGTTGGGTTGAAATTTTAGAACCCGTTAAATATTTCTCCGATTTTTAGTATGGACACATTGTTAAATTTTGTCCATTGACCTTTGTTGGTTTTAAACTTGCCCGTACGTTTCGACTAATTATTAGACCCCAATAGGCAATAGCTAATAACACATCACTTCTCAACAAACTAATAATGACAACAACAAATCAACAATCGACTTTATTCTCAAACTAGAGAATGTGCCATACTCGTTTGCTTTTGCATGGACTTTGATGACTTCACTCATCAAGTTGGATAACAGAGTGTGTGCCAAAGGGTCTGAGTACAAAAGGAAAATGAAGATACATTTACTAGATTAGGGCCCGCCCGTTGGCCGGTTGAACAACACAAATGACAAAAGTGTTTAACAAATATATGTAAAAAAACTCATGAAAAGGAACCAATTTATAAAAAATTTAATAAGAGCGCACTTCAAATTCAATACACACTGTTAGAAATTACTATAAATTTTATTTTGTCAGAAATTACTACAAAATTTCTTTTGGGCATTTTTTGTGATTGCTTTGTCATCAAAAAGCATTATTATATCCATTGACTTCATCTTACTCATGAAACCTATATATTCACCATCGATAGTCTTTTTCTTCTCTATTGCATTTCATTGAATCACAAACTTTAACTGTAAAATGTTTGAAAATGTGAAACATCATTTTCACGCCGATAAAATTTACTTCACCCAAATCTTAGATGTTCTCAACGATTCGGTCCTTCCTCCCATCATTTTCAAAATGTTAAATTTGCCTTGTCCATATCATGAACTTTCCTCTGAGATTAAACTTTTTCGTCCTTCCTTATTTTTAAAAATTTGTACTCACTTGTGAGGTTGGTTATGTGCAATGAGTGAGCTTGATGTGAAAATTCAACTTCATTCCTTCAGTTGGTAGGAGATGAGAAGGTAAAGGTCCTCTCATTCTATCCCTATCTACAAATATTCTCTCAGTAGGCATTCATAAAAATCTAACTCTCTCACGAACTGGAACAATAAAGTCGGATTCAACAACTTTGTCCACAATTAATCACGAAACAATAAAATGGAAGAAATTGACATATAAAATGGAAGCATATGACATATATACTATTTAGCTGACAACTTTATGTTTAGCGGGTATGATTTTTTCCTCGAATGAATGAATTTGAAGTTAAAAAGAATGGAAGAATATAAGTATATTGTTACCTAACTATTGTCGTCTTTGATGTTGCAATATAATTCTCATAAAAGTACTTCTTGTAGTCTTCTTCACCTTTTCTTTGATAAGTTTCCATTAATAATGATTTGTGTAACCCATAGTTTTCTTTAATAGAAGTTGAAAAGAAGGATATATAGTCCATTGAATTTGTAGGCGAGATCCGCGTCAACTATCATTAAAGGATGTTATGCATCAAGATCTCATCTCATCTACTTGGTTGTTTGAAGATCGAAATGGAGCATTGTTTTGCCAATTAGATGATTCTTCATAGAAATAATTTATTCAAAGCATTGAACCACTAATTTGCTCTCAAGTCTCATCCAAGTCCTGAACATTTTCTAAGATTTGCTCGTTAATCCTTATTTTTCAAAAATTCCTACTCGCTTATGGAGTTCATGATGTTGTCATCGATGAGTTTGATGTCAAGTTTCAATTCCATTCCCTCAATTTGTAGGAGATCAGGAGCGGAGGTTGTCTCATTTTGTCTAAAACTCAGAGCTAGATCCAAAACCAATAGTTTATCAACTTTGACTTATGTGATCCAATTTATGAAATTTAATATGGCAATTAATTTCCTAATGTCGAATTGTCAAAATAATTAGAGTGATTATAAACTGATAAGAGCTATTGTAAATATTGTACTTACATTAATATTGTAAGTAACTTACAAATTGGTCAAGTGATCGAACCATTAACACTCAAGTGAATTAATGTTATCGAATCATTAATTATCAATTCACTTGCTTGAGTGGGCCAACAGGCTAGACCGAATTGACACTTGTTAATATATTTCTGATACTTGCTGGAAATAAGTAGAGGAAATAATTTTTGTCAATTGACTCAAATACGTTTTGCCAATTGACTCCGTCCAGTAAGAACTAATAATCTAATAAGTTTTGTCCTTATTTTTTTATGGGAATTTTTGTCCTTATTTTTTTATGGGAAGTTTTGTCCTTATTTAAATGCTTAATAATTGAGAGATTAACAAAAGGACCAAACGGTCCTTCCGTACTATGCGCAAAACACAGGGAAAATAGAATGGAATAGGTTCTACCGGGGAACCTCTATATATGATTGGGAAGATAGTATTTAATACAAAATTAAGCATAAAATCCAAAGATATTATATATGAAGCTTCCAAAATAAGGCATACACTTGACAGCAAGAATTGGGAGGGCTCCTATTCTCAATCAGACATTGCTTCATGCTCAAAGGACGTGGCTTCTTGAAATTGGAAGATGATTAAGATCCACCATCCATCAATGCATATCATTGACCTTGTAACGAAATTCCTTCATCTTGTCCTTGCTCAAGCTCTCTGTCTTTGGCTCCATCAAGCTCTTGGTTCCTCTCTTGATTTCTTCAGCCGTCTCATTCTCTTTGCTTTCACTCCTATAATTGATCTTGATATCTTCAACAAACTCAGCGATTGAAGATGATGAAGATCCGCCATCCATCAACGCAGCCCCGACTTTGTTGCGAAATTCTTTCATCCTCTCCTTCCTTGGGTTGTTTTGCTCCATCAAGCTTCTGATTCCTCTCTCGATTTCTTCGGCTCTCACGATCTCTCCGCTTTCAGTTCGATAATCCATCTTGATCTCTGCGGCGATTTCCAGCTCCTTCACCAGCAAGAAAGCATTGAATTGCTGCTCCGCGTACATTGGCCAGGTAGCCATGGGCACCCCGAACCACATGCTCTCCAGCGTCGAATTCCACCCGCAGTGTGACACGAACCCTCCAACGGACCCGTGAGCCAGCACGGCCGCCTGTGGAGCCCACCCTATCACCCTGCCAACCTCCATCATACGATCAACAAACCCTTCTGGCAGAACCTCCCTGACATCTCCGTAATCGGTTGTTTTTGGGAGAAGCGCCGGTCCCCCTTCGAGTCGACGCAAGGACCATAAAAACCTCTGGCCACTGCCCTCCAGAGCGCGAGCGATCTCTTTCACTTGTTCCGCACAGAACCCTCCCATGCTCCCGAAGCAGAGGAACACTACCGACGACTCCGGCTGGAGGTCCAGCCATCGAAACACCTCGCCATCGTCAAATCCGCTCGACTCGAACGACGTGTCGCCGGACTTCAGATTCAAAACGGGTCCCACCGGATACACCTTCGGGTTCTCGGTCCGGGAGAGGGAGTCGACCGCATATGACTCCAACTCCTTCACCGTATTGACCAAAATGCCCTTGCTTTTCCTGAAATCTCTTGCCATTCTATATGATGCAGCCGCCCATTCCTCGTGCAGAAGACCTGAAGGCAAGACCTTCCCCGGGAGCGGGCGGACCAAACCCGGGAAAACCAACTCAGCCTCGGTGGACTCCGCGGCGGCGGCGTCGAATCCTTCCTCGTCGTGCAACGTCTGGATATGGAACGTGAAGCCGAGAAAAGCGGCGCCGGAGGGGAAGAAAAGGTACGAGGGAGCACCCAACTGTTCCGCCACGTCCAGCATCGAGGTGCAGAACATGTCGAGGACGAACCCGGCGAGCCGAGCTGCCGGGGTGAACTCCAGCAGGGCTTCTCTGACACGTGTCCTTTGGGATTCGATCATGGAGACAGCAGCATTGCCGGCTGGGAGTGAAGGGTCGTCCTCGCCGGAGAGGCGGAGGAGGCTGACGCGCGGGGTGGCTGCGGAGGCGAGTGAGTCGGCGTAGCGGGTGACGGCGGCGGTGGCGGTGGAGGGGGAGGTGATGATGACGAGGGAGATGACGAGGGTGGAGTGGCGGTGGACGAGTAGCTTGGCGAGCTCCACCATGGATACGAGGTGGCCGGCGGATGGGAATGGGATGAACACCAAATGCTGCTGCTGCTGATGTTCTTCTTGCACTATTGCCATTGCTTGATGATCGATTGACCCCATGTTAATTCTCTTCCCGCGGCCGCGATGTTAATTCGTTTGAGGGGCTGCGGGGGGTTATTTAAACTGAGTGGAATTGGGGATAAGACAGAAGGCAGGGGGAAGCCGGCAGGCCGTGGTACGTAGGAAGCAAATTGTTCGCTTGGCCGGCCGGCGTTGGTTCTTTCCTGCCAGATGCCGCCGATCTATTTGACTTCTTGATTAATTTGCGCAGATACGAAAGACGGCCGCATTTGTCCTTCTGTATTACGATTTACGACCAAAAGGAATCATATTTTTGTTGGATATGAAGGCTGATGATCGGGTGGAATCAAGAATAGAATCCTTGTGGCAAACGGATTGAAGCTTGGCGCCAAATAAGTGTTTGAAGTTTGGAGTCGGTCTGTCTTAAGTTAAACTGCGTCGTTTGAATAAGTTCAGTTTGGTACCTATAGTTATGTATTGTGCTAGTAGAGTCCCTCTGATAGTTTTTTTTTTTTTGTTGTTGGAGAATTCACTAATGGGATTTCATTTAAATCAAGTTAAAAGTGCCTCAAGGGCTACAGCATCAGCTACCATCAAAGGCAATTGACCATTGTCAAAATACAGTTCATCTTCTACGGACTGTAAATGGGCTAAGAGATGGGCTGCATTGTTTGCTTCCCTGTAAGTGAACAACCATTCTCGAATATCCATTTCTTCCGCCTCCTTTAGAATCTCAGAACAGAGAGTCCCCAGTTCTGTTCTGTGTTGAATGCCCTGCTTCAAAATCTCAACAAGCTTTCTGCAATTCGATTCCACCACGATCGGTCCAACCCCTTTCTATTTTGCTATTCGAATACCATGCAATATCGCCATACCTTCAGCCAAATCCGGGGGCCATTTTACTCTTATTCTTTTGTTTGAGCAAAGATTGGAGTGCCTTCCCAGTCTCTCAGAATGCATCCTAGCCCCACCTCACCTGTGCTATTTATCCCAACATCTGTGTTTAGTTTCAACTAGGGGTGGTAATCTGTTTCCCGGTTATTGGTATGACCGGTTACCGGTTATACCGATAACCAGGAAACTCGGTTGTCGGATGGTAAAAGCAGCACACCGGTATACCGCCTCCCCACCCGGTAAATACCGTCGGTGGGACGGTTAACCGGATACCGTGACGGGACTCGCAAAACGCAGCGCTTAGGGAGGGACGGAGGGTAAAGCAAAAAATCCCTAAAAGCTAAAAGGCCTTCTCCATCGACCATCGACCATCGTCTCGTCACACTCACACAACCCAGCCGCCGAGACCCGAGATTCCTGGAGAGGAGACTGACGCATCAGCCGCCATCGCCCATCGGCATCGCCAATGCAGTCAAAATCGGGATTTTGATCGTAAAATCGTAGGATTTTAGGATTTTACTTAGGGATTCCGATCCTGATTTTACTATAAAATCGGTGGACCTTAAAATCGTTCAAAATCGGGATTAAAATCGTTAAAATCGTACCAAAATCGGGATTTTGATCCTATGTGATCAAAATAGGGAGCTTGAGCCAATTCAAAAGAAGCAGAACTGTTTTGGTGGAAAGGGCAATGACGGGAATCTTCTCATATATTTTTCCTATTAAAAGAACATTTGAAAAGAAGAATAAGAACTAATTAGGGTTCGGTCAACCCCTTTCCTTCTCCTTGTTTAACTCATCGGAAAACAATTATCATAATATTGTAAGTGTGTAAGAATTAACATCATTATTAATAAATTATTTGATTAATGAATATATTTGTACCAAACCAATGACATTAATTATTTTATTGGATTTCAGTTATTCTTAGTTTTAAATCATGCTTAGTAGATGATGTCGGGATATTACTTTGAGGTAAACTACCTAGACACAACATGAAAAACATGAGCCAAACCCCATGAGCTCTATCCCTTCCTCATAAATTATTTTGAGTTACGCATTAAATAACAATTAAAAATGATGATTTTGGAACATTAATCTTGAAAATTATCACTTTAAAGGTTATAAGTCTTTGTGTTATTAATTATTTACCTTATTAATATTAGTATATGTTAATTTCTATATGGTACTTAAAATCCTACGATTCCGATTTTACCCCAATTTTCGATTTTAGGTAAAATCCCGATTTTAACTGCTTTGGGCATCGCCCATCCGCCGCCCTGCGACGCCGCTCCGCCGCCTTCCACCCTTCCCTCTCTTGTTCTCCTCCCTCTCCGACTCAGCAGACGGCCGACGCTCTGCCCTCCCGCTCTTGCCGGACGCCTTCCTCTTCCCCAGTCGCCGGCGCTCTGTAAGTCGCCTTCTCCTTCTCTTGCCTTCATCTTTCTTCTTCCCCCAGTCCCTGCCCCTCTTGTTTGAGAAGGTGTTTGTTAATTTTGGTGCCTTGGTGTTGGTGTTGAACAGAGGCTAAAGGGCAGAGGCAGAGGCGCAGAGCTACCGAGCTCCTGGAGGCTAAACGGAGGCCAGAGAACAGCGGCCATCAACCCGCAGGCCACAACACTGCAGAACAAGAACTGAACAGCAGCAGCTAGCAGATTGGATCATTCGAAAAAAATGTATGTGAAATTGTGAATGAATGTGATGTTTGGAAATTGGAACTTTGAATTTGAGTATTTGACATTGCTTCGTAGGAATCAGGACTGAATGTTTAGTTTAGGGCTGAATTTTTGGTGGATTTTTGGTTGGATTTTGACTTCTTATTCATGCTTTCAGTTAATCCTTATTGTACATGTATTGACTTCTCATTCATGCCAATCCTATTCCTATAATCCTATAATAATAGTCAAGTAATCCTTTGTGCTTGCTAAACTTGATGTATGATCCAGAAAGTGCACTTATTGAGTATTGAATTCATTTTGCTAAGTTTTTGGCTTATCAAATAGTTAAATAGACTGTTAGTCTAATGGGAAGTTAGTAATGAGATTATGTTACCATTTGTGATTTGTGTTGGTCTAATGGGAAGTTAATGAGATTATCTAATTATGTTACCATTTCTTGTACTTTTGTAGGACGAAAAAATCAAAGAAAGCTGGTTCGCTACCTCCTTGTCCTCGAAGCTCTTCTAAGAAAGGGAAGGCTTCAACTAGTGCACCTTCCACTATGGCAAATCCACCTCCATCTCCAGCAAATCCACCTCCATCTGAAGCAAATCCGGCTACTACTACAGCTACTGGTGTTGCTAGTGAGGTACCTGGTGTGCAAAAGAAAATTGACAAGGGGAAGAGGAAGAAGACGTCTAAGTGGTGGATCCCTTATGATGAGGTTCTAGTGGATGACTATCCATTTGGAAAATGCAAACGGTGTGGGACGCTGATCAAAGCCCATTCTACCAACAATGGCACTACTGATTTGAAAAACCATCATCTGACGTGCGATAGGAGGTAGAAGGAATCTAGTGGGCAGTCGGTATTAAACTATCAAGCTAGTGGGAGTTTGATTAGAACAAAGCTAGACATGCATTAGCTATCAGGATAATCTTGGATGAGCTTCCGTTTCGATTTGTTGAAGGGGAAGGATTTAGGAGATTTATGGAAGTATCACAGCCTTTGTTTGTGATACCTGGAAGGCAAACAATTAGATCTGATTGTTATGTCATTTTTCTGGAGAAGAAAGAGTTGTTGATTGAGTTTTTTTAACTCAAAGTGCAAAGGAAGGATTTCTATCACTACAGATACATGGACTAGTGATAATAACCAGAATTATATGTGTGTGACTGCACATTTTATTGTAAATGATTGGAAACTGCAGAAGAGGATTACTTGTTTTGTTCCCATTACCAGTCATACAGGGAGAAATATTGCGGATACTTTGGCAGCATGTCTACAAGAATGGAAAGTGAAGAATCTGTTTTGCATGACAATGGATAATGCCACTTCCAATGATGTGCTTGTTGACTGTATGAGAAGAAAACTGAAAGGGTGGGGATCGGATTTGCTAGATGGGAAGTATCTGCAGTAAGATGTGTGGCACATATAATCAATCTGGTCGTCTCTGATGGTTTGAAAGAGGTTGGAGTTGCTGTGGAGAGGGTAAGGGAATGTGTGAAATGGGTGAAGTCATCACCAGCTCAGAGTGCAAAGTTCAAGTCTAGCATCGACTACCTAGAGATGGATGGTAGAAGACTTGTGTCTTTGGATGTTCCGACTAGGTAGAATTCTACCTATATGATGTTGGAGTCTGCAGAGAGGTTTGAGAAGGTGTTTTCTCTGATGTATGATAGTCCTACTGATGCTTCCTTTCGAGACTATGTGGACTCCAAGAAGGGTCTTCCATCTAGAGAAGATTGGAGCAGCATTAGGCGTCTCATGAAGTACCTGAAGTTCTTCTATGATCTTACTCTTCGTGTATCAGGTATGTGAATGAACTATCAAATTTTAAAATTCATTTCTTAAAGTTAAAGTTTATGATTTCTCACTTACATTTTTTCTTTGTATCAGGTACATCATATGCCACTGCACATACTTTCTGCAGAGCCATTATTGATATTCATGAAGTGATTGCTACTTTGAAGAAGGATGCAGATGAACAGATACAAAGAATGGCAGAAAGAATAGAGGCAAAGGTGAGAAAGTATTGGTTTGAGAATGATGTTGATGAGGAGGAGGATAACCTTAGAATAAATAGGATAGTTTACATGGCCTGTGTGCTTGATCCAAGGCGTAAACTATACTATTTGACTATGATGTTGGAAGAGATGTATGGAAATTCAAAAGGGGAAGATTTGGCAGATTATGTGAAGAAAGAGATGCCACTATTGTTCGAGGTCTACAAGGTGAAGTATGCATCTTCACATTCTGATTCCGAAGCTACTACTCAGACTACTCCAGATATTGTGACTAGTGCCGAGTCTTCTATTATGGGAGGTGCATTTGAAGCTCGGTTCCAGCAGAAGAGAAAGGAGCAACTTGAGAGGGGGGGGTCGAGTATCTGGTGAGTTGGATTCATATTTGAGAGATGTTGGTGATGCTGTTAACGAGGAGCTTGATGATCGGAAGTTTGACATTCTGAAGTGGTGGTCTCGGAACAGTGTTAGATATCCCAATTTTGCAGAGATGGTTAGGGATATATTAGCAGTTCCAATATCCTCTGTTGCTTCGGAGTCCGCTTTCAGTTGTGGAGGTCGAGTTCTTAGTCCTTTCATATCATCTTTGAGCCCAAACATTGTAAAGCCCTTGATTTGTGCTGAAGATTGGATAAGGTATGAAAGTGGAAAGACTGTAGATGAACTGAATGATAAGGAAGAAGATCAGGAGACAATCGACTTTGAGAATGGTAAGAATTCAATTCATTCTTCTTATTTGTATTATTGTATATACTCTTTACTAAAATTAAGCCATTCCATATTTAAATCATTAATATTTGTGTTTTTTGTTTGCACTAGTGGCTAATACTTTCCAAGCTCGAGTGGAAACTGCTACTGAAGTTAGAGCACATAGCTTACTTGATGGGGGTGTTGAGGAGGACAAGGAGGAGGAGGGAGATGACGAGGAGACTGAGAGTGATGATATGAGTGAGAGTGATGATGACGATGACGATCCCAAAGTTTCTCTTCTTAGGACTTTGAAGAAGAAAGGATTTGCTAATGTTGGTGGTGGGACAACAAGTTCTATCGGAGAAGGAGGAGCATGAGATGCTAGCTAGCTTATGCGTTTATTTATGTTGTGTTATTTGGGTACTTCTAAGATCCATTTTTATTATTAAGTTTGAAGTTTGAACTTGTGTGAATTTAGATTTTGGACATTGTCATTAATCATTATGCGCTTTGGTTGATTGACCATTATGTTGATTATCGTCCCTTTCAATTTCAATATTTGATGATACTTAATGAATTTCAGAATTTGAAGTTTGAACTTGTTATAACTTAATAAGTTAGACTTATAAATCAATTATGGTTTGACAAATGACAATTGTAATGTTATAAATTATAATAACTCTTAATATTGTAAATAAGAGTTAAGACTTACATGATTGAGTACATAAAATAAAATAAAAAATAAAACATTGAATTTTTAAAAAAAATTGCCGAGCCTGCTGCCCCCATCACCCTTCTGCACACAATCGGTTACCGGTTACTTACCGGTTAACCGAACCAAAATGTGGTTTCGCTGCCTTGGCTCGGTGTTTCGGTAATACCGGTTTGTAACCATTAACCGGTTATTCGGTAACCGGTTAACCAGTTACAAACCGGTAGCAGTATTCGGTCGTGGTTTCAACGCATTTGGTATACTGTAACCGGTACGGTCGGTAACCGTTACCGAATCGGTTACCAGCCCTAGTTTCAACATTCCCATTGAAGGCTTTTTCCATTTGCTACTTTCCCTTTGTCCACTTCTTGAGGGTGAAAGATCCTTCCCTTGTACTTCAAGAAAGTAATGTATGTATTCATCAGCTCTAGGAAAAACCTCCCATTCTTCCATAAACTTCTTATTGAACAGTACATTGTTTCTGTCCTTCCAGAAGAACCAGAGTAGTGAACAGAGTTGTGCCACCTCCTTTTCCGAATAATTCTTCATAGCCATGTTGAGCCACTGTTTGCAGGTGTTACCTTCAGCCTTATAAAAGATCTCAGCAAGGGGGGTTTTACTCCAAATCCTACTGTTCCAACAGCAATCAATCAAGCAATACTTCATAGTTTCTTTAAGACCACAGTTGGGGCATTCATCCCCAAAATTCTTGACTTTCCTACTGATTCTTGTTCCCACAGGGAGGATGTTATGAACCACTTTCCAAACAAAGGTTTTCAACTTTCCAGGCATGTTTATCTTCCATAGGGTCTTCCAACAAAAACCTTCTTCATTTCTCTCGCTCTCTCCTGCATTCTCCTCAATCTTTCTCTTCTGCTCAAATACATGCCCTGATTTCACTGTATACTTACCATCTTCTGTTCCTATCCATCAAAGAACATCCCTATCGATTACTGATGCAAGGGGAATGGCCTGGATCGCCTGTCTCTCTTCAGGGGTGAAAATCAACTCAAGGATGTCTTGTCTCCAGGTTCTAGTATCTTGATTTATGAGGCATGAGACTTTGGCATCCCACTCCAAAAACGGGCAATAAGAGTAGACTTCATGATTTTCCAAGTTGGGAACCCATTTATCCCCCCCGATCCTAACCTCCTCACCTCCTCCCCTGATTCTATTCTCCATCTACTTCCTGCTTTGAGAAGATCTTGAGCTCCCAGCAGACTCCTCCAAATGTAGCTAGGTCTCCATCCCAGTCTAGCTTCTAGGATTGTAGTTTTTGGATGATATTTTGCTTTAATCAGTCTAGTTACCAAAGAAGATGGTCTTGTATGCAGATTCCAGAGCTGTTTAGCCAAAATAGCCTTATTGAAGACTTTGAGATCCCTGAACCCCATTCCACCTTCAACTTTCTGTTTACACAACTTCTCCCATTTTTTCCAATGTATTCTTCTCTCCGATCCTTTCTGCCCCCACCAATAATTAGCCATCAAGCTATGGATATCATCAATTATGCCATCAGGGATTTTAAACACAAACATAGCATAAGTTGCTTGTGCTTGAGCCACACTTTTTATCAAGATTTCTTTTCCTGCATCACTAAACTACCTACTTTTCCAGTTGGTCAGCTTACTTCTTACTCGTTCCTTCAGATTCTGAAAGACAATCTTCTTGAATCTCCCCACCATAGTTGGCAATCCCAGATATTTGGCCAGCTTATCCACTTCCTTGATACCTATTTCAGAGCATATTTCCTTCCTTTTATCCTCCTTAATGTTGTTGCTGTAGTAAATCTCTGAATTGGTGAGGTTCACCATCTGTCCTGATTCATTTTCATACAGCTTCATAATTTCTTTCAGCTTCTTTGCTTCATTAATGTTTGCCCTGGCAAAAAGAACACAATCATAGGCAAACAGCAAGTGAGAAATAGTGGGTGCTCTATTGCAAACTTTAATTCCATGAATTTTCTTATCCTTCCCATACTTATTAACCAGAGCAGATAATCCTTCCGAGCAGAATAAAAAGAGGTACGGGGATAGGGGATCTCCCTGCCTCAAACTTCTTCCCTGCGTAAAGAAGTCTCACTTGTGCCCATTCACCAGTACTGCATAGGAGACAGAAGAAACACACGACATAATTAGCATTATCCACTTTTCATCGAATCCCAACTTCCTCATAACTCGTTCAAGGAAACCCCATTCAACACGATCGTAGGCTTTCGCCGTATCAAGATTCAAAGCAAGGTAACCCTTTTCACCTTTAGTTTTCTTTTTCATTGTGAAGAAACACTCGAAAGCCGCTATCACATTGTCGATGATGGACCTTCCCGGGACAAAAGCACTCTGAGATTCGCAAATAATATCATCCAGAATCCCTTTCAGGCGATTAGCAACCATTTTTTATAGAATCTTATATAATATCGAACAGAGACTAATTGGCCTGTAATCTTTAGGAGAGGCAGGGTTTTTTACCTTAGGGATGAGAGCAATCAGTGTCCTGTTAAGGCTTTCAGGTATACTGCCAGTATGGAGAAAATGAGTGAGCTCTTCTGTGATTTTGGGAGCAAGAACATTCCAATTTTTTTTTGGAAAAAGAGGGCTGGAAACCCATCATCTCCAGGGCTTTCGTGGCACCTAATTGAAAGAGAGCAGTCTGGATTTCTTCTGCAGTGAACGGCCTAAGGAGCTTCTGAGTCATCTCGTCTGTAACTTTCCTTTCTATTTCTTCTATAATTTTCCATATGATATTCGCTGCTTTGCTCTCGAATAAATCCTTGTAGTATCCCGGAAGACAATCAGTAACTTTTTCCAGCCCTCTGAATAGCCTTCCATATTCATCCTTTAATCGTCTAATTGTATTCTTCTTTCTTCTCTCCGAGGCCTTTGCATGGAAGGCCTTCGAATTTTTGTCTCCTTCTCGCATCCATTCCATCCTCGATCTTTGCTTCCACCGCTGCTCATTTTTGTATAGTAGATCCTGCAGCTCAATCTCGAGACTCCTCTTTCTTGATCTCCAGGTAGCATTCCTCCTTTGTTTCTTCAATTCGCTTATACTTCTTCGCACCTGGGCGATTCTCTTTGGGATCTCTCCAAATTTTTCCGAGCAGATTTGAGAGTCTTCAGGAAGGTTGGTTAGTTGTGTTAGCTTGATTTCAGGCAAAAGGGGTTAGTAGGCGTTAGGGGAGTCTGAGATTGAAGCTCTGGCAATTGTATTTAAGGTCGATTTTGTTTATTCAATAAAAGGTTGTCAAATTGCTTCATTTGTGTTCTTCATGTGGTATCAGAGCACTTACAAGTTGTAACCAGTATTGTTAAATCGAGATTTGAGTGTAAGAGTGTTGAGTGTGAAAGAGAGAGATAGCGTGCTAGATATGGGTCTGGGAAACGCGAGAGAATTTGGTGAGGACATTATTTACCTGGTGAGTGAAACCAACGGTGGCTGTTTTGTGTGTTCTACAATCATGAGTGATGTTGTTGGATTTGCTCAAGTAGGTCTATCTAAAGTTAATGGAGACTATGACCACTGGAGCCTGCTGATAGAGAATCTCCTTCATTCCAAGGAGTATTGGAGTGTAGTCAGTGAAGGCTACCGGAAACCAGCTACTGGCAGCGGCGTCCAGGATTGGGTAGAGCACTGAGCCACATTGGAAAAAGACAGAGAAGGTTGGGCCGTAACACAGCGAACACTTAAACGAACACCAAAAATAAAAAATTTACAAGTGCTATACTAGATTCGCCGCTGGCTACTGGGTTGGAGTTGTCTGCTGCTGAGAGTAAGAGTCTTGATGATCTTAAACTCAAAGACTTGAAGGCCAAGAATTACTTGTACAATTCCATTGACAAGACCATTCTCAAGACAATCACCACCAAAGCTACAGCCAAACAACTATGGGATGCTATGAATACAAAATTTCAGGGAAGTGCTCATGTCCAGAAGGCTCAGTTGCAGGCCCAAACCTTTGAGTTTCTTGAAATGAAGGAAGGTGAGACTGTTAATGCATATTTTAGCAAAGTTATGGTGGTAGCTAATGATATGAGAAATTGTGGGGAAGACATGCCTGATGTCAAGATAGTTGAAAAGATACTTAGAACACTGATAGAACGATTCAATTATTTTGTGTGTTTGATTGAGGAGTCCAAAGATATTGAGACTCTTTCTGTGGATGCTCTGCAAAGCTCTCTGCTTGTGCATGAGCAGAAGTTTCATCAGAAGTCTATGGTTGAGGAGGATTAGGCATTGAGGGTCTCTAGTAATTATGGATGTAGGGTGGCTATCAAGGAAGGGGAAGAGGCAGAGGAGGTAGAGGTTGGAATAGGGAGCATGTTGAATGTTTTAAGTGTCACAAGTTGGGGTACTTTTGAAGTGAATGTCCTGAATGGTACACAAATATGATGTTCTATTAATGGCTTTCCTTGAGGATGCTCACTTGGAGAAAATTGAGAACTGGTGGTTTCTGGACTTGGGTTGCAGTAACCACATGAGTGGTAACAAAGGGTATTGATACCAGTTATACAGGCAAAGTGAGACTGGGAAATGACACCAGATTGAATGTGGTTGGTAAAGGGACAGTGAAGATGCAGTTGGGAAAGCAAAACCTAGTGATTCAAGATGTGTTCTTTGTACCTGGTTTGAAGACCAACCTGCTGAGCATGAGACATCTGCTGGAAAGGGGTCTCGGTTCCTTATAAAGAAGAATGTGTGTAAAATCTTCCATGAAGAGAGAGGACTATTGTTGGAGACTACTATGAAAACAAACATAATGTTTGTTTTGCAAGTTGACACACAAAAACCAGCATGCAATGCTTCATTACACTACTCCAAACTACAAATGACAAGGAGACCTCACTCAGCCTTTGGCACAGGAGGTTTGGTCATTTCAACCCTCAGGGCTTGCTGCAAGTACAAAGGAAGAGTTTTTTCCAAGGCTTACCTGGTCTGAAAGGATAATTTGGTGTTTGCTCCACCTCTCAAATTCGCAAACAGACAAGACAAGCTTTTCCAAAGAAAAGTCCATGGAGGGCTACTCAGAAGCTGCAGCGGATCCATGCAGACTTGTGTGGCCCTATCACTCTCACATCTAATGGAGAGAAGAGGTATGTTTTCACTCTAATAGATGACTTCACCAGGAAGCTTTGGGTATATTTCTTAGCTGCTAAGTCGAAATCTCTTGAGTGGTTCAAGAATTTTAAGGTTCAAGTGGAGAAAGAAATTGGTTTGCCTATTATTTGCCTTAGAACTGATAGAGGGGGTGAATTTCTGTTAAATGAGTTTAAGTCTCTTTGTGAAGAGGCTGGCATCAAGAGACAGTTGACTGTTGCACTTACCTCACAACAAAATGGGGTTGCTGAGAGGAAGAATAGAACCACCATGAAGGCATGAACATGGTGAGGTGTATGTTGAAAGATACACAAGTTCCTGCAGTGTTCTAGCCTAAGGCTGTGAACTGGACCACCCATGTTCTCAACAGAAGTCCTACGGTGGCTAATCAGGATAAGACTCCACAGGAACTCTAGATAGGTTCTGCACCATTAGTGGCTCAGTTTAGAGTATTTGGTTGTGTGGCTTATGTACACACTCCAGATCAGCAAAGGAAGAAACTAGATGACAAGAGCTCTAAATGTCATTTCCAAGGGTTGTCTGCTGATTCAAAGGCCTACAAACTTTACAATACTGCAACCAAGAAAATAGTAGTAAGTAGTGATGTAGTCTTTAATGAGAGCGAAGGCTAGAACTGGGAATCAGACATTCAACCTATTCTGCTAGGATATTCTGGGATGGCAGTGATGATGCTTGTTATGACTCTGATGATGAAGATGGTCTAGTTGTAGCACATGAACCAGCTGGTTCTGACACTACTAAAGGCACATCATCAACTGATGATGGCACTGATGATGCTCTTGAACCTGTCACTCCACCTCCTGGCACTAGACTAGAAGAAACTGAGGTAGAGACATCAATTGATGTACTAGGACTCCCTAGGAGCACTGAGCTGGGACCAAGACTAAAAAGGCCTCCACGTTTCATGTCTGTATATGACTACAGTCAAATGGACTCTTCAAATTCAGATTGGCTAGTTATGGTGGCCACTACTGAGGATCCTCAAACATATGAGGAAGCTGCTGGTAATGAAATATGCGGTGGAGTAATGAAAGTGGAGATGAAGGCCATCGAGAAGAATGATATATGGGAAGTAACTACTCTTCCTCCAGGTATTATTCCAATTGACTTAAAATAGGTTTATAAGAAAAATTAAGTTGAATGAGCTTGGAGACTTGGACAAGCATAAGGCAAGACTGGTTGTCAAGGGCTATGCTCAAAGACATGGGATAGATTACAGTGAGGTATTTTCCCTAGTGGCAAGATGGGATATCATCAGAGCTTTACTTGCTTTAGCCGCTTATCATAATCTGACTATCTGATAGTTAGATGTGAAATCGACTTTTCTGCATGGATTTGACAAAGGAAGTGTATGTAGAGCAACCACAAGGCTTTGTGGTTGCTAGGAGGAAGATAAAGTCTATAGGCTGAAGAGGGCTCTCTCTAGATTAAAGCAGGCACTCAGGGCTTGGTATAGTAGGATATGATCCTATTTTCTTCTATCTGGTTTCGACAGGAGCACCTATGAACACACGTTGTTCGTAAAGAGAGCTGGAAATGGGATTCGGACGACGACGGGAGTGAGAACAGAAAATCCTAGGGGTTGGAATTGTGCTTGCTGATAGTTTTTTTTGTAATTTTTTTTATTTTATGAAATAAAAAGGTAAATAAAAATTTATATTAAAAAATTTCATGTCAGTTGCCACGTTACTGTTTGGATTTTCTGTTACTCTTAACGGTCAAAGAAGGTCAACACAAACGGAAAAATAGTTTAGGACATAAATGGAATACTGAATAGTTCGGGACACAAATGACACTTTCTTGATTGTTTGAGTTTCCAAGTGGTATTAGCCAAAAAAATCAATATACTGAGTTTCGATCGGAACGTTCTCTGGCGAAAGATCATACCATATGAGAATGTATAATTGTAAAATCTACTAAACGCGGAAGCACAACACAATGATTTACGTGGTTTTCCCATTCGATGTGAACGAGACTACTCCACGGAGAGCCCAAGCTCTCAGGTTCTTTTATTTCTCTTCGCATTATAGGCTGCGAATATGAGAGTTGGTTTGGCAAAGCAAACCTCAACTCCTAATGTACCCCGTCAACTAATCTCCATGGATAATTAGGTTACAAGACACATAAACAAAAATGTCCTCAAAGTAAATTGAATGTACAAGGAGGGACACGGTTCAACACTCCCCCTCAAGCTGTAGCATGCAGGCCACGAATGCCAAGCTTGGACAAAAGGTGATGAAACTGTCTGTGCCCAACGCCTTGGTAAAAATGTCCGCTAGCTGGGACGAACTGCATATCTTCAATAACGCTATCTCCTTTGAAACCACACGCTCACGTACGAAGTAACAATACATCTCGACGTGCTTCGTGCGTTCATGAAAAATAGGATTGACAGCAATGTGTAGGGCCGTCTGGTTGTCGCAATGCAGTGGTGTCGGTTGTTTCTATGGTACTCCAAGTTCAGCGAGAAGATTCCGTAACCAAAAAACCTCATTGACAGTACTCGCCATTGCCCAATATTTTTCCTTAGCAGAGGAACTCGAGACCACCTTCTGGTTCTTCGTCCTTCATGAAACGGGGCACCTCCCAGCTGGATATAGTATCTTGTGGTTGACCTTCTAGTCGTCTGGCATCCACCCCAATCTGCATCGCAGTATGCGGTGAGCTCAAGCGATCCATCAGCCGGGGAAAACAAACCTTGTCCGTGAGACTGCTTCGGGTATTGAAGGACCCTCATCGCCGCGTCAACATGACATGGACTAGGACGATTGACAAACTGAGATAAAATATTAACAACATATGATATATCAGGCCGAGTTACCATAAGATAGAGCATACGTCCCACCAATCGCCTGTACCTGCTGACATCATCTGCAATGTCTTCCGTCGACTTTGTGAGAGTATGATTCTGCTCCATGGGAAAGCTGCTCGGACGAGAACGAGATCTTGAAACTCCTGCATCCTTTAAGATGTCCAAAGTATAATTCCTTTGGCTTAAAACAGCTCCATCAGGTGACCTAGCCACTTCAATGCCAAGGAAATATTTCAAAACCCCCAAGTCCTTGATACTGAACTTTGCATCCAAGAAGCTTTTAACTTTGGCTATAAAAGTATGATCAGTGCCCATAAAGATCACATCATCTACATATATTAAGGCTGCAACAAATGTCTCCCCAGCCGATTTATAAGTAGCGAGTGATCTGCTTTGGAGGGGCGGAAACCAAGTTCAGACAACGCAAGAGTGAACTTCTGGTACCAATTACGAGAAGCCCGCCGCAGGCCACAAATTGACTTCTTGAGATGAGAAACCCGTATATCACCCGCTTTGCTGAACCCAAGAGGTAGCTTCATGTAGACCTCTTCTTCAATATCGTCATGCAGAAAAGTGTTGTTCACATCCAACTGGTGCAAAATCCAGCCTCGATTAACCGCAACAGCAATAAGAATACGAACTGTGACAATCTTGGCAACCGGAGCAAAGATGTCATGGAAGTCAATACCCTCAAGTTGAGTAAACCCTTTCGCAACTAAACGCGCTCTAAACGCTCAATAGACCCATCCGGGAAATACTTGATTTTAAACACCCATTTGGCATCAATTAGCCTTCTTGTGAGGTGGCAGTAATGTCAAGTCCCAGGTCTGCTTAGCAATGAGGGCCTAAACTTACTACATCATGGCCTCTCGCAAGCGAGCATCCTTCATAGCTTCCAAGAAGTTCCGAGGTTCTGCTATCTTGGTAATGACTGCAAGGAAAGCTTTGTGGTCTAGAGAAAAATGATGATAACTAACTTGGTTTGACATCGGATAGGGAACTGTGGATGCCTCAGGGACCTGACCAGATATCTCAACGTCATATATATCAACCAAATGACATGGTGGATGCTTCTCGCGCAGTCCCCGACGCAAGACAGGCGCATGTTGAGTAGCCTCGGAATTAGGAGTGATATCATCATGGGAGCTGTCTCCAAGCTCGTCATGCACGAAATCCTCATCAGCCGTGTCATGCTAAGCATGCGAATTCTGTCCACCGTGAGCATCTGTATCATCCATCAAAGGCCGAGTGAAGAGCTCAATCGGGTCATGGGCAAGACGGAGACGGCACTAGCCTGGGAAGGCGTCGGGCCTGAGCTGGCAAGCTGACGTTTGCGATAGGGGAAGTTGTCCGCGAAAAAACGAACATCACGAGATGTAACCACCTTTCGGGATTGGAATTCATAGACTCTATAGCCCTTCTGACTTACGGGATAACCCACAAAAATGTCGGGTCTTCCTCTTTCAACAAACTTATCGAGTCCTGGGCTGGTATCCTTCATGTAAACTAGACAACCAAAATTTCGCAGGTGTTGATATGGAGGGATGCGACCGAGTAAGACCTCAAAAGGTGTCCAATTACCCAGAAGCTTGGAAGGTAGACGATTACTGAGGTACATGGTTGTTAACACACAATTGCCCCAGAAATGCACAGGCAGTCCGGAATGAAAACGGAGGGCTCTAGTTGTTTCAAGAAGGTGACGATGTTTACGCTCTGCCATCCTATTTTGTTGTGGCGTGTTAATGCACGAAGTCTGAAGTAAAATACCATTATCCTCATAATACTTCAGTAGCCCCACAGACTGAAACTCCAAGCCATTATCAGTCTGAATCAGACACACCTGGCCTTTATACTGTGTCTGCACCATCTGACAGAAAAACTGGACGTATCGCTCTACATCTGACTTAAACTTCAACAAATAAATCCATATAGCGCGACTAAAATCATCCACTATCATTAGAAAATAACGAGATCCATCCAAAGCAGAAGTATGATAACCTCCCCAAATATCCATATGAACAAGCTCAAAACACTCAAGGGTCTTAATCGAGTGTGAAATGAAAGGCGCTCTAGTGAGATTAGCCCAAAGACAGGAATCACAATGTTGCATCTTGTGTTCGGAATCCGACAAAGACAAACAAGAATGTAAAACTCGAAACTTCTCGAAGGAGGGGTGCCCAAACCTCGCATGTCAGAGCTCCGACGTGACTTTATTGGATGCTCCGGCAAATCCGGTAGGAATCCCATCATCAACACGAGCTCCCAGCTCCCCGAATCTCCGAAGGTAGTACAACCTGTCACGAAGATGACCCAGTCCCATCATAGTCTTGGAGTGTGAGTCCTGAATCACGCAAAGATCAGCAAAAAAAGGTTAATGTCACAACATTGTTCTTTGTCAAGTGACTGACTGAAAACAAATTACACTTGAAAGCAGGCACAAGCAGGACGCGGTTAAGCGGCAGGGTGAGGACCCAATTGTGCGGATCCTATACCAGGACCGACACACTCGAGCCATCAGGAATGCGAACCGGCGAATGATAGTCCTTAGTACTCACCTTATCTAGCCAACTAGAGTCATGCACAATATGCTCTACATCCTGAATCGATGACCCATTCAAGAGGTACATGAGAATTACCAGCCATGTGTGCTGTAGATTATGAAACTGGAGGTGCGGGCAGCGTCAGTAGTTGTTTCAATTGATCAAACTGAGCTGCCGATAGACCTGGGATTGGACTCTCTTTAGCCTCCACGTTTGTTGCACGCGGTTGTGGCTTCCCATCAGTCTTCCTTGATGACTCTTTCCTTGATTAGTTGGGTACCCAATCAGTTTAAAACATGTCTCCTTCGTGTTGCCTTTCTTGTTGCAATGACTACAACGAAGAGGTTCCTCTTCAGTTTCTCGTTCGCGACAAGTTTGGAATGTTGCTGCTTCAATCGGCGGACGACAGCCACTTGTGATGTGTAGCTGTTGCTCATCAGCCACAACCAGCTGATAAGCCTCTGCCAAAGATGGTGTTGGCTTAACGCTTAGGATTTGCCAACGTACAACCAAAAAAGCATCGTCCAACCCTAGCAAGAAATCAAACAGGCGCTATGTTTCCTCCTTCTCCCTTGTCCGTCTCTCAACATCACATGTACAGGTACCACAAGTACAACGTGGGTTTATAGTGACCGAGTGAAGCTCATCCCAGTAGGTTATGAGCTTGGTATAGAAGGAAGACACAGAAAGCTTTTCCTATCGCAATGAGCCGATCGTTCTATGAAGTTCATAAGCTCTTCCCGCTGAACCCTTTCCAAACCGTTGCTGGAGATCCATCCATATGTCACGCACTGTTTTGGCTGGCCGGACACTATTTCTTACTTACTTGCTCATGGTTGTCTTCAGTCATCCCTTCACCGTAGCGTCACAACGTCCCCAAGCATCATCCCTGACTCCTGGACCCGCTTTGGAATGAGGAAAACTACCATCAACGAACACCAACTTGTTCTTGATAATTAGGGTTTCCGTTGTATTGTTAACCCATTCGTTGTAATTAGAATCATTCATCGCTCCCAAATAATTGGCATGGATTTCCTGGCGGGTGGAGATAGGGTGGCGAGGTTAGTGCAATGGTATCCACGTCGGTGACGACGGGCTTGCAACCCGAACCTCCATCTTCCCCATTAGGTCATAGTTGCGAGAACAGGTTTAGATCACAACATGCTTTGATACCATGTAAAAATCTACTAAACGCGGAAGCACAACATAATGATTCACATGGTTTCCCCGTTCGATGTGAACGAGACTACTCCATGGAGAGTCGAAGCTCTCAGGTTCTTTTATTTCTCATTGCAGTATACATGCTGCACATATGAGAGTTGGTTTGGCAAAGCAAACCTCAACTCCTAATATACCCCGTCAACTAATCTCCATGGGTAATTAGGTTACAAGACAAATAACCAAAAAGGTCCTCAAAGTAAATAGAATGTACAAGGAGGGACACGGTTCAACAATAATAGTTGAATACATTAGTATCTTTAGCAGAGTTATCTATAACGTTCGTTTAAAGGAGTTGTTTACCTCATTATTCCCTTGTTAAAGTCAAATTAGGCAAGTAAGTATATCGAGAGAGGATATAGTGCCAACCTCATTGAGGTAGAATCAAGGATAGTTTGCATTAGGGATGGCAATTTCGACCTGACCCGTTTTACCTGACCTGTTTGACCTGTTTTGGGGCGGGTCCGACCCGCCCTGTAGGCGGGGCGGGGCGGGTATGGGTAGTCTCATCGACCCGACCTGCCCTGACCCGTCCCATTCTTGACCCGTTCTGGTCTAAATTACATGTAATCTTAGTCAAATTACTTAGAATTTTCCTTTTATTGCATCATATCTTAGCTATAATAAAGTTGTAAATTAGTAAAAACCTCAATTTCTCCAATAATTTAACTACAATTGTCATAATATTGTTTGTTTTCTTAGTCTTATAATAAAAATAACGTATATTTCTAATGTTTTCATATAAATTGCATACCCATTGGGTCGGCCTGCCCCGACCCGCGACCCGTGATCAATTACCCGACCTGGACCCGACCTCCCACGGGGCGGGTCTGGGTACCAAGAAACCCGCCCCGGACCTGCCCCATTGCCATTCCTAGTTTGCATATTCTTTGGATTTGGTTAAATTACACGTTTAGCACTCAAATTATATAAATCTTTCACATTTGCCATTCGAATTACTTTTTTTTCTTATTCGCCACTAACTTTACGAATGGTTTCACCGTTAGTCATTGGCCGTCCAATTCCGTTAAAATCATCCTACGTGGCAGTCAACTAAACCCTTTGACCGTTAGTTTGATGATGTGGCAATTACAAAATAATATAAAAATATATATTAATTTTAAAATTAAAAAATATTTCACCTTTCTTCCACTTCTTCCTCCGAGCAACACTTATCCTTGAATCCAATAGAACTCTTTATGAATAATGAATTCATATCCGTTGTGGAACGGCGACGGCCGTAGCAGCGCCGGAATCCTTCGCCAGAAAAGTCCCTCCGCCCTGCTGGACGAGGGAGGAGACCGTCGAGCTGATCAAGGCCAACCGCGAGAAGTGGTTCGCCGTCAACCGCGGGAACCTCCGGGCTGCCGACTGGGACGCCGTCACCGCCGGCAGGCCGACTCCCCGACCCCTTCCGACCCTCCCAAATCCGTCGTCCAGTGATCGAGAAGATATGGAAGCGGTACTGCACCGAGAAGCAGCAGTGTGTTAATTTCCTCCCAGCAACACTTATCCGCTGCGGAACGGTGGCGGCGGTACTGCTGGAAATGAAGAGACCGGACTCATGAATGCAAGGCATTCCTGTACTGCGTCGTATTGCATCTCTTGTGGTTCTACTGCATGGGTACAATCCACCTACAATCCTTTTGACTTTAATGATTCCACTTGCAATTACATTCTGATCGGCAGCAAAAACCTTTAATTGAGCTACTTTGACTCCAAATCAAATTATTTCTACTCACCTCACAGTTTCGACTCCTCAAGTTCGGCAGGTGAGGAAATCACCGGGCAACGAGCAAAGCTCACGAGAAGGGAATGCGTCCACAAACAAGTCGGAGATGTTGACGGCGACAGCAGCAGCAGCAACAAGAATTGGGGGAAGGAATTGGTAGCAGATTGAAGTGTGGCCTACACAGAAGTCCGGTCTCTTCATCTCCAGTAGCACCACGCCACCGCTTCACACTATTTTTCTGCCTTAGATCTGGATATGAACTGAAGCTCAATGAGGAGTTCGATTGAATTCAAGGATAAGTGTTTTTTTTTAGCAAAAAGGACAAGTGTTTCTGGGAGGAAGAAGTGGACTGAAGATAGCAATAATTTTTAATTTTAAAATTAATATATATTTTTATATTATTTAATAATTGCCACGTCATCAAAAAGACGGTCAAAGGGTTTAGTTGACTGCCACGTAGGATGATTTTAACGGAATTGGACGGCCAATGACTAACGGTGAAACGATTCGTAAAGTTAGTAGTGAATAAGAAAGAAAAGTAATTTGGGTGGCAAACGTGAAAGATTTATATAATTTGAGTGACTAAACATGTAATTTGGCCCTTTGGATTTTGTAAATCCCAACATCCATTAATTTACATACGGGAAGGTAAATCACATTTGTACTAATTGCATTTGCGAAATCAACTTCTTAAAAACTAAAATTTTATTTTTGTATCTTTCTACTTCTGCTTTCGCGCCTTCCTCCGATCAACTTCATTTTGTACTTCCTCGGCCTTTGACATCTACATTTTCTCTGGTTGCCTAACAAAACCACTGACAATACATGAAAATCAATACCAATCCAAAAACCACTTGTAGTTACTACTTACAACACCCAATATCATTACACAAAAACCTATATTACTACCAATAGCAAAGTTAGGTCATTAGTAGAACCAAGAACATCATTTGATTTGCTCTAAAAAACAGTATCCATACAACCCCTCTTTACTACTATAAATAATAATAAATAATAATAATAATAATAATAATAATAATAATAATAATGGAGGTATTTTAAATTCAACCACATTGTAGGCCAACAGACTGTCACTACCCACATCTCCAACAAATTCAGTAATCGGAGATAAGGAAGATTTACCATTCATCAATGCATATTCGATCTTATCACGAAATTCCTTCATATATCGTCTCCTTCATCGAGTTGTTTTGCTAGCTCCATCAAGCTCTTGGTTCCTCTCTTGACTTCTTCAGTCGTTACAATCTTTCCGCTTTCGCTTCGATAATTGATCTTGATATCTTCAATAAATTCAGCGATTGAAGACGATGAAGATCCACCATCCATCAGCGCACCCCTGACCTTGTCACAAAATTCTTTCATCTTCTCCTTCATCGGGTTGTTTTGCTCCATCAAGCTCCTGATTCCTCTCTCTATTTCTTCGGCCGATACGATCTCTCCACTCTCAGTTCGGTAATCCATCTTGATCTCTGCGGCGATCTCCAGCTCCTTTACCAGCAAGAAAGCGTTGAATTGTTGTTCCGCGTACATTGGCCATGTGGCCATTGGCACCCCAAACCACATGCTCTCCAGGGTCGAATTCCACCCACAGTGTGACACGAACCCTCCGACGGACCTGTGAGCCAGCACGGCCGCCTGTGGAGCCCATCCTATCACCCTTCCGACCTCCGTCGTTCGATCAGCAAACCCTTCTGGCAGAACCTCCCTAACATCCCCGTAATCAGTTGTTGTCGGGGTAAGCGCCGGTCCTCCTTCGAGTCGACGCAGGGACCACAGAAACCTATGGCCACTGCCCTCCAGAGCGCAAGCAATCTCTTTCACCTGCTCCGCACAGAACCCTCCCATGCTCCCGAAGCAGAGGAACGCCACCGATGACTCCGGTTGCTGGTCCAGCCATCGCATCACCTCATCCTCCTCTGATCCGCTCGACTCGGATGACGATTCGGGCTTCAGGTTCAAAATGGGTCCCACCGGATACACCTTCGGGTTCTCCGTCTTGGAGAGAGACTCGAGCGCATATGACTCCAATTCCTTCGCCGTATTGACCAAAATACCCTTCGTTTTCCTGAAATCCCTTGCAATCCTGTACGACGCCACCGCCCATTCCTCGTACAGAAAACCTGAAGGCAAGACCTTCCCCGGAAGCCGGTTGGCCAAACCCGGGAAAACCAACTCAACTCCTGTTGACTCGGCGGCGACGAATCCTTCCTCGTCGTGCAACTCCTGGATATGGAACATGAAGCCGAGAAAAGCGGCGCCGGAGGGGAAGAAAAGGTACGGGGGAACGCCGAACTCTTCCGCCACGTCCAGCATCGAGGTGCAGAACATGTCCAGGACGAACCCAGAGAGTCGAGCCGCCGGGGTGAACTCCAGCAGGGCATCTCTGACACGTGTCTTTTGAGATGCGATGACGGAGAGAGCATTGGCGGCTGGAAGGGAAGGGTCGTCCTCGCCGGAGAGGCGGAGGAGGTTGACGCGCGGGGTGGCTGCGGCGGCGAGTGAGTCGGCGTAGCGGGTGACGGCGGCGGTGGCGGTGGAGGGGGAGGTGATGATGACAAGGGAGATGACGAGGGTGGAGTGGCGGTGGACGAGTAGCTTGGCGAGTTCCACCATGGAGACGAGGTGGCCGGCGGATGGGAATGGGATGAACACCAAATGCTGCTGCTGCTGCTGCTGATGTTCTTCTTGCACTATTGCCATTGCTTGATGATCGATTGACCCCATATTTTCCCTTCTGGCCGGTGGCGATGTAATTCGTTTGAGGGGCTGCGGGGGTTATTTATACTAAGCGGAGTTGGGATGTCCGCCTGCCGGCCGGCCGGCCGCTGGCGGTGGAAGGAAGCGGATTGTCGCATGGCCGGTGTTGATCCTTTCTGGACTATTGGCGCAGTGACTAAAGACGGTCACATTTGTCCTTTTTTTTCTTGGTGAAACTGAGAGTCACATTTGTCCTTCTGAATGACCAAAGGTATCTTATTTCACTTAGCATCGACCGATGTGGTGCCAAAGGAAACAAGTTTAGGTGGTTTCTTGTCTTTTGAATTTGTCCTTTATTTTTATCTTTTACAATTATCTTGGTGAGGTTTGTTTTTTGTTAGTTTGCCATATGGGAAATTGGGAATATATAAATGGTCAGTGTTGTTGATTTTACTTCGAGTTTGCTCACTTGAATTACTAGTAAAATTCACGTTAGCCACTAAAATTAGGGTAAATACAATTTAATAGCCAAATCTTTCATTTTAAACAAAATAATAACCAAATCTTTCGAAAAACAAAATAATAACCAAACCGTTAACTTTCCATCCTGTTGACCGTTAGTTGACTATGACGTGGCAATTTAATTGCTGAGTTGGAATATTATTCATGATGTGGCAAAGAAATAATTATTTTAAAAATAAATTAAAAAAGAAAAACCACCAAAATCACTTCACCCTAATTAAACCCCCAAGATCTTGATAAGAAAAAACCCTAAGATGCTCTACCGCCATCCCTGCCTCCCCAGCAAATCAGCGATCATGTTCTCTTCAAGTCATCCCTCCCAACCCCAAAAATGCTCAGCCTCCACCATCCCTCCCCTGTCCCGTTCTCTTTCACTCGAATCCCTACCTGTGTCGTTCACCCATTCGCATATTTCTCAATCATACCCGTGAAATTTCCCCCAAATTGATTTTCATGAACCCTAATTTATCCTCCCCTCTGTGCACCGCCTCTTGGAACCATCGACAGAAACTGGCGCCAACCACGGTTGACGAACACACCCAGACTTGGTCATTCACCTCCCACCCACAGCTGCAGCTTCCCACCCACCGAAGCTCCAGGTCAACAACGTCGTATCCGTTCACGCCCAGGTCGCCGTTGACCAGTCCTCCTGGTTTGGCTACTCTTCAGTCCTCCTCGACGAAGTCCCCAGCTGATAGATCGTTGACAGTCTGCCTGCCTTTCTTCTCATTTCTTTTTTCTCCGTCTCCTTGTCATTGGACCACATAAAGATCTAATCCTTGACCGGACAGTTTCGGGATTCTGGGTACGGCGATGATAGGAAGTTTAGGGATTGACGAGAGGGATGATGAGGATGAATGAAATTTGCAACAGTAATACCGTGCTCGTTGTGAAGAAGCGGTTGTGGGAGGGATTTTTTTACACAATGGTAGCAATTGATTTGGAGAGGGAATGGATGTAAGGGGTGTGGGTTTCTTGCTATTGAATGGACGATGGTGAATGGCGGACTTCGATGGAGGAGAACGGAAAGGATAAGGCCATAAGGGTTAATAAAAACTGGGTAATTAATTCTTTTCATTTTTTTATTTTGGTAAAAATAATAAATACTTATGCATCTTTCTAAATGGTAGATTATATTCCGACCAAAAAAAATGGTAGATTATAATATCTTTAGATATGGATTTCTAGTACTATAGTGGATCTTTTTGAGTTCACCTCATTGCAGAGTAACCTTATATTAATTAAGTTACATGAAGAACGAGCAATCAACCTCATCACGTTATCAGTTAAGGTCATTTGCTCTTGTTAAACTATACATTTTATTAGTGATGCCTATTAGATGATGACTCACTCATTATGTCTTGTGCTTTTCTTATGAGGAAATTATCAACTGATCATTGGAGATGCTTCAGAGAGGAAGACTCCATTATGAAGGGAGTTTCTCTTTCTCTTTTCTCTCACCTTGTGTCAGTTTCGTGTCTTTTTTGCTTTTCGGAGCGTTCACAGAGCTGGCCAACTCGTGGCATAACAGGCTCTTTCATCGGGAGTCTGGTTGTTTACGGACTACCGTTCATTATTGTTGTTTTGTTTTATTGTTGTTGTCCGGCCATGCCCTGGGGGCTTATCTTGGATAAAAAATAAAAATAAAATAAAAGGTTGTCAAATTGCTTCATTTGTGTTCTTCATGTGGTGAGCACTTCTACTATGCTATATAGTATTGGTGCTTTAATGTACAACTTAAAGTTGTACCATAACATTAAATGTATAAGTTTAGGTTGTACCATAAAGCAATTTGTACCCTTATGTTATGGTACAACTTTACAACTTGAAGTTGTACCATCACATAAAGGTATAAGTTCAAGTTGTACCATAAAAGAATTTGTACAAAAAGTATAGGTACAATCTGAAGTTGTACCATACGTAAATGTACAATTTTGAGTTGTACCATCAAGACAAAAACCTATAGCACCAATACTATATAGCATTGTAAAATTTCTCTCATGTGGTATCAGAGCACTTACAAGTTGTAACCAGTATTGTTAAATCGAGATTTGAGTGTAAGAGTGTTGAGTGTGAAAGAGAGCGATAGCGTGCTAGATCTGGGTCTGGGAAACGCGAGAGAATTTGGTGAGGACATTATTTACCTAGTGAGTGAAACCAACGTTGTTTGGCTGTTTTGTGTGTTCTACAATCATGAGTGATGTTGTTGGATTTGCTCAAGTAGGTCTATCTAAAGTTGATGGAAACTATGACCACTGGAGCCTGTTGATAGAGAATCTCCTTCGTTCCAAGGAGTATTGGAGTGTAGTCAGTGAAGGCTACCGGGAACCAGCTACTGGCAGAGGCGGATCCAGGATTGGGTAGAGCACTGGGCCACATTGGAAAAAGGCAGAGAAGGCTGGGCTGTAACACAGCGAACACTGAAACGAACACCAAAAATCAAAAATTTACAAGTGCTATACTAGATCCGCCGCTGGCTACTGGGTTGGAGTTGTCTGCTGCTGAGAGTAAGAGTCTTGATGATCTTAAACTCAAAGACCTGAAGGCCAAGAATTACTTGTACAATTCCATTGACAAGACCATTCCCAAGACAATCATCACTAAAGCTACAGCCAAACAACTATGGGATGCTATGAAGACAAAATTTCAGGGAAGTGCTCATGTCCAGAAGGCTCAGTTGCAGGCTCAAACCTTTGAGTTTCTTGAAATGAAGGAAGGTAAGACTGTTAATGCATATTTTAGCAAAGTTATGGTGGTAGCTAATGATATGAGAAATTGTGGGGAAGACATGTCTGATGTCAAGATAGTTGAAAAGATACTTAAAACACTGATAGAACGATTCAATTATTTTGTGTGTTTGATTGAGGTGTCCAAAGATATTGAGACTCTTTCTGTGGATGCTCTGCAAAGCTCTCTGCTTGTGCATGAGCAGAAATTTCATCAGAAGTCTATGGTTGAGGAGGATTAGGCATTGAGGGTCTCTAGTAATTATGGAGGTAGAGGAACAAGCAGGGGTGGCTATCAAGGAAGGGGAAGAGGCAGAGGAGGTAGAGGCTGGAATAGGGAGCATGTTGAATGTTTTAAGTGTCACAAGTTGGGGCACTTTTGAAGTGAATGTCCTGAATGGTACACAAATCAACAGGCTCGCTGCTCTAGTGCTCACAATGACATGACAAATATGATGTTCTATTAATGGCTTTCCTTGAGGGTGCTCACTTGGAGAAAATTGAGAACTGGTTGTTTCTGGACTCGGGTTGCAGTAACCACATGAGTGGTAACAAAGGGTATTGATACCAGTTATACAGGCAAAGTGAGACTGGGAAATAATAGCAGATTGAATGTGGTTGGTAAAGGGACAGTGAAGCTGCAGTTGGGAAAGCAAAACCTAGTGATTCAAGATGTGTTCTTTGCATAGTTAGTAAAATACGGTACGGGAAAGTTACGGATATAATACGTACGAGTATTTTACTTCATCTCTAAGCTAATGTTACGTTTAATAGTACGTTAATAGTCATAAATATATAAAATAAATTATTTTTTAAAATAAATAAATAAATAAATAAATAATAAAGTTAACAATTTAATTCATTAAATACGGATATAAAACGTGTTATACGGATTTTATACGTGTTTAGTATGGGAGCCACCAAATGAACGGACAAAAATGAAACGGATTGACAAAAATACGGATACGGAAGTTTTAAACGGATAAAGTACGTACGGGTACATATACGTGTATTAAACGGAGTATTTACTAACTATGGTTCTTTGTACCTGGTTTGAAGACCAACCTGCTGAGCATGAGACATCTGCTGGAAAGGGGTCTCGGATTCCTTATCAAGAAGAATGTGTGTAAAATCTTCCATGAAGAGAGAGGACTATTGCTGGAGATGTAACACCCAACTGCTTTTCTCCATTTAAAACCCATAAAAATGTATGCACATCGTCAACTATTTACCAAAATCCTCAAACTCTTGGGGTTTTTTTTCCTGGGAAAAACCCATTTTCAAATTTCCCGTAGAAAACATTGTGGAGAGTTCAGCCTTCCGCCCACCTCATTGATGTCAAACTCTAACTTGCTTCGTCCCATGGCCTTCACCCATTTTAGCTATTCATCTGGGAAAAATATTGACGGGGGTGAGACGTCACTCAATGAGCAAATAATAACATAATATAAATATTAATACGAAAATGATATCAAGCTATGTTGTGACTCGGAGTGTCTTCTGTCCATTGTACTCGATGTATATCTAATCACTTAATAACTTTACATAAGTCTCACCTATGTAGATTCATACGAGATTTCTTCCCTCGTTCACTTGACCTATCACATATACGTTATGGGTCATTCTTATATGTAATATATCCTTCGTTTAAGATTTCTCCTTTACTTTACCCTACCTGGTGTTGCATATGGTTTGTATTTATTCTTATATCCCATACGAAATTTTCCTTCACATTTTACACTTCTATCAACACGTACAACATCAAGGGATGTACTGTATACTCATAACATTATACACGTCGATATCTCATGGCACTACCATAATGAAATTAGTATATCATTACTACTTATGTCACAGTTTCCTGATCAATCGTTGTACTACTCATCATAGGAGATCATCATAAAATGTACCTCATATCACTTGATATGACATATAAAACACATCAACCTTCACATACCACATGTAAGGGTTCACATTCTATACCTCAAATATGGCAAATACTAAGATTTCCATCTCAATCATATATCACACAAAGATGGCAAATATCAAGCTTGTTATTCACATACTCATGTTGCACCCAAAATCAACAATGAATCAGCATCCAATCACACACATACATATAGTTAGCTGGATTCAGTAGCTTTTATTCTTTAATTTGCCAAGTCATGCACTCTCCGGGATCTCGTGAACTCGTAATCTCGTAGGCACGAAGTGCCAGATCTCATATACTCGTGAACTCGTGGTACAAAATGCCATATCTCATGAACTCGTAAACTCGTGGGGAACAAAGTGCCATATCTTGTAAACTCTTAAGTTCATAGGGCACAGGGTGCCATATCTCATAAACTAGTAGCCAGGCCTGGCATTACTCCTTAAAAGGAGTTCTCGTGCTCTTTTATCTCTTAGGCTTGAAGCCTCTTTTCACTTATAATGAGTGCATGATAGGGCGCCATTACGTTTGCTTTAGGTGACCATACAATTCTTATAGTTAGTCACAACTAAACATAATACTTGTGTGACCCAAGGGCCATTTCATATCACATACACTTGCATGACTCATAGGCCCTTTTATCTCATCTCGTATAATTGACAAAAGGCAACTTTTCTTGCCATTTTTTTCACTTGACCGCCTCAAATGACATTTCACATATCATATACTCATCACATAATATCATTTAGCACACACATAACAACATGTATTATGACCTTCTCGTCATACCATCATATGATCATTTCATCATATCGTCGCATTATCATACAATTACCACTATATGGTAACATCATCCAATTATAGGATCATTCAATCATTTCATCATCATTCAATCATGTAACCATGCCACATAGCAACCTTCAATCACTATTGATTTAAATCTTACCAAGCTATCATATACCTCGTACACGGATCGCTTCATGACCGAATACCATAATCATATTAAGATAAACATTAGGTTAGAATTTACTCACTGTACGATTGTTATTCAGCTATGCCCTTTCATTGAGAAGATTCCCAGCTTGTTCTTTTCCTTCGAACAAAGTCATGCATATTCATTTAGTATACTAGCAATATGCCCATAGTTTAAAACCATGCATTTAATCCAGGTTACCGATTCAAATTAAGGAGCCAAAACGTTGTAACTATATAAATTTTAGTTTTGCCCACATCATGCGAGCCATATTGCTAATCATGAATTCTAGGCCACTTTACTACCCCACACCTTCCATTTATTGCACATAAATACATTTATAATTGATAATTAACCACCCAATACCGGGAAAGCACTCAAACCCCACTTAAATTTATAATACTTTAACTTCCCCATTAGTTATCCTAAAACCACTATTAATCCTATTATACACACAACCCACGTTGATTTACTCTACAAAGATCCCATAGGTTCAATTTCCATTCCCATTTACCATTTCAGGACGTTCCCCAACCAGCACATATACACATGCATATCTAAATAAAGTGATAAACTAATGCTTAATAAATACAACTATCTTAACCATTACCTATCAATACCTAATCAAAGCCTAATAACCAACCAGAACTCTCTACAACGAAGGCAACCCTATTGATCACCAGCATGAGGAACAAATTCCTTCCTTCCATTAAATCAAATTACCAAAAGAAGCATCAAAGGAGGATACCTCTATTAACCCAATTCGCTTCACCCTTGACTTGCTTCCAATTTCCTTCTCTTTTCCCTCTCCCTCTCTCGCTCAAGATGCAGAAGGTTTCTTCCCAAAAGAAAGATAAAGGCAAGAATGGTCTCTTCCTTCTGTAACTACTCACTCTCCACATCTTTACCACTTCCCCTACACTTGTGATAAGATGAAACACGTGTGGGCACTCTAGATGGGGTTGGGATATAGGTGTTTCTCATGCATGAAGTGGAAATCAAGGAGGTGGCTTCCCTCTGACTTGGGTTCAGAGAAATAATAAATGGGGTATGAGATGGGAACAAGAGCTTGTATCCCTCTACTTCAAAAGATGGAAGACCAATAATGGTTCTTCATGATCAACTCACATACCTGAGGGTTACTTCACTCTTGATTTCCAATAGTGTGAGAAAGTAGAAGTGGAGTCGGCAATAATAAGAACAAATAGGAGACTATCCACAAAATTGAACCAAATACAATCTCTTCCTGTTTGGCTGGCGTTTTCTTGTTTAAAACTAAAAGTTAATTAATTTGAGAGTCCCTACTTTATAAATTCTCGCACACGAGACAGACATATAGACCAGGCTAACAAAAAAATTGTGAGGGTGTTACAGGAGACTACTATGAAAACTAACATAATGTTTGTTTTGCAAGTTGACACACAAAAACCAGCAGGCAATGCTTCATTACACTACTCCAAACTACAAATGACAAGGAGACCTCACTCAGCCTTTGGCATAGGAGGTTTGGTCATTACACACTCCAGATGAGCAAAGTAAGAAACTAGATGACAAGAGCTCTAAATGTCATTTCCAAGGGTTGTCTGCTGATTCAAAGGCCTACAAACTCTACAATACTGCAACCAAGAAAATAGTAGTAAGTAGTGATGTAGTCTTTAATGAGAACGAAGGCTGGAACTGGGAATCAGACATTCAACCTATTCTGCTAGGATATTCTGGGATGGCAGTGATGATGCTTGTGATGACTCTAATGATGAAGATGGTCTAGTTGTAGCAGATGAACCAGCTGGTTCTGACACTACTAAAGAGGCCTCCACGTCACATGTCTGTATATGACTACAGTCAAATGGACTCTTCATATTTAGATTGGCTAGTTATGGTGCCACTACTGAGGATCCTCAAACATATGAGGAAGCTGCTGGTAATGAAATATGAGGTGGAGCAATGAAAGTGGAGATGAAGGCCATCGAGAAGAATGATATATGGGAACTAACTACTCTTCCTCCAGGTATTATTCCAATTGACTTAAAATAGGTTTATAAGAAAAATTAAGTTGAATGAGCTTGGAGACTTGGACAAGCATAAGGCAAGACTGGTTGTCAAGGGCTATGCTCAAAGACATGAGATAGATTACAGTGAGGTATTTTCCCTAGTGGCAAGATGGGATACCATCAGAGATTTACGTGCTTTAGATGCTTATCATAATCTGACTATCTGATAGTTAGATGTGAAATCAACTTTTCTGCATGGATTTGACAAAGGAAGTGTATGTAGAGCAACCACAAGGCTTTGGTTTCTAGGAGGAAGATAGAGTCTAAAGGTTGAAGAAGGCTCTCTCTAGATTAAAGCAGGCACTCAGGGCTTGGAATAGTAGGATATGATCCTATTTTCTTCGATCTGGTTTCGACAGGGGCACCTATGAACACTCTTTGTTCGTAAAGAGAGCTGGAAATGGGATTCGGACGACGACGAGAGTGAGAACAGAAAATCCTAGGGATTGGAATTGTGCTTGCTGATAGTTTTTTTTTTGTAATTTTTTTATTTTATTAAACAAAAAGGTAAATAAAAATTTATATTAAAAAATTTCATGTCAGTTGCCACGTTGCTGTTTGGATTTTCTGTTACTCTAACGGTCAAAGAAGGTCAACACTAACGGAAAAATAGTTTAGGACATAAATGGAATACTGAATAGTTCGGGACACAAATGACACTTTCTTGATAGTTTGAGTTTCCAAGTGGTATTAGCCAAAAAAATCAATATACTGAGTTTCGATCGGAACGTTCTCTGGCGAAAGATCATACCATATGAGAATGTATAATTGTAAACTCTACTAAACGCGGAAGCACAACACAATGATTTACGTGGTTTTCCCATTCGATGTGAACGAGACTACTCCACGAAGAGCCAAAGCTCTCAGGTTCTTTTATTTCTCTTCGCAGTATAGGCTGCGAATATGAGAGTTGGTTTGGCAAAGCAAACCTCAACTCCTAATGTACCCCGTCAACTAATCTCCATGGATAATTAGGTTACAAGACAAATAAACAAAAATGTCCTCAAAGTAAATAGAATGTACAAGGAGGGACACGGTTCAACACTCCCCCTCAAGTTGTAGCATGCAGGTCACGAATGTCAAGCTTGGACAAAAGGTGATGAAACTGTCCGTGCCCAATGCCTTGGTAAAAATGTTTGCTAGCTGGGACGAACTGCATATCTTCAACAACGCTATCTCCTTTGAAACCACACGCTCACGTACGAAGTAACAATACATCTCGACGTGCTTCGTGCGTTCATGGAAAATAGGATTGACAGCAATGTGTAGGGCCGTCTGGTTGTCGCAATGCAGTGGTGTCGGTTGTTTTTGTGGTACTCCAAGTTCAGCGAGAAGATTCTGTAACCAAAAAACCTCACTGACAGTACTCGCCATTGCCCAATATTTTGCCTTAGCAGAGGACCTCGAGACCACCTTCTGCTTCTTCGTCCTCCATGAAACGAGGCACCTCCCAGCTGGATATAGTATCTTGTGGTTGACCTTCTAGTCGTCTGGCATCCACTCCAATCTGCATCGCAGTATGCGGTGAGCTCAAGCGATCCATCAGCCGGGAAAAACAAACCTTGTCCGTGAGACTGCTTCGGGTATTGAAGGACCCTCATCGCCGCGTCAACATGACCTGGACTAGGACAATTGACAAACTGAGATAAAATATTAACAACATATGATATATCAGGCCGAGTTACCATAAGATAGAGCAGACATCCCACCAATCGCCTGTAGCTGCTGACATCATCTGCAATGTCTTCCGTCGACTTTGTGAGAGTATGATTCTGCTCCACGGGAAAGCTGCTCGGACGAGAACGAGATCTTGAAACTCCTGCATCCTTTAAGATAGCTCCATCGGGTGACCTGGCCACTTCAATGCCAAGGAAATATTTCAAAACCCCCAAGTCCTTGATACTGAACTTTGCATCCAAGAAGCTTTTAACTTTGGCTATAAAAGTCTGATCAGTGCCCATCAAGATCACATCGTCTACATATATTAAGGCTACAACAAATGTCTCCCCTGCCGATTTATAAGTAGCGAGTGATCTGCTTTGGAGGGGCGGAAACCCGGTTCGGACAACGCAAGAGTGAACTTCTGGTACCAATTACGAGAAGCCCGCCGCAGGCCATAAATTGACTTCTTGAGATGACAAACCCGCGTGTCACCCGCTTTGCTGAACCCAAGAGGTAGCTTCATGTAGACCTCTTCTTCAATATCGTCATGCAGAAAAGTTTTGTTCACATCCAACTGGTGCAAAAGCCAGCCACAATTAACCGCAACAGCAATAAGAACACGAACTGTGACAATCTTGGCAACCGGAGCAAAGATGTCATGGAAGTCGATACCCTCAAGTTGAGTAAACCCTTTCACAACTAAACGCGCTCTAAACGCTCAATAGACCCATCCGAGAAATACTTGATTTTAAACACCCATTTGGCATCAATTAGCCTTCTTGTGAGGTGGCAGTAAGGTCAAGTCCCAGGTCTGCTTAGCAATGAGGGCCTAAACTTACTTCGTCATGGCCTCTCACAAGCGAGCATCCTTCATAGCTTCCAAGAAGTTCCGAGGTTCTGCTATCTTGGTAATGACTGCAAGGAAAGCTTTGTGGTCAAGAGAAAAATGATGATAACTAACTTGGTTTGACATCGGATAGGGAACTGTGGATGCCTCAGGGACCTGACCGGATATCTCAACGTCATATATATCAACCAAATGACATGGTGGATGCTTCTCGCGCAGTCCTTGACGCAAGATAGGTGCATGTTGAGTAGCCTCAGAATTAGGAGTGATATCATCATGGGAGCTGTCTCCAAGCTCGTCATGCACGAAATTCTCATCAGCTGTGTCATGCTAAGCATGCGAATTCTGTCCACCGTGAGCATCTGTATCATCCATCAGAGGCCGAGTGAAGAGCTCAATCGGGTCATGGGCAAGAGCAAGGTTGTCGGAGACGGCACTAGCCGGGGAAGGCGTCGGGTCGAGCTGGCAAGCTGACGTTTGCGATAGGGGAAGTTGTCCGCGAAAAAATGAACATCACGAGATGTAACCACCTTCCGGGATTGGAATTCATAGACTGTATAGCCCTTCTGACTTGCGGGATAACCCACAAAAATGTCGGGTCTTCCTCTTTCAACAAACTTATCGAGTCCTGGGCTGGTATCCTTCATGTAAACTAGACAACCAAAATTTCGCAGGTGTTGATATGGAGGGATGCGACCGAGTAAGACCTCAAAAGGTGTCCAATTACCCAGAAGCTTGGAAGGTAGACGATTACTGAGGTACATGGTTGTTAACACACAATTGCCCCAGAAATGCACAGGCAGTCCGGAATGAAAACGGAGGGCTCTAGTTGTTTCAAGAAGGTGACGATGTTTACGCTCTGCCGTCCTATTTTGCTGTGGCGTGTTAATGCACGAAGTCTGAAGTAAAATACCATTATCCTCATAATACTTCAGTAGCCCCGCAGACTGAAACTCCAAGCCATTATCAGTCTGAATCAGACGCACCTGGTGGATGGTGGATGGTGGAGCCCATCCTATCACCCTTCCGACCTCCGTCGTTCGATCAACAAACCCTTCTGGCAGAACCTCCCTAACATCCCCGTAATCAGTTGTTTTCGGGGTAAGCGCCGGTCCTCCTTCGAGTCGACGCAGGGACCACAGAAACCTATGGCCACTGCCCTCCAGAGCGCAAGCAATCTCTTTCACCTGCTCCGCACAGAACCCTCCCATGCTCCCGAAGCAGAGGAACGCCACCGATGACTCTGATTGCTGGTCCAGCCATCGCACCACCTCATCCTCCTCTGATCCGCTCGACTCTGATGACGATTCGGGCTTCAGGTTCAAAATGGGTCCCACCGGATACACCTTCGGGTTCTCGGTCCGGGAGAGGGAGTCGACCGCATATGACTCCAACTCCTTCACCGTATTGACCAAAATGCCCTTGCTTTTCCTGAAATCTCTTGCCATTCTATACGATGCAGCCGCCAATTCCTCGTGCAGAAGACCTGAAGGCAAGACCTTCCCCGGAAGCGGGCGGACCAAACCCGGGAAAACCAACTCAGCCTCGGTGGACTCCGCGGCCGCGGCGGCGTCGAATCCTTCCTCGTCGTGCAACGTCTGGATATGGAACATGAAGCCGAGAAAAGCGGCGCCGGAGGGGAAGAAAAGGTACGAGGGAACGCCGAACTCTTCCGCCACGTCCAGCATCGAGGTGCAGAACATGTCGAGGACGAACCCAGTGAGTCGAGCCGCCGGGGTGAACTCCAGCAGGGCTTCTCTGACACGTGTCTTTTGTGATGCGATCACTGAGAGAGCATTGGCGGCTGGAAGGGAAGGGTCGTCCTCGCCGGTGAGGCGGAGGAGGTTGACGCGCGGGGTGGCAGCGGCGGCGAGTGAGTCGGCGTAGCGGGTGACGGCGGCGGTGGCGGTGGAGGGGGAGGTGATGATGACGAGGGAGATGACGAGGGTGGAGTGGCGGTGGACGAGTAGCTTGGCGAGTTCCACCATGGAGACGAGGTGGCCGGCGGATGGGAATGGGATGAACACCAAATGCTGTAGCTCTTCTTCTTGCACTATTGCCATTGATTGATGATCGATTGACCCCATATTTCCCCTTCTTGCCGGTGGCGATGTAATTCGTTTGAGGCGCTGCGGGGGTTATTTAAACTAACCGGAGTTGGGATGTCCGCCTGCCGGCCGGCCGGCCGCTGGCGGTGGAAGGAAGCGGATTGTCGCATGGCCGGTGTTGATCCTTTCTGGACTATTGGCGCAGTGACTAAAGACGGTCACATTTGTCCTTTTTTTCTTGGTGAAACTGAGAGTCACACTCACATTTGTCCTCCTGAATGACCAAAGGTATCTTATTTCACTCACCATCGACCGATGTGGTGTCAAAGGAAACAAGTTTAGGTGGTTTCTTGTCTTTTGAATTTGTCATTTATTTTTTCCTTTTACAATTATCTTGGTGAGGTTTCATTTTTTTGTTAGTTTGCCATATGGGAAATTGGGAATATATAAATGGTCAGTGTTGTTGATTTTGCACTAATATATACGCAAGTTTGGTCACTTGAATTACTAGTAAAGTTTAGTTAGTCACTAGAATTACTTTATTCCATCCGTAGTTACTTAAATTAGTTCAATCGTTCAAGTTTGGTCACTCTCCATTAGTCTCCGTTAACTTTGGCTGATGTGGCAGTCAACTCTGATAGTTGACCGTTAACTAAGTGATGTGACAATTATAAAAATAAAAATTAATCTTTTAAAAATTCCACCTCATCATCACAAAAAATAAAACAATTGCAATGAAAATAAAAATAAAAATTGATAAAGAACAAAATCTATTCCCCTGACCGGCTCCAGCGGTGGGACGTTGTCGAAGTAGCAAATCCTCCGGGATCTTGTTCGCCTGCTCCCGCCGCACCCTCCTGGACCCGATCTTCCTCTATGCCGCCCTCGGCCGCTCCGTCCCCGTCGTCGTCTACTCCGTATACCGCCTTTCCGAGTTCTTCTCTCTCATGCGAACCGTGCACCACAATCGCGACGCCATGACAAGGAAGCTCGTGGAGGAGGCAGATCTGGGTCGTTGGAGGATACGAGGAAATCGGGAAAGAGGGCAGGGCCCTCCGTCGTCTTCCCCAATTTTCTGGTTCATATCGACGTCTATTGAGCGAAGGTCCCTCATTTAATCATGAATACCACATGCTGCCGGCGACCAAAATTCGCAGTAGAACCCACTTTTCCGCTCCCAGTTTCAGTGGTGGGTTCTCGATTTCTCCTCCCAATCCCCCGCCAAGAACACTGGAGAACGGGCATTGATTTCAGGTGTTGCAGAGGGATTAAAACGACTGGTGTAGAGGAGAAAAGATTGTGTGTAGCGAGTGGTTCCTTCCCGTGGATATATGTTGAGAATGAAATGATTGGATGAAGGATCAAGATTTGATTTTTTGTTTGGGTTGGGAGCTTAATGTTTAACCCAACACTTATGGGTTTTTTTCTCTTTTTGTTCCTTCATGATTTCCAAAGATGGATGATTGTTGCAGTTCCAACAGGAATTTATGGTAATCGTTTGGGTTTGCAAAGAAAAGAAGAAAACGGAAAATAAAAAATAATATATTTTATTTAATTTTTATAATAATTAGGTGGAAAATAAAAAATAATATTTTTTTAATTGCCACGTTACTTACTTAACGGTCAATAGTAAGAGTTGACCGCCACATCAGCAAAAGTTAACGGAGACTAACGGTCAGTGACCAAATTTGAACTGTTAACCTAATTTAAGTGACTACGGTTGCAATAAATTAATTTTAGTAACAAACGTGAACTTTACTAGTAATTCAAGTGACCAAACTTGCAATTCAAGTGACCAAACTTGCAATTTAGCTCTAATATTAATGTTTGAATCATTCAACACAGATGACTCTCTTGACTCTTGAGTAAACATGGCCATGCATAAAAGTATACAATCAATCTCTACACGATTTGTTTAGTGAACATTAATAAATTATGAGTAACAATGAAAGAAATAATTTGTCGTTCTTTTTTTCTAGTGAAAGTTACATTTGTCCTTCTAAATCATTCAACACAGATTACTCTCTTGACTCTTGAGTAAACATGGCCATGCATAAAAGTACACAATCAATCTTTACACGATTTGTTTAGTGAACATTAATAAATTATGAGTAACAATGAAAGAAATAATTTGTCGTAGCATAAATGGTAACAAACCTTTGCACTTAGTACAAAACGGCCACAAACCTTTAATTTGTAACAATACGGTAACAAAACTTTGAAATTGTATAAAATGGTCACCACTATTTAATTTGTGACCGTTTTGTTTTAAGTACAAAGGTTTGTTACCGAGTCGTTACAAATTAAATGTTTGTCATGTTTTGAGGTCGGGTAGTTTGTTCGTTAAGTATATGACACTAACCACTTGAACAACATATATGATGTCAGGTCATGTGTTCATCGACATATTTGCTTTGCCGAATAAGAATGCCCTCAGTTGACCTTTCAATTTCGATACCAAGAAAGTAAGAAATTAGACAGAGTTTTTTCAACTAAAAAGCAGTCCGGAACCCGTTTGTGAGCCATTGAATTCTCTCATTGTCATCCTTTATGACGATCATATCATTCACATACATTAACAAAACTACCATACAACTAGAACGAATTGTAACAGTGATTGAGCGTTCAAACTTTTGAACTTAATTTGTACAAAACGGTCACCAAAAGTCTAATTTGCAATGACACGGTAACAAAAGTTTGAACTAGTATGAAATGGTCACACTGTTTAATTTGTGACCGTTTTGTTCTAAGTACAAATTTTTTTTATCAAATGGTTACAAATTAAAGGTTTGTGACTGTTTTGTACTAAGTGCAAAGGTTTGTGACCATTTATGCTAAATACCCGTTCTTTTTTCTGGTGAAAGTTACATTTGTCCTTCTGAATGACCAAATGTATCTTATTTCGCTTAAGCATCGATGTGGTGATGGGACAATTCAAACACCACATCGGTAATACAAGGGAAGGGACCGTTATATATAAGTGTCCATCAAGCTCATTAGTATGAGGTCTTTTGGAGAGGACATCTAAAAGTAAATTCGTGCGAGCTTGGCGCTAAGTGGACAATATTGTACTAATTGAGCTACCCGATTTCCACAAGTGGTATCAGAGAGATCCACCTAGCCCAATTACCACATCATAAATATAAGGGAAGAGACCCTTGTATATTAGTGTCCACCTAGCCCAATTAGTACGAGACATTTTGGGAAGAACACCCAAAAGTAAAACCGTGCGAGTTTGGCCCAAACCGGACAATATCATACTTCCTAACTTGGCAAAGGTAACTAGCTAAGTCCTTTATTTTTCCTTTTACAATTTTCTTGGTGTGGGTTTCATTTTTTCTTTGGGTTAATACCCTAGTTTGGCCCAAAGTTTAGCGTAAGTGACAAATTTGGCTCGACTTTTCGAATAAGACATTTATAGCCTACTTTTCAAACTATTGGACAAATTTGTCCCGAAATGTATGTTGACCGTTATTCTTGACGGTCAAACACTTAATATGTCAGTAACTGATCATTGAATGCTGAGATGGCAGTTACATGCCTTCCACATCATTTCCACATAATTTATTAATGCTAAAAATTCTAAATTCTAAAAAGTGAAAATGAAATAAAAAATAAAAAGGCGATTTTGCTCAACCCTAGCCTCCTCTTCTAGATCCCTCTCCTCCGTGACTCCTTCCTCTATCTCTTGCAAACGAATCGACGACCTTCAATCCCACTCTTGCACTTCAAGCTCGTCAAGTAAATCCCTGCGCAGCATCGCTGCCGCCGGCGGACCAGCAAACCTCGCTATCACGAACTCTCTCTCCCCGCCCATCGTCGCCATCTTGGCGCTGACACTCACCGGGTTGACGTACGTCTGCCCCAAAACCGCGCTCATTGACATCGCCGGTCAGCGAATCGAATTTGAACCTTAGATCCAGCTTCCCTTCTAACTCGACCACCATGCTGTCGGCGTCCGCCGATCGAGTCGCTGACGTTCTGGGAGTGCTAGCGGGTCCGGATTCCCAGTTGGCGCCTTGTCTCTCCGGGAGGAGTAGCAGCTCGTCGTCGAAGATTAAGAAGAGGCGGTCGATGAGAGTAGAGGTTCGGGGCTCCCCAAATCATCAAGGCTCCCCAATTGCCGCCCCTCTCCGGCTTCTTTGCTCTTCTATTCAACCGCTACTTCAATTGGGGACTTAGGTCTCCCACCGCCATTGCCCATTAATTATTGAACGAGGAATTGAGAATGAGGCAGAGGGTGGATCTGATAAGAGAGGCGGAGGAAGGTGGATTTAGGGGAGGAAGGGTTGGGGGAGAAATAAGGTTTTTAACTTATTTTATTTTTAATTAATAATTGGAAATGATGTGGACGCCAACTCAGCATCAGATGTTGAGTCACTAACAGAAAAATCGTTGACCGTCATTTTTAACGGTTAATGTATATTTCGGGCCAAATTTGTCTAATAATTTGAAAAGTAGGTTATAAATGTCTTATTTGAGAAGTCGGGCCAAAACTGTCATTAACGCTAAACTTGGGGCCATACTAGGGTATTAAGCGTTTTTCTTTTGTTGGTTTTCCATGTGGTATATACAAATGGTCTTTTTTTTTAATAATTTATACAAATGGTCAGTGTTGTTGATTTTGCACTATTATGTTGAATCATTCAACATAGACGACTATCATGACTCTTGAGTAAACATGGTCATGCATAAAAGTACATAATCAATCTTACACGATTTGTTTAAGAATAAATTATGAGTAATAATGAAAGAAATAATATTAATTTTAAATTATGAGTAATAATTTAATTATGAGTAATAATGAAAGAAATAATATTAATTTTAAATTATGAGTAATAATTTAATTATGAGTAATAATGAAAGAAATAATCTTACACCATTATAAGAATAAATTATGAGTAATAATGAAAGAAATAATATTAATTTTAAATTTTATCATTATAAAAACAAATACCACTTTATTTATTTTTTTATCGATAAGTACCATATAGAGAGGCTATGGTATAATACATCAAACATTTTGGAATTAACTATTGCAATGGGGCGGTTACCTCAATATACAAACTCATCCCACACTAAGTTTAGATAAGGTCGGATAATACCTAGGCGAGTACGGGCAGAACGGGTCGACTCATTCTTATATAATATTTATAAAAAGAACGTCCATATTTAATTGAAAAAACATTTCATATATCAATGGAAAAATGTAGTAGAAGGACGGGAAGGGACAAATCATGATGGAACAGATCAAGAATGATTGCCAGACCCTATAGTAAGATCACATATTGTGAGTACTCACATCTCTAACAAATTCGGCAATTGAAGACGAAGAAGATCCGCCATCCATCAATGCACCCCTGACTCGATCCCTGAATTCCTTCATTCTCTCCTTCCCCGAGCAATCCTCCATCAAGCTTCTGATTCCTCTCTGGAGCTCCTCCGCTGAAACGATCTCCCCACTCTCGCTCCGATAATCCATCCTGACCTCCGTGGCTATCTCCAGCTCCTTTACCAACAAGAAGGCGTTGAACTGTTGCTCCGCATACATCGGCCACGTGGCCATCGGCACGCCAAACCACACGCTCTCCAACGTCGAATTCCACCCACAGTGCGATACGAACCCTCCGATGGATTTATGAGCCAGAACAACCGCCTGTGGCGCCCATCCCATCACCCTTCCTATCTCCGCCGTCCGGCCGAGAAACCCTTCCGGCAAAACCTCCCTGACATCCTCATACTCCGTCGGGCTAGGCAACACCCGACCTTCTCCAGGTCGACGTAGGGACCATAAAAATCTCTGCCCGCTTCCTTCCAGCGCGCAGGCGATCTCTTTTACCTGCTCCCCACGGAAGGCTCCCATGCTCCCGAAGCAGAGGAACACCACCGACGACTCTGGTTGCTGGTCCAACCATTCGATCGCCTCCACATCCTTCGACGACTCTTCGCCCTTCAGGTTCAGAATGGGTCCGACCGGATACACCTTGGGGTTCTTCCCACCCGAGAGAGAATCGATCGCATACGACTCCAACTCCCTCACCGTATTGACCAAAATACCCTTGGTTCTCCTCATACCTCTCGCCATCCCGTGCACTGTGGCCGTCCATTCCTTGTTGAGAAAGCTCGAAGGGATGACCTTGATTGGAACAGAGTTGGACGAGCCCGGGGAAGCCAACCCGGTTTCCTTGAACTCGCTAAACTCAAACCCCTCATTGTCGTGCAATTCCTGAACGTGGAGCCAGAGGCCGAGGAAAGCGGCGCCGGAGGTGAAGTAAACATACGAGGGGACGCTGAATTCCTCTGCCACGTCCACCATGGAGGTGCAGAGCATGTCGAGGACGAAGCCCGCGAGCCGGGCCCCGGAGCCAGCGAGCTGGGCGGAGACGGCTTCTCTGACTTGAGGCTTTTGATTTTGGATCACCGAGAAGATAGCCCCTGGAACTGACTGGTCGTCGTCGTCGTTGTGGAGGCGGAGGAGGTTGACGCGCGGGGTTTGGGCGAGTGAGTCGGTGTAGCGGGTGACGGCGGCGGCTGTGGAGGGGGAGGTGATGATGGGGATGGAGATGACGAGGGTGGAGTGGCGGTGGACGAGCAGCTTGGCGAGTTCCACCATTGATGCGAGGTGGCCGGCGGCTGGGAATGGAATCAAGATCAATTGCTGCTGCTCTGTTTCTTGCTCTGCCATTTCCTTAAAGAACTGTGATGTGGGATTCAGATAAGAAACGTAGAAAGGCGGGGACTTGGTAATGGATTGGTGGATTATATGGGGGGGGAGGAGGAGGAAGCTAGAGGAAGAGTGATCGTGGAAGGAAGTGGATGGTGGTATGGAATGGTGTTGGCTTTTGTGGCGAGCTTCTGTCAATGGCGCAGAGACAGAGGACGCATTTTATCCTCTTGTGAATGAGCAAACGAATCTTATCGTGTCACTTTGTCATTGGCCAGTGGTCGTAATTCATGAAGAGGAAAAGTCCGATTAGTCTTTGACTTCTCGCTGGGTTTGCAAAATCATATAAAACTTAAACCAGATTGGAAAAACGTACACAAAAAGCCAGACTAGTATAAGGTTTTATTTGGTGTCAAACGGATGAATCATAGTAATTTCCGACTTATCATCTATCCGATAATTTGTTGTGAGTTCAAGTAGCTCATGTCGGATTGATCATTTCCGGGGCTTAAGCAAATGGACTGATTTGAATTGACTCATTTCCTATCGATGAAGTCAATATATAATCAAAGATTAATTTTTAATCACGAAATATTAGCGTTGTCAAAATCAAACCGGACATCGTTCCGGATATACAAGAGGTTCAAGGTTTATCGTACAACCGTTTATTAACCGGTATTAAAAACCGGTTACAAACCGATGCTTGCTATAGATAAAAAGAAAGAAGAATAGAGTAAGAATAAAAAAATAAAGTCAAATACTGAAAAGGTAAGTGAATGTAGGAAATTAGTCGTCACTTCTAGAGGTGGCAATTGGATCGGATTCGTGAATTTGTGGATTGGATTGGTGGATCAATGGATCAAATGGATTGGATCCAATGGATTGGTGGATTCATGGATTGGATCAAATGGATTGGTGGATTGATCCATAAATCCAAATGACATCCAAGGCTTGGACCAAAATGTAGATTTTGAAAAGTTTAGGTACTAAAATGTCACGATGAAAAATTTTAGGTACCAAAATGTAATTTTCCAATGTAATTTTTGTATAAAAATATAAATTTTAGGTACCAAAATGTAATGTATAAAAAATATAGGTACCAAATCGTAATTTGCCATTTGGATCCATGGATTGATCCATGAATCCACCAATCCAATTGGATTTGGATAAAATGGATTGGATTTAAATGGATTGGATTAGGTGGATAATTTGGCGGATGGATTGGATTGGATTCGTTGATTTGGATCCTAATTGCCACCTCTAGTCACTTCCTACTTATCTGTTGCCTTCATTCTTTTGTTTTTTAATTATTAAATAACTGAAATTCCTAAAGCCAGGCGGCAGTGTCTTTTCCGCAAGCCCACCCGCTTTTATGCTGCCGAGACCGGATCTATGGCCGAGTCCGAGTTTTTCCGGTCGGACCGGCCGATCCGGCCCGGTTTTCATAACACAGCGAAATATGGAAGCACATCCTATAATTAAGAGGATGCTTAATGAAGACTAAATTGCCTTTAACTCTTAGATAAAAGTTAATAGATCTTAGACCTGGCAAATTACAGCCCGATCCGTTGACCCGACCCGAAACCACCCGAAAACTAGAAATTTTTGTTACCCGAAATCCGAATGACCCGAACCCCATTACCTGTGATTTTTTGGGTCGGGTTTGGTGGGTTAGCGGGTCGACCCATTAGACCCGTTCCAAATATATATCACTCCCAAAATATGATAAAATCACTCATAAATTGGTGAGATATTTAAAAAAAACACAAGGATTTGAATAACTTGTTTGAAGTTTAAGGATAATCAAATATCATGTCTTTCTTGTAGTAGTATTACTCTTGTGATTATTTTTTGACGATTTGCACAATTTGTATTTCATTTCATTAGCGTGGGAGTATTTGAGAATATGTTAATTGACATGTGTTTGGTAAACTATTGTCGTGCATATGTGAAAATTTGTGCTTCTTAAGAAAATATGAAGCATGTTTGATATTGTTTCTGAGAACGCTCGTAACCCGAAATGACCCGAAACCCGATCCGAAACCGAATGAGTTGGGTCCATATTGGTCCAGAAATAAGCCAACCAAACATGACCCGACCCGTAACCGAAGTCTCAAACCCGAAATTACACAACCCGACCTGATTACCAGGTCTAATAGATCTAATAGTTAAATTAAGGAAATGATCATTTAATTAGAGGATTAGTTGTTTTCTTCTTCCATCTTCTTTCTTCACCATTTCTGTAGTTAGTCATACAAGGTGCGTAGGGCACACTAGCTTAAGTGAGAAAAACATGCCAAAAGAAAAAGAAAGAAGAAGAAGGGAGGAAGGGGAAAAAATCCCAAATTACACATGTTTTTAAAAAAAATTCTCAAAATACAAACGTTATGAAAATAATTCCCAATCTACGTTAGTTTGGGCCATCACCGCTGTCGACGAAGACAGTGATTGCATCACCGCTGTCGACGAAGACAGTGATTGCATCACCGCTGTCGACGAAGACAGTGATTGCATCACTGCAGTACACGGCCGCGGTGAAGGCCTGACCTGCGTCGAAACTTTAAACAAACGTAACTTTGTGCTCGGTTATCCGATCGTAGCGAAATTTTTTTTGATTCCGCATAATTTTTCGAGATCTTGCAAGCCGCAAATTACCGTAGGCGGTTTGGTCCCGCCTTCGTCTCGAAAATATGTCGTTTGCTACCCCGAACGAGCCTTTTTTCGATTTCGTCAAACTTTGAACGACCATAACTTTGTGCTCCACAATCCGAAAATCATGAATTTTTTTTTATTTCGCATAACTTTTTAAGGACTACAATTTTTATCATAGACATATTTTCGGAATGTACTTGGATTCCTGAAAAGGAAGGTAAAGTTATTCCCAAAATCCCTTATATCCATAAATAATTCATTTTTTGAAAATTCTCTCCTACTAAATATTGTAGTCCTTAAAAATTTATGCGAAATAAAAAAAAAATTCATGATTTTCGGATTGTGGAGCACAAAGTTATGGTCGTTCAAAGTTTGACGAAATCGAAAAAAGGCTCGTTCGAAGTAGCAAACGACATATTTTCGAGACGAAGGCGGGACCAGACCGCCTACGGCAATTTGCGGCTTGCAAGATCTCGAAAAATTATGCGGAATCAAAAAAAATTTCGCTACGATCGGATAACCGAGCACAAAATTACGTTTGTTTAAAGTTTCGACGCAGGTCGGGCCTTCACCGCGGCCGTGTACTGCAGTGATGCAATCACTGTCTTCGTCGGCAGCGGTGATGCAATCACTGTCTTCGTCGACAACAGTGATGCAATCACTGTCTTCGTCGACAGCGGTGATGGCCCAAACTAACGTAGATTGGGAATTATTTTCATAACGTTTGTATTTTGAGAATTTTTTTTAAAAACATGTGTAACTTGGGATTTTTTCCGGAGGAAGGAGACATGTATTTTCGTGAATTGCATCTTTAAAAAACAAGCAGATATGAAATATGATTGAGAATCCTAATTCATTGGTGTGTCAAGGTGCTAAAGTAAAGTATTATCCCACAAGAGAAAAGAAGTTGAAAGAACCAATAGCCTGGGATAGAATCTGGAATCTCCAGATACCCCTTAAGGTTAAAGTGTTCACTTGGAGATGAATAAGAAACCCACTACCCACAAGACATAACATCATAAAGAAGACGAACAAAAGATGCGATGAGTGTTCGTTTTGGGAGTTAGTTGAGACTCAAGAGCATCCATTAGAGACTGTGGATGGGTAAGAGTCTGGAGGGCGAGTGAGCTGTGAGACACTGAGACATGTTTGAGAAAGGAGAAAATTGTACCTATGAAGATTGGATTTGTGAGTTATAGGAGACGAGGACGAGTGAAAGGACTGGGCAATTTGCGACAGCCTTGTGGTTTATCTGCGAGGAAATTAATGCTCAGATGTGAAACAAGAAGAAAATAGAAGAAACATATATTACTTGGTTTATATAAGAGAAAGCCAGACACCAAACTGCCAAGACAATATCACTGGGAAAAGTCGCGGCCTGCAATCTACGTGATTAATGTAGATGCAACAATCTTGAATGGTCAAGGAACGAGATTGGGGTGGTTATAAGAGTATGAGAATGTGGTTTCTTATTCAGGACTGTAAAAAGAACAAAAATAAGATGGCCACCTGATTCGACTGAAGCAAAAGTCATGCAGTTAGGGATGAAGGTGGCAACTGGCAAGAAGAGAAATGTTCAATTAAAAATAATTTTCTGAAATACCTAGCATGCCCTCCACTACATTCTACTGCCAGATTCAATTAAAAATAATTGACAATCATCAAAGAACTTTTTTTTAAGAGAAGTCATTAATGAAGTTAACATGATGCTAACCCTATAAATTAGCCCACTATTTTTCTTGCAATCAACTTTCCATCTAAACACCCGATTCATTCTCTAGTTTATCCCTAGGTTAATTGTATGATTGGTCACTGTGATTACAAAAACCGTTCATGTTTGGTCACTCGAAATATTTAAATCCATTCGTGGTCACTAAAATTAGTAAAACCGTCCAAGTTTAGTCACTCTCCGTTAGTCTTCGTTCGTCTCCGTTAACGGCGTCAGTTTTCTGCTGACGTGGCTAACATATATGTCTGGTCACCCAGTTTAACCTGTCACATCATATTATCCGACCCGCCACGTTAGACTACTATATAACCTAACCCAACCCAGTTCAACAACCAAACCGACCCTCATTTGATCATATCTTAACTTCTCGTGCAAATTAACCTAAATTTTTTTTTATTAAAGAAATCTTCTCTCTCTCTCTCTGTTTTGTTTCTTGTCTGCACGAATCTCCCCTCTCTCTCTCTTCATACGCGGTTTGCTTTCCCTCTCTAGAAAGCGAAACACTAGTTCAGAGCTGTAGCTATCAATCGAAATCAAAACTGAAAAATCCAATCCAGAATCGAACACTCCCTGTATTATTACTACGATCACGACACATCGGAAGCCAGCTAGATCACCCCCGCCGCTCCCCGCCGGTGGGACGCTGCGGCAGGCAGTAGGGATGGCAATCAAACCCATGGCCGCGGGTACCCGACCGCCCCCGACCCAGTCAACGCGGGGAATCCCCGCTTTGACCGGGTATGGGGCGGGTATGGGTAAAACCCGCAAAAAGCTTGATGGGTATGGGGCGGGTATGGTTTTAGCCTCCCCCGCTCCATACCCATACCCATACCCGCCCCACCAAGAGAATTTCTTCACATATCAAAAAATATGTAGATTAAATTGTAATCTATCAATGATGATGATAACTCGAGAAAATAAATAGTAGAAATGCAATTGAGTAACAACCTTAATCCAAACCTAATTCATTTCCCTCAGTTCTCCTTCCACTCTTTCACTTTCCCCTTTGTCAACAAGATTATGTTAGTTAATTATTACTTAGTAAATGTATAAAGAGTTAGAGCTTAATAATTTAAAAAATATTGTAGTCTATATTATGTATTAATGGATGTTTTAGGATCATATTCTTTGAATCGTATTTAGAAAATGCCCGTGTTTTTGTTAACTTCATGATATAATAGGTTTGTTTATGGTTATAATTAACACTTTTCTTGTAAGTTTTAGGTATAATAATGTTGGATGTACGGGGATGGGTATTACCCATGGGTACCCGAAACCCACGGATATGGGGATGGGTTTGCAAAACATTCCCCCGCATGGGTATGGGGCGGGTATGAGTTTGGGTATTTGAAGATGGGGATGAGGATGGTTTAGGCAAACCCGCCCCATTGCCATCCCTAGCAGACAGACAGATCAGCACCGCCACCGCCGTCTTCTTGCCTGGGTCCCATCTCCCCTCCATCTTTTCTTTATTTCCCACCACCACTGTCTTCTTGCCTAGATCTAGATCGGCGACTGAGGTGGAGAGTACCAAAAGGAGGAAATAAAGAAGAGAGGAGGGCAGAAAGAGGAAGGCTTTTTCTTTCTTTGTTTCTCAATTGGCGTGAGGCAACAGAGAGGTTTCAAAAATTGGAAGTGGGGATTCGAGGTCGACTCCACACGACAGCTGAGTGAGCAGTGAAGCATAACTTCTAGGCTGGCTGGCGCAGTGATTAACAAACAGTAGGAATCCGTAACGGAGTGGAGGAGGAGGAGTAGGCGAGAGAGATAAAAGTTGGGGGGGGGGATGCGATTGTTGCGGCGACCCATTCAAGCTCCATTCAGATCTGGTTGACAAAGGGAATGCAAAAAAAACGAGGAACTAGAGTTCAGATCTGGAAAGGAAAAAGGGATGAACTCTTATTTTGTTTGAGTGGTCGGTTCATGAATAGGTAGGTCGGTTTGGTTCAAGGGTTGGGTTGGGATGGGATAGACAAAATGATATGTGCGGTTAAGGTGACATGGCGGATCAGATTTAACTATTTTTGGGTTAAATTAGATTGATTAGGCGATTCTGTCTGCCACCTCAGCACATAACAGTCTTGGTTAACGGAGACGGACGAAAACTAACAGAGAGTGACCAAACTTGGATGATTTTACTAACCAAACATGAAGTTTTTTATAATCACAGTGATTGCAATTAACCCGTTTCAAGATTTACTAATTTAGACAGATTCCATTCCACCATTTCTTCATACAACAATTGTCCAAAGTCCAAACCCACTAATTAGCCAGAAAGAAATCCAACCAAAACCGAACTAAGCCCGACCCAACAACCAACCCAATCTGGATGGAATTTATACCCGATTTCACGGTCAGCCTTTTCTAATGAAGTCAGAATCGAACATTAACGAACTTATCAGATCTTAAGACAGATTTCAGTCTCTCTCTTGCTTGTCTAACTGCGTAGCACCGTCTTTGCACTTGCCCAATTCTCTCAATTTCTTTCTTGATTGGATCCCGCAAGCTAACCCTAACATCGCCACTACCTTCTCTGTCCAGTTAGATTCTGTGTGTAGCTTCTGATTCCGTTTGCTAATCCGCGCCTTCAATCCAATCCAATCCAATCTCCAAATCAAGATCTGAATTCCGTCAAATGATCGCGGTTTCTGTGAAGCCATTGTTCATTACCATCTTCACTCTCTCCCTCGTCGCCGCCATCGTTTTGCTCTCTCCTTCCCCTACATTCCCCGCGAATCCATTTTCCACCGACTCCTCAACGTAAGTACAGTTCCCTTTTCTTGCAGAAGTATATGTACATTTCGTGTGTTCATGTTTCCGCTGGCTGCTGTCGCTCAGGGTGAGATTGGAGATATGGGGTGTCCAGAGACTTGTGGAATGGAGGCCTTGCAAGTGGTGGATTCAGGGTCACCTTAATGGTACGTTTTCAGTTTCCTTTCAATTGTGGGTCTGAAGAAAGACTGGAACTTTTCGTTGTCGATTGTTTTGGGGCGATTAACTAGTAGCTATGTAGTTTAAGTTAGTGACTAAGAAATGGAATGGGGTACTGTCAAAGAAGGCGGTTAAAGCAGATTTACTGCCGTTATCTCTTTTCTATCCTGGGTCAAGTTGATACTGACTTTCATTGCAGACGACTGCATTGGTTTTTTTTTTTTTTTTTGTTGAAATCCTGCAGCTCCACCAACTGAGAATAATGGATACATTCAAGTGGATTGCTATGGTGGTCTCAATCAGATGAGAAGAGATGTAAGTTCACTGACCTGTTTTACACATGCGATTAAGGGGCTTGGTTCTTTTTGCTTGCGGGTAAATGGTGTGTGTTCTTGTTGCTGTTGCAGTTCTGTAATGGAGTTGGCATTGCCCGCTTGTTAAATGCAACTCTTGTTTTGCCAAAGTTTGAGGCAGCTGCATATTGGAATGAGTCAAGGTAATAATTGAATTGTTTATGTGATTTTCTTCCCCATTTTCTACGACCATACTATTGTAATTGGGAAAGTACTGTTGAGTCTTGTTGCTTAGCATATCTTCGGAAACCAAAGCTGATAGACAGTTGAACTTAGTGATTACATTTGGGCAATTGCCTAGTTGGAGAGTGTCATCTTTCCGTTGACCTGTGATAAGTTTGAATATTTTGACTTTGTTTCACGCCAATTTGGGTTCCAAAAACCATAGTCGTCATATTTTACAAATGCTTGATTTTGCGGAGTAAAAAATAGTTCTAAATAAGCCATACATCGTATTCTAATCAGCATGTTAACTGGCTATAGAATACCCAAAAAATCAGTGTTTAGAGCTTGTAAATGACTGACTATGATTAGTTAGAAATTAGCATGGTCTGCTGCTTCTCTATTCAGTCTGTTTATTCTTGGTATAGAAGGGCTCTACTAAGTTTGATGTGAAGTAATGACTTTATAGCTTGGCAGGGTAATGACTATATATAGACTATAGAGGATTGTAACTGCAGTTAATGGGTTGTGTATTCCATAGACTCTTATAACCACTCTGTGTTGGTGACAGTGGTTTTGCAGATGTATTTGATGTTGATTACTTCATTCAGCAAATGACTAGTTTTGCTAAAATTGTCAAAGAATTGCCACCCGAACTAGCTTCAAAAGAGCCATTTCCTGTTGATTGTAGCAAACGCAAAGGCCAATTTGATTACATAGAGAGTGTGCTTCCACCTCTACTGGAACACCGTTTTATATCAATTACACCAGCTATGAGCCAAAGGAGGGACAGGTATGCTTGTTTTCATTGATATATCTTTTATAATATTGTCCTTGCACACCTTGATGAACTCTTCTCAGCCGTATGTGCTGAGTTCATGCATCACATCCCCTAATGCATGAAACCAAATGACCTATATGTGAATTATTGTGTGCATTCCTTTTTCAATAGGTATCCTCTATATGCTAAAGCTGCATTATGCCAAGCTTGTTATAGTGCATTACGCCTGGCCAGATCATTGGAAGACAAAGCTCAGGAACTTTTCAAAGCTATACCAAAACCATTCCTCTCGCTACACCTGCGCTTCGAACCCGACATGGTAGCATACAGCCAATGTGAATACTCCGGCCTCTCTTCTTCCTCCATGGAAGCGATTGAAGCAGTTCGAGATGATAGAAAACCTTGGACTGGAGAATTGGCTAATGTTTGGAGAAAACGAGGGAAGTGCCCTCTTACTCCTAATGAGACAGCCTTGATAATGCAGGCGCTGTCCATCCCTACAAACACGAGTATATATCTCGCGGCTGGGGATGGTCTCATGGAACTTGACGGGCTGCGTTCTGTTTACACAAACGTATTCACCAAATCTGCTCTTCTTGATGATCAGGATTTTACAAACATGCACGGGAACACGAAGGCTGCCCTCGATTACTATGTCTCCATTAACAGTGATTCGTATGTGGCCACATATTTTGGGAATATGGATAAGATGGTTGCTGCGATGCGAGCATATAAAGGGTTGTATAAAACTCTGTTTTTAAGCCGTAAGGCCTTTTCTGAACTGACCTTTCGGGGACTGAAAGGGAATGAGTTGATGGAAGCCTTGTGGTCGGCTCATAAAGAAGACTTTGTGATTGGAAGAGGGTCTGCCTTGCCTGACTGCTTTTGCGAATCTAAATTGTGATTAATCTTGATTGATGATTTTAGTCCTTCATTCTGTTTCATTATGCTTGCTGATGTTCATATAGACAAGACAAGATACTTGGGTTTACTGGTGGATTGTACGATGATTAATGGGATCAGAAAAGGATCACTATCCAGGGAATTTTGTACTCACTGTACTTCATTTACTTTTAACATGTAACTGCAAACTGTTTCATATTACAGCGGAATTGTCGACTTTCTGAACATTTGTTCTATCATCTATTCAGAAACTTCTTGCGTTTTACTGAAAGAGTATACTTGTGCTCGATAAATTGCATCCAGGAGTAATTTCTGGTGCAATTCGAAGTGAAACTGGAAACTTGTACAATCCACAAGTATTACATTACAATTGCTCACAGAGCATACCCCTGAACTATTTAACAAAAACGGTTCATCTTTTCCAGTTGGCTAATGGAGAGAAATGAATCCATCAATTACGCCATTCCGTTTGCCCAGGGATTCAGCTGTTGTTGGTTATCGCTCTTGTGCAGCACCATGGTTGAGACTTAGGCCATTTGATGTAGTTACTCTGGACGAAGTTGTGCCGCCATGGCTGAAATAATAAAGGAAAACAAAAACAGGAGCGCCTTTTTTTCTCTCCCGGGGAGATCTTTACTTCAATTTCAGCTGCAGTGCCTGCAACTTGAAAGAAATCAGGGAGGGGTGTAAATACATTAGAATTGCAGACAGCAACTATTAACAGATTGGGAATAGCAATAAGGAACTCATCTTGATGGATACCTTACAAGAGAATCCTTTGTCTGCTTATGAGTTTCGTTACTTGTGAATTTCTTTGGTGGGAAAATCAAAGTCCAGCACCACTTGCTAGAGGTGACCCAGCACGACCAAGCACATAAGCTGGATAGAGTTAATTTACAAGCACAGAAGTATATGCCACGGATTCCTCAATGAAACTCAGCTAGTGCACAAGTTGGAGGTATGGGATGAAGATATCTGGAGTTTTGATCCCTTCAAGTGTGGCCCAGATTGTTAGCGCAGCTTCTGGTTGTCGGGACAAAATCTTGTATCTCGGCGAGACCTAACCCTGTGAATATAGAGCTGGATCTTCTTCCAAGGAATTGTACAAAATATGCAAAGCGTCTGCCATGAATCCTGTTGGTAGGAATCGGTTCAGTTTCTGAGAGTACATGATGGCTGTTCGTACTTCCTTTTCACTTATACTGAAAGGTATTGATGTCTTCCACTCTGGTAATCTTCTTTCCAAGGAAAGTCCATGTAGCATGGCAATGAAAGAGACAGGATCTGGAACAAACCCCTTAATCCTCATCCTGTCACACAGGTATATTGCAGTATCAACCATTCTGTATCGGCAGAGACAGAATATGACAGAGCTATAAGCAGCAGCTCTGGGCTCCCATCCATCCGATATCATGCACCCAAAAACCTGCTGACAGAGAGGGCTTTCTTCACCAACTGGTAACTGGCATTCCCCAGCTCTTAATGCGGCCACATTATGTGATAACCCATTTACCAGATAATTGAAAGTAAAATCATTCGGGACACACTTATGAAACAACATTCGATCAAAATACAAGCAAGCTTTTCTGAGCTTACCGTCCTTAAAGAAGGATCCGATGAGTGTGGTGTAAGTAACTACATTTGGCTCTAAGCCACATGATTCCATCTCAGCGAAAGTTGTTTCAGCTGTATCGGACTCTCCACTTCTGCAAAAACCGTTTATTAGAGAAGTGTATGTGACAACATTTGGTTTGCATCTCCTTTTCAACATCTGGCCAAAGATCCTGAGTGCACCATGCAAGTCATTCTGCTTTATGTACCCATCTATGATGGTTGAGTACGTGAATTGATCTGGAGTATGATCACCTCTCATCATTTTTTTAAGAAACAACATTGCATCATTCATCAATCCAAATTTGCAATAACCCTTAACCATAGCATTATACCCAACAATGCCAGGATCAATACCCTTCGAAGCTGTGAGCTCGAAGATTCTTCTGGCCTCCTCAAGTTTGCCATTTCTAATGAACCCATCAACCAAAGTGGCATTGACAAAAGCATCAGGGGATAAATTTTTTTCGAGCATCTCGGCCAGCAGAATCTTTGCTGCAGGAAGCCTTCCTTTCTTGCAAAGACCACTTAGCAGAATATTGTAGACAGTCATGTCAGGGACAATTCCCTTTGCCCTCATAGTATCTTGAACTACCAAGGCAACATCCACCTCCCCGGTGGAAACCAGCCCATGAATCAGAGCTCCGTAAGCAACCAAATCAGGTGTATGGCCTTTCTTTGTCATCTCAATCAGCAGGTCTGAAGCCTTAACAAAATTCCCTTGTTGAGAGTAAATATGTACAAGAGAGGTATACGTAGTAAGGGTTGGCTCGAGTCCTTTCTTGATAGCTTCTTGTAGAAGTTCCTCGGCTTCTTGCAACTTCCCATCCCTACTTGAACCACTGATCAAACAGTTATAAGTCACTATGTCTGGCTCACGACCATTGTCGATCATCCAACGGATTGTCTTTGATGCCTCAGTCTTATGATTATGTTTGATTCTGGCATCTAGGATATTGTTAAGCAGCCGAACATTAGCATTCAAGCCCCTCTCTTTCATTTCTACCAATAGCTTATCAATTTCCTCGAAATCTCCTTCCTTACAGAGTCCACTAATCAGAGCTCCATATGTCTCCAAGGTAGGCAAAAAGCCCTTCAATTCCAACTCTCTGAAAAGCTTAATGGCCTTCCCACTATCACCGTTTTTGCAGTACCCATCAATCATGATGTTATAAAACACAATATGTGGGACGCAACCCTTGCCCCAGCTTTGTTCCATCAACTTCTTAGCTTCCTCGACCTTCCCTTCCTTACACAAGCCCCTTACTAGAATACCAACACTATAGTTGTCCACAAAATCATCTCTCTGAACCATGTCATGATAAATTCGACGTGCAATGTCGAGCTTATGACTTTTCACTAATGCATTTAGCAATGAATTGCAAGCAATAACATCAGGGAAAGAATTATAAACACCTGATGCAGCATTGTAATGTACAAGAGCCCTATCGACCAGCCCAGCCTCCGCATATGCTTGTATAGCAACACTCAATGCTTCACGGGTAGGGGTCAAGCCTTTACATTTCATAGTCTCCAACAAACTCTCCACCTCGTCAAACAACCGAAACCGTGATAGTAGTTTCAGAAGCGAAGAACAAGCGGACCCATTAAAAGTAAAGCCACCACAATCCGACTTCGCCGATGCCCAATCAAAGAACTTCAAACCCAAGTCTGGTTCACGAATTTTATCGAACACGAAGTGTGCTACCTCCGAAACTTCGGTTTCCGTCGACACGAAGAGGGAATCAAGGGACTCCTCCCATCGTTGCTCTGTTTTGAGGATTCGCAGCACATCGTAGACTAGGATTCTGAAGTTGCTCGTCAATGGAAGCGGAGAAGAAGATCGCTGAATGGGTTTCGGGTGGTGAAGCGGTCTAATGTGAGAGAGCAGGGTTTTAGACATAGGGAAAAACAGCCAGCGAGCTCGAGCACCTTCAGTTCGCTATACAGCTGCGGCTTCCAAATCCCTCATAAGTTCCAAGAAAGAACACAAAGCTCCAGCCTCCACCACACTGATTGGAATGAAACTGGCGCCAAAAAAGACGAAACCTTTCCGGAAGGAAGAAGCGGCAGAAGAACGTTTGTGGTACTTCGAGTACCCACGCGGTCGCATACCTATTTTTTTCAAACGACACAATGGAAGCTCTGACTTTTAGCCCTTTCCCTTGCATCAATTACAGAAAATGCCACCACTATTAGAACGGAGTTCTTTTAGCAAGGCAGAACAAGGGGCTACCTGTAATTTAAAGAGGAAGAGTTTTCTTTTGTGGAAATTGAAAAAGATTTCTCTTTTAAAAATCTTGTCTTTCTTTCTCAGGTGCCATTTCCTCCATTACAGCACCTGCAGCAATCTAATTCTGTGATTGCTCTTTCTCTTCCTCTCCATGTCTCTGCTTGCTCCCATCAGCGGCTGCGGCCCTCTCCGCCGGCCGTCGGCCATCATGCAAGTTGGCCGGAGATTCGCTACTTCCGCTGCTCTGTCTCCTTCTCGAGGAGAAACTGTGAACTGGGTCGAAGCAACCAACAGCGTTTTCGAGAAGGATTCCCGACCCATCATGTTATTCGACGGTAAAAGAGAAAGAAAACTCCCGTTTCCTGAGATCATAGCTGTATGTTTCTTTTTCTGAATGTGAAAAGATTGGATTGGTTTAGTTTAGAAGCTCTGTTTTGTGTTTCCCACAGGAGTGTGCAACCTTTGCAATGGAGGTGTGCGATTTGTTCGTCAAAACGATCAAAACAGGAGAATTAGGTATGAGGCTCTCCAGAGCGAGTCAGGGATGAATCTTCTGAGGAGATCAGGAAGAGCTCCAGATGATATCTCCAGTGTGGTGCTTGTTGAAAAGGATAGGTAATGTGTGTTGAAAACCAGTCTTTTCAGATTATCTTTTACGTGAATTCGATGAGAATTCTGATAATGTCTAGTGAACTTCCATCAGATCATATGTGAAGTCTGAGGCTGTGATGAAGATAATGGAATACATAGACTTGCCTTTCCCACAGCTAGCATTCTTTCTACAGTTTGTGCCACTGTAAGTTTGTTAAATTTCCCCATCATCTTCAAGCTGCACTGCAGATTATGATTCTGATTGTTCTTCTGGTGTGTGCATTGCAGGTTCGTGAGAGATTTTGTGTATGACAATGTGGCAAACAACCGGTACAATCTGTTTGGTCGCTCAGAATCGTGCGAGGTATACTATGATTGACAAAGTCAGAACTTGTGCAAGTACATACATTTAGAGGTTCTTGTAAAAAGGAACATATAGTGTCAATGTGTTTTACCAGTGTTCATGTTTCCTTCTTTTTTCCTTGTGGACAAAATATGGATAGAAGTGTACTCATCAGTGATGATCTTGTAGATGAGCTACATGGTTCTAAATTTGTATCTCTAAGCTTGATCGTAGATACGGATGTATATGTGTCTAGTCGATGAACACAAAAATGCCTTACAAACTCATTAACGATGAGTTCAGTCTGATGCCTTTCAGCCTCAAAGTCTCACAGATGCCCCTGCCACCTTTCAGTCCCTCATGAAACACAGTGGTTGCCCCTTATCGGTGTCAATCCTATCCAATTGCAACAATGAAAACAGCTCACCATTGTGTTGCTATGATAACATCAGTTGCATGCTAAGCCTGAGCTGTCTAAATGTCCATTTGAGGAGTCTATGGTGGAACATCTGGGTTATGTAGTTTCAGCTGAAGGGGTTTTCTGCGCGTTCCACTTGCCAACTGGCTGCAACCAGCTTCCCCGAAGGTATTGTCTGATGAGGGTACCACAGGAAGCTCTTCGGTTGCACGGCATACTACCCCTCACCTCCTTACAAACAAGCGACGTTTCGTTGGAACGTGACTGCCCCTACTGCTGTTGATTCCCTTAAGCAAGATATGGTACATGTTTCAGAACCACCTGCAACGTTTAGAAGTCTTGATGGATATGCAGGTTGATGTGATTGTGAACCTGCTTACAAGCTCGGCAAACACGAGACCAACTGTACTACAAACCGATTGGAATCAGCCGACGACCTCAGCATCATTCGACGAGCAACCGTCCCTAGTCATACTCATGCAACGATTCTATCTTTCCCCTTCTATAACCATGATCAGTACCGCACCTCGCCTCCAAATTGAACTAGTATCCATCTGATGACTGGGGCTGCGTTACAACGCTCAGTAACAGAACAAAGCAACGGATGAATCATATAAACAGCCATGAAACTTTGACCTGTCTAACAAATACTTCGCCGCAATGTATTTGTAGCCAATTTGTCAACGAAGTCGAACTACACGCTATAGCCATTTCACCCTATTTTCCGTTCGAAATGCACAAGTCATTGGATAGGTAGATATTTTGTTAACTTGCTGGGTTATTACATTCGTTCCACTTGTAGGATTTGGACGAAAACATGATGAAACGGGCAAAATGTGTGTCCGTTCAAACTGCTCTGAAAATTACTGTGAAAAATGAAAGTTAGTGACCCTAATTCGATTACTGCTCATAATTGACCCCTAACCAAACTGTCGGTTCAGTGGATGAGCAACGGTCACTAGATTTAAAAAAGTGTAAAATCAGGAAAAGCCAAAAGTAGCAAAGAAAGAAGAAGAAAAACGCAAGGGGGCTGAGAAAAGTTGTTCCCGTCTCCTTTTCTTTCCTTAACTTTCTACCCGCTCCTTCATTCCCTTACCACAACGAATACATAACAATCATTCTGCAGCTACGAGTTCTAAGCAAGACAAGCAGCAGCAGGGCATCCTCATGATCAAAGCTGTGAAGAAGCTCAAGAAGTTCTGGCCAAGAAAGAAGAGAAAGAAGAAGGCGTCAGTGTATCAACACGATCCTTCTTACTACCACCTCAACTCCACCTGCCATTGCTGCTACTCATACTCCATCCCTCCCCCTCCACCGCCGCCGCAGCCATCGGCTCCTCCGTTGCCAGCATGGCTCGAGACTTCTCCTCTTATGCAACAACAAAACGTTTCCCAGTTCTCGTATCAAACCCATACCAGCCGCTTCACGTCTGAAGAGATCACAGTGGAAGCAATTCAGAGTTGCCCCACTGAGAACACTCTGCCGTCATCTTCTTATCAGCAGTACATGGATCCACAGCCTGTCTATGGAGTGCCTGCTAACGTTGCGCTTGCGCAGCAGACATCATCAACAAAACTGGAGAGAAAGTCAGCTGGTGGTTTCTTTACTTCTGTAGCGAAGTTTGGTGCCAATTTATTTGGTTGCTTCCTCCCCTGTTTTCGGATTCAGGAAGTTCACATGATATGAGCAGAGCCAGAGGAGCTAGTTTATTGTGTTCTGCTATCCTTCTGTCAACTCCTCTTGTTTGGTATTATCGTTCATTGTACACTAGAAAGAAGCTCTGATTTCATATATGTAATGGCAGATGTGTATGAAATACAGGCTACATAATAAAGTTGATTGCAATAACAAAATGTGGGAGTCAGAGAAAGGCTCAATCAATACGAGAAGCAAAATTAGCACCTATGAAGTATAATTTCATTCAGATCATCACTCGGTGTCCATGGCGTATCATTTGACTACTACAAGTGGTTTCTGAAAGCAAAGTTGGTGCACTACCCCTAAATTACATAAAGACAAAGGGAAATACAAAATGCTTAGGATAAGGCCTTATATATATGACTTCTAAAAGCATGATAGATATCAAATCCACCATTCTATAGCAGACGAAAACCATACCTTAAACCTTCAGAATCTACTGACCGTTCTTCTTGGAGATCACTAGTTGTTTGGCAGATAGAGGGTATGGCCGAGAAGCTCATGTTTCCCGCAGCAGATCATATAGATGGAATAGGAAGCAATGCTTTTCATTTTCCTCTTCAGCTCTATCATGCAATGCAAGCAACAGCATCCGTCCCTTTCATTACAGATTCTTTCTCCACCCTCAAAGCAGGAAACTTTGGCTCCCAGGGTTTAATATGTCACCTCATTTGCACTTGACCATCGTGAAACCATCAGAATAAAGGATAACTACAAGTAGAGCGATGCGGCAAATACAATGTCTCTCTTGATTTTGGAAACGGCTTCTTCAAATTTCGCCTCCAGTTCTATTTCACCAATGGACTTTGCAGCTTCTATAAGCTGTTGAAGCACTTCCTCCAATCTCCTAATAGCTCTGATCAAACTACCTTCAAATACCTGTGTGATCTCCATGATCTCATAGAATTTAGAACCTTTGGCCCAAGCATAAACGGCTTCCATGATATCGGGCCTGAAAGAGCCCACAAAATTCTCTATATCAATTTCCACCTGTCATCATTAACAAACGCATGAAAAGGAGGTCAGTGTCTGGAAGAGTTACTACTAGAGCCATATCTGGAACCAATTTGAACATCAAGCAAAAGTCAAGTGCAGTTACCTTGCACTCAAGCTGCAGTTTGGCCACTCTTCGAGCTGTCTCTTGCAACTGCAAAAACAGCAAGTCAAGTTCTTCCCTGGGTTTGGCAGCATCTTTGAGTTTCTCTTGCCAAACAAAACAAGAGAGAAGAGCCACCATCTGTTCAACTGTGGCATCCTTTAAAACCCCATTGAACATTAGTTCAGTTAATACCAATTCATCCGCACTACTAATTTCACCTGCCACTTTTCCTTTCAACTCTACAACATCATCACGGGTAGCATATCTGCAACCAAATCCAAAGAAAGCAAGGTTAAGGGTTTCACGGATGCCACCATTTCAGTGATTCAATAAATTTCGTATTCCCACGTGCCACCAAAGCTCACGTGACTCTGATAACAATTCGGGCACACCATTACCACTTTTTGTTCAAATTGCCAATCTCCAAATTTGTGTCGAAATTCATACAGATGATACCAAATTCCCCAACACACACATCAGACAATCCCGACCCATCTTTATTAGTATAAGCAATATAAGGATAAAAGGCAGACTTATTTACCCCAGTCTACGAAGAACCCGTCTTCTAGCTTTCAGCTCATCTTTAAAAGCCAACGAAGTGGATGTACGCATTTCTTTCTTGATGGCCTTGATCTTGGATGTCAAACCTTGCTTTGTGTGTAATACCTTAAGCTTCTGCTCAATAAGGGGAGACTTCGCAATATCATGCTTTTTAAATAGGTGCTCTAAAGCCTCTATGCGTCTGACTGCCTTGCTATAAGAGCTGCTTTGGATCTGAGAAACAACAAATTATAATCTCACTGTAAGAAAAATGGAATGTTCAAACAGAGAAGGAATCTAATAATATGCACAACAATGCAAGAAGTATACCTTCATATCCCCTTCTGGGTCTAGAGGCAATCCACTAGGGTTTCTAGAAAGAAATTCAGCAACTTGCTTCAGAGTGTTCTCTCGTACTTCCAGAGGCAAAAGATCTTTTGGCATGTACAAGCGAGCACTACTCAAGCTATAAATCTGGCAAACCACAATATTGTATGAGAACAAAAGCCATCAAGTGTAAGGATATTTAAAATTTTCTCAATCATCAAACATAATATTACAAAAGTGCCTTTACCTGGGAGATTGGGACTGAAATAACCAATGGTTCTCCAGGCTCTCTCAATGGAATTATCTTTATAGTCTTTTTAGCAACTCCGCTTTTGTTTACCGAACACCTTGTAAGAACATCAACGGTGTATTTGGAATGTTCTGGTTTTTTACTTGCATCATCTGGATAACATTGATATAAAAAGGGTATCGGTGAGTAAACTCGATTTATATATTACCAAACAACAGTTGGACAAGACAAGAACAGAACTCGACCTTCAGAAACACCCTTCACTCTTTCAAAATTGATGATGATACCCCATGTAACTCGGTCCTCTATCAAGAAAGATGATGAATCCTCATCAACCACAGAGCACTCAACAGAAATAAGCCTGCCTGATTGAAGATATGGCAAACAGTGTTTAGGAGAGAACACAATATCACGAACGTCCTTCTTCAAGCTTTTGTATTGTTGAATCATATCATAATAGTTCTTCAGATTATCTTCTTCTTCTAGGACGATTGAATCCCTCTCTTCCTCCAGAAATTTCACTTGTTTCTGCAGGATTTTGTCAGACATTGCACATCATGTTGATGATTGAAAAAATATAGTCAACTGATAAGCTATGCCCGGATAAGTATGATGGATTTACATCAAATGCAGCTCAAGACCACAGCAGGCTTGTTGCTGCACAAGCACCATTTTTTCGCAATCTTTCATACTTCAACCTTGGGTTTCACGCAGATAGTCTGGTCTTTCGATTAAATGCAACTTCCTCTTAAATATAGCCAGATCATAAATATTCTGGTTTTATAACTAAATTTTATTTACTTTGCATAGTTGTAGCATTGCTTCTCCAAGCAAATTAAGTGAGAAAACAGGGTTCCTTCTCGTTCAGAGTAATTCCCTTGATCCTTATATCTAGCCAGTTTTACGTGCTTTGCTAAGACCCGATGACTAACCAGAACGTGGTGTTTCTAAACGAGGGCAAATTGTCAAGCATTTCAGATTGTCATACGGACACTTGTGTAATGTGCATTTATCAATATGAATATATGAAGCAACTTGAAACAAATATCCTCGTAATACTAGCAAGCCTCTACATGTTTAAGACTTCCATCCTCAATGAAAATAACTGACCTCTAGATCAGGAATGGCGCGGTCAGCTTGAAACTGATAGAAAGAATTCCGGAGCAGATTTTCAGGATTCCCATCTTCACATCGCATTTGATTCAGAAGCATGTTGTAGCTTAGATGGAATGCACTAAAAACAAGACAAAGATTTCATAAATACTAACTGTCAACATAGATTGAAAATGTATTCCATTGCTTTTCATGATTTTAAGGTAATTGCAAAATAATTTAAGCTAATAAGAGCAAGGTCAAGTTTTAAAACTTCAGATGCATCCATGATTTCTCTACCCTTGACAGTTAAAACTGTACAAGTACACTTAAGAAATGCAACATATGAATCAGGGGACAGTCATGATGAAATTTCTAGATGAGGGGAAAGATTTTGCAGCAGGGAGCCTGCATATTCTTATTATTTTTCACATCAAAGACAATATCAAAATTCAGAAGCACCATAGTACCTGTTCAAACTGTCAGCACTTCCTTTAACCATTGACTTGGCAGTAGACGGCTCAAGCTTCTCATCCACCATAAGAATACAAACCCCTCTGTCATCAATTCCTCGACGACCAGCTCGCCCACTCATCTGTATGTACTCTCCACTAGATAGCCATCTAAACTTATCGCCGTCAAACTTCCGAACATTTGTGAACACCACAGTTTTTGCAGGCATGTTTAAACCAATGCTGAAGGTTTCTGTGGCAAATAGACACTGAAGAGAAATACATCAATTCCTCTAGCAACTTGAATATGTGGAGGCAACAGAGCCCATAAAGATGGTGAGTGGGAAAAAAGCTATGCACTGGAATGACAACAGACCATAAATCATTTCCTGCCAGAACATTCCTATCCTCTCGCTACTGAAAACACCGGAAATGCATATAACTAAAAATAGATAGAGAGAAGTGTTATCTTCTAACCTTGATCAATCCTTCCTGAAATAGAATCTCAATAACTTCCTTCAGAATAGGTAGCAACCCAGAATGATGCACGCCAATGCCACGCTTTAAGAGAGGTAGCATATTTGAAACCTGCAACAACACAAGGAAAAGTATAAACAAACTAGAAACAGAAAACGCTAGATGCAGCCTTACTTCAGTATTGACATGGAAAGAGAAGAGTAAGCAACCCGAGAAAAGAAATATGGGCTCCAGGAACCACTCTCCCCAAAAAAGGAATGCAAAAGATGGCCAAGACTACTGTATGGAGCATGAAAAGTACGTTCATATAACATGAGATCTCAAAAAGGTAGGACCACACAAGCACGTTGAAGGAAGCAAACTTGCCTGGGGCAGCTTTTTGTCATCGTCTGAAAGCATGTCCATGGCACTCCAAAAGATGTTTTCTATGTTTGCTTTCTCATCATCGTCATTAAGATCCATCTTTGCCATCTAATGAAGCAGAGTAAAAGGAAAATCAACAGCAACAAACTACTATATGAACCGTTGCTTATATATACTCACATTTGCTGGCATTAGAATTGTTATACTCAACAAATTTCACACAAATGAATTTGCAGCAACAAACTAAATAGAACAAAGGATTGCAGAAACAACATTCTGTTCAGGTGCCGGAATTCAAATCAAAACCTTCACCAAAAGAAAAATGAAATAAAGGTCCCTTCAATTTTACAAGCTGAAGAATGCTAAAAAGGTTTTCTCAAAGGCAACCAAAAGCATCCCATTATAAACAAGGACTGCAGTAATGAATAGCAATAGAGGGAGTACCTGCATAGCAAGAAATTCACATTCTCTTTTGCTGAAAGAGAAGAGTATAACAGGATCATACTGGCGCTGAATGATCATCTTCACCATCTTAAAAATGTCACTTTCTTCACCAAGCTTCCCCACCACCAAACCCTTCTGCCACTTCCCATTTTCTCTTTTCTTCTCATTTTCACCCTTGGGAATCAGAGCATTTAGAGCTTTTTGAAAGCTTTCCTCTCTAAACTTTCCCTTTTCATCCACCACCAAGTACAAACCATCACCCCCGGCAGGAAAAATATAATGCTGAAGAGGCGTCGGTCGATAATCAGTATACACTATGTGACATGGCTGTTTGTGGACCTGGAACAACATCAATATGGATAAGCAATCATATCTAAAACAGTACCATTAAGATATTCTAATTGGTTTAGAGTTAGTTTGACTGATGGTTATCAGCATATATTCCAATGAAATTGTAGAAGGAACTTTTGTTGTTTCTATTAGAAGTCAGCCTAATCTTAAGATTCATTTTGAATTATTATCAATGCCAGAACTTCTCTAGACTGTTGAATAATTGAGCAGACATGATCATTCAATCCCGTAATTCTAAATCGTAATATAGTGATGGTTGACAACCAGCTGAAGATGCAAGTATCACCTTGGCAACCCAATCAGCAAACTCTTTTGCATTAGGTACAGTAGCAGAAAGGAAAACAAAGCGGGAATTTTTCGGGGCCATAACAATGCTTTCCTCCCACACTACACCCCTTTCTCGATCGCGCATGTAATGCACCTCATCAAAAATTACCCACGCCACTTCCCGTGTAATTTCTGACCCTTTGTACTGCATACTACGCCAGATTTCAGTGGTCATCACCTGCAATGAAATCCCGCTTAGTGGCCAATCCTAAGCAAAAGCATATTTACAAATTGCATGACAATTAAAACAATAAAGGATATCAGGTGTCAGCTCACCAAACAAGAAGCATTAGGGTCGATCGTGACATCTCCCGTCATCAGACCGACATCAGAGAACTCTTCTTTGAACTCCCTGTACTTTTGATTGCTCAACGCCTTGATTGGTGAGGTGTATATGACTCTTTGCTGGTTCCTCAGAGACATAGCAATAGCATATAACGCTACCACAGTTTTGCCAGCTGAGGTATGCGCTGAGACCTGCAAACAAATGAGAAAGCTCTCAATATAAAACCCTCCTTAGAAGACATTGGAAAGACGTATCCTTTCTAGGTCAAGCCCATGTCTGCTTTCTGCCCAACACTATAACCCCCTGACTCTACATCATATCTAATCCTTTCTGCCAAACTTCTGCCGATTCATAAATTTATTCTATCTCTACTGGTGGTAAGGAGCTTGAGATCAAAGGGATTGGTAAGCACTTCAAAAGAAGCAGTTGATTAGTTAGTTCAAAAGCACCTCCTATCATTGTACAAATTACCACATCCAGGGAAGAAATTGCAAACAAACGAAGGAGTGATAATGCTTGATAACAAACTAAGTACCATGACAGACTCCCCATTGTCGAGGCAGCTGATAGCCTTGGACTGGAAAGGATCAAGAGCGAAGGGGAATTCTTTTGCTGGCTTGTCGGGCTTCTGAGCTGCAGGGTCAGAAGGAGGAGGAGCAACGTAGCCTTCCGGGTACGAGACATCGTGCACACAAGCTACTTGCCCATTCTGAAACGCTGAACCGTTCTCTCTTTGCTGCTTCTGCGGCGGTAGAGGCTCCCCGGTTGGTTCCTCAACAGACTTTCTCTTCACTGACCCCATTTTTAAACCAACTATGGGAGTCGAAATACAGCCTTCAAAAGCTTTTCAGCACCCCGGCGCCCTCTGAACAGAGACAAAGAAGTATGAAGGCTTCGTTCAAGCACGGTGGCGCCAATTCAGACAACGACGAAGAAGGCCGGCGAAGACGGCAACTCTGCAGGTCGAAGCTTCGGCGGCTTAGCGTGGATAAAAACTAGCAATGGCCCCTAAGGCGGCGAAGAATTGGTGAACAGAAATAAGCTCGACGGAGAGGAGGCGGCTGCGCTACGGTGGAGTTGGGAGGGAGGGTATCAGAATTTCCGTTCCTCTATGGGGAGAAGGACGAGGACGAGGAGGCTTCGTACCTAATTGTGGGCTTTGAACTCAAAACGCTGCCGTATTTGCGAAACTAGGGAAAGTTGGGCCGATGAGTCGGCCGAATACGGGTTTAGTTAGTCCAAACTCCAAACCGGCTAATTTGTTATGGGTTTGATTTACTTGGGTTTCGGCTTAACCAAAATTTTAATCAACAAAAATACGGCAACGTCCAATGCATATGGTGGGGTCAAGGGCAGGAATGGCAGAGGGCAAGTATCTCGATATCCATACCCGTTCCGTGACAGGTTGGATTCAGTTTGGATAATTTATCATGGGACGCGGGTTGGGACAGGTCGATTTATTGGGTATGTAATTTATATAAAAAAAATTAGAAATATTTTTTATTTTCATTATAAGACCAAGAAAAAACCAAAGTATGATTAATGTAGTTAAATTATTGGAGAAATTGAGGTTTTCACTAATTTGCAACTTTATAATAGCTAAAATATGATATAATAAAAGAAAATCCTAGGTAATTTGACTAAAATTACATGTAAACTAGACAAGAATTGGTCGAGAATGGGGCAGGTCAGGGTAGTCCAAGTCGATGAGAGTACCCATGCTCGCCCTTTTTCACCTACGGGGCGGGTCAGACCCGCCCCAAAACAAGCCAAACAGGTCGGGTAAAACGGGTCAGGTCAAAATTGTCATCCCTAGTCAGGGGTGAACAAAAAGACTCGCAAATTGACATACTCGTCCAACAGAACCCAACCCATCCATATTTATCGCTTTTATTTAAGTTGAAGGTTGGGTGAGGGTTTCATTTTGTACAACCCGCCTTTTTTGACTGGTGCAAATTTTAGGTTACACAACTCGTAGAACCCGACCTAACCTGTGTTGCAACTATTTTCATATTGTTCGTATCCAAAACATATTTGTATCGTATATAAAATATTTTGTCATATTTTTCTCTTGTGATCTCCCCACCTAATGCATACTTTAATTTAAAATTTATACGTGATTTAATATAGGTTATGCTTCACGTAATATTTTTGTTACCATTTTAGAAGAATAACATATTATGCATTTTGACACTTTTCACCTCGATTTATTTGCTTAAAATTTTAATTAGTTATATTATATTTTTATCGTGTAAAATAATTGCATTTTTTGTGTTTGGTTAGATTTTTATTTAAAAGTATTGTCCACCTGATCCAACCCAACCCAATTATAAACCATTTTTGGGTGGATTTAGGTTTAATATTTTCAAAACGGTAGTGAATGAGGTTGGGTGATTAAAATGACTAAACCCTGACCACCAGACCCAAGTACACCCTTCTAATATGGTCTAGTAGTTATATGGTTAGTCTTCAACTTGGGAGTTGGGAGTCTCCGGTTCGAACTTTTAAGTATAAAAAACTTCGTCGGATTCGCCACTTAACAAAAAAGATATGTAAAGTCATGTGAAAGCCAACTCATGGGCTTTAAAATTTGCACAGGTTCACTATACCTTGCGGTGAAATCAACTGTTTATATTTGGGGTTATAAACATTCGAACACACACGATCACTTAACCAAATCAAACTCTGATATCATGTCATGAACCAACTCCAAATCACTCGAATTATTGGGAAATGGTTAATTATAAATATTATATTCTTATATCATTCTCACGAGCCGTAATCTTAACTAAATCCAAGCTACTTTGCTAAGCGTACATTGGTCAAAATATAGTGAAGGATCTATCTAGATGTATAATTAATTATACATTTCCAGCCAAGCGGCCAAGTACGAAGCTTGCCAAACGAAAAGAGACGAGGTGACATGGTTAACAGCGTTCCCTCCCTATAGGCTATAGGCCAGAGCATCATCCAGCTTGGATTTTCAGGCAGACGATTTTGGACGATTGTGAAACCAAAAAAAGCACCGTCATCGTTGTTCGGCTTCTCAGTCACCTATAAATATACTTGGAAACATAAGTGGCTAGACGGCCACAAACACAAATCGTCACACCAAAAAAAAAAGCAAAGCAATATTTGATACTCATAAAAACTAGAGCAATGGCGGCCGCGAGCAGCAGCAGCAGGAGGATGATGATGATTGCACTGTTCTTCGCCGCTGCTGCCTTCCTCGTGTGTTTCAGTGAGTACTTTATACTGTTCACTTTGACAAAGTGCAATTTCTCGTACGTCAATTTTACCAACTTGTTTGTTTGTGTTCAAAGTTGGAGGTGTCTCGTGCTCAAGGGATGTCAAAGCAACGAATCCGGCGGTGGAATTGGTGGCCAGCCAGCTGGTGGCTAGCGGGTCGTCGACGACGAAGAATGTTGAGAACTGTCAGACGGCTGATGACTGCAAAGGAACGCTTCATTGCGACGGGATGGAGAAGTGCTACAACCACGTTTGTGACTGTCCTTGCTGTGCCTAATATACGTACGAAGTCCAATTGTATATGGGGTTGATCATGGTTTTGGAATACTCGTATCAGTCATCAAGCCTGGAGTTTCAACAATGGTGCTTGTTGTTTTTCATGTGTGTGTTGATAATAATAATAATCAGCAGCGAACATGTTGCAGAGGTATATTGTCCATGCCTCGATATGGATAATTTCGTAGCTCAGTGTCGTTTTTTTTGGAATAGTGACAAAGATGGTTGGGAATAATCCAAGTTGTAGTTATGGCCACCATTACTTGATTAATAATTTAATATGAATGTCTCCACCTAGAAGAACTCTTGTTTTTGTACACAAGAAAAGAAATACACCCTCAATTTTTTCTTTCTTTCTTTCACTTCACTTTCAACACACAGTTCGAACAAGTTATCCAGATTCATAAGAAGATTACGTGAAACCAACATCTAAAGAGATGTTGACTTCTAGAATGTGACGTGTGGTAGATACTCATCTCTAATATTTATAACTTCTCGTGTGAGGTGTTTTTTTCAACTGATTTGGCGATGGAGGTGTATATGAAGGACATGATGACAAGAATGGGTGTTGTGGCGATGGATAAAAAAAAGAAGGAAGATGCATTCTAGTGGTTGTTCATCGGATTCTCACTCACTGGGAGTCGGAGATCGCTGAGACAATGGCAGTGAGGTATGGAGTAGAAATGGCGATGTGATTTGGGGGAAAGTGAAAGTTGAAACGAATTGTCAAGTCGTGAAAAAAGCAATTGAACATCTAGATCATTCTTGTTTGAAGATGGGACAAGTATACGAATAGATTAAAACGTAATCCCAACAAGTTTTTTAGATTGAGAATTCCAAATTTAGCTTACTTTATAACACACACTAAATGTACTTGAAAAGATTTGTATTTATTCCCCTATTCATTGTCAAAAAATTAATTAAGTGTACTTACGGTTTTGTTGGAACAAAGAGATAATAATCAACCTACCATTGGCTATTCGATTGAGAATCTAGCTATTAGTGGGCTAAATGGGCTTGGGGAGTGAAACAAACCATGGGCTTTGGGAATGGGCTTTGGGAATGGGCTTGAGGAGTGAAACACAGGTAAAAATAAAAAAAGTTGGAGATGGAACAAAGAGATAAGAATCAACTTACCATTGGCTATTCGATTGAGAATCTAGCTGTTAGTGGGCTAAATGGGCTTGGGGAGTGAAACAAACCATAGGCTTTGGGAATGGGCTTGAGGAGTGAAACACAGGTAAAAATAAAAAAAGTTTCGATTGAGAATCTAGCTGTTAGTGGGCTAAATGGGCTTGGGGAGTGAAACAAACCATAGGCTTTGGGAATGGGCTTGAGGAGTGAAACACAGGTAAAAATAAAAAAAGTTGGAGATGCGGGGTATCGATCCCCGTACCTCTCGCATGCTAAGCGAGCGCTCTACCATCTGAGCTACATCCCCTAATTGAAATAATTTCCAGAAAGTAAAATTATAATGTATGAAAACAAAATAATAACGACACTGATTTTTTCCTGGCATATTCTGCATTCTCAGGTCCAGTCTACTTCACGCTTCTTCTGTTCTTCAGATCCAAGGTACGTAGGTCGATCTGCACTCACTATTCACTACTACACATGCTGTGGTTTCTTTACGCCGAAGCTTGATCTGAATTTTTCACGACCCTTCCCCAGTAGTCCCTGGTGAGTAGCCTTATTATTTGATTCACCTGCCTGCCATCTGTTCGACGAAATGCCCCAATGAGTACTTTTAACTTTTTTTTGTTTTTCCAGCTCCTATATTTCAGCTGCAGCGTCTAGAAACAGAACCCACGGAAATGGTCACTTGCTTCCCTTCCGCAGCCAAGAAACTGGGGGTGACAGTGGCCTTGTTTGTCGGAGCAGCTGTGATCATGGGTTACGCGGCGCATCTCTCGTACATCAACGTCGCTCCTCAACAGGCTCGTACTACAGCTAGGGATGAGTTCGTCAAGGAACGAATGAGACGGAAGCATGGCTATGGCAATTGAAAATGTCTTTTTTCATCTCCAACCAGTGTACTTATTTCTTGTTCCTTTCTTACTGCAAGCAGGATTCTCATACTACAATATAAACTAGCATATTCTTTCAGGAGGAAAAAGTCTTTTTTGAACTTTAGAGGAATGCTATCAACATACATACACAGGGCAGCGCATGTAATAGATTGTTCTGTGAAATCTGGGAGTTTCCATTTAGTGAAACGAGCTGCACTTCAGTTTAGGCCAACCCCCTTGTTTCAGTGTCTCATTGTCTTACATTTGAAGCTCAATCATCCAATTCCATTAGTCTCCTTCTACCTTCATATCGCCACAACTAGCAAGGCTGGATTTCCTCAAGCAGGGAACCTACTCTGCAAGGATTATTGGTTGGTCATGAAACACATATGTCACCAGTCCAAAAAGACATGCCTCCAACAGTTGTATACGGCATACAGAAAAGTGTTGTCGAATGTCGACTAAAGCAACCTACAATCTGAGATAGAAAGAAGAAAGAAAAAAAACGACCGTTCCAGGGCGTTGGTCTAATATGTTTCTACAGTGCACTACGAAGGAAAGGGGGTAGGCTACTGGCCAGTATTTGATGTGAGGTACGACCTCAATATGTGCCTGTACTTCGTCGGGCCATCGAACCAACTTCTTGCAGCATCGGCAATCTTTCTTTCTAATCCACATTTGAGCAACTCTTTCTTGTCAAGCAGCGGCTGCAGGAAACTCCCCCACTTCTCCATGGCTTTCCTCAATCGCACGCTTTTACTCCCCGTCCACAGGAACTTAATGTAGTCTTTAGCTAGACGAGTCATCTCCACCCCATTGATCACATAAAAGTACTGCAACAGAACAGTTAAAATTGATCAGGCAGATAATTTCCACAGAAGGGCTGCTACAGATGCAAGAAAACTAAACAATCGAAAGAACTCTGGGAATGTGAACAGAGAAGCAGGCTAGAAATGAATTACCACAAAGAGAAAACCAATGGTAGCTAAGATCACTTGCAGAGTTTCATCCGAAACTCCAAATGAAGACGCCCCACCCTCTTCTCGATCTCCAGAACCACCACCACCCCGTCTACCTCTACCACCACCACCACCACCTGGAGGTTTCCTTTTGCCACTCCCTCCTCCAGCATTGGACTCCGTGTTCCTCATTTGCTCCCTTAACATCTCTTCTATTGACTTTCCTTTAAAATTCTCTGTAGCTTCGCCAAAGGACTCCCATGGCAATCCCTAATGACAAAACAAATAACTTAGTCAGCATCTCTAACCATGCTAACTCAATACCTTATTCCCAACCTTCCACAGTTTGCCAGGCTTCAGTTAGGTTTATGCTACACCCTTTATCAACTTGATTAGAGGAACAGGGCGTGAGAGAAGCAACCAGATAAATAGAGTTGATCCTTGTTAATATAGGCGAGCTTGAGAGTCGTAATGACAGTTAATCTAAGCACAAGTTAAACGGAGCACCAGTGCAAATTCAAGTCCGTGAGTTGGACTTCGTTTGAGGATGGTGTAAGATCTATCCCTGGACATCTCCCAACAATTCTAAATTCTTGACTAGATGATCGCTGACAGATTATTGCCAACCAAATCCGAGGAAAAGGCCCATCAAAACTAGAGTAACAAACTTCCAATTGATCAATTTCCACTTTCCATCACGAAGATTAAGCGTGGAACCATAACATATATCATTAGCAATCACAAAATCCAAATGGCCAAGAACAAAGAAACGAACATGTTATACCCTAAACAACCCAAAAACCCCGAACCCACATGGCCATTCTCGTTCATTCTGGAAGGAAAGAATAACAGGAACCAATAGGGTTGCTGCAAAAACTCACCTGATTACCGCCTCTTCCAGGCTTGTCCTTTGGAGCCAGCAAGCAAACAGGGGACGTGGAGGCGCTCGATTGCTTGGCCTCGAATTCCCATCCACCGAGCTTGCCTTTCGACAAGGGTTTACACGGCAAGCGTATTAATCCGTCGGTCGCCGAGGATTTCAGCGAACCGCACGGTTTGGGTTGATTCCCAGGAACGAGTGAGATGGAAGACGGAGGAAACCGCCGCCGGGAAAGAGACGGAGCCCGGACCGGTACGCACGGTTGGGAAAGGGTTGGATTTGGTCGAGTGCGAAGAGCCATATGTTTCCAACCAAATTACGGAAGGGCTGTAACCCATCACCATGCACGGTCAAGAATCAAAATATTTATATTGAAAGGGCTGGAATGGAAGGAAATAAGATGACAAGGCTCACCGCCGGCGATCAGGTAATCTACAAAGCCAATTCAAGCAAGGTAGCGTCAATCTGGACGAAGAAGAAGGTAGAACGAACACAGGACGTAGGAACTGGTGAACGAAATCAGCTCGACGGAGAGGAGGCGGCTGCCCTACGGTGGAGTTGGAGGGTGTAATAGGATTCGCCTTCCTCCGCTGGACAAGGACGAGGGCGAGGAGGCTCCGTACCTAATTTTGTGATTGGAACTCAAAACACTGCCGTATTAGCAAAAATTGGTAGCCTCCAGAACTTTGGAAAGTTGGCCCGAGTCGGCAAATGCGGATCTAGTCCGTCCAAGGCGGCCAATTTCGTATGGGTTTGTTTGTTTGATTGGTTTTCGGTTTCTAGTTTTACTTTACCAAATCTTTTGGCCAGATGTTACTCATGTTTCATATCAAACAACAAATTTACCGTTGAACAATTAGGAGTGTGCAATTTGCGGTTGGTCCCCTACCAAATCACGTTAGATCAAATTAACATTTGGATGAGATAATGAATATAATAGGTTTCAGTTCTTGATTTAATTCTATGAGTTTTATGGATATTGAAGATAAATGGACCAAATTGATATGTAGGCCATATATTTAAACGAATCGAATCAAATGAACTCCTGATTATAAGGTCCTCATATTTCATTTACTATCAGACTGCAATTTTCATGGTTTGATCCAATTTGTAATGGATGGAATAGTTGTACACTCCTAAAGACAACTAAACTCGAAACTCACCCTACTAATATTAGTAATATATGAGTAGCGTAAAAATTACTCTCGTTGGCCGTTGAAATGGTTGTTGTATCATAAGTAGCGTAAAAATACTCTCCAAAAAAGGAAGTATCATATTAATTAATTGTTTTTATTTCACGACGGCGAGGCCAATGAACCAAAGCTTAGAGAACCAAATAGTAGATGTGGATAGATACCTTGTTTCTTGGCTTTAGAACGAATAAGAGATGTGAATAGATACCAATAGTCGTATTGAATATTTGCATACATGGAGGTGTTTTGCATTCAAGCAAGAGTATATACCATGGACGAAATTTGAAAAATGAGATGACGTAACGCCACACAGAAACTGATGTGTCATGCGTTAAGCACGACCTAGCGCGGTCCTGCTTAAAATGCGTGATGACAAATTCAAATGACTATACATCATTCTGCCTTTGAGTCACTATGATTAGAAGCTGGTCTTTGTGTCTCATATGTGTATGACAAATTCATGATAAACATATTATATGGTGACAACTACTGTATATGCCTTTGTTTTGCTTTGTTGTAATCTCCAATGGTTATAACCCTAGTCTTGTGTCTTATAGCCGGTTGGCCTATATATAGTAAGAAGCATTTTGGGTTTTGAGTGGAATAGCATATATATATAGTTCTTCCAACAAAGAAAATGACAAAGAAGAAGAAGAATAAGTTCATAGCTTACAACGCTTCCAAGCTAACCAATTACTTGGTTGCATCGTGAGCCGTTCAAATGGTTGTTGTATCATAAGTAGCCTAAATGTACTCCCAAAAAAGGGTGTAATATTAATTGTTTTTTTTTTAATTTATCTCACGGCGGGGAGGCCAATGAACCAAAGCTAAGAGAAGCAATATTGCAAAATTTTTAATTAACACAAGAAAATTGAATATTAGTTAACGAATGAAGTATATATATATATACATGCAAGCAGCAGCATCAGCATTTGCTCAACAAATCTAAGTATATCTCAAAAGAAGGAAAGAAAAGCAAGAAAAAGCAGCCATGATCAGTACTACTATTGATAAGCTGGTCGTGGTCTTGCTTCTGATCATCATCCTTCCATGTACTATCACATCTTAAATTCCACGTAATTAATTCATGTGCTACACACCATATTACTACATATAGTTTAAGGTTTGCATGTACGCAGGTGTTTTGCCTTCAAGTGCATCGAGAGATGCCGGCTCGGAGGGGGAAAACGTCGTCGATGCTCCGACGAATGTCAGGTATAGCTTGTCATGTCGATGCGGTATAGTCTATCTATCACGATGATATATTCTTGACACCAACAATGAATTGTCGGAAAAATCACTCTCTATTTCGCGCGCACATCTGTATAGCATGTTTTTCTCGTACAATCTCGTCTGTTTATTAGTCGAACTGATGCTTATTACTCATCAAATCATACAGCGACCACTCGAACACGACCTCGCAGCTCCCTGATAGAGGAACAGATGCAACAGTGATGATACCGCAAACACTGTACAATGTCGGAAATCGTTGGAGTTGGACGCAGGAGGACTGCGACCACAATTGCAACGACCAACAGTGTCGAATATTGTATCCGTGTCTGTGTAACGGTCAAGATCCTAACAGGGGTTGCAAGGTGGGTTGTGTCTGTGGGCGGATTCCCTACGATTGTGATTGCCTGTGCAATTCATAAAAAAAAAAAAAAAAAACATGTTCTATGTAATTGGAGGAGATTCATCGATCGAGGTGCATGCATGCATCGCCGTATTCGTCAGCCCCGACACTTTGCTGGATCTGTACCCACTTTGTTTGTAATCGACATCCTAATCGCCGGCCAGCAGGCTATCCCGTGTTTTCCGTTTATGATGGTTTCGGGTTGTTTTTTTTATCTTGTTTCTTTAATATTCCCAAGCAGTTTTTGCTAATGATCTTTTGTATGAGTACGTTTCCTCTTTCTTGCTTGCTTTTCTTCATAAATAAAACAAAGGATCGATTATCGTCACCGGAGGGTGAGAATTTTGTCTAGGATTGTTGGGAGTGGTTCGATTATGGATCATGATCGCATTTATTAACACATTCTCTCAAACGAAAGATAACGCGGAAGGGCGCTTGAAGTACTTTACACAGGTCCGGAAAACATATACGCTTAACAGTTAACATAACATATGGGGGTCGTCGGGATTCGAACAGAAGACCCCCTTAGTTATAAAAGACTCTTTATCATGTCAAAAACTAGTGAATTTCTACTCCTCTGATAGCTCTAGTTGTTGAAAGAGATTCAATTATGAATCATATACCATTTACTAATAGCTTTGTGTGTCAAAGTAGTGATTTGTTGTATAATAGATTTTAGTATTCACAACTTCGTATATATGTATAAGGATTTGACAACAATAAATATTAACAATTAGTTTTAATGAATATGCTTGGTGTATAGTACTAACCCCATCTCGATTTGCCCTCTTGTGTGGTCTTGTACATTTTAACTTAATATTTTTTTTCCATAGATATTCCGAAAGGAATAGACAGACACGAGAATAATTACACGACCTTTACAGGCCAAATCACAAAAAGAGAAGGAACGACGGTTATCCATCGATAAGAGAGCCTTTTTCCACGATATGGGCGGCTCTTTGTTACCTCAACAGTATGGGGAGAATCCATGACTTAACTTGTACCATTTGCAGGGAGAAAGTCATTGATCAAACCCACACACTAAACGTACTTGAAAAGATTTGTATTTATTCCCCTATTCATTGTCAAAAAATTAATTAAGTGTCAGAAGACAAAAGTGCATCGAATCCGGTTCTTTCACGATCAAACTAGTGAATGAGAAGGTCGCTTGCAGATCCCTATATGAGCAGATGTACCTGCAAAATTAACAAAGAAATAGCCCCAACTAGGCAAGAGGGTGAGTCGTGGCAGACCAAACTCATCCAACACAAAACCATCAACCGAAATTAAAGACGCATAAGATATAAAAAATACTAGTTAACAAACGGCTCATTAGAAGGAAGCTTCAAAACTATCTTCTTTACTAGGCTCGAAAAACTCACTGGCTAAAATTGAAACGTGAGATTAGAAAGATCAAGTTTTGGGGCATGTCAGTTCAAATACACAAATAGCTAATGTATTAAGTTGTGGTGTTAACCGAACATATTTACTCAATTATTGCCCCCAAATTGGTAACATGAGAAAATGGATAAAGCGGATGACACCCGAAAATGGAAGAGAAACCGTTCCACCCACCATAACTTTGTTGAGTTCATGAATTTTTGTTGCTTACAATTTTAGAATTCAGACTATCATTTACTCAGAATAAAGTTACATATTCATGTTTTTCTATTTTTTTTTCATTTATTAAGTTTTTTTTATTATTTTATTGTTGCGGGTATCTTAGACCCGCGGGCACCCGAAAACCCAGCGGTAATTAATGGAGCTTGTGCCACTATCAGACTCGTATCACCGTTTGGACCGGGGACAGGAAAACCCGAAGCCCATAGTGGGCGGGGGACGGATACAGGGTACCCGGACCCGATCCGCCCCGTTGCCAATTAAGCCTAGCGCCACATGCTTGTCCTCCTCTAATTTTTAATAATGGCAAGCATTTTCTTCCCTTTACAAATTCGCATTAATAATGGTCAACTCTTTGGAATAAAAGAAAGTCATGAAAACGAAATGTTTCTACTGATTGGAACTAGTATTAGCTAACAAATTGGACGTTAGCACCCTAACCTCTCCATAATTAATTCTTTGTTAATTTTAAGGTATAAATCTTGAGGATAAACTCTGCCGCCAAAAAAAAAAAAATAATAAAGAAAACAAAATGCATTGTCGCCTCCGCTCGCTGTGAGCACAAGCTTACAATTTAGTGAGAATAAAGCAGGCGAATCAATCCCTTTAGACTAAGAACTTGAGCTTGCAAAGCATAAAACTTAACCTGGCGATTCCTTCGACCAGCCATGGAAACAGGAGGATACGGGTTTCGTTATCTATTCAATGACGGCAAAGAACCCATGAAACAAGAGGAAGCAACGAAGATATCGAAGTCTTCTGCATAAATTAAATCCTCACAGACAGTACTATATATAATGTGAACGGCTATTTGCCGCCAACCAAATTGCTATTTGCCGCCAACCAAAAAAAAAAAAAAGAAGTATATATGTACATCTTTGGTTAAGAAATTTCACAATCTACAACATATCCAACTTTCAGAAAACGTATTGAATCAGAAAAAATCGACGCTCGCCGGAAAAGTCGCCGGAAAACCATCGGGAAAGCCCATCCTCGACGTAAACTGCGGACACGCATCCATGAATCATCACTAAGCAGGTGCGTCAACCTCCCGTCGTCCTCAATCGTCGGAAAACAAGTGAGTTTACTTTTTCCGACAAGTTTTTCAATTTTCCGGCAATTTTTCTAGTTTTCCGGCGAAAAAACACGGTGGGCCGAAAAAAATTTGCGGCCGGAACGCCGCCGGGCCGAAAGAATTTTTCGGCCGGCGCGACGCCCAGCCGAAAAATTCTTTCGGCCCGGCAGCGTTCCGGCCGCAAATATTTTTCGGCCGGTCGCCGAACGCGCCGTCGGAAAAATTCACGGCGGCGCGTTCGGCGACCGGCCGAAAAAAATTTGCGGCCGGAGCGACGACGGGCCAAAAAAATATTTCGGCCGGGCGTCGCGCCGACCGCAAAAAAGTTTCGGTCCGGCGGCGCACCGGCCACAAGATTTTTTCGGCCCGGCGGCGCACCGGCCGCAAATTTTTTTCGGCTCACCGTGTTTTTGGCCGGAAAACTGGAAAAATTGCCGGAAAATTGAAAAACTTGCCGGAAAAAGTAAACTCACTTGTTTTCCGACGATTGAGGACGACGGGAGGTTGACGCACCTGCTTAGTGATGATTCATGGATGCGTGTCCGCAGTTTACGTCGAGGATGGGCTTTCCCGATGGTTTTCCGGCGACTTTTCCGGCGAGCGTCGATTTTTCTGATTCAATACGTTTTCTGAAAGTTGGATATGTTGTAGATTGTGAAATTTCTTAACCAAAGATGTACATATATACTTTTTTTTTTTTTAGTTGGCGGCAAATAGCAATTTGTTTGGCGGCAAATAGCAAGCCCCATAATAATAGACACGGGATTGGTGCACTCCTTTGTGCAACGACGTTGCATGCGACAGCTATTATCCATATCTGTGCAATGGCCAAGATCCTAACTATTGCAAGAACACTTGCGACTGTCCGCCCAACACTTGCTATTGCTTATGCTCTCAATAAATGTATTCTATATATATCGAGCGGGAGATTCACCGAGGTTTGTCGTCCAACACTTGCTATTGCTTACCCTCGTCAATTGTTCACCATGTTTTCATTGAATATATGTCTTCTAGTATGGTGATTCTGATTTGTTTTGTTAGTCTTTTCTTTAAGTCCCTCTGAAAACCTTTCTTTCTTTTGTTCGTGAATAAAATAGTGGTAATAATTATAATAATAATAATAATAATAATAATTGGTTGCGGTCGATTGTATAAACTGATTATCTTTGTTTCCAATTTTCCATGATAATGCAAGTAAGGGGAAAAAAAATTAATAAGTGGGTCGCCCTTTCCATAAGGTAAGTTCACTTCTTGTTTCCTCATTTCTTTCTTTATCAGTACAGTACGTATCAGCAATAATTGAAAAATATCAGTAAAGAATATTTGCATGTAGGCGTTTTTTGCCTTCAAACGCATGTAATTAGAATAGTAAGTCACCGTTTGGAGAATCTCGAGCATGCTTCGACAAACATCGGTATAGTTTATGAACGATAATATAGTCGATTTAATTATCTTATGATGATATGATTTTTGATTGATGTCATAGTTATGATAGGGCAAATGAATCCATCTTATTTTCTATTTTTGTGTCATATATTTCAGTCATGGACTTGTACTGTAGATTAAAATTCAACCGTATTGTTTATGAGATAGTAAAAGCTGAGTTAGAAACAAAGGAAATAGTACGTGTTTTTTCTTTTTTTTTTAAGAGAAATAGTTCATATTTATAAAATTGATTTAATTCCTATTTATAAAATTGTTAGTAGAAAATTTTTATGTAATAATTGTGCATAAATAAACGGAAGTTACTCCATGTAAATAAGGACTTGTCAGTTGTCACCTTACGATATGTTGACGTTAGTACAAGTACGTAAACTTACACAATGGCACTGGACAAGTATTACTTTAGACAAAGTTTTACCATTTGTTGTTTGTTGGGACATTCGCTTTGACAAGGATGACAAAAAATCCTCAATATTTGGATATTGCGGAACACAAGTTTCTAGTTTCTGCTAGCTCGAGTAATATTTAATTTTGGAGCATATTTACATTTGATTTTTTTTTTTGTTTGGGTCTAAGTTAGACTCGTGATATTAGATACCCATAATAAAATGGATACTCCTTTTTTAATGTGACTTTTACCCTTTATTTATCATGAAACATACAGAAATAGGGATGGCAGTCATCCCGCGGGCTTTCGGTATCCGCTAGGGCCCGCCCGTGTGGAATGGGCCGAAACCCGCGAGAGCGGTTTAGTTGGCGGAGTCGGGCAGACCCGCGGCCCGCGTGGCTCGGTGACGGGCTGGGGACGGATGTTGTGGTACCCGCCCCGTATCCGGCTCGGGAGCAAAACGACGACGAGCAAGCCTAGGTATAAAGAGCCTTTTTTTCAGCTAGGGTTAGAGGAAACTCATTTCAGCAGCCGCCTTCCTCTTTCTTCCCCCATTTTTCTCAGTAGAAATCGCGAGAATCGCCGATTTTCAGCAAAAAATCCACTCGTTCCCGGTGATTTCTCCTCCTTTCTCTTCGATTCTTACTCGAAAATCGACTATCCCATGACAAGAAAGCCCATATCTTGTTGTTAACCAACACTACAACCACCTAAAATGTCTCGATCGATAGAAATCCCCTTCGACTCGTCAATCTCAATCTTGCATGCGAACGATTTCTTTCCCAGATGGCTAGATCGAGATAAGTATTCTTTTTTTTGTTACCTTAATTCACTTTTGCTTGTTGTAGATGTATAAATAGATGACGAATTCGTTATTATGTTCATCTGCAGTTCATCGAACTCATAGTCTACAAACCCTAGCCTTCCAAATTTCTGGATCATCCTTTCATTCTAACTCTAAGTAAGTTAATTTTACAATAGTTTGTTTGTTTGTTTATTATTGGTTCTTGCTTAATTCGGCAGAGACTCAGAAACCCTAACATTTCAAATATGCTCTTTTGTTCTTGCAGATTGTTGTTGGTTAGTCCCATCTAGCGACTGGTGCTTCTGCTTCAACGTGCTGTCTGCTGAGGTAAGTAAACAATAACTCACCTTAATAACTAAGATCAAATCATCGAAATGTTAAACTGCTAATGAAACTCGAAACCCATTTCACTTAAATTATGCTACTGAATCATTAGTAATGACTAAACCTGAACCAGTAATGATAAATTGCATTATGCTTTGTGTTTTTGCAGAAAACTCTTTTCTGTTCAGGAATCAAATCAAGCAGCTAGTTCATAAATTGCATTCTGCTTAGGTAATTCGTGACCCTAACTTGTTGTTGGTTGTTCGTACCTAAACCTGAACCAGAAACACTAATTTTCCTGATTTTGTGTTTTTTGCAGATTTCTCATTTCTGTAATCTGTTCAGGAATCTCAGAAAGCAGCTGGTGCTGGAACTACAGTCTGCTTAGGTAAGTCCTCGAACCTTGGTTGTTGTTGGTAGCTAAACCTAAACCTGTTCAATTGATAATGCTAAACCTAAACATGTTTTAAATGATAGTAAGTTCATTAGTGTTAGCAGCTAAACTGCTAATATGCTGAATGCTAATCCGTAATCTGAAAAAGGGTAATAGGTAATCTGCTAGTCTGTTGTAAGTAATGCTACTCGAATCAAGCAAACTTTTAATATGTAATCCTAAACTACTTGAATCAAGTAAACTTCTCAATACATAATCTGCTAATCTGAATTGAATTATAAGAACACAACTGAACTGAACAGTGGACATCTTTCTAAAACATCTTTTTTTTTATTTCTTTCTCTTAAACAGATGGAACCCCAACACGTTGAGAATGCACCTGCTAATGATGTTGTTGCCCCTCCTCCTGGTAATTCTAATAATGTTGAGGAAGATGTTCTTCCTCAACATCCCTTAGGTGCTAGTAGGTCATTAAAATCAGATGTCTGGCCTCACTTCACTAGGATGATGGTTTCTGGGGTATTGAAAGCTAAATGCAACTACTGTAAAAAGATCTTGGCTGGGAAATCTAGTAATGGTACTTCACATCTTAGGACTCACAGGAACAAATGTGTTCATAAAAAAATACACGATGGGAGTCAAAGAGTTCTTGGTGCTAACTATAGTGCCAATGGGACAGCTGATATGAGTACAACTCAGTTTAGTAGTGAGGTGTCTAGAAAGGAGCTCTGCACCATGATCTTGGTGCATGAGTATCCCCTTTCTATTGTTGAGCACCTTTACTTCAAACGGTTTTGTTGCACCTTAAACCCTCTCTTCAAAGTCCCAGCCAGAAATACCATAAAAAAGGACATAGTCACTATTTATGGGTTAGAGAGGTCTAAGTTTCAAAAGATCATTGATGAAAACAAAGGGAGGATAGCTGTCACCACTGACATGTGGACTGCCACAAACCAAAAAATGGCCTACATGGCTGTTACCGGCCACTATATCGATAACTCTTGGAATCTGAGAAACCATCTTTTGATGTTTGGTTACCTCCCTGCCCCACACACTAGTGAGAGGTTGGCTGCAAAGCTAGCTCAATGCCTCCAATCATGGAATATTGATAGTAAATTGTCAACAATAACACTTGACAATTGTACTACCAATGATTCAATGATCAACCTAGTTAAAAGAAGGCTGGTTTTGTCTAATCTAATTAGGGATGGATCACTTCTCCATATGAGGTGCTCTGCTCACATCCTTAATTTGATTGTGAGGGATGGTCTTGATGTTCTGAAAGATGGAATAGATCAAATAAGAGAAAGTGTGGTTTTCTGGACATGCACACCTAGGAGGGTGGAGTCTTTTCATGCTACTGCCCAACAACTTAAACTGGCTGTTTCTAAGAAATTGGTCTTAGATTGTCCCACTCGTTGGAATTCCACCTACGAGATGCTTTCTAGTGCTATCCCATATAAGGATGTGTTTTCTTTATTGAAAATAAGAGAACCTCATTATGACTCTCTGCCTACTAATGAGCAGTGGGAGTTTGCTGCTATTTTGGTAGAGAAACGTGATGTATTCAAGGACATAACTATGGTTTTTTCTGGTTCAAACTACCCAACAGCGAATCAGTTTTTTCCTAAAGTGTGTGACTTGAGGTTACGATTGTTGGAATGGTTAAGTGACTCTAATCTGATGATTGTCGCTATGGCTGGGAATATGTGGACCAAGTTTGCCAAATATTGGGATGATATTCACTTGTTGTTGGATGTTGCTGTTGTGTTGGATCCACGTTATAAGTTGGAAATTGTTGGGTACTATGCTGGTAAATTTGGTATTACTAGTACCGATCTTGTTTCTGAAAGGGTCAGATCTGTGCTTGCTGACTTGGTTGTTGAATACCAAAGGAAATCATCCAAAAACTCGGCTGTTCCTTCTAGTTTGAATGCTTGTTCTTCGGCCACTGATCTGGATTTTGATCTATATGTGAGCCAAAGAAAGAAAACTAGAACAATTGTGGTTACTACCGAGTTAGATCACTATCTAGCTGAGTATGTGCATCCTAGAACACCGGACTTCGATTTGTTGGGTTGGTGGAAATTCAATGGTGACAAGTATCCCATTTTGCAAGAAATTGCAAGGGATTTACTTGCTGTACCTATTACGAGTGTTGCATCTGAATCTGCATTTAGTTCTGGTGGGAGATTGCTTGATCCCCATCGGAGCAGACTTGATCCTATGACAGTGGAAGCCATGATGATACTAAGGACTTGGATTAAGGACGATAACAAAGGTATTCTGCTTGTTTAATTCCTGCCATGGTTTAAATTTCTTTGAGTCTTTACAAGTCAACTAATTCTTCCATTCTTTTGTAGTGACTGCCTCGGACGTGAAAGCGCTGGAGGGGGTGTTCTCGGCTATGGCAATGGATGATACCACTGTCGAAGAGAGCACAGGTAAGTCCTTGTATGGCTGTGATTGGTTTACTAACTTAGGTTTCTGTTCTTTACTAAATACATTGCTTTGTAACAGATGGAGCTGGAACTCAGGGGGAGCAGAGAGGAGATGAAGATGATGTTGCTGTTGATGTCAACCTGCTGGACTAACTCATGGTTTGTGTTTTTACTTTTAAGCTCTAAGTTTCCTATACGAAAAAGTGCTGAATGTTAGTGAAACTGTCATATTGCAGATTTTGTCCATGCTGGGTTGATGTTGGGTTGCTGCTGGGCTGATATGGGTTGCTGGACTGATCCTATGTTGCTAGGTTGAAGAATGATTGTTGCTGGCTTGCTGGTTTCTGCAGTGTTGCTGCCTGCTAGTGCTTATTTCTTTTTGGCTTTTTGATTGTGTTTGAACTACCATGGTTCTGGGTTTGTTTGATTATTAGCTGGGAATTGTAGATGATTGTTGGTGGGAGTTTCAGAATTCAGACTATAGTTCTTAGTTTTCATAAGTTCTGTTCTGTGATATTTTAAGGTTAGATGCCTCGATTTCCAGACAGGTTTTGGGTTTGCAATTCGTGAATAATGCTGGAATAGTGGAATGCATTATGTTTTTGTTTTTCCTTCATCTTTGACTAGCGCAGGGCCCGGCCCGTTGGGCGGGTAAACTAACCATAAGCGGCGCATTTGACAAACGTTGGAATCATAAGTTAAACCTGAATTGAAGTTCATATAAATCAATCAAATATTTCTGGGAATACTATGTTCACCATTGAAGTGCCTTCCTCTCCATTCTCATTGCCACTCAAAATCTTCAATCCTTGCCTTGTAGTAACTCTTGACAATGCAACATATAGCTGACCATGACTAAAAACTTGTCTTTGAAGACATAAACCAACATTGGCTAGTGTTTGACCCTGACTTTTGTTAATAGTCATGGCAAAACAAAGAGCCACAGGGTATTGCCTTCTAATGAGGGTGAAATTAAGACTCTTGTAATGGGTTGATAATGTCAATCTGGGAAGGAAGACGCGATCACCGATGTTGGTACCTGTCAAAATCTCCACCTCAATGAACCATTTACCCAAAGTCTTCACAACCATTCTAGTACCATTACAAAGGCCAACAGTTTGATCCATATTCCGTAATAGAATGAATGGACACCCAACTTTTAGTTCCAACTGATGGTCTGGAAAGTTTCCAATCCGGAGGTTGTTCAAAAACTCGGTTGAATAATCAGCATCCACAACTCCCTCCTTCCCAGGGTCCATCTCAATAGAATCTGCGCTGTAATATGCCACTACATCTCCTGGGAATTGACTTAGAATATACTCATTCACTGCAGAAACCATATCATGGTGTGGAGCCAAGATAGCTCGATTGACTAAATAATTATGATCTCCTGCATGACTACTAAGATCACTGTATATAGAGGCGACAATATCAATGACAGGATCACTCTGTCGAGGAATTACTAATTCCTGAGGTATGCGAATCAAAGACTCACCAAACACATCTGAATCTACTCCGTCTCCTACTTGCAAGAGCCAGTTCTGGAAAGTAGTTATCTCAACAGTTTCCTCCGGAGAGCAATTAGATCGTGCTAGCCGCATATTTTCAACTAACTTAATTACCCTCAAATGGGGCCACAGGTAAGACCTCTTTATAGATGAGTTCACAATATCACCTCGTGAAGCTTTCAATACTATAGGCAAAGTTTGCCGGAAATCTCCTCCAAAAACAACTGTAAGACCTCCAAATGGCTTGCCCTGACTGTTTTCATACCGAAACCGCAAAATATCCCGCAATGATTTATCTACAGCTTCCACTGCATGCTTGTGTGACATAACAACTTCATCCCAAATAATCAATGAAGCACGCTGAATGAGCTCTGCTAATTCACTACCCTGGTCAATATGACATGTCGATCTACCATCAAGGTCTACTGGAATGTGAAATCGAGAATGAGCCGTTCGACCCCCATCCATTAAAAGGGCTGCAATCCCAGAAGAAGCTACACATAGAACAATCTTATTTTCCGATCGCAATTTCAAGCAAATCACTTTCCATAAGAAGGTCTTTCCTGTCCCACCACATCCATCAATAAAGAATGCATTTCCCTTATCTGCATACACCGATTCAGTAATTTCATCAAAAGCTTTTTTTTGTTGGGCATTGAGCTTGGAAATCATACCTTCAAATTGCTCACGAAGACTTGCAACATTGTAATTAAGTTCTGCAGTGATCAATCGATTAGATGAAGATGACATGTTACCAGTATCAATAACTGGTAATCCAGGAAAATCAGATAGAGTTTTGCAATTTCTTGCAAGCAATTTATCTATCTCCAGCAAACAACATTCCTGTAACTGAAGATCAGACATTTCTAAAGTAGGCATATTTAGTTCCTTCCGACGGGCATACAAAATATCATCAGATAACAGTGCCCAATTCCGCTCCCATAGTTTCCCAATGTCTGAAACTTGACAGAGGCTGATGATAGTAACAAATAAAGTTCTAAGCTTTTTACCGGATGCCCAAAGAGCCGCTTCGGCCAAACAGTCATTCCATTCATTATCTTCTGCCAACAGACCATGCGCATAACATGCTTCCTTAAAAGATTTATGCAAAACTCCATTCACTGTCCTGATGTCCTCAAAACTTTGAGCACCACGAACAATATGTAGAAGCATACGCAGATAGAACCTATCATTTGTAGGCGAAGGATGACAATAATACAACCGCCCAATACTGAACATGGATTTCCTCTTGTGCCACGCCTGCTTTGTTTTATCCCAAACATAATGTTGCGGAAATTCTACAAATGTATATTTCCTTGCTTCTGGAAATAACTTATTCATTTTCATCCATTCCAACAGCATAGAGGTTTGAGCACGCTTAGACTGGAGCACACCTTGAGGATTTGAATGCTGCCTTGAGACAACTACATTCTGCCCAGGAAGATGATAAGACATGCGCAACACTGATGGGTACTGTGAGTAGACATCAAACTTGAACAACCTCCAGCATGCTTCACCAGATGTGATATACCGACAATCAAGATATGCTTTTATCTCATCAACCCGTGGTGTGGGATTTGAACTTGATGCACCAGATTCAATTCCAGTATTAGTTTCATTGTCAACTAATGAAGCTTTTGCTCGATCTTGTGGTTTGTTGATATACTTGAACAAATATTTGATTGCCCTACCATGTCAAACAAAAATTGGACACAACAAAACTAATGAGTAGTAATGCAACAACCAAACTGATACGTTTAAACCAATAAAAAAAACACACCAAAAGCTACCAAATTTGGCACTTTCCATGGAAGGGAATAAAAAAGTAGTGTCGAGCATAAATATTATATGTGGTATGAAAAAGATACCTGGATTTATTGCAGAACTCAACATTTATATGTGCATCAAATCGCAATAATAAATAGCGATTGTACGGCACGACAAAACGATTGTCCAATGACACAGAGTTAACTTTAAAAGATATTCCACTGTCACGTCGTCGATACTTGGCAAAACCATTATCATCAATCGTCGTTTGCTCACAAAACGGCTTTGGAAAATGTTTAGTACACACACCACCTTCTGTGCAAGGAGCATTACGGCCCAAAAGACCACATGGACCATGCAGCATAAAAGCAGTTACAGCCCTATAGCCTTCTGGATCAATATCAGAGTTTGGAATTTCTGCGGATATGACGGAATCAATGGCCGTCGGCCCAGTTAGTTTACATTCCGAAGCTAGGAAGACCAGCAAATGAGCATGGGGAAGGCCACGCTTTTGAAACTCAATTGCCAGCACAACTGCAAACAAATACAATATGTATTAAGTTGGAGCCTGTCAAAACCTTATTAGGTAAAGGACAACCTGCATAAAATAATTCAAACATATGAAACAAAAGTATTGCTCAAAACTAAAATAACACTTATGGAGCATGTACGACTTACATCCAGTGGTAGTCCCAAATATTTTCTTATCTCTTATCTCAAACATTAATTGCTGCAGTTTAAGCTTGAAGACCCGAGCAATAATATCAGATCTATTGACATCTTTCCGACCATCTGCGGTTACCAAATCAACCATAAACTGGATTTCCGGCCAATTTGCATTACAGGTGAAGGTAATAAATAAATCTGGGTAGCCCAACCACCTACAAATAGCCATAGCATCCTGGAAGTTTTCATACTTGTACCGTGGACTTCCTGTGTGGGAAGCAGCCAAAATAACATGTTTTCCAGTCATTTCTAAATCAGAATCACCACGGAGGAATGCATCCACTAACCCACTCAGATAATGGGAACGAAGTTTTGTTTGGTTATTTCGGATCCAATCAAGCCGTTGTGCCTCTACTAATGCATACGCATTAACAACATACTGCTGGAATAATTTCCCAGATAATAAAACCGAATTTGACTCCTGAAATCTACTCTGTAGGCGGTATGCATAATAATCACACTGGGACAGTGTCTTGTCATTCCAAAGATTATCATCATCATCATCATCACAGCTTATGTCCGGATGCCATCCATCCTCTCCATAAGGAAATAAAATTGGGTATTGTAAAGCCATTAATGATGGATGATAATAATTAATTCTCTCCAATTCAGAACTCTTATACTGAACAATAATATCTGGCTCAAATGTATCTTGCCCTGTTTCATCAACAATCAAGGCTGCTATGTCATTCCCCGTCGGTAAATCATATTCTCTCCCATCATGAGCACGCTTGGCAATTAATTTGATCTTCACCTCTTTCACATTGCCTTCCTGTATCTTTTGCCTAGCCATCCGAAAGGTTTGAACCAAAACATTATTCCTATCAAACATTTCTTGCAAGCGTTCAACAATATCTGGTCGCAATGAACTGGAGGCATCATCAACTGGAAATAGATGCATACGACTCTGTAGTTCAGAACTTGAGTCATGAATGTATAATTGGGCAAACCTCGGTGGCTGACCGTCTGCAGGTAATAAGCTGCCTATAGAGTGATAAATTTGTCCTCCTATAGAGTACACATACACCCCTCGACCATCATTTATACCACGATCCACTTTCCCGCCCAGGGAGATAAAGCAAAACACAGCATTGTATCTACGAATGGCTTCCCGGAAATGACGGCTCATAGGTGTAGAAGAATGTAACAATTCATTCAAAAACTCTGGTGGAGCACGTCTAGGGGGTAGTTTTACCTTTCCAGCCTTACAACACAATGAGAAAGTGGGATTAACACGACTCCTAGTAGGAACCGTACTTTCTTGCACCCACATAATTGCTGCACAGTATTGACAAATGCTTGTAGGCTCGCCGAGACTAAAAAATTCCACAACAGGATATCCTACAATCAAAGTAGTCACATAAGATCACTCACACATGATGCATACATATTTACAATATACAAATATAAAATATGATGCCACAAACCATGGGAACGGGAGAACCCCCTCGGTACAGCATTAACCATCCGCCTTTTGTACAAATGAATCGCTCGCATTAAACGTGCCCTTTTTGTCCGAAGGTTGGAGATACATGAACTATAATCTGTGGTAACAAAGTTAATTATGCATGAACTAAATCCATTAGTACGACGTGGAATCCTGCTCCGCGATATATACAACGCAATGCACATATGGACTATGGTATGCATAATAAAAGCGTTTAAAAGATGCTAAGCTTACCATGTGGAATATATTGAACAGTACGTCGCAAGCGCGCGTTCAAGATCTCCCGTCGTCGTTTTCGATAGAATTTAGCTATCAAGCGATCAATATGCTCAACTTGTGATTGAAGGGTGAGTATTTCTGCAATTGAAATATAAAAATCAAATTATTCTGCTTTTGTGCCAAAGTAAACTTTAATTAAATGTACCAAAAAATAAATCGCGGAACTACGTTGCTTAAGACGATCCCTTTCAGCAGCGGTTTGTTTATTGGAAGGAGGTTTCGGCGGGTTGAATATAGCTCGCATGAACCCTGCAAAATACGACAGAATTAAGTCAGCAAGTATATGTGGTGTCCATTTTGAATACGTACAATACCAGCGGAACATGAAAAAAACCAAAGAAATCAACTTACATTTGCCCTTTGAATTGCGACGGTTGGGAGCACTGGTTTGCTCTGAAGAGGTTCCACCAGTTTGTTGATTTCCGGACATTATCTTGATTGCAATCACACTTAATCATGAACCAGCAATCGCTAATTGATCAAAAATAAAGGTTTACTTAGGCCACCACGAAAGGCTGTAGAAGCTCTCTCCTCCCACGCATCTCCAATCCCTCCCCTCTTGACACACACCCTTCACACTTACAGCTGGGGAGGAGTTGGGGAATTCAATTGGAGGAGTAGCAACTCCCTCCGCCCACGCGTCCCTCACAATTGCATATGTAGTATTGAAGTGCAGGGCTTGAGACCGAAAGCGATATGGAGATGTAGTTTTGAACTGCAGAGCTTGAGACCGAAAGCGATATGGAGAAAGAAGTAAACACGGCATGGACTGCCACAACAGCTGACTATGGGTTCCGAGAGATTTCGATGGAATCATTTCACCAGCAGTCTTTGGGCCTACTACGTCAGGGGGGAATAGTTTGGGCCGGATACTTCAGGGGGCAACAGCCCGGCCCGACTATATAATAAACTGCCCAGGTCCACCCGCAGAAAGTGTTGGAGGTGAAACGCACAGCTTTATTTAAGTGTGAAATGCCTATAGTGCCCTTCCGACAAACCCTCTGCGGGCTGGAAATTTGAATCCCTGCAAACTAAACACTTGTTTTGGCTTCATATATCTTATAGACTTCATTTAATATGTACAGGTTTAGGTTAGTTGATGATTTTTATTACTTGTTAGCGGGCAGGCCCTTACCCGCGGGCTAACCGATGTCCGACTGGGTTTGGGCTTGGTCTACATTTTATGCCCGTTTAGCTTAGTGGGCCGGGCACGGGTACAACCCGCGGGCAGAATTGGCGGGCAACGGATATAGGGTATCCGCACCGTATCCGACCCATTGCCATCCCTATACAGAAATGTGAAAACACCAAAACTAACGGTGTGAATTGGTTGAAAGCAGTTAACGGTGGATACTATCGTTATTTATTTACAAATCATGTAGACCCAATAGATTCTGATGCAACTCAAATCGTATCGAATCCTAATCCAAAGCCATCAAAAACGCATGTGAATTCATTTGAGTCTAACCAAATAACAGTGATCAGAATAAAATTGCTTTGTCCCCTCCGCTCCGCTCCGCTGCCCTGCAACCACAATGCAAGCAGAATGAATCTCTTCGACGAAACAAACAGAGCTTGCAGAGCACAAACAAGATAGGGGAATCCTTTGATCAGCCAAGTAAAAGGTTGTCCATAAACCAACACAAGTGTTGATGTTATCTATACGAGGTTTTCTGTGCAAAAGATCCCACGAGACAAGTGCAAAGCAATGGAGATATCGAAGTCGTCTGCCTAACCTGTTTGCACTATATATATCGATCAGCAGCAACATGCATCTACAAACGACTATCACTTCGATCAGAATAAAATTAAACTCAGAAAAAAAGAAGAAGAAAAAAACAGCCAGTGGTATTGCTATGTTGATATTGATTATGCTCGTCATATGGGCTGCCGCCGGCGTTATCGCTTCAAGCGCATCGAGAATCGTCATCGGACCGGAGTCTGGTAATGATGCTCCGACTAACGTCAGGTATAGTAATCTAATTAATAATTTTACCGTCTATCGATGAACATTGGTTGTCTAATTTGCTATTTTTTTTTTAATTTCCTAACGCATCCTCGCGAATTAATAAACTAATTCTTGCCTATGCAATCCCCGTACGTCAATCATTGCAGCAACCACCAGAACTTGTCTTCTCTGAAGCGACATGAGAGAGGAATTACCGGTGCAGTCGTGATACCTCGAGCATTCGGCAAGGATAGTACTGCTTCGGCACAGGAATGGTGCAACCCTTTTTGCAACGACGTCGCGTGTGAGAACTATCACCCATGGTTGTGTGAGAATCAACCTAGTACTTGCTTTCCTACTTGCGACTGCCCATCCTACAGTTGTTATTGCTTCTGCTCAGAATAAATACGTTATTTTACCCATCCCTATTCTCAGGGCTCAGGCTATGGGTTGGGGAAACGACAAAGAAGAAGAATAAGCTTATAAGCTATAGCTTACAACGTTTCCAAGCAATACTTGGTTGCATCGTGAGCCGTTCAAATGGCTGTCGTACCATAAGTAGCCTAAATGTACTCCAAATAAAAAAAGGGTGTAATATAGAGGTGGCAATTAGGATCCAAATCCATGAATCCAATCCATCCACCAAATTATTCACCTAATCCAATCCATTTAAATCCAATCCATTTGATCCAAATCCAATTGGATTGGTGGATTCATGGATCAATCCACGGATCCAAATGGCAAATTACGATTTGGTACCTATATTTTTTATATTTTACATTTTGGTACCTAAAATTTATATTTTTATACGAAAAATATCATTGGAAAATTACATTTTGGTACCTAAAATTTTCCATTATGACATTTTAGTACCTAAACTTTTCAAAATTTACATTTTGGTCCAAGCCTTGGATGTTATTTGGATTCATGGATCAATCCACCAATCCATTGGATCCAATCCATGAATCCACCAATCCATTGGATCCAATCCATTGGATCCATGGATCCACGAATCCGATCCACGGATCCACGAATCCGATCCAATTGCCACCTCTAGTGTAATATGAATTGTTTTTTTTTTATCTCATGGCGGGGACGCCAATGAAGCAAAGTAAGAGAAACAATATTGCGAATTGTTCAACTAACACAAGAAAATCCCTAGGGTTTTTCCGAATTTTGTATCTTTGTCTTCCAATCCTTGTGGAAGAAGAATACCGTCTCCGTTCAGAATTAGTTCTGCTTTACAAAGAGGATCGGGAGTCTTGTTATTTAAGGAGGAACGATGTTTGTTTTTTGGATTATTGTACTGGAAACGAGAGAGAAAGTTTGTGCAAGAGGAAAACCCTAATACAAGAAACTGCTAGGTTTGGTGCGAGCAAGGTGTTAGGTTTGGCTGCTATTCTTTGCGGGCTGAACTTGTATTTCTCTGCGCCATGGAGAATAGAGAAGAAGCGTTGAATGATACAGCTACGAGTAAGGAACGTCAGACAACAGTGGAGCTAGAAAACCAGATGAATCATATCACCCTGGACGATGAAGACGATGAACCTTTGGAGGTGGAGGACTCGGATGTTGATGTACTGAGAATGGAAGCGGTGCGTAGACTGGGACTGATTGGACGCCTGCTAGCTGAAAAGGAACCCAACATAAAATCAATGAAGATAGCGCTAGCAAAAGCTTGGAAGCTGAAAAAAGGATTCCAAATCACAGAACTGGGTAATATGCTTTTTGCTTTTCAGTTTCTGGACATGGATGACAGGAACAAAGTTTGCTATGGAGGCCCATGGCACTATGAAAACTCACTAATAGTGTTCAAAGCAAGTACAACAATTCAGAAGCCAAAGCCAGAGGATTTACACATGATTGACTTATGGATAAGAGTTGAGGGATTACCAGCTGAGTTGAGGACTCAGAAGATGGCTGAAAAAATTGCTTCGAGGTTCGAGGGGCTCGACTGGTTTGACAATGGGGCTGGAACAATGTGGGACGAGTACATGCGTCTGAGGGTGTACCTGTCGATCAACAACCCATTAAAAAAGAAAATCAAGTTAAACATATCAGGGCAGCTAGTGGAATATCCCATAAAGTATGAGAAGTTGCCAATGTTCTGCTACACGTGTGGGAGAATTGGGCATCCTAAACTAAGATGCAAAATGGAACCAAAACCTGAACGAGATCCTTTTGGCTATGAGCTGCGTGTGGCAGCTCAAGGACAAAGGAACTGGCTTTCATATACAGCAAAGAAGGAGGATGTCGAGGTTTGGGCAGCCCTAAAGCAAAAGTTTGAGATGGAGAGCATAGGGTCCAACTCGGACCATGATATGGCACTGGAGATGGAGGAAGCTAAGCAAATGGAGGAAGACACACCAAAACAGATAGACCATGAAGGAGATACAGGACATAAGGAAGCAATCAATACTGACAAGATTCCACAATCTGATGCAGTACGAAAGGAACATCCAAAGGTGCCCCAAAAGCCAAAAGTAACAGAGCAAATGCACAATGGGGCCCTGAGGAAGTTTGTGATGGGCAACACTGAGGGTATGAAAATTGGAAGGCCTACTGCTCGAGTTTGGAGGAGGCAAGATCAAGTCTCATCGAGACCAGCTACTGGGATCCAAATAACTCCCCAAAAGAGACAGGCTGAAGCAAGAGAAGAGGGAGGAAAGATTGAAGGAACTATTACTGAGGCGGTAAAGAAAGCAAGAACCCTGAATTTCTCTAATTTGGAGGGATTGGATGCTGAGAAAAACAATAACAAAATCATGGATGGCGATGTGGCGGAGCCTGCCCAGGAGCAGGCCCGCCCAGCTCAATGAGTTATTTGAGCTATAATTGTCGGGGGTTGGGGAGTCCCCTGGCAATTAAGAGGCTGGATCGATTGATCCAAAGAGAAAACCTCAAAGTAGTGTTCTTAATGGAAACTAAAAAGAAAGAGAATGAATGGCAGGAAGTGGTAGATAAGTTTCAAGGATACAAGGGTACTAGTGTGGGATCTCGAGGCAGAGCAGGTGGCCTGCTAGTTCTGTGGCAGGAGGATATCAAAGTGGAAGTCAAAGAAAGAGACACAAACTACATAGATATGAAAATTGAGGAGGATGGGAAGGTTTGGCTCTTTACTGGTGTCTATGGCAGGTCTGAACAGGGAAAGAAGCATCAAACGTGGGAGCTACTAAGGTATCTAAGAACTCTCACAGACTTGCCTTGGCTGTGTGGAGGAGATTTCAATCTCATCCAACATTATGCAGAGAAACGAGGGAAACAAAAAGCAAATGGATATGAGATGGATGGTTTCAACAAAGCACTCGAGGAGTGTCAATTGGAGGATTTAGGCTACTATGGCAAACCTTACACGTGGGACAACAACCACAAGGATGAGACTTTTCTGGAGGAAAGGTTGGATAGAATGGTAGCAACTGAAGCTTGGAAACGTCTATATCCTAATGCTGGGGTCTATCACCTCAGAAGATGTGGATCAGATCATAATCCTATCATGTTGAAAACGAATGTTTTGGTGGAGGACATTAAATGGGGCCATTACTTTAAATTCGAGGCCTACTGGCAAGATCATGAGGGCTGCAAGCAGGTAATTAAAGATGGATGGGAAGAAGCAGGGCAGAGCTCGATCATGGGGAGGATCCGAAGATGTGAGGAAAGATTGCGTAGCTGGAGTAAGCAGACATTTGGGAGCTTGAAAGCTCGAAGAAATAAAGCAGAGAAGGCATTGGAAAAGATAGACAGAATGTGCAAAAGTGAGGCAATTTTAGCACAACGTAGAGTGCTTGAGAATGAGCTAGAAGACATACTGCTCCAGGAAGAATTGATCTGGAAGCAAAGGTCCAGAAATGATTGGCTCAAACATGGGGATAAGAACACCAAATTCTTCCATCGAAGGGCTTCGGACCGAAGAGCCAAGAATATGATCAAAAAGATAAGAGATGAAGATGGAAGGGTCTGTACAGATCAAGAGGATATTGCGAGGTGTATTGTTAATTTCTATAAGAAATTATACACTTCTGACTCAAGAGCAGGATCAGGTGCAGTGATTGAAGCTGTTCCACAGAAGGTTACAGCAGCCATGAATGATGAGTTGTTGAAACCGTTTACTAGGGAGGAAATATGGGAAGCATTAAAAGTGATGGGGCCTCTTAAAGCCCCCGGAGCAGATGGAATGCCTGCTCTTTTCTTCCAAAAGAACTGGGACATCCTGGGTGAAGCTATCACTACAGAGCCACAGAGTTATTTGGAAGCAGGTAGTTTCCCTCAGGAACTGAACCACACACTGATTGCATTGATCCCAAAGAAGAAAAATCCTCAAACCCATGTGGATTTTCGCCCCATAAGCCTATGCAAAGTACTATACAAAATTCTCTCAAAAGTACTAGCTAATCGGCTCAAAGGGGTGCTGAACCAGGTAATAGTACAAAATCAAAGTGCTTTTGTCCCAAGAAGGCTTATCACAGACAATGTTATAATAGCATTCGAGTGTTTTCACTCTATGAATGCTAAGAAAGCAGGGAATAAAGGCTTCATGGCTGCAAAGTTGGACATTACTAAAGCCTATGACAGGGTGGAGTGGGGTTTTTTTGGAGGCAATCATGTTAAAGCTGGGATTTCATCAACAATGGGTTCAGATGATGATGACATGTGTCACAACTGTCTCCTTTTCTACTTTGGTGAATGGACATCAGACTGAGATTTTTTATCCTAGCAGGGGTTTAAGACAGGGGGACCCCATCTCCCCTTATCTATTCCTGTTTGTGGTGGAAGGTCTATCAGCCCTCATAACTAAAGCTGAAAGAGATAAGCAGATTGAAGGAATAAGAGTGAGGAGACAAGCACCACAAATTACTCATCTCCTCTTTGCGGATGATAGCATCCTCTTCCTATAGGCTACTAAGGCAGAATGTGAAAAGATCAAAGCTATTTTGAGCTTGTATGAAGCTGATTCGGGGCAGCAGGTAAATCTTCAGAAATCTGAACTATCGTTCAGCCCTAATGTGAGACAGGGGAAAAGGAGAGAACTAGCAGAGTTGCTTAACATGAAAGCAGTGGCATACCACCAAAAATACCTAGGCCTCCCTACAGTGCTAGGTCGGTCAAAGAAACAGGCTTTTGGTTACTTGGTTGACCGGGTTCGAGCAAAGGTTAAAACATGGAAAGGCAAGTTACTATCAGTGGTAGGGAAAGAAGTGTTGATCAAGGCTGTGGCACAGGCACAGATGACATATGCTATGTCAGTGTTCCAGATTCCTCCTAGTATTCTTAAAGAAGCAAAACGAGCAGTGACACAGTTTTGGTGGGGACAACAGGAGGAGGAAGGAAAGACACACTGGATAAATTGGAAAGAACTTTGCAAACCAAAAAAAGGGAGGAATGGGGTTTAAAAACCTTCAAAGTTTCAATCTAGCCCTGCTTGGTAAGCAGCTTTGGCGTGTCATTCAGAATCTTGATACTCTAGTAGCAAGGGTTCTAAAAGCAAAGTATTATGAGGATCGAAATCCTCTGGATGCAGAAATTGGAAGGAACCCGAGTTGGATCTGGAGGGGTCTACTGGCAGCGAAGGAGTTGGTGAAGAGGGGAATGAGATGGAGAGTTGGTGATGGAACCAAAATCGATATCTGGTTGGATAAATGGGTGCCATCGAGCACAACTCAGAAAGTAACATCCCTAGTTGAAAACTGGGATGTCTCAACCTTAGTGGCTGAACTAATTGACTTGGAAGGAAGGAGCTGGCGCACATATTTGCTCCAAAGGCATTTCAACCCTAGGGATCGCATCAACATACAGAAGATTCCTATTCCCAGGCAACCGACTCAAGACAAATTGATTTGGGGAGAGGAAAAGACAGGGAAATACACCATGAAATCAGCATACAGACTGTGGGAGAGTAGAAATGAAGAAGAATTGGGGGAAATCTACGTGCCAGTAAATTGGAAAAGGTTTTGGAGCCTAGGGATCCCTCCTAAAGTTTGGATCTTTGCCTGGCGATGGCTAAGGAATATAATTCCTACGGGTGCGAGGATATATGATCGCATGCAGAAAGGAAGTGAACAATGCCCTTCTGTGGCCTCAGAGAAACACAAAACCATATTTTTCGAGAATGTGGCTGGGTTCGAAGGGTCTGGAGAACTAGCCCTATGGATCCATACATAGCAAGGGGGGAAGATCTTACCTCAGAAGAATGGTACTGTGAGCTCCAAGAGTCGGAATCTGACGAAATGCTGGGCGAATTCCTTGTGGCGCTTTGGTACATCTGGGACCAACGTAACTGTCATATGTGGAACAAAAAGAAATTAGAAGAGTGGAAAATCTTGCCCAGGGCGAGCAGTTGGCTAAAGGACTACCTGGAGAAGCAGTCGAGTACCCAATCGACGGCAAGGAACGAGGTACAAGGATGGCAGCCACCACAGTCGGCTCCGGTGAAGATAAATGTTGATGCAGCTTGCATATAGGATCGGGGAACGGGATGGGGTGCGGTAATCAGGGACAGAGAAGGGAGGTTTTTGTTCGCTGGGGTTCGACGATCCAGAACCCAATGGAACCCTGAGGAAGCAGAGGTGATAGACTAATAATTACACATGTTTTCACCCCATTCTGGAGCCGTTTGAGATGTGGATTCTAGCGTTTTAAGCCGATTTCACGCTAGGGTATGTGTTTATGTCATATTTCAGGTCCCGGCGTTGGAATCGAGGCGAAGAAACAAGTTCTGGGTCGAAAGGAGCGAAGTTGTGTCGAAGGGGGCTGTAGGAGGAAAATACCCGGTCAGGTGGCAAAATACCCGACCGGGTATTTATCGTTTTGGGCACCCGTGAGAAACAGAGGGGGGCCCGGGCAAATGCCTTAAATCCCCGGTCGGGGATTATGAGGACAGACCGGGGATTTTCCCCTTTAATGAAACGACGCGTGTTGGACAATACCCGGTCGAACCCCTAAATACCCGACCGGGTATTTCGACCGGGTATCGCAATGGCAGCTGATAAAAGAGAAAGAAGGCCAATTTTCAAAGGGTTCCGAGTTTTTGAGAGAGAAAGCGATACCTAGAGAGAGAAAGCGACGAACCAGAGTTCCCAAGCGCCATAGATCGATCTTCAACACCATTGGAGCCCGGTTTGAGCTTGGAGAAGTGCGATTAAACGTCCAGGAGCAGGAATCCATCTTCACAGTATGATTTCCGCGTCTGAATCTGCTTTTGCTTCTTTCTCTATGGAGTAGTTCCCCCATTCATCTGGGTATGGGGAACCCTAGATTTGTATGCTAGGTCTGATTGTATGAACCCAAGTACAGAGTTTGTGAATTGATTATATTCGATTGAGGTTTGAATGATTGAATGACTTGAATCCTGATCAAATTCCTGTTGTTTCTGCTTTGACCTAGAATGAGAATATCTGCCTAGGTTGATAGAGTACCCTTAATCGAAGGTGGCGAATTGGTGACTTTAGTCGAGGAGCCAATTCGCTATTCTGTACCGAAATCAATTCGGTAGTGGAGGTTTGGCTCGTTAGGGCCTCAATCTGTTTACTCCGGTGGAGGTTAGTCGCCCGCTAGAGACTCAGATTGAGAGGGTCTGGAGACCTTTAGTCGAGACTTCAGGCTAATTGAGAACCTTCCGCAGTATAACTTTCATGAAAACTGAACTTGGTAAATTGCAATCCGACTTAACTGCAGTCTAGGGGGATCCATATCCGGGTGATCTCTCTTGACTTGACAACAACCGTTTACTTGCTTTGTGTTTTGTTTGCTTGAGTTGCACTAAAAGTTCACCTCTAAATAACAAGAATTCACCGAGTAGTCATCACATCAGGACCCGGGTTGACATTAAAACCCAAACCCACTATACTATGCTTTAGGAAGTGGTTGCACTTGGCCATTTTCTAGAGTGACAGTAGGAGTGAGTCAAGTTTTTGGCGCCGTTGCCGGGGACGGCTAGGTTGTTGAAGAAAAGTGATTTCTGTTACTTTAGCATTTTCATTTTTGCATTGAGTGTTTGTTCCTTCCCACTTGTGCCTTCACGGGTTTGCATTGCTTGATTGTGTGCAGATAGTGCATGACCCGTAGCCAGTCGGGAGGTTTACTGCCGTTGAATCCTGAGATTGAGCGCACCTGCAAACAACTTCGGAGACAACAGCGAGCTAGACTGGCTACGGTGGAGCGCCGAGACGGCCAATTGAGCAGCGACTCCGAGGACGAGTACGAGATGGAAGGCGATCAGAACCCTCCACCTCAGAACCAGATCCTGGGGAATGACCCAAATCCCCAGGGAGCTAGAAACCATCATCATCCACCACCACCGGGTCCCACCTTGGAGTACTACTATACTCCACAGATTGCTGACATCCGCCCGGTCATCCTCTATCCGCCCATTCCTGCAAACAACTTCGAGATCAAGCCATGCTGGATTCAACTCATCACGTCCTCTATCCAGTTCCATGGCTTGAAGGATGAGGAGGCCCGGGCACATCTTTTCCGTTTTCTGCAGCTGACGAACGGGTTCAAGCTGAATGGTGTCCCGGATGACGCAATCCGCCTTCACCTCTTCCCCCATTCTCTGGCGGGGAATGCTAAGAGGTGGTTGGAGACCCAGCCCCCATTGTCCATCACCTCTTGGGACGATCTGGCTGACAAGTTTGTGCACCGGTATTATCCGGCATCGAAGACCACGAAGATTCAGCGGGAGATCACTCACTTCCGCCAAGAGCCAGATGATTCACTTCGTGATGCATGGGAGCGGTACATGGGATACTTCTGGCAGTGTCCCCATCATGGCTTCAGCGATGCTTTCACAGTAGGGAACTTCTACAGCGCCCTCACTCCAGACAGCCAGAGGGTGATTGAGTCTCTGTGCCCAGGAGGGGATATCCTTACTAAGACTCCACCCGAGCTGAACCAGATGATCAGTACCTTGGCTGCCCGAGACCACTCCTGGGGGCAGAACAACAGAGGCAGGAACTCCCGGGACCGGGGTGTGCATGCTATGGAGGCCAGGTCCGGGTTAGAGCAGCAGGTGGCTGAGTTGGTGCAGACATTGAAGCAGCCTAACAGTTTCCTTCCGGGCCGAGGTTTAGCTACGCCTCCAGTAGCTTAGTGTCAGTGGTGTGAGAGCCCAAATCACCTGGTGGAGGATTGTCAATCTATGAGGGAGTCCTCCACTCCCCAAGAGCAGGTGGCCTTCATCGCCAATGCTCGGCGCCTCGACCCATACAGCAACACCTACAATGAAGGATGGCGCCAGCATCCCAACTTCGCCTGGAGCAGCAACACCAACAAACCACCTGGTTTCCCAGCACCAGCAGGTGGTTTTCAGCAGAGGCAGCCCTTCCAGGCTAGGCAGGGGCCACCACCACAGCAGCAGCCTTACCAGCCTAGGCAAGGGCAGCCATTCCAGCAGCCCCAGGGCCAGTTTGCTCAGCCTCCAGCAGCCGCAGCTCCCGATAATCAGATGGCTGATCTGAAGAATATTTTGGCGACATTCATGACCACCAGCCAGGCGAATTTCACAAGGGTGAACCATAGCATAGCCTCTTTGGAGGCAGGACAGAGGAACCAGGGTGCTATTATGCAAGATCTACAGCACCAAGTCGGTGTCCTAGCGCGCCAGCTTACTGCTCGGGCCCCGGGGACTCTACCTGCTACCACCATCCCCAATCCACGGGACCCGCACGAGCAGCTGGACGCCATTTTCACCAGGAGCGGCAGGCCTACATCAGCTAATCCTGCCCCGACCAGGCAGGAGGAATCACTACCTGCTTCAGCACTTCCAGCCGGTGATGCAGAAGTGCGGGTGGAGAAGGAAGCCCTTGCTCCCAAGCCACAACCAGTGGTGAAGGAGCACGTACCGCAACTTCCCTTTCCCACTCGCCTACACAAAGACAAGCTGGAGACTGAGTTTGCCAAGTTTATGGCAATGTTGAAGCAGCTCAACATCAGCGTACCATTTGTGGAGGCACTGTCGAAGATGCCCAAGTACGCAAAGTTCATGAAAGATCTATGCACCAACAAGAAGAAACTTGGGGATCTCTCGACAGTGCTGCTGAGCGAGGAGTGTTCTGCCATCCTGCAGAACAAGCTGCCCGAAAAGTGCAAGGATCCAGGGAGTTTTACTATCCCTCTTACTATTGGCAGCATGCATATAGGAAAGTCCTTGGCGGACCTAGGCGCTAGCATTAATGTCATGCCATATAAACTGTTCAAGAAGCTAGACCTAGGTGAACTTAGCCCAACTAGGATGAGCATTCAACTAGCTGACCGATCCGTTGTGCATCCTAGGGGTATCATAAAGGATCTGCTTGTTAAAGTGGGTGCATTCACATATCCTGTTGATTTTGTTATTCTAGATATAAATGATGATGTGGATGTGCCTTTGATTTTAGGGAGACCATTTTTTGCCACCGCCAAGGCACTTATTGATGTGCATGATGGTAAACTGATCCTGCGTGCTGGGAATGAACAGGCTACTTTTTCTGTGACTGAGTTTGATCACTGTGCTATGATTGTTGTCACGCCTGTGCATGCTATTTCTGACCCGGTACACGAGCCTGTCGTGTGTCCGTCTGCATCTCCCTTTTTGCAGGATCCCCCTCTCACTCCTTCGCCACCGCTCCCTCCAGCCTCACCACCGAATAAAAAGCTCAAGGAGGAGTGGCGGCCGAAGCAGCAGGTGCCTAGGCCTACTCGGAAGAAAGGTGGAGACCACTATGAGCTGGTCCCACCTCCTGCATCACGATCACCCTGGCCATCCGAGTACTCACTCGCTTGCATCATGCCGGATGGCCAGGTCAAGCTGACCAATGCCGGTGGTTGTACCCGTCGGGTGCATGGGCACCACCTGAAGCTGTACCTCAAGAGTGACGTGGATCCGCTCTTGGAGGCACCTGTTCCTGCACACCTCTGAGTATCCACCATGGGCGTCCAGCTAAAAGACGGTAAAGAAGCGCTTGTGGGGAGGCAACCCCACCACGGTTTGACTTTCTTTCTTGTGTTTTGAGTCGGATTGTAAACCAGTTTGGTTTTGGTTTGTTTTCCTTTGTTTTGGATGATGTACTATTGGGCTGACCATTGGACCTAACGTATGTGTTTGAGCTTGTTGGTTTCCTTTAGCTCTGCCTATGTTCCCGACTGGTCCTCTCTCCAGTCCGTCCCATGCCGACTGGTCCATTTCCAGTCTTCTGCAGTCTGTGCACACCGGTAACATCGTTCCCCTTTCTTTTTCTCTTCTCCATTGAGGGCAATGTCGATCTTAAGTGTGGGGGGGGTGATGTTTATTTTGTGACTGCATTTGATCTGTTTGTGTGCTTGGAGCCTAGTCCACTGTCCAAATCTTAAGATTTGAGGGCTCCATGCACTGTTGTTTGCTTGTTGATTGATCGTATTGGCACTGTGGATGTGATTAGTAGATTGAATGGCTTTTGACTCGATGCATGACAACTTGAATGTGACTAAGACAGCCTATTACGATGACTGAGATGTGTAGTAGAGTTGTGTAAGGGTTCAATTTTTAACTGTTTGCTTACCAACTGTGACCTGCATTTGATCACTTGCTTTTGACAGTCATTTATGCAGCTAGTTCAGGAAATCAGAATTTGAGATAGAGCATATAGGTAGCCATGTGAGATTTGAGCCTGCTTGTTTCTTTCTTGTGCGTTAGATTCCTCTTCCATGAAATGTAGCATTCACGTTGTCACTAGCTAAGATGATGGAGGCATAGGATTAGCCCACGACCAAACTGACTGTCCCGATGTGTCATATCCCCTAGTCAGCCCCTTTGAGCCGTGTGATATCCTTTCTTTCAGTAAAAAATGAAAAAATCACCCTTTGCATCTTGTAGAAGGTTCCACAAAGTGGTTTTTGCATGTTTTCTGCTGGTTCTGCTGAATGAAATGTGAGGGTTGGAGGTAGTGCTTAAAAGTTGGGCGTGTATTTGAAAAATGTGCAGAGTTGGTGGTTCTCTTAAATGATGAATAAAGAAAAAAAATAAAGAAAAACAAAGAAAAATGAAGTCGAAAGAGAGCCACCACCAAAAATCTGATTAGTGCCCATTAAGTAGTGTTTCCTAGCAGTCTGGCTTGGAAATGTTAACATTCATATAACCTCCTTCGCTCTTGTGCCCTAAAGAGTTTGATTAATGCAGAATGGCAGAACAGAAGTTGCTGGTTTGCTTGATTATGGTGTTGTCGGGTTTGGAAATGTGGAACCTTGTGCTATAACTGCCACCACCTAAAAGGCCTTTTCCCCATGTCCAAGACCCTAGCTAGTCATTTGAACCTGTGTCTAAGACCTCCGGATTAGTTAGTGGTGACACCCCTTTTGTGAACTCTAGCAATTAGAGGCTGCATTCATGGTGAAGAGACGTTAGGGATTGAGAGACTAAGCATGCACATTTTTCGCATCAATTTTTCCTGACCCCACTGGTCGAGAGTGAGCGATTCATTTTCTCATTTTCTCTATACTCTTTACCCCGGTGAGGACCTAGATTGCTCGGTTTTAATTCTGATATCTTGAGCTTTGTGCATGAAGTGACTGTTGAGAACAAGTGGTTGAGTCGAGTCTATGTTGGTTGGTGAACAGGAGGGAACTCTTCCTTTGCTCAACTTTATTGCATTCAAATGTCGTCTGTGGTGGTTGTCTAGGTTGTCATTCGAGTTGCCATGTGTTGAGGATCGGAAAGCCAGTATGATCCACGTGTTTTGTGCCGATACGATTTGTCCTAAAGCATGCTTGATTGAGACGTTTTGAGTACCTGGTGTCTGACTTGGTTTGCTTAGGGACAAGCAAACGGTTAAGTGTGGGGGACTTTGATAGACTAATAATTACACATGTTTTCACCCCATTCTGGAGCCGTTTGAGATGTGGATTCTAGCATTTTAAGCCGATTTCACGCTAGGGTATGTGTTTATGTCATATTTCAGGTCCCGACGTTGGAATCGAGGCGGAGAAACAAGTTCTGGGTCGAAATGAGCGAAGTTGTGTCGAAGGGGGCTGCAGGAGGAAAATACCCGGTCAGGTGGCAAAATACCCGACCGGGTATTTATCGTTTTGGGCACCCGTGAGAAACAGAGGGGGGCCCGGGCAAATGCCTTAAATCCCCGGTCGGGGATTATGAGGACAGACCGGGGATTTTCCCCTTTAATGAAACGACGCGTGTTGGACAATACCCGGTCGAACCCCTAAATACCCGACCGGGTATTTCGACCGGGTATCGCAATGGCAGCTGATAAAAGAGAAAGAAGGCCAATTTTCAAAGGGTTCCGAGTTTTTGAGAGAGAAAGCGATACCTAGAGAGAGAAAGCGACGAACCAGAGTTCCCAAGCGCCATAGATCGATCTTCAACACCATTGGAGCCCGGTTTGAGCTTGGAGAAGTGCGATTAAACGTCCAGGAGCAGGAATCCATCTTCACAGTATGATTTCCGCGTCTGAATCTGCTTTTGCTTCTTTCTCTATGGAGTAGTTCCCCCATTCATCTGGGTATGGGGAACCCTAGATTTGTATGCTAGGTCTGATTGTATGAACCCAAGTACAGAGTTTGTGAATTGATTATATTCGATTGAGGTTTGAATGATTGAATGACTTGAATCCTGATCAAATTCCTGTTGTTTCTGCTTTGACCTAGAATGAGAATATCTGCCTAGGTTGATAGAGTACCCTTAATCGAAGGTGGCGAATTGGTGACTTTAGTCGAGGAGCCAATTCGCTATTCTGTACCGAATTCAATTCGGTAGTGGAGGTTTGGCTCGTTAGGGCCTCAATCTGTTTACTCCGGTGGAGGTTAGTCGCCCGCTAGAGACTCAGATTGAGAGGGTCTGGAGACCTTTAGTCGAGACTTCAGGCTAATTGAGAACCTTCCGCAGTATAACTTTCATGAAAACTGAACTTGGTAAATTGCAATCCGACTTAACTGCAGTCTAGGGGGATCCATATCCGGGTGATCTCTCTTGACTTGACAACAACCGTTTACTTGCTTTGTGTTTTGTTTGCTTGAGTTGCACTAAAAGTTCACCGCTAAATAACAAGAATTCACCGAGTAGTCATCACATCTAGGACCCGGGTTGACATTAAAACCCAAACCCACTATACTACGCTTTAGGAAGTGGTTGCACTTGGCCATTTTCTAGAGTGACAGTAGGAGTGAGTCAAGAGGCCATGGCGATCGGATTTGGTCTAGATTTGGCAAGAAGATTTGAGATAATGGAAATGGAAATGGAGTCGGATTGCCAAGGTATAATTTAACAACTCCTAAGGGAAGAAGAAAGGGAGACGGAGAGCAGCTTGATTTGTGCAGAATTACGGGCCATAGCCCAAACCCTGAACCATGTTCAGTGGAATTTTGTGGGGCGAAAGTTCAATGGACCAGCCCATCTGATGGCCCATGTTGAGTGTGATTGGGAGAGTGAGGAGATATGGGTGGATAGTCCACCTCAATTTCTTGTACCCCTTCTTAGGGAGGATATGGGAGGAAACTCCAACTTTGCTTTCTAATTAATTAATACAGTTTCCATTCAAAAAAAAAATATTAGTAATATATGAAAAAACGTAAGATGAAATTAGTTAAACTCAAACTATAAAATACTAAAATTGCGATGTATCGATGCATATAATACAACCAACATACATACTCTCATCTCACACATCGAACTAGCACACCGACCACTTATAACCTCATCAGTTGTATCTAAAAAAACCCGAGAAACATAAAGTTCGAAAATCTCCACGCACGAATATCTGTAAGTGCATCTCGAAAGACCGGAGCTCATATCAATTGATAACAAACAAAAATCTAATTCTTTTCATCAAATCTTAGCCAAATCAACAATACACTCTCATGCACATTCTTTGAAAACCGAGTCATAGTGTGTTGCGGATATTAATTATTTAGTCGTCAAGTAATTAATTTCGTGTCCTATTTGTTCTCCAAGTCTCTCGTTTCCTTGTTCTTGTAAAAGAAGGAAACTTGGTTGGCATTAGGGTTTTAACCCAACGTCTATCTTTGTTATAAACGCGCTGCTACGGATCGGGAAATCGCCGGAATCAACAAAGCAAGAATACGAAAGCGAGAATCGAAAAACACAGACACACGATTTACGTGGTTCACTAACACGATGTGTGTTAGCTAGTCCACGGGCGAGAGAGAGCCAGTTTCACTATATCGAGGAGATTACAGAGGAGTATGAGAAGTATTTATAGTACTTCTCCATGTGGGTCTAAACCTAATCCAATATGGCAAAGGAAACGGTTACAGACCAGGCCCAGAACCCGAACCCAAATAACATTGAGCCCATACACCGTGGGCCGGGGGCGTTGCCCCTGGACCCCACTCGCTGACCGGGCAGCGAGACCCCCGATTACCAGTCGTAGCGGCTGATAGTCCGATTCAAGTCACATCAACAAATCTCCGCCTTGACTTGAATCCTCTTCCTCTGAAATCTCTGATGTACTATGCTCCTTCTCTCTCTCTCGCCATCAATGCCCCGTAGGGCGGAGTCACCCACTCAAGACATTCAGCAAGTCCAAGCAGTGTTGGAACTTGCCATGTGGAACTGGCTTCGTGAACATATCAGCAGGATTATCCGCGGTGCCAACCTTCTTCACCTTAATCCTCTTCTCTGTCCTCAAGAAATGATACCTCACGTCGATGTGCTTAGTCCTCTCATGGTGGACTTGACTGTCGCAATACACCACTGCCTGATCATGATGTAGACCCAGATCACCAACCAGTCCCTTCAACCATATTCCCTCCTTAGCAGCTTTTGTCAACGCCATATACTCTGCCTCAGTAGTAGACAAAGTCACCGCCGACTGCAGAGTTGCCTTCCAGCTCACTACAGAACTCCCAAGAGTGAATACATAACCGGTCATCGATCTCCTCGTGTCAACATCTCCAGCATAGTCCGAGTCAGAATACCCAGACACCAAGCACTCTGTATCACTTCCGAAGCTAATCCCCACATCAGGTGTACCCTTAAGGTACCGGAAGATCCTCTTCACAGCCTGCCAATGCTCCTTCCCAGGTTGTATCATAAACCTGCTGACAACACTAACAACATGTGCAAGATCAGGTCTAGTGCATACCATAGCGTACATCAAGCTACCTACTACACTAGCATATGGGACTCTCGACATGTACTCCTTCTTAGCCCCTGACTGCGGTGCATAAGCTGAGGATAGATGAACATTTGAAGCACTAGGAGTATTTAAGGGCTTTGCTGAAGACATGTCAAACCTCGACAGTATCTTTTGGATGTAGCTCTTCTGTGACAAGAAAAGCTTCTTCTTCGACCTGTCCCTGTAAATCTCCATACCCAAGATCTTCTGAGCAGCTCCCAAATCCTTCATCTCAAACTCAGCACTGAGAAGCCCCTTTAACTTCTGAATATCAGACTTCGACCTCGCAGTTATGAGCATATCATCCACATACAGAACTAGATATATCATCGAACCATCCTCTGCCTTGCTGTGATATACACAACAATCATATGGACTTCTGTTGTAGCCCAGCTCAAGCATGTAACTGTCAAATCTCTTGTACCACTGCCTCGGAGATTGCTTAAGTCCATACAAGGACTTCTTCAGCTTACAAACATAGTCTTCTTTTCCCGGAACCTCGAATCCTTCTGGCTGAGTCATGTAAATTTCTTCTAACTCTCCATGTAGGAAAGCTGTCTTCACGTCTAGCTGCTCGAGCTCCAAGTCGTAATGTGCCACTATTGCTAGTAGCACTCTGATCGAAGTATGTCTGACCACTGGTGAGAAAATCTCATTGTAGTCAACTCCTTCCCTCTGCGAGAAGCCTCGTGCAACCACCCGAGCTTTAAATTTCATGCCCTCTTTAGAAGTGATTCCATCCTTCTTCTTGTAGATCCACTTGTTTGTAACAATCTTCCTTCCCTGTGGTCGTTTGACTAGCTCCCAAGTCTGATTCCTGTCATGGGATTCCATCTCATCTCCCATTGCGGCAAGCCACTGATCAGCTTCACCACCCGAAACTGCTTCTCTATAGGACTGTGGCTCTCCTGCATCCACTTCCTCAGCAACCTGAAATGAATACGCCACCATGTCCTCGAAGCCATACCTCTGTGGAGGTACTCCTGCAGTCGCTCTCTTCGGTCTACCGGAAGCAATAGACTGTTTAGCTCGTGCACTGGACTCTGAAGTTTCTGGCTCTGCAGAGACATCCTCATCATGTTGATCTTCTCCACCTTGGTGCTCAAACTCACTCTCATTGAGAGTTTGCAGCTCCACCTGCTTATCAACATTCCTGCTACCTTCAGCAACAGTAACCTTCAACATGGGGTTAAACATAGACTTCTCATCAAATATCACATTTCTACTAAGTATAACTCGATGCTCAGAAGGTGACCAGACTCGAAATCCCTTAACTCCATCTCCGTAACCCACAAATACACCCTTCTTTGCCCTTGGGTTCAGTTTACCCTCATCCACGTGATAATAAACAGGACACCCAAAAACTTTCAGTGAAGAGTAATCAGCAGGCTTACCATACCACACTTCATAAGGAGTCTTACACTCGATACCTGTGTGTGGTCCACGGTTGATCAGGAAGCACGCCATGTTTACTGCTTCTGTCCAGAATCTTCTCTCTAGTCCAGCATTAGAGAGCATGCACCGTGCTCTCTCCAACAATGTCTGGTTCATCCTTTCTGCAATGCCATTCTGCTGGGGTGTATCTCTAACAGTCCGATGACGGGCAATCCCTTCATCCTTGCAGAATTCGTTGAACTCAGAATTACAGAACTCCAGACCATTGTCCTTTCGCAGCTTCTTGATCTTCTTACCGGTCTGATTCTCCACCAATGTCTTCCACTGCTTGAACTTTGTGAAAGCCTCACTTTTCTGCTTCATCATGAAAATCAAAGTAAATCTCGAATAATCATCAATAATAGACAGAAAATACCTGCTGCCTCCAATGGATTCAACTCGTGATGGACCCCAACAGTCGGAGTGGAGGTAATCCAGTATCCCCTTCGTCCGGTGGATACCCTTCTTGGGAAACTTGCTGCGATGTAGCTTCCCAAACACACAATGCTCACAGAATTCCAAATTCTGCACCTTGTGCCCGCAAAGAAGATCCCTCTTCGATAGAACTAGCATCCCCCGTTCACTCATATGCCCCAATCTCATGTGCCAGAGAGTGGTCATATCTTCCTGATGAACCTGAGACGATGCAACTGCAGCAGAACCAGACAACACAGACCCTTGTAATGCATACAAAGTCCCACGCTTCACGCCCTTCAGCACCTTCCTTGAACCTTTGCAGACATACACAACTCCACCTTTTCCTTTGAAGCTGAAGCCATTGCTGTCGAGTAGACTCAAGGAGATCAGGTTCTTTGTCATTCGTGGAACATGCCTGACATCATTCACGGTATAGAACGAACCATCATGTGTCCGAACCTTTATGGACCCGATTCCAACAACCTTGCAGAAAGCTCCATTTGCCATGACCACGTTACCACCATCTATCTGCTCGTAGGTTGTGAAGCAATCCTTGTTCAGAGACATATGGTATGAGGCTGCAGTATCCAGAATCCACACATCCCCACGATGTGCCTTCTCGTCTACAGCCAAGGCAAGATCGTCTTCAGAACTGTTGTCCACTTCTGCCACGGCAACTGAACCTTGTTTCTTCTGTTGTCCTCTTCTCTTGGGACAATTGTACTTCCAATGCCCCACATCCTTACAGTTGTGACAAGCATCACCTGGTTGTGGACCGGGACCCTTGGAATTCTTGCTCGAATTCCCTTTACCAGATTTCTTCTTTCCCTTTCCACCTGTAACAGCCAAACCCGATGCCTCACCACCTGTACTAGATCCGGACGCCTTATGTCTGATCTCTCTCGTATGAAGAGCAGACCTGACATCCTCCAACGACACGCTTTCTTTACCAGCAATAAAAGAATCAACAAAATTCTCATATGAACTCGGCAAAGAAACCAGTAGGATTAGGGCAGCATCCTCGTCATCAACTTGAACATCTATATTACGCAGATCCAACAAAATAGAGTTAAGCTGTTCGAGATGTTCCCTCAAAGGCGTACCTTCTTGCATCCTCAAGCTGAACAACCGTTTCTTGAGATGCAGCTTGTTGGTTAGAGACTTCGTCATATGCAGACTCTCCAGTTTCAATCACAAGCCCGCGGCAGTCTTCTCAGCAGCGACTTCAATGATGACGTCATCAGACAACGATAGCATGATGGTCGAGTGGGCCTTCTCCTCCAGGGTATTCCACTCATCGTCATCGACCGCTGCCTTCTTCTGTTTCGCAGACAGCGGCCCCCACAGCCCTTGCTGTTTTAATAAAGCCTGCATCTTGATCTGCCATATAGCGAAGCTGTTCTTCCCCGTGAACTTTTCGATCTTCATGTTCACCGACGTCATTCTTCTTGAATCGAAAAGCCTAGCCTGAATTTCCAGCCGCGACTCTGATACCACTTGTTATAAACGCGCTGCTACGGATCGGGAAATCGCCAGAATCAACAAAGCAAGAATACGAAAGCGAGAATCGAAAAACACAGACACACGATTTACGTGGTTCACTAACACGATGTGTGTTAGCTAGTCCACGGGCGAGAGAGAGTCAGTTTCACTATATCGAGGAGATTACAGATTACAGAGGAGTATGAGAAGTATTTATAGTACTTCTCCATGTGGGTCAGCGAGACCCCCGTTTCCCAGTCGTAGCGGCTGATAGTCCGATTTAAGTCATATCAACAATCTCTATATAAGTTTAGCTACGAGATTGTCGTAAGCAAGCCGTCAAGATGTAGTCGTTTAATAAAACATCAACCATGAGCTCTTTCGAGCTCACCATGGATTAGTCTCGATCAATCGAGAATACCACGTAAAATTCTGTGTCCCCTTTGTTATTTCATCTTCCGCGTTATCAAATTCATCATAGTGTATGTTGACTAGATATCAAAACATATCATGTAGAAAATTGAAACGTCACTAACTCATATAAGACATATATACATATTAGTATACAACATAAATCCCATAAAACTTTCATATTACATGTAAGATGCTCCGATAGTCCAACACACGACACATCCTTTACTCAATTGCATTATCCGACTCGCTGAACCATAATGTGTGCATTGTATCCAAAACCATCGTCGAAAGGATGCAACATACAAAATATCTGCGTGTACTACAATCATATCGTGGCTTTGTCCGAATCATGCATATCGTGGCTGCCTCATATACGCTCGTTCCGAATGTCGTCGATCGATCGACGGATCGAGGAGGGTTGACACGCCCTAGCAAGCAAGCAACATCATATATCGAAATCGCCATTAATACGGCAGAGAGAGAAAGGGGATTATTTGTACCAAAAAGGGAGAAGATTCAAACAGATCAGGCCGCCGGGCCGGGCCTATCTCACTGACCCGTCACCTCATGCATTAACTTTCCCGATCGAGAGTTTGATCCAGTCCGGTACTCCTCCGGCCCCGCTTCCTTCTGTCCTTCTTCCCCAGCTCATGAATGCCGGACAGCAACGTTCTCCCCTCCACTTGGCAGGAAATCAAATAATTGAAGAAGGAACTGATGAGATCCGTAGACTATATAGCCTCAACTTGAGAGCTCAAGTTGATCTCTGAACAAACTTGGAAAGTCGAACTTGGGTTGACCAGGGAGTCCTGTTATGCAGGAGTAGTGCAGCTGGCCAGGCTAGCTAGCTATAGCTAACAGATACGAGTTTTTTTGCATGTCGTTGTAGTTCCAGGAGATGAAGAAGCTACGAGTATGCATGTAACGCGTTCAATTTATTTAGACACTCGGTTCCAAACTTTAGTTAGTTATTATTATTATTAGTATTTAGTATTTAAATGAACAAATAAGAATTTTTCTATTTCATAGTGTCACATAAAAAATGATCTTTTATTAATTAAAATGGGATTAACTTTTAATCTTTTATTACTTAATCAATCTATTTTTCTTTATGCTTTCTTTTTCTATTTCTTCTTTTCTTTGTTATGTAAAAAAAATTAATCAATCTATTTTTCTTTGGATGTTATTTACCTGCAGCCCCGGTTGTAGGGGATTCCTGCAACCCGCCAGGTGTGAGCCTTCCATTGGCTATTTTTTTTAATTGATTCCACATTTAAAAGCTACCCCAAATTCCAACGTATCTAAAAGCTACCAAATTCTAACGGTAGCACTAACGAAGTGTTTGATGGTCTCATTTATTATATATTTTCTTACTCTCTCTTCTCTATATAATTCCAAAAATAAAAAAGTGACCGTATTTATCACCTTCTCTCCTTTCTCTCTCTCTCGTGCAAATCAAAGGAGTTTTTCTAAACAAAAAAATTGTTTGCATACTGCAACTTTATTGTCTTTTATTTAATGCTAACTCCTATGACTATAACTAAGCGAATTTAAGCTTCATTTTATCAACTAAAACATGTAATCAAATTACAATCAATGACAAGCCCAATCAATCTCCCAAAAAATTTAATATCTCGGAATCGTGCCAAAATAAATCTCAAAGTAAATTACATGCATAATCCATTCAAAAAGGTTCCCAAATTTCAAAAAAAAAAAAATGTAATCAATCGAAATTGTTCCAAAATAAATCTCAAAATAAGTTCCTAGAAAGAAATCAATAATGTCGTTCCACCAAGAGCATATAGAAAATATGTATTCGCTATTTTGGTGCATCAACAGCATGTGAATTTGCAATTGCCTCCTGCATTAGTACAAATTAACAACATTGTTAAATAAAATCTAACGAAAATATAAAGTAATAGTAGTTTCAACAACATACCTGTAACAGTTGGGTGTATGAAATGTTGTTTGAAGGAACTGTGCACTCAAAACTTTCTTCATAGTTATGACTTGTTGTACCAATAGTTAAACTTTGAGATTCAAATGGCCCAGTTCTCCCCTAAAAACATAAACAATAGTATGTAGTTCAATACAATAAAATGATTAGACATGTACGCATAAGAAATAAATTAAATTTGTTCTTTTGCCTACAAAATATATTAAGGATAAGCAAATACCTTATTACTTTGAACTTGAAACTTATCACTTTCATGTTGACAAACATTTGTTGTCGTCTCCTTAACCTGCATATAATATATTTTTTGAAAGTTGTTCCTTTATGTCATTTAATCGAATACCAAGCATATGTTAAATGAAGAAAAAAGAGAGGGAAATAAGAACCTGTGACTTTGATTGAACTTTTTTACTTTTGCGTCGCTCTAATGGACCTTTAAATCTCTTTTTTGGTCGCCCAACAGTTGGCTTTGTCTTAACTCCAGCTACAATTGGATAGTCTTGTTCATGATCTGAGCCCAACACATCATTGTTGCTTCCACCATGTGAAGATCTTTTCATTAACCGCAAGTCCTTAAGTAATGTTGAAAAAACTCCACATGCGTGCTCATACATAGTGTCATCCTCAGCTGCTAATGTAGATATGTCCCGAAAATTATAATTCAAATTGAAATAACGCTTCCCAATCTGTTCTTTAGCACTTCCACAAACTTGAATTGCACTTCTGATATCTCCATCTTTCGCATCCTTTGTCCATCTTTTTAATATATAATCTCCAGGAATCTGCTTTATATTTTTCTTGTCAAGAACTTTTAAAGCATGAGCACACAAAATCCCCACAAAGTCAAACTTCCTGCAACTGCAATCAACTATTTGACGAGAAGCCTCAAATCGAACATAGTGCTCGGTACCTCTACCAGCATATTTTACTTTATATTCCGTATGACCTTCAGTTTTGCTGACCTTATCAATTGTGCAATCCCAAACTCTGAGATACTCTTCTTCAAACATTTTATACAATTTAGGAGTGTAAACATCTGATGCCTGTTTTAACATCTCAACATCTGCTTTTAGCACTTGGTTGGTATTCCTCAATTTGAACTCTCCCAGAAGCTCTTTGTACCTTCTATCTTCCACCAATCGGTTATAATGCTCAAAAAAGTACACCATATTGTGTTTTGGCTTCAAGTACTTCTTTAACACATTATTTATTGATTCACTGCGTTGGGTACTCTTCATATCAGCAGTAAACATATGGCGTCCATAAACCATTGCCCACTTTCTTCTTTCTAAGAATATTCCATGCAACCATTCATTGTCTTCCAAAGAATATTTAGTAAGCATAGTATCCCAAGCTTGATGCCATTCATCTTCATCTTCGTAATCAAATACACAGGCACCAAAATCACCAGAAAATTGCTTGGAGGAATGAAATACATTGCTTAAATGTGTAGCAGCATTTTGATAAATATGCCAAACACATAAACGATGATGAGTTTCAGTGAATACCTCTTCAATTGCTCTTGCCATGGCAGCTGATTGATCTGTTAATATGGTCTTTGGTTGCCTTCCTCCCATTGCACTCAAAAAAGCTTCAAATAACCATTTGAACGATGAGATGGTTTCATCATAAAGCAACGCCGCCCCAAAAATTATCGTCTCTTTCAAGTGGTTAACCCCAACAAAGGGAGCAAAAGGTCGGCCGTACTTATTGGTTCTATAAGTTGTATCAAAACATACAACATCTCCAAAGTGCTTATAATCAATTATTGACCTGCCATCTGCCCAAAAGATATTCATAAGAAGATCATCATCATCAAGTTGCACTGTATAAAAGAATGATGGATTCTCTGACTGTGTTTTCTGAAAACAATTCATAATGGCTGGACCATCTCCTTTAATCATTGTAGCTCGTCTTTGTGAAGCAATATGATTTCTGTAGTCTGTATCCAAAAACCCATTATGCTCGCGACCTCCATTCTGTATTGCTAGTAGATCAATAGTCCCTTTGATTGGCAGCCCAACTTTTGCAGCATCATCTGCAATAGCTTTTTGAGCATAACTAAGCTTCCTATTGGACCTCAACATATGTTTCATCGGAGTAGGGGCAAGCTCATGGTTATGGTTTGCTTCAAATTTAACAATCTCAAGCATGCCATCATTTTTCAGCTGACATGTCATCTCTGCTAAACAACCCACTCTTGTTATTGGCCTTTCGTAGGCTACCTTCTCAGACCTTTTATCAATACCCTTTTTTCCTTGCTTAGAACAACTAAATGTCCTTCGTTTCACCTGTCCAGACTTTGTACGCTTGATGAAGTTCTTTTTTACGCTGAAACCAATACCGTGTGCATATGCTTTATAGAATTCATAGGCACTATCATCACAGTCAAACTTCATGCCAATACATGGTACTTCATAATTTGCACTCATCTCTTGTACCTAGAAAGTCACATAATATGTTTCCATTCAAGTTTATAATAATAGAAAATAACAGTGCTATAGAAAAAGTAATATGCTTCAAAATAATAACTTAGGCCAGAACTTGTACAAATCCCTAATAAAGCAAAGAATGCCGTGAACTATGATTATCATCAAAAAAATTTAAGCCAAACAAAACCAACTTGCAAGTAAGTACGTTCACTAAATCATAGCTCTAAGTCTTTCTTCAAAAAAAAAAGGAAAAAAAAAAGGAGGAGAAGCCATACCTGAGCAATTTGCAGTTGATACAACAGTCACGGTAAATAATCCCGAACCCATACATAATTGAACTATATATATAGTCTATAGAGTCCCAAACCCTTTGCTTTCTCCTTTTTAGTTTGGGACACGGTCACTTTTTTATTTTTGGAATTATATAGAGAAGAGAGAGTAAGAAAATATATAATAAATGAGACCATCAAACACTCTGTTAGTGCTACCGTTAGAATTTGGTAGCTTTTAGATACGTTGGAATTTGGGGTAGCTTTTAAATGTGGAATCAATTAAAAAAAATAGCCAATGGAAGGCTCACACCTGGCGGGTTGCAGGAATCCCCTACAACCGGGGCTGCAGGTAAATAACATCCTTTTTCTTTATGCTTTCTTTCTCTCTCTCTTCCGTACAAAAAAGATGATTTTTGTTTCTCTTTTATCCTTCTTCTTTGTCATGGGAATTTTCCTTTCCAATCATCTCCTTCTTTTTCTTTCTCTTTCTACTAGATTATGGCCCGGCCTCTTGGCCGAGAGAGTTTGATTCTCATGTTGTTATGTATAAGTATAGGTATATATTTTTGTTATGGTTCATGTTGTTGGGGTTTGAAAAAACTATTTAGTTTGGTAAGTTCTCCATTAATAATATAGGAAAGTATTTGATGTATTTGACTAACGAAGTTTTAAAAATGACGAACAACGTCCAACTACACTAACATAAATACATATTTTCAAACGAAGTCGTATTGATATAAAAACGTCTAAGAAGAACAATGGTAAGAGTTGTTTTACATCATACATGCATAATCAATCTTCAAGTATACGATAAAATGTTTCTACTTTTCCATTGACTTTAGTGTATTCAATGATATAGTGGAACAAAGTATATGTTTAAAGTGTCCTTAATAAGAAACAAACTAAATCGCACGCTCATGTTTCGAGTGGCATTTCATAGAGAAGTCATTGTGACATTAATGTAGTCGAAGCATGCAGATCTCCAACTGGCAAATTCAACTAATAGAGCAACACATAAAAAGCTAAATCAAACTGAAAAGAATGCGAAAACTAAAAGCAACATACCAAAAGTTTTGGAAAAAATCGACAACAATAAAGACTTTGATTTCACTGCAGGTAAACAATGATATGTAGGGCTGTCATTTTGGTTTTCGGTTAGCGGCTAACCGTCCGGTCTAACCGTTAACCGCCGGTTAGCGGCTAACCGAAAACCGAAGGAAACCATTCACGGTCGGTTGGCGGAAAATGGTTGTGGGCAGGCGGTTAGCCGAGTAACTGAAGCGGTTAACCGGCTAATCGGCTCTAACCGACCTAATGATACGACGTCGTTTTGGACTGTGAGAAAACGACCCCATCCCCAACCCTAGACACTCTCGTCGACAGCCGCCAGCCCCTCTCCTTTTGGCGAAATCGTCCCTCTCGTTTTACTTCCTCTTCATCCTCTCGTTACTGGCGAAATCGTCACCCACAGAAGTCAGACCCTATCGTCGGCCGTCGCACAGCCGCCAGCCCGCCATCGCCGCGCCAGTCAAGAGTCCGCCATCGCCGGCCGCGCCTCCAGTCGCCGCGCCTCCAATCGCCTCGCCAGTCTGCCGCCACCCTCCAATCGCCGCCAGTCACCAATCACCACCCTCCAATCGCCTCGCCAGTCTGCCGCCACCCTCCAATCGCCAGCAGCGACCTTCTCCTTCCCCTTCCCCCTCCACCTCGCCGCCTCCACCTCGACGCTCTGCCGCAGCTCCAGCCAGGCAACGCCAGCAGCAGCTCGTCGCCCCCTGCCGCGGCGCCGCCAACATCAGCACTCTGACAGCTCGTCGCCCTGCCGCGTTGCCCCAAGAACGTCCCCCTGCCGCGTTGCCCCAAAATCGGTTGATGTAAGGATTCCTTTGTTCTTCTCCGTTTTCAATTTCATTCTCATCTCTATCATTTTATGCAGAACATCTTTCCTGGTTTGTGGTTTGTGGGAGCTACAGTCGATTCATACAATTCCAGAGACCCCGATTAAGGTCTGTTTATGTAAAAAGAGGGTGCTTGCTATGCTGCTCTCCATGGCGGATTTTGTGTAAAAGGAGGGTGCTAAAGAACTCCAGCAAGCAGGCCGTCGCACTCCAGCAAGCAGGCAGCAGCTCCTCCTCCTAATTATGTATGTTTATTGTTTAGTAGAAATTGATTTTTTTATTTTTGAATGTTGATCAGTTGATGAATGTTGATGAATTTTGTTTTTTGAATGTTGATAAATGAATAAATGATGAAGCTGAATGTCGAATGATGATTTTGTAAAATGATGATGAATGATGATTTTGATTGATGAATGATGATGAATGATGATTGATGATTTTAAATTTGTGTAACTGTTGAATGTTGATGTAGGGCGAGACCTCCGGCTCCACGTGGTGGACGTGGCGGACGAGGTGCACCATCCGCTGAGACTGCTTCTCGTGGTGGGAGACCTCCGGCTCCTTGAGGTCGTGGTGGTGCAGGTGCCTCAGCCCCTCTTACTTAGAATCGGGGTCGTGGTGGTCCTGGTGGACGTACAGGGAGTCGGCCTGTTCAGTCTGCTGAACCGTCGGCATCGGCATCAATTGCATCGACTCCCGCCCATGCCGGTAGTGGAAGTACACCTGCTGCTGAGGCTCCTTCAGTAGAAACGGTTAATCCGGCTCCAAATAAAACTAAAGAAGATCCCTTCAATCTAGAGAGATGGTTGGAGACAAATGGTACAGCTGATTGCTGGAAGGACTTTACGAAGGTGGCGGTGGATGAGTATCCGTTTGGAGAGTGTAAGCATTGTCACACTAAGATCAAAGCACATCCATCCAGGAACGGCACTTCTGCAATGAATAACCATCGGAGATCATGTTTGGCTAAGGTTGCAGCAGCCAAGGATCAGACTGTTCTGAACTTGCAGGCCGCAGATGGTAGTGGAAGTCAAGTAAGTGCTTTATGGAAATTTGATCAAGCAAAAGCAAGATATGCCTTAGCCATGATGATTATAATGGATGATTTGTCTTTTCGCTTTGTGGAAAGAGACGGGTTTAAGCAGTTTATGCATACGGTTCAGCCACTGTTTAAGATACCTGGGAGGAGAGGTATAAGAGATGATTGCTTTCATATATTCTTGGAGAAAAAGATGAATTTGATAGAGTTTTTTGAATCAAAGAGCAAAGGCAGAGTTTCAATCACCACAGATACATGGACTTCTGACAACAACAAAAATTACATGTGTGTGACTGCTCACTTTGTTGGAGGTGATTGGAAGTTGCAGAAGAAGGTGATCTCCTTTGTTCCCATCACAAGTCATACAGGAAATGATATTGCAGAGAAGCTTGCAGAAATTCTTGAAGAATGGAAGGTGAAGAATTTGTTCTGCATGACCATGGACAATGCATCTACAAATGATATTGTGAGTGATTTCATGAGAAGGAAATTAAAGGCGTGGGGGTGTGATTTGATGGATGGGAAGTATCTGCAGTTTCGATGTGTCGCACACATCATTAATCTGGTAGTGCAGGATGGATTGAAAGTAATCGGAGGAGCTGTGGATAGAATTCGGGACTGTGTGAAGTGGGTGAGGTCATCGCCAACTAGGTTGGCAAGGTTCAAGACTGCTATGCGATTTCTGGAGTTGGATTCTACCAAATTGGTGTGTTTGGATGTACCGACCAGGTGGAACTCCACCTATATCATGTTAGAAGCAGCAGAGAGGTTTGGTGGAGTGTTTACCACTTTGTATACAAGTATACATGATCATTCCTTCAGGGATTATATTGACGAAAGAGGTGGTCTTCCAACTGAACATGATTGGAGTCTGATTAGAAAGTTGATGAAGTATCTGAAGGTCTTTAAAGACTTTACCCTCCTAGTCTCGGGTAAGTGAAATTTGACAATTTGTTTATTTTAATTTGAACATTTGACAATTTTGATTTTTTTAAGTCTAATTTCCTGTATTCTATTCTCATTTGTACAGGAACTAAATATGTGACTACCCATCTTTTCTTCAAGAAACTTGTTCCAATTTATGACATCATTCAAGAATTGAAGAATGATCCGCGTGAAGAGCTCAAAAGGATGGCAGAAAAGGTTGAAGAACAGGTACGAAAGTATTGGTTTGACACACCTGTCATGAATGAGGAGAATCCTCGGGTGAATCATTTAATCTATATAGCATGTGTGCTTGATCCTAGAAGTAAACTTGATCTTGTGTCTGAAGTGTTGATAATGATTTATGGAAGTATCAAAGGAGGGAAAATTCAGGCTAGGATTAAAAGGGAGATGTGGCAGATGTTTGAGATTTATAAGAGGAAGTATGGATCAGAGTTAGCATCTCAGCCTACCACTGATGATAACATTGTTGATGAGGGTTCTGTTGATGGTGCTGGTGATCAGATTAAGATATTGGAGGAGATGCTTAGAGAGAGAAAAAGGGAAGCACTTCTGCTGAAAACAGGAGGTAGCTCTTCTAAGCTTGACATCTATTTGAAATGTCAAACCGATGGTATCAATGAAGAGAGTGATGATGCAAAGTTTGACATTTTGGATTGGTGGTCTCGACACTCTGGAATCTATCCGATTGTTGCTGAGATGGCTAAGGATGTCCTAGCTGTTCCTATCTCTTCTGTTGCCTCAGAGGCAACATTCAGTTGTGGCGGGCGGATTCTCAGTCCATTCAGGTCCTCTTTGAGCGACCTAATGGTGGAGGCATTGATTTGTGCCTAGGATTGGATAAGGTATCCTGGATCCAGGGAGATTGACGATAAGGAAGATGATAAGAGAATTTGACTTTGGAAAGTAGTGAGTTTCTCAAACTCTCTTATTGTTCAGTTTTTTGTCTTCTTTTCACCTAATTCAATGTACTAACACTTTGGAAAGTACTAACACTTTGTTTTCCTTTTTTTTTCTTATTCAGTTAATGTCACTTTCCAAACTAGAATGGAAAGTGCAACGAATACTGGCAATGTTGGCAATACAGATGCAAGCCTCAACATTCCAGTGGAGAATGAGCAGGAGGGTGAAGAAGATGCACCGGAGGAAGAGTATGAGAAATATGGATATGATAATTATGGTCATGACTTGATTCCCGTATTGAACGCACAGGGTTATGCAGATGTTGGTTCTTCTAAGGCCGGTGATCAGTGATGATAGATTGTTTATGATGTGTTGTTGATTTGTTGTTATCTAGAGGACTTATTGTGATTTGTGGAGTTTATGTTGTTGAATTAATGAATATGAGACATTAAGTTGTTAATTTAGATGTATTTTCGGTGCAAAAGGAATTGAAATGTAGGTTTGAGATTATAATTTTAGGCCATTTTAGGTTTTTTCCCTTGATGTCCGGTCGGTTTTGATCGGTTAACGATCGGTTTTGGCGGTTGGCGGCCGGTTTTTGGGCGGTTGGTGGTCGGCTTTTGGCCGGTTCTCGGTCGGTTAGACCATTGAACCGAACCGCATACCAGTCTGTCGGTTGCCCCGGTTTAACCGAGCCTGGACCGAAAACTGCCCGGTCGGTTTGCGGCTAACCGGGACGCTGTGGTCGGTGGCTTCCGGTCAGGTCTCGGTTTAACCGAAAACTGAGAATTCGGTTTTCGGTTAAACCGAAACCGACCGGTTGCCAGCCCTAATGATATGTAGTACTTAAGCCTTAAGAGGGAAGATGACACCTTACATTCTTTATCAATATGCATCTTAGTTTCATGTTTCTCAAAAAAATGCATCTTAGTTTGATAAACTTCAGAACAAAAAAGTAGTAATTAATCAATATAAGAATCAATATGGGCACAATATCTAATCAAGAGAAGAGGAAGCAAAAAAAACACAAAATTGTGTATAGATTCTGCTCACGATATTTCATAGTGAAAAATATCATAAAAATTATTAACTGATAAAAGTGAACGATAAAGGGGGAAATGCATCGATTTGAACCTAAAATGAGAGGAACTAATATATATCCTACACCATCATACAATAATGATATATTATATCCCAAAAAATCATTAAAAAAATCTTTCTAAACGAAAAAGTATACTAAATTGAATCCAATGTAAAAGTAACGATGAATATATATATTATATCTACCTAAGGAATAATAAAGTAAGCCATGTTTCTTAGAGACCTCTCTCGATAGAACCACTCTATGATAAAAACCATTTCGACAAACAATTGTATCATATGACTTAAAAATTTAAGTGCTTATAATAAGCTATTTCAGCTCATAAATGAATTAATTATACCATTTGGTATAAAAAAATTATAAACTTGAGAGTTATTTTGCTTGTTGTTAAATCATTTGAACTGAAGTATGAAAGTGCTTCAGAACTGTTACTTCATTCATCATTATTAAAAATTACTATTTTTATTACAACGTCTAAGCGTGTCTAGGCGAGCTAGGAGATAGACAAATTGCCAATGACCACCTTACGATTAACGTGTTGTTGAACCTCAATAATTATAGCAAACTTTGAGAGCATCTTATAAATTTGATCACTTCTATTTGGTATAATTGATTACATCCTGAAACTGATCAATCAAGGAGTCTTTCGATACGATTTTGATAAGATGTCCCCTACTGCACAATTAGTATGACTAAATTATAATAAGATAATCATGTCTTGAATTTTAATTGATAGCGCAAAAGATCGTACTAACTCAAGTAGAGTTTTAGCTACTCAGTACTTCATATTCACATGTAGATAGCTACTTCAAAGAGTTCGAATATTGATTGAGTTTGTTGAACTTTACCTAACAAAACTATGATATCAATCGCAAGATATGATGATTTTTCGAGATTGTGAGAATATGTTGGAGACATCAAACCTAACATAGATACTGTTGAATTTAAGTAATAAGCAACATTCATAGTTAATAGATTATACATGAAAAAAATATCCATCATTCCCATAAGTTGGTAGGAAGCAGTGAATAAAGCCAGTGGTTTGGTTAAAAAACGCACTACTATTACTTCTCTAATTTTGGTACTTAATTTATTTGCATAAATTCCTCTAGAGTTGTCTGAGACCGACTACAATATTTACATGTGCCCAACTCAATTCCATCTTTTCCTTTCTCTCTCTATTCTCTACAACAAGAAACTCAATAGGAGAAAAAGGAGGAGGCAGGCTTGCATAGAAAAACTGGAGAAAAATGTTTGGGTTTTATTTCTTCCCCTTGACTCCGCTAAAGACCGAGCCGTTCACATTATCGGGTCATACTCCGGTTCGCTTTTATTAAAAACAAATTTGAGAAGAGTTAACGAAGGCTTACTGAGCATCAATAGCAAGTGAAGCTTTATGGAGAAATCGAAAAGGTATTGAAACTTGGATTTTTTGTTGTTGCAAACTTGGATTGTGTTGCTCATGCTACGAGAGAAATTTTATAAGATGGATTCTTGGGCCTCTTATGATTGGAGTTATAGGACATATTGGTTCTCGGAACTTTGCAAAATTTTCATATTATAATGAAGAGAGGACAACTAAAGTATGTCATATGACGATGGTGTGTGCATTAGTGAGCCATGAGTTTGGACCAATCTAGAGATGATAGTTGAAGGGATGAAGAGCAAAAACTCAGAATTGTCGTCTAACATGCTGATTTATGCTAAACTTCCTGCCTAAACTCAGAATATTAGACTGCTAAGTTACGAAAAAGATGGGGAAGAAGCATAGGAAAAGGAACAAATGTTTATGAGAATATTTTCTTATACGATTGAATATATTAAAAGTATGAATGTCGTTTAACTTCTTACCTCCTTTATTGTTCGACCTTGATTCTAAATCCACTTATAGTAACTTTCGAATATGCTTTTACTTTTGTTGAGTGAACCACTTATTGTGCGTAGGGATGACAGTCAAACCCATGGCCGCGGGTATCCGACCGTCCCCGACCCAGTCAACGCGGGGAATCCCCGCTTTGACGGGGTATGGGGCGGGTATGGGTAAAACCCGCAAAAAGTTTGATGGGTATGGGGCGGGTTTGATTTTAGCCCCCCCCCCCCCCCCCCCCCCGCCCCATACCCATACCCGCCCCCACCAATAGAATTTCTTCATATATATAAAAAAATATGTGCATCAAATTATAATCTATCAATGATGATGAAGATAACTTGAGAAAATAAATAGAAGAAATGCAATCGAGTGACCATCTTAATCAAAATCTAATTCATTTCTCTCATTTCACTCTTTCACTTTCCCCCTTGTCAACAAGATTATGTTAGTTAATTATTACTTAGTAGATGTACCAGAATTAGAACATAATAATTTGAAAAATATTATACTCTATATTATGTATTAATGGATATTTTAGGATCATATTCTTTGAACCATATTAGAAAAATGACTGTGTTTTTGTTGACTTCATGATATAATATGTTCGTTTAGAGTTATAATTAAAACTTTTCTTGTAAGTTTTAGGTATAATAATGTTGGATGTACGGGTACGGATATTACCCATGGGTACCCGAAACCCACGGGTATGGGAATGGGTTTGCAAAACATTCCCCCGCATGGGTATGGGGCAAGTATGGGGCTGGGTATTTGAAGATGGGGATGTGGATGGTTTAGGCAAACCCGCCCCATTGCCATCCCTAATTGTGCGAATGAATGTTGTATTAGTTGTTCAACAAAAGTGGGAAGAACTTGATAACGTTGTTCCATAGGTATAGTAGTACTATTGACAAATTCATGTACAAGAAATAATATAGATACAGCCCTATAGTTCTGATGACAAATTTAATTTTCTATTAACACGATAACTTTATAAACATAATTAGAACTTTTCATTCACCGCGAAGCGCAAGTGAGTGGGTCCTTACTAGTTAAAGGTAAATACAAGAATGTGTCGCGCGCATTTTATATTTAACTATTCTCATCTTATCTATCCTTATCAAATATTTTTCTTCAAATGTGTGTAATTAATATATTTTGAATAAATTCCTTATTTTCATCCTTAAATGCTATAAGTACCAACAACCATTAAGCATCCCCACAAACTTCTTACAATCTTACTACAGAGGAGCCAAAAAAAGAAAAAATAAATCCTTTCAGTTTAGATCTCATAGTCCGTTCCACCCAAAAAGAAAAAAATGCAGAGGTTTTCCAGCTGCAGAGGAGTAGCCTTCGAGATCAAGCCACACAACGATCCCTTCGCCGTCACCACCATCACCCCATCCGCCGCCGACAACAAACCAACCCGCGCCATAACCAAGCGCTTCAGCCGCGTCTTCTCCTGGCTCCAAACAATGAACCCCACCTTCTCCGGCAAAATCCACCCTTCCTTAAACAAAACCGTCAGCCGCGCCACCAGCAGCCACTTCTGCGACCTCGACTTCGACGAAGAACCCACCGACGACGACGAGGACGACCACGCCGACGAGGATGATATCGAACAAGGCCCCGCCGATGAACCTCCCTCCACCGACAAGGAAACGGCAGCGCTGGCCCCCGCCGCAAGCAGGCGCAGCCAAGCTCCGATGAAGCCAAAGCCAAAGCTGCCGTCATCGAGACTGTCCGTCATACTACTCGACCAAGGAATGTTGACAGTCTACAAAAGGCTGTTCACAGTTTGCTTGTCACTCAACATCGTCGCTTTAGTACTCGCAGCCACCGGAAACTTCCCATACGCGAGAAACAGAGCTGCTCTGTTTTCAATAGCCAACATCTTCGCTCTCACTCTCTGTCGGAGCGAAGCCTTTCTCCGGATCATATTCTGGCTCGCCGTCAAACTCCTGGGGAGATCATTTATCCCGATTCCAATCAAAACCGCCGCGACGTCGTTTCTCCAGAGCCTGGGAGGAATCCACAGCAGCTGCGGGGTTTCCTCTGTTTGCTGGCTCGTCTATGCTCTGTTTCTCACTCTCAAAAACAGAGCAGACACTTCCTCTGAAATCATAGCGGTGGCATCTGCCATTCTCTCGCTCCTCGGATTCTCGTGTCTAGCAGCTTTCCCACTCGTCCGCCATCTCCACCACAATTTCTTCGAGCGAGTCCATCGATTCACCGGCTGGATCTCGCTCTGCCTCCTCTGGGCGTTCGTCACTCTCACAATCACGTACGACAGAGCAACCAAATCTTACAGTAACGAATTGGGTTCGAAGCTAATCAAACACCAGGAGTTCTGGTTCACGATTGGGATCTCCGTTCTGATCATCATCCCCTGGCTGACGGTGAGACGGGTTCCGGTCAAGATCTCGTCGCCTTCGGGTCACGCCTCGTTGATCAAATTCGAAGGCGGGGTTAAACCGGGAATACTTGGGAGAATCAGCCCTTCTCCGTTGTCGGAGTGGCACGCGTTCGGGATAATTTCCGACGGGAAAACAGAGCACATGATGCTGGCCGGAGCGGTGGGGGATTTTACGAAATCCCTGGTGGCGAATCCTCCGACCCATTTGTGGGTTCGGAATGTGCATTTTTCTGGGCTGCCGTATTTGACTGATATGTATAACAGAGTGCTGCTGGTGGCTACTGGCTCGGGGATTTGCGTCTTCTTGTCGTTCTTGCTGCAGGATTGTGAGGCAGAGGTGTGCGTCTTGTGGGTGACGAAGGGTGTGGAGCAGAATTTCGGGGTGGAGATTGCGGGGATGATGATGAGGAGTGGGGATTTGGAAGGGGAGAAGACGAAGAGGAAGAAGAAGAAGGTGATTGTTCATGATACGGCGGTGCTGGGGCGGCCGAATGTGTCGAGGATGAGCGTGGAGGCGGCGAAGGATTGGGGCGCCGAGGTTGTGATTGTGACGAGCAACCCAGAAGGGAGCAGGGACGTTGTGAAGGCTTGTAAGGGTGCGGGAATTCCTGCATTCGGTCCAATTTGGGATTCTTAATTGGATGCTCTGATCTTCAGAGTTATGAACACAGTCGACAGTCGAGTAGGTTTAGTAAGACATCATTGAAACTGTTTTCCGGCGAGGAAAAATTTGTGTTTGATTTCAATCAATGCACCTTGACTTCTTGAACAACGATTAATAACACGGTTCACACCTCTCCGAACAATGTTCGAACGAGGGTGTTTGATTGATGGTTTCTGGGAACGAGATCTAAATTAAATTACTTCTACTCCTATGGAGGTTCAGTGAGAGCTCCGAAAACTAAGGGTTATGGATAATTTGCAGAGAAAGGATAAAAGTTTGACATAGTGTGTCAAATGGTTGGTTGTGGAACCCTTGCTTCTTCTTCGTTTCTTCTATTTATAGCCACTAGGTGTAACTGCCTTGGTAACCGCCTTGGTAACTGCTAGCTGGCCTCTTGCTCCAAACCGCCTCGGGGTCCTCGCCGCCTTGGTGACTAGTTGGTAACCGTCGCCTTGAGGGCCCTTGTCCCGTCTTGGGGTTGGTGGGTACTTGATGGCCTCGATGCCGGGTTGGGTTGGTGTTTAGCCTTGTCGCCCTGTCATGACTAGATGGGGTTGAGGTTCTTGCCTTAGCCTCCATAAACCATGATGAGGTCTTGATCTCACCCTCAACCGCTTGACGACTCCCCGCTCCTGATACTGCTACCACCTCATGACACCAAGTCCTCCTCATTAACTTGTTGGTTGTTATCAAGCCGTCTCATCTGCTTGACACCTTCTGGCATGCTACCAAGCTCATGTAATCAACTTGACACTCCTTGCTACCAAGCCAGCCCTGGTGGCTTGGTCTCCATACTTAGTTTTTGTAGCCTCCTCAAGTTGGTAAGTTGCACCCTGCCGGTTGGGTACCCCGTTAAGGTGCTACCAAGCCCGTCTTGGGAATTTATCTCCATATGGCCCCATAAGGCCTCAACTCTGCATCCTGGTCGATCCATCCATGGTTGTTTGGCTTGATACCGTGATGTTTGGCTATCAAGTCTGTCTTGTCGGCTTGATACCCAGACTTAGTTTCTGTATGACTGTCTTAGTTGGTACCTGGCTTGGCCCCCTGTTGCCTAGCCACCAAGTCAGTCTTGCCGGCTTGATACCCCCTTGGGGTCATGGTACCCTGTCGCTTTGCTTGGCTGCCAAGCCTGTCTTGCCGACCCGTTGGCTTCATACTTAGCCAAATTCATGCTTTTCAAGTCTTGGTACCAAGCCTTGCCTTGCCGACCTGGTACCCTCTTGCTATGGCCATGTGATTCCATACTTAACCAATTTTCATGTATTTTAGTATCAAGCATGCCTTTTCAGCTTGATACCCCTTTGGCTCTATACTTAGCCAAATCCAATGTCTTGGTACCAAGCACGCCTTGCCGGCTTGTTACCCCGTCGTTTGGCACCCCGTTGTGTCACCTTGTTTTCCATACTTAGTTTTTGGATGGCCTCCTATTTGGTACCCAGCTTGGTACCCGGTCGTTTGGCACCCCTCGGAGGGTGTTGTGGTTAGATCTCCATACTTAGCCAATTTTCACCTCGGCATCATGCTTGACACCCTAGTGCAAGGACCCCCTTGGACGACGTCATGCAGGACCCCCCTTGCATGATGTCGTGCTTGACCCCCTGGTTGTTGGGTCTCAACACTTAGCCAATTTTTGCCTTCTTTCCCATCATGTCTAGCACGATGACCCCTTTGCATGACATCATGCTTGACCCCCTTGGACGAGACCACCTTGGACGAGGTCATGCATGACCCCTTTGCATGACATCATGCTTGACCCCCCTTGGACGAGACCCCCCTTGGACGAGATCATGCATGACCCCCTTGGACGAGACCACCTTGGACGAGGTCATGCATGACCCCCCTTGTGGTTGGGTCTCCATACTTAGTCAAATTTCATACCCAGGGGTGGAGGCATCGTCTGGCTATGGAGGCCACGGAGACGGGTCAGCCATCGTATATAGAAGAGGGGGTTTGGCCACTTAGGCCCAAAAATCCAACCCAACTAGGCCCAACTGGCTCTTTTAATCATTAATGTTGAGCTGGCCTTATAAATCCATTAATCCCCTTGTAATTAATCGATGTGGTACAAGCTGATTTTTTTATGGGTAAACAGAAACCAAAGCAACAATAAATTATTGGGGCAATCTAATTTTCTGGAACTATGTATTTTAGTTTTTTTCCCCCTCGTCCTTTTATACTAGATCTCAACAAGATATGGAACAATCCTATGTGTTTGGAGCATGTTTATTTCAATCTAACCCTAAGAATATCATTTCCATTTGAATTGTGATCGTGCAATTCATATCGTCAAAGGGCATGAGATATCACTAACATGTTATAGGAGGGGTGAATTTTATATCCGATACGTCAAATTCCTTCCACCATGTTTTGTGACGTTAGACAAAACATCAGATTCCATGAGCGACGACAAAGCAAACAACTTTATTACTGCTCTGCCAAATATATAATCCTTGATTATAATTGCCACACAAAATATGGTTATTCCACTACCTTGTGGAAATGGAAATGATACTCGTGTAATGTCTCGATAGATGTTGCAGACTGCTTTATTATGTGATAGAACCACAAGTTCCGTGATGATGCGGACTGCTTATGTGTTGTGTTGATGAGTGATGGTCTATACCGTCGAGCCTTGTTAATGTTATTCGTTATCGTCAATAAATTAAAAATATGGGTCAAAAGTATTTTATATTCATGTACTATTACAAATTAGCAAGCCGTGTGTCCATTTTTTTCATAAACATACCTTTAATTATGAACACATAACAAAAGTTCATTTTGTGAGAATTTTCATCAACTGACCGTTAAGGAGAATGGAAAATGATCAATTTAGCCCTTATTAAATTTTAGTTTCATTTTTTTTTTAGTAAATTACTTCATAATTTGTTGGGTCAAACTATATCTTATCCACTAGCATGGCCCCGGACAGTTGGTAGGAGAAAAGTGAGGTATGACATTTGATAATGTAATGCGGTGTATAACTTATTGTTGTATAGTTTTTTTTTTAGAAACACGTAATAAAAATAGTGAATTTTAGCAGGAAAAAGACATGAATGATGCAACGAATAAAAAAGCATCCTTACGAACCAAAATCAAGTACCTGTTACCTTGTGAAACAATATTGTTTCTGGTAATATGATGAAGTTGAGTAAGTTTTATAGAAACCGAATTCCAGAAAATCGGATTAAAAATCACTTATCCCGTCGGTTTTCGGGAAATGAGCATCTCACAATCGTTGCTAGCTTTTACTCGGCCCGTTGGCCAATTAATTTGCTTTATAAAACTTTCATCTTGTCGTCATTGTACTTTTTGGTTTTTGCTAGACAATGATAAAATCTGAAGAAATCAAGAACGAACAACACGATTTGGAATAGGAACCGTCGTTCTTGTATCCCTAGAAAATGGTGGTAAGCACGGACTCACCTGCCAAACTGGTTTGGATTGAGATTTTTATCGAGTATTAGGGAACCATGTGATTATAAATTAGACTTTATGAAAACGGACCAAAACTTGAAATTCAGCCTGTTTGACCGACCCATGCCAAACTCTAATTATTCTTTACTTTTAAACTTTCTATTTTAAAATAAAAATAATGAAAGAAATAGATGATTGCAATTTTTTATTTGCACATTACTGATTAGGGAATAAAACCATAGAAATTCGAAACAAAACTGAAAATGTGTAGGATCGTTTTAATGTTAAAAATAACCAAATAGAACTTTCTGTTTAGTTTTTAACTAACAAAAACCAAATGATTCCCTATAAAATACACTATAATTTAATCATTATGATAAAAATTGGACTAATTGGGTCGGTCGAGGTTGAACCATTGAATAACTTTAAAATACATTATATTTTAGCCACTAAGATATAAAATAATAGAATAATATATATTATGCTAGGATAAATAGCTTGTTTTAGAATGGCAAACTCATAATATTCATTTGTTTTACTTGATGGCCAAATCTCGTGTAGGTCAGGACCATTCAACGCTTTTATTTTATGGTTAGCGGTTAGCCCATTAAAATCCATGCATTAGTTTACGGTTAAATTTTTTTCATTTTAGCAATAAAAATGAGTATTGTTTTTGCCCTTTCATATATATTTACCACCACGGAGATATAAAAGGACTTAAAGAAAAAAAATTGACACCCCTGGACCCGTTTAAATCCGCATGTGTACGGTAAGTTGGCCCGTTCCACAAAGGAAAGAGAAAAAAAAATTGACACTCTCTATTCTACCCTTCCTACAAACGCTCCCCTGGAATAGGGAATTTGAAATGGTGGAATGGTTTTTTCCTCACCGCTATTATATGTTTTTAATTTAAAAAGATACATCAAATGTATTTAGTGTTATTGGTTATGATCCTTGTTTTTCTTTAAAGTGGTCATGGTTCGAATCCAATAAATGGAGCAACAATTTTCCTTTTGTGCTATTATATATTGTGTAGATAGATATCGAAGTGGGTTAGGTTTTTGAAGAAAGAAGCACAACAAACACCATTCTTCGCGAACTAGATCCAAAACAATTCCTTTGGATTGTTGGCCCAACTACAGGTTGGGGACTGGCCCAAACAGAAAAATTAGAGACCAAGGCGGATCAGCCAGTCCAGCCCAAACCAATCAAGAAGAACACCAATTTTTATTTGAGCAAGTAAGCCAGCCCTGGTCCTGCTCAATGGGTTTGCACTTTGCAGCAAAAATTTGTCCTATATATTATATATATATACATAAGAAATCAATAGGAGTGAAATAATTAAACATGCAATTAGTCACCATTTAATTTTAAATATGGTGTTGGAGATTCATAGTACATAAAATATAGGATTTCATGAAAACAAAAAACCTATGATGTTTGATATAAACAAACAAATTTATTATAACCTTAACAAACGAACTTTTATTTTATTCCTCTTAAAATTATAGAATCCTCAAACTATGATACAAGAAAATCCCACATATTGGTGAGTAGGTGTAAGGGACTTGGTGGGACACGAGTACAACACAAACATATAACACCGCGTTCGATTCAATTTAAGTGTTGATCCCGATCGTCTTCCTACCCCCAATAATCGTGTTTGTATCATATTTCGACGTATACCTATTTGCAATATAGTTGACTTTTTTTATGTCATTTCTCACTTACCATAATTCTTCATATAACTTATACCAAGTCAATCGAACGCGGTGTTATTTTATTCCTCTTAAAATTATAGAATCCTCAAACTATGATACAAGAAAATCCCACATATTGGTGAGTAGGTGTAACCGTGTAAGGGACTTGGTCGTAGGGGCGGATCTAGCTTAGTCCTCGGGGAGGCCCCGGCCACCCCGAAAATTTTGGAGTTCACGCATAAACGGTTGGATATTTTACATATAAATATTAAAACCTATATAAATAAGTTGAGAGTGCACTAAAATAACAAACCAACTTACTTAGTCTAGCGGTTTAAGATTTGTTAAACAAGTTAGAGATTACGTGTTCGATACCTTGTGGTAGCTAGTAGCCAAGAAATCTTTTGGGAGTGGAAGCACTTTTATAGTTTTCATAACTGTTTTGTACTTTAACATATTTCTTAACTGTTCTGTCTTTTGAATTCTCTTAATTTTTTAAAACTAACTAGAGTTTCAGTTTTCATTTGCCAAAACAAGTAAATTAAATAATTTACTTTCATTTTTTATTTTGTTAAGTCCTTAAATTCCAATTAGAACAAAATTCTTCAATTTGAAGGATTGTTTTCTAATAAAAGATAATTTTTTCAATACTAATTTTGGCAGACATCAATTTTTTAGTTATGAAAATATAATTTTCTATACAATATTAACATTCATTGTTACCTTTTTATAGCTTTGTAATTTGTATTGAACTGAATGCGAAAACATTGTTAGTATAACTTCTATATTGAGTTATCTTTATCATGTCAAACAAGATCTTGTGCAATTATAGAATTATAAAATTTAACAATTTTAAAATTATAATGTCATACAAATAAAATAAGGTTAATATCTCGGAATTTTTTATATGATTAGTATAATATAATTTTTAAAATTTTTTAGATTTTTTTTGCGATAACATAGTAAGAAAAGCTCGGCCCCCCGAACCTCAAATCCTGGCTCCGCCCCTGCTTGGTGGGATACGAGGACAACACAAAGATATAACACCGCGTTCGATTCAATTTAAGTGTTGATCCCGATCGTCTCCCTGCCCCAATAATCGTGTTTGTATACCTATTTGCAATTTAGTTGACTTTTTTTTTTATGTCATCTCTCACTTACCATAACTGTTCATATAACTTATACCAAGTCAATCCACTTCTGTTGTTGCTCATTCCACCAAACTCACCCCCCCGTGACGTGAACGCAGGAATATCCACCCAACTCCAAAGGGATTTGATTGGTTAGGGAGCAAAACCCACCTACGAAAGAAGACTTGCACCGCCGCAACTTGGAGAAGAACCTCAACGAAACAGAGCCTTACCTACTTCATCCCGGAGAATCTGTCATCGGAAATTATAATAATAATGCAGCGAGTAGCTAGCGACGGTGAAGCTCATTAACTCGTTTGTTTGGTGGAGGAGGAGTGCGTATGCAAGCAATGGATACCATTACCAAAAACCTACCAACCAGAACCAGGCTGCCAACCTTCCCGGAAATTTGAGTCGTTTTGATGATAGAATTCGCTGTTAGGTTGGTTACTGTACTATTATTCCACATTCTGAACAGGATCTGTTCCATTGTCAAAGGAGAGAAAAAGGAAAGGACTTGTTTCATGGATAATCTTTCTTACGTAGGAGAGCATTGTTCGATCGGATTACAAAAGTCTGTCTTTCGTAAATCAAGTCGGTTTGAGAGAATAAAATTATGAAATTTTCATGTGTCATTTGATTTTATGTTGGTTATATTAGTAATTTGTTGTGAATTCATTGGTTCTCGATTGAAATGATGTTTTTTTTTGGGTTGATAGCGTAATGTGGTCTTTCGTCAATCAAGTTGGTTTGGGGCTAAAATTATGGGGGGAAATCGTGCATGTTGATTTCATGTTGGTTAAATTAGTAATTTGCTGTGAATTTCATTGGTTTTCGATTTTGCCGTTGGAAGGAAATATATTGGGTAAGTAACATAAGGTGCCTTTGGCGCCCCTTATTCAATCATAAGCAGCTGAGATTGGACATGAACGGACTAGCTGAAACCAAATGGTATAAAAACAAATACGGAAATTACCTTTCTCCTATGGATTTTTTTCTAACATACTTCCCTACCTATTATTTCGCGTCAAAACTGTCCCTCTACTGGATGACGAATAAAACATGCCCTTACATTAGATTTGAGATTAAAAATATCATTAATTTTGAATCAATGACAAAACGATATTTTTTCCCCCTAAAATTTGACCACCACCTTTGCACAACGATTTCATATAAATCAATAGAAAGTCGTACATATTACCATATTTATATACAAATTAATAGTCCGATCGAAAATAACAATTTATGAATGAAAATTTTAATAGAAGCACAAGATTAAAGCATTGTCAATTTGTCATAGTCCATTCACAATTTTGACATGGAATGCGAGTAAAAGGTACATTTCGAAAATATCAAAAACAAAATATGCGAATTAACCCCTCTTAATTAGTCTCATTTTAACAATAACATTGCATTGACATTTGACAATAATATGGATTCGGTTGAATTATGATTGTACCATTCTAGTAACCTAGGCCTCCTTGCAAGCTATATACTTAGGACCTTTGTTCTGAATCCTTAATCATCTACTTGAATGAAGTAAATTGTGATTTATTCTCACACTTGGAGATTTCCTTATTAGAGCATCTCCATTGGAATTGCATTTAAAATTGCATTATAACTAGGGATGGCAAAATTATCTGAAACCGTGGATATCCGCCCGAATCCGATCTAATTGGGTAGGGTAAAACTCGAACCCGAAGGATTTTTGGCGGGTACGAGTAAAACCTGAACCCGAATATTGCGGGTAATGGGTGAACATGGTTTTCTCACTATCCAACCCGAACCCGCCCGATTATAGACATGCATATATATTTTGTTTAGAAATGATCAATATTTTTCTCAATATATTTTATATTTAGCATACAAACATAATATTTGTTATTTTTAATTAATTTCTTCATTCTAGTGATTTATTGTTGTACTTTTTCTCTTTTGTAATTTGAGTATATGTGTGAATTTTAACATGTTGGTTGGAGTTATAAGGAAAAATTAGTACCAATGAATAACCGTGGATACCGGAAACCCGAACGAGTATGGGCATGATTTTAATTTTCTACCCGATTCTTATGTGGGCATGGGTATGGGTAAAACCCGAACTCCTATGAGTAGGGTAACAGATATGCAGTGGCGGAGGCAGGGCCTTTTGGCCTTGTCCCAGGACAGGGGTAAATTTCGGTGGAACAAAAATACGCCATATATATTTATATTGGTGATGAAACACAACACGTATAGATAGTATTAGAGTACTTTGTCACTAAAACACAACTCATTACTTGTCCAAAATTGACATAAAATTAATTTATTATACAATAAAAGAAATTCCAATTGCAATAAAGAACTAATCGGGTCTCTTTTCTCCTTATGCCTATTCGATCTTTCCCCAACAACCCTGAAATTGTCTAGTGACAATGGCAATCCCACTAGTTTTGATATTATAATCGGTTATTTTTAATTTATGAATGAATTATTTAGATATAATTCTTTTTTATTAAATAATTCTTTTATTAGATACTTATATATTTAAGTTATGAAAAGAGGACAGGGGTGCTTTGAAATGCTGCCTCCGCCACTGCAGATATGCACTATCCGTCCCCGACCCGACCCATTGCCATCCCTAATTATGACATGACATTCATTTGCAATTGCATTGATGTAGATGACAATTGCATTTTTGCAAGCTTGCATATAATGCAACTATGGAATGCAAGCCATATCATCTTTTTTATTATTAAATTATTCATTAATTTTATTATTTGAGTGTTTATCATTAAACGGTCATTTAACAGAAAATTTAACAGAAGTGTATATTCGTTACGTTTTAGTACTAGAGGGGTACGTTTGTGCAAAAAATTAAAAGAGGGGTACGTTCGTTAATTCGCAATAGTAAAGGGATACGAAATGCTATTAACCCTTAAAAAAATTAGTTGCAATTGTAAGTTAATTGCATTGATGTGGTGCAATGCAAGTAAGATGAGTTGGATTGAAAAAAAAAAAAAATAATAATAATAATAATAATAAAAACAAATGCAATTGCAAATCCAATCACACCAATGGAGATGCTATTATGCACCTTAACCCCAAAAGAACACATTTGAATGTCGTCAAAATACATTAATGTGGTACGCGACGCAAACAAGAGCAACAAGTCGAAAATCACAACAAAAACATCATACCAACTCGGCAACTCCTAACCCTAACTCACTTAAACCTTATCCTTCACCGTTATCCCGCCACTCCCAGCAACAATAACAGCAGTCGCCATGTCCAGAAACATCCCATTCTCCACCACACCACTCATCCTCATCATCGCCTCACTCGCCGCCTTCAAATCCCCAATCGCCCTCTCCAAATACAAATCCACTATGTAGTTCCCATTATCCGTCACATAAGCATCACCATCACCACCGCCGCCTTTCCTCCTCAACTGCGCCCTGCATCCGGCGTAGCCAAACACCTCCTCCAGCCTCCGGGCATTGAACTTCCAGCAAAACGGCACGACCTCCACCGGCATCGCCAGCCCGCTGCCTCCGATGTACTTCACCAATTTGGACTCGTCGACTACAACAACGAACTTCCTCGAAGCGCTCTCAATCAGCTTCTCACGAAGCAGGGAACCTCCCCTGCCTTTCACGAGGTTGAGGTGCGGGTCCACCTCGTCGGCGCCGTCGATTGTGAGGTCGACGACCGGGTGTGAATCCAGGTCGGAAAGAGGGATTTGTAGGGAGAGCGCCTGTTCTTGCGTTCTTGTCGATGTGGGTATGCACACGATGTTGCTGAGGATGCCCTTTTGGATTAGCTCCCCGATTCTGTCGACGGCGTGCTTGGCGGTGGAGCCCGTGCCTAGGCCGACCACCATGCCGGATTCTACGAAATCGTCGACGGCCTTGTAAGCGGCGATTTTCTTCAGGTCGTCTTGGGTTAGGGGCAGGGGCTCGATTGGGGTTTCGGGAGAAGACAGACTGAAGTGGGGAGGATAAGGAATTGCCATTTTTCGTGGTGTTAGAAAACAGAGAGGGAAAAAAAACAGGGGAATTGGTTTGGTTAGCAGAGGAGGGGTAAAAAGGTTCGGACTTTCTGCACGAATGAGCAGGAACTGAAGAAATGGGGATTCAGAGAGGGGTATTGAGGAGAACCCAGATGAGAAAGAGGAAGTTGTGGAGATGGGTGGCTTGAAAAGAAGGGATTGGTGGTGGGATGTGAGGACGAGTGGCTGTGGAGGAAACAGAGGGAACAGAGAAGGGGATAGGGAAGAGGCGACGGTGGTGTGTGGTTCGAGGAGCAGAAGCAGCAGGCAGGGTTATATAAAGGCGGGAGGGGAGTGGAAGGTGAATATTGAATTGAATAAGATGCTGAGAGAAGGAAAGGAAAGGATTGGGAATTGGGCTGCTTCAAATTTCGATGGTTGACGATTAAAGGGAAAACTGATTGGGCATATGAGCGTGGTCAGTGCGGCGTAGAAATTGAAAAAGACGAACCTAATGGCTAATACGAAAAGATGTTTATTCATCCAAAAGAAGGAAGGAACAAGAAAGTAAATATTCCCAGGGAGGCGGCCAATCGAAGTGTTACTTTTAGGATTTAGGTCTCTGGTCTGGTCTCACCCAAGAGTAGAAGTGTCAAATGGGGCGGTCGGGATACAACCTTGGATGTGTCTTTTCTTCTTTGGAAACAAAACAATACAACCTTGGATGTTGATGGATTGAAGAAATATAGGTAGGTTGGGTTTTGATTCAATCCATTAGATACTTGTTGATTGAGTTACCGATGGAATGGAGTACAGGTAGGGATGGCAATGGGGCGGGTTTGGGGCGGGTTTGCCTAAACCATCCCCATCCCCATCTTCAAAGACCCAAACCCATACCCGCCCCATACCCATGCGGGGGAATGTTTTGCAAACCCATCCCCATACCCGTGGGTTTCGGGTACCCATGGGTAATACCCATCCCCGTACATCCAACATTATTATACCTAAAACTTACAAGAAAAGTTTTAATTATAACCATAAACAAATCTATTATATCACGAAGTCAACAAAACACGGTCATTTTCTAAATACGATTCAAAGAATATGATCATAAAACATCCATTAATACATAATATAGACTATAATATTTTTTAAATTATTATGCTCTAACTCTTGATACATTTACTAAGTAATAATTAACTAACATAATTTTGTTGACAAGGGGGAAAGTGAAAGAGTGGAAGGAGAATTGAGAGAAATGAATTAGGTTTTGATTAAGGTGGTTACTCAATTGCATTTCTACTATTTATTTTCTCGAGTTATCATCATCATCATTGATAGATTACAATTTAATCCACGTATTTTTTGATATGTGAAGAAATTCTCTTGGTGGGGCGGGTATGGGTATGGGGCGGGGGAGGCTAAAACCATACCCGCCCCATACCCATCAAACCTTTTGCGGGTTTTACCCATACCCGCGGCCTTGGATTTGATTGTCATCCCTAAGTACAGGTAATTAGGATTTGGATTCACCGGTTTATAATTTCGATGAATTTTGGATTGATTCTGTAAATGATAGATTAATTGGATTACAATTTGAAACTTGAAAGGTTCTTACAATTGTAAAAAAAATAATAGAGCATAAGAGATTAGGGTTTGGGTCGATCAATATATAAGTTCAACAAGTTGTGGATTGGACTGGATTGAAGCTTATTACATTCTACAAAACAAAATTCAAAAGTCATTTTTAATCCTGGTGAGGCATGAGGATTGAAAACTCGGGTTACGATGGATATTATCATTCTCACATTCTCATTAGGCTAACGCCTTAGAATTTGTACACAAACGATCCAAATCGACTTACAAGATTCCAAACCTAAAGCCTCCGGCCACGACCTGGTGTTTGAAATTCGAATAATGATTGCCCAAGTCTCGACTATTTTCGTCATCAAGGTCTTGTCTTAGGTCGTAAATCATGACCTAAGATTATCGAGCCACAAACATTAGGTAGAATATCATAGATCCTACTATCAATTGTGAACCATCACCCAATAAGTATACAACAATAATAATCTACAACACGAATATACTAATTTAAATCAAACATAATTTAATGAGAAATTGTAATGTATGAACTTTAATATCGTCACATTGGGTTCGAATGTTGGGATCCACCACCAATATAATTTTTAATGATACTTTTTTTTTATGGATAATGATATTGACTTTAATTAATTGTTGCTTTACGCCTCTAACTCTGATAAATTTTTTTTGTCAAAGATATTCCCGAACGGAATAAGCCGTTTCGAATATGTACATGACCGAAACCGATAAAAAAAATGTGCATTGCCCAATAGATGTTGAACCAACTAAGAGAGTGCTTTTTTTGTCACGATATGGGCAGTCCTTGGTACCTTGACGACAAGGACTGTATTATGATTTCTTCCATTAAAAGAATCAAAATCATAAACTAGTTATGCTGAAAATTAAAGTAGAGAAGTAAATTCTTGTAGAGCTGGCAGTATTTCAGAATAAAAGCCCGTAAAAGCCTCCAAACCTCTGACAAGTTGTTATTAGAGTGTCTCTTTGCTTCCTTGAAAATATTTAAACTCCATATATGCTTGCAAACCATCACTATTAAGTTTTGTTTTTGTTTAAACAAGTTAAACATAGCACCCCTTGCCTCAAAATCTCCTACATATGCATTTTCACAACATCTAAAACCAAGATTGAAAGTATATGTTTCCTTGTGGATATCCCCTCGAAAATGTTTATCCCATCCTATGTTAATGATACCAAAGAGCTAGTTTGCCCTTACAAACTTTATGGCATTGACATAACAATTAGTTATTACACGTTCTTATTCGAATCACGCGACAAAATAGACATACGTGGATCAGCCTCGGCCTAGCCGATTTAACTGCCAATTATTTTATTTCTGTAATCATACTATTATTACGTTTTCACCGCATTGCACCATCCATGTTTGCAACATATACACAGAATTGCAATATGTCCAAGTCCAGTCTTTGGTTTGATTTAGTCTCCACAGTTGACGAACTGATAGTCAACCATGAGGTGTCCCTGCGCGTTCCCTCTTCCATCCGTATCAATCCTCCTGAACACGCCGACGTCCAAATCCAGCCCTCCATTGCTGCACTGATCCACTATCCTCACCGTTTCTGCCGCCCCTGTTCCCCTGTTCGTCACCTGCAACAACAACCACACACACTCCAATTACTAGCTAGTTATCGGAAACAACTGGTTTATGACATGGCGAACATACATAAGATAAGATGAATACGATCGATCGTAACGTACCCTCAAGCAGCGGCCACAAGAAGCCTGGCCGCGCGGTCCAACCGGCCCACAGAACGCGGTCCAACCGTACTTCCGGCGCCAGGCCAGGGGCTTGTTGGCGTCCCAAGTGGAGCAATACGCGCTGACCGCGGTCAAGCTCCATCCATTCTGCTCCGGGTTGTACAAGTGATAGGTCGACCTCACATTAGTAGCACTCTCTCCACCACCGCCGCCTCCTCCTCCGCCACCGCCGCCGCCCCTGCAGTTGCTCTGGCAGTTCTTGGCCGGGTTGCAGTGGTCATCGGTGGTTCCGCAGAATCCCCATTGGCTGCAACATTGGTTGTTTGCACAGGTGCGTCCCCCGGCCTGCCTGCCGCAGTTCTGCCCGCTGGCTAGCGTGGCGAAGAGGCAGAGGAGTAGGGCGGATCTAACCACAACTACGTTCAATCTCTCCATTTTTTTTTTCAGTGATTGTGGATGAAGGTGAGGTTTTGGGTGTTGGGTTGGTGTCTGATTTATAGGAGGAGAAGAGATGGAAGGAATGGTGGGAGACTGGGAGTGGAGTTCAGTCAAGGCCGACGATGTTGAAAAGTAAAAGCAGGGCAGCGAAACAGAGAGAGTGGAGGTAATATAGTACAGAGGACTATCAAATTTTCTCCATTATTGTTCATTTATTAGATTTATCTGTTAGTTAGGCAGTGGGATTTCGCCCGCCTGAATGCGTGTACTTGGAATAGGGGAGAGCGATTGTTGAGAAGTGAAGCGGTTACGAGAACTGCGGTTTATTAGTGAAAAACATTTTAGGATCAAGAACTGGACTATTGTTGAATTCGGTATATTTGATCTGGTTTGATTCGATCCAAATATCAGTTCGGTCCATCATTTTTTCAGTAATTGTAAAATTCACGGGGACCAAGAACCGGACCACATTATACTCGGTCCGGTATAGTCCGATCCAAACTTCGATTCAGTCCGGTGCTATCTGGCCTTGGACCGGACCATTGCACATCCCTACTACCAACTCCAAGTGGCCGCCGTGTGCACGAAAGCTTTGACGATTCGGTTATGGTGTTTACGGTGCGTCTATGAAAACGTGCTCACGATGCTTTGCATTTATTGAAGCATTTTGTTGAATCAGGATAAAACGTTTTGTAATTGTTGGACCATCATGTGCATTGTCGGTTGCAAGGTTTTGGACGAATGTAGAACGCTACGAGCACGGCTCGCACCGTTTCGTGAACACGATAGCAAAATTGAAGCTCGGGAATTATTCATTTGACTCGGATCCATTTTTGACAAAAAGCAATGCCGGTCCAACCTCAACTATTGAATTTCCCGACTTTTGGAAAATTGAGCAACCACTTAGAGGAGATCATAGATGGCTTATTGGACCGCTTCGGGTTCAACAACGTATGGAGACAAATGTACGTAGGTAAGATTGTGTAGCTGGGCATGGTGCATCCATCCACGTAGGACCTATATGAGTACAGCCTTTGATCAATATTGAAAGGCTGGCCGCCCAACCAACACGGGTGATTTGTACTTTGTGTTAGTAGCATAGGTGGCAAATGGATTGGATACATGGATTGGTAGATTGGATTGGATTTAATGGATTGGTGGATTCATGGATTGGATCAAGTGGATTGTTGGGTTATCCATGAATCCAAATGACATCTTCAACCAAGGACCAATATGTAAAATGTGAAAAGTTAAGATACTAAAATGTCATAATGAAAAATTTTAGGTACCAGAACGTAATTTTCCAATGATATTTTTGTATAAAAAATTAAATTTTGAGTACCAAAATGTAAAATATATAAAGTATAGGTACCAAACCGTAATTTGTCATTTGGATTCATGGATCAAATGGATTGAATTAGTTGGATACTTTTAAGGGTTATAAGTATAATATGCCCCTCTACTATGACGCTTTATCAAACATGCCCCTCTACTATTTTTTATATCAAACATGCCCCTGTACTTTGTAAAAATGATCAAACATGCCCTTTTGTTAAAATTTTCATCCAAAAACCGTTAACCAAGGCCGAACTTTAGTTTGGGCGACACAAATGACTAAAATATCCCTAATAAATTCACTTTAGAATTTTTTTGGTTCTTTTGTATAATCAAATAATTTCACTTTGAAAAGACCAGGGAAATAAAATAGGGGACAAAACTGACACTTTTCCTCCCATTTGCCATTGTCGGGTCATCTAAATCTCGGTTCAACCACAATTGACGATTTTTTCAATGAAAATTTTAACAGAATGGCATGTTTGATAATTTTTTCAAAGTATAGGGACATATTTGATGTAAAAAATAGTAGAGGAGCATGTTTGATAAAACGTCTTAGTAAAGGGGCATATTATACCTATAACTCTACTTTTAATGGATTGGTGGATTGGATTGAAAATTGCCACATCTAGTTAGCAGTAGAGCTCGCAATCTTGATCCAATCCATTAGTCATATTCAGGTACGTGAGCTCATGGGAAAAGGAAGCCTGATCAGATAATCATATATATTCAGGTATGCTTAATTGTATAATGAACTGGTTTGTACTTGAATACTTACTAGCCTGAATGGTTGTTCACTGTGTTTTTGTTATTATTTTTATCATGTTGTCGACTTCCTGGAATGAGTACTTATCCTTTGGTATTTGTATTTCCAGGGATGGTGTTAGTGAGTCCCAATTCAACCATATTGGATCAGGATCGAGTTGAGCCCAAGTCCTCCCATGTGGGCTCGGCTGTGTTTACAAGTAGTTGCAATGTTGTGACTTGTACGGCAAGGAGTCCTTGTCCTAGGTTGAATTGGAATTCTCGTTCATGTTGTGTAAACCTAGGAGACGAGGACTATAAAAGGATTGTAGGCCATTCGGCCAATGTAACCTAGCCGCACAGCAATAATAAGATCAAGTCGGAGAGGCAGTCCTCTCCCGTGGATTAGTCTCGGTCAATACTAGACCGAGGATACCACGTAAAACTCTCGTGTTCTTGCTTGCATAGGCTAGATTTATTATGGTATCAGAGCATCGGTCCTGCTAAGTTGCTGCTGATCTCGGTTAGTTGTTTTGATCATGAGTGACTCTGACGATGGGAAGAAACCCACAGGGTCGGGTACAAAGAACGGAGCTGTCAACTCCGAGCTGTCCACAGATCCTATGTCGGTCTATTATCTTCATCCCTCCGATTGCGGGGGACAACTCAACGTTGGGGATGTCCTGACCCCAACGAACTACGGTGAATGGGTAGTTGATATGAGTGATGCACTCGTTGTGAAGAACAAGTTCGGGTTCGTTGATGGCACAATACCTCGACCTACAACGGATCCGGAGTTGCGTGCCTGGAATAGGTGCGATGCAGTCGTCAAGAGCTGGCTTCGAATGGCTATGGACAAAGAAGTCAGAAGCAGTGTGCGATACGCCAAAACAGCGCGTGAAGTATGGGTGGATCTCAAGGAGAGGTTCGGTCAAGGAAGTCTTACCAGAGGCTATGAATTGCGGCGACTTATCAGCGCGTTATGGCAAGAGAAATTGTCAGTATCTTCTTTTTATACACAGCTCAGGGCGTTATGGGAAGAAGCTCAGTCAATGTCGCCATCGGAGACGTGCACCTGCGGCCAGTGTCAATGTGGGTTAGAGCAGCGCATACGCACCAAGGAGGAGTATGCAAGGCTTTATGACTTTTTGATGGGTTTAGATGAAAGTTTCGGCACCGTACGAAGCCAAATTTTGGCCATGAAGCCTGTCCCTACTCTATCCGAAGCTTACAATATGGTTTCTAATGATGAGCAACAGCGGTTGCTGGCTCAGAAACGACGTGCTGCTCCTGAAGCTGCGGCCTTCGCAGCTAAGAATGAAGGAGAACGGTCGAGTGGTTCTCGCGCATCCGATGCTTCAGGAACTTCCGATGGCCGTGTAAAATGCCAACATTGCGGCAAGATAGGCCACTTGAAGGAGTCGTGCTACGACTTGATAGGATGGCCACCCCGCAACAAGTCCAATAATCAACGTGAACGTGGTGATCGGAGGCGTCGCAATACTTCTGATGGACCTCCCAAGGCTGCGCAAGCTGAGACAGATGTGAGTCCTGTTCCTGGGTTCACGATGAACCAGCTCGAGCAGCTAAAATTTTTTTTTGGCGCATCATCTCCTCAACTAGACCCCTCGGCACACATGGCAGGTACTTCCTTCTGTGATTCTGAATGGTTAATCGATTCAGGTTGTAATGAACATATAACTAAAGATGAAAATTGGTTGAGTCGAGATGGTGTCACTCAAACTAGTCAGCCGGTCAGGATACCTAACGGCGATAGTGTTCCTGTCAAAAGTGTGGGTTCGGTCACTTTATCTACAGGATTGAAGTTGGATCGAGTTCTACACGTACCAGAGTTTCGCTGCAACTTGTTGTCTGTCAGCAGGTTGACAAAAGATAATGATGTAGCTTTGATTTTTCTCCGTGATATGTGTGTTCTTCAGGACTTACGCTCCAGGAGCGTGATTGGGAAGGGGATTCTCCGTGACGGTCTCTATTACTTGAAGCTGCTTGGGCGCAATGATAACTATGTGTTTGCTGCGGATGGTAAAGAGAAGTTGACTGCAGAACTGTGGCACAGCCGTCTCGGCCACCCTTCGTCGGCAAAGCTATCTCATCTTAGTCATATTGTTCCTTTTTCTACAGCTTCGACTAAGGAACCTTGTCATTCTTGTTTGCGAGCAAAACAAAGTCGGTTACCTTTTCCTCATAGTAGTATCAAGACTTCGGATTGTTTTCAGTTATTGCATATGGATATTTGGGGAGGTTATCAGATGGCCTCTCTCAGTGGAGCACATTATTTTTTGACAGTGGTTGATGATTTCAGTCGAAGTGTCTGGGTTTATTTGATTAAGTTTAAGTCAGAAGTGGGTCGATGCATTGTTGCATTTTGTGAGATGGTGCAAACTCAGTTTGGTAAGAAAGTTCAACGTATTCAAGCAGATAATGGGCACGAATTTTCAACGACATCTATGCGAGAATACTATGAGAAGTCTGGTATTGTCTTACAAACTAGTTGCACCGATACCCCCCAACAAAACGGGGTTGTTGAACGCAAACATCGTCACATTCTTGAAACTGCACGAGCTCTGCGTTTTCAGGCAGGTCTTCCACTTCGTTTTTGGGGTGAATGTATTCTCACCGCCACATACTTGATCAACAGGATGCCCACCGTAGCTACTGGCAAAACGCCTTTTGAGATTCTGTTCGGTAAGACTGCTTCGTATGATCATCTCCGTGTGTTTGGTTGTCTTGTTTATGTGAAAGATACTCACAGTAATCTTCACAAGTTTGCCGATAGAGGACGCGCAAGGGTTTTCTTGGGTTATGCCGCGACTCAGAAGGGCTACAAAGTATACGATTTGCTCAGTCGCAAAATCGTCGTCTCTCTTGATGTTATCTTCCACGAGACCTATTTCCCGTTTCAAGCACAAGACCCGCGGGAATTTCATTGGGTACCACCAGCAGCATTTATTGATGATGTGGTTGACCAGCCCAAGTCAGACGAACATATACCTCTCACCGAGGTTTCCAGTTCTCGTCCTTTGGGGGCGCAGATGGGTACACCTTCGCCTGGAAATCAGTCGACACCTCCCCAGGCCACGAATGCAAGTGGTGCTGCATCCCCCTCTCCGTCTCCATCAGCTACTGAAACTCCGGGGAAGCAGCCGACACCAGTTGTTGTCGCGCCGCGTCGTGGTGATCGTGAACGTAGACCTCCACGCCACCTTGTCGACGTTTATGAAACAGACTTACAGTCTGCATCTCATGTGCGCTACCCGCTGTCTAATCACGTCTCGTATGCACGCATGACGCCCGAGTATCGTGCGTACTTGGCTGAGGTTGACAAGATTCGTGAGCCAACCTCCTTTCGTGAAGCCATTCGTCATGCTTGCTGGCGGGAAGCAATGGCCAAGGAAATTGCCGTCTTGGTCGCCAATGGTACATGGAGTTTGATTACTCTCCCTCCGGGCAAGCGGTGTATCGACTGCAAGTGGGTGTTTAAGGTTAAGTATCGACCTGACGGCTCGGTAGAGCGCTACAAAGCTCGCTTAGTCGCGAAGGGATACACGCAGATTGAGGGCGTAGATTTTCATGATACTTATGCGCCAGTGGCCAAGTTAGTCACCGTTCGGTGTTTGCTCGCAGTTGCAGTCAGTCGAGGGTGGTTCATACATCAGCTAGATGTCAACAACGCGTTTCTTCATGGCGACTTGTCAGAAGAAGTCTACATGAAACTCCCTCCCGGTTTTGCTGGTCCTTGTGACAATCGTGTTTGTCGTCTTCAGAAGTCCATCTATGGGCTTCGTCAAGCCTCGCGTAATTGGTATAAAAAATTCACCAATGCGCTTGGCGAGCTCGGTTTCCGCGCGTCCCCAGCGGATCATTCACTGTTTGTTTATCGTCGGGATGATGTCTTTGTTGTTGCACTGATCTATGTGGATGATGTCATCCTAGCTGGAGATAACATGGCCTTCATTGATCATGTGAAGCAGGTTCTTGATCAAAAGTTCAGCATCAAGGATCTCGGTGTTCTTCGTTATTTCTTGGGTTTGGAAGTTGCTCGCTCTCCGCGAGGGATTGTCCTCAGTCAGAGGAAGTATGTCTTGGATATTCTTACCGAGGCTGGTGTGCTTGGTTCTCGTCCTAGTGCATTTCCGGTAGAACAAAATCATCAGTTAACTAAGCCGGGTTCATCTCCCCTGGCAGATGGTTCTTCTTACCGGCGGTTGATCGGACGTTTACTCTATCTCACGGTTTCTCGACCCGACATCACCTATGGGGTCAACATACTTAGTCGCTTTGTCCATGCTCCGACTCAAGCTCACATGGACGCAGCGATGAGGATTCTTCGATACTTGAAGAATTCGCCAGGTCAGGGTCTATACTTTCCCGCCGACAATTCACTGGAGCTAGTTGCTCACTGTGATGCAGATTGGGGCGGATGTCAGTCTACTCGTCGGTCTACCAGCGGATTTTTTTATCTCTCTTGGTTCGGCTCCCATTTCTTGGCGTACTAAACAACAGAAAGTGGTTGCCCGGTCATCTGCTGAAGCTGAGTATCGTGCTATGGCTAGCACGGTTAGTGAAGTTATCTGGTTACGATGGCTTCTTCACGAGTTAGGAGTCCCGCAGTCTCAGCCGACTCCTCTCTACTGTGATAATCAGGCTGCACTTCACATCGCAGCTAATCCGGTGTTCCATGAGCGGACGAAGCATGTGGAAATGGATTGTTATTTCGTTCGAGAACGATTCATTTCTGGTGATATTCTGCCTCTCAAGGTCAGTTCTCATCTTCAGGTTGCTGATTTGTTCACCAAGGGTTTGGGAGCAGATCGTTTTCGTTTCTTACTGTCCAAGCTGCACGTTCGTGACCTTCACCGTCCAGCTTGTGGGGGCGTATTGGATCAGGATCGAGTTGAGCCCAAGTCCTCCCATGTGGGCTCGGCTGTGTTTACAAGTAGTTGCAATGTTGTGACTTGTACGGCAAGGAGTCCTTGTCCTAGGTTGAATTGGAATTCTCGTTCATGTTGTGTAAACCTAGGAGACGAGGACTATAAAAGGATTGTAGGCCATTCGGCCAATGTAACCTAGCCGCACAGCAATAATAAGATCAAGTCGGAGAGGCAGTCCTCTCCCGTGGATTAGTCTCGGTCAATACTAGACCGAGGATACCACGTAAAACTCTCGTGTTCTTGCTTGCATAGGCTAGATTTATTAAACCAAGTGCTGAACATTGATGAGCTGGATCAAATCATTGAGGTTTGGATTCGATACTCTCTCTTGGATTGTCTCCTTGTTTGATTGGCTTTTAAAAAAACTGCATGCTAATTATTAGTATTTCGTCTATATGTCAGGCCTGCCTGCAAGTTCCTTGAAGAGAGTCTTTTAAATTTTAATCAAGGAGACGCCATTACTAATTAAGCTGTGTTTTTTTATTTTTATTTTTGTTGCAGTAACGTAAGTGGTTGTGTTTCTCTCCTTAATTTTCTTCATCGGGAGCAAGGCTAAGCTAGCTGTTGAAGCTCTATAGAAGATCCTCCTCTGTGGCCGCCGGCGTAATATCTCTTGAGCCTTGGATTCAGGTATATATTTGGGGACATTAATTATGAGCCTCTTAACCATCTCTCCGGCCGGCCCTCTATCTCTTTTGTTCTGTGGCTTGCATGTATGTATAGCGAAATAATGTTCATTAATTCTAGAGTTCTAACTCGCTACCGTGTCCGTACTGGTTTAATTTACAGCTGCGTGCGAACTTATAATGGCAAGGGTTGTAAGATTTAAAGATGAGGTCGAGATTATACCGCCGTCGTCCTCGTCCGGTATAACGGCCGCCGCCTGCAACCTGCTGAAAATGGCCGGTACAATGTTCTTAAAAATGCATGTCCAGATTATTTTCCTCGTAAATTGTTTACTTTTTCCCCCCTTCATAATATTAACAGGAAAAATATAAGGTCCGCTATGTATAATATATTCTGCCTCATATTTACGGGTTGCCTTAATGATTAACATCGGGTACTGAAACTATCTAATTATATGTACATAATCTTCTTATTTCGAAGAGGCATGGTTAAAAAGCTAGCTGAAATTCATGGTTGATGATAATTTATTCTTAATTTTCTTACCATGTGCGTACGACTTTCAATAAAATCAAAACGTAACGGAATAGAATAGTAAACCCAAAACATAATTTATACTTTTAAGTATGATATGTTTAATGTATGATTCCTGATCTTTGCTCAATAATTAGAATCGCAAAATAATTAGGATCTACCGTATAATTTATAGCTGAAAAGTAAAACTGCACCCCCCATTCAAATTTTCCTGCCTATAGAGTGATTTTAGGAAGCTGATGTGGCAGAGTGTTAAGCGGGAAAAAAATAAGAGTCCCCGCCTGATTGCAGAACTAACAAAAACAAACTGTCCACTACCCACCTTTTCTCCGTTTCCCACGTTGTCATATAATATTCATTTATTTTTTGTTTGGGTGAAATAAGCCCACCTTTTCTACTGGTTATTAAGAGAGAGAAGAAAGTCACGGAAAGGGAAGAGCAATTGCAGGCATATTACAGAGAGAGAGGGGGAAAGGTGAAAGGAAGGAGAAGGAAGGAGGCTGCTTACCCTTTTACAGAATCGATCTGCGGAAGGAATGGAAGAGGAGGTTTCTTACCCTTTAACCGTTTTACAGATTTGATTGAGGCTGTCCCCTCCGGCGAGAAGCACAATAACTCGCATCAGAAATCTCCTCCTATTCCCAATTTCAAACAAATCGAAATCCCTAATTATAAGCAAGTCGACGACCCCACTCGCTGACGGAAGTCCTTGGGAGTGGGGAGATCGCGATTGGGAGTACCGCGGACGATCTCGGCGGCGGAGAGGTTATTGACGAGTGCGACTTTCATCTCCGGCAGCCAGCCCACCTCCACCGCAGGTTCCAGATTACCTCCAGAGCGCTGCTATCTTCTCTGTCGATTGCTGCAGCAGACAGTGTACAAATGCCGGACAAGATTAACGATGTCGACGTACGCACAGAAGAAACAAAACCACTGAGAGGGTTTTCATGGTAACTACTGCCGATGTCACGAACCCTGCTTATTCTCTCTTCTCTACTTCAGCCTGTCCATAATTTGGCTCCAAATCGCTCTAGCTACTCGCATCCGTGGAGGGCGCCCCCATCATTCTCAAGCCATCGGTTTTCCCCCTCTTTCTTATTAGCTTAAAACTCATAATTGGTCTTTCTTTTGTTACCGTTGTATGTGATTATCCCTTAAGTTTTGGAGAACTGGGTCTGGACTGTATTGGTTTCTGATGAAATTGGAGGGGGGGGGGGTATTTGTATCAATTTGGATGTGTGGTTTCAGCTTACTTTTCCGGTCAAACGCTTAATGCTAAGTTCGCAAGTAAGAGTTGCTGTTCTGGGTGATTAGAGGGCAAAGAAGGGCAGAGTGGAGAAGTACAACATTTTGCTGGACCCTGTCCTTAGTGTAATTCACAAATTAGAAGGTCTTCCACGGACTCATTTGTTTGGAGTTAAGGTTACATTCTGTTGATGATTTATAAAACGTTTGGTGTTTTGAAAATCTAGAATTTCATTTATCCTTGCTCATTGGCGAACGTAGAGTTCGAGTTTGATTAGTTTATGATGGTCGAGGATTTTGGTTTCTGTACTAACAGTTCCATTATTTCCTCTTGGTGGCAGCTACAAAGTTAACCGGAACGGGTTCATCATCTAACAGAAGCACTATTTCATATTGCCTCCACTTCTTGCAGAATCAAAAGGTCAACTTCCATCCTCCATCTCACACCATTTACTCTTGAACTCAGTAGGAAAAGAAACACATATGACTTGATTTTAAGCATGTCATGCATTTGGCTGCAAGTGATGAAACACATATGGGTCTATAAACACATATGACTTGGTTTCTGCTTGCCATTCGATCTGCATTTGCTAGTCGGTGATGAAGCAAGCATGATAGGGAAGCAAAAGCCAACGTCAACCTGGCTGGGTAGTGGCGATTCAGATTTGAAGCAAGCCCATTTTGATTCATGTTGGTGATTTCCACTTTTCTTTTGTTTTGCTAGAAGTATAGTTTATAATGGTCGCTAGCAATATAGAAACACATTCTGCTTATAATGGTCGCTAGCATTATAGGTTATATGCTTTGGTTTTGTTTGTAGCTAGGGATTTATGGTTTACCCATTAAGTTTGCTTCTACAATTTGTAGGCGATCTACTATGATGTACCAGCAAGGGTAGTGGAACTACAGATTTGGAGGTCTAGCGAAGTATAATGCAACTTACGTGAGAATTGCTTCACTCTAGTTTTGACTCAGATCAAATTCGAAGGGGTGGACGCGATTAGAGTGGAAGCTTCTTACACCATGGAGATGAGACTCACTGCTTTTATTGCATTCCAGTTGGGGAATGCCAGTAACTAGGACCTTTGAGCTCTCCCATGCAGGTAACCATTGATGCTTGCCTTTTTTCCTTTCGTATTAAAACTTATGCAATCATAATGGATTTGGCATGTTGCTTATATTTTCATCTCAGTTGATTGAGATGGATGGAAGTGCATGTGAGTCTGGTCAGGGTGGTGAGATTCTGCGCGGAAAAGGATAAGATGCTTATCTATGTGTTCATGCCGAACAGAAGCTTGGACTTCCCACTTCTCAGAACTGGTGTAATTTCTTTTCATGGCTTCATTGTTTTTTAATTTCAGTATGATCTTAGGGGTTTTGTCGATATAATAGAGCAAAGCTTTTCCCTTAAGTTTGGTGATTTTGTCCAAGGTTTTGTTCTTCAAAATTGCTAATTGACAGGTGGTCTGAGTTGAAGTCTTCCTTGATATATGTTTTTTATATTGTTGCTAAGGCAGAGTGTATAATTTGATACTTATGCACCACTTTGAAACATAAAAAGCAAGAATGGATCTTTTCCCATGCTTCCTTGGGATCTGTTAACTGTGGTATGTGAACTTCTGGTTATTGGATTGCCTATTTTCAGCATGGTTTCTTCAGAATAGATCGACTGGAATCTCTACTTTCATAGGTTGGGGTTTGTTTCAAAATTCCCATTTGTCTTCCTCCAACAAGGACGAAGATGTATCATTGTGTACAACTGGAGCTGATTAGTTTTTCTAAACCTAATCTTTTACTGTTATTAGAGAAGGTATCCAACGCATCATTCTTTAAGATGAATGTATTAAGGTAATTTAATTTTTAATGTCATAAAGTACAAAGGTTATGTTTTGTTATTGGGACTTTCATTGAGAATGAAATCGGGGTAGGTGAAAAGGGCTAAAGAACGAAGAAGTAAAAAGGACAGGGAAACATAGAAGAAGTAAATGGTTATACAAAAATGAATTGAAGCTGAACAAAAGAGCTTAAGCTACAGTTTAGTCGAAGAATATCAGTAGAATCATCTTTCAACATCTGGCATATTTTTATCTTCCATTGTAAAGAATATAACTAATTATATCAGTTTGAGTATGCAAATTTATAAGGTGCTTAACCAATGGTGGACAATTGAAACAGATAGCAAAATACGAATGAGTGTCTCCATAAACATGAAACCCAAGATCATGCCAAACATTGACCTGTATTCTTTATCCTACTTGCAACGAATGAGTTTATACGATCATTTCAATTGATTATAGAAACATAGCATTCAAACTATAGGTGCATTGTGTTCAAATTCTTAGTAATCCACCCAACAAGCTGGTGCACTTACCTAGCTTACTTTTAATGTGGAATGGAAAAGAGGAAGTCCCACTTTAAATTCATGCATCCAGAGATAAAATTGGAAGGATATTTGTCACAAGAAATTAGTTATAATCATATTGTTATTGTGAATTTTGTTAAAATAGGATAGAACTACACTGATTAATACACACGTATTGCAAAAAAATGTATTTATACAAATATTTTATATGGGTCACAAACAAGAACTAATGAGAAGTAACAGATGTTTGAGATTGATGTACGTAGAACGCTTATGTTATGAATTTTATCTTTGGCCAACTTCCTTTCACCCGGTGTAATATTTTTATACTTTAAATGTTTATTGTGCCATTCAAAAAGCTGTGCACTAGGATTTTCTTAATGGTTGTGGGAATTAGTTAATAATCTACATAATAATTTATAGTAGAATTAGAAAATTGTCACCGCCATTTAATATTTTCTGGATGGAGAGTGTTTTTTGGACGAGCAATTTGGAAAGCCGGAATGCTTCTGATATGTGTTAGCGCGGATGTTAAACTCTCTTTGGATTTTAGTAGGTCCTAACACTCATCCGGCGCACCAAGAAGTATGCTATCTTTGCTCCTGCCTTCTTTTTTATCCCGCAACGGTAACTACATGCCAAAATTTGCTCCCTTCAATTTCTGTTGTTATCTTTATTTGGTTTCAATTTAAGTAGTCGGGGTTAGGTTTTGTGAAAAAGTCAAGCTATATATTGGGTAATCAGGAAGAAGAGTAGATATAATATATGGAGGGGTTGAAGAGAGGGCGGAATATGCAGCAATTGTCAATTTTTTGGCGAAGGGACCCAAACAACTCAAATATTTGGAGTTCTTTTATTTTTCACACCACCTTGCAGCATGATGAACAGAAGGAACATGTTCATCTTCTTCCTCTCCCGCTGGTGGCTATAGCGAGCTGAGGAGCAAGGAAAGCTGTTGATCGGCAGAGGAATCAGTTCAGACAAATATTACTTTTAAATTATGTTTAAGTTTCCGAGAAGTCCCAAATTATTTAAAATATAGATAGTTAGTTAACATAATAAGAAATGAACTCAAATCATTCGATTAATGGGTGGGGTAAAAACTAAATTTTTTACTTAAAATCCACCCACCCATTGTTTTCGTTGTGGGTGGGTGACAACGAATGATGGGTGAATTTGACGATTTTGGTGGGTCAAATGATTTTTAAATATTAGATAATGATGAGTCATAAAAATTTGCATAAAAATAATTTAATATCAATACTACATATTAAGAAAATTTAGAAATATTAAACATAGTTTATTGCATATATAACACCTATTATCTCATTTGCGAACAAAAATTATTTTATTGATAGCTTTCATATTTTAAAATAATCAAATTTATAGTATACATCAAGTAAAAATTATAAAGTTAATTGTAATTTAATTGAATCAGTCATGATTAAAGTTTTGAGATAAGAAAATATTGTATTATTATAGAATGTGCATTAATGACTTAACATATCATGTGATTTTGCGGGTAATGACTCACCCGCCACCCACCCAAGTTTAGTGAGTGACAAAAAAGTTGACTCACACCCATCCACCACATCAACCCAAACATGTAATGGGCGGGTCATAATCGGTGGGTTCGGGTGGGTTTAGCGGTTGATCAACCCATTGCCCATCTCTAACAGGTAGGCAAGACCATTGATTTATCGGGAGAGAACATGGTTTTGTTTTCTTTTCGGGTTTACTGTTGTGATATGTGGAAGTTGTTGGTGAATTAAATATCATATTTTTAGTATTGGACCCTAACTTTCATTAGCTAACAAAGAGTGGCAAAATTAATAAATTGTTCATCTTAGACCTGCGTAGTTAATTCATAAATAATTTAATACTTTCATTCTCCGTCCAATTTATTACTTCTTTTTTATTTTCTCTTTTATTTTCTTTATTTTCATTAAACATGAATATAAGCATGACACGAGCACGAATAAGCACGACACGATGAAAACCGTGCCCGGGCCTAGCAAAAATCAACAAATGGGCTGACACGGCACGACACGAAAACTGACGGACCGTGCCAAGCACGACACGAAATAAACGGGCCCGAAGCGTGCCGGCCCAAACACGGCCCAATGCCCATATACTCCCCAAGGCAAACTACTCGACTTGCCATCGTACAATTTTAAGTATTTGAGAAATGAGAGCGAGGCAACGAAAATACAATTTAACAGGATATAAAATAAATAAAAAAGTTACCGGCCAACGGGTCGAGTAAAAGCTAGTTACTATATATAGCTAAAACTCTTTATAGACTTATACAAAGAAACCGTGTGTGGTTAACCAAAACTTGGTTATGAGTTAACCAAAGTTCAACGTTAAACCAAAGTCGATTATGGCTAACATAGTTTCACAACAACAATATGGTTAATCATGGTTTCTTTTTTTTTCTAGTTTCACAACAATAATTGTGTATAACCAACTTTGCTCCTACCGCATAATTTCGATCTCATTCAACATTTTACTGCAAGTAAATTGAGATCAAATCATGTCAAGGATTGAGAGAATTCATAAAATCAAGAAGCTAGCTAGGTTGAGAAATCTCAATGACGGCGGAGGAATATACCGGTAGTAGAAAAATATCAAGAAACGTTTTTAATTAAGACTATTTGTCACGTTCCGTGAAAGTCAGTTTAGTACACTGCTCACTCTTCCTGAATTCAATTGATATGTTACTCGATTCGGAAATCTGTTGGGCGGTGGTCGATACTCGAGTATCGGTTTGGAACGAACCGAATTGATCACCTGCACCAACTAACCTTGGCACAATTATCCTAGAGGCCCAGACCCAGAAAAACCATTCCCCCTAGCCCAATACACGCGGCCCAACTCATCACCAAACTCTAGTTTGCAACTCGAGATTTTAATGGCGAGAAAATATGTTTGGTCTCCATGGAGAAATTGGACCTTGTGGATGTCTAGTGTGTTTGAAGTGTTATTAAGGAAGAAGGAAGAATTAATACAGAGAGAGATAGAGAGAAGCTCGGTTTTTCTTTGACCGTTTTCTATATAAGGAAAATCTAAGTCATAAGATGGGAGGCATGAGATCATGGAGGGTGTCTGCCAATGGAATGGTTGGGCTATGGGGTCGGTTTGTTCGGCTAAAATCAAGTCGAGTCGACTGTTTTGAAACGATCGAAAATTTGAATAATAGTTCGGTTTGAAGTCGATTAGGTATTTGTGCTCTTTCCGATTAATTTTTAATTGGATTTGGTTTTTACCAAACTGACTGAATGCTCTCCCCTACTCCCTGACAGCCTCATGTTTGGAATATATCTTTTATCACGTCTTACAAAATAATTTCAAATCTTGATGGGAGAGACACTTTGTGGTTTATGTAATTACAGATTTAAGATAGATTGAATTGTAGGTTCAATTGTACATCACATTAATTTCACACTTAAAATTGTAATTTTGTTTATGTATAAGTGTATACATAAGAGTATGTAAGTAGGTAAAAAATAATACTAAGAGTTGACTTAAATTGGATTAACGGTTATTTTATCATTGCATGTACCGATGGTTGTGGGGACCATAACGGCCCACGTCCTCGAGCTAGCATTTTTACGAGTTCCCAGGCATCTGGCCTGGAGGCTGATGCTTGGGGTCTCTGCGCTGCCGACCGCGTACTTCACTTACGCGGCCGTCTCGAGACGTTTCACGGACACGCCATCCTGGATGGCGATGTGCGACAGGGTGCAGGCCGCAGAGGTACTGATAGAGCGCTGTGGGGCCAACGGCACGAAGCCGCACGACCGGAAACACAAGCTGGAGCGGATTGCCAGGTTCCTTACCTGCCACGTCTCCAACCCCCAGCAGCAGGGTGACCGGTTCCCCGGACGGATCACGGGGTTTTGGGGAGACGTCTTTCACCACGCGGACGCCTACCCCCGAGACGCGCTCGTCGCCGATGTTCTGTACGTCGCCCAAGAGGCGACGTTCGAGAAGATGGCTCTTTGACTGGTCCCTATCCTCCTCAGGCGAAACGGATTGGGGTCGAGGTCGTACGTTACGGTCGCAGGGCTTGTGCTAGCCCTCTTCCGGCTGGTCGCGACGTCAATCTCCATGCACGCGGCAGGGAGATCGATGGCGTGGCACAGGGGACTCCTGCTCGTGGGCCTGGGGGTGTCGGTGTGCTTGTTAGGACTCCTGAGTGGTACGGCCTTTGCCAATGCGCGCGAGCGCATCAGTAGCATGACGGCCTTTGCGTTGACGTGTGCAGAGATGCTAGGACTCGTGGCGGCGGTTGGAGTTGGACCGGGGCTCGTCTCGTGGATGTACGGGCCCGAGGTGCTCCCTCTCACAGTATGAACACCCACTCTAGGTCTCTGTCTTACTTTCAAGTTTGTTAGCGGTATACTTTTAGGTTGGACTTTTCCTCAGTTGTACTTCACTTACTACCGAGCGTGGTTGGTTTTCCTCGTTGCAGCTGTGGTCACGTCACTTTTTTTCGCTCTCTGTTGTAGGTTTGTTAGGACGACTACCTGTAGACTACTTATGGATGAGTCAGATTAGTTGACTGTTGTTGTCCCCCCCCCCCCCCCCCTCCCCTCAAATGATGTAATCAAGTGTTGGTTGAAAAAGTCTTTTCTTTGTTTTTTTTTTGTCTGAGGTAGATAATGTAATATATAGGGAATTACAACTAGTTCGAAAATAAATAACGACAATCAGCCAAATGATGATCTACCGATGCAAGAGCCATTTTCGCCACGCAATGGGCAGCCCTGTTAGTTCTACGAGGAGAGAAAATAAAACGAATAAACGCGAACGAAGCCTTAAGTAGCCGAACTTCCTCAAGAATTGCTCCTCCACGATTATGTTGGACGTCATTGGCCGTCACTCGCCGGATCACCAATTGGGAATCACCACAAAAGCAAAAAGAAGTAATACCCCGAGTTAAGCACCAATCCATCGAATCGCGTAAAGCTAGAAGTTCTAACAGAAACGGATCAGTCAACCCTTCATAGAACTTACCGTAGGCATGGACGGGAAAGGCAGAGGACGAAAAGCCAACAAAGCCAATGCTTCCACCTACCCCCTGCCACGTAGCACCATCAACCCGGACAAGTAATCCCCTTGGTGGACAGCTTGGAGAAAGCGTTGCAGGTGTTGTCCGCCCTGGTGAAATACCACCTCTCAACCTTGAGGCCGAAGCGGCATTCCATTCATCCCTTTGCTGCAAATATTGACGATGGAGGGGACCCGGTAGGTAGGGCTGGGCATGCGGGCGGATCATCCGCGGGTTTCGGCCGACCCACCCGCATTTGACCCGAATTTCGTTAAGTGGGTGGGTCTGTGGGTGGGTGACGGGTTGCGCTGGGAGCCATCCGCCGGGTGGTGGGTGGGTTGTGGGTGAGTGTGCGGGTGACCCGCTCAACCCAACAACAAAAAGATCAAAGTCGTTGGCGCTAGAGAGAGGAGAGTGGAGACGTTAGATATAAACTCGGACTGCTCCTGGAGTTTGAACCTCAAAGCCAACCTTCCAAATAGATATCCCCTCTTCTTCCCTTTACTTTTTCCTCTAATTCTTGTGTCTAGATCACCGCTCTTTCCTTTGTGGAATTATTTTCCTTAGTTCCTTGCACCTAATAATCATCTCAATATGTAGAAAACTCTTTCATAATAGAATTTATATCCAATTTAAGAACTAATTCGACATTTTTCGTCCTATTTCAACTTCTTGTTTCCCTCGATGATTCTCTTCGCCTATTATCATGTCAAGTTGATTCCTTTATATTATATACATTGTGATGTGGGTGAACCCACAAACCCACCCGCATCATCCACCATCCGCCCGACCCAACCCGAGACTAAATGTGGGTGGGTGGTGGGTTAAAAATTATCAATCCGTTTAAGCGCGAGTGGGTGCATTTTATGGTCAAAATCCACCCGACCCACCCAATGCCCACCCCTACCGGTAGGTACTATATTCTATCAAAATAGGACCAGCAGCGCGCCTTCCATATGCGCCATATAATGAAAAGTAGTTCTGCCATCTCAAGTTTATCAAGCTGCAATGAATTAAACACATATGACCAGGCCAAGTCCGGGGTTAGAGAAGCAATAGCCGAGCGGATGTGTTCTTTTCCTGCCAAAGACCAAACACCTCGGGCGATCCTGCAGTCAAAAAGACAGTGGCAAATAGATTCGACAGCCAAAGAGCAAATAGGGCAAACATTAGTATCACACAAGGACTTCATCTGAAGGATTTCCAAGCAAGGCAAGAATCCTCTAACAACCCTCCACAAAAAGAATTTTCTTTGTTGCCTACTAATGGATTGGATTTAGTTAGTTTAGTTTCTAAGATAATTTTTTCTTTCATTTAACTTAAATTTTGGTGATGATATCGTGCAATGACGGATTTGTTAGTAATCTCCAAATGTGAATGATCTTTTCTTCTATAGCTCCGAAACCGACTCATTCACTATTGTATGAGGATCATTATTCACACACACAAAAAAGAGAAAATACTTATCTCAATTTCATGCATAATAGTTCTCTAATTCTACGAATGCATATCATTAAAGAAAGTGATAAATATATTTTATTTTCCAAAAACGTACCATTATTATTAACTTCCCGCAAATAAGTAAATTGAGGATGAGGTATGCACTGAATAATGACGACTCATAGAAAATCTAAAAGTTTATTCTCAATTCAATGCGAATGAATTCTGAGATTCATCGAATACGTATGTAGTTATAGAAAGTGACAAAAAGAATGGATTTCCCCATTACTACCATTATTATGAACTTCCCACATAACAAATTCATCGAGATTTGAGAATCTGACATTACCATCTTTAATTAACAGACTGCAAAGCTCGTATAAATATGTAAGACCGAGTGGTTGATGATTATTATATCGGAGTACTCTTCGTTTGAGTCCGTTCTGTCGATACATCATGGAGGGCAAGTTTGTTGCGGCGGTGCTGGCGGTGCTGTTGCTGACCACCGCCGGGATGATGGGCTCTGCCTCTGCGCGGCGGGACGAGAAGTTCACCAAATGCTACAATGCTTGCATGAAGGACTGCGGCAAGAGCGGCAGCTTGGAAGTTTGTATATCGTATTGCACGGATAAGTGTACACCACAATCTAGTCGTCGATTCCACAGCCAACAGCCGCCGGCCGGCGACATTAATCAATAAACTAAGTTATATAGCTCAATGGTCTTTTCTTTAAGTACGTATGTTGTTGTTGTTTAACTTTGTCGAAGAAGAATAAAAATAAAAATGGATCTCTCTTACGAATTTTCCTTCTCTCTCTCTATATGAAACTGATGGAAATAGTTGTTTTTCATATTCTCCGGCGGGAATGGATCAGGTCAATTAAGAAAGCTAGTGAAAATAAAAATAGCCTTTAATTCTCTATCCTTAGATCTGAATTTTCTAAATGAAGGGTCCAGATTTGGTTATTGATGGGTGCTTAACCCATGGTTATGCACCCTATCTTGACCCTTCTCCGGCGGGGGTGTGGTTTGGTTTCTCGGCGGCGGCGGCGGCTGATATGCAATGTAGTCAAAAGCGCGATTCTACCTAAAAGCGGAAAAGGGGTAAAATCGAAAAGCGGTGAATCAAAGCGTAAAAGCGTAAATTTTTATACATCTTGTATAATAGTTAAAAATATGTTAAGTGCGACATAAACTATGTAAAATATGAGTGCACATAATTTAGCTAAAAGAATAAATACCTGCAATTCATGTCTAAATTAAAATAAACTATTATCGATCCATGACCACATGGCTCTTCCGCTGTACTCTTCGATCCATCGATCTCCCACCACTACAACAACCACCGCCGTTTCCGCCTCCGCCTCTATATTAATTACATCGTACAATCCAACTCTTTGTCCTAGGAACTAATAAAAAGAATTGATTTCCCCTTCATTGACTAGACGAAGAATCTTCATAGTTATTGATGTAGAATGAAACACAACTGCTCAAATTGGTGAAGACTGAAGTGGCGATGGGCTAGGACAAGAAAGAGAAAGAAACTAACCGGTTGTGTCACCGGCGAGTGGCGAAAGGCGATGACGAGTCCGACGGGTGACAGGCGACGAGCGCTGCCGCGTTGGTGGCCTGGAGCCTTGTAACAGCTGCAAATTCTGCGGTGGAAGGGGGCGGACTGGCGGCAACGGTTGTGAAGCCTTGTAGCAGCTACGGATTCTTCGCTGGAGCCTGGAAGGCCTGCCTCGCAACGACATTGACAGGCGATGACGAGTAATGAGGGCGGCGGCGGGGCCTGCCTTCGTTGGAGTGCTGGAGACAAGAGACAACGATTAGGAATTTTGGAAGAGTTTGGCAGCCCCAGCCCGATATCCACCCTATTCCTTTTTTTTTGTCCGAAGGGCTCAAAACGGCGTTGTTTTGGTTTGGTGGAGGCAGTTTTCTCCTTTGCTTAATATCGGATAAAATCGGTCTGAAAACGCGATTTTATACGATTTCACCGATTTTAACGATTCTACTAACGCTTTTGACCGATTTTGAGTGAAAACGATTTTATTAGTGATTTGAAACGTTTTCCTACCCTAGAAACGTAAAATCGTACGATTTTACGCTTTAAAGCGCGATTTTGACTGCACTGCTGATATGAATGACTGATAAGGAACATCCAGTGATAGTAATTCCAAACTTGAGAATAACCTTTTCTGCTGTTTTTTTTATTATTATTATTATTATTCTCAGTGATGCTAATTAATTCTATGATTTATACAAATATACCTACCTTAAAATATATTAAAGGACTTTACGGTTTTGACATTCTCCATATAAGCCTTTCTGCAAAGTTAGCCTATCCACGTAGGCCCACAAAACGCTCTCTCTCTCTCCATCGTCTCTCTACAAATTTTCCTTTTCAATCTCGGATTAATTGCATGGTTGGTCACTGAGATTACAAAAAACGTTCATGTTTGGTTATTGGAAATATTTAAATTCAATCTTGGTCACTCAAATTAGTTAAATGGTTCAAGTTTGGTCACTCTCCGTCCATTTCCGTTAACTCTAGCTTACGTGGTAGTCAACTTTCATAGTTGACCGTTAAATATGTGGCGTGGCAATTAAAAATTATTAAAAATAAAAAAATAAACTTTTATATTTTCACCTCATTATTACATTCATTAAAACATAAAAAAATAAAAAAAACCTAATTTCTATTCTACACACCCCATACCCTACCCGATCCAACTTAATCGCCGAATTCATCGCCACCGTCTTCTTCCTCTACATCACCGGCATTTTGCATGCCCTGTTTCGTTAGTGCCTTGTCTTTTTTTTTTTTGTCTACCGTCTCCAGTAATCTGATTTTTCCTATATGAGTTGCTCCTCGGCGCCTCCTCCTGTGATCGATAGATGCGGCCCATCTCTCGTTTGGATAACAGATAAAAGTCCAAATGGAATTCTGAATGAGGCCCATCCCCCGTTTGCTTCAGCGAGAACTTCAAATTCAATAGACGCGTCTCAATTACCAGAAAGAATTCCCAGAATACAGTAAAAATTAAACATAATTCCCATAATACATAAGATTTATAAAATTTTCCCAAGCTACTCAAGTTTCAAAGGGTTCGAGTCCCATAAACTCGAACAACAAGCAAGTTCGACGATGAAGAACTCGAACTAGTACCAAATAGAGTTCCTAAAACTCGATCAACAATAGCTCGATTTTGGAGAAATCGATCAAGGTAGACCGACGACAAAGGACTAGATCATAGTAGATCGATTTTGGACAACTCGATCAAGTAAGATCGATGCCAAAAAACTCGATCTAGTAAAACAATTTTAGAAGTCTCGATCCACATCTGCACAAGTTTGATGCCTTAAAACTCGAACAATAAAAATCGATTCCTATGGCCTCGAACCACTGGTCAACCGACATGCTTCAGGATAGGGTTGCAGGGATAAGATTCTTTGTTGTCATAGATCGAGTTCTAGGGACTCGAACTAGTGTAGTTCGATTACACTGAATTCGAACCACTGCTCAATCATTCTGTCCAGTCGCTTTCGGTCCGACAAGCTCCAGAATAGGGTGCAGGGGTAAAATTATTGGTTGCCCTTGATCGTGTTTAATGGACTTGAACTAGTGTAGTTCGAGTCTTTTGGCCTCGAACCACTGCATCAGTTTACGAGGATAAAAAGCCATCACTTAGCACATTCTGGCAACTCTTTTACTTTCTATCTTCTTTCTTCCAAACACAAACTGCAGCAGCTGGAGCACCATAGCTGAGCAAAGAAGAAAAATTTTGGAGGTAAGTTTTGCTTACGTTGTTTGAATGAGCATATTAGAATTTTGGATTAATTTAGTATTGTTTGTACTGTATGTAATGAGCTGCTTCTATAAACTGCAGAAATGGGTAGAAAATTTCAAAAATTCGACTTATTGATTCGGTGGAATGGTCGAATTACACATTTTCATGATAGTATTGACTACGAAGATGGTGAATCAAGTACTATCCGGATTGAGAGCATATTTACTTGGCAAGAACTCAGCCATATTTTTGCGGAACGATGTTGCATAGGTGGGCAAAGAGTATGCAAGATGACTTACCGTATGCCGGTTTACAAGGATTATGCACTTGTATATGAAGAATCAGTTCTGTCTGACGATGATGACATTAATATGATGGTGAGATTTATTGTAGAGAATAAATTTCTAACTGCTGAGGTGTATGTCGAGACAGAAGTTGTTGGCCAATATGGTGGCGGCGGTTATACCGAAAAAGGTAAAGGATCGGGAGGGTTTTCCGGTTCATGAGATTTCAGAGTTCTCCATGATGCACCATGGCCAACATACGAGGATCGAACTGCACATGGTCCGTTGGTGTAACATGACGGACAAGAGTGGCTAGTATGGGGTGAAGAATGGGATTACATAAGGGCACCCAGACAAGCATCTACACCAGCATCTAGCATCAACAATGATCCGTATGTGGATAAACCAAGTCCTCGGTACACTAGCGAGGCAAGCGACGTGGAAGATGAAGAGTTAGAATCAATGAGTAGTTCAGATGGTGAAGATCTGGAAGTTGATGAGGGGGAATTTGAGCCCCCACACCTCACTACACGATGGTGCCACAACATCCTCTCTATGCTCACAACGACGATCCTGACCTCCCTCCTATACCTATCTGGACTCATGATTCTGGATTTGTGGTTGGCCAAACATTTGGAGGAAAGCCTCAGGTGGTCAATGCATTGAAAGAAACTGCTATGCGAAGAAGCTTTCAATATCCTGTCATTGCTTCTGACACTAAAAAAATTCATGTTCGTTGAGAGAACCATGGTGGCGGATGCATGTGGCATGTTCGGGCGGAATATGTTAAAATAAATGGGGCTTGGCTCATTCGTAAGACAGACAACAACCACACTTGTAGGTCGTCACTGATTTCTCTAGATCATCGACAATTGAGTGCAAGGAAGGTTGCACAAACAATCAAATATCTGATTGACGCACAACCTGGGATCACCGTGAAGAGTGTCATCGCTAAAATGAAGAATCGACATGGTTATACCACCAGTTACAAGAAAGCATGGCAAGGGAAGCAAAAAGCTATGGCACAGGTGTATGGCGATTGGGAAGAGTCATTTGCTAACATGCCTCGTTTGATTCTTGCAAAGGTGGACAAGAATCCTGGGTCTGTTTTTATGCCTAGTTACGAAGATTTCTATGGGGTGCTAAACGCGTGTTTAAGCGACTATTTTGGGCATTCAAACCATGCATTAATGATTTCACCCATTGTCTGCCAATAACCCAAGTTGATGGCACCTTTCTGACTGGAAAATACAAGGGCACTCTACTCGTTGCCACTAGTGTTGATGGCAGTATGCAACTTTTCCCGCTTGCTTTTGCTATAGTCGAATCGGAGAACAACTTAAGTTGGGGCTAGGGTAGAAGTGGTGCTGGTGCATATGACATTTCAAAATCAATTACGGGAAGCACTTTGGTAGAACTTATGGACAACGTGCAGTTTGGCACGCTGGTAAGAACAAATAAGATGTTGTGATTAACTCAATTGGTTGAATGCGTATACTCCTTTACTAACCTTATTTTGCTTTATTGTAGCTACTGCTTTTCAGACTCGAAAGTTTGTAGACAAAATGAAGAGCATAAGGGAGGTCCATTGTGAAGGTGCAGATTGGCTAGAAACTCATCCTTTTGAGAGGTGGATGTTACATCAAGACGAAGGGTATAGGTATGGAATAACAACAAATGAACATGGGTGAGTGCCTCAATGGTTTGTATGTTGGTCTTCGTGCAATGCCTATCTCATCTATAGTCTTGCATACCTTCTTTCGTACGGTGACATGGTTCGTTTAATACTACCAAGCAGCATATCAGATGCTGAATGCTGGAATCTACATTCCAAAGAAGATTACGGATGACATGAAACCATGGTCGGAAAGGGCAAAATGGCATAAGGTGACTTTATTTAGTCGAAGAGATTCCCGCTTCGCAGCAGTAACAGGAAGTGGACCAGATAGTTCAAAGGGTGGTAATGCTCAAACATTTATACTAGATGCAAGGAATGGAATAGGAGAGTGTACTTGTGGGAAGTTTCAAGGGAGACACCTGCCTTGCTCTCATGCATATGCAGCTGCGAGAAGCGTGAATCTGGACCCTTTGATATTTGTTAGTCCATACTACAAGGCTCCATACATGGTCAGAGTTTGGGAAGGGTCGTTCTTTCCCTTAGCTCATGAAGCATATTGGCGCCAGTATGATGGACCTGTAGTGTACCCTCCCGAGCACATGAAGCGTACCAAAGGTCGACCTAGAGTTAAGCGAATTGCAAATGAAATGGATAGATAAAGGACACAGCGATGCCGCCCGAAGAAGTGCTCTGCATGTCGAGTTGAAGGGCATGATAGGCGCCAGTGTCCAGGGCCATCGACTGGCAATTGAAAGTTTATGTCATAATCATAGAAATAAATCATGGGCTAAGACAAATAATTTCAACAAATAAAATAGAATTCATAATCATAAAAATAAATCATAGGCTAAGACTAAGACAAATAATTTCAACAAATAAATTAGCATTCATAATCATAAAAATAAATCATGGGCTAAGACAAATATTTTCAACAAATAAAATAGGATTCATAATCATAAAAATAAATCATGGGCTAAGGCAAATAATTTCAACAAATAAATTAGCATTCATAATCATAAGCTATAATGTTACCTCGTTGAATTCTATACCGTCAAGATGTTGGCGGTACCCGTCTAGAGAGGTGAGTCTCGTGATAGCTCCAATCCATCTAGCACCATAAGCCCATTGTCGTAATGGCTCATCGGGACCCCAACTGTTGGCAGGGCAGATCGGAGCGAAAGTAGGAAGGTGCTCCCAAACCCATAGTTGGAGGATGAACATGGGACCACCCGCTTGCTTTGTTTTTGGATCCGTACACTTGCACAACTCCGAATATATCATCGCCAAACAAGCAGATCCCCAACTTTTTCTCTCAATCTCGTCCCAATCTTCCAAAGGAACTCGAAGCCACATACAATGCATATTTCCACCAGACTTGTTCGGACACAAAAATCCTCCAACCAAACAAATCAGGTAGATGCGAGCATACCTCTCTATCTGAGCATCTGTGGCATCCTCCGGTAATTCTCCAACGGTCCTCACTAGCCAAGATATCAATAGCATAGACTTGTGTAGATGTGGTACACGACGACCTTCTGGTGCTTCCTCGGGGATGTTGATACCTAAACGCTCGCTTATAAATTGGCCCCAACCATTCAATGGTTTCTGTGAACTTTCTATTATTGCATCACCATCGATTGGAAGCTCTGTCAGCATGGCTACGTCCTTCAACGTAATCATCATCTCTCCCTCTAGAAGGTGGAATGTGTGCGTTTCTTTTCTCCATCTTTCCACCATTGCCGTAAGAAGGTTGTTGTCCATCTCCATCCCCACAAACTTTCGCACCCTCAGCAATCGCGCTCTTTCAATGAAGGGATCGATACGATCATCCCATTTAGGCAAGCAAGATAGCGACCGATGGGTGATTACGTCAAGTTGTTCCTGTAGAAAAAAAAACATTAATTATTATACAAGAATAAATTAGAAGAATACTATCACATTTAAGAAAGAAAAGTACATGAGGAAGTGCTTACCGGATCTGCCGCCCAAACACTTTCAAACCGATGGTAAGGTTGCTCATCCAACAAATCGGTTTCTCGCGGTCCGCCTTGAATGTATAATCTAGGATCGTAAATACTCGGATCCATCTCGGCAATTTTGAGTGATAGAAGTACCAAACTAAAGAAAAAAAATCTGATGCGGAAGATCCGGCTTAGCCGCAACCACAGAGCTTATTTTTTTCTTCAAGAGTGGTGGGAGGAAGAGAGGAAGAAGAATGGAGTGGTGTGAGATTTGGTGGAATGGAAGGGGGTATTAAAGATGCAGTGGGAGGAGGTGGATCGAGTTTAGGGGACTCGAACCACGACATCGATTTTGCAGCCTTCGATCCGCGTCAAAAGCAGTTCGAGTGATGTTAAATCGAACGACCCAGATCGAGTTTTGAGAGCTCGATCTACGGTGGAGCGTATCTGACGTCATCGATCCGCATCAAGCAGATCGATTCCCAAGCGCTCGGTCCACCGGCATCGAGTTCCCCCCACTCGATCCGCGTCACCACTTCATCGCGGATGTGGCCATCGAACGGTGAAGATCGATCCACTTTACCTCGATCTAGGGTGGAGCGCTGCCTATGTCAGCGATCCGTGTCAACTTGTTCGAGTCTTCTGTACTCGATCCACGTAAATCGAGTTTAAACAAACTCGATCCACGTCGTCCTGTGCCAGCCAATCGTGGTTGTTTCGCTCGATGTACGTGGATCGATCCCTTGGCAATCGATCTGGCATTGGTTCGAGTTTGTTAAACTCGAACCGGTTCAAACTTTGGTAGTTTGGGAAATATTTATAAAAGTGATGTATTATGGGAATTACTTTTAATTTTTACTGTATTTAGGGAAATAATCCCAATTACCACCTGAAGAAGGATGGCAAATTCTGAATCAGTCTTATTGACGACTGATGACACTACGCCGAAGGAGCTCAGGCCGCTGGGCTCAATACAACAGTGGGTCGCTTACAGGGTATTGGCCCATAGACGCAGCCCTTATCCTAACAGAAGAGCTGGCCTGATCCAGATGCTGGGCGGAGGAGGGTGTCAAAACGCAAAGCCTCATTTAATTGAAGTTCAATGACAAAAATGCCCCTCCGTGAAGTGTTCTAAGGGCTGGACTGGAATTTCAAAATGCTGCAATGCCAACAGATGAATCTCATTTGTATCTTTTGTAGATTATACTCTTTCCTTTTTTTATATGATTATGCTTGTTTTTTTTACGTACTAGATTGACGTGCTGAATATGTTGAGGGGTCATTAAAATAATAGGTCAAACAAATTTATTAATTTATGAAATTTACAATAATATGAAAGAAAAATTATTAACATAATTAACCTCTTCTTTTCCATGAAGAAGAGAATTACAGAGTATCCGTAGAACAAAGTTGATACAAGCCAAATTAGCCAATTCTACAAGTTAGAATTGTTTGACAAAGAAGCAATCTCAAGTGACAAGAAAAGGGGCAGAATTTGGCCAAGTGTCAAAACAGTTTTATGGTGCCTACTTTGGAGATTCATATCTTATAATTAACTCAATGGAAATTGGAGATTAAGGTCTTGTTTTGAAGCTGGAGTTTCCCTCTACACGTTGGTATGCTTGGGAGCTCGAGAGAAATTCCAGAAGGCCATTTTAGAAGCTAATCAAAAGGCTATGCCAAAACTGGAAACTGCATGAAAATGGCTAAGGCAGAAAACGTGATTGTGAAGCCTACTTTGGAGCTCAATTCGAGAAGCATGGATGAGATTCGATTCAGGAAATTTATACCACATGAAATTAGGTATGTTCTACTACAAAGACATGTGATTGGATGATTGAATGCTTACACGAAAGGCTTCGAACGAAGATCTCAAAGTTGTTACGAAGCCTGTTTTTCTGGCAGCTTATCTATGCTAGAAGGCAGCTTGCTTGTGCTTGTGCTTGTCCTTGATTAAAAATTACTCATGAGTAGTGTTTGTATTCTTGGAGCTTTGGATCGAGAATCAACTAATTGTTTTTACTTCGTCTCTAAACTAACAGTGTTTAATGGTACGTCAATAGTTATATAATGTAACAAATAAATTATTTTGAAAATAAAGTAAAATATAAATAATAGTTAAGTTAGCAGTTTAACTAATTGTATAATGTGTTATATGGGTTTTATACTAAGGAATGTGACATTATGTAGGGGACTTTGCCATAACAACTGGCAAGCCAACTTAGCTTGGACACAGTTTCTCTCTCAGAAGATAAATGGATTTTAAAGCCTCAAGGATGACATATTTGATTTGTGGCGATCACTGAACTGGTTTGCTATATGCTATGGTAAATTGTGATTTCATACTCGATGGATGACCGTAATTTAAATATTATGGGTACAACCAAAAACCAAATTAGGTGATTTATGTGCAATTATTAAATTTTAAGTGGTTAGCAAGCAATAAATTCAAGAGTTAAATACTACTCGGTGCAATCAACCCTAGGTCCAATTGTATGTAACTTTTTTTTAGTAACAATCGTCCGTAACATTAGTATCACACTTAAAAACTGCAATCTATGTCTTATATAAGTGTATAACAGTATGCAAGAAGGTAATGAATAATACAAAAAGTTAACTAAAATTCGATTCATTTTTATCGATTTAGGTACTGTTGGTTGTGGGATCATAGCAGGCCACGTTCTGCAGCTGTCACTCTTTTGGCTCTCCAGGCATATAGCCTGGAGGGTGATCGTCGGGGTCGGCACGCTATCGACCGCCTACTTCACCTACACTGTCGTCTCCAGGCAGTTCATCGATACACCTTGTTGGCTAGCGATGCGCGGCCAGGCTCGGGACGTGGAGCTGCTGATGGAGTATTGTGGCGCCCACGACATGGAGCCATACGATTGGAGGGCGCTTGCCAGGTTTCTGATCACCGGCTACATCCAATACCCCCGATGAGGTCAGTTCCACGGACGTATCACCAGCTTCTGGGGAGACTTGATGTACTATCTAGATTCCTACCCCCGGAACGTCTTCATCGATGCTGTTTTGTACGTCGTTCGAGAGGCGACGTACGAACATATGGCTCTCATGTTAGTTCCGGCACTTCTCCATCGCGGGTCTCGTGCTCTCGCTAGCACAAGGCTGGTCGCGACGTCGATCTCCATGCACGCGACAGGGAAGTCGATGGCGCGATGCCGCTCGTATGGGCCTCGTGGCAGCCGGGGGCTTGCTGGGAATTCTGAGCGCCACGACCTTTGTCAACCCACAGGACCGCATCGGGCACGTCGGTCGCGGGACCTCCTTCGCTGTGTCGTGCATCGGGATGCTAGCGTTCGAGGCGGTGAGCGGGCTTGGGCCAAGGCCCCATTCTGTGGATGTATAGCCCCGAGGTGCTACTTCTCGTCGTACGACCACCTAGTTTAGGTTTTTGTCTTTTGTCTAGGTTTGGTTGCAACATACTGTTAGGTTGGACTTTTCCTGAGTTGTACTTCACTTTTGACCGAGCCTGGTTGGGCTTCCTCGTAGCAGCTGAGTCGCGACCCTTTTTTTCTTGTTCTCTTGTAGGTTTGTTAGGAGGACTACCTGTAGATTGCTTATGGATGAGCCTGATTAGGTGGCTTTTTTTGCTAATTTTATGTCATGTAAATTTATATTTTATATTATAATTATTTAGTAAGTGATTAATTTTATTCTCCATTTTATGCTAGTTATTTCCCCGATTTCACGAATAACTATAACTATAGAAAGCGATAAAAATTTGATTTTCCCATTACTTTCTCCACTATTAACTTCCCAATTGGACTTATTATTCATAGAAAAACATAAATATTGTCAATTGTATAGTAATAGTTAATTCTAAGATTATGAGAACACATATATAATTATAGAAAGGGGTCAAAATCTAGATTTCCCCATTAGGCCATTACTATCATTTTGATTCACTTTCCCGTTAATAATTAATTGAGAATCAAGCATTGCCATCTTTGAGCAGATTGCTATGCTATATCTGGATATACAAATATGCAAGCTCTATCGAGCTTTATCCCATCAGCCAACCCGAAGCAAATTATAGAGTTAGGAATTTTCCGACGACGTATGAGTCTGTTCTTTCGTTGATATATATATTATGTAGCAAAAGTTTTTGATGGCATTGCTGGCAGTGCTATTGCTGACCACCGCCGGGATGATGGGTTCTGCTTAAAAGTTTTTAAGATGCAAAGTTGAGCCAAAGCCTGAGGTAGATCCGTTTGGTTATGAGCTTCGAGTGGGAGCTCATGGACCAAAGAATTGGCTCTCATATACTTCCAAGAAAGAGGATGCTGAGGTGTGGGCTGCCCTAAAACAAAAATTCGAGATGGAGAGTATTGGTTCTAACTCTAACCATGACATGGCGTTGAAAATGGAGGAAGCAAAATAGATGGAGGAGGATACACCAACCCAGCAAAAGAAAGAGGGGGAGATACAGGTTCAAAAGGCTCCCAAAGCTATACAGTCACAAGAGCATGTTATGGAAAAACAAGAAATCGTGAAAGCCCCTCACAAGCTAGAACAAAAGGAGCATAAGTACAATGGAGCTTTACAGAAGTTTGTGATGGGCAGTGTTGAGGTGAAGAGGGCAGGGAAGAGCACTGCTCGAGTCTGGAGAAGGCAGGAACATGTGCAGCCTAAAGCTGTTGGTGGAGTCCAAGTAACCCCCCAAAAAAGAAAGGCCGCAACACATGAAGAGGAGGAAAGGGGGGAGGGACACACACCTGAGGTTGCAAAGAAGGCAAGAACGTTGATCTTCTCTGGATCATAAGGACCAGGAACTAGGAACAAAAACAACAAAATTGTGGATGGTGATGTGGCGGAGCCTGCAAAAGAGCAGGCCCGTCCAGCTCAATGAGTTACCTGAGCTATAATTGTCGGGGTTTGGGGAGTCCCCTGGCAATTAAAAGGCTAGATCGTCTGATCCAAAGAGAAAACCCCAAAGTGGTCTTCCTCATGGAGACCAAGAAGAAAGAAGATGAATGGCAGAAGGTTGTGACTAAGTTTCAGGGGTATAAGGGATTTGGTGTGGGATCAGAACGCAGAGCAGGTGGCCTGCTGGCTCTGTGACAGGAGGATATTAAGGTGGAAATAAAGGGCAGTGATACAAATTACGTTGATATGAAGATTGAAGAAGATGGAAATATATGGCGCTTAACTGGAGTTCATGGCTGGTCTAAAAGGGGAAGAAGCACCAGACTTGGGACTTACTGCGGTATCTAAAATCGCTAACTGACATGCCATGAATGTGTTGTGGGGATTTCAACCTCATTCAACATTATGCAGAAAAGAAAGGTAAACAACCAGCAAGTGGTTATGAGATGGATGGCTTTAATAGACCTCTGGAGGACTGTCAACTAGAAGATCTAGGTTTCTATGGTAAACCTTATATGTGGGATAATAACCATAAAGATGAGACATTTTTGGAGGAGAGATTGGATAGGAAGGTGGCCACAGAATCTTGAAGGAAATTATACCCTAATGCAGGGGTGTATCATCTCAGACGTTGTGGTTCAGACCACAATCCCATTTTACTGAAAACAAATGTATTAGTGGAGGATGTAAAGTGGGGTCAGTATTTTAAGTTTGAAGCTTACTAGCGGGATCATGAGGGCTGTAAGCAGGTTATTAAAGATGGTTGGGAGGCGCCTGGTCAAAGCTCTATGGTGGGGAGAATCAGAATTTGTGAGGAAAGGCTGCGAAGCTGGAGCAAACAGACCTTTGGTAGTTGAAGAGCTCGAAGAATTAAAGCAGAAAAAGCTTTGGAGAAAATTGACAAAATGAGTAAGAATGAAGCAATATTGGCGCAACGACGAGTGATTGAGAATGAACTGGAAGAGATTTTGCTTCAAGAAGAAATGATCTAGAAACAAAGATCCAGGAATGACTGGCTCAAGCATGGGGATAAGAACACTAAGTTTTTCCACAGACGAGCCTCGGATAGGAGAGCCAAGAACATGATCAAAAAGCTGAAGGACGAGGATGGAAGGGTCTGTACAGAGCAAGAGGGTATAGCAAGATGCATTGTAAACTTCTACAAGAAGCTATACACCTTTGATATGAGATCTGGTTCCAGATCAGTCATAGACGCAGTCCCACAGAAGGTTACAGCAACTATGAATGATGAGCTACTGAAATCATTTACAAGTGAGGAAATATGGGCTGCTTTGAAGGTAATGGGACCTCTCAAAACTCCAGGAGTTGATGGTATGCCTGCCCTCTTTTTTCAAAAGAATTGGGACATTATGGGTGAGGCAATCACTACAGAGTTACAGGGATATCTGAAAGTGGGTAGTTTCCCACAAGAGCTGAATCATACTCTTATAACTCTAATACCGAAGAAGAAAAGCCCCCAAACCCCTGTGGATTTCCGCCCTATCAGTCTATGCAAGGTACTATACAAAATTCTATCTAAAGTACTTGCTAATAGGCTCAAAGGAGTGTTAAATAAGGTGATAGTTCCAAACCAGAGCGTGTTTGTACCAGGAAGGCTAATTACTAACAATGTCATGATAGCTTTCGAGTGTTTTCACTCAATGAAAGCCAAAAGCTCTGGAAACAAAGGGTTTATGGCTGGTAAGTTAGACATTACTAAAGCCTACGACAGAGTAGAGTGGGAATTTTTTGGAGGCAATTATGCTGAAATTGGGGTTTCATCCTCGATGGGTTCAGATGATTATGACCCGTGTCATGACAGTTTTATTTTCTACTCTAGTGAATGGACACCAAACAAAGAGCTTATATCCTAACAGTGGGCTAAGACAGGGTGATCCCATATCCCCCTATCTCTTCTTGTTTGTGGTGGAAGGCCTGTCAGCACTAATAACTAAAGCAGAGAGGGAACAACAGATTGAAGGGATAAGGGTTCGAAAGAATGCACCACAGATCTCCCATCTTTTGTTTGCTGATGACATCATTCTGTTCATGTGGGCAATCAAGTCAGAATGTGAAAGAGTGAAAGCTATCCTAAGCTTATATGAAGCTAAATCTGGCCAACAGGTCAATCTCCACAAATCCGAGCTATCCTTTAGTCCTAATGTGAGGCAAGGGAGAAGGAAAGAACTAGCAAACATGCTGAATATGAAAGTGGTGGACCATCATCAAAAGTACTTAGGCCTCCCAACCATCATTGGTCGATCAAAGAAGCATACTTTTGGCTACATAGTTGATCGAGTTATAGCAAAATTTAAAGCTTGGAAAGGGAAACTCTTCCAGTCGCAGGGAAGGAAGTATTAATTAAGGCCGTGGCAGAGGCTTAGATGACTAATGCTATGTCAGTTTTCCAAATACTACTCAGTACCCTCAAAGAAACAAAACGAGCAGTGGCTCATTTCTGGTGGGGACAGCAGGAGGAGGAAGGGAAGACACACTGACTCAATTGGCAAGAACTTTGTAAACCAAAGAAACTGGGGGGGGGGGTATGGGCTTTAAAAACCTTCAGAGTTTCAACCTAGCTCTCCTAGGAAAGCAACTATGGCGTATTATTTAGAACCCTGATGCTCTAGTGGCAAAGGTGTTGAAAGCAAAGTATTTTGAGGATAGGGATCCACTGGAAGCAGAACTTGGGAGGAATCCTAGTTGGATCTAGCAAGGCTTACTGGCTGCAAAAGAGCTAGTCAGACGTGAAATGAGGTGGAGAGTAGGAAATGGAACCAAGGTAGACAACTGGATTGACAAATGGGTGCCCTCTAGTACAACCCAAAGAGTAACATCCCCAGTTGCAAACTGGAGTGGCTCAACCTCAGTTGCTGAACTGATTGATTTGGACTCAAGGAGCTGGCCTACAAATTTGCTCCAGAGATTCTTCAACCCCATGGATCGTGTTAATATACAGAAAATCCCCATTCCCAAGCAACCTACTAAAGATAAGCTGATCTGGGGAGTGGAGAAATCAGGGAAATACACTGTAAAGTCAGCATACAGGTTTTGGAAAGAAAGAAACGAGGATGTGGTTGGGGAAGTCTATACCCCAGTGAATTGGAAAAGGCTCTGGAACCTACGGATTCCCCCAAAAGTGAGAATCTTTGCCTGGCGATGGTTGAGAAACATAATTCCTACAGGACCCCGTATCTATGATCGAATGCAAAAGAGCAGTGAAAATTGCCCTTTTTGCAATTTGAGGGAAACGCAGGAGCATATTTTTCGTGATTGTGATTGGGTTCGCAGGGTGTGGAGAGCTAGTCATATGGATTCATACATAGTGAAAGGGGGAGATCTTACCTCGGAAGAGTGGTATTGCGAACTCCAGGAGACGGAATCTGATGAGCAGTTGGGAGAGTTCCTGGTGGTGTTGTGGTATATCTGGGACCAACAAAACTGCCATCTGTGGAACAAGAAGAAGTTAGAAAAGTGGGAAATTCTACCTAGGGCATGCAATTGGTTGCAGGATTACCTGGACAAACAGGTGACCCCGCAATTGTCGGCTACAAATGATGAGCAGAAGTGGCAGCCACCATCGACAGCTCCTGTGAAAGTGAATGTCGACGCAACTTGCATCGCAGATCGAGGAACGGGTTGGGGAGTGGTTATCAGAGATAGCGGGGGAAGGTTTTTATTTGCTGGAGTTCGGAGATCGCGAATTCGATGGAATCCCGAGGAAGCAGAAGCCATGGCCATCGACTTTGGCCTTGATTTGGCACGAAGGTTTGAGCTGCTGGAAATGGAAATGGAATCGGATTGCTAGGGGGTCGTTTACCAGCTGCGAAGAGAAGAAGACAGAGAGACCGAGATCGGGTTGCTCCGTGCGAAGATCCGGGCCAAAGCCCAGTCACTGAATCATGTTCAATGGAACTTTGTGGGCCGACAAAAGAACAAACCGGCCCATTTCATGGCCCATGTTGATTGTAACTGGAAGGGAGAGGAGGTGTGGATTGACAACCCACCTTATTTTCTTGTACCTCTTCTTAAAGAGGATATGGGAGGAAACTCCAATGCTTTGATTTAATTAATGAATACAGTTTCCATTAAAAAAACTATTGAATTTCCCGACTTTGAAAAATTGAGCAACCACTTAGAGAGATCATAGATGGCTTATTGGACCGCTTCAGTTCAACAACGTATGGAGAAAAATGTACGTAGATAAGGTTGTGTAGCTGGGCATGGTGCATCCATCCACGTAGGACCTATATGAGTACAGCCGTTGATCAATATTAAATTTGAAGAGCTGGCCGCCCAACCAACAAGCACCAGCACCCAGTGGCTATGGCAGGATTTGAAACTATCCGTCCTTTTTTCACAATATAAATATATAATTATTTAACTAATAAATTTAAAACTACTTATATCCAAATTATTCATTCACGTATAAAAAATAACCGAATAATACAATCATTGTTTTCATAAACCACCATGACGGGATTTCATAGTGTGAAAGAAACGCAAAAACATTTGTTGTCTACACTATTGTTAAGTAAGTCTCTTTTAATGTGTCCCACTAAACAATCAATTAGCAAGCTGGTCGCCAATTTGACCTCGAAACTTGTTCTTGATATAACTCAAAGCACAAATGTTCTTGCTACACTTGCAATTGCAAATTGGTAGAATCAAAACTAGTGAAATTGTCGTTGTTGCTGGACAATTTCAGGGTTGTTGACAAGAAAAACACAGACATTAGGAGGAAAGATATTTGTTCAGGTCTTTATTGCAATTGGAATTTCGTTTATAGTATAATAAATTAATTTTATGTCAATTTATGAATAAGTAATAAATTGTGTTGTAGCGATAAAATGCGTACTCTTATACCATCTTTAGTTGTTTGTTCCATCATCAATATAAATATATATTTTTTATTTTTTACCTCCAAAATCAAGGCCTAATTGCCTTGCCTTCGCATATGCCAGCACCAGGGTGATTTGTACTTTGTGTTAGCAGTGATTATTGCTCTTTAATGTGGCAATTGGATTAGAACAGGACCGATCAGGTTGAGTTTTGCTTGTAGAGAAGGTTAATTGGAATATTTTTTATGGTTAATCAAAAAATTGTATTGAAGCCCGGGGAGTTGCAACTCGCAAATCTCCCTCTCAAAGAGTCAACTTACATCATAAAACCATCAAAACTTGTAAGGAAGCTACAAACAGCAAACTAAGACAATGATCCTAATATTTTTGTACTCTCAACTGGAAGGGAATATAACTTTGCGAAAACACTTCAAAGTCTCTCAAAATGTTATACGAAACTTGAGCTGGGGAGAGAGATGCTGAGTTTCCATAAAGCCTGGCACACCTTTCTCGCCATATCAAGCTGACTCCCATGACCCACAAAAGCCTTCCAACGACTACTTTATCTGTCGTTTGCCCCCACTGCTGCACTGGCCAAACCAGCTGAGCACTCCAATCTCCAAAATCAGGCCACCTACAAATTTTGTGCAGAACTTGCCTCATAACTGCAGAACCAAACGAACAAACTCCAAATAGATGGTCTCTGCTCTCCAGACCTCCAGGACATAACACACAACAAGTATCACAATGAATGCCCCACGCAGACAACCTATCTTTTGTTTTAATTCTGCCTAACACTACTAGGGATGGCAATGGGTCGGGTTGGGTTGGGTTTTGTCAAACCCAAACCCATGGGTTTATCCGCCAAAAAAACCCAGGGTAAAACCCGTTGGGTTTGAAAAACTCAAACCCAACCCAACCCACTGGGTATCCGCGGGTTCATGGGTACCCGTGGTTTTTTGTGGTAAAAATTTACAATAACAAGTTTCTTTCAAAATAAAAGTTTAACATCAATTTTCTCATACAAATAACACCAATCTAGAGCATACAAACAAACCGCAAATGATCAATACAAATTGTTCGAAATTAAAGATAAACAAATATAAACAATAAGATTAATTGAAAGCCTCTTCCTCGTCAACTAAGTTTCTTCACTCTCCACTTCATAATATCAACTTCATTTTAAACAATTAGAAAGAACAAATTATACATGTCTCCACAAACATATAGAATATTAGTTGTTTAAGGAAGATATATTATTTAGAATATTAAATATACCGGGAAAGAAATTATATGTGTGTGGGCGGGTACCCATGGGGCGAGTTTACCTAAACCCAAACCCGACCCGGTGAATAGTGTAGCGGGTTTAAACCCGGCCCAAAACCCGTCAACACGGGTTTTACCCACGTTGACCGGGCTGGGTCGGGTGGGTACCCGTGGGTTCGAGTTTTGTTGCCATCCCTAAACACTACAAGCCACACCATCACACTATGCTTTGGAAAGATTGGCTTACCCCACACATCATGGTACCATGAAACCTGTGGAGCAGGAGATCGAATAGTCCCCCACACAAGCTTGATTGAGTATTTGGTTAAAACAACTCCATCCCAAGCTAATGCATCTCCCATACCAGATATGTGTTGCTGCGCCAATCCTTAACATTTGAGAATCTTCTTCCAGGTCCAAGTACTAACAGAGCTCACAGGAAGAGACCATATGCTTCTTCCCTTAACTCGATACTTGTGCATCCAAGCAACCCACAAAGAGCCAGACATAGCTAACATATTCCAAAAATGCCTGATCACGCAAGCTTTGTTCCAAATCTTGAAATCTCTAATGCCTAATCCCCCTTCCTGTCGTGGCATTGCTACTGCTGCACACGCAACAGGGGCCTTCTTCCGTTTATCACCATCAACTTCCCACAATAATTTATTGCAAGCATCTTCAATCAATCTGAGAACCTTAACAGGGAGCAGGAGCACTGACATCCAATACTGGAATAAACTAGTAACAACCAAATCGATTAACTGCAATTTACCTGCATAACTCAATAACTTGGCCTGCCATGTATGAATCCTTTTTGTGATATTGTCCACTAAACATTCACAGTCTGCAGAAGTCAATTTACCTGACAGAAGCGGCACTCCCAAATATCGAACATGTAGCTTCTCCAAAGGAAACCCAGTATGAGCAGATAATACTTGATCTTCATCTTGCGAGATCCAGCACAAAACAATTGGCATTTCTGCGGATTAGACTTTAGGCCTGAGACTTCATAGAACTTGTTAAGAACCTGCTGAATCCCAAAAACTGCTATCGTGAATAGGTAAGGGGACAGAGGATCCCCTTGCCTCAACCCTTTAGCAGCCGGAAAATACCTACATAGTCCTCCATTAAAAGAAACACTGAGCATTGGAGTGGATATACAAGATTCCACAAGCTTTACATAACTACTTGGCATTCCCATAGCAGACATAACTGTGAAAAGAAAATTCCAATTGACAGAGTCGAAGGCTTTCATCAAATCTATCTTTAGTGCACACCTAGAAGAAATTCTGCTCCTATGATAATCCTTGACAAGTTCTGTTGCCATTAGAATATTATCACTAATCAGCCTACCCTTCACAAAGGCGGACTGACTTCTTCCAATTAGTTTGGGTAACACCGTTGACAGTCTACGTGAGAGCAACTTTGAAATACCCTTATAAATCACATTACAACAAGAAATAGGTCGAAAATCTTTCATTTTCTCCACAACAGGCAGCTTAGGGATAAGTGCAATAACTGTAGAGTTTACCTGTTTAGGCATGACCCCGTTTTGAAGAATTCCAGAACAGTGCTCTCCACATTTAACACCCACCACCTCCCAATCCAACTTAAAAAATTCAGCAACAAACCCATTAGGACCTGGTGCTTTATCTCTTCCCATACTGAAGAAGACATGTTTTATTTCCTCCCTAGTAACAGGCAAAGTCAAGCAAGCAGCTTCCTCCTCTATCAGTTTGTTTACCAGCAACTCTGCAAAATACTCAACTGGAAATGGTTGAACATTACTATTAGTTGCCCCCAATAGACCTTTGTAAAACTCCACTGCCAGTTTTCCTATCTCCTTCACTTCTGTTACCACTTTGCCATCATTAGAAATTAGCTTTTGTATTGTTTGTCGATGGTTTCTTGACTTAACCATACTATGGAAAAAATATGTATTAGCATCACCCTAAGTTATCCTCTGAACTCTTGACTTCTGTCTATAAAAAGACTCCTCTACACTCTGCAGCTCTTTACACACACTCTCCTGCTCCAAACAGCTAGAGAATTATCCTCGGTGAGGTCTGCTAATACAGCATTTTGCATTAGCACTAGTTGTTGTTCCGCTTCTCGAGTTCTAGTGGAAATATCATAGTAGACAGTTCGGTTAAAACTCTTAAGTTTCCCCTTCAATTCCCTTAACTTCTTGTACAAGACATAATATGGTACCCCAGCTGCCTCTACCTGCCAAGCTTTTCTCAAAATCCCACTGTACTGAGGATGTTGTCTCCAGAACAAGAAAAATTTGAAAGGCTTCGGTAACGTAGAGAGACCAGAATTTGTTTGAACATAAAGACCACAATTATCAGAAACCCCTGGGACAACAATCTCCACCAAGCTTTGAGGAAAAACATCCAACCACTTCTCATTAACTAAAATTCTGTCAATTCTTCTAGCAGTTTATTATAATTATTAGAGTGCTTGTTCCGCCAAGTAAACCACGAGCCAATAGCTTTATGATATGTTAGCTTCATATCTAATATCCATTGCCTGAAATCGAGAATACTCTGACTAAATCCAGGTCATTGGAAGCTTCATTGCTATCTTTGATAGCATTAAAATCTCCTAAGAAAATCCCAGACTCAACAGTCACCCGAGTCCTTCTCAACTCATCATAAAGCACTGCCCTTCCACTTGTTTTATTAGGGCTATATATAGCTGTAATCAAACAAGTTTCAGTACCTGATATAACTCGAACAGTAATGAAATGTTCCCTCATATCAACTTCACTCACTTGCAAAGACGGTTTCCAAAAAAGCCAAACCCTACCAAAGAGTACTTGTAATTATTTAAATGCTTCCAACTACTAAACTGCTTACTTAATATATCCTTCGCATTAATTTCCAACACATGTGTTTCCAAAACTGCAAAAAAAACTCTATCTGTAATCTAGCTACTTGATTATTTAAGTATTTATACTTCTCAGGGGAATTAAATCCCCTAAGATTCCAACAGAGTATTCTCATTTACCTTTTTTATTCTTCCTCCCACCTTTCTTAGGAGAAACAGGAATGACCATAGCAACACCCTTAGAATTTAATGGCACTCTGGACTGTATAGCTGAGGCTAGGATACGCATTTCACTGCTTTGCTCCCGACCAACTGAAACATTCTTTCCTTTCCTCACCACCAACTGAAAGCCATATGCATCAATCAAATCCTCTCTAGCTGGAGTTGAAGTGTTAGCTGCAATCTTCCCTCCCACTTCAGAACTACTTGCCACGACTTGAGAATTTGCTACCAACACCCCATAACTACTTACCACAGCTTGAGAATCTGCTACCACCCCAAAACCACCAGCATGAGAAGCAATAGGGGGACTCCCAGATTCCATTACTTTCTCTTTACCCTTATCCTCAGTTCCTTGACCCTCAATGCCATTCACGACCATGTGCTCATGTGAAACTTTTCCACACTCCACACCTTCCCCCATCTTATGCCCATATTCAGCACACTAATCACATCTGACTGGAATATTGAAATAATGAACAAACAAGACTATCCTCTCCCCACCTTCTGGACGAATCCGGATCTCAGATGGAAATAAAGAATCTGCAGCCATCTCAACACACAACTTCACTGTACCCATCTGAGCCCCAAGCTTAGTAGCTTGATCCATCCAAAGAGGTATACCCAGCAAACTCGCTAACCTACTCAGACCCTCCAGCGGCAACTCACGAATGCGCACCCAGATCGGTAGCTTAGTGCAACCCATCTTCACCGAATGAATCCCTGGAACCCACTTACGAACGAAGAGAGGAATGTTCTCACAGTGCCACGGGCCACTCTCGAACACCCAAGTACTCGTCGCCTCACTCTCAAATTGAAACAAGAACATGTTCGTACCAAACACAGACAAAAACCCTACCATCTCTGCCCCAGAATCGCTGAGCCCAACGACGGATGATCGCAATCGGAGGCGCCGTCGTGAGGAATTGCCCCACCAACGCGTTCCTCCACTTGACCGCCCCTTCGTCCCGAACCGCCCTAGGGATGACCAGCTCTCCATCAACTAGTTCAAGATCAGCGAAACGAAGCCGATTACCATCGCCCACCCCAAAGAGTTGAGCCTAGTTAGCCGGCCTCGGCACGGCCATGACCGCCGATCGGAAACCACCAGTCGATATCAGAAGAGAGAAAAAGAGGAGAGAGAAGATAGCTTTTCTTCTAGGAACTTAATTGGAATATCTCCTATACAAAATACTAGTTTTTTGACTCGCGCTCCGCAGTGATAAGACACTAATTATATTTTATCAATTTATTTAATGATTTAGTTGAAATCAAATAATTCAACAATTTTTTTGAATAAAAAACTTTCATGAGTTCTGCTTAGTATCTTGATTAAATATGATTGTTTAACCGTTATATAAGAAATCTTAATCATTATAGAAGACTTACATAATAAGTTTGTTTGGTTGATACCTAATAAATAAATATTCTTCCATGCTTTTTTGTGGTGTCGTAATCGTTAAGACTCATGTAATACCTTTGTTTAATTGATACATAAGAAATAACTATTCATCTATAAGTTTTACGTAATTGTTATAGAATGGCGTTACAAAAATATTCCGTAATATGTGGTCTAATATAAATCAAATTATAAAATTATCACATTTGATTAAATTGTTATATAAAAATTAGCTAGCATTATGAAACCTTTAAAGTATGCAAATTGGTGACATTGTGAATATTTTAGTTAATAATGAATTAGCTTTTGTTAATATAAAATAATTACGTTATGAAAAGTATCATATTTGAGTAAACTATATGTAAAAATAACTTAACTTACTGAAATTTTGAGTAACACAAAGTTTGTATAACTAATATATAAGAAATAACTATCTCTCTATAATTTTTATCTTACCATAAGTTTTAGGATTTTGCTACGGTGACATGCATGTCACCGTGACATGGACTTTTCGGTCGACCGAATACAACTTGCGGTCGACCGAATGGGCTAATTCACGTATGTTGGGTTCCTGAAGGCGGTCGACCTCTAACAAAATGCGGTCGACCGTTTTGGTGGTCTAACAGAGCAACAGGTCGACCCAAATATCTCATAGGCCGACCCTTGTGCACCTAACAGGTCGACCGCATTGGGAAGAGGTCGACCGCCTTCAGACCGTATCCGTATTGGATATGGATTCCAACACCAGAAAGGTTCCACAATTGGACAAGGAAACGAATTGGGTCGACCCATTCACGTCCAAATCTCTATAAATACGAATATGAGTCCCCTTAAACGCCACCAAGTCTGAATTAGGTTTTTTTCCGACTTAGAGCCTTTGTGAAGAAGATCGTTCGCGGTTGCTGTTGTACGTGTTGGAAGTGGTCGACCAGGTCTAAGGTGAGGTTGACCTAAAGTAGCATTCACCGTCTTCTTTTTTAATGCGTGATTTCCACCGGCTAACTTGATATATTGTTGGGTGCAGAATCCAATTCGGTCGACCGCGACGTCCACCAGGTCGACCTGACGAGACAATTCTTCGTATTTGAATTTAGGCCACAACACTTGGACTTCTGTACTTGCGAGGTAACCCAATCGGTCGACCTAATGAGTTTCAAGGTCGACCGTATATGTTTTTTTTGGTTATTCAACCTGAATGTCGACTTTGGCTTTGTTTGTATCACTATGTTGTGCTTGAAAAGGTCGACCGCGCCAGATATCTGGTCGACCTGTCATTTTTTCGGTTTAATTTTGAACTTACTATATGTTTGTAATTGTTATTTTCATGCTGGATAGGTCGACCTAGGAATAACCGAGGTCGACCTGACGAGTTGTGGTAGTCACTATTTGTCTTACAGGTCGACCTAATACTTTGTCAGGTCGACCACGTCTTTGTTTTTTGGTCAATTATAGAAATTTGTACTTGAATTATGATTTTAATTTTTCTTTAAATTGTTTAGACGATGACGCATGATGAGAAACTGCATCAAGATTTGGGTGAAATCATGAAATTGTTGAAAGCCACACAAGAGAAGCTGGTGGTGTGTCAAACACAAGTCGAGCATTTGTCAGTTCGACTGACAGATATGACTGGGATGATGCATGACGGGTTTGAGAGGCTAGAAGGTGCTATCAAAGATATAAGTGCAGAACGAATGGAGAATGGCGGAAGAAATGGTAAAGGAAAGAAATTTGACTTTGGTAAAGAGGAGGAAGACCATGATGACTCTGAAAATTGCTACCAGAGCATAGACGATTTATTGAAAGAGCACATTTTAAAGGTATCCAAGTATATTCATATGTGATTGAAGATATTAGTATTACTATCATTAGTGCTAATCTGTTTTGTTTATATGTTTGACAGAGTGAAACAAAGAATGGCCGCAAGGGTTCCTCTCCTAATTACAAGAGACCGCGATATGAAAGTGACTCCTACACCACTCCACAGAAGGATCAATTTGTAAGAAAGGGATTATTTAGTGATGATAGCGATGAAGATGAATCTAAGAGTCCTTTCGAAAAGCACGGGGTAAGTTTACGTTACATTTTCATCTATAATGTGTGTTTGTGTTCATATGTTACTTTAATTTTAACTATGATTTGTAGGTCATGAAAGTGGAGGGTCTAGAAGGATTCACCAAAAATCTTCAAAATCCAGTTGAAGACTTGTATTATGTTGTTACTAAAGAGAAGGTTGGGGACAAGAATTGGGACAAGTAAGACGTTTTTCTAGTACGTGTGGTCGACCGGTTGTCCAATACGGTCGACCGTGTGTCCAATAAGGTCGACCTTGACTGTGTACAGGTCGACCTGTACGTTGCAAAAAAACAATTGACATTTCTGTTATCTTGTTTTTTGCAGTTTGATGATTGTGGACTTTTTTTCTGAAAACCTGCAACGACATTATTTGAGTTCGGTCATTAGCGAGAAAAGCTGGGTTTGCTCATCAGTAAGTACTATACTACTACGACTTTCGTATGAATTGTGCACTATTTATGTTACGATTTACGATGATTTTGTGTTTTATTGTTGGATGGTAGGTAGTGGATTTGTGTGCAAGGGCACTAACAATGTCTGAAAAACATGATGTGAAAGAGCCAAATGTGTGGTATTTTCCAAATATGTTTTCGGTAAGAGCCGTAATGTCAAATTATTTGTCATAACCTAGTTATTTATACTGTACCATGTCAATTCATCTCAACTAAAACATGGTGCAGAAAATGGTACGCGCTAACATGAAGACCAGACAAATTCGTAACAAGTTGATGAATGATGGCGTGGACTTTATGCCGAATGTCAGTGCATGCCAGAAGGTTAGTCTAGTCAATGTCCCTATATCATTAAATTTCGAAAGTGCATTTGTTTGTATTCGCTGTTTATAACATATAGTGAGTGTTTCGTTGCTAGATATTTATGCCAGTTCTTGAAGATGAAGCACGTCATTGGTTTCTGTATCTCGTCAATGTCCAGCAAAAAACTGCATTTTTGCTTGACAGTCTACCTTCAACTAGTGAGGCGAATCGTAGGCGTAAATCAGAACTATGCAAGAAATTGGTAAGTGTTTCCTATAATTTTCTGACTACTAAGCGTTACGTAGTATGCTAGAAGTTTAAAATATTCGTTATTTGTGTGTAGTTGTCCACTTTGGATGATATTTTGAAACCAGAGCGCACGAGCAATGTAGTAGTACCAAATTTTGGAAATTTCAATTTTGATGAGCTACCAGTTCAACGACAAAGGAATAGTACTGAGTGTGGTGTGCACGTCATGCAGTGGATGCGCTATGGATCCAAGGATCTTGATAGAGTGGTGAGTATATCGTCAAACAAATAACTAGTATAATTTACACTTTTTTAGTTGTAACGAAATCTTACATGGCATAATGCAGATAGGAGAAGAACACAAATTACCGGCGCGAAAGGAGATTCTATGGTATCTGGCTACACATTTTGAAAACCGTGCACGAGAAAATCTTTTCAAGCATGTAGTAGATGAATGCATGGAACGAGGCAAAGAGAGACAGAGTTCCAAGAAAAAAGCAAAGAAATGAAGTCGTTAAGTTACAATGTTGCATTATTGGACCATACATTTATTTTGTATTTGCGAGATCGTTTCATTATGGATTTTGAATGTTTATCGTTTATTAGATTTGTTATACAATTATGTATGTGACTGAATGTACGATTTCAATCGTCTAGAACAAGTGGTCGACCACATACTCAAAGCGGGCATACCCAAAGGCAGAGCACAGGTCGACCTCGTGAAGCTTAAGGTCGACCTATGATACCGTAGGAAAGTCAAAAACCATGTAAAATAAGTATGGATACTCGTCTGTTTGGCCTTAAGAAAAGTACGGTCGACCTCTCTTGTCAAGAGGTCGACCTGTGCTCACATTTATAAGCATTGGTCGACCATTTCTGTAAAGAGGTCGACCTGTTTCACATTTACAAACAACGGTCGACCATTTGTGTAAAGAGGTCGACCTGTTTCACATTTACCCAAGACGGTCGACCATTTGTGCAAAGAGGTCGACCATGATGATTCCTGTCCTTGTACAATTAGGATTTGGTGTACTTGTCCTTGTCGAATTATGATTTTATATATCTTGAACCAATTGGATAAGGAATTCGTCCAAATTATCTATAAATAGATGGGAGTCTTCAGACATTAATCGTACCACGAAATCTTACAATTTGTTGGAGTGAAGTTATAATCTCATCGCTCTTATTGTGATCGGGTGTTGGTGGCGGTTTATTTTTATTCCGGTAGACCGTAACAATAAGTGGTCGACCTCGTTGCTAAGGTATGCCTCGTATATACTTGTTAATGGTTCTATGTGGCTAAATTTTTCCCACCATCCGGTCGACCACACACAACTTCCGGTCGACCGTTCTTTCGTAGTTATATGATTAGGTCGACCTTTCAGTAAATTAGGTCGACCTTATGTTCGTTATTTAGTAATAAGGTCGACCGTCCTGTTCATTGAGGTCGACCTGACGAGAGCTAATTGTGTATGTTTTGACATTAAGTTCGTATTCCGATCGTTGCATGTTTGTTATTTAGTAATAAGGTCGACCGTCCTGTTCATTGAGGTCGACCTGACGAGAGCTAATTGTGTATGTTTTGACATTAAGTTCGTATTCCGATCGTTGCATGTTTGTTATTTAGTAATAAGGTCGACCGTCCTGTTCATTGAGGTCGACCTGACGAGAGCTAATTGTGTATGTTTTGACATTAAGTTCGTATTCCGATCGTTGCATGTTTGTTATTTAGTAATAAGGTCGACCGTCCTGTTCATTGAGGTCGACCTGACGAGAGCTAATTGTGTATGTTTTGACATTAAGTTCGTATTCCGATCGTTGCATGTTTGTTATTTAGTAATAAGGTCGACCGTCCTGTTCATTGAGGTCGACCTGACGAGAGCTAATTGTGTATGTTTTGACATTAAGTTCGTATTCCGATCGTTGCAGGATGGATAACAGAGATGATACAGACGATAGAGATGATGATGAGGTTAACTTCGATGAGGAACCTAATGATGCTCGAGAAGGAGCTATGGATAATTCAGATGATACAGATAATACCGATGATGAAGTGTTTGGAGATGATTATGAAACCCAGGGTGCAGAAGAAGAATTTATGGATGATGAAGAAGCTACTGAATATGAACAACAAATTCCTTCCATGGAGTTCGAAACATTAGAAGATGCAGAGAAATTTTACGATTCCTATGCTAAAGCGAAAGGATTTAGCGTTCGACGTAGAGATCTTCGGAGGAGTCGTCGAGGAGTAGCAATTGGGAGGACAATGGTATGTTCGAGAGAGGGGACTAGAGATAAGATGCATATAGATAAAGAAGGTCGGATTCGGCAACATCGTAAGATGACAAGACATTCTTGCAAGGCATCGTATACTGTACGATTTGATCGGAATAAGAAAATGTGGGTTGTTTCTAAGTTTGAGAGGAAGCACTCACATCGTTGCTGCAATGAAGAAGAAACTCAATTCCTTCGGTCTCATCGAAATGTGAGTGAAGGAGACAAGGCTCTGGCGATAGGGATGCGACAGTCAGGAATAAAACAACGCAACATTGTTCAGTTCATGAAGAATAAAGTTGGAGGATATGAGAATCTGGGGTACACTCCAAAGGATTTGGACAATGCTGTTCAGCAATCCCGAACAGTTGACGACGATCTAATAGGAGATGTTAACCGAACATTGGGTTACTTGCAAAGTAAACATACCTCTGATGCGGGCAGCTTCTTCAAGTACACAACCAACGATGAAGGTGAATTAGGCAATCTCTTCTGGTCGGACTCCACATCTAGAGCAGATTACCATTTTTTTGGGGATGTCTTGGCGTTCGATGCATGCTACAAGCGCAACAGGTACAATCGACCATTTGTTATGATGGTTGGTGTAAATCACCACCACCGTAACATCATATATGGTTTTGGCCAGTTGGATAACGAGACAATCCCCAACTATGTTTGGTTGTTGAATACTTTTCTGGAGTGTATGAACTCTAAGATGCCCACTTCAGTGATCACAGACGGAGACAAGTCTATGCGTGGTGCCATTGCTACTGTTCTGGTTGGAGTGCCTCACCGTCTTTGTATTTGGCATATTGAGACAAATGCGACAACAGCCGTTCATAATAAGGAGTTCGTTAGCGCATTCACTTACTTGGCGAAAGCACGAATATCGATTGAGGAGTTTGAGAGGCGTTGGGAGCTTTTGATTAGTCAGCATGGCTTGTCTGCAAATAAGTGGTTGCAGGATTTGTACGCTGACAAATCACTGTGGGCAGAGGCATACTTGAAGGATATTTATTTCGGTGGACTCCAATCAACCTCGCGATGTGAGTCATGTAACCATTGGATAAATGGGTATGTGGGAACTCAATACAGCTTGCAACGTTTTGTTCAGGGCATTGATGAAGCACTGGAGGGGATGCGTTTCACGGAGACGCAGGATGATTATTCTTCTAGGCACACGAGGTTGGTCTGCAAGCATGCCCTGCGCACTTGGGAAATGCAAGCTGAAAGTATCTACACTCATCGTACATTTGCTATCTTCAAGACTGAACTAGAGAAGGAAGCTTCTTATGTATTAGCGGAGAGAAGAAATGAATCAGATGGGACAGAGACATTCATACTGAAGAACTACATGAACCCAGATCGGATAAGGCGGTTAACATTTACCACGTCCACTCAAGATCTCAAATGCGAGTGTGCATTATTTGAATCTAAGGGGTTTCCATGCAGACACATGCTTACAGTAATAAAAAATATGGGATACACCGCACTACCCTCGACTTGGTTCAAGCTTCGATGGACCCAAAATGCGAAGACACTAAATCGTCATCCTGGAGTTGGAGGTGATGTGGGAGAGAGAGTTGGTCGACTGATAAGACATGGAGGATTGGCTCTAAAGTGTAAGCGTTTATGTGACATCGCGTCTGGTAGTGAATCTGCTTTTAATCATGTCTCTAAGACGTTGGACGACCTTACTCAATGGGCAATTGAGTTCGCGAAGGAGAGAGAAGACAACACCACACCGGCAAACCCTCCAGCACCCCTTCGAAGTGTGAAAGATCCAAAAATTGGGAAGACCAAGGGGACATTCAAGTCAGCACGAACTGCATCGGGCAAAAGTTTGAGAAAGTGTTCGAAATGTGGGAAATTTGGTCATTTTCGGCCCAAGTGCCCGAAACAAAGTCCCAAAAAAGGATCTTAAATTTCTTCTATTTTTTTTTAGGAGTTGTTTTATTTTTTAATAACTGTGATTGCATTGTATTATCTTCGAATTATCTTACTAATATATGAGTTAATTGATTGTGGGTTGAAATAGTTATAAACGGTCGACCTCATATAAGTTAAGGTTGACCGGACCAAAGGCGGTCGACCGAACACTACCGCCAGGTCGACCGCGCATTTAATACGGCCGACCAAACCGGTTGACCTGACCAGACCACCCACCCAAACCTCCCTCCATCCTCTATTTAAGAAACCCTCCCCCACTCATTCTACACCACAATCAGAACCCTATCCCCCCCACATCCACTCATTCTTCCTCTCCTTTCCCTTCCTCATCTTCTTCTCCCATTTCCAAAAACACCATTTTCCAAAATTTCTTGAAAGCCTTCATCCTCATCACTTAGAAGAAGAACAAGGTAATGCTTTTCACTCTTCTTTGATTTGTGGGTTGATTCTTGTCTTCTACCTCTTGTTTTCAAAAAATCTAAAGATGGAAAAGAGGGGTTTTTGCTTCTGTTCGTCAGAAGCGGTCGACCTGTTCATCATCGTGGTCGACCGCTACTGACTTGTAATCTAGTTTCCTTTCTGTTTTATGGACTGAGGTCGACCTATGATGATTTTGAGGTCGACCTGTGATGTCTTTGTACTATTTCTGGCCGTGTTTTGTAGATCTGTAGCTTGAAAAAGAATGTTTTTTCATTCTGTACGCCAGGTGAGGTCGACCTTCTCATATTAGTGGTCGACCGCATCTGGCTTTCATCCCGCTTTTCCTCTGTTTTATGGATTGAGGTCGACCTATGATGATTTTGAGGTCGACCTGTGATGTCTTTCTTTTATTTCTGGCCGTGTTTTGTAGATCTGTACCTTGAAAAAGAGGGATTTTCCCTTTTGTACGCCACGTGCGGTCGACCTTCCCATGTTCGTGGTCGACCGCATCTGGTTTTCAATCGCCATGTCCTATTGTTTTATAGACTGAGGTCGACCTCTTCAGATATTAGGTCGACCTGTGATGTTTTGCACTCAATTGGTACCATCATTTGGGCCATTTTATGCCCGTTTTAATTTAGCCGAGGTCGACCTATGATGGTTCTGAGGTCGACCTATGAAGGCAAAAGTGCGAGTTAATGTATCATTGTATTTCAAATTGTTCGAAACTACCATCGGTCGACCTCTTCAGATTGTGAGGTCGACCGGATCTGTTTTGATCTCAAATGGTACTATCAATTGGCCTATTTTATCCTCGTTTTAATTTAGCCGAGGTCGACCTATGATGGTTCTGAGGTCGACCTATGAAGGCAAAAGTGCGAGTTAATGTATCATTGTATTTCAAATTGTTCGAAACTACCATCGGTCGACCTCTTCAGATTGTGAGGTCGACCGGATCTGTTTTGATCTCAAATGGTACTATCAATTGGCCTATTTTATCCTCGTTTTAATTTAGCCGAGGTCGACCTATGATGGTTCTGAGGTCGACCTATGAAGGCAAAAGTGCGAGTTAATGTATCATTGTATTTCAAATTGTTCGAAACTACCATCGGTCGACCTCTTCAGATTGTGAGGTCGACCGGATCTGTTTTGATCTCAAATGGTACTATCATTTGGCCCATTTTATGCTCGTTTTAATTTAGCCGAGGTCGACCTATGATAGTTCTGAGGTCGACCTATGAAGGCAAAAGTGCGAGTTAATATCTCATTGTATTTCAAATTGTACGAAACTACCAATGGTCGACCTCTTCAGATTATGAGGTCGACCGGATCTGTTTTGTACTCAAGTGGTACTATCATTTGGCCCATTTTATGCTCGTTTTAATTTAGCCGAGGTCGACCTATGATAGTTATGAGGTCGACCTATGAAGGCAATTTTGTATTTGAATTGTTACGGGTTTATATCGACCCATTCTCGTTTTAAATTAGCTGAGGTCGACCTATGCTTCTTCTGAGGTCGACCTGTTCTCGTTTTAAACTAACTGAGGTCGACCTGTGTTTCTTCTGAGGTCGACCCATTGTCGTTTTAAATTAGTTGTGGTCGACCGCTTTGTAGAGTGGTCGACCGCGTATTGTTCATTTCGAAATTTGGACTAACGTGTATTCTTGCTTGTTTGATCGCAGGATGTTTGGCGGCAAAAAGAAAAGAAAGACACAAAAAGCTGCTGCTTCAAGTTCGGAATGGGAAGAGTTCAATTCGAATTTGTTCCAGTCGAAGGAGCAAAGTGATAACTACGAAGAGAAGAGCATGCACAACCGCAGGGTGGTTCCGGGAAGGCCATTGACGGCGGATGCGTATTCTCATTTCGAGAATTACGGGTTTCTGGGACCCTTCGTCGATCAGGAGTGGTTGAAGGTGATATCACTCAATGTACCATACTACCCAAAAATGGTACAATACTTCTACAACAACATCTCCTACGAGCGCAATGCAAATGGATCCATTCACGCATTCAAATCCTATGTGAATGGGGTGGCGATGCGGATCAGCAAGAATGTGTTGGCGCAAGTACTGGAGGCTCCAAACGCGGGGAGGAGAATCAATTCTTACGGTGCTTGGAATGAAACGCATTACACGAGAGCCAAGCAAATCCAGACCGTATGTGGTCTTGATGAAGAGGAAGATGCTCAGGGGCGCAATAGGCCATCGAGTAACCACCTGACAGTTCAAGCCAGAGTTCTTCACCACATGCTTTCCTACAACATTCTGCCAAAGGGTGGACATCGGGAGACAGTCACCTACTTCGACATGGAGCTCCTCACCAGCCTGCTGTTAAACGAGAAGGTGAACTTGCCACACTTGATCTTTACCCACATGCTTACTGCTGCTGAGAGTTCAAACAGGAATCTTCCCTATGGGATGATTCTCACTGTGATATTTGAGCATTTTAATGTGAATTTAAGTGAAGAGGTGGGGTTATCGATCTCAAGGCAGGAGTTCTATACTGTTTCATCTCTGAAAAAGATGGGCTTTGAGCTGCGTAATGGTGAGTATGTCAGAGCAAACATTGCTCATGCTGGTGGTGGTGATGATGATGATGATGATGATGATGAGGATGATGATGGTGATCAAGGAGCTCGAGACGAGCCAATGGGGGAGGCACAGACTTCAACTCCACCGATCACCTTACAGCGTGTGTGGGAGCGCATGGATGGCATGTACGAGTACATGGGCCAGATGTCCACCCAGATGACTGGCATGTACGACTACATGGGGCAAATGAACGCCCAGATGAGCACAATGCAGCTGACCGTGAATGAGATGCGAGATGAGTGGCGATCTTTCAGCGGAAGATACATGCATCCCACCACATCTGACCACCATGCTACCACCACCAATGAAGAAAATGAAGAAAATGTGAATGAGGGAGAGGGGGGAGATGAGTAGTTTTTAGTTTTATTTGTTTAGTTTTATTTTTATGTTATTTTTTTAGTTTTATTTTTATGTGTGAACAATTATGCTATGATGGTGTTTTTAGTTTTATTTTTATGTGGTGAACAATTATGCTATTTTATGTGTGTTTTATTTTTAGTTGTTATGCTATGGATTGATGAGTCCTTGTTATAATTGACTAATTATGATGGTTTGAAACATAATTTATACGATTAAATTAACCACACAAATCGACATACATAAGCAAAAAAGACACGGGGCATAGGTTGACTTTCTTGTATTCGGTCGACCTCGTACCGGATTAGGTCGACCGAGAAACCAACACTTGATCTCCATTTTACGTCAAATGATTGGACACTTTGATAGAACACTTATCTTCTATCTGGTCGACCTCTTTCCTTATCCGGTCGACCATTTTGTTAATTACTGCCATCAAGTGGTCGACCTATATATTAGGTGGTCGACCATGTTGTTTCTGACGCCAACGAAATGGCCGACCGAGGTTCTATTCTGGTCGACCAAAAATACCAACTTAAACTAAATGCGGTCGACCAGGTGGTCGTTGCGGTCGACCGCATGGCTTTCTCGTGCTGCCCAAATTAGACTATTCGGTCGACCGCCCTTAGGAATAGGTCGACCGAAAAGTGCATGTCACGGTGACATGCATGTCATAGTAGGCATACCCTAAGTTTTATGTAGTGTTCTGCACAAATCTTTCGTACTGTATAGTCAATAAATAGCATGACACCAATATTTTATATTGTTTGGTCTAATAATAATCAAGTTACGAAAAATAGCTAAATTCATCCTATAAAATAAAATAAGGATTATGTTTCATTTATAAAATACGAAATTATATATAAAGTTGGTATAAAACTTCATGTAATTGTGAACAATACCCTCGAAAACCTTAATAATAGACACTGGTCCATGGAACAAACAATATAAAATATTGGTGTCATGGAATAAAGTTTATTGTAAAAATAAAAACTTATTGTGAAGTTGGTCACATGTAATGAATTCCTTGTGAACAGTGTCCCCAAACAATAATTGATGAGCCATGTAAAACTTGTCACACTTACTTTTCCTTGCCTAGCGATAATGTCGTATGGAACCGTAAAAAAACTTGAACTTTTAATTAATTGATTGATGATTGATGATGTAAGAAATTTATTTCATTCGTTCTTTTATATTATCGTCATCAATCTAAACCGTGGCAGATTTAGGAGTTGAAAGATATCGATAAAGTGTAACCTACCCAAACTAAGTGATCGGCCACAAAGTTGACCTCTCTGTGGGGTGCCGAATAGGCCAAAGTTTCGATTATCCGGACCTTATGATTCATCCTGCAAAAGTATCAGCCATAAAACTAAACAGCCGAGAACTTCAGAATCCTGGCATCCCACGGATAGTTTCAATCATGGCAAAGCTGAACCTGATTCTGCAACTTCAAAGGGGAAAGAATGCTTGTTGGGCTCAATCAAGCTACATCCAGGTGCCTTGACCAAATTCACATCCTTCATGAAGCTCCTAACCATCTCAGCATCTTCAAATCTGCCTGCTGTTGCATACATGTTCGCCAGAAGCACATAGTACCCAGCTCTCCCTGGTTCCAGCCTCATCAATTTCTTGGCGAATCGTTCGCCTACATCGACATTGTTGTGAACTCTACACCCTGCTAGTACAGCTCCCAGCACAGCTACATCAGGTTCCATCGGCATCTCTTCGACGAATCTCTCCGCTTCTTCCAAACGCCCTGCTCTTCCTAAGCAATCAACCATGTTTGCATAATGTTTCAGCTCAGGAACGACCCCCTGGTCTCTCATCATGTCGAAACACCGACGCCCCTGCTCCACCAACCCGCCATGGGCACACGCTGATAGAACGCCAAGAAACGTGACTTCATTCGGCTTGAACCTTCTCCTAAGCATATGATCGAATAGCTGCAGGGCAACGCTGACATTGCCACTCAACCCGTAACCCAGAATCAAGGAGCTCCAAGAGAACACATCCTTTGCAGGCATGGTATCGAACATCGTTTGCGCGTAGGTCAGATTGGAGCACTTCACATACATGTCGACAATGGCGTTTCCCAAGCTCAACTCCATTCCCAGACAATTTTTCAAGCACCAAGCGTGAGCAGTCTTCCCCTGCTTCAACCAACCCAGTTGGCTGCACATGGTAAGCAAGCTCACCATAACGACCCAATCAAGCTCAACAGCAGAATTTATCATTTCCCTGAGCAATTCCAGGCCTGACATTGATTCCCCCGTCTGAGCATATCCAGCCAACATAGACGTCCATAGCACAGCATCTCTTTGCGACATTTCATCGAACACCTTCCTCGCATGAGACATCTTACCCAGAGTCGCATACATGAAAACCAAAGCCGACGCAACGAAGATGCTGACCACCAATCCCAATTTCACACATAACCCATGTACTCCAACGCCTAATCCCATCGACCCACATCCAGCGCAGGCCCGTAAAACAAGAGGGAGTGAGAAATCGTCCGGCCGTGCTTGGGCTTCCTTCCACATGCGAATAAACAGCTCAATGGACTTCTCAGGCATATTGGAGCGAGAAAACTCGCCGATCACGATGTTCCAGGAGTAGACGTTTCTGTGCGGCATGTGGAAGAAGACGGATAGAGAATGAGGGTTGAGCTTGCCGAGACGGGAGTACATCAAAACGAGCTTGGAACTGAGAATCACATTGTCGTAAAGGGTAGTGCGGAGCAAGCGAGCATGGAGGTGGCCGAGATGAGTAGGGTGATTGGAGGAGTGTAGAAGTGCAAAGTAATGGGAAACCAAGGATGATGGCACAGCTTGTTCCTCCGAATATAAGGTTGAGAAAAGGACTTTGTTGCACTGGAAGGTAGCAGACGCTACTGTTCTGATGCGGGACTGAAATCGCAATGCTACGTGCATTTGGTACTGTGAATTGGGTCATCTGGGTTTTCTGCCTACAATGTGTTCGATGGAATGCCAATAAGAAAGACGCGGTCTTTTCCGGATAAATAATATTTTAATTAACTGAAAATTATTTATTGCGTTATTTTGGCTGCTCACAATAAAAGATGCCAGGCCATATCCATAGTAGCAGCAGAAGCACGCTAAAAGAAAAAGAAACCCACCAAGAGAATCTCGGAAAGCAGAGACAGCAACAATGGCGACGCTAGGAGGTATTCGTGAAGCCGAAGGATCGGCCAACAGCCTGGAGATCGACGAGCTAGCACGTTTCGCCGTCGATGAACACAACAAGAAACAGGTAGCTAACACATTTTTTTACCCCTTTTTCTCCCGATTGATCGCTGTTTGAAGCGGATCGGAGGCGATCACTACGGAATGGAAATCTACATGTACTCGTATTGATGGTGTGGTTCTCCTATGAGGACCGATCATCAGTTCCCGCGGCGCCTCTGTCGAATTTTCGTTTGATAAATAATGAATTGAGAGCAGTGAACTTGTGTTTGTTTTTGGTGCAGAATGCGCTGCTGGAGTTCCACAGTGTTGTCAAGACAAAGCAGCAGGTGGTGTCCGGCACGATGCACCATATTACCTTGGAAGCAACTGAGGGCGGGGAGAAGAAGGCCTATGAAGCTAAGGTGTGGGTGAAGCCATGGATGAACTTCAAGGAGCTCCAGCACTTCAAACCTGTCGGCGATGCCTAGTCAGGTTGGTCTCTTGGCTTTCTACTTTTTAAGCTGCAGTTTGGATAATGTTTGAGCTGGGTACTGCTAGCTAGCACTTAAAATTTGTGTTTTCTGGAAAATGAGCTAACTTTGCTTGAAGAAATTGGTTAAGGGTACAAGCAAGATAACGGGAACTAACTAGTAACTGCACAGGATCGAACCTGATAAACATATTAAGCGGCGAATCTCTGCAAAATTGAGCCCAGATTAAGGGCACATCTAGGGATTTAGGCTCACTGCCCCTTTGAAAGTCTGGATGGTCCTTCATGCTGCAAATATGAATGTGCGTTGTAAACAGATGAGGTTCCTCTTATTAGCTCTAGCAATCCCTTGCTGGTCTTCTGAAAATGGATGCTTATTTTGATTGAGCGTGGAATTGGATGTCTTTCAACTTAGTTTGTTCTCATGGAAGAAACTGACAGGATCGGTGTGTGTTGTTCATCATTGTCCGTTTAAATTGAGATAAAGTTCTTGCGTGGTTCATATGAAGAGAACCATTTGATTTTGCTTCTATGAGCTACATTCTTGGTCAGTTGCACATTGGAAGAGAGATTATGTGTTGTTTCTTAGTAAAAGTTCCACCTAGACTGGTTCCCTCAGTTACCTTTAAAGGACCCAGAAAATCAGGAAGAAGAAATTCCCTATAAAGCTATTAGTCTGCTGTCAGGGGCACTTGATCTGTCATGTGAAATTTGGTGGTGTTGGGGGCACAGACAGGACACATAGTATTCACATTTGCCTATGTGTCTTTCCCTTAAGAAGATATTTTCTCTGTGATTTTCCTCTTCTGGTTGTTTAATGAATCACAAATCAATAATTGAATACCGAAGAAGAACATCTGGCCTCTAAATTGTTGAATGCTCGAACCGTTTTGCAAGTTTATCATCTACAAGTACTGAATAAGTTTTGAATTCAGCAATTTCTTCAGTTATGCAATTACTGCGTGGCCGAGAAATTCAATACCTAATCTGTCCTTTATAGTCCAGATGAGTGATTGATTAGACGCCTTTGATCATCGATATCGTATGATTTCATCATTTTACCTGCATGCCTTTTCTTCCGGTGCCAATGAGTTTGCCGTATAATGCAGGTGACTTAAGAAAACTGAAGACTGCATAAAGATGTGCTCAGCCTACTGTAAGTACAAGCTGATGCTATAATAAAAGAGGATCTGTAATGACTCCCGGTACATTTCTATCACTTTCTCATGGATTTGCTGTATTGTAATGCCTTCTTCCCCACGGTAACTTAACCTGGGCGACTATTTTCACTGTAACCAAGTCATACCCCCGGTTACAGAAAATACCTACTTGTGAATTGTGATGGTATATTGGTAATTTGACATTCACATGTTTTCCCCTTTTGCCCTCTTATTCGTGCTTTGCTCTTTATGGGTTTCCTTTTCGAGCGACTTAAGTTAAGTGAAGCCTGGTGGCCCAATTCGAGCGGAGGGGCCCGTTGTAACTCGTAGCGATCGAAAGCCCACAAGCAACCCTTTTCGTTTGGGCTTACATAAAAAAAGGAAGGTCCAATATATTTTATTCCCCTTTTGTTTTCCGCGACCTAGAAGGAGAAGGAGATCCGAATTCCGAACTCCGAAGTTAACACGGCTTCTTATTCTTCTTATTTCCGGTTCCCAAACGGAAAAGGGTTTGATCGGCCGCCGACCTCCGTTTACTTTGCTCCCCCTATAAAACTATACCTTCGTTGCCATATTGAGACAGACCAACTTCCTCTCCTCCCAACGCACTCAACTACTCACTCTCTGTTTTCCTCTTTCCTTCTCAATTCTCTGATTCGCCGGCGGCAAAGATGGAGTGGACTCGAGGAAAGCCTCTAGGTCAGGGAAGCTTTGGAGAGGTGTATCTCGCCATCCCGACGGACCCCAAGAAGCCAAAGATGGCGGTGAAATCGGTGCCAGAAGACAAGAAGGAGTCTCTAACCGCCGAGCATCAAATTCTGGAAAAGTTCAGCGGTGTTCACGGGATTGTCCGGTGTCTCGGCGGCGGGCTGTCCGAGGAACTAAATCCAGTAGACGGGTTAAGGCGTTATGATTTGCTTTTGGAGTACGCTTCCGGCGGTTCGCTGATGGAATTGATCGCTCGGTACGGCCGCGGAGTAGGAGCGGGAATCCCTCGAAGACACGTTAGGGTTTACACCCTTACGCTCCTCAGAGCACTCTCCTCCATCCACTCTCTCGGGTACGTCCACTGCGACATCAAGCCCAGCAACATTCTCGTCTTCCCGAGGGAAGGAGAGGCGATTCCCGAAGTGAAGGTGGCTGACTTCGGTTTCGCGACGGTTTCGGGCAGCAAGAATTTCAGGGGCTCGCTGAGATACATGCCGCCTGAGGTGTTGGCTGACCGGACGGTGACTGGGGCCATGGATATATGGGCGCTGGGCTGCACGGTGCTCGAAATGCTCACCGGGGAGATGCCGTGGGATAGGTTGGACGACGATCGGGATGTGTTCAGGGAGATCAGGAAAGGATGCCGGCCGGAGATTCCGGGGTGGTTGTCGGGAGACGCGAAGGATTTCCTGAACAAGTGCTTCGCGAAGAATTACATCTGCCGCAGCGATGCGGATTCGCTGCTCAGACATCCTTTCGTGGCACAGGACAGCGAAAAGACGACGACGAGGATGAAAACGGTGATCGAAGAAGTGCAGCAGAAACAGAGGAGACATGGAGGAGCTGCTGGTTTCCTTCCTCAGAGAATTTCCCGTCAATGCGGACCTGTTTTGCTCTTCTGAGAATAGGAACAGAGAAAGAAGGCTCAATACGGCGGCGGGTGGTGCATTACGACATTCCCGAGAAGACTTCCGTAATTAGGCGTAATTAGGAAGAGCGGCTGCTGATTGATTTTGGCTTTGTAATCTTAAATATTTTATCTCTTAAAATATATTAAAGCATTTTGAGAAAATGGCCTTGGCCACGTAAGCTCTCCTGTATTTTGCTTGATCCACGTCAGATTGTGGTTGTCAGATTATGGTTACGGCGGTTATCTTTTTCCTTTTACTTTCGAATATATTCCATTAAAAAATCTGCCAATTTTGTATTTGTATTGAAGAATTCAATCTACCCAATAAATAAAAGTCAAATGAGAAAACTTGAAGCCCCAATTCGAACCATGATCACTTTAAAGAATAACAAAGATCATAACCAATCACACTAAGTACATTTGTTGTATCTTTTTAAATTAAAAAGATATAATCGCAGAGAGGAAAAAATCATTCTCACATTTCAAATTCCCTATTCCAGGAGCGTTTGTAGGAATAGTAGAATAGGGAGTGTCAAATTTTTTCTTTTTCCTCTGTGGAACGGGCCAACTTACCGTACACATGCGGATTTAAACGGGTCCAGGAGTGTCAATTTTTTTCTTTAAGTCCTTTTATTTCTCCGTGGTGGTAAAATATATATATATGAAAAGGCAAACACAATGCTCCTTTTTATTGCTAAAAAGAAAAAAAATTAACAATAAACTAATGCATGGATTCTAATGGGCTAACCGCTAATCATAAAATAAAAAAGTTGAATTGGTCTGACCTACACGGGATTTGCCCATCAAGTAAAACAAATGAACATCATGGGTTTCAATCTTGCTATGGTGCACATAGAGGTTTTTATGTGCACATACTCACAAGCACCCCCATTGGTCCATGTCATCCCATGGGATCCGTTGAAAAAATGAGTGGCCATAAATTATTGGCTTGGGGAAGAGCTTGGAAAGAAACAAAAAGCTCATGTGAGCCACTTAGCCAAGCCAAACAATTTATTTCTTTTATATTTTATGTACCCAAAACCCCAAACTTCTCTCTCTCTGTAAGAGAATTTGAATGAGGAGTTTCCCTAAAATTTATCTAAGATTTCAGATCCAATATCCTCCATATCTAGATCCAAACTCATCCAGATCCACAAAACTTCTTTTTTTTTTTTTTTTTGCTCCTCCTATCTAACAAAAGAAAAAACTCTCATTTCTCTCTTTCTTTCTCCACACTCTTCTCAACTCCCAAAGAAAAATATTGAAACATGAGATTCTAAAATTCTAGATCTATGGTTCCAAATCTTTTATTCTACATCTCTTGTTCTTGTTTTTTTTAAGGTTTATGAAAGGGGGTATGGATCTAAGGTTCATTTTTTACCCCTCTTAGCCCTTCTACGTAAGTGCAAGCCATTTCCTCTGATTCATCATTTTCTGCCATTTTTACTCTTTATTCCAAAAGCTGCTTCATCAAAAAAAAGGAAGAGGATTGACCCGAGTACAGACACAAGAATCTCTTGAAGTGAAGTGTTACCGAATACATGTATTTCTTTGACATGAATATTTGTTGAGTGAAAACTCAATATCAATTAATCTGGTACTAAATATTAGCTTTCCTAGTATCGAATACAAGTTGCAACATGTTTGTGTAATGAATCCAAGTTGTAAATGTAATTAGTATGTGACCTTTCTCAATATAACAATTACTGGTTTCAGAATGAAAAATAGTAGTTCAACATACATAAACTAGTTTCAGAACGATGAATACTAGTTCAAACATACAAAATACTAGTTCCAATAAGAAACTCGTATTATGAATACTAATTGTTTACATGATGAATACTTTTTCTAACCTGTTGAATATTAGTCTGGGCGATGAAATGTTAATATTAGTTCACTTTGGGTTACAAATCTTCTTCCTCCCACTCACTTGAGTAACAAACGACGAGAGATGGAGTGAACAAGTGAGAGAGGAGACGCACAAATGAACCCTAACTAAGAGGACCAAGAAAAAGGCATAAAGGTTGAGAGTGACGAAATGGTACTTTAATACAAGCAAATGAAGAAGAAGAAGAAACCGAAAAGGATATATATGTACTCTGTTTACTTGTAGTAATCATGTTGAATATTGGTTGTAACATGTTGAATATTAGTTGTAACATGTTGAATATGTGTTTTGTTTGTGTCTGGAATGTTTTTCGTGTATGTGATGAATATTTGTTGACATATCTTTCAATAATGGTTCATCTGATTATGAAGATCGCACACAGATCACTTGATACCTCGTCAAATATTTGTTGAACTAGTATTAGAGATGAGAATTTATTTATTTGACTTGAGTATGCATTGAGTAAATAATGAATATCAATTAACTTGGTATTAAATATGAGTTGAAATGGTATCAAATATTAGTTGAACTAGTAGTCTAGTACCAAAGATGACTGATTTATTCGACTTGAATATTTTTTGAATAAACATTGAAATTAAATAAGCTAGTAACGAATATTAGTTTACGTGGTGTCAAATATTAGTTGAATTAGTATCGTAGATGATTGATTGATTTGACTTGAATATTTATTGAGCAAACATTGAATATAAAATAACCTCGTACCGAATATTAATTTACGCAAGATTAAATATTAGTTAAACTAGTACAAGAGATGATAATTAGTTTACATTCATATGTTCGGTGTCATATTTAATGCTATGTAAACTCATATTCAGATATATTCAATATGAGGCAAACTAATTCAATTTCATTTAAACTCATTTCATACATTTCTATTCGCCTTCCTACATAATTGACGAATCATGTGCTTTGGACCCAAGAATCAAAGGGTTCTTCTTCTTCGAATCGACGACGATCTTCCCCGCGATCAAATTGATCGATCTTCACAAGCTTACCTAGATCAGTTGTGTTTGATTTCAACTACTACCGCACCGAAGACGTCACGACTAAACCAGGACGTGTGGGGGGGAAGTGAAGCAGATTGCATTCACCAAGTACAGAGCTACTGCTCTCGGCTGAGACTAGGGATGCGACGTTCATTGGCTTGAGAGAGAAGTACCCGAATATGGATGATCTTGGATATAAATACGGAGAAGGGACTTCTCATGACGATCCGGAAGTGAGCTTAGTGTGGTTCTTTGGATAGGAGGAGGAAAAAAAAGGAGCTTGGTGGATCGGGATGAGCTCGGATCTAGATACGGAGGATATTGGATCTGAAATCTCAGATAAATTTTAAGGAAACTCCTCATTCAAATTTTTTATATCAGGATAGAGAGAGGGAGGGAGAGAGAAATATAGATATTTGAAAGGGAAACGAAAAAGAGAGTGATGAGTGGAGTTTGGGGTTGTGAAATACATAAAAAAACAAAAGAAATAAATTGTTTGGCTTGGCTAAGTGGCTCATGTGAGCTTTTTGTTTCTTCCCAAGCCCTTCCCCAAACCAACAATTTATGGCCACTCATTTTTCCAACGGGTCCCAAAGAATGACATGGACCAATTGGGTGGCTGTGAGTATGTGCACACAAAAACCTCTATGTGCACCATAGCAAGATTGCATGGGTTTGTCATTCTAAAACAAGCTATTTTTTCTAGTATAATATATATTATGCTATTATTTTATAGGGTTAATATATTTGTATGACCTGAACTTTTCACATAATAAACATCTTGGCCAATCTTTTCGATCTGTAACATCATGGCATGAACTATACACAAAAGTAACGAAATTGGCCAAATCCGAAAATTGACCGTTATCTTGGACGGTCAAACATTTTGACTAGCGGTCAACGCCAAATAAGAACCTTTTACTTAAAAAAATATTTTCCACCTATTATTATTTATATTTTTCATTTTGAATCTAAAAAAATTGAAAAATGAAAAATGAATTTTGGGTCCAGAAATTCATTTTTCAATTTTTTTGGATTCAAAAGAAAGAAAAATAGTAATAGGTGGAAATATAAAATTTTAAATGGTGCTGACTTGGCGGTGACGTGACGCGTTGACCGTTAGTCTACGCGTTTGACCGTCCAAGATAACGATCAATTTTTTAGTTTGGCTAATTTCATTACTTTGGTGTATAGTTCAGGCCATTATGTTATAGATCGAAAAGATTGGTCAGGATGTTTATTATGTGAAAAGTTCAGGCCATACAAATATATTAACCCTATTTCATATCTTAGTGGCTAAAATATAATATTTTTTAAAGTTATTCAATGGTTCAACCTCGACCAACCCAATTAGTTCAATTTTTATCATTTCAAATATATATTATGTAATTATTTGATATCATAATGATTAAATTATAGTGTATATTATAGGGAATCGTTTGGTATTTGTTAGTAAAAAACTAAACAGAAAGATCTATTTGGTTATTTTTAACATTAAAACGATCCTAAACATTTTTAGTTTCTTTTCAAAATTCTATAGTTTTATTCTCGAATCAGTGATGTGCAAATGGCGAATTGCAGTCATCTCTTTTTTCATTATTTTTTATTTTCAAATAGAAAGTTTAAAAGTAAAGAATAATTAGAGTTTGGCATGGGTCGGTCAAACAGGCTAAATTTCAAGTTTTGGCCCATTTTGATCAAGTCTAATTTATAATCACATGGTTCCCTGAAACCCAATAAAAATCCCAATCCAAACCAGTTTGGCAAGTGAGTCCGTATTTACCACCATTTTCTAGGGATACATGAACAGTGGTTCCTATCCCAAATCGTGTTGTTCATTCTTGATTTCTTTAGATTTTATCATGGCTTGGCAAAAAACCAGAAAGCACAATGATGACAAGATGAAAGTTTTATAAAGCAAATTAATCGGCCAACGGGCCGAGTAAAAGCTAGCAACGATTGTGAGATGCTCATTTCCCGACAACCAGAGGGATAAGCGATTTTTTATTCAATTTTCTGGAATTCGGTTTCTATAAAACTTACTCCACCTCATCATTTTACCAGAAACAATATTGTTTCACAAGGTAAAAGGTACTTGATTTTGGTTCATAAGGCTGATTTTTTATTCGTTGCATCATTCATGTCTCTTTCCTACTAAAATTCACTATTTTTATCACGTGTTTCCCAAAAAAAACTATACAACAATAAGCTATACACCCCATTACATTATCAAATTTCATACCTCACATTCCTCCAGCCAAATGGCCGGGGCCACGCTAGTTTCTTATTTAGATCGAAAATGTCATTTTTTTTTGAATGAATCCCCTCATTTTTGAAAGCCCCACCGGTTAAATTTTAACTGATTAGAAACAAATTAAAATTTCGGATTATTATTTCTAACAGTTTTGTAGTACAATGTTATAAGAGTATGGATCACTTGAATTTTCCGTAACAAAAATATGATTAGAAAAGCTCTTTAAATGATGTTCACAGATTAGGAAGACGTGATTCTTGAATTATTGAATCTTCTTCCGAATGTACTAAAGAAAAATATTGTTATAACCAAGGTTTGAAAAACCGTACTACACCGATGGTTCGACGGGAAAAACTTCATATCAGATGTTAGATTCGTAGGCGGTATTTAGTAATATGAAATGGTTGAACGATGGTTAAACCACGATTTAAGTACGAAATACTATATCATTGAATTTTCTTGTACAACCTCTGACGCCGTTTTACAATCCCTGGTTTAGTTATTGCAGGTTGAAACATCCACAGGGTGTTTGTTTTTTTCAAGCCTGCTTTGATCGATCTACAAGATGCCCAGATGAAAATCACGAGAAGAATTCTCGAGTGTCTCAGCATCGAATCCGATCAAGTATATGTGAGGAGTACCAATGGAAACCGTGGGATATGCTGACCCTGCCTGGTTTTGTTGTTGATCATGTGACATATGGGCTGAGGCCGAGCATGGATCAGATGTAGCAAGAGAATGTTGGTGGGTCATGCCACATTGCCCACTCGAATAGTGAACAGTGGCCCATATTTGGCCCACCAAGGTTAAAATAAATACCAACTACACGTATAAGTTGTGAAATTCAATTTAGTCATGATGCTCAACCTTTCACATAACACACATGATTTGGTTGCATATAAGAATAAGATAGTAATTTATGGAGAAAAGTAGGTAACTTGGCAATCCAATCAATGTCTAATTCATTACTTATTTTTGTTCTCGTGATAGCTTTATGAGATATTGGTGAAATTAAAATTTTCTTGCAATCGTGCTAAATAAGAGTAAATTATATCTTTAGAAACATAGTAGACGAAGCAACATAAACAAGAAGAAGCAATACATTCATTTTATTCCAAAGAGAGATTTGAGAGAAGCTATACTGACTCGCATGATCTACCAAAGAGAAATTTGAGAGAAGCTGTAACAAGATTGCAAAAGTTTTGTTTTCGAAATATCACATCATACAAAATTATATCCAAATGTGACAAATGTTCAAATTAGTCTTTTATCACATTTTCCGTGATCCATCCTTTTTAGATTGTACAAATATATATTTGGTAACGTTATGTGGAGCAAACTACCAGTACTATGTACTAATTGTGGGTAGCGCAGTTAAAGAAACAACTTCAGCTTGAGAAACTACAAGTTCATATCTCCCATGTGTATAGTGAAGACAATTTTGACTACCTTACTAGTAAAGGCCATAGAAAGGCCATAAAGTGAACTTTGGCACACATCATTTTGACGAGTGCGAGCCTAAATTAGTCTCTTGGCCTTGTCATGTTGTCTTGAAAATTTTCCAGCGACGATTTGTTTCTAATTAAAGTTAGGGTGCAATTGGTCTTCTAACCAAAAAAAAGAAAAGAAAAAAACAAGTACAGAATGTGACGGGGTGAAAAAGATTCAGAATGGGCTTCTTCATGGGCTTCTCTTTCGAGCGATTTAAAGTAATGGCCCAATTTGACTAGGAGGAGTCCACCGTAGCAACCATAAGCCCACAAACAACCCTTTTCCTTTTGGGCTAAGGTAAGAAGTGACCCAATTCATTCGATGACTTTCACCTGAATTGCTATTTTCCCGGGACAGGTTACGGTGATTACTATAGTAATCATCATGGTTACTAAGGCTATAAATTGGGTATGGAAAAATAAATTGTATTAATTAAATTATTTTAATAAATTTCATTTTATTTAGTTACAAAAATCTATTAATTACAATTCTCTCTCTTTCTCTCACTTTCGTTATCTCCGACCAGATGCCCTTCCTTATTTTTCTCAATCTATCTGCAAAAAAAAAAAAAAACACGAAATCACTACCAATCTGTTAGACAACCACTACCACTTTGAAAAACATCAATACCATTGCAGAAGTAAATCTATACCATTACACGAAAACTACCAATATAAACAAACTACCAATATAAATCTACACCATTTCACAAAAAATCAATACCATTTCAGAAGAAAAAAAAACAAGAAACCAATACCAAAACGTTAACAACTACCACTGCAACCTTACACGAAACACTACCACTACCACTTATTAACAACTGCCATTGCAGATTACAATAATACAATTACATGATAATCAATACCAATACATAATAATCAATACCAATGCGAAAAAAGAATATCAATGCGAAAAAACACTACCATTACGAGAAAAAACACTATCATTTTACAAAACACCAATACCATTGTAGATTTAACCAACTACCAATACATGCAAATCAATTCCATTACATAATAATCAATACCAATGCGAAAAAAGAATACCAATGCGAAAAAACACTACCATTACGGAAAAAACACTATCAATGCAAAAAAGTACATACCAATAAAAAACCAGACGTCGTCTTCTCTAGTCGAGTTCCCAAAAAAAAATTGTTTTTGTTAGCCGTCATTTTTAGCCTTTAGGTATAGAGGAGTAGGAGTGGGGAGGTCTCCTGCGGAGGGAGAATGGATGGGAAGAGAGAGGAATAGTGGGGAGGGTCTTCTACAGAGGAAGAATGGATGGGAAGAGAAAGAGGATCAGGAGGGATGGTCGGCGAAGGGAGGTGGGCGGAGGGGAGAGAGAGCAGCGGAGGAGAGTGGAATGGAGTGCGGGCAGCCGACAGTCGGCGGCCAGCGTCGATGAAATAGGGTTTGGCTGGAGAAAGGACAATGTAAAATTAGAGTTTGGATAGAATATATAGAATAATCGGGTGTAAACTCTTTTTTGTTTCTAAAATTATCTGAAGCAATTTTAATCATTAATCATTAGATTAAAAAAAAAATAACAACAAATAGTGATGTAGCCACAATACTAGAATTTTAGTTTTCCGAGTCCCTGAAGGAGAAGGACAACTCCGAGCTCTGAACTTAACACGGATTCTTCTTCTTTCCAGTTCCCAATCGGAAATGGGTTTGACCGGCCGCCACACCCTCCATTTACTTTACTCTCAATCTCATCACCTCTATTTATACATCCGTTGCCATATTCAGAATCCTTGCAATCTCCACCTTATCTATCTCTTGCTCTGTTCTCCTTTCTTTCCTCATCCCCTGCTTCGCCGGCGGCAAGATGGAGTGGGATCAAGGAATGCGTTTGGGCAAGGGAAGTTTTGGCGAGGTATTCATGGCAATCCCAAAGAATACCAAGATCAGTGACATGAAGATGGCGGTGAAGATATCATCGGAAGACAGGGCAGAGTCTCTCTCTGTCGAGCACCAAATTCTCCTCAAGTTCCTCGGGACCCCGGGAATCATTCAGTGCCTCGACGGCGGGCCATCGAAGAAGAGAACTTACTACTTGCTTTTGGAGTACGCTTCCGAAGGTTCTCTATCCGACTTGATTTCCAAATACGGCGAAGAAGAAGGTACGGGAATTCCAGAGAATCACGTCAGGGTTTACACTCGGATGATCCTCCAAGCTCTTTCCTCGATCCATTCTCTGGGATACGTCCACTGTGACATCAAGCCGCGGAACATTCTAGCCTTCCCTGGGTCGCCGGCGGCAGAGCATGGAAACAGGGGAGACGAAAAGATTCGGAAATTGAAGGTCGCGGATTTCGGTTTGGCGGTAGAGACGTGGAAGCTGATTCAGGGGAGGGGTAACAAGAACAGGGGAACGCCGAGGTATGTGCCGCCGGAGGTGTTGGTGGATGGGATAGTTACGCCGGCGATGGATATTTGGGCATTGGGGTGTACGGTTCTGGAGATGCTGACCGGAGAGATACCGTGGACCAGGCTGCACGACATTGAGGATGTGTTGATGGAGGTCAGGGATGGATGCCGGCCGGAATTTCCAGGGTGGTTGTCGGAATCTGGGAAAGACTTCCTGATCAAGTGCTTCGCAAAGGATTACCACCGCCGCCCCAATGCGGATTCGCTCCTCAGACATCCTTTTGTATCCGGTGGATTCCAGAGGACGAAGGTGATCGAACAGGTTCAGCAAAAACAGAGGCTCCCTGGAGCTGCTGGTTTTCCTTTGCTTCCTCATGAGTTTTGCGAGCGGTACAGAACAGGTTTGCAGGTTTAGAATGGGAGGAAAGGAAGAAGACTGGATGCAGAACACTCTCCTCCAGAAGACTTTCCAGAGCTAGGATGAAGAGGGTTGCTGAGTGGTTTTGCTTTGTAATGAAGAAGAGACACATAGACATAGTTTAGTTGTCTAATTAGTTGTGTCATTTCTTACAAACTCATGTATTGATTAAGTTCTGATTGTACTATTGGTTATGAAAATTTCGTATCCCAGTGAATTCAAAACAATGAAAGATAATCATGTTCTGTAAGTAGTTCTAATTGTATTATGGTTAGTTTGCGTGGCTACATTTGACGAAAAGATGAAAGGTAGGCGAATGCATTATTTGATTGTTTGCACTTATAAGTGCAACAGAACTGATCATCATGAAATCCAAAATTCAGTTTTATTGAGAGTTGAAGATCATATTTCGCACAGGACATTGAGTGTGACGTTTCATCGTAAAATTTCGTGTTTTCTCCTTGTTTTGATTTTACTTCAAAACAATCACCTCCTACTACACATTCCATGAAACCCAATTTTCTTGGATTGTACACATCATATTTTTGTAGCATTACATCTTACAAACATCTAACCGTATGAAATGTCCAAATCACACTTTTATCATATTCCCTAAAACCCACTTTTCTTAGATTGAGCACATTCATAAACTTAATGACATGTGTACCAAATTATACTTGTAACTTAAACTAAATGTGGTAACAAAACTTTCCAATCTTGTCCAATGAGAAACACTACATGGACAGTCAAGTAAAGTAGGCTTTACAATATGAAGAATACCGTAGGTTCCAAATTACTGCCCCAAATCTTTTCAGTAACTTTGCTGTTTACCATTCCAAAACGGTCCAATGAACCAACCGGGCCAAAGCATCCAAAAAACACTACCAAACCCCGGTTACATGAAGCTATCTCTATGTTACAAAGGCTCTCTGCATAGATGAAAAAAAAAAGACGAGCCCATTCCGACCTAGCCCTACAACAATCATCCATCCCTTCAGGTTTCTAACATCCCAACTGTGGTTCTACCGACTAGGCATTCTACTTGGCTACTTCTAGACTACTAGAATATACAATCGGCCAAAGCTAGAGCTTCAATCTTCTTCATCATAATCCTCCTCATCATCCTCATCCATCCTGTTCAAATTTGCTAGCTGGCTGGGGTCAATATCCATCTTCTCGACATCAGCAAACGACCAGCCAAGGAATTCCATGTGTTTCTTCAGTAGAGGTGACTTCGGCGAGAGGCTCGGTTGTTGACCAGCAGCAGCAGATGCAGGGAACAGAACAAGTGGAGGTGCAGCAGCAGCAGCAGGAGGAGGTGAAACTGGCTTCGATTCTCCGTTCTCATCCAAGTCGGCATTCAGGTCGAAATCATGAACAGGTGTCCCACAATTCAAGGATGGTGGAACATTTTCCTTCAGGTTCGCACGGGGCTGCCCGCCATTGTTGTTCAATCTTTGCACGACACCAGGGCTATATTTTCCAGCATCGTCTTCATCATCATCATGTCCCAAATCAGGGTCGTCTTCGTACTTGTCATAGTGGGCTGTAGGATGCTGTCTCTCAACAGTAGTCCTACCACTCCCACGAGGTCTACCTCTTCCGCGACCGCGCCCTCTGCCGTTGCTTGTTGTGTGGCTGACAATATCATGCTGCGAAAAGAGATATCAACTTCAGAATTCACGCAAGGACTGACTTAGTACCAAGTACCAACTACACACGACTAAAACCGTAAATAGTTTCTACTTAAATGATTGACATCAGCAAACAGCTAAACACTCACAGCTTTGACACCCCTATGGAACTCTTCATCATTCCCATTTTCTTCAACATCAGCAACTTTCCTGAAGCACATCGAGTTATAGACGAATTAGTCACAGAAAACATTCGACCTTTCTAATAACAGCACAAAACACACAAATAACAAACCTTCTTTTGACGCAATGGTTATCATCACTGGCAGCTTCAGGACCACCCATATCAGGAACCTTGCTGACGATTTCTCTTAGGAAGTCAAAGACGTTAAAGTTCTGGACACATTGTTTCCTGCAATAACCAACGCGAAAGATTCATATCAACTTAGAACCAAGACAAGTCACATACAGAAGACAGAAGTTGCATAGACGACCCATCCAGAACCAACAAGAACCAATTCAGTTACAGGCAGTACACAATACTGGCAGAGACAGAGAGATGAACAGACAGGGAAGATATTATGGGGACAAGCAATTCAAACCTCCCAGGAAATTAGATAGACTACAAACTCAATTGAATTGTATCATCAATCACAAAGAAGGGCATTTCAGAAATAGTTCGCAATGGATAAAAGTTCCACTTACAGATGCGATGAATTCAAGGTCTTGGCTCCTCTCCGCAGAGTTACATCGTAGGTTCGATCACACAGATCTTGCAGGAACAGCTCCAAAGCTTTTGCTGAAATTCGACCCAAAATCAGAAATATATATTAGCTTTCCTCTAATACTCTTAATGGTGCACTTCAAAGACCTTGCACCTCACAGTACTGAAACAAACAAACAGACAAAGCATAAACGGAAGAGAAAAAAAAAAAGGAAGTTAAAAAGTGAGAGATAACAGAACTTACAAACTAGAAGAGGCACAGCCATCGCTATCTTCCCTATGTCTTCATCAGTTTGCATAATCTTCTTGATCCGAGCCTGAAACAAGCTTAGCCTAATTAGTATTGGGAAAATGCCAAAAGAGAGAACCGGCCATAACATACTCTTACATAAAAATTAAAAACAATAATTAATCAATCTTATCAACAAGCTGACTAATGCCCAAGAGATGCTATCTCACCCACTAAAAATGTCAACTAGAACTGCAACCACCCTTCACGAAACCTAAAACGCGAGCCGAAAAAGTCCCAAAATCAAAACATCAAGCGAACCAACCTTTCTGGTAAAAACTAAAAGGAACTCAAAGAGCATTCCAACAAGTCGGTTCTGAGTTAGAGCCTTTTTTGCATCCGTTTCTGTTCTAACTAAAAATCTTCTAAACATAAACCCTAAACCACGGCATTACGGGCAACCAAAAACCGTCTTGTTCTCGTGATAGCTTTATGAGATATTGGTGAAATTAAAATTTTCTTGCAATCGTGCTAAATAAGAGTAAATTATATCTTTAGAAACATAGTAGACGAAGCAACATAAACAAGAAGAAGCAATACATTCATTTTATTCCAAAGAGAGATTTGAGAGAAGCTATACTGACTCGCATGATCTACCAAAGAGAAATTTGAGAGAAGCTGTAACAAGATTGCAAAAGTTTTGTTTTCGAAATATCACATCATACAAAATTATATCCAAATGTGACAAATGTTCAAATTAGTCTTTTATCACATTTTCCGTGATCCATCCTTTTTAGATTGTACAAATATATATTTGGTAACGTTATGTGGAGCAAACTACCAGTACTATGTACTAATTGTGGGTAGCGCAGTTAAAGAAACAACTTCAGCTTGAGAAACTACAAGTTCATATCTCCCATGTGTATAGTGAAGACAATTTTGACTACCTTGCTAGTAAAGGCCATAGAAAGGCCATAAAGTGAACTTTGGCACACATCATTTTGACGAGTGCGAGCCTAAATTAGTCTCTTGGCCTTGTCATGTTGTCTTGAAAATTTTCCAGCGACGATTTGTTTCTAATTAAAGTTAGGGTGCAATTGGTCTTCTAACCAAAAAAAAGAAAAGAAAAAAACAAGTACAGAATGTGACGGGGTGAAAAAGATTCAGAATGGGCTTCTTCATGGGCTTCTCTTTCGAGCGATTTAAAGTAATGGCCCAATTTGACTAGGAGGAGTCCACCGTAGCAACCATAAGCCCACAAACAACCCTTTTCCTTTTGGGCTAAGGTAAGAAGTGACCCAATTCATTCGATGACTTTCACCTGAATTGCTATTTTCCCGGGACAGGTTACGGTGATTACTATAGTAATCATCATGGTTACTAAGGCTATAAATTGGGTATGGAAAAATAAATTGTATTAATTAAATTATTTTAATAAATTTCATTTTATTTAGTTACAAAAATCTATTAATTACAATTCTCTCTCTTTCTCTCACTTTCGTTATCTCCGACCAGATGCCCTTCCTTATTTTTCTCAATCTATCTGCAAAAAAAAAAAAAACACGAAATCACTACCAATCTGTTAGACAACCACTACCACTTTGAAAAACATCAATACCATTGCAGAAGTAAATCTATACCATTACACGAAAACTACCAATATAAACAAACTACCAATATAAATCTACACCATTTCACAAAAAATCAATACCATTTCAGAAGAAAAAAAAACAAGAAACCAATACCAAAACGTTAACAACTACCACTGCAACCTTACACGAAACACTACCACTACCACTTATTAACAACTGCCATTGCAGATTACAATAATACAATTACATGATAATCAATACCAATACATAATAATCAATACCAATGCGAAAAAAGAATATCAATGCGAAAAAACACTACCATTACGAGAAAAAACACTATCATTTTACAAAACACCAATACCATTGTAGATTTAACCAACTACCAATACATGCAAATCAATTCCATTACATAATAATCAATACCAATGCGAAAAAAGAATACCAATGCGAAAAAACACTACCATTACGGAAAAAACACTATCAATGCAAAAAAGTACATACCAATAAAAAACCAGACGTCGTCTTCTCTAGTCGAGTTCCCAAAAAAAAATTGTTTTTGTTAGCCGTCATTTTTAGCCTTTAGGTATAGAGGAGTAGGAGTGGGGAGGTCTCCTGCGGAGGGAGAATGGATGGGAAGAGAGAGGAATAGTGGGGAGGGTCTTCTACAGAGGAAGAATGGATGGGAAGAGAAAGAGGATCAGGAGGGATGGTCGGCGAAGGGAGGTGGGCGGAGGGGAGAGAGAGCAGCGGAGGAGAGTGGAATGGAGTGCGGGCAGCCGACAGTCGGCGGCCAGCGTCGATGAAATAGGGTTTGGCTGGAGAAAGGACAATGTAAAATTAGAGTTTGGATAGAATATATAGAATAATCGGGTGTAAACTCTTTTTTGTTTCTAAAATTATCTGAAGCAATTTTAATCATTAATCATTAGATTAAAAAAAAAATAACAACAAATAGTGATGTAGCCACAATACTAGAATTTTAGTTTTCCGAGTCCCTGAAGGAGAAGGACAACTCCGAGCTCTGAACTTAACACGGATTCTTCTTCTTTCCAGTTCCCAATCGGAAATGGGTTTGACCGGCCGCCACACCCTCCATTTACTTTACTCTCAATCTCATCACCTCTATTTATACATCCGTTGCCATATTCAGAATCCTTGCAATCTCCACCTTATCTATCTCTTGCTCTGTTCTCCTTTCTTTCCTCATCCCCTGCTTCGCCGGCGGCAAGATGGAGTGGGATCAAGGAATGCGTTTGGGCAAGGGAAGTTTTGGCGAGGTATTCATGGCAATCCCAAAGAATACCAAGATCAGTGACATGAAGATGGCGGTGAAGATATCATCGGAAGACAGGGCAGAGTCTCTCTCTGTCGAGCACCAAATTCTCCTCAAGTTCCTCGGGACCCCGGGAATCATTCAGTGCCTCGACGGCGGGCCATCGAAGAAGAGAACTTACTACTTGCTTTTGGAGTACGCTTCCGAAGGTTCTCTATCCGACTTGATTTCCAAATACGGCGAAGAAGAAGGTACGGGAATTCCAGAGAATCACGTCAGGGTTTACACTCGGATGATCCTCCAAGCTCTTTCCTCGATCCATTCTCTGGGATACGTCCACTGTGACATCAAGCCGCGGAACATTCTAGCCTTCCCTGGGTCGCCGGCGGCAGAGCATGGAAACAGGGGAGACGAAAAGATTCGGAAATTGAAGGTCGCGGATTTCGGTTTGGCGGTAGAGACGTGGAAGCTGATTCAGGGGAGGGGTAACAAGAACAGGGGAACGCCGAGGTATGTGCCGCCGGAGGTGTTGGTGGATGGGATAGTTACGCCGGCGATGGATATTTGGGCATTGGGGTGTACGGTTCTGGAGATGCTGACCGGAGAGATACCGTGGACCAGGCTGCACGACATTGAGGATGTGTTGATGGAGGTCAGGGATGGATGCCGGCCGGAATTTCCAGGGTGGTTGTCGGAATCTGGGAAAGACTTCCTGATCAAGTGCTTCGCAAAGGATTACCACCGCCGCCCCAATGCGGATTCGCTCCTCAGACATCCTTTTGTATCCGGTGGATTCCAGAGGACGAAGGTGATCGAACAGGTTCAGCAAAAACAGAGGCTCCCTGGAGCTGCTGGTTTTCCTTTGCTTCCTCATGAGTTTTGCGAGCGGTACAGAACAGGTTTGCAGGTTTAGAATGGGAGGAAAGGAAGAAGACTGGATGCAGAACACTCTCCTCCAGAAGACTTTCCAGAGCTAGGATGAAGAGGGTTGCTGAGTGGTTTTGCTTTGTAATGAAGAAGAGACACATAGACATAGTTTAGTTGTCTAATTAGTTGTGTCATTTCTTACAAACTCATGTATTGATTAAGTTCTGATTGTACTATTGGTTATGAAAATTTCGTATCCCAGTGAATTCAAAACAATGAAAGATAATCATGTTCTGTAAGTAGTTCTAATTGTATTATGGTTAGTTTGCGTGGCTACATTTGACGAAAAGATGAAAGGTAGGCGAATGCATTATTTGATTGTTTGCACTTATAAGTGCAACAGAACTGATCATCATGAAATCCAAAATTCAGTTTTATTGAGAGTTGAAGATCATATTTCGCACAGGACATTGAGTGTGACGTTTCATCGTAAAATTTCGTGTTTTCTCCTTGTTTTGATTTTACTTCAAAACAATCACCTCCTACTACACATTCCATGAAACCCAATTTTCTTGGATTGTACACATCATATTTTTGTAGCATTACATCTTACAAACATCTAACCGTATGAAATGTCCAAATCACACTTTTATCATATTCCCTAAAACCCACTTTTCTTAGATTGAGCACATTCATAAACTTAATGACATGTGTACCAAATTATACTTGTAACTTAAACTAAATGTGGTAACAAAACTTTCCAATCTTGTCCAATGAGAAACACTACATGGACAGTCAAGTAAAGTAGGCTTTACAATATGAAGAATACCGTAGGTTCCAAATTACTGCCCCAAATCTTTTCAGTAACTTTGCTGTTTACCATTCCAAAACGGTCCAATGAACCAACCGGGCCAAAGCATCCAAAAAACACTACCAAACCCCGGTTACATGAAGCTATCTCTATGTTACAAAGGCTCTCTGCATAGATGAAAAAAAAAGACGAGCCCATTCCGACCTAGCCCTACAACAATCATCCATCCCTTCAGGTTTCTAACATCCCAACTGTGGTTCTACCGACTAGGCATTCTACTTGGCTACTTCTAGACTACTAGAATATACAATCGGCCAAAGCTAGAGCTTCAATCTTCTTCATCATAATCCTCCTCATCATCCTCATCCATCCTGTTCAAATTTGCTAGCTGGCTGGGGTCAATATCCATCTTCTCGACATCAGCAAACGACCAGCCAAGGAATTCCATGTGTTTCTTCAGTAGAGGTGACTTCGGCGAGAGGCTCGGTTGTTGACCAGCAGCAGCAGATGCAGGGAACAGAACAAGTGGTGGTGCAGCAGCAGGAGGAGGAGGTGAAACTGGCTTCGATTCTCCGTTCTCATCCAAGTCGGCATTCAGGTCGAAATCATGAACAGGTGTCCCACAATTCAAGGATGGTGGAACATTTTCCTTCAGGTTCGAACGGGGCTGCCCGCCATTGTTGTTCAATCTTTCCACGACACCAGGACTATATTTCCCATCATCGTCTTCGTCATCATCACCATGCCCCAAATCAGGGTCGTCTTCGTACTTGTCGTAGTGGGCTGTAGGATGCTGCCTCTCAACAGTAGTCCTACCACTCCCACGAGGTCTACCTCTTCCGCGACCACGCCCTCTGCCGTTGCTTGTTGTGTGGCTGACAATATCATGCTGCGAAAACAAATATCAACTTCAGAATTCACGCAAGGACTGACTTAGTACCAACCACACACAGACTAAAACCATAAATAGTTTCCGATTTGCTAAACACTCACAGCTTTGACACCCCTATGGAACTCTTCATCATTCCCATTGCCTTCAACATCAGCAACTTTCCTGAAGCACGTAGAGTTATAGACGAATTAGTCATAGAAAACATTCGACCTTTCTAATAACAGCACAAAACACACAAATAACAAACCTTCTTTTGACGCAATGGTTATCATCACTGGCAGCTTCAGGACCACCCATATCAGGAACCTTGCTGACGATTTCTCTTAGGAAGTCAAAGACGTTAAAGTTCTGGACACATTGTTTCCTGCAATAACCAACGCGAAAGATTCATATCAACTTAGAACCAAGACAAGTCACATACAGAAGACAGAAGTTGCATAGACGACCCATCCTGAAACAACAAGAACCAATTCAGTTACAGGCAGTACACAATACTGGCAGAGACAGAGAGATGAACAGACAGAGAAGATATTATGGGGACAAGCAATTCAAACCTCCCAGGAAATTAGCTAGACTACAAACTCAATTGAATTGTATCATCAATCGCAAAGAAGGGCATTTAGGAAATAGTTGGCAATGGATAAAAGTTCCACTTACAGATGCGATGAATTCAAGGTCTTGGCTCCTCTCCGCAGAGTTACATCGTAGGTTCGATCACACAGATCTTGCAGGAACAGCTCCAAAGCTTTTGCTGAAATTCAACCCAAAATCAGAAATATATATTAGCTGTCTTCTAATAATCTTAATGGTGCACTTCAAAGACCTTGCACCCCACAGTACTGAAACAAACAAACAGACAAAGCATAAACAGAAGAGAAAAGAAAAAAAAAGGAAGTTAAATTTGAGAGATAACAGAACTTACAAACTAGAAGAGGCACAGCCATCGCTATCTTCCCTATGTCTTCATCAGTTTGCATAATCTTCTTGATGCGAGCCTGATACAAGCTTAGCCTAATTAGTATTGGGAAAATGCCAAAAGAGAGAACCGGCCATAACATACTCTTACATAAAAATTAAAAACAATAATTAATCAATCTTATCAACAAGCTGACTAATGCCCAAGAGATGCTATCTCACCCACTAAAAATGTCAACTAGAACTGCAACCACCCTTCACGAAACCTAAAACGCGAGCCGAAAAAGTCCCAAAATCAAAACATCAAGCGAACCAACCTTTCTGGTAAAAACTAAAAGGAACTCAAAGAGCATTCCAACAAGTCGGTTCTGAGTTAGAGCCTTTTTTGCATCCGTTTCTGTTCTAACTAAAAATCTTCTAAACATAAACCCTAAACCACGGCATTACGGGCAACCAAAAACAGTAATCTTATACGAGATAGCGCTACTGATTATCCTGGGATTCCTTATTCTTCAGACTGTACCTTCAGGAACAATTTCTTCTACCAGAGAGAACACAACAAGGAAACGCACAGAAACAAACGAGAAAAATAAAGCGAGAGAAAGTCGAAGCCAGCCACGGTAAAAGGAGGGGAAAAAGAAACAGGGAGAAGAGTAAGTACAGCGGGGAAGCGAGTGTCGAGCTTTTTCTTCATTGCTGGAACTAGCGAGCGAGCGACCAAGCAATACTATCTCCTTCTTCAAAGTAGGCGAAACACTCGAGCAGATTAAGATCCGGCGAAAGCCAAAACCCTAGAACCCTCGAGAGCAGGAGAAGGAGTTGGAAGGGAAGATGAGGAGAGGAGTAGCGGCAATCCCATCTTAATTTCAATTGCAGTCTATTTTATAAATAAATAAACTGGGGGAAAAAAACTAAAAAGAAGTGTACAAAGAAAGTCTTTGGATTAATTCAACGAAAGAAAAAAAGAAGTCTTTGGATTGCAATTGACCGCCTCGCGACACGATAGACTTGGGAAGCGACGGCGGGGGAGGGTAATTTAGGGTTTCAAAATTACTTTTGCTAAATTCCAAGCCGAAGTTACCAATAGGTTCCTGAATTTAACTGAAGTTTATAATCGGGTAAATACAATATATTAGCAACAACTATATTGAAGTGCGGAATTATAGCCATAACTATGTAAATTCAAATTATTAGTTATAATTATTTTTACGGGTCAAGATATGGCTAATTGTCCGTTACTATTATGGTATTTTTAACGGAGAAGGCCACGTCATCGGTCACGGCAGCAGCCACGTCGGACTGCTTTTAATTTATAACTTTAAAACATAAAAGTTTAGTCAGCATTACTAACGGAATTATTAACAGAGAGTTAACGTTTGGCTAATAATTTGAATTTCCATAGTTGGGGCTATAATTTTTTTTCTTTTCGCAAAGTCAGTGTTGAAAGAAAGTCACAAGGAGGAAGAAAGAAAAGAGCGAGAGTCGACCAATAGTTGTAGCTATAACTCTCCACTTCATAATAGTTGTGGCTAATATATTGTATTTACCCTTTATAATTTGACTCCTCTACTTTGTTTTTCAAACTTACTAGTTACTGACAATAGGTTCGGATGGCGCAGTTTTCCTATATACTGTTTTTCAATTATGGTTTTGAAATCATAATCAGCCTTGAAATCAAAAGTAGGCAGGATTGTAAAACGACATATCAAAACTTACTCGTGTGTGGTTCAGAGAAAGCTTATCTCCACCATCCTCGAATAATCGTATACAAAGTTCTTGGTATAAAGGGAACTTTTTTTCCTTCCCAATATTGATGTTACTTTCAAGTTTTGTTAAAGTATTGTTCATAAAAGTGAGAGATAATTAGTAAGATTCTCACCTAAAAGATAATTATAATAATTGAGTGATATGAATAACTAAAGTGTAGAAGCACGAGTGAGTCTGCGCCATAGTTGTTACACTTATTTGGGTGAGTTTGGTGCAGATAGATAAAATATCAAAATTACCAAACCTATTACCATTTTTGTCGAGTTTGGAAAAAGCTCAACTAAAAATAATATCGATTGAATTTTCTTCGATAAAAGTATCAAGATTCGAATGGATGCTATCAATGGATTATTTTTCCATAAGGAACCGATGTGATAAATAATTGTGAGTTTGGTGACCAAATAGTTATTTGACCCCCAAGACCAACCAAGAGTTGCATACAGTCGTGTTTGTTCGCGACGGCCTTCTCCACCCGTCCTCTTCCTCCAGCAGCCGCGATTCTCCCTTGTCGCGCTCTCCTCCGCTACTGCCGCCCAACCGATTCTACGCTGTTCATTCGCCAAGAGACCGTGTTCTCTTCTCTTCTCCTGCTGCCGCTCTCGCCGTCAATGCCGTAATAGGAAGTAGATATGTTTACGAATGACCGTAGGCAAGAGGAACGAACAGGAAAAAGTGGAACGCCGAGGCTGCAATACCTTCAGGTTTGTTCACCCAACCTCATGTTTAAACAGGAGGATAGATCGATTTTGTAGTACTCTATAATTGTGCCCTCTGAAATGTATGCGATCCTTGTTTTGCTGCAGGACTTGGTAGGCCAGTTCCAGAACGCAACTGATGAAGGTATGCCAAATTCGCCTTATGTTTACCTGGTCTATACTTGGTGGTTTCTGAGAGTATATGCAATCTATGGTTTTATCTCTTGAATGGTCCGTGGCAAACCTGCTGTTGTTAAAAAGGCTCCACTGCAGAATTCTAAACTTGTAAATGAATAAGATTTTGAGAGAGGGCAACCCATTTCAGATTGAAAATGGTCTTCTCTGCATACCAACCAGGCATCAAGATTTCTGGTTATGATTTGGATCCTGACAGGAGGGTTTTGAATATATTCTGCAAGTAGAGCTATAAATCTGAATGGTTTTATTTATGATATCCTGCTCTTCAATGCAATTGTGTCAAGTGAATATAAGTAAATGTGTATACATACTAGATGTTTCTCTAGTATGCAGGTATAGCATCATGTCTAATGAATTCCAAAAGCTTCCATCCCTATCGACTATATAGACTATGATAAAGGGTCCGGAAATTGGGCACGTTAGACCCTCTTACTTTGGATACTCACCGAGATTTATACTTTGGAGCTTAACTCTGCAGATCAATTGTTCTACCAAGTTTACTTCCCATTTGGGATTTTGTTTATGTCTGTGTTAATTAACAGCCACATCGATTCATTTTTTTAAGATTCCTTCATTCAATGTTATATCACATATTTGTCCTGCTTCTGGATGCAGAAACAAGAGAACGTCTGGTTGCTAACTTGGCAAACTTTGCTTATGATCCTTACAACTATCCTTTCTTACGCCAGGTTCATAGCTTCTATTGTTCTTAAAAGAGTTTATTGAACCCAGACACTAGAAGCATTTTGTATTCACACTTGGTCTACATAATTTTGACAGCTCAATGTCTTGGAACTCTTCCTAGACTGCCTAACAGAACCAAATGAAAAGCTTGTTGAGTTTGGGGTTGGAGGAATCTGTAATTCCTGTGTAGGTACGAAACTGAAATTGCATATGTTATTTACTTTGCTAATACCCCATGAAGATCTACTGATGCTGTAAACTGTGACAAGATATCCTCAAGTGTTTGCTGGCCTATTTTCTATTGTTTACCTGATTGGTCTTTTTGCTGTCCCTGACTGCCCGCAGATCCATCAAATGCTGCAGTTGTCACTCAGAATGGCGGAGTACCTCTTGTTATCCAGTGTTTATCGAGCCCGGTCAAAAACATTGTAGGTTATCATCCCCTTGCCGTTTTATCTTCTTTGTGCATATCTGTGGCATCCTTTAGATTACCATGTTAGCGTTGCCTTTTTTGTATTGAGCATTGCTATCAGAACCCTCGTCAACAAATCGTGCCACCAAGAACCGTGACCTATTTCGATTTCATTTCATAAATTGTTGGGCCATCTTTCTGGGAATATGGCCTGCATTTCATCCAATCCACCTGCAAAGGATGAAGCTCACAAACATCCACCTCCTTTTTACATTGTCTACTTTCTTTGTTTTCCTTTTTGTTCTGCCTCATCTGTCTGAATCAATATGTTTGGACCATGTCTATTAGCAGCCAAAGCGGGCAATCGAACAATGGAATCGTTGTTGTAACTGCTCTTATAACTACTATTGCAGGTCAATTATTCTATTGCGGCCCTTTATTACTTATGTGACTCACCAGCCAAAGCCGAGATCCTAAAGCCAGAAGTCGTTGACGTTATCAGGCGATATGCTGCTTCTGATACTGTAAGCTTCAGCAATTTGGCTAAAGCCTTTCTGGATAAGCATGGATTAATCTGATAGCCACCGAGAAACAATATGCTTCTCTATCTGCTCTTTGGGGGGATCGTTCCGCTTGTGGTGAAAAAGAGCTGGCCTTGTTTATGGCGGTGGATGTACGAAAGTCTCACCAAACAAAGTGGGTAAGTGGCTTTCAGTAATGGGGTATAAAGTTGTGAGTGGAAAGTAGCAAAAGGGATGCATTGAAGGCATCAAAGTTGCCAGTTGGGAGTAAGCAAGTGAAAAAGGGTAAAGCAGAAACTGGAGGCTTTTGTCGACCATGCATGTGTGTGAGAGAGATACAATTGGTTTACATTCATCAAATTAGAGATGTGACGCAAATTAGAGATACAATTGGTTTACATACAATCGATGCTTCACTGTATCTAGCTACGAAGTTCTTGTCGTTGGACGTTGATGTATTGATGTACACTCTCCTTCGACTATTCTAAAGTTGTATGCCTGTTTGGATACTATTTCGTTATTAATAAAAAAGAAAATTTCATATGCAATTTTAGTCGTTGTTCAATGCGAGTAACAAAGATGCTCGATCGTCTACTTAGCACATCTTCTTAATCATATGCATTACAGATTGAAAGAGAAAGTGTGTTTTTTGGTCTACCATATTTATCTCTATTGGTTAGTAGAAATATGTACCAATCCGACTTCCAAAATGTTCTAGTTAGGATTTGATGGTTCGGTGAATGGTGATTGACATCAATGATGAAAACCCTTCATTGATCCTAAATGTCTACTTGGCCTATATAGATTTAGACTAGTAGTAATATTAACCCTTGATTGAACAAATAAATCATTACATCCTAGAGTTCAGCGAGGCCTGAAAATCAAATAAACGACTTGTAGTCGGGTACAAAGAAAGGGCCTTCCTAGCTACCAAATGAGCTACCCTATTGTTACGCCGACCTATAAATCGTACACTGAATCCCCTATTCATGTCAAAAGACTGGATTACTTCTTCGAGGATCGACCCCACTCGGTTATCCCGTGTGTCCCTCCGGAGGATCTTCTCTATGATAACCTGGGCATCACCTTCAAACCTAACTGCAGTGAAGCCATTACCCACGCACCACACAATAGCCTCCCGGAGAACAAGCATCTCAGTCAGCATGGGGTCATCCATCTCCGGGAATTGTACCCCCTTGACCAAAAGAACCTCTCTAGCTGAAGTCATGAGGACCATTCCACCTGCCGAATGCGACCCATTCCTAATCGCCCCATCCCACATACAAATCACAGAATTCAACCCAGTTGGGTCCGAGGAAGGAGAAGGGGAGTGAGGAGCAGGAAGGACCTTGTCTACCGGTAGATTAACCCATTCCTGGACCTGTTGGCTGTATTGTCGTATCAGAGCGGGGATCCCAAACTGCTTGCCGTCAAAGACAACCCAGTTTCGAGATCGCCAAATCCTCCATAGGACAGCAACAATCGACATGATCATAATTGGCTGATGAATCAAAGCCAATAATTTCTTCAAAGAGAGGGGAAGGTATGACGAGGCAACCCTTCTCCAAGATGAGCAAGCAAAAAATGATCCCAAAGGGCACGAGCTACTGGACAGTCCAAAAACATATGTTCCAGAGTCTCCGAATCTGCCCAACACACGGGGCATCTAGGTAAAACTGCAACCTTCTTCTCAATCATGGCCTCCGTGGTAGGTAAAATTCTATGAAAGATCTGCCAAACGAACACCTTTAGTTTTGGGGGAATATTGGCATCCCATAATCGGATCCAACTAACCTGAGCTCTCCATCTTCCTTTCTGTCGATCTAGATTGATCGCCAAACGGTAGGCCGATTTTATATTAACCTATAGAATTTGCGTAATTGAACTCCGACAATTTGAGACGACAACTTAAACATGATATAGCTAAACTAGTATGTTATTCAAGTACATGCACTTGTGCCTAATTTTTTTTTATAATTTCAGCAATGCCTTGGTTCATGTAAATAACGGAATAAAGTGTCAAAGGTGCCCTCTAGAAGAGAAGAAGTGTCAAAGAGGGGAGCGGGCCGGACAAAGCCAACCAGCTTTTGATCCGGCTACGTGGTGCGGATTTTATATTATTTTATAATAACGAAAAAGTTAATTTTGTTTGTGTTTGGACTTTTATTCAGTCCGTAAAAGAAACAAAAAACAAAACAAATAAAATAAATTATAAAGCCATTATGAACTTCAACATTATTATTGGTTTTGGTATTAAATAAAATAACTTCTTCTGTCTGCTCTCCTTTTCTGCCCCTTTTTCTCTCAAAACCCTAATTCCGTCGATTCAGTTTGGGCCTCGAAACACCCATCCCGTCTTTCGTCTCTCTTCTCCCCCCATATTCCCACCGTGCTAACCGCTCTCTGTCCAAAATCAATCCGTCTGCTCCACCTGCGATCTCTCGCGCGCTTCGATTGCCCCTCTCCGATCGCTTTCGCAGCCGCCGCCGCCGCCGCCGTCGTCGTCGACGTTGCCGTGGTCGTCAACAGCAGCATCGATCACTCCGTCTCGTCTCCTCTCTCCCCTCCCATCTTTCTTCCAGGTTGGCACCCCCTCCTTTCTCTTTCATGTATCTTTCTCCCGTCATTTCGAATTCCGTTCTCATTCTGGGGTGAATTCCTCGACGAGTCTGCCGCAATTGTAATTCAATTGTTTTGGGGCGGCTCGGGATTCGGAATTGGGGGATGAATCCGTGGTGTGAAGTTTTGGTACGGATCTCCTTGGTTGCCAGTCGTCGCTGATGTTGAGAATGGCGTGATTCTGTTTTGTTAATCCCTAATTCTGCCCGATTACTGCCGGCGTGATCAGTTGTGATGGAAAATCTTCCGCCTTTTTCTGCTTCGTTTGGCTTTGATCTTTTTCCCTCTTTGATAATGTTATATTCAATCGCCTTTCTTATGCTTTGGGATCAGCTGCTAAACTGGATTATGTACTCTCTTGGCTGTTCTTCGGGGTGAGTGGAGAATCTTGATTCTTCTCTGTTCCGGCAATAATGTCTGATGAGTTCTGATAAGGGACGGATGAGTCTGACTAGTAGTCTACTCTGTACTATGAGGAAGACAGGAAGTGGGAACGGAGTTTATCAAGGTTTGGAGTTGAGTTTGCTGGCCTGGTTGCTGTTGTTAATCATCCTTGCCCTAGCTGTTGTGCTTCATTCCGTAGGTGGAATGGAAAATGTAGCACCATCTTTCTTCTCTTTGGTGATGCTGGCCCCAAGTTTGAGAGTGGGTTGGATGTTTTGATCGATCCATCACCACTAGGCAATCCCTTGGAGTTGTTTATTCTTGAGATATTCTGTGGGTTTGTAGAAGAATTTTGGTCCAATAGGGTTCCTCAGCAATGGCTTTGAAGTGGATATAATGTAGCCGAGAAGTCTACCTCTAGCATATGATATGATGCTTGCAGTCATGTGGTTAGGATGGACTATGGAGCATCTGGTCAAATCTTGGAATTGTTACCTTCATTGCGGAGATCTTTGAGTAGCAATCCTTCTGTTACTTGCATAAGACATGGTCTTGTTTATGCTTCAGACAGTGTTGGGATTGCTATCTCATGTGGTCCTTCTAACTTTGGATGGAATTCCCACATTGGTCAAAATAGATATTTGATGGTTATATCTGTTGGCATAGAAAATTATAAAACTGCGGGAAGACAGTTAACAGCTGTTGGTATGGCTTGTATCATAATGTCCCTTGGGTAGTGTACTTTTGCATTATGTGTAACTTTGAAGGGAGGTGTTAAATCTTTTCATAGCTTTTTAATGTGGTAATTTGGCTTTTAAAAATGTATCGATGTTGATTTTGACAGCTTGATTCGATGTTTGGATCAATGTCATCTTGTTTGTTGTCACAATGTTTGTTCTATTGTCAAGAGTTGTATAATACTCACACGAGAAGATGGCACGTTTTTGTTGGAACTCTCTTGAGCTGTTTGAAACGGAATAAATTCAAGAGTATGGGGCCTGCAATTCCTTCTTGCATGGGCTACATCCGCTACACGTATAAGAGTGACAAAACCAGAATGGGATGAACTGGGCCACATGAATATAGGTGGAAAGATAGTAGTGTGAGTGGTTGTTGAATTGAACTCTTAAGGAATCCCATTTTCTGTGGCGGAATAATCGTGGCTAGCAATTTTTCTCAAGTTAGACTTATACGTGCATACAACACAACTGTTGCTTTGTGCCTTTCCTCAAGTTACTGCCCATTATGGAGTGTCTTTATTAAGATTCGACCTTTTGTTTCTTATTTAAATAATGAGCATTCTTCCTAGGGTAAGTCTGACCTGAAAATGTGTTGTTGTCTTAAAACTTTACAGGAGCCACAGTCTCTACTTTGAGGCAGTGATGTCTCCGGCATCAAGAGCCAAGTCCAAGGACAAGAAATCTGGCAAAGAACCTCAGAAGGCACTATCAAAGCCTTCATCAGGCACTGTTAACGGGGGTAGCAGTAGTAGCATCCCAGCCAGTGCATATAATCCACTGTCTGGAACATTCCATACACTTGAAACCGTGCCAACATCTGCCACCTCTCCCATACACAACAATGGCAGATTCCGCAACATAGATGAGACAGATGATCAGTTTGGGGGAGCTGGTGGCGTGGAATATGATTCTGTCTCAAACAATGGAAGCTGGTCTGGTGATTCAGAAGATCACCACAAGGAGAAGACCTCCAACACCCCCGCACGCCAGGACGCAACAATACCTGGTGCTGCCGACAATGATAAGAGAGAGAAAATCCGTCAGAAGAATGAGAGGAAGCATCAGCGTCAGAAGGAAAGGCGGGCACAGGAATTGCACGAGCGGTGCAGTGGCTATCTCATGTCAAGGAAGCTCGAAGCACTTGCTCAGCAGCTAGTTGCCATGGGATTCTCCCATGAAAGAGCTACCATGGCTCTAATACTTAATGAAGGTAAAGTAGAGGAATCTGTATCATGGTTGTTTGAAGTTGGTGAAGATGCAGATGATAAACACAGGGATCAGAATCTCGGTGGTGGTGGGAATTTGAAAATTGATATATCCGATGAGCTTGCTCGGATTGCTGATTTAGAAGTGAGATACAAGTGCACGAAGCAAGAGGTTGAACGAGCAGTAGTTGGTTCTGAAGGTGACCTCGATAAAGCTGCAGAGAGTTTAAGGAGGATGAAGCTCGATCCTCCTCCTTCACCTCCAAAGCCTGACGAAACTGGTGATCCCCCAACCATGGTTAACAGTGGCAAGGGGGGTCCAATAGCTGTCAGTCATCAGAATGCTATGAGATCTCAAGTAAGACCTAATCATAGTCAACCTTCCATGGTAGTACAACAGAGACGAGATGATAATAGAGACTTCAACTACACAAAAGCAGCTGTTCCTCCTCCCTTGGGAGGAGGAGGATCTCCAGAACCTGGGATGGTGAAGAACTTGCAGCAGCCTTTGAACAGAATACAACCATCAAAGTTGGTCTCTGGTGTGGTGGTATCAGAGAAAAGGTGGACTGGTGTGCCAGCATCTAATAGTAACCCATCTGTTTCTTACTCTCTGTCGTCTCCTTTGCAAGTTTCACCACAGCCACCCAAGGCAGATACCAGCAGGTATACACCATCATCTGTTGGGAGTGAATATAACAACAAGAACTTTCACCCTGGTGGAACTACTGTTAGAGAACCTGTTATCATGATGCAGCGACCTCAACCTACTGTAAATACAAAACAGCTTCCAGCAGTAACAAGCATGAGCTCATCTCCTCCACCCGGGTCTGCTAGCCTCAATTGGTACCCTGCAAATGGCATTGATATGATGAAGCCCAGTAATGGATTTGTGCCACAGATTCCAAGCAACCTAAATCCAAGCCACCTCACTTCCTCTAATCAAATGTTCCACAACCATCATCTTCAGTTTCAACAGCAGCAGCAGCAGCAGCAACAACATTTTATTCCTGGAAGCAGTCCTCTAGAGACAAGTAGGGGAGGGAATGGGTTATGGAGTAATAGAACAGGGGCAGCTTCAACCCTTGCTGCTGCTTCTAACCTCGGACTCTTCTCTGGCTTCGGTTCAACTGTTTCTTCGGGGGCCTCCTCACCTGTCGATTGGAGCACTGCAAGCTCGATGGCACAGTTAGACTACACCAACATAGACTGGAGTTTGGATCGGAGTTCGTCTTCTCCAAGGCCTAACACAACATTCTGTCTCGGGCAAGGGTCGTTAATGAATGGTGCCACCCAGGGTTATGACCCTACAGGGTCGGGTTTGGGTGCAAAGCTATCGATGAGAGCAACTCCAAGTATGAATGGTGTAGGTGGCTTTGCAGGGCTGCAGGACGGTGGCGGGGTGACCAACCCGGAAACATCAGCTGGCGGCTCGCATGAATGGACGTCTCCATTTGAGGGGAAAGATCTGTTTAGCTTACCCAGACAGTTTGTTTCTTCTCCTTCACTGTAGTAGAGTGGTTTGGGGGACGCCGTGAATAAAAATGAAACAGAAAAAAAAAGGGGAAGAAGGACAGGAAAAATGTGTATGAATTTTATGGTTGCTGTTGGGTTGCCTGCTTTTTTTTGCCGATTTGTTGAATATCCTTAGTAAAAAGTGGCATCTCAAAGAGTTCATTTTCTTGAATTCTTCCTTTCCCTTTGAATTTCCGTGATTCATTCCGCAGAAATGGTTTCACCTCTGAAATTGAGCTTCTAAACCTTGGTAAATTAATCATCGTCCTGTCAATCGTAGACGTAATCATTTGGGAAATGTTATCCCAATGGTTTCAATGTTGTCCTCTCCGCCCTCTGTTTCTGTTCAGCCATAACTTGGATCTGCAGATATGGATTCTATCCTGCTGGATCTGTTTATGTAGTCTTTGAATACAGAAGAGAACATTCTTATTGTTATTGCATTTCAAATACAACACTAAGCATCACTTTTCCCGTCTTCGCAACAAGATCCCAACCTCTCCAAGATGCTTGGTTTTCGAACCGACCAGCTGTGGTTTATGGTCTTGTACCACCATTTTGCGGTTTCTCACCAATAAGTGTCAGAAAAATATTACAGCACACCCCCTCAAGAATGAAAATAACAAGACCAACCGTCTATTGACACAAAGATGGCTTCTTTTTTCTATAAACTGGATTCTCGACCAGTAGATCGTGAGAAATCCGAGGGGGAGATGATGGAAGTGGTGGACGCGGGTTCCTTATACCACTGATCAGGTTCTCTCGTCACGAATTTCGCCTCTGCAATACATAGAAAAGTGCATCCCAAAAGGTCAGTGATCAAGGTGAAAGGTAAAGGCCTTGGGTACTGGTGCGAGCTCTATAGTAAGAAGTAAAGCAGGAAGAACGATTTGAAAGATACACTGTCACCATTTCCTCCATTTTCCCCCTTATATTTTCTATATGAAGCATTGTGGCTCGAACTTTTACCTGACAAGAAAACATCCTGATATTCTTCATCGTCGTAGATAAATTGTGGAGGATCTGGTGAACCAATGCCGACAATGGTGCTACCACTGAAAAAATCAAACATATAGGCAAAATGCACAGAAAAAAGATCATTCCATGAAGGTAGGTTATCATCTTCACAGAAACTCTGGAACTACTGATGATACTATGCCAGTCTTGGACCACATATACCTTACAATTCAAATCAAGCGGCAGTGTGGATAGTAAAAAGTTAGTCAGTACCTCCCAGACATGAAAACAGCATCATACTGTCCACGGCCAGCCGCTGCTATACGCTGCTTCAACCTTTTAAGGGATGGCAGAACTTCAAATGCTGGAGGTTCTGCAGGCAAGGACAGATAGTAGCTTTCATATTGGAACAATAAATGAAATGTTAAGCAATTCAAGAAATGAGGATGAAGGAGACAGATCACTTGAGTATTAAACTATGATAATATGTGTCAGTTCATACCCAGATCATTTATACAAACATCTTGTGATATGCCATTCCTTGATATCTTCTCCAACAGAGTCAACGGATCGACTTGACTAGCTTGGTCCACTCGGAGATGCTAAGATATCAGAAGTTCATTGTCAATACAAGGTTATTGACAACAAATTAATTTGCACGAAGGTCTCAAGATTGTTGCAAATTAAAGCACATTACCTTGTAAACTTCACCAGTTGGGCAGGCTTGTGGAGGCTTAACAAGAACCATAGGAATGTCTAGAGGAATAGGTGAAGGCATATCTTCGACAACCTGAACAAGCCAAGGGAAGAAATGTCATACAACAGCTAAATATGTTTCTATGGATGCATTGCCATAGAACGATGTAAATTCAATTCAAGCTCCCGGATAATGCTCTCAAGGAGTATTTTGTATCTAAAGAGATTGGTTTAACTCATCTACTTGGAAACTCTTTTTTCATCGAACAGCTTGTTTTATCATTCAAAAGAGCCCAAAAGAAAATGCCAACTGTCTCAAATTTGGAATCAAGATATGCTCTTCACCAATCAAGGATCATCAGGACAAGAAGGTAATAGACTATGTTTTCAAGCCTGCATCTAAAAGATGTGCATTCATTACCTCACCACGGCCGGTACAATAAGCTGCTCCATGGGAGAAGAAGAAAGGAATGTCTGAACCAATCTCCCCAGACCATTCTTGGAGCTCTTCCTCAGTAGCAAGACCGCCACTGAATTGATTGGCAGCCCACAGAGCAGTTGCAGCATTGCTGCTTCCACCACCAAGTCCAGCCCCAGTTGGTACCTTCTTATCTAGGTGAATCTGTGGAGACATTACTGACCTTAAGCACACACTTTAACTATGCCCCATTTCATTACAAGTCTTATTAATAACACTGCAAGACCTTACCCAAAAGTATTTGTTAGTGCCTGTCTTTTTCCTGTAGAGGTTCAGGGCTTTTATAATCTGCATAAATAGTTTGCAACACTCATTCACAAGACTGATATAGCGATATGGAGTGAGAGAGGTGACACCATACTAAAGAGAAGAAGAATACTTTTCCAGCCTTACCAAATTCCTGTCATCAAGGGGAACCCCAGACACATTGGTGGATAAACGATCGGTTTTATCCGAAGGGGACAACGAGAACTTAATTATATCTCCTAAACTAATCACCTGGGAGGAAGAACAAAGCAGAAGGATAAACTGTTAGTATTGGACTGAATGTGGAACTAAACCCGAGAACAAAAGATCAAATCTCCTCATGTATCAAACAACTTGGCTTAAACAAGAGACTTACATGGAAAAGAGATGCCAAATCATGGTAGCCATCTGCTCTCTTGCTGGTAATTCTCAAGAAAACGTTAATCTGCAAGAAACCCATGATCGAAATCAGTTAAAAAACATAGGAAGATGTCACAGATGCCAAACAAACAAACAAACAAAAACTGTAAGAGTCGATCAAATATAGAAGGGGAAAAACCTTGCAAGGAGAGAATAGAGTGAGCCTGGAAAGAGGAGCTTCCTTATCCACCTGATCTGCTAACTTGTTCAACCTCTCATCAGGATTATACACTACCTAATTCATGAAACCAACAAACCAAATCAAAATCAAAACCAAAGCTCATTTCTTTTCAATCGAACAAGAAGAGACGGAGAAGAAAAAAATCACGATACCTCTATTTGCTTCTTGCTGGCTTTCACAACTGGGCTCCTCTGAAATTGGAACTTTTGCGTGAAACAGACGGACCCAGATGGGATGAAGGAGGAGAAATTGCTTTTGCCGAACGAATTGGAACTAGGGTTGAAGATTGGATTATTGCAGAGCAAACTAGAGGCAGCCATGGCGAATTGGCGATGGCGGGGGTTGGTGATGCCTTTCCACAACAAAATAGGAAGCAAGCGGAAGTCCAGAGAGTTTCAAGGACTGCGGGATTAGATAAATTGAAGGTGGAATCCTCTAGGGAAGTGGGCAGTGGCTGCTGCTGCACAGATTTCTTTGTTATATTGGAGGAAAGAACATCTACCGCCATTTTTGAACAGCCAGAAAATGGCATCTTATTTCCTCAGACGGCCTCCTTCCCTGCTTTGTCTCCTTGTGTCCCCCGGGGATTATTATTTTTTATCGATGGTGCTTTTCTGATCGGTCAATGCGAAAATCAGGGGAATGGAAGGCATTAGTATAATATTACAGTTAAGTGCATGCATGTGTGCTTAGATGATAGATATCATTTTAATGGTCAGAATTAAACAACTGATCTTTTCCTTAAGTTTGTTTGAGACAGGATTACTCTTCGATTGTATGACTTGATACAACAGAGCAGTGGTTGGTTAAGTAGCCAGCCACCTAAGTTTGACGATTGACTACTTCTGTTAATATGCTGAGAGGTGTGTTGATAAAGGTGCATGTTTTAGATTACATTATCGGTTGTTAATTACCTAAGCAATCTCAGTGACTTAGTCAGTAATGACAGTATTGCATTGCATTCATTTGGTTTGAGCTTTTGTGAGTATGTGAATCTACCGTCCGAAATTGAACTTATAATTCGATTCGTATCCATTTGATCCATTACTGGTAATTGTGAATATTGGCATTTAGACAACACAATACAATTATCTTGATCGTTAAATATAAGCATGGACATTATTCATTGGAATAGTGTATGCAACTATGCATGATTTGCTTGGTTGCACAATCAACACCCAAAATGACATAGTTGGGCTTAGGCAGTTGGACCTATGAATGGTCGGTGACTCTGTGACTAGTTGGCACTATGGATTGGCCACTAGCCATTCCCCATTGCAAAACAGTACGATGACCTTATCCTGGCAGAAAAGGGACAGGAGGATGCTGTTTCCCCTCTGCCTTCCTCTGTCGCTCCATCTTCTCTAATCTCTCTGCTTCTTTCTTCTAGTCCAAAAGGAGTCAGAAGAACGCATGAACTAGAGAGACAGAGTCAAAATGCATGCTCTGTCGTCTCTCCCTTTGCAAATTCCAGCAGCGGCCCTTCTGACTCCCTTGAAAAAGCACCAAACTTTCGATACGCCACCGCTTGATCATCGCGCGAACTCGCCGAGGAACCCGCGGCGGCTGCTGCTCCCCAAATGCAATCAGTTCCCAACCCGCCTCTCACCAAAACCAAAACCTAGTTTCACAAAGTGCAGGTCTCACGATAAGCCAGAAGAATATGGGGTTGAGAGGCTATTCTCCAACGTTAACCAAGTCACTTTGAAGAGAGAACCCGGTCACCCACCCATTCCACCTTAAGTTGTTGCTTTTCTTTGTAAGATGCTGGCACCCACTTCTTAGCTTTACTGATAGAACATTTCTCATTTCTCGAATGCCAGGAAGCTTGCCCAGTGCAATTTTCCTTGTGGCGGGTACCACGGTAAGAGTAGTGGATTGCTTACAGATAGTAGATAATGTATGAATCGTTTTCATCAACGAACTCAACTGGCTTGATTGAAATGTTTAGGTGGGTGCTGGGATTCTGGCAATTCCTGCAGTTACCCAAGATTCTGGATTCTTGGCCTCTGCGGTTGCTTGCATTGTCTGCTGGATATTCATGGTACTAACTCCTGGATATTCTTGGCCTCTGTGGTACTGACAAACTAAAGAAATATTTGCCGTTTTAGACCTTTCATTATATTGATGGTTTGTTTTCTGGGATAGTAGAATCATGAATTTTGAGTTTGAGTTGAGTCGAGTTTATTTTAGTTTAGTGTGTGGTTGGTGATAGTTGAAACAAGATTGTAATCCCTAGCCTTTTCCATTGATGCACAGGTTACTACAGGGTTGCTCGTTGCGGAAGTTAATGTGAACACCATGTGTGAATTGGGCTCTGGTGGAGTGTCATTGGTAAGGTTATACTAGAGAATTAACAAGAACATTTGAGGCAGTTTTGTGATTTTTTTCACACTTCTTGTTTGTAATAAAGTAATTATTTTTCACTCATGTGCACTATTTAGCTCATCATGCGATCTATCTTAAATGTGATTTTGCTTCAGGTATCCATGGCCAAGCGTACCCTTGGGACAGCAGGAGTTCAAATTGCCTGGTAGGTGTACGTCCAAGAAGCGATACAAACTGGGGGAAAAACTGATTTTTTCTCATGGTAGATGCTCATAACTATAAGCTCTTCCATGGACAACTTATGCTTTAATGTCTACACATAGCCTTGTTAGTAATGGTTGATAACAGAAAGGCATTTTGAGAGTTGCATTAATTCCTTAATTTCACAAACTCTCAGACCTTGCCGTAATGATCAGTTCCATGTGTTTGCTCTTGCAGCTGGTCTTACATATTCATCCATTATGCCCTTCTTGTGGCCTATGTAGCTCGCTCTTCAGATATTATAACAAACTTTCTCGGCATTCCACTGTACAAAATCATAAAGCCTCTTCTGTATTTTATACCTTTCCTACTCATGGTTGATTGTCTTATCATAATTTGTTGTGGATTGCTTTCTGATCGGGCTTTATACATCTAGGTATTGATAGATACAATGTGTTGTTTACAGATGGGAGAGTGCCGCCTTATTCTCTTTGGGCTTGGGAAGCATATGCTACTTTGGAAGGTCTGTATATGGATGTTGAGATTGATATCTATCTAATGAAGTATACTTGTACATATTCCTTGTTTTGTTTGCTCATGAATATGGAAAAAGATGTCTCCACTATTGCAACTACGAGATGTATGTCTCTGTTTCTACTAGAAGTTGATGGAGGTAGAATCAGCTCATCTGACAGCTAAGTAATGTGTTGTGAAAACTTCCAGAATAGCACTAGGAATATCTAAAACCAGAGCATGGAAGTAAATAGGTCACTTGACTGGTCTGTTAGACTGTTACTACTTTTACATATTCAGTAAGAACTTTGAGATTCATCTTAGTCTCCCATTATAAATGGATAAATTTGATCCTGTACTCACCTTAATGTTGCAGCCAGAGAGTCATTGGTGCTGTTAATGGATCTCTTGTTGTGGGGATTATCATTTCTTTCACAGGGCTAGTGGTAATTTCTTTTACCTTGCATTCATTTGTGCAGTTTCCAATTCCATTCCTTTGCGTTCGATGTTGAGGAAGTCTTTTTTAGGTTGTAGCAAGTGCAAACCTGCACTGGGATGCTCTTCTAAAAGCAAATTTTGAAGCTGTTCCAATGAGTATACCAATAATAGCACTTTCATTTGTTTATCAGGTATTGTGATGTGTCAAATACCTAACTCATTCGAAATTGAGGTAGTTGTAATAATTTGTATCTTGATTGCAGAATGTGGTACCTGTTATTTGCACAAATCTTGAAGGTAACCTGTCAAAAGTAAGGTGCAAATCCTATTACCAACCAGTTCCTTTGTATTCGCTACTGTGTATCAATGCAACAAAGTCATGCTGCTATTGTTTCTTGCTACTTGTTATATTATCTTTGTGTAAATTCTCAGGACTGCAATCGTACTGGGCACTGCCATTCCTCTAGGCTTGTTTCTTGTCTGGAATGCTGTAATCCTTGGATCCCTTGTCAGCCAAGAAACCAGCAATATGGTGACTGATCCTTTGCAGCAGCTGCTTTCTACCAATGGAGGTGTTGGGGTGAGAGCTTAACTTCATAATTCTGCTGACTGACTTTCAAACATATATAAAACATACTCAATCGTTACTTCATCTTTTGAATATGTTTTCCTGTTGGTCTTTGAAGGCAATAGTTGAGGTCTTCTCGCTTCTCGCAATTGCGACATCTTATATTGGCTTTGTTCTCGGCCTTGCTGACTTCCTTTCTGATTGTGAGTACAGCTTCGTGACTTCTTGAAATAGCTGATACTACCCGTGATCTTCTCATAAATGACATTTCTTGGGAGCTAACAATTCTCATTCTTCTGAATTCTCTAGTGCTAGAACTCCCCACTGGCAAGAATAGCGCTCTACCCTACATTCTAACATTGTTTCCACCGTTGGTACTATCACTGCTAGATCCTGAGATATTTTTCAAGGCCTTGGACTTTGCAGGGACATATGGAGGTATACTATTCTTCGCTCTCATCTTTCTGGTACTTACCTTGGAATTCACGTTTGGTGGAATCAGAGTTAGTTCTAGCTGACAAACTGCTTCCTGGTTTCATTGTGTGCTTTTTATCTTTTGGTTAGTACTCGTGTTATTTGGGATTCTTCCTGCTGCAATGGCTTGGTCGGATCGTTACTCAAGCACATCTTCGTCGATGAAATTGCCGGAACTTGTTCCTGGGGGGAAAGTTACTCTTTCCCTTCTCATTGGAGGTGCAGGGTCCGTCATTCTATCTGAACTAGTAGAGAAACTCGGGCATCCCAATTAAAAAACTGCAAGCAGTTTCATCTCTGCTTCTTCTTCTGCAAGTCCGTGATGTGGATTCATTTTACTAGCAGTTGGAGAGTTTCAGGATATCCCTCTTGTACATAGATGGCCGGCCTCAAAGGGATTGCCAAAAAGAGAGAACAGTATAGTATAGTAATATCACCAGTGACTCCTGCTTCTTTACATTTCTTTACAGGAACTGATGTGCAAAAAAATCTTATCAGCCACCATTTACTGAGAAAGTGTACCAAAACTAGACCAAATAGCTTTCCAAATGCAATGAAAAATTGTGGGTGGGGTAAGAGATTAAACAAGCATTTCTCCATAAACCAAAGCTGGTCTGCCCATAGTCCTCATTCCTACATTACTAGACCCGCTGAAGAAAGAGCTCGATGAAATCATTTCTGAATGTGATGATGTTCTTTGGCTCTGTTCCTTGCTCATCTCCGAATCTGTTGCATCTCTGCTGAAGCTCTCCCTTTGATTCGTCCACATGGATGTTTCTTCTTCGAATGTGCTGCGAGAAAGACTCGATCTCACTGCCAAAACATCGTCCAGTATGCTGTTCTCCTTCCTCTCTGCTATGCACTCCAATGCAGATACCACCTTTTGTGTACATATGGTCCCCAAAAGTTCAACATAGAGCAAGTTAGTTAGTTCCTGATGGCAAAGAGAGGAAAAGGTGCGGTCTTTTGTTGGACGTTGTTTAATATACCTCATTCATGGCCAGCCTTTTCTTTGGGTTTTCAGCAAGACATTTGTGTATCAATCTACACATCCAGTAGAGCTGTTCGCCATCATGGGACCTGACGATTCTTGTGTCGATCAGCTGAAAATGAGTTCTCTCTCTCAGGATTGGCCTTGCCTGTCAGGAAGAATAAAAATCATATAAAAAGAATCATGGTAACTTTCTCATATGGGATAGAGCTTGGACAATTACTTACCCATCCAACAAGACTTGTTTTCCCCGAGGCCATAGTTTCGACAACTTCCTTGGCACTTTGGCCTGTGATCAACTCGAGCATAACGACTCCAAACGCATACACATCAGTTGCTGTAGAGAGTTCTGGTGCTGAATCTTCCATCTCTGAAAACCCATAATCACCAAGCTGACAAATTTTAACACAATAGACAGGTTTTTAGCTTTACCATATCATTGTGTCAGGACAGTGTTTGATTGTTAGCACAAAAGAATTATTACCAGGGGCTCAAAATCATGAGTTAAAAAAATACTGTCTGCTTTCACATTCCTGTGAACTATGTTGTTCTCATGGAGATAGTTTAGCCCCCTTGCTGCTCCAACTGCTACTTTCACCCTATCTGACCATGTCAAGGGCAATGGGCAAGTTTCTGCCAGAAAGAAGCAATCTTTTTTCAGTTCTAACTGATAGATGAATGAGAAACCAACATCAATATCAAAACACCACTTTTTTGGCTGCTTACTCAATAGATGTTGATCAAGTGTGCTGTTGCAGGCATACTCATACACAAGCAGCCTGAGGCCGTGGCCGTTTGAGCAAGAACCCATCAACATCAGCACATTATCGTGCCTAACTGCCCTGAGAAGATTAATCTCAAAACTGAATTTTGCATCTCCAATCATGTTTACGGAACTCCTGCATCGTTTCACAATGATCTTCTGGTTGTTGCTGTTCTTCAGCTGCCCTCTGAAAAAGGTGGACCCTGTCGTTGCATCAACATCCCCAGACATGAAGTTGCTTGATGAGAAATCATCAGTTGCAGCTTGGATTTCTTCATATCCATATCCCCAACCCCTTGGATCAACTGGAAATCCCCTTCTGGTTTTGCAGACCGAACACACCGAACATTGGAATGAAACTTCTGCTTGCCACTTCTCCAACACTAGCCTGCTGCTGCTGCTGTTATTACCTGTTTCTTCCTGAACATGGCGTGCTGTTCAAACCACCATCAGAATTAAAAAAAAAACACACAATTAGATCACTGAAGAAGAAGCAGCACTGGTGGCCACATGTATCAGAAATGGGAAACATAGTTACGTGGTGGAAGCTCGAGGCTGAAGAGATCATCTTCTTCAGGAGTTCCAGGCAACATTTCGCCATAAGTCACGGGCCTCACTTTTTTCTGCTCGTGATCATGACCAGTGTGTAGACTGGTGATCATGGCTTTTTTAGGCTCTCTCAGCTGTTTGACCACGTTGTTCTTCTTAATCCTGGAAATCCCACAGGAGAGATTTTGGAGGAAGAATTTCCTGTGTCTCTTCATCTGCCTATACAACTGAATTAGAAGATCAGTAGGCTAGCCCAACCCATCATATCTCCCAGAACACATAAGGCTGAAGGAAACTTTTGATGGGCTGCTGACCTGTCGAGCACCACCCAAGTGGCTTTTAGACTCTCCACTTTTTGAAGTGCAACACCCTTTGCTGAAGATCCTACTACCACCTCTACCACAAAACTGACCTGTATGTATGCATCAAATTACTCAGAAATTCATTATTATGTACATTTAGCAACTGCAGAATATCATAGCTCAAGTGAAATGATGAATTAAAAAAACAACCTTGCGTGCCTCGAACTTCTTGGAGACATGCATAAGATCGACATTGCTGTCAAACTCGGCCTGCTTCCTTGCAGCTTCTCTGTTCACAGCTTTCTTGGAGTAACCGGAGCCCACTTTGGTTCTGTATCCCACTGCCAAAACACACAAAGCAATTTTGGAAAACAGAGAAAATTACTCATCAATCAAAACCCTATAACATTACCAACCCAAAGAAAGAAGGAAGCTTGGTGACTCACAGGAGTTATTGACCCGGTGAAGAACTGCAAGTAGGGTAAGAGAATCCCCAGAGCTAAGGGACAATCCATTCAAAGCCCATGCTATGGAAACGGGGGAAACTTGACTGAAGGCGTCCTGTATCACCACCACCCTCTTCTGAGATGGGGTGAAGATGGGATTCACAATCATCGTCAAGTCCTCCCTACCCATTGAAGCAAGAACAATTTTGCTGTTCTTTTCAGGGAAGAAGCACCATAAAGATTTGGCCTTTGGGTTGGGAATGAAGGAAGCTGGGCGTACATATAACCCTAGGAAAAAAAAAGGGACAATTACTTGAAAATGGCCTTGGAAACTTCAAGGAAAAATGGGTTGGATGCGGGGATTCCAAAGGGGGAAAGTTTTCTGGGTTTCGTTGTTTTGGAGCTATGAAGCCAAACTTAATTCATGGGGAGATTCTTTTTCAGGGCCAGATGCCGTCCGGAAGTAGTTTGGGCTTTGGAGGCGGAGGGGTTATGGAGTGAATCCCTATGTTGACGGTTTCTACACCAGGTGGGATTGCCGGCTTTTCTTGTTGATGTCCTCTTCTGTGGTGTCACCCAACGTTGATGGAAGCAAAGACAATTGGCGGGAAGCAAAGATCATTGGTGTTGACGGTATGCTTCACGTTTATCAGTAATAAAATGTAGCAGCACGACAATTAGATGGCATGGGACGAACAGAGAGAACATATGGTTCCCAATGTAACGTATGTCTAGTTTGGTAGAGAGTATAGGGATGACAATCAAATTTTGAAATTTGTGATCACGGGTGTATTTTGATTGTGTTCGATCCAATCAATGGGGAGGATTGTTGTAGTTATTGGGTATGAGGTGGATATGATTTTACATTCCCAACCATATTCTTACCATCTTCGTTTCACATATAAACATACATTGATTAAATTGTAACCTATAATAACTTAAGAAAATAAATATTAAAAATATAATTGAGTTCTAAATCGAAAACTAATTCATTTTCCTCAATTCTCCTTTCACTCTTTCAGTTTCTCTTTGTCAGCAAGATTATATTAGTTTTTTTTATCCAAGTCAAGAAATAAAAAGTCAATCATACAGAGGAAAAAAGAAGAGTGCGGGAGTCGACCAGTAGTCGAATCCTCGATGAAAGGGCCTTTTGTGCCACAAGATGGGCAACCCTATTGAGTCTACGAGACACAAAACAGAAGGAGACTCTGGTAAACGAAGCGGCCAAGCTTCGAACATCCTCGAGTATAGCTCCTCCCCGATCATGATTGAGATCACCTCCCGCCATTCGTTGGATTAATAGTTGAGAGTCCCCATGAAAACGGGCAAAAAGAAAAGAGTGAGTGAGGCACCATTGGATCACATCTCTTAACGCCAAGCATACCATAAGAAACGGATCATGAATCCCTTCATAGTACTTTCCAAAGGCAAATAACACAGTACCTGTTAGGTGGAAGCCAACAAAGCCAATTCCCCCGCCTTGTCCTCGTTTGGCAGCACCATCAAACCACACATTAACTGTTTGCGGGGGTAATTGACCATTATCATGCCCACCACCACCACCAACGGAGCTAGCTATATTGTTGGAAGGATGGACATGAGCACCACGTTGCTGAAGAGGGGGGAGTTGCTCCACTGCTCGCCATTCTTCCACCTGTCGATGAAATTGCCAAAACAGTGCTGGAGGAAGATACTGGATATGATCATGAATCGCCCAGCATCTTCCTTTCCATAATCGCCAAATGAGAAAAACAACATCAACTAGTTCTATTTTGGACAAATTCATAGAAAAGAAGATGTGCTTCCACGCATCATCCGGATTCATTCTCGCCAAGGTATTATGCCTGGTTTCCATGAATGACTAGTAGATGTATAAGAGGAGATGAGTGATTTAGGTAACATTGCACTTTTTTTTTTTTTTTACAAAAGATAGCTTGTATTGCCAAGAACGAATAGATCACAAACGATTACAACTCCATTCGGAGCCAAGCGCAAAAATCAAACCCCCCAATAAGAGCAGGAAACAAAGAAAGGGTCTTCCTAGCCACCTTATGGGCTACCCTATTGTACTTTTTTATCGATTATCGGATGTTTAGGGTTAGATAATTTGAACTGTATTAAGAATGATTGTATCTTTGTTGATTTCATGATTTATTAGGTTCGTTTAGAGTAGTTAAATTAAAAATTTACATGTAAAATTTTACGTATAATAATGTTGGATGTCCGGGGACGTGTATTATCCACGGGTATCCAAAAATCACGGACATGAGGATGAGGTTGCAAAACCTTATCCGCATGGGTATGGGGCGAGTATATGGGTTTTGATATTTAAAATTAGGGATGAAGATGATTTAGACAAACCCACTTCAAACTCGTCTCATTGTCATCCTAGTAGAGTATTGGACCAAATAAGTGTGATTAGCGATTAATCACTAACAATGTAAAGGATGTCTTACATGATCGTGGTTAGGAGAATTTATCGTTTTGCGGTTAGTACAATAACCGCAACCCACACCTAATAAACCATGAATAGTTACAAAGAATGGCTTGATCTAGTGATAAATTGGTAATACCACTAGGGAAACATATAACCCTTATCAAAAAAATATCAATAGTGTTAATAACCTCAATCCACACAACACAAGCAGCGGCCCAAGTCCACTAAACCGTAGCCCTCTGAGGCTCCATTAGCCTTTTAAAAACAAGTCATCAGTAAAGCCCACTCCTCCAACTCCAAGTGAACACAACGTACCATAGCCCATAGGAATGGGAAAAATATCCACATCTGTGATATTCCGTCTGTCCTAATTGGGTAGAATAAAATTTGAACCCGAAATATTTTTGGTAGGTATTTTTTTATCCAGTAATCTCAACCCCACGTGCTACTTTGTGACAGCGGGGAACACCAAGTGGTGTAGCGGGGTTTGAATCTGAGATCTCACAAATCTCAGGCCCGAAAGACCACACTCCCAACCAATTCGGTTGTGTTACCTTCGGCATTTTTGGTAGGTATTAGTAAAACTTGAATTCAAATATTATGATGTAATGGATGGATATGGTTTTCTCATTATTCAACCCGAACCCTCCTGATCATACATATGCGTATGTATTTATCTAGAAATTATCTTTATTTTTCTCATCATCTTTTATATTTACTACACATATATAATCGTTTCACTAAATTATATTCTTTTCAACTTTTTTCCTAGTAATTTATTATTTTATTTTAACTTATTGCCAATATATGTGTAATTGTTAACATCTTTGCATAAGTTATGATGAAAAATCCATACCCATGGATATTCATTGATACTAGAAACTCGAACCAGCATGAGAATAGTTTCAATTTTCTACTCGATTCTTGCGTGTGTATGGGTTAAACCCGAACTACTTTGGATATGATCATGAAAGAAGAAGCCTTTGTCGGTATATTTGATTACTAATGCAATTAACCGCAACTAACCACAGACCATTTACGATATGGTCATAGTTAGTGATTATGTTGTTGTTCTGTTTTCCATCTCTAGTTACTAGTTAGAGCCTTGTCTTCATGTGCCGTGTTGTTAGGAATGACAATAAGTTGACCTATTAAATAATTTGATTTAATTGTCATCACCAATATGAGTATTGGGTTGAATCCAAATGTATTATTATCAATGATAAAACCAGATGAACCAAATGTATTGGGGTGGATGTTCGTATGGTTTTTAACAGTTGCACATGAACCAGATGAACCAACCGGTTTGACTGGTCAATTTGTTCACTATTTTAACCATAAAAAGGTAAGAAAAAACTCTAACGTAAATTAAGAACATTCAACCTGAATTACTAATTTTATTTTGCTTCATTTTCTTCGTTTGTCAGCCTCCTTGTCGACTTTACATGGTTCGCTATTTATTGTCACTTGAATTACCATAAACACTCATTTTTATAGTTCAAAATGAGTAATGTAAGAAAATCAAATCACAATTCCTGTGTCATGCCTACCAAGTGCCAACAAATCAACCTTTTTTTTTAATCAAAGACGTAAAACTGGGTGTTTTTTTTCTTCTTTTCCCCTATATTGACCGAAAACTGATTATTTCACTTAAACGACCTGCCGTTTCGTGCTTTATTTCCACGACTCCGAGTGGAAAATGGAGCGGCGAGGATCTCTGCGAAGAAATAGAAGAATATCCGCGCACTACGAAATTAGGGTTTTGGCTTCCCCGCATATATAATCTCTCCCACTCACTACTTCAGTTCTCCTCTTTTTTTTTTCCGACTGAACGACTCGCTCAGATCTTTCTTCCTTGCAAATCCTCTCTTCAAAGGCTTCCGTCGCTTTTCAGGATCCATGGCGGTCACCTTCTCAGATCTCCATACCGAGGCTGGCCTTAAGGCCCTCGAAACCTTCCTTGCCGGGAAATCCTACATCTCCGGGTTAGTTACTTTACTCTTGATTCTCGTCTTTGTTCCGCACAACCTCGATCGAGTGTTTTATTCATGCCAACTGATTTCAATTGGTTCATTGTTTGTCCAGGGATAAGTTCACCAAGGATGACGTGAAGGTTTATGCTGCTGTTCAGAGCGTTCCCGGCGCTTCCTTCCCCAATGCCGGCAAGTGGTACAGCTCTGTATCTTCAAAGCTTGCTTCAAGGTGGGTAATTCGATCGATTTTCGAGCTCAAGTTCTTATCTTTTGGTGTTATCGTGTAGCGATTTCTTAAAGCATTATGCATTAGTTAGTGGGCTGATTGGGTTTGTGAATTGGGGTTTTCTAGCTTCCCTGGAAAGGCTGCTGGTGTTGGAGTTGGTGGCGCTGCCGCCGCCGCCCCTGCTAAAGAGGTATGTTTTTTCTGTTGTAGTCTTCCTGCGGAACTGATTGCACTCTTTGTGGTCGCAAGCTGGCATGTTATCTTTTGCTGATTCATGTATTGCCTCTACTTTAGCTCTAATCTTAGTTCTTTTCTGATCCAATAGTAAGTGATGTGTTGGTCACTCTAAACATTATATCCTCTAAGACTAGAACAGCCGATCTTCTCATTTATTAGTAGTTAGCTACCCTACCTCCTGTGCGTCTGAGCTTGTTAGATAGCCTGATAAGTGATAACTTTCACTCGATCTATTTAGCTTGTCTGTCATAGGTTGATCAATGAAGTTGTGATCCATGTTGCCTAAAACATATCATTTTTGGACTTGAGAAGCAACTAATTCTTGAGTCTTTTGTTTAGTTAGTTAAAAGAATAATCTTTATATACTCCGTGATGGTTTACTGTTTCTGTTCTTTAATCAGTGGTCTGTATCTTTATTAAGGTAATTTTTGCCGAGCAGTATAGTACTAGGATTTTTTTCTAGGTGTACTGGAATTTTGTTAAACTAAAGTAGTTTGTTTAAATCGCAGTCTCCTAAGTGCTAGAGTTTGTTTCTAGCTAGGCGTGCTGTTATTTTGTTAAAGTTAGTAGTTTGTTTAGACCTAACTCTTTGCAATCCATCTATAGGCTGCTCCTGCTGCTGCTGGAGATGATGATGATGACTTGGATCTTTTTGGCGATGAGACTGAAGAGGATAAGAAGGCAGCAGAGGAGAGGGAGAAGGCCAAGTCTTCTACCAAGAAGAAAGAGAGTAAGCTTTATTCATCTGCTTGTGTAGTAATGTCGTTCTGCTCTCCTTTTGGCGCCTTGCATTCTAAGCATCTTTGAAAATTCTGAAACCTTGTGTCGGTTTGCTGTAGGTGGAAAGTCATCTGTTCTGTTGGATGTGAAGCCTTGGGATGATGAGACAGACATGAAGAAGTTGGAGGAGGCAGTGAGGAGCATTGAGATGCCTGGTCTCTTCTGGGGAGCATGTACGTTTTGCACTATTGAAATAAATATTTTGTGCAGCTCTTATTTATATGCTTTGGATGAATGTGTAGTTTGTGTCTGATGGGTTCCTTCCCCTCTGTTTGCAGCAAAATTGGTCGCAGTCGGTTATGGAATCAAGAAGCTCTCGATCATGATGACCATAGTGGATGATGACGTCTCCGTGGATACACTCATTGACGAGTACCTCACAGTTGAGCCCCGCAATGAATACATCCAGAGCTGCGACATTGCTGCCTTCAACAAAATCTAAGTTAGTTCTTTGTTTTGTTGTACTTCCCCCTTCTGACTAGTGATCTCTGCCCGTCGTTGGAGTTGTGGTTTTTCTGCATTGTGGTCTTTTTTTTCTTTTTAGTTACGATGGAGGAAACGTAGATATGGCCTTAAACTATGTGCCCTTGTTTGCTTGGTGAAAGGTGAATGAAAACGTTGAATTCAGTTTTGGTTGCTTTTGCTGTGGGACTCTTTGACAGACGTCGGTAGGGCTGTTAGTCGGTGCGGTTTCGGTTTAACCGAACCGCACCGTCAGTTAGCCGAGACCGAAAGCAACCCGTTTCCATCAACTGAAGCTGACACAGACGCCATCCTCGGTTAACCGGCAACCGAAACTGTCGGTCTTGGTTTGAACGGGCGGTTAGCCGAAACCGCCAGAGTCAGCCGGTTTTCAGTTTCGGTCAGAAACCGACCAATAAAACCGAGATCCAGAACCCTGCACACAGCACACACACCTGCTGCCTTTTTTCTAAAAACCTGCTGCTGCCCTTTTCTAAAAACCTACTGCTCTATTATCAAATCAGAAAATAAAATCTAACCCAACCACAATTAAATCACAAGTCAAGTCATCATTCATCACACACCATAAATCTTTTATATGCCAAACAACAGTCACAAGTTCACAAATCACAACAAGCCACAAATAACAAGTTCATTCTCCAAATCATCAACCTAAATTCGGGGATCTCGCTCCAAATCGTCTAGCCCGATGTCATCATTTACTCCAAGATCTGCATTCTCATCATCAGGATTGACATCAGAATCATATTCAGCAACATCATCAAGTCCATCAACTATGGGGGTAGGAGTAGAAGTAGGATCAACTGAAAAACTTTGGGTTCCATCAAACTCACTCCCACTTTGATTAGCCATTCGAGCTTGTAAAACCTCATAAACTACATGAAAAGTAGATTATAATGAGAAAACTAAGATAGGCAAATTGTCAAATATGAAAACTAAAGCATAATTAGAAGGAAGAAATGATATATTACCACTTTCAAACTCAGTTAGCTCTTCGAGATCCTCTTCATCATGAACCAATTGGGAATCAGGGAATCGTATCCAATCTTCGGCACAGATTAATGCCTCCACCATCTTCGAGGTCAAGGAAGACCTAAATGAGGATAGCACCCGACCTCCTGTGCTGAAAGCAGACTCGGAGGCAACAGAAGAAATCGGAATGGCCAAAATATCCCGCACCATTTCAGAAAGCACGGGATATCTAATGCTGCTGACGGACCACCATTTAAGAATGTCAAAGCTATCATCCTCGTCATCGAAAAGAACAGCATCATTGACATCATTCAGATAGATGTCCAGCTCTGAAGAACTTCGAATACCCGCATCAAGCTCTTCTTTCCTCAACTTCTTGAACTCAAAAGTCATCTTCCCTCCCATCACAACACCACTACTCGAACTCCCACTAAGAGTGGTTGTGGAGGTGGCAACAGCATCCGACGCACTTGAGGGTGGAGACTGGAGCTTCTTCTTGTAATCTTCAAACAAGTCACTCATCTCTTGTTTGATATCCTTAGCCATTTGCTTCCCATTTTCTTGGCCATACATCTGCTTCAAGACAAATTCAACATAGGCCAACTTGCGCCTCGGATCTAACACACATGCAATGTAGATCACACGGTTCATCCTAATATTCTCCTCATTATCTGCCTCATACCAATACTTTGCAACCTTCGCCTTAATTCTCACTGCCATTCGTTGTATCTCGGCATCTTCATCTTGCTCCAATGTGCATATGACCTCATAAATATCTGCAAGATACTTGAAGAATAGATGCACAGTCACATATGAAGTTCCTGTAAACACAGAAAAGTTCAAGAGAGTAGATATTAGTATAACATAAATTGAAGTAATAAGAAAAAGAACATATAGTTCGCCTTTAAAGATTTAGAAATATGTCATACCAGATACACGCGCAGTCAAATCACAGAAAAACTTCAAATACTTCATCAGCCTTCTCACACTGCTCCAATCTTCTTGTGTTGGCACACCTCTCTTTGTGTCCACATACTTCTTAAAACTCTCATCTTGTCCATATAAGAAAGTAAATACTTTCTAAAATCTTTCTGCAGACTCTAGCATGAGGTAGGTGGAGTTTCACCTTGTGGGAACATCCAAACACACAAGTTTCTTGGTCTCAATCTTAAGAAAATCAGCAGCCGCCTTGAATCTGGTAAGTCTTGATGGAGATGACTTGACCCACTTCACAACATCTCGAACCCTTTCAACCGAAATCCCCACTTCTTTCAAGCCATCAGTGACAACTAAGTTGATGATGTGAGCAACACAACGAAAATGCAAGTACCTCCCATCCAACATATTTGTCCCCCACTCATGCATCTTCTCTATCATGTAACTAGCCACAACATCATTCGCACTAGCGTTGTCCATTGTGATGCAACACAAACTCTTGATCTTCCATTCATCTAGACAAGTACACAATGTCTCTGCTATATCAACTCCAGTATGACTAGTCACCTCAACAAAGCAAATCACCTTCTTCACCAACTTCCAGTCTTTACCAACATAATGAGCAGTCACACACATATAGTTTGCATTCTGAACAGAAGTCCATGTATCTGTCGTTATCGAAATTCTTCCTTTGCATTTTGTGACAAAGAAATCTCTCAGGATATCTTTTCTTTCAAGGAAGATACGATAACGGTCTTCTCTAATAGTAAGCCTACCAGGTATCACAAACAAGGGCTGCGCCAATGCCATAAATCGTCTAAAGCCTTCATGCTCGACATATCTAAAGGGAAACTCATCCAATATAATCATCTCAGCTAGACCAATCCTAGTTTTAGTCTGATCAAACTTCCATGTCGAAAGAGATCCTACCTGACCACCAGTAGCTGTAGATGTTGACTGCAGATTCAACAAAGTTTGAGAGCTACCACTCTCCTTCAGCCTTTTCCTTGCACATGCCCTCCTATGTGTATTCACTGCACTTGTCCCATTAAACTTCGGATGTGCTGCAATCTTCGTCTTGCAGAATATACATTCTCCAAATGGGTAGCCATCAACTAGCATCGCTCTGAAGACATTCCAACATTCAGCTTTCCTCTTCTTTGATGCTGCATCATTTGCACTTCCCGTTGCATCTCCCCCAGCTTCCACATTTGCATTCTCGACTCCAGCCGGCGCTGCTACATTATCTGCTGCAATACCTTCTACATTCTCAGCTGCAGCCGCCACATTTGGAGTAACTCCTCCGGCTGTAGTAGCTCCGGTAGAAGGAGTAGCAGGTTGCGAAGGAACCCGCGGCTGAGAAGCCGGAGGAGGAGCACCTCTTGCTCCTTGTTCTCCTCTTCCACGACCACGACCACGACCACGTGGTTTCTTATCACGTCCACCTCTATCCCTGTTTTAATCAATAAAAACATGTAAATAGATGTAACATCAACAATTAGCAAACCAAATCTTTACTAACTACCAATCACCAAACCATGAATCTACTAAGTTATCACTAGTTGTTGGCTTGTTTGTTACTACGCATCACATGACCAAAAACTGACCCTTTTATAGCCAAACCGACCTTGAGGATCAAGCAGATCGGGAAATCTCTAAAGCCAAGCTTACACCCCTGTGGGCTGTGGAAAGGTACATTCATATTACAAATAATTTTTTTGTGTGCCATACATTCCGTCCCAGGCAACGAACATGAAAGGAGAAGCACAAACCAGTTGAAGACCAGATAACCAGACATTCAAAGCTCGAGTGAAAATGAAGGCTTTCCATTCTTCGCATCATCAGCTACTAATTAATTAATACAAAGAATAATTAACTACAGGCATAGAGTACTAACTACTATTGTTCTCGATCTCTCTTTTCCTAGCTCTTTTGCCGGTCTATAATCCACAAATCCCTACACCCTACTAATGTTTTTGTTCTGTTGGAACTTACATTGGTGATTATGGTGAATCGGTGATAGAACAGGGCAGAAGACGGCGGGAGAACAGGGCAGAAGACGGCGGGATTCCGGGGCAGAAGACGGCAAGAGTCGAGTTCTGGGAGGGAGTTCTGGGCGGGAGTTCGGCGACGACGACTTCTGTTGGAGGACAGCGGCGACGCGAGGGCGGCGATGCGACGAAGGCTGGGAGCGGCGGGGACGAGCTCGACGGGGACGATGCGACGCGACGGGAGGGGACGAGCTCGACTGGGAGAGGCGGGAGGGCGGCGGTGCGACGCGACGATGGGAGCGGCGGGGACGAGCTCGACGGGGACGATGCGACGCGACGGGAGGGGACGAGCTCGACTGCGAGAGGAGTGAGGACGGCGGCACGGTGCTGCGACGGCCGACGAGCTCGACGGGGACGAGGTGACTGGAGGCGGCCGGTGAGGGTTGGGGCTACTGGCTAGGGTTCAGAAATGGGAGGAGCGGCGGGTGAGACTCTCACGATTTTGGGATTTAGGATTTTAGGGTTCATTTAGGTCAGGGGATCAGGGAAGGAGAATCCGATGTGTCTGGGTCGTCGGTTTGTGCGGTTAATTTGTAGCGGTTGCGGTTTTTAACCGCTAACCGCTACAATTGCCCACTGGCCGGAACATCCAACCGCAACCGCAAACCGCACTAAACCGACGATTTTCGGTTGGTCAGTAACCGACGGTTTCGGTGGTAACCGAAAAACCGGAGACCGATTAACAGCCCTAGACGTCGGTAAGATATCATATACTATGAAATCACCTGGTTTGAGGTTTCTGAATGCTTCTGCATGAGCAATTGCACTGGGAAAGTAAGTAGAAGCTAGTTGCATGGTAGTTGGCTAGTTGCTTGAGCAAGTGCTATACATTAATGTGGCGAGGGATGCTGCTCCAGGAACGATAGATCATTAGCTTGTTCACTCTCTTTGGTCATTCTTTTATCAATTTACCTGAGCTCAAATGTATCTATTTGTGTAGTTCATTAGGTGGCTAGATTAGGGGTGATTAAAAGCTTGTACTTAATGCAGCTGGCCTTGTAGTCAGCCCTGTCGAGCTCATCGCATCATCATGCTAAACTTCTAATCTCGAGTTAACTCTGCAAACGTAAGAACCAATTCGTCCTATCGTCTTGTATATTTTTGTAGTAGTACTTGACGCATCCACCTTAACTCCTTTTTGTAAATCATAATTCAACTTGCACCACTCGCAACCCACCCAACCCAACTGGAAGAATGCAAGTGAATTGTGAGTCACAGTTGTACCAATTTGTTAGTGAATGGATTAGTTTGAGAGCCAAACCAACCTACTACACATTGGCAGTCCCTACTATGCATGGTAAAAAATACAAGTTTAAACATGCGCAAGCGCTAGGCAACGCCAAAACATCTCGTTTATGGGTTTTGCTGTGAGTTAGGTATGAAGAATCAGTGGCGCACATAGGATTACTGGATAGGTGTGTCGGTCAATAAAAATAGCGAAAAATAAAAATTAACTAATTAAAATAAATTTAATTATTTAAAAATAAATATAAAAGATTTATTCTTAAAATTTAATATTTCATTGATTTTTACAGCGAAACACGTCAAATTTTCATATTATGAAAGGTTCTTAATTATATTTGTCACTTATATTGCAAATTAAACCCTTTTTATGTGCACAACTAAACAATTATTCATAAATTGATCACTCTACTATGAGCAGAGAGCTTCAAGGCAGGTGTTGGAGATTTTTTCCTCTCAATAAACATAATATTAGAGGAACAAATGTGTATTAAAAAAAGGTAAGAGGATAAATATGTTTTTTTTAATGTAAGTAAGATGGAGTTTTCATTTTTGTTCAATAAAAAAGGAGAAGTGATGCGATAAAATGTTTATGCAAATTAGTTATCTAGTAATAGAGATAAGTATATTATCAACCCACATGGATCGGTAAAATCTTGATCTAATGATTAAAATTAAGGAACTCCAAGGAACAAATTAATTTTCTATAATTTAATGAAAAAAATAACTAAATCAGAAACCAAATTGAAAATTAACTTCATGAAAAATCTATGGAAAGAAGCTATGGAAAAAGACAATATGTAATTCACCATCTAATTACTTGATTTAACTCATTTATTAATCAATTAATTCTCATTCAAAATTATAGATGTAATCTTTAAGGTGATTGTTACCTCTCTGAATACTATGCATGCTAAGTAGTCAATTAATTGTTTACTCTCGTACAATCAACTAATTAACTGTCTAGTCGAAAGTTAAATATTTTAATAACTTTATGACAACAAATTTCTTGTAATGTAATGAAGGTGTGTCGGTTCAATATATAAAAAACTTTGTGAGATATTGAGTGATATGATTATATGAACTTGGTGAGTTATTGAGCTCGGGTAGGATTCTATGAACGTGGGAGCCATTTTTCTTGTTTATTAAGTGACATGTAAGTTATTAGTCATTTGAACTGAAGGGGAAAAGTGTTATAAATTGTTATTTCATTCGTAATGTAGTATAATTTTTTTATTTATTTCCAGCGCTTAGACACACTTAATTAGCCGACGACCAAACAAACTTAGATGGTAGGCAAGACCCCGATGCACACCTTATACCTAGCGCCTTCTTGAACCTTATTCCATGCATAAATCATATAACAATTTGTCATGGTAAAAAAGAGTAAAAGACTCATGCATTTGTTGCTAAGTAGCAATTAACGGCTCAAGATAGGGTGCATAACCATGAGTTATGCACCCATTAAGAACCAAATCTGGACCCTTCATTTAGAAAATTCAGATCTAAGGATGGAGAATTAAAGATCATTTTTATTTTCCCTAGCTTTCTTAATCGACTCATATCTTTTTCGTTTTAACTAGGATTTTACTTTTTTTTTGCACAGATGGAACGAGTTCATCGTGCTCTACAAAATGAGATCAATTTTCAATATTTTTTAAGGAAAAAATTTTTTTGGCCTCTCGGTACCAACTGCATACCATATGGTATCTTCTTCGTTTTTAATTCATTTTTGAAAACGTTTGCACAGAAGGGACGAGTTCATCATGATCTATTGGATCTACAAATTTCTGGGTGAACAAATTACATGATCAAAAAATACCACACAATACCATACAATACCACCCTGGTATGGGGTGGTATCTTGTGGTACACAATGTTAAAAGACGTAAATGACAGTTAATATACTTCTATTATCATGTATTCAACCATCCTACAGTCTTGGTTTGTTCATACCACCATGGTACGCTTTTCAAACCATATGTATGCTCTTATTTCAATACCAGTCAATACCATATGGTATAAACTAGTAAAAAATGGCTCAATTTTTTTTGTCCGAAAAATATATTAAAGTGGATATCATTTTGAAGAGCACAATTAATCTGATCTAACTGTGCAAAATAAATTAAATTTTGACTTAAAACGAGTGAGAAATCGTCCATCAAATATTAAGAAAGGGAAAATTAAAGGCTTTCCAGGAGAGAGAGGGATGCTGATGTGAACGGATTACTCATGGTTACTCACCACAAGGTTACTGACCTGATCCGCTCCTGACCTGATCCGTTCCCGCAATTAACCCACCGGTGACTCGAAAACCAAGGGTTCAGAATCTCCGGATCCTGTCAATAACTTACCTATGCATAACTATCAGTAACACCCATCAACCATTCACGGAAAACAACTAATTTTTTCTCAATTTAATTTAACAGACTATATCTCTTTTGTTTTAAGTTGTAATTCAAAATCTTTTGCAAAAAAAAAAAAAAAAAACAGATTAATTGTATTCTTCAAAATCAAATCCACTTTAATAATAATAACAAAATAATTGAGACGTATATTACTAGTGTATACCATGATGATAATGTTCGGTAGTACATAAGATTATACCATGTGGGTATGGTACACGGAATATACTAATTTTTTTTTGACAATGTTAAGTTCATTAAGAGCAAATGGGCCAAGCCCAGTGGAAAAGTTTACAGACAATTAAACAACAACAGGATAAAAGACTAAAAACACAGGCCCAAACAAAAGTCCAGAGACTCAATAGAGCCCAGACCATGGGCCAAAACCAGAGCTTCAGTCTTCTAACCCTAGCCGTTCAATGCCCTCCTCTGGAACCTCCGCCGCCGTCGCTGAAAAGGAACCGCCGCCGCCACCAGTCAAATCCTGAGGAACCAGCCACCCCGAGTGGAGGGATGAGGAAGGTAGAACCTCCACACAAGCCTCCTCGAGCCAATCGTCGTCTGCATCTCGGAAACCATTCACAAGTGAATACATCAGAGCAATCGGACGGCAGACGGTGGTAACAGAGGAAAAAACTTCTGTCTTCAAGCTCTCCAGCCGTGTCCAAGCCAATGGCCGCATCTTCGAATCACAAGCACCTGCAAAGTGAAGCAAGGAGGTGGACAGAGGAAGGATGAGGAGAAAACAAGCCAGATCTAAAAGATCTAGCCTCCTTTGCATCTTAGAGCACACACATCTCCAGATCTGAAAAATCAAATCAGAGGGCAAAAGATCATCCCACGAAGGGGGAGGAAGGAAACCCACAAGGGGAGGAACATGCACAGACGAAAAGAATCGAAACCAAAAGGCTGGAACATGCGAAAGAGAAGAGAAGGAAGAGTGGAAGACTATACTACGAAAGGAAGGATGGACAACAAAAACTGAAAAAGGGGGGCGGAGGGCTGCCGCCGGACGCCGGCAGCAGCCCCCATGACTGCCTGGAGAAGAAGGAAGTAAGAGAGAAGACAGAGAGGAAAGTTAGAGAGAAAGAAGAATGAGAGAGCCGTCAGTGTTTCTCTCGTCCCGGAATATACTAATTGCCGTTTACTACATTTCATCACTTTCACCACAAGTTACCATCTATATCAGGGTGGTATAAGATGATAAATTGGTCGTGAAATCCCCCTAGGAAATTAATTATAAATCACAATAGACTACGATAAACTCGTTTCTTCTGTGTTAATTTTTTTAAAAGTTGAGTTAAAACGAAGGTAGTACACGAGTAGTGTGAATTTTCTCGGACCAACCCAAACTGAACGGGCCCTCACCCCAATCCTTGCATGCTGTTATAGAAGACGTACGTCATCAAAGTTCCACCATATGATATGAGTAGAAAGCCTTAAATATTTGGGATCATGGTGGGTGGTAACTGGTAAGATGGGAGGAGTAGCAGCCATTGTCCACTAGTATTGCCATTAAATGGTCAATTGGAAGCCCGGACATGAGTAGTTGGCTATGTCGAGATATTGCTATTTGCTAGACCCCAGCTCCACTCTTCTCCTGCCCGTCGCCACTGTCGGTGGACACAAGAGAGCCAGGCGGAGCCGGTAGACGATGGCGAGTGGCGACGACACAAAGCTGGCCGGAGCTAGCTAGCTAGTCACCACCGTGATAATTGGGGGAGAAAATGAGGGGAGGCGGTCCTTCTGACTTCAACCTATCTCTTCCATGTCTCTCAAAATTTTAAACTTAAGACATTATTCACATATTTTATGGCGTTTTTCCATCCAAGTGTTCATTGCACTTTTGAAACATATTTCAACATCATGAAACAGATGAAGATATATATAATGATTGAATTTATGAGTGGTTTGGATTGAGTATATGGAGGTGTCGTTTGGTGCCAAATATAATATATATATTTTTTTTTTTGGTAGAACCAAATATAATATTATGTTAGAATAAAGATGCAACACTTGACAAGTCATATTGTGAGAATACAACAAATTTTTTATTTGACGAACATCAAGGTGCTGTGGTAGTCTTTCTTTTTTTGTTTTGTTCAATTTATGTTCTCTTGATTTTTTAAAATCCCAAACTACCCTCTACCTTTTGCCACTTTCCACTCTGACCTAATTAATTAGCCTTTCCTTCTTCTCCTTTTGCTGGTTTATTTCTATCCATTTACCTTAATTATGTCTAACACTAAAACAACAATGATAAGCTCTCACTAGTCACTAACACATGCATTTTATTCCGATATTCAATTTCAGATTGAAGATAAAAAAGCCTTCTCGATGGAAAGACGATAATAGGATAAGATTAAAAGGACTACTTCTAACTCATTCAATGTAATATTTCGTACAATTATTACATAACAAATAATATATATTATTGTGGTTTGTGATAATTATGTTATAATTGAGTCCAAATAACATCGCCATTAATCCATTATATGTCTCATTGCATGAAAAACAACTCGCACAAACTTGTCAACCCATCTGCTTAGTCTAAACGTGTGGATATGTAGCCATGGTAGGTCAATTATACCCACCTGACCACCTTTGACCACTCCTACGCACAATGTGAACGATCCAATTTTCATTTATAGTTGACCATAAATTAATAAATAAAAACATTTGATTTAATAAATGTATGAATAGATTTTTATCTTTTCTGATATGATGAGATCGTTTTTTTCCGTTGATTGATTTGCTGAGATTCTTATGGGCGGGATCGAATCACTTGCGATGTTTACATAATTCATCAATAATAAAGGGATAGGTTATGGTGGTCGCTTTCACTCTGTTTGGGAAGAGGGGTAAATGGCAGGAGGGTGCAAATGTGAGGGGTAAACACAGTTTCCAACACATTTGCACCTGTTTGGTTAATTTGGAACAGTAGGGGGAGCAAAACGAGAGTGCAAATTTACTGTTTCGGCTTACCCTCCGAATTGGGGTGCAAAGGAAGGAAGGAAGAGAGGGGGAAGGGGGAATTATGGAATTTTGTTTTTCTAATTGTGTTATATATAATTATATAATAATTAATATTATCAATTTCTTCTTTTTATAAATATCATTAATGTAAACATTATTCGGGTTTGACCATTTGACTATGGAAACAAGTTTATAAATGTTCGTCAAGTCAAATCTAGATCTCTTGGTTGAATTGAATTTGCATTGAAAATTAGATATACAAGGTGTTTGTGGAAAAGATAGAGAGAAATTGTTTGGTTAACTCATTTTATTTGACTAAATAGTTAAAACTTACAAATCCGAACGTGTTTGACTAAGTTTGACAATTTAAGATTAAACTAGACACGAAAATCCTATATAGGATGACCAGTTACGAGTTGAGCTTCGAGTTTTGAGATCGCTCGATCAATGATTATTACAATTGTTATAATTAATTATTATTTGAGCATTATTATATAATAACTATTTTTAGTAAAGTATATTTATTATTATATAGTAATATTTATTTTATTATTTTATGATAATATTTTATAATTTTAAAATCTATTTTATAATTTTAAAATCTATTTTAAAAATTTAAAATCTATTTTAAAATAATATAATTACTTACTTTGCACTTTTTTTGCACCCCCTACTTTTTCATCCAAACAACAATTTACCCCTCCACTTACACCCCCAGCAATTTGCACCCCCAGCAATTTACCCCTCAACTTGCACCCTCCTGCAATTTGCACCCCTTATTGCCAAACAGAGCGTTTATAGTAGTGGTGTCCTGACAACTAAGGACGACTTGGATATGAAAAACAAATATTTGTATATTCCTAGGGCTTTGGCTCCTATAAATAGCCGCCTCCCCAGCCCCTCTAAACACACCATAACGAGCATAAACACAATAGAGAGTGTTTAGAGAGCTTCGGTTTTCGCACAAAACCGCGAGTACAGAGAGGAGTTGTTTTATCCTGGAGACGACCGGTTGATAGTCTGTCGTGCACATCGAGGGCAGTGCCGCGAACGTCTTAAAGAGAGCGACATAGTCCGCGACTCAGCTCCAGATTCGGTAACCTCGTTCTTGTTGTTGTTCCGTTCCTAACAATTTTAAGACGATCGACTACTGCTATGTCGACTGAACAGAACAACATGGCCGGATCTGGTGTTGTCGATATCAATCGACCTATTCGCTTCTTTGGAGTAAACTTCCGTTGCTGGAGACAAAAGATGGAGTTCTACCTGGCGACCAAGAAGTTGGCACACTGCCTCACCGGCATGCCTGTCGAGCTGCCGAAAGAAGCGACCGATGAGGAGAGGGCTGCTTCTGCTAAGGAAAGGGAGCATGACTTCCTGTGCAAGAATTACATCCTCAACGGCTTGGCAGACGATCTCTACGACTACTATGCGGACAGCAAGAACACCGCAATGATGATCTGGGATGCACTCCAAAAGAAGTACGATACGGAGGAGGCTGGAGCTAAGAAGTATGCTGTCATCCGCTACCTGCGCTACCAGATGGTGGATGAAAAGTCTGTCGAATGCAGTCCCACGAACTTCAAAAAATATCTCATGACATTGTCTCTGAAGGTATGCCTCTGGACGATCAATTTCAAGTTGCTTGCATTATTGATAAGCTGTCCCCTTCTTGGAAAGATTTTAAGAATATGCTGAGACATAAAACCAAAGAATTTTCACTGGAAAGCTTGATTACTCGCCTAAGGATTGAGGAAGAGTCCCGCAAACAGGATATGAAAGAAAAGGTGATGGTCGTCACTGCTAAACGACCACCCCTAGAGCTCTTAAACATAACCAGAAAGGGTTTAAGAGTAAGAACCAGCAGGTCCGCCCCCACCAGAATGGTGCCTCTCGAGGTAACCAAAGGGTCATGGCCCATACCTCTAAGAATGACCCACCGTTTATCTGCTATAGCTGCGGTAAACTGGGTCATTTGGCAAAAAAGTGCAGGAACAAGCAAAACCCTGCTGCTGCGGCTAGGGTTAACTTGACAGAAAAGGATTTGATAGCCATGATCACGGATATGAACGCTGAAGTCAACCTCACCGGTGACTCAGAAGGATGGTGGCTGGATACAGGTGCATCGAAGCATGTATGCAACAATCGTGCTGTGTTTAAAACATACACACAAGCACCTGCTGACAAGAAAGTGCTGCTGGGGACTACTCACACCACTATGGTTGCTGGTTCTAGTGACGTGGAGCTGAACTTCACCTCTGGGAAGAAGATGGTTCTCAAGGATGTGTTGCACACTCCAGAGATAAGGACGAATCTTGTTTCGAGATATCTTCTTAATAAAGCTGGATTTAATCAATCTATTGGGGCAGACTTGTATGATCTTACTAAGAATGAGAGTTTTGTGGGAAAGAGATATGCATGTAATGGGATGTTCAAGTTGAATGTCGAAATTAATAAGATGAATTCTTCAGTTTATATGGTGTGTGATTTGAATGTTTGTCATGCTCGTCTTTGTCATGTGAACACACGAATTGTGAAGAATTTAAGCAAGTTAAGACATATCCCTAAACTCTCAATGAATGAATTTGATAAATGTGATTTCTGTAGCCAAGCTAAAATAACAAAAATACCCCATAAATATGTGATTAGAGAATCAGAACCCTTAGATCTGATGCATTCTGATATTTGTGAACTAGATGAGACGTTAACTAGGTCTGGCAAGAGATACTTTATCACTTTCATAGATGATTGCTCTGATTATTGCTTTGTTTATTTGATGAAAAACAAAAGTGAAACCCTTGACATGTTCAAGGTATTTGTGGTTGAATTTGAAAATCAGTGCAATCGAAAGATAAAAAGACTTAGGAGTGATAGAGGATCAGAGTATGACTCTAATCCCTTCAAGGAATTCTATAGCTCACATGGTATCATTCATGAAACCACGACACCATATTCACCAGAAATGAATGGTAAAGCTGAGCGGAAAAATAGGACGTTTACAGAATTAGTTGTGGCTATTATGCTAAATTCTGGAGCTGCTTCTTCTTAGTGGGGTGATATTTTGTTGACGGTTTGCTATGTGCTAAATCGTCTTCCAAAAACAAATAGAAAAGAATCACCCTATGAGATCTTGAAGAATAAGCCACCTAATATGTCATATTTAAGAACGTGGGGCTGTTTGGCCTACGTAAGAATTCCGGATCCTAAGAGGATTAAGTTGGCTAGTCGAGCATATGAATGTGTCTTCGTTGACTATGTGGCCAATAGTAAGGCATACAGATTCTATGATTTGATTGCTCGTACTATAGTAGAATCCATAGATGCTGATTTCTTTGAGACACGATTTCCATTTAAAACGAGAAATAGTGGGGGTAATGTACTACCCGCTATTAGAGATAACGGAACTAGTGGGGGTGTTGGATCTGAGGATGAACTCAGAAGAAGTAAAAGAGCTAGAATCTCTAAAGATTTTGGTGATGACTTTACTACAGTATACACCCTTGAAGATCCAAAAAGTTTGCAGGAAGCATTAACTTCCATAGATGCAGACTTTTGGAATGAGGCCGTTATAGATTAAATGGAATCGTTAGAAGCTAATAAGACTTGGCATCTAACAGACTTACCTCCTGGCTGCAAAGTCTTAGGTAATAAATGGGTTCTAAAAATGAAACGGAAACCTGATTGTGCAATCGAAAGGTTCCGAGCTCGCCTAGTAGTTAAGGGCTACAGGCAGAGAGAGAATATAGATTTCTTCGATACCTATTCACCAGTATCTAGAATAACATCCATTCGTGTCATGATTGCTCTTGTTGCCTTGAACAATCTCGTGGTACACCAAATGGATGTTAAGACTGCTTTTTTGAACGGTGATCTGGATGAAGAAATCTATATGGAACAACCAGAAAGGTTTTTTTTATCCCCGAACATGCCTCGAAAGTCTTTAAGTTAACAAATCATTATATGGTTTGAAACAGGGTCCAAAATAGTGGCATGAGAAGTTTGACACTCTCGTTCTCTCACATGGCTTTAAGGTGAATGAAAGTGACAAGTGTATTTACTGCAAGTCAGAGAATAACACTTATGTTTGTATGTAGATGACATGTTAATATTTGGTACAAATATTCACGTGGTCAATGAAGCAAAAACCATATTGAAAGAGAGATTTGAGGTGAAAAATCTAGGGAGAAGCAAAGTTTATGCTTGGAATCCAGATAACTAGAACAACAAATGGTTATTCTCTAGATCAATCTAGCTACATAGAGAAGATCTTGAAGAAATATAACTATTTCGACTATAAACCTGCGTGTACTCCATATGATGCTAGTGTAAAACTATTTAAGAACACTGGAGACAGTGTAAGACAATCAGAATATGCTAGCATCATTGGCACTCTCCGTTATGCTGCGGATTACACTCGACCAGACATTGCATATGTCGTGGGATTGCTTGGCAAGTTTAACAGATGTCCTAGTAGAGAGCATTGGAATGCTATAGAGAGGGTCATGAGATACCTCAAGAGAACAGCAAACATTGGTATACACTATCAAAGGTTTCCTGCTATACTAGAAGGGTATAGTGATACGGATTAGAATACCCTATAAGATAACTCCAAAGCAACCATCGGGTATGTTTTTAACATCGCTGGTGGAGATGTGTCTTGGAAGTCAAAGAAACAAACAATCCTAGCTCAATCAACTATGGAATCAGAGATGATAGCACTAGCAACGGCTAGTGAAGAAGCAAGTTGGTTGAGAGGACTGTTGTAAGAGATTCCCCTATGGGAAAGGCCGGTCCCTCCGGTATTGATCTATTGTGATAGTACCGTACCTATCACTAAAGTTGAGAACCGGTTCTATAACGGAAAGAATCGAAAGATTCGTCGTAAGCATAGTACTGTAAGAGAACTCCTAACGATAGGAGCAGTGAGGGTGGATCATATAAGATCCGAACAGAATCTAGCTGATCCTTTGACGAAAGGATTACCTATAGAGAAAGTGCAGAATACCGCCAAGGGTATGGGGACTTATGCCTACCGAACCACGGACTACAAGTGATGGTAACCTGACTCAATAGACTGGAGATCCCAAGAAATGGGTTCAATGGGTAATAACAAGTCATGAGTAGTATGCGAAAAGTTCATGCATAAGTGAAGCATGAATCCCAAAGCAATGGAGGTTGAGTTAATAACTCTTAATGAGATCTATACCCTATGTGGGGTGGAGTACTTTACTTTGAGGGTACTCATGATAGACTCACCTATGTGAATGTGGGAGTGGGGCCGCTCCCTATGGAACTTTGGTTGCACAAAGTTGCTAGAGCGTTCACTAAACCAGGATAACGTGCATGACCATAAACACACGGGCTAAGAAGAGAACACAACTCAATGAAAAGATTCGGTGTGCTACATTGTCTGAGATAGGGTTCAAGACTACGAGTCACCCTTATGAAATCGAAAGTGTAACCACTATGCTAAGGTTCAAATCTTCGCGATACCTTAGCTTATGCCCGATCTTATGGAACTGTTGATGCTCCGAGATAGTTTCAAAACTATTCATGTGGGAGATTGTTGGAAATGAATGAATAGCTTTGAAAGCTATAGAGTCTCAAGTGGAAAAAACTACCACATTGGTAGTTTTACTTGGTGAAATGTGTATAAAGATAGGAGCCTCTCTCCTAAGGGCATACCCCTTGGGGTGACCCACTTTTGTGGGAGAGGGAGGACTTAACGGACCACCATAAACACACGCGCGCGCGCGCGCCATCCGTCCGACCGGTTGGTTGGTTTTAGGGGTGGGCATAGGTTTGGTTTGGTTCAAACCGAACCAAACAAGAGCATACCGGTACCCCCAAAGCTGAACCCGATCTCCCGATTTTCCCCCCACTGTCACTATTTCATCTTCTTCTCATCAACCAAGACACAAAAACCCAATTTGTACTCTTCCCCCACTTCCTTCTCTCCTCTCCAGCGACCACATTAGAGCTTCCTCTGCCGCCGGATTTGAGCTCTTCTTCTTATGCCGTCGGGTTCGAGCTCTCCTCTCCTCTTTCCAGCGAGGCTATTCGTCCGTCCGCCGCCGTCAGGTCGAGCTCAGCTCCCTCTGCCGTCAGGTCGAGCTCTCCTCTCCTCTTTAGTCTTTCCGACGAGGCTCTTCTTCTTCCGTCCGCTGCCATCGGGTCCAGCTCAGCTCTTCGAGGTGATTTCGATGGATCTTACTTCTCACCTCCTCCATCTTCGATCCCAACCCTTCGCCTATCCCCCTTCTTACTGCTCCACTCTCCCTTCATCTCATCTTCGATCCCTTCTCTCTATTTTATGTCGGCTCCGTTACTAGATTCTGGATTCTGATTTCTGCATGTCGCCGTTGATCAATGCTTCTCCATCTCCCTTACTTGTGTTTGTTTCTAGGGATTTTCTTTTTCAATTAGGGATTTATTAAAGGGATTTTGCCTATGCTTGTTCTTGCATCAATTGATTCACTATTGATGGTGGTTTTTCTATGGATGTGCTTCGTTCTATGTTTTGTAGGTTTTTGGTGGCGAGATCAAACGGAGGGCTTAGAAATGGAAAGGGGGTCGATCAGTGAGTGGCGATGGGGGATGTCGAGCGCCGACAGCTGTGCGTTGAAGGGGAGGCAGGTTGAGATGAAGGTGATTAGGGTTAGGAATTTGTGAGCTGGGCTGTAGGAGAAATCGGGCTGTGAGAGATTGGTCTATGAGTTCGGCTTGGTTGGTTAGTATGTATGGTGGGTTGAATATTTTAGTTCGGAATTCGGTTCGGTTGGTCAGAATTCGGGTTCGGTCGTGCAACCCTGATTTCCGAAATATGGCTTTTTGCCTTCCGAATTCCGAACCGATTAGTGTTAATTTCGGTTTTGGTCGGTTCGGGATCGGTTCGGCTCGGTTCGGAAGAGTAAACCTGAACCGGATGCCCACCCTAGTTGGTTGGTTCACTTGAGACTATATTTTTTTGGAGAAATTCCAAACGAAATTAATTATCTAATAATTAATTATTAATCGGTTATTCTGAGGAATATTGTAAGGATAATCGATTAAAAAGGAATATTCGAAGGATAATTTACGTAGGATTTATCTTAACCGACGGTTTTTAATTAAGAAAGTAATTATCTTCCTTAATTAATCCGACTTATTCCCCAAGCTAGAGGGTATATTCCTAGGGGTTCGGCTCCTATAAATAGCAGCCTCCCCAGCCCCTCTAAACACACCACAACGAGCATAAACACAATAGAGAGAGTGCTCAGAGAGCTCCGGTTTTCGCACAAAACCGCGAGTACAGAGAGGAGCTATTTTATCCTGGAGACGACCGGTTGATAGTCTGCCGTGCGCATCGAGGGCAGTGCCGCGAACGTATTAAAGAGAGCGACCTAGTCCGCGACTCAGCTCCAGATTCGATAACATCGTTCTTGTTGTTGTTCCGTTCCTAACACCGTCGATGTGAGGAATACGATGGAGAGGTGGAGGTACTTGTTGGCAGAGGGAAGACGGAGAGAGTATGAGGTATAGGAAAAAGTTTTACCGGTGGATGAAAGACAGAGAGAGAATATGATGAGGGGGAGAGACGGTTAGGGAAAGAAAGAGAGGACTGTGAATCGTTAGGTGTAAGGGCGATAAATGAAGAGGGAAAGTCAAACATGAAAGGAAAGTGACCAAATGCACCAGATTTGTTGTTTCTAAAATTACACAGAGCAATCTTGACCTTCCATTTTTTAAAAAGAGAAAAAACATATATGATATAAAGGTAGATTGTTACAATGAGGTTGTCATCGTAATCTATCCCGATAAAACAGTGTGACCATATTACTCTATTAATCAATATAAACTTTCTATTATTAATTTACCCAATATAATCTTAGCTACTAATACGATTTTACCACCACGATAAATAAACAAATTTCACAAACTCACTCGTCAACCATGCAATCCAAAACTCTTAAGCACATGGCCACAGATTAATCGGCTTTTTTCCATGCGGCATGCATTCAGAGGAAGAAGATTAATCGGATTAACAGACTAAAAAATGGGGAAGGAGACTGGATTGACAACCAGGAAACTCTTAAGCACATGGCCACAGATTTCTATCGTAGCCTTTTCAAGGCTAGAGACATCAATGAATTACGGTTTGACTTGGAAGGATTCCCCAAGCTGGTCTCAGATGATTTGAACTCAGACCTGGGAAAGGAGCTGACTAATGTGGAGATAAAAGAAGCGATTTTCTCCTTGGGTGCAAGCAAAGCCCCTGGGTCGGATGGCTTCCCAGGCCATTTCTTTCGACGGTTCTGGAACATCTGTGAGTCCAAGTTTTGCGAGGAAATTCGATCGTTCTTCAGGACATCAAAAATTCCAGAAGGATGGAATGATACTTTCATCACCATCATCCCAAAGACTGATGCTCCAGAAGAAATGGGCCATTTCAGACCAATAAGCTTCTGTAACTTCAGGTATAAAGTCATAACGAAGATCCTGGCGACCAGAATCCAGAGATGGCTGCCTGAGCTGATCAATGAAGTGCAGTCGGCTTTTACAGGGGGAAGGCAGATTCAGGACAATATCGTTATTGTGCATGAAGTACTGAACCATTTCAAGAAACACAAGACTGGCCGCAAAAGAGATATGATGCTAAAGCTTGACATGAAGAAAGCGTATGATTTAGTTGAGTGGAAGTGCCTTCTACAGCTTCTAAAGGCTTATGGATTTTCTGACAAATGGTGCAGTTGGATTGAAGAGTGCATCTCAACAGTCAAATTCCAGGTCCTTTTCAATGGTTCACCCTCCCAGAGCTTCCTACCATCAAGAGGAATAAGGCAAGGAGACCCCCTCTCCCCACTCCTCTTCATTCTAATGACAAACGCTTTATCCTTTCTTGTGGAGAAGTCGATTGAGGCTAGACTTATAAAAGGCCTAAAATTGAACCATTTCTGTCCTAGACTCACCCACTGCCTTTTTGCGGATGATATGGTTCTCTTTGGGGAAGCATCAGAAGGGGAAGCTTCTAGTCTGATGACTATTGTGAAGGATTATGGAGCGGTCACAGGACAAGAGATCAACCCGACCAAATCTTCAGTGTTTTTTAGCCTCAACGTGATGGAAGAGGAAAAACAGGCTATTAGGGAAGCCCTGGGATTTGAGGAAGGAGTGTACCATGACAAATACCTGGGAATCCCGACCTCTTGGGGAAGATCGAAGAAAGAAATGTTCCACTTCCTGATTGAGAGAATGGAAAAGAAAGGAGAAAGTTGGCAGAGCCTCCTACTCTCGGCAGGAGGCAAGGAGGTCCTTCTTAAATCAGTCTTCCAAGCAATCCCGACGTATCTGATGACTATTTTCTTGTTCCCTCAAGCAACTACAAATAAGATGGATGGAATGCTTTGTAGGTTCTTCTGGTCGGGATCAACGACAAAGAAAACAATTCACTGGAGAGCGGGGAATGTTCTATATGCCCCCAAAGAGGAGGGAGGTTTGGGTTTCAGACCCTTTTCGGTTGTAAACCTAGCTCTACTCACAAAACAAGCCTGGAGGGTGATAAGCTCACCAGAAGCTCTCTGGGTAAGAATTCTGAAAGGGCTTTATTTCCCAAGAGGAGATTTCTTGGGGGTAAAGAAAGGCAGCCGGGCTTCATGGATCTGGGGTAGCCTATGTGAAACTAGGAAATGGCTCATGAAGGGGATAGTGAAGGTTATTGGGAATGGACGAGGAACAAATATCTTTAAAGACCCATGGATAACCACCTCCCCTGGCTATACCATCCATAGCTTGAACCAGGAAGATAGAAGAGTTGAGGAGCTGATCAATTAGGAGAGCCGCTCATGGAATCTTTCAGGAATGGAGGATAGTATCTCGGATGAGGTTCAGCAAGCCATATGTAGAATCCCAATTGGCTCACAGGGTATGGAAGACTTCTGGGCTTGGAGATTCACAATTAATGGGGAGTTCTCGGTAAAATCTGCGTATCGGGCTTTCCATGATACTATCCGATGGGGATCTACAGAAATGCCAGGGATATCACAATGGGAGAAGGAAAGATGGAAATGGCTGTGGAGTTTGAATCTACCCCCAAAGATCACTTTCTTCATTTGGAAAGCATTAAGAGGTGCCCTTGCCACCAAGAAAAATCTGTTTGAGCGACACTGTTCAGGGTCTAAGGCTTGCCCGTTGTGTAGGGCTGAGGAGGAATCCATTTTTCATGTCCTATTCGAATGCCCTCATGCAAAGGAAACATGGACACGTCTTGCCCCCTCTCTCCCCCTCCCTCCACCCTCGACAAGAGTAAACTTCTGGCTGTGGGAAGTTGGGGAAGCTTGGCCACAGGAGGGTCCTCAGAATGCAGTCTTTATCCTGTGGAATATTTGGAAAGCCAGAAATGCGAAGATCTTTAGGAACCGGCCACCTTGGCCACCACACACCATTTCCCAGGCTATGAATGAGTTCCTCTTCTGGAAAAACTGCCCAAAGATTAGAAGAGAAGAGAATGGTGTGCCCTGTCGGCCCAATCCACCTCCTTCCCACCCCACACCACCGCCATGTAGTCACCGAGAGGAGATTCACTGTGATGGATCGTATTTTGATGATTCCCGGGAGGCGGCATATGGGTTCGTTGTTCTGAATACCCATGGTGAGGTTTACGAAGGAAGGGCCGATTCCCTGCTCTGCGAGTCAGCGTTGGAAGCAGAAGCGGTAGCTACTTTTGAAGGATGTAAGTTCGCCCAATCACTCTCCTAGGCATGCATTATCAAGTCGGATTGTAAGGTGCTGGTTGATGCGATTGAGGGGCCGAGACACAAATGGCCGTGGTTTATTGCAGCACGTATTGACGCTATTCGTGATATTTTCCAAAGCCTCCATGGCGTGAAGGTGATTTTTGTCAAGAGAAAGCATAATGTACTGGCCAACTGGGTGGCCCGATCAAGGGCAAAAAACCACCTCTCGGAAGACTGGATTGCAGTCCTTAATATTTTGCTACCAATCGTGTAACCTTGCTCTGATTTATGGGAATGCAGAGACTTATTGTAAAAAAAAAAACCATGCAATCCAAACCGGTGGATATGTGGGTGCGTCAACAATACCCACGTATGACGTATGAGTGCATGACCACACCAACGCACATAGTTGAAAGGTCCAATTTATTCTTTTATAGTTGACAATAAATAATTAAAAAAACAAACTTTTCTTTCATAGTGGCCGCCAACAACCCAAATAACGCATCTTCTAGATTTTTTTTACAAAGAAATACTCAAATAGTTTTTATTAGTTGTGAGATTCGTATGGCCGAAATTGAAGCATTTATCATGTTTACCCAGCTCATCAATAAAACTACACAGCTCTAAGCTCTTCTCCTTCGTCGTTATCTAGCCTTTCCCCCTCGCCTCCTTCTCTCCGATAAAAAAAATCCCAATTCCCTCTCCGAACCAAATCAAGATCCCTTCCATGGCGGAAACTCAATCCCCACGCATCGCAATTCTGCCCAGCCCGGGGATGGGCCACCTCATCCCGCTCGTCGAGCTAGCCAAGCGCCTCGTCAACAACCACAACCTCTCCGTCACTTTCATCGTCCCCACCGCCGACGGCCCTCCCCCCGCCGCCGTGAAATCCGTCCTCGACTCCCTCCCCTCCCCCGCCGTCGATTACGTCTTCCTCCCACCCGTCTCCCTCTCCGACGTCCCCCCGGACGCCAAGATCGAGACAATCATCTCCATCACCGTCGCCCGCTCCCTCCCTTCCCTCCGCTCCACCCTCTCCTCCGCCAGCCGCCGCTTCTCCGCCCTCGTCGTCGACCTCTTCGGCACCGACGCCTTCGACGCCGCCGTCGAATTCGGCGCCGCGCCGTACATCTTCTTCCCTTCCACCGCCATGGCGCTCTCTCTGTTCCTCCATCTCCCCAAGCTCGACGAATCGGTCACTTCCCCTTATTCAGATCTAGAGGAGCCGGTTCAAATACCCGGATGCATACCCATCCGGGGCTCCGACCTTCTCGACCCGGTTCAGGACCGGAGCAACGACGCCTACAAGTGGCTGCTCCACCACTCCAAACGGTACCGTTTGGCAGAGGGCGTTATGGTGAACAGCTTCCCCGAATTGGAGCCGGGGCCAATTAAATATCTCCGAGAAAAGATTCAGCGACCGCCGGTCTACCCGGTCGGGCCGTTGGTCAACATGGGCGAAATCCAGACCAGATCCGATTCTTGCCTGGACTGGCTAGACCGCCAGCCTCACGGTTCGGTCCTATTCGTGTCGTTCGGGAGCGGCGGGACCCTCTCGTACAACCAGGTCACCGAGCTGGCCACGGGGCTCGAGGCGAGCGGGCAGCGGTTCCTGTGGGTGGTTCGCAGCCCGGACGAGCGCACCGCGAACGCCTCGTTCTTCACGGTCCGGTCCGAGAGCGACCCGTTCCCGTTCCTGCCCGAGGGGTTCCTGGACCGGACCAGGGACCGGGGGCTCGTGGTTTCGTCCTGGGCCCCACAGGCCCGGGTGCTGAGCCACGGGTCCACGGGAGGGTTCCTGACGCACTGCGGGTGGAACTCGACGCTCGAGAGCGTGGTGAACGGGGTCCCGCTGATCGTGTGGCCGCTGTACGCGGAGCAGAAGATGAATGCGGTGATGCTGGCGGAGGACATCAAGGTGGCGTTGAGGCCGAGGAAGGGGGAGGATGGGTTGATTGGGAGGGAGGAGATCGCCGGCGTGGTGAGGAGGTTGATGGAAGGGGAAGAAGGGAAGAAGGCGCGTTATCGGATGAAGGAATTGAAGGAAGCGGCGGCGAGGGTTGTGATGACGGCTCCGGAAGGTTGTTCGAGCAAGGCGCTGTCGGATGTGGTCCAGAAGTGGCGGCAGGACCAGAAGTGTAACTATAATTAGGGGATATCTCCCTTTTTTTTCCCGTTTATTGTTCAAGTTATTATATGTAAATGATTGGCTTTGTTATCCAGCTTTCATGTAAAGCCTTCTAGGATTAACAACTTGAATAAAATAATTGCTCAACTACTAGCTAATCTACTATGGTAATGGTAGTGTGATCAGTGATGGTTGGGCGTCTTTATGATTAGTTATTTATGCTTTTGTTCGATCACTCATGAGGACGATGTTGATGAGTTGGTGGATATTGCAAACTTCAACAATCATCATGATAAATCTGACCGTATTTCACAATAATCTTGGCTTCCATGATCCAGTGGTTGAAAACTGCATTGAGGAAGCAATGATTGATGAGAAGAAAACGCAACAGAAAGTAGCAGATTAACAATAGTGTCAAACAAATCCTAGCAACTGAGTTTGCCAGCCAACTGCAAGACGTGTGATAAGATACTAGTAGCCCGGCCCACAAGAAATGGGCCAAACGCAGCCAACTGCAAGTCCGTGTGATAAGTAAATAGTAGCCCGGCCCACAGAAAATGGGCCAAGCAGCCTGCAAAAGTTCGTTCAATAGGAAACCAGAGATAAAAATGCGGTGAGCGTGGATCGAACACGCGACCTTCAGATCTTCAGTCTGACGCTCTCCCAACTGAGCTATCCCCGCAAGTGATGATGCAGTTAGTAACTAAAATTAACTATACTATATGTTTGATTTTGAGGATTAAAATTTAAGATAATCTTTTTTGCCTGGGTTGCTATTCTATCCCATTCACTATTTAGTACAAACTTTTGAGGTATAATATTTTTGCAAGTCCTGTTCTTTGTGGAAAGGTTGCCCTGATAGCTAAGGTAGATAAAATAAAGGGTAAACAGACAGGGACCTTTTGGAGAGGATACCCTTGTTTTGTTCCAGTCCAGTTGAAAGATCCAAAAAAAAAAAAAAAAAAAAGCAAAAGGGACAGTTGTTCTTCCAAACATGACGATAAAATGGGACATCAGCCAAAAGCATCCATCCCACTGGAGACAGGAACATCTACCTCACTATCCTGCAAAAGACTATCCATCCCCATTGGAAAGTTTTCCAGATAACATGCATATGGCTCATAGAACAATAACAATTCGGTATTCACAGATGGAAACCAAACCAAAACACACTCCTAGTTGACTAAACAACTAAAAGCTCGAAATTGTATCCAACAAACACGGGTAGACAAACGATCTTATTCTTAATCCATCCACACGCCGTTTGCACCCTGGTTTGCTACTGTTCTCTTGCTTGGCTCATGTTGCTTGTTACTACCTTCAGGCTTCAACCGCCCCCTGCCGCATCAGTTTGAGCAGTAGCAGGTGGTTCACCCTTTTCGACGCAACCACCATAGCTTAATCCGAAGTAGCTGCCCGAGCCAAGTAGCACATCTGGCCTGTTGAAATCTATCTGCATGCAGTCTGCAGCAGCAGCAGCTGCTGCAGCAGCTTGCTTCTCTTCCCCATACGGGGATGATACTTGGCTCCCCATCTCCTGCTTCATTTCACACCCTACATCCAATGTGTAATAGTAAATAGTTGATGTTCTATTGTAAGTGGAGCATATATTAAAACATGTAGTTAATTAGTATGATGTATCTGTGCAAGTAATAACTATAGAGGTGGGGTTTTACCTGGTTCGTCAGACGAGCTTCCACTCATGGGCGTGCACACACTGAACACTGATGCAGCAGAATGACCCAATGGCGAGTTAGGGTCAGCTTGAATTCCCCAATCTCTCTTCCTGGAATCGAAAGGCAAGTGGGGTTCCATATAAGCAGCCACGGAAGCCTGATTGTTCCCTAAGCAGTTCATGTTTGTGAGGGTCAGTGATTCGTAGAGTACTGCTTCCAGGAGACCGCTGCTTCTTGGCGAAAGGCAACCCGGCGACTCAGGTTGCTCTGTCGTCGGTGGAGGAGATTGAATAAAAGTATTAGTATCAACAGACTCAACTGAAGGCAAAGGGGAAGCCGTTGGGGTCATCGCCCCCCAGCTGTCCAGCTGATGAGTATCTGTATATTGGAGTGAAGGGAGCTCCAACTTCATCGCCCCGGATATGGGCTCAGAAGAAGAAGAGTCGTCATTTAAGAAGGCATGACTGCCTGGAAGAGCAGCAAATGGGGGCTGCCCCTCATAAGTAGTAATATTGACATCAGAAGGATCATATGGAGAGGATAAACCAAATGGGTCTGGGATCCTCTCACTAGCAGCATAGTCTGTAGTAAGCTGACTGAAATTTGGTGGGAGGCCACTGCTGACACCACCAGTATCTACTACAGCAGGGAAAATGCAGTCTTCTGTTGCTGTTCTGAGTCGCTTTGGTGCTGGTAGTGTTGGGAGCATGAAGGCATAGTTATTGCTTGAACCAAAACCATCTTGTTTCATAATGTTGCTTCCTGGAACATCGAGAAGGTTTGGCAGATAAGAGAGAACTCCCCGATTGATCTTGAAATTTTTGAAGACCAGTTCTGGGATCTCTCTGTGATCCTTCTGCACTGGATCACCACCATTTGTCCCATTTGTATCCATGCATTGAGCTTGATGATTTCCTTCAAGAACTTTCAAGCATATCTCAGGAGGATAGATTGGGAGTCCAGCACGTTGCAGTCTTTTGATTCTTGTGTTCCAGTAATTTTTTATCTCGTTATCTGTCCGTCCAGGCAACTGTGGAAGAAGAAAGACAACATGCCAACCTCAGGAAATGCAGAAGTTAAATTATTCTAAAGCAGAATGCTATTGAAGTCAATCGCCGAATCAGTATTTACTCTAGATTACCAACATGCTTTTGCAGCAGGATAGAGTGACCTAGCTCATAGCATAAGCTAAATTGCCCGCAAACCAAACAATTACATGACTTATTTTGCTAAGGTCCATATAGACTATAGAGGATCAGTACATACAAGCTTTCCCCGAAATCCAATGAGCTTTGCAGAAACATCACATATCCATCCAAGAATGTAAAGATAACAAGTCCCTTGAACAACAAAGTCACTGGTACACTTAAAGTCTACTATAGATGAATAAGCTCATAAGTTACCATATGGCAGCAGACACAAACAGCACATTATGGCAGTTGTTTTCATCATATGTTCAGGTTAGTCGTTAACTTAAAATACAAGTTAAGTGGCTAAACTTTTAGAGAGAAATTATGGATACACTCCATTGTCAACTTAAGCATAAGGGGAGGAAAAAAAGTTACGGAGGACAAATAGGTTACTCACATGTGAGTATAAAAACGAAAGCTACCATATGATGGTCGAATGATAATGTCTGAATGATGCTACAATACAAATCTATTAGCTCAACCATTAAATATGCACATGCAGTCTTATATGTACAGCAGTACAGGAAACAAACACAATGTCAGCATCAGGTCCCTTAGACTGCTTTGTTACATCAATCTTATAGCAAACAGGAACCCAGATTCCAGAAAAAGGCAGGAAGAACAAGAACAGTAACCAAATAAAGAAATGGAGGAGAAGCCTGAGATTCATTTGTAATTTGAACATATTCCAGAACATCATATAGGATATAGCCAGAGTTCGGTTCTAGAAGTTTTCACTTCGGCAACTCGTGGTGTCTTACTGATAAGATTGATGCTGATCATCAGTAAGGCCTAGTGATCAATATCATCACCGGATCGCGAATTTCCAGTTCTAAGATTGTTGCATTATTTGTCATGCAACATGCCCTCTCTCTTTCTCAATCATGGTTAATGAAGACAACAAAGATTGAACTCTAACCAAATTGGGAAGTATAACTCTACTTCAACAACACTACTAGATAATTGTAAGGTGTGAAACAGAATGACAAACAATAAGGGAACTGTAATGCCATTAACCCATCCACACTTCAATGACAGCATAGCACTACAACCATTTGAGAGAAGAAGATCTACCTACCTCGGCAGCCATTCGAGCCCACTTGTTGCCCATCTTTGCATGCAGCTCAATAATAAGCCGCTCTTCCTCAGGAGAGAACGCTCCTTTCTTCAAATCGGGCCTCAGATGATTTGCCCAACGCAGCCTGCAGCTTTTCCCACACCTAGACAGTCCAGAGTGCTTCTGGACTGCATTCCAGTTTCCTTCTCCATGAGTTGTAACATACTCCATCAGGATTGCATCTTCTGCAGAAGTCCATGGCCCCTTCTTTAGACCAATGGCTGCATCACATTTCCCCACACTACTCCCTTCTTCATTCCCCGAAGACTCTCCACGAGTCTTCGACTTTCTCTTTTCCTCGCCACCATTCGTCATCACGTCAGCCTGAGAACTGAGTCAGTGAACGAGTCAGAAAAACCTACATCCTTGTAAAATCGACAGACAGTCAGAACTCAAAATGCAGCCATTTCCGGAGCAAAAACGCGGTAATCGGAGCTCAAGGCTCGAGAAAATCTCTAAAACACACAAGAAAGCGCGTAATCGAGCAATCATCACACACATGCAACATCAGATTTATGAACGGACTATCGCTTTCAATAGATACAGAGCTCAATGCAGAGCATCAATGGAGGAGGTTAACGAGAGAAATGCGCAGTCGTTACTCCGTCACAGAAACTAAAGCAAAACTCCAAACTGAGCTGAAAGCAAGTCGTAAGAGTAAGATCAGAACTTGAGAGAGAGATAGAATTGAGAAGAATCGCTCCAATTACCTTCAACAAATGACAGAGAACAACTATCCAGCTTGAGATTTTCTTCTCCCTCCGGTGAACTCAACGGAACTCTGATTTGCAGAGAGCTAAAAGACTAAAACAGCAAGCCGAAATCGAAAGGAATGCAGAAATATGGAGACGATCAAAACGGAAACAGAGCTGGAGACGGCGGCCCCTTGATCAACCCATAGCAAGAAAAAAATTACAGAGCGAGAGAGAATTTTGGGGGAAAGAATAAATGAACCATTACAAACAAAGACAAACCCACATCCGGCATCCAAAAATGGAGCTAGCCAAAAAGGGAGGTCACTCTACATTTGAGGACTGGGTGGGCGCTGCGGGAAGAAGATAAGAGAGAAGGAGAGGCATAATGTGAGTAGGAGATCTCCCCCCAGATCGAGTAAAGGAAGACCCATATCGTCAAATATCACGAGATATCTACGGGGGGAGCTGAGAGAGAGAGAGAGATTGGGAGTGAGCGCAAAATGTTGAGCGATCAAAACCGCCAAACCCAAACCAGCGCTGCCATTTTTATTTTCATTTTATCTTTTTTTATTTTCAAATAGCCAAGGAAGGTGGAAAAAATCACAGCTTTTAGACTGGAACAGAAATGGCGGTGGGAGAAAGAAAGTGAAAAGAGGGAGGAGCCCTAACGAGGAGGCGCCGGCGCAGAGATGGCGAGCGGAGATAAGAAGAAGAGGAGGAGGAGGAGGAGGAGGAGGAGGAGGAGAGCTCACTGGTCACCAGGCAGGCAGCACCAGCCTTTTCTACGGGTATACAAGCTGCAGTAATTTTTTTTTTTTTTACGTAGGTAAAATGGAGTAATTAATTACTGGGATTTTCTGGTGTACGGCACCTGAGAGGGAGAGGAAGGGGAGAAATTTTAATTCATTTATCAAATTATCACAATCTAGTTTTCTGATTGGCTGGGAGCTCATGTTGGACTGAATCAAACCCTCGTGTGTCAAAAGGGTCCACCAAATCTTCAGTCGTATTTTATAATTATTTTAATGATTTTGGTTTGTTTTTCTTTTTTATTGCTGACATGGCTGCTAGTGTTTGCCAAATGTATGACTGTTATTGTGTTTGGGCGAGCGTTAGGGATGAACATTCAATTTGGTAAACCCGAATAAGATTAGACAGAATTGATGACAATTTGGTTTGTTGAACCAAACACGCATGACTCTCGAGTCAAAATGCGGAAGAGTGTTGGTCAATACTCGATATTCGGTTTAGACTATTCCGAATCGAACAACCAAATATTGAACCAACTAACCAGATACAAATCAAGCATGGTTCTCATATTATTCCCTTTTTGCAATCTTCTGCGGTTCTTTATGAAAGAATCAGGATCTGCACGTATTTGAAGGCAAGCAGACGTCGACTACTCAGTTAATTTAGCGGATTAAGGCTCTTCACCAGAAGACGGGGTGGGCGTTTGAGAAAGCGTTGGCCATGGGGAATGCGGGGGCTCGCAGAATGGAGTTGATCAGTTGCAAACTCCACAAAGGGGATGGCTTGGTTTGAATACTGTCAGATCAGTTTTTCTAACGCAGGGTAGCATGACTGCTGGAGGCGTGCTATAGACAGTTGAAAGGCGCTTTGTTCGAGCCTTTGCAGTACATCTGGGTGGTGGATCTATAATTCATGCAGAGCTTGCAAGGTATTGTTCAAGGGTTGAGAATTGTGTGGGAGGCTGGGGTTAGGAAAATGGAGTGTAGACTGATTTCGTAAGCCATCCATCTTCTCTAGTAAGTGAATGATTATCGTAGCAAGACTGTGTCTTACTCTCTTTGATGATTCGTTGCATAACTCTAGGGATGAAAATATTGACCATACCCGATGGGTTGGCCCAACCCATCCCTTTTTGGGCCATGTCTGACCTAACTCGTTTCTAAATGGGACGATTCCTAACCCAACTTGTGCATCGATTAGGGTGGGCTGCTCTAAACCCATTATCATTCCTACATAGCTCGCTATCTCATCCTCCTTCCTTCATCCACTTGGCAGTCATATTGTCGTGACTTGTGACAAGAGTCGCTGCTTTACTTTCGTTGATCATTCATTGTCTATGTTACTATTATAACTCATATATTTAGAAATTTCAGGTTCTTCTCCTATCCCATATGTCAATGCTTTTCATCATTGTTTGACTATTTTCGATCATTTGACTAAATGTATCTAGTTGTTTCCTTTGAAACAAGTATGTTGTTTCTATTATCTTTCCTTAGTTCAAGTCATTGGTTGGAAACCAATTTTGGATTTCATAGTTACAATCTCTGTGCCGAAAAATATGATAAGCTAAAATATTTTCTTAAGGTACATGACATTCAACATGTTACACACCACTCTTCCCAAAAATTAAAATGACTATTATATCCACCGTAATATCAATGAGGACTAAAAATGTTAACTGTCGGTTTAAGCGGTGTCAAATTTGGACATAAACCGAGGAAGTTATGGACGTTAATGGGATTTCGGATTAAACTCACACGTAATTGTGAGATTCCCAAAATATCCTCTAATTAATTAAGCCCCAAGACCCCTAATAGCAATTCACAGCCTTTACTTTTCCACCCACAAGCAACTTGGCAAAAGCGGCTGCCCCTCCAACTCGTCCACCACATCCACATCCACATCCACATCCACATCCACATCCACATCCCTTCTACTAAGATACCTGCCTGCTTAAGCAAGCAGGAGGGCATGTCGAGATTGTAGCCACCATCCCTTGCTGATTCTCTTCTGATACCTACACGAGGGTGCTGATTCTCTTCTGATGCCTACACGAGGGCGAGTCATTCAGAATCCTTGGCACTCTACCTGGCAGGAGGAGACCGTCGGCGGAACCAGGAGCGAGGCCGAGACCTAGCAGGAGGCGAGGTCGGAACGGTACTGTCTGCTATGAGAGCTGCTTCCTCCTCTATGCTCGTTGTTGCTATCGCCGCCCTACGGAGGCTGGGGATAATCCCGGGCTAGGATCAGGTAACTAGGGGGAGGGGCTTAGTCACATGACTAAGTGAATCTTAGCCCTTCCACCTCATTAAAATCTAATGGCTAAGATTAATTCATTTTAATGAAGGGCATTGTAGTAATTATACAAGTTATTTATTTAATCATTAAAATAAATAAAAAATATGCTGGGCCCACTAGCGAAGTTGCCGCACTCGGGCGTTTAATTCTTCCCGGCGGAGAGCCGGCCTTTTTTTAATTCCCCGGCGGTGGCTTTTTGGGCACCATTTATGCTTTGCTGTACGAGAGGGACGGTGGCTTTTTGGGCACCATTTTTATGCTTTGCTGCGCTGCGAGAGAGAGGTGGTGCCTTTTTGGGGCACCATTTTTAAGCTTTGCGCGCGCCCGCACGCGCGCACACACACACAGAGAGAGAGAGAGAGAGAGAGAGAGAGATTTTTTGGTCGTAATTTTTTTTTCCGACGAACATCGTCGCCGGAGAAGAATTTCCCGGCGACGGTGCTGCTTTTGTGATGTTTGTTGACATATTTTGTAATGTTTGTAAACTTTGTTATTTTTGTGCACTATGTTTGTAAACTTTGTCATTTTTGTGCACCATGTTCGTAATGTTTTTTATGTCTAAAAAACACCCGGGTTGACTTTGAGAAGGAGCCCCTCTATATAGGGATGGAGCCTCCAAAGTCAACCCGGGTGTTTTTTCCCCTTCGTATGAATTGTCGGTCTAGTTTGTCATTTTTGTCCACCATGTTCGTACTGTTTGTATGTCTAAAAAACACCCGGGTTGACTTTGGGAAGGAGCCCCTCTATATAGGGATGGAGCCTCGAAAGTCAACCCGGTTGTTTTTTCTTTTTGTATGGTTTGTATTGTTTGTCGGTCTAGTTTGTATTGTTTGTACAGTTCATACGTTTGTAATGTTTGTAAATCTGTTTGTATGTTTTGTCGCTCTAGTTTGTACTGTTCGTATGTTTGTATGGTTTGTACTGATTGTAAATCCGGTTTGTATACTTCGTAATTTTCCATAATACCCAAACTACCCCTGTCATTAATTAAATAGCCCTTCCCACTTTTTAACAATTGGATTGAAGTATCCAGATCTAAGGGCTGGGAGGGGCTTAGTCAAGTGACTAAGCACCCCCCCCTTAGTCACTGGATCCGCTCTCGATAATCTCCTCGTCATTGCTGGACGATGGGGGTGGACAGGCAGTTCCGCTCGGGAAGTCAAGGAAAAAACGGCGCGCCATCGGAGAAGGGAGCAAGCTCTTGTCGTGGTAATGGGTATTGTTATCTCCGCTGTGGATGATATGAATCTCCCTCCTATTACGAGAGTTGCTTGCTTAAGCAAGCTCGTCTTCTTGTTATCTCCGCTGTCCTCCCTAAGCAAGCTCGTCTTTTTGTTATTGCTCATCTGGACGGGCGTCCAATAATGACGGGCGTCCAATAATTCCATTTGCCAGGCAAGCTGCTCCATTTAAGCAAGTACGAGTATAATAGGGGTTGGAAGCGAGTTTGGAAACTTTGGAGCGAAATCAGAGCCAGTTCCGACGAAAGTAAGGTGAGTATAAAGGGGGTAAATTCCACGCCTTACGTGTTCTTTCAAGTATTACGAGCTTTAAGTATTTTGATGAAGTGATTGTCGTTGGTTGATTGTCTTATGGTTGATGATATGTGATTTTGTTTGAGTTATGTTTGAAGTGAATGTGTATGAGTTATTATTTACTTTAAACCTTTACGTTTATAAGTTATTGTTAAAGTTTAAGAAACAAGTTTTTTTTAGAAGTAACTCACCGTCAAGAAGGTGAAATTGTTTTAAGAGTTTTTAGTTCTAGCGCCAGTCCGTTGTCATTTGAGATTTTGAGATAGAGCAGCAGTTATGCTCTTGAGACTTTTAAGATGAGCAGCAGTTATGCTCTTGAGATATTTTAAGATGAGCAGCAGTTATGCTCTTGAGAATCGTGGAAGAAGAGCCTTCCACGATAAGTTTAAGTTTAAGGAAAGTCTGGATGGCTTCTCATACGTATGAGTTGGGCAACTGGGCTAGCTAGTGAGGGATCCCCGTGTCGGTCAAGTATTTAAGTCAAGCTTTGAGATTTAAGGATGGAGAGTAACAGTAACTCCCATACAGTTTTAAGAGTAGAAGTACAAACAACTTCCACCAATTTAAGTAAGTATTTTAAGTAAGGTACTAAGAAGTAGAAATTGTAAACGTAAGGGCATAGACTGACCCCATCTCACTCACCAGTTTGAAGAGCTAGAGGAGGAGCTAGAGGAGAAGTTAGTGAGCAGCGAGTTTGAGGCAGCCAGCTAGAGGAGGGCAGTATAAGCGTCACGGAGGATGCTTAGTCAAGGTTTTCAGTAGCAACAACATTAGAGATTATTAGTTATTTACATTTATGATTATGAGTACAGACTGGAGATCATTTTGAGATTTTAAGTATTGAGATTGCCCACGTGTTAGGGCGTTGCTTTGAACTACAAGTGCGTGTTTTCAGTATTTTATTTAGTAAAAATTTTCCAGCTGCAATTTAAGATTTGAGTATTTTATTTATCAAGGGCATTTTAGTAAAAGTAGTCCCCGACCGGGTTAGGGTGTTACACAACATCCCATCACTTCATACCATACACCTAAAGTATGACTCTATCAGGTCAAGCAAATTTCACATCGACAAAAGCACAAAAGTGATCCATGAGTTCTTAGAAACAACTCAACCTTAATTGACAAGACACATTTTGGAGTGAAGTGGATGAGTTCTTGTAAGAATTCTGAAATTAAACGTGCTCAAGGTGGAGCAATGCATTTGGGAAGTTACCATGATCACCATGATGCACCCAAAAGCAAAATCGTGCGAGACTAGACCCAAAATGGACAATATCTTGGCCAGAAAAAGATCACTTGGGATGTTACAAGTGGTATCAGATCTTCTCAACATCCCTCTTAAATGATGGTGGGACAAACCTCGCGAGAATGTTGACTCCCTAAGGAGGGGGGTTTAATGTAACGGGATTAGATACTATGACTTGTGTTGTTATTGTAACAACACTAGTCTCCAACCAATAGGAAACTAGGGTTGTGATGACAACACCCTATCTGTTGTTAGCGTAACAACATAATTCATTAAGGGCAAAATTGGAAATTTACAATAAAAATAAAAATTAGCCCTTATCTACGTGCTTTCCCCTCCGCTCTGTTCTCCATCGCTGGTGTCCTCCTCCGACTGCCATCTAATCCCAAATTCCAACTCTCCTCGGTGGAGAAATCCTACTCCGGCGCCGGCGAATCTCAACACCGCTCCCTGCACCGACCATAGCATACCGCCGCCGACTCCCAATATCCCGCCGGCGACGACGATGACCGTCTGGTCACGGGAGTGGTTGTAGTAGAGGAAGGACCAAGCGTAGAGCGCGTAGGTGATGCATCCCGCGGGGAGCATGAGCCGGGGGCCGACGACGTTGCACAGAACGCCGCCGAGTTTGGTTTTTCCTGTGTAGGGGAACTCCGAGTAATGGCGACGCCATTTTTCGGTGTGGACGGAGGCGCTGGCGGCGTAGCGGTAATGGCAGGTCCACTGAACCCAATCGATCCTTCAACGCCGTCCAAGTCTTGCCTCAAGAATTCCGTACTCAAGTCCCCCATACTCATATTCCTCTTCTTCCACAAAGTTATCCGGTTGGAGCTCGACGGCCTCCACCGCGCCGCCATGGATTTCGCCACCAATGGCGGAGATATTAAACCTCTGTTGTACAAGTATCACTTCCTCCATGGGATTTACAAGCACCACTACAATGCTGAGGATGAGGTAGGCGATTAGCTATCCAGTGGGCTTGAGCTTTGTCCAAGAAAATGAAATGGGATGAAAATTTGAAGAATTGCATCTCGGGTCAATGAAATTGAAAAGCCAACTACTGCAATTAGACTCACTTTAATTTTCATTGCAAAACACCAATTTAGTTCATTTGTAATTGCAATTAGTGAGTATAAGTCAATTTATAATTTTTCTAATGCAGAGCACAAGTCACTAAAACCAACCAAAAACAGAATAAACAAAATCACAAATATTTCTAACACCAAAAACCCCCTAGTTCAAACCACAAACGCAATAAAACAATCCACAAAAAACATACCGGAAACCTCCTAATGCAAACCACAAATTCGCTAAAATATATAAAAAAATCCCACAAAGCAAACCATAAATATTTTGCAAAGCACACCAGAAACCCCCTAATGCAAACCACAAACACGGTAAAGCAAACAAAAAACGTCCTAATGCAGACCACAAATATATTAAAACAAACGAGAAACCTCGCAAATCAAACCACAAAATTATCGAAAGCACACCAGAAATTTCTTAATGCACACCAGAAACCTCCTAATGCATACCACAAATCTCCTAAAACAAACCACAAACCTCACAAAGCAAACCACAACATTTACGAAAGCACACCAGAAACCTCCTAATGCAAACCACAAACACAGTAAATCAAACCACAAAAAAGCAAACCATAAACGTCCCAATGCAAACCACAAATATATTAAAACAAACCAGAAACCCCTCAATGCAAACCACAAAGTTTTTGAAAGCAAACCAGAAACTTCTCAATGCAAACCACAAACACGATAAAGCAAACCAGAAACTTCTTAATGCAAACCACAAACACGATAAAGCAAACCACAAAAAGCATACAAAAATATGAGAAACTAAACCATAAATCTCACAATGCAGCCCATAACATCCGGTGGTCGTTGGCCGTTGACCGGTCAGCGAAGACCGTTGACCGGTCAGCGAAGACCGTTGACCGGTCAACGAAGACGTTGACCAAACTCCGATGACCATCAGTGAGTAGATTCCGGCGCCGATAAGCATATTCCGACCCCGATGACTAGATTCCGACACCGATAAGCATATTCCGACCACGGTGCGCATATTCCGGCGACGGTGGCATATTTCGATGACAAAAAAGCATATTCCGGCGACAAAAAAACATATTCCGGTGACCGGCGACCAGATTCCGGCGACCGATGGCCGAATTCCGGTGACCAAAATTTTGGGCTGAAAATAAAAAAAATTTACTTTTTTATTTTTTTATTATTATTTAAACATATTTTTCATAATGACAATTATACTCCTGCTTTGATTTTACACTAGGTCAACTCATCTAATAAAAAGTCATCACAACCCTAGCTTCCTATTGGTTGGAGACTAGTGTTGTTACAATAACAACACAAGGGGTGTTGTTATAGTAACCGGTCCCGACTTTTTGTTAGATGAGTTGACCTAGTGTAAAATCAAAGCAGGGGTATAATTGTCATTATGAAAAAATATGTTTAAATAATAATAAAAATAAATATTAAAAATATTAAAAAATTAAAAATATTTTTTTATTTTTTTGCCAAAAAAATTGGTCGCCGGAATTCGGCCACCGGTCGCCGGAATTTGGTCGCCGATCACCGGAATATGCTTTTCGTCGCCGGAATATGCTATTTTCTCATCGGAATATGGCACCGGCGCCGGAATATGCTTACCGGCGACGGAATCTAGTCATCGGGGCCGGAATATGCCTATCGGCGTCGGAATCTGCTCACTGACGGTCATCGGAGTTCGGTCAACGAACTTCGTTGACCGGTCAACGGTCAACAACCACCGGATGCTATGGTCTGCATTGTGAGATTTATGGTTTGGTTTCTCACATTTTTGTATTCCTTTTGTGGTTTGCTTTATCGCGTTTGTGGTTTGCATTGAGAAGTTTCTGGTTTGCTTTATCGTGTTTGTGGTTTGCATTGAGAAGTTTCTGGTTTGCTTTCAAAAACTTTGTGGTTTGCATTGAGGGGTTTGTGGTTTGTTTTAGGAGATTTGTGGTATGCATTAGGAGGTTTCTGGTTTGCTTTTTTGTGGTTTGATTTACTGTGTTTGTGGTTTGCATTAGGAGGTTTCTGGTGTGCTTTCGCAAATGTTGTGGTTTGCTTTGTGAGGTTTGTGGTTTGTTTTAGGAGATTTGTGGTATGCATTAGGAGGTTTCTGGTTTGCATTAAAAAGTTTCTGGTGTGCTTTCGAAACTTTTGTGGTTTGGTTTGCGAGGTTTCTGGTTTGTTTTAATATATTTGTGGTCTCTATTAGGACGTGTTTGGTTTGCTTTACCGTGTTTGTCGTTTGTATTAGAGGGTTTCTGATGTGCTTTAGAAATATTTATGGTTTGTTTTACCGTGATACTAGCAATTACTGGTTTTTTAGATGAGCCATACTAGCAATTTATAAGCGAAAATCGTAGGGCTTACTACATCTAAAGTAAATGTGCATTGTCAAACAAAATCATTTCAATCCCTTTAGCGCTTAAAAACCCTAAAATTGAATACCAGAGGGTCAAGTCAACTAATTTCTGAAACCCATTTACAGAAGCATGATAGCAACCGAGATACAAACAACAACAATCTTCTCTAAGCTACGGAATCATGCGAATTGAGACAGAGCCAGTTCTGAAGCTCCGTGATGACGTGTCGGCTGCGGCGGCGGCGGCCGAATCGTTGTTGGATCGGGACGTGAGGAGGCTGCTGCTGTTGGCTAAAAAGGATAGGGATTCTTGAAGCTCAGCAACGGCGTCTGATAATATATCCCTGCAATCTTCCAGCGCCATTCGTAAGCTGATGGTGGTGTTCTTCTCGCGGCAGCGATCGAAGTTGATTTTCTCGGTCAGAGCGGAGGAGAGATTGAAGGATCTCTCGGTGGCTTCGATGGTGGCGGTGATCGCCGCCTTGATGAAATCCTTGGGGTCGTTCGTATCGTTTACCGGCCGGAGGGTTTCATTGCACGCTTGCTTGTAGTTGGTGGAGGCACAAATTCGCACCACTAATTACAGAAAAATCCTGCCAAGCATCGCCCAAATGTTGACAATGTTTATTCTTTGGATGTTGAGGATGTTAGTGTTGTGGTATATGATCCACGATTGAACCTCTCCCAACAACTCGAGTTATTGGGAGCAACTGGTTCTTGACATGGTATCAGAGCCTTCTGTGACCGAGAGGTCTTGTGTTCGATTCCCGGTGACCCCCATTTGTTAAGCACATGGTATTCTTGTCTTCAGACCTGTGCAAACTTCAAGCACTTGTGAGTGACTTTCGTTTGAGGGGGTGTGTTAGTGTTGTGGTATATGATCCACGATTGAACCTCTCCCAACAACTCGAGTTATTGGGATCAACTGGTTCTTGACAGAGGAGAGGAGGAGGTGTTCAGCGTAGGTAGCAATTAGGTTTAAGGAGTCAATGAGAGAGGAAGAGTTATTGGGGTGTCGGCGAGAGCTATTCCCACACAGCCAGCACCGCCGCGAGGGAACTTCGTGGAATGCGGCAAGGAGTCGTTCTTCGGCTACGCTCCGGGGACAGTGAAGGGAGTGGCTCCGATGAGCGGGGCGGCGGAGAAGGGTCGCGAACTCGCAATTAGGGCTGGCATTTCGGTTTGCGGTTAGCGGGTAACCGCCGGTCTTAACCGAAAACCGCCGGTTACCAGCTAACTGAAAACCGACCGGTTACCTTGACGGTCGGTGGTCGGATGGGAAAAGGAGGGGGTCAGTTGACCGAGTAACCGACGGTAATTAACCGCGGTTATCCGACTAACCGGGCCAACCGAGACCCACCTCACATTCCCCAAAATACGTCCAGATTCATCCCATTCCCAGATCTTAAATAAAAAAAAAATCCCAAAGAAGAAGAAGAAGAAGCAGAAAGGGGGTGAAGAAGAAGATCCTCCGCGTCCTCCCCAAGCAGACCTTCTCCACCGACACAGCGCCAAATTCTCCGATTGCGCCATCTGCCTCGTCGAATTCGCGGTCGGGGATGAGTTCCTGGTGCTCCCGCAGTGCGGCCACGGCTTCCACGTGGACTGCATCGACACCTGGCTCGGCAACCATTCATCCTGCCCTTCCTGCCGACAGATACTCGTCGTCAACCGGTGTCAGAAGTGCGGCGGCGTGCCCTCGAGCTCCTCGTCCGCTGCGGCCGTCCCCGAAGGAGGAGGTGGAACGGAAACGGAGGCGAGATTGAAGGCGCGAGGCGGCGGGAGGCGGCGGTGACGGGAGGATGTGGATGACGGTGACGGGAGGCGGCAGTGGTTGCTGGGGGCGGAGGGTTTTAGGGAGAGAGAAGAGAATTGAGAGAGGTAGGGAGAAAGAAGGAAGAAGAAGAATCGGGAAGTGAGAGGGCCGAGGGATAAGGAGTGACTGGTGCAGAATTTTCGGATTTTTAATTTTTTTTTTTTTTTTAAGAAAAGGTAATTTTTCGGTTGGCCGGCTAACCGAGCCTAAAACCGAAACCGACCGGTCGGTTGGCCGGCTAACCGTGACCACTCTCACGGTCGGTGGTCGGCAGGTGTGCAGGGTGCCTCGGTTTAACCGATAATCGGGTTTTCGGTTTTCGGTTAAACCAAAACCGACCGGTTGACAACCCTACTCGCAATGGTGAGAGATGAGACCTGACAGCGGGTGAATTTTAATTCACTTTATTTTATTATTTTCTATCTAATTTACCCTTTTACCCTTAATGAATTTTGTTGTTATAATAACAACACTAAGAGTGTTGTTATTCTATCCGAGCCCTAATGTAACACCTTAGATAAATCCCATATCGACAAAGCACGACATGAGAGATCCATGAGCTATATGGAACAATCCTACTTTATCTGAAAATACACGTTTTGTGGTGAAAGGGATGAGTTCTTGTACGAATTTTGAAGTTAAATATGCTCAAGATGAAACAACCCAAAACCGGGTGACCTCTCCGAAAATCACAATGATGCACTCAAAAGTCAAACATGCATGCGTGACTAGATCTAAAAACATAAAAATATTTATCTAAAACATAAAATATTTTGATCATAAAAGGAGTTAGAATATTACAACCATGCTATGGCTAGACATTTCATAGTTCTCATACGAAAAGAGGGGTTTAGACTGCGAGTCTTTAATCGCCCAACAGATTCATCCAAATCTAATAAATGGGGAAACTATAATGGTGAAATGGGGCCATTAACCTCATACAGTAACTCGTGATAAGAAATTTATTACCCTAACCTAAGTAATTTCGAGGGATATCCATTAGTATGAATTTTTATGCTATCCCTAGACGTTAGTTAGGGTTAGGGAGAGAACTCTATTGACATTCACATATTAATGAGGTACCATTTGGTTAAGAGAAAATAGTATTGTGGTCAAATTTATAATACACATAAAATATGGTGACCATTTGCTGATTTCATCCAGGAGGAGTTCTTCTTCTTCATACTACTGAAAAAACGAGTGCAGGGAATGGATTGATTGGCCAGTTTGGGAGAAAGGAGGTGTTTCCCAGATTCTCAATTCGATCAAACAAGATGACAGCCAGCACGTTTCTTCTTGGCTTGTTTGCTGCCGCCATTGTCATCATCCCGGCCTCAGTCGCCGGCACCGCAGAGCAGCTGATTTCTTCGGCGGCGGAACAACGGCAGGGCAGAGTTATAGATGTGCAAGAAGGAAGAGGTCCAGAGTCAGTCGTGTGGGTGGTTCAACTCTCCGATCTTCACTTCAGCGTCCACAACCCTGAAAGGGCTCTTGATTTCATCAACATCATCGGCCCTGTTCTTAGAATGATCAACCCTTCTCTCGTCCTTATCACCGGCGATCTCACCGGTATAAGTTTCTCTTTCCCTTTTCTTCTCTTCTTCCCCAATTGATGGTGACTGGAAAAACTCTCCCATCAAAGTGCCTGTTTTCTCCCCATTTCACAGATGGAAAAAGCAAGGACTTGTTGACAATGAAACAGGACGAGATTGAGTGGCTTGAATACAAGTCTGCCATGGAAGATGTTGTGAAGAGGAGTGGGCTTGACAAGAACATTTTCTATGATCTCAGAGGGAATCACGATAGTTTTGGAGTGCCGGTCGTAGGTGGGTCATTCGATTTCTTTTCAAACTACAGCATTAATGGGCAGCTGAAGAGAACAGGAAGGGTCAACAGTGTGACACTTGAGGTAAGCTTATCTCCCTTTCTGGTCATTTGGAGAATTCAGTTCATATATTACAGTCTTTGGTGTCGAACTTTTATGTAAAGTTTTTGTCTTTTGATTTACTATTAGACTAACCCCATTACCCTCTTGCTCTTAGATGTTCCGATAATGCAAATGTTTCTTCCTCAGCTAAATGTGCTTATCACAAGAGCAACCTCTGCTTAACTATAATGCAAGTCCTGAGTGGAAGCAATTCTAATCTACTGAAATCTCTAACAGGCTTCACTATTTGATTCGTGTATATGCATTTATGCAAACTAGGGAATATGTCTAGACGGACAATTCATACTGAGTTTGAACTGCAGTTTCTAAGAATCAGTCTTATGCATCTCAATGACGGGGATGCTAAGCTTCCATTTTTTCCTGCTCTGTTGTATTATGCAGACTGCAAAGTACAAGCATCTATTTGTTGGGCTGGATACCACGATGCCGATCGGTTTACGAGGTCCGACTAATCTCTTTGGGCACCCAACGGATGAATTACTGGCTGAACTAGACTCGCAACTTTCACAATGGGATTCTCAACCTGGCAAACCAGTTATCAAGATACCCTTTGGTCATTTCCCGCTTTCATTCTCTGCACTCTCACAGTCTCAAAGAAGCCTGGAAGATATTTTTCTCAAGCATTCCGTGTCTGCTTATCTATGTGGTCATCTTCATACAAGGTTTGGTAAGAATTTGAAAAGACATCACCAAGTAAGTGATAACATTCGGACCTTGCAGAAGTTGGTCCAGTTAAATATGCACCACTTGCCTTCAGACAGTTCAATTAATTGTTCATTTGGAGCCACACAACCCAATGAGTTCTGGGAGTGGGAGATGGGTGACTGGAGGAGGAGCAGAGCAATGCGTATCGTGGCTATTGATAGAGGTCATGTTTCATACATTGATTTAGACTTTAAGGTTGGACTTAGGAAAACTATTGTAATGCCCACATTTCCACTTGACTCTCGGTTCATGTTAACATCTTCATCACGTCGAAAGTATGAGTGTCAACATATGGTTCCTTCCTCTTTTGAGACGGTTAGGGCTCTTGTTTTTTCTGCTTCCCCAATTTTATCAGTGGTGGTCAGGATTTATGATTCTAAACCTGGAACTTTTGATATGGTCATGGAGACGGAAATGACAAAGATTTCTGGAGAATCATCCAGAGCTGAGTTTTATGCTGCTCCATGGAATTATAGGGCCTTTGAAGACCCATCTCCGGACAGATATTGGCTGCAAATAGAAGCGATTGATGCAATGCAAAGATCAACTGTCAGTGAAATGAGGGCATTTTCTATTGATGGCATAACTGCTCAGACCTCATGGACATGGAAAGAATTTTATGTAATGGGTTTTCAATGGTCTGAACTATATTACCCGATTCTGTGGTCAATTGTGTCTTTGATACTGTCCACTCTTCTAATTCCGAGAGCTCTCCTCATTTTCTCAAGGAAACAATACACTTACAGATATTTCATTGCTGGAAAAGGGTTTGTTAGAGGGATACCATGGGTTTTGCTAGAACTATGCAGGCTTCCTGTTGTATGGTCTGGCATTTTGGGATATGTCATCTACCTCATAGTATGCCCTTGGTTTTTGGGGCAAGTGTTTGTTCACAATGAGAAGAAAGTGTACATGACATATATGGGATGGGCTGTGGAATCTTTTAATCAGCAGGGAAAGCATGAATATATTGGAGTCCCAGATGTGATGGTGCTTGTTCTTCCCCATCTTGTCTTTGTGGTTTTGCCCACGATTTTTGTGACAGGAGGATTCGTGGCTGAAAGAAGTATTTACAGAGAACACGTTCTTTCCCTGTCAGGAAAGAAAGAAGACGATGATTGCAGTCAGAAAATCAGAACATCAAAATGGTATGGACAGAGGTGGATCCGAAAGGTTCTCTTGGTGGTTGCCTTAGCAATTTACTGGAAGCATTTTAAGGTAAATTAGAAAATACACATGTTCGCATGTTCATAGCAAATGATTTTCAGAGCATGCTCCCCATTATTCATGACATATTAGCCCGTTGAAATGAAAACCTTTCAATTCCATGTTTTGTTCAGGAACAACTGACTATTTGGGAATGCATGGTGATAAGTTTGTTTTCTTGTTTGTCCTTGTCATAATAGAGTTGCAGGTCTCTCATGAAAGCTTTTGAGATGAATCCATTGATCCATTTCCCAGTGTATGCCCTTGCCATTCCACTTCTGTTGGCCTATACCATTTACCAAACCCGGACAATCTAATTGATGGAGACAGGGCAAGAAGGTGGTGCTGCGGCTTGCTTTCTTGACAAGCAAATGATTCTGAAAGGTCGTCTATCTTTTCTTACCGGCCTCGTCAATGCTCAAATGCACCTCAAATGTCATATGAACTTGTAAATGAGCATCCTAAACTGTCATTTCTACAACAAGAAGAAAGCTTAGCAGCCTCAAGTTCTTACAAGGATGCTTCAAGAAAAGGGGACCGGTTGGGACACATGAAGAGAGGTATGGCCTTAAGTCGATCTTGGCTTGCCCTAGCTGAAGAGTAGTTACTACTCCTATATAATGTCTGCTGTTGCAGTTCTTTGTAGAAGAGATGTATTATGGAGTTTTCTGATTTTGTTTCCCTTCTGAATAGTTGAAGCTGAAACTACAAACTTGAGAAATTTTTCCAAGGAAGATAATATACCAATTTTTTCCTTCTGTATGAGTTATTATCTCAACCAAAGCAACTCTAATATAGATGTATTCCAAATACCTTGATACAAATCAGCCAACTTAATTGTATGCAAACCTAGCTTTATAAAAATTTAGTTCCTTATTTGAAAAATTCCCGCATGGATTTTATATTAAAGACCATTAATCCATCCCATAAAGGAAAAAATCAAGAATATGTTTTCCCCTCTGATTTCATTGGATAATATTTGAATTTATTAACAAAAATCCTGAGGTTAAATACACCAAAAAAGTATCATTATAGGAATTAAGGATATGAGATCTGATAGCCCCTAAATAATGCTTGAATCCCCACTCATAAACCAGATTCTTTTCCTTCTCTAGATAATACTCTCATAACATGGGAATAAATCTGTAATTGTCCAACACATTTTGGTCCCTATAAAAATCAAACAAACACAACCCTTTTCCCCATCTCATATCCACAAAGCACTCACCACACCAGCAAATTACTGCAAACTCTCAAACAGAAGCATTTGTGTTCATCAGTTTGTGGGTTATATATCAGAATGAAAACATCAATGAATGCCATAGCGACCGTTTTCATGGTGGCATTGATAACTTTGGGGTCATCGTCAACAACTACACTGGTGAATGCGCAGCTAGCCGCCGTGACATGTCCAGGCGCCCTGCTTCAGCTGCTGCCCTGCCTGCCATTCCTCACCAAGCAAGTCGCATCCCCGCCTGCCCAATGCTGCTCGAATGTTAAGCTGCTGAACGACGAGGCGAACACCGCTGCCATCCGTCAGCAGCTCTGCAAGTGCTTCAAGCCTGCTGCCATCACCTACAAGGTCGATCCTGCCGTCGCCAAGGCTCTCCCTGGCTTGTGCCGCGTCAATGTCCCCGTCCCTATCGATCCCAAGATCGACTGCAACACGTAAGTTAATCGCGATCGCGCTTATATTTGTTTATAATGGTCTGAACAAATATGTATAGTTAACTTGGTTTGGACTTAATGGTATGTGTTTGTGTGTTTCCCCCCTGCAGGATTTCCTAGATGTGAGATACGGATGAAGTTGTGGAGCCATGGAAGGCGATGGGCCTCCATGGATCTTGGACCAGAGTTTGCTATACAAATTAATGAAATGGTGTTGATGATGATACATAAAACACAGTTCTTCGATGGTTGATTACTGCACACACAGGGAAAGGAAGTCGGAATAAACAGCTAGCTAGCTTGCTTAGTTAATAAAAACAGAAGTTGTGTTCTATATATGTGTTTCATTTTTAGAATCGTTTTGCAATGTCTTCACCTTCAACTAAACAAATTAATTTGCTATGTACTTCGAATATAACTCCAAGTGTGGGTATCAATATATCATATATCTAGCTGTTTTTGGTGCAAACATATATAAGAAAATTTGTTTTCATACATATTTATATTTTTTTCTCGTTGGCATATGTCAAAACATCAAGAATAATTGATAAGTTGTGTATGGTATTTGTTACGATTTAGCTGACATTCAATATTTCTCGACGATGATTTAAGTATCTTAAGTTTAACTTGTGTATTGTAATTGACTAACACATGAATATGGGATTGATTTCCTAGCTCGAATTTGTTGAGAGACTGTATCGTGCATGAGTTGCATGGGGATTGGGCCATGCCCATGTAAACCTAATTGTGGGCCCAAATGGCTATTAGGAACAAGGGTTCTCGGCTAGGGTTTATGGAGTGTAGCCGACGTGTATATATGTATGTGCTAAGTGAGTTGTGGAATAATAAGAAAAGTAGAACTCTTCCCCGTGGACTAGTCTTGTTCACAACGAACAAGGAAACCACGTAAATCTTGTCCCGTTTCGATCATCTTCAGTTCCGTTTCGATTAACTATTGTTTCGATTTTCATGGTATCAGAGCCTGCAATGGAGGTTGAGGCTATCAACGCAAAACTCAACTCGAAGAACTTTGCGCTCTGGGAATTTCAGTTCCGAACCTTCATAGAAGGTCAAGGGTTTGCCGGGCACCTTGACGGGTCTGTGCAGAGGCCTCTCGTTCCTCCTGCTTCTGATCAGGAGGTTGCCAGGTGGGTGCAATCGGATGCCAGGGTTCGGTCTTGGCTTTTGAAATCTGTGGATGCTTCTATAGTTTTGGGCCTTCGTCTTCTTCCAACGGCAGCCGCTATGTGGAAATCCCTACAGGATACTTATGCTACAACGAGTGTGGCCAGGCAATTTGAGCTAGAAATCGAGCTGGGGAATCTCCATCAAGGGGATCAAGATGTCACGACTTATTTCAATTCCGCGAGGCTACTATGGACAGAGCAGGATCTTCTATCTGCTGCGCTGCTGTCCGCTCCAAGATCGGCCGAGCTGCAGGCCGAGAGAAATCGTACGAGGCTGCTCCAGTTTTTGGCCCGGTTGCGGCCCGACTTTGAGAGTGTACGCGCTACTCTTCTCAATCGAGAAGATCTGCAATTGGAACAAGTGTTGGGAGCCCTTGTTCGGGAGGAAACCAGGCTGCGTACACAAGCTTCCATTGACGCACGACCTGGGCATGCAGATGGTACAATTTTTTTTGCTGCCGCCAAAGGGAACCCGATACCTGGAGCTGGTTCGTCGCCAGGAGGAGGGACTGGTGGTCGCCAGGGCCGCCGTCCAGCTGGGAGCGATGATCAAGAGGAGTTTGGTGATGCGGCCTTCGCTGCATATCGTGGTGGAACCTCTCGCCGTGAGGTCGAGTGCTACCATTGTCACGAAAAAGGCCACACAAAGAAATATTGTCGCCGGCGTAATTTTTGTGTGTATTGCAAGACTAAAGGGCATATCATCCCTGATTGCCCTGCCATTCAGCAGCGTGCGTCCGAAGGTGGAGCTCCTGGGCGCGGCGGGAGCGGTGGTGATTTTCAGTCTCGGCGTGGTGGTGATTTTTCGGGCCAAGGCGGTGGAGATTTTCAGGCGGCTCGTAATGGTAATGGTTCCCGGTCAGCCTTTGCAACTCAACCAGCTGCTGGGAACGAGGGGATACTGGTCACGTCGGCCACTTTGGAGCAGCTTGTGAACAAAGCCATCTCCTCTGCCTTCGCAAGTCTCCAAGCATCCGATAAGTTCCCTTCGTGGATCCTTGACTCTGCTTGCTTTAACCACATGACGAATAAAGCTTCTATGTTGACTAATGTGCGTCCTGTTGAGAATTTATCACTCCAAGTTGCGAATGGCACTCACCTTCCAGTGGCGGGTATTGGTTCTGTTCATAAGCCGTCATTGCATCTTCCTAACACTTTCTATGTGCCGAAACTGGTGCCTAGCTTGGTCTCTGTGGGTCAATTGACTGAGCAAGGTTGTCGGGTGGTATTTGCACCGACTGGTTGTTCTGTGCAGGATCTGAAGACGGGGCGGGAGATAGGCAGGGGTAGCAAGCAAGGGCGTATTTTCCACCTTGAGGAGCTTGACGATTCGTCATCATCATCCGCGTCTGCCTCTCATTTGTCGGTGTCTAGGGTATCACAGTCCTCCTTTCCAGTTTTTTCGAGTCTTGGTGACAAACATTTTCAGTTATGGCATTCCAGATTGGGTCACCCAAATTCTAGTCGGTTAAGTACTATGTTTAAACAACATTTATTTGGAGATAAGGTGGCACATCCTTGTGATTTTAAGTGCACCAGTTGCGTTGAAGCAAAGACTACACGTATTTCGTTTCCGTCTAGTCTTACTGTTATTACTGAACCCTTCCACTTGATTCACACGGATCTTTGGGGTCCGAGCTCAGTTACTTCTCGCAATGGATACAAGTATTTTTCACTTTTTGTTGATCATGCCACTAGATATACTTGGGTGTACTTCTTACGTCTTAAATCTGAGCTCCTGTCTGTTGCCACAGAATTTTTGAAAATGATCCAGACTCAATTTGATAGGACCGTTCGTGTAGTCCGTTCTGATCCCGGTGGTGAGTTTAGTTCGACTCCTTTGCTCAATTTATACAAATCTCTTGGGATTTTGTCTCAAAAATCATGTCCTGGCGTCTCTCAACAAAATGGTCTCGTTGAACGTAAAAATCGTCATGTCTTAGAGGTTACTCGAGCTCTTTTGTTGGCTTCTCATGTCCCTTCCTCGTTTTGGCCTGAGACTGTTGCCACCGCTGTCCGGTTGATTAATTATCAAATCACACCTGTTTTGGGTCAAGTTAGTCCTTTTTTCAAACTTTTTGGCAAACATCCATCCTACTCTCGTCTTCGTGTCTTTGGGTGTATGTGTTTCGTGCTTCTTCCCCGCTCAGAACGCACCAAATTGTCCTCTAAAACGGCGAAGTGTGCCTTTCTTGGCTATAGTGATATACATAAGGGGTATCTTTGTTATGATCCTCACCTTCGTCGTCTTCGCGTCGCTTGTAATGTGGTCTTCTTTGAAAACGTCATGTTCTATTCGTCCGCGTCCGACTCCACCCCGTTATTTGATGTCTCCCTTGGTCTTCCCTCATTTTCCGATGATGATGATGATGCTGATGACTTTTCCGATCAGGCGCCACCTCCCAGTCCGCCACCCCTGACTCCAGTGCCTGATTCTCCTGCCTCGTCTTCCAGCGGGTCGTCCGGCTCTTCCTCCAGCGGGTCTTCTTCAGCTTCTCCGGTTTCCAGTGGTCCGGCATCGTCTTCTTCAGCTCCCCCATCTACCCCGCCTGCTCCTCCTGTCCGACGCTCCACTCGAGCTAACCTGGGGGTGCCCCCTACATTTTTCGATGACTATGTTTCCTTTCAGGTTGCTCCGGTTTCCATTCCAACCCGTTACTCTCAAGCCAAGGGTGATCCTCGTTGGGATGGTGCGATGACAGAGGAGATTTCAGCTCTTCACGCCAACCATACGTGGGATATCGTGCCGCGACCTCCTCCTGAGATTCCCGTGGTTGGCAGCAAATGGGTGTATGACATCAAAGTTCGACCTGATGGTACTTTGGAGCGATTTAAAGCTCGCATGGTGGCACAGGGATTCACTCAGGAATATGGCATTGACTTTGAGGAGACGTTTGCTCCGGTGGCTAAGATGGTCACGGTTCGTACTCTTTTGGCTGTTGCTTCTCTGCGTAGTTGGCCCCTGTATCAGCTTGATGTGAAGAATGCCTTTCTTCATGGGGATCTCAAGGAGACGGTTTACATGGAATGCCCTCCTGGATACGCCTTTGCTACTCCTGACCAGGTTTGCTTACTTCGTCGTTCTCTTTATGGCCTTAAGCAGGCACCGCGGGCGTGGTTTGATAAATTTCAATCTACTATCGTCGGCCTGGGATTTCATCAGAGTCTTAATGATCCCTCTTTGTTCACTCGGCATACTTCTCGTGGTTTGGTGGTCTTACTGCTCTATGTGGATGATATGATCGTAACCGGTGATGATGCTGCTGGTATTGCCTCCTTGACTAAGGGGCTTCATGAGTCTTTCAATCTCAAGGAACTAGGCTCTTTATCTTACTATCTCGGCCTTGAGGTGACTCGTTCCCAGTCTGGCATTTTGCTCAGTCAGACTAAGTACATTGATGATCTGTTGGATGCTGTTCATTATCGCGACTGTATTCCTGTTTCGACACCTATGGAGCTGAATTTGAAGCTTGGGAAGGAGTCTGGTGATTTGTTGTCTGACGGGGGGAAGCAGTATCGCAATATTGTTGGCAGTCTTATTTATTTGGCTTCTACTCGTCCGGACATTGCCTATGCGGTACAGGTTGTGAGTCAGTTTATGTCCGCTCCACGCACAGCTCACTTAGCTGCAGTTCATCGGATTCTCCGTTATCTTCGTGGTACGAGGGATGTTGGCTTGTTTCTTCCATCGACAGGGCCCTTGGTTCTTCAGGCCTTCTCAGATTCGGATTATGCTGGCTGTATTGATACTCGTCGGTCTACTACTGGCTGGTGTATTCGACTTGGCAGTTCTGTTATCTCCTGGCGATGTAAGAAACAGGAGAGGGTTTCCAAGTCTTCGACTGAAGCGGAGTATCGTGCTATGTCAGATGTTACTTCGGAGCTTGAGTGGTTGTGGCGTCTTCTCGGTGATCTTGGTGTTACTTGTAGTACTCCTATGGAGCTTTATGTGGATAATACGAGTGCTATTCGTATTGCTACTAATCCCGTGCTTCATGACCGCACTAAACATATTGAGGTACACGTGCACTATATTCGAGACTTGGTTCGAGATGGGACAATTCGTGTTTTCTACATAGCCTCTGAAGACCAGCTAGCTGATTTGCTCACTAAGACGTTTACAACGGCTCGACATTCGTTCTTGGCGGGCAAATTGATGATGAGATCTCCCCATCAATTTGGGGGAGGCTATTGAGAGACTGTATCGTGCATGAGTTGCATGGGGATTGGGCCATGCCCATGTAAACCTAATTGTGGGCCCAAATGGCTATTAGGAACAAGGGTTCTCGGCTAGGGTTTATGGAGTGTAGCCGACGTGTATATATGTATGTGCTAAGTGAGTTGTGGAATAATAAGAAAAGTAGAACTCTTCCCCGTGGACTAGTCTTGTTCACAACGAACAAGGAAACCACGTAAATCTTGTCCCGTTTCGATCATCTTCAGTTCCGTTTCGATTAACTATTGTTTCGATTTTCAGAATTATGTTTTTTTTTTTACGAATCAGCTCGAATTATGTTAGAACCAATACAAACGATCGCTTTTGAGGTTCGAAACTGCATTGACCGGTCTGACCTAAAAAACTTTAAGGACCGCCTGGTATATATAAACTTCATATGTTCCAATAATTTGACAATTTAGAGTCATGAATAGAGGTTTAAGCACCATGCTTAATCTATAAGAAAAGTTGACTAACCCATACACAATATCCAATCCCTGAATGAAAACTAGATACAAAAAATGGCTAGTTAATACTAGAAAATCTCTTAACCAAATTGGGGTTAATGACTTGATGTAGCGATAATATGGGATGAGACCATCTACCACAGTTTAGATTCAAACTTTGTAACCAACAACCAACGAAAAAAATAGTATTTAAAGATGGGCAATGACTCGACTAGATGCTAAAATCCACCCATTCCAGGTTCTGGTGGATGGTGAAAAATGTCCTATCATAAACTAACTAGTCTCAATAACTCCAATTGCGAGAGAATATTATTTATGAATCTTATACTACTCTTTTACATACCCTATCAAACGAAAGCCAACTGATAGGGCAAAAGCGTATATGCCTTAATCCTATCTTGTAGTAAACCGGAAAGTCCGGGTATCGTCTCTCAGGGACTGGTACAACCTTACGTTCTATCAACTTTACTGAGCAAACTATAGGTGAAAATGGTTTAATGAGACTAATTATCTAAAAGCAAAATAATTAAACTAATTAAGCAAAGTAAATTGGTCGGGAGAAATTCAATGGAGAAAGCTCTGGGAGAAACACCGGGATTCACTACCTATCCTATCCAGATTAATTCACATATTATTCACTACCTATCCTATCCAGATTAATTCACATATTCCAATCAATTTAATCCAACTCTCTACAGACAGGATATCACTACTGTGTTAGCTATCCCTGTCGGGAATTACTACGTACTAAATAATCAATTCAAATCCTACTGTCGTAGCTCAATGAATTAATTATTTAGCCTGAAGATCGATATCCTATTTAAGACCGCATAGCACCTTATTTAATCCACTGTCGCTTCGATAAGTTACTATGTCACATGAAATAGGTTCAGTTATTAGGGTTTCACTGTCGCTAATAACCTAATTAACTACAAATCATTGTATTGGTGGCCAGTCAACACAAAGCATTAAGCAATTTCATGCAATAGAGATTGGAAGAAAAGAAATACGCATCAATCCATCAAGATTAGAAATAGCTACATCCTATGGTGTTTCCCCCAGAAATTGGGGTTTAGTTCATGACGAAATTGAGATAAATCGATAGGGATTTGTTCATCATGTTCTAAATCAACAATACACAACTAGTTAGGTTCAGAAAATCCAACCAACTAATCACTCTCGTTGAACTCAGCTCAAGCCTTGGAAAAACTAATCGCCAGTTGCCGAACGAAGGAATCCGCTCGTCCTCTGCCTGTGCTGCGCCTTTTGCTTTTTTCGCCCAAAGAGTTCTTCGCTCCCAGAATAATTCCGTGTGTCCCAGCCGCCTTCCTCTTGTTCCGTATGTCCAATCCTTTTCCCTTTAGAGAATTCCCCTCGTCCAGTTAATTGGACTTCCGTCCCAAAAATTAGCCTCACTTCAATTCCCGGGCCCAATTGTTTCTCCTCTTGTCTTCTGTGTCCAATAAGAAATCCCCATCCAGCTGGGCTTAAAGAAATGTTTGCCGGTGCAACTTCATTTTCGTGTTTTTTTCACCTGTAATACATCAAACTCATAGCACTAGGCAATAATGGGTTTTCAACCATTCTCGGGTTAGCGAGCCCTAAAATAGCACCAATTGGCTAAAACACACCACGGATAATCACATAAAGTCCAAGAATTCAATATGTTAAAGCCGATTATCACAACCCCACACTCAATTGTTGCTTGTCCCTAAGCAACGACTCAAACAACACAAACACACAATCATCCAAAACAATGACACATTACAGACTCACTAATCAAACACTCAAAACGAAACGCAAAATTTCCTTGTACTCTTGTTGTAATCAGTAGTTTCTTTCTCAACGGATAAGTTGTGCTTTAATGGTCATACCTTTCACCCCACACTCAAGTTCTTTGCAACCATTACCATTGACTGACTCAAATCCATCAAAAACTCAAATAGCAACACTCAATTTCGATCGTCGGTAGTGGGTGGTTAACAACTTATGGTGCAACAATTATGAGGAGAATCTAACCACATTAGTGAGGTGCATATCTCGTGAGGACAGTCTGGCTTACTCACACCAATCATAAGCAATTAATTAGGCACGAGTCTCAAAAACTAATGGGGGAAGCCTTTCGCAAACATGATTTTAACTTTAAGCACATCACTACCTTTTATGACAAGGAGAGGCTTTCTCTCTTTCTGCTTTTGCTTGCCGAGAAGTCGTATTTAGTACAAGTGGGATTTGTTTCTTACTATCGGTGACCGAGCAAGAGCAATTTCTGCTTCTTAGCACTCGCATAAGGGCTTCTTTTAACTCCTTTTCCTCGGTCCGTGTGGAGGGTCATTGCATCCTCAAATGGCACTTCACTCAACTGGGGATCGTACTTGATAAGCAACATCGTACGGTCGCGAACCGATTCTCAATTGAATCTTTCCTAATCCCCATGTGCAATGAGTGATTGCCTCACACGATTTTGGCATTTTTACCCACACTTTAATTGTTATGGCAACTTTCTTATCTTTTACTTGTCAGGTAGTGTTTTCTTTTATAAAGATACAGTTCACCCCATCATAAAACATTCAAAACAGAGATACTCATTGCAAAATCAAAAGCTCAGAATTGATGCAAGTAAGCACGGTATCCAAACATGTCGAATGGTCAATGTTCTCCACCTAACTACTTCACCAAAAGTCATTACACTATCCTCACAAAAGAGACTGTTGCTAAAAGAGTTGCTCATTCCAAGCATATCAAGTCAGTCAAAACATTTAAGCTCATTGTGAAGAACCATGCAATTCAACACTAGTGGGGGATTTCGATGATTTCATTCAAGCACAAACTCATTTTCAAGGCATCACGGTCATTTACATCATGTTACCACAAGAGTACAAGGTTTTGCTTTTAATTTTTCTCATTTTTAGGTGTTTTTTAGCCATTAGCTTTGCACAGGCAAACTGCATGCAGTTTGGCTGTGCTCAACCTAATGGCAAAATTTTTATTTTTTTTTGGTTTTTTTTTTTACATGCAATAGGGACAAACAAACACTAAGACTCACCTTAATGGCAAAAAAAAAAATTTTGGTTTTTTTTTTACATGCAATAGGGACAAACAAACACTAAGACTCACCACCCCACACTCAGGATGGAACATTGTCCCTAATGTTCAACTCCTAATCTAAACATGCACGGGTTTGACACAACTAAAAAGAAAAATAAAGAAAAGAAAACTTACCTTGGGTTGCCTCCCAAGAAGCGCTTGTTTAACGTCTTCAGCCTGACATTCATGGAGCTTTCAACCAATGGGTATGGAAAGGTATCCAGAATACCCTCCCGAGCAATGATAGAATGCATAACCTCCATCCAACATATGAGTCACCTCTGCAGAGCCAGGTGTGCGAAAATTTGGTGTGACCTTCTTAGTTGGCATGTTGGATCCTTTAGTGAGGCGTAGGTGGTACTGCAGCGCCTCAAGCAGGTACTCTTCCTGTTTCAATGTCAGTGAAGAAGGAATAATAACAGGAAGATTGAAATCCTTACCCAAATATCTATACTTGAGGTAACCTGGCAAGGATTTCTGCCCTTGCTTTGACTTCAGAATCTGAGCAGATAGGATAGGTGATAGTTCTTCGGATGGTCCACTATCACAGGAAGAGGGATTTTTCCTTTCTCGAGCTCCACTTTCAAATTCATCATGATTATGGTCAACTTGAAAGACATTAAAAATTTCCTCCTCCTTACCTACTCGGAATGTCAACTTGCCTCTCCCAACATCGATGAGTGCATCACCGGTTGCTAGAAAAGGTCTGCCGAGAATTAGAGGCACTCCTCGATCATCTTCCATCTCCAGAATTACAAAATCTGTTGGGATAATAAACTTCCCCACCTTCACCAATACATTCTCCACCACTCCCTTTGGAAGTTTCACTGATCGATCGGCCAATTGGAGAGTGATCCGAGTAGGCTTAAGAACATCTCCCAATCCCAATTTCTTGTAGACTGAGTATGGCATTAAATTTATTCCTGCTCCAAGATCACAAAGTGATTTATTGAACTCTGTACCTCCAATGACACATGGAATGGTGAAGATGCCCGGATCATCCCTCTTTTCTGGTAATTTATTCTGAATCACAGCACTACATTCAGAAGTAAGGGTAACCTTCTCCAGATCAGCCCATTTGCGCTTCTTCGTCAGCAACTCCCTTAAGAATTTAGCATATGTGGGCATCTGTTCAAGTGCCTCCGCCAACGGTATGTTGATATGAAGTTGCTTGAAGATATTCACAAATTTCTTGAAGTTTGGGTCTTCCATGGGCTTCATTAACCTTTGAGGGAATGGTGCGGGAGGTTCATAAGGCTTTACCTCTTCGCTCTTCAATTTTTCCACTTTTTGAGGTACACGGGCAGATTGCTTTTGCACAGGCAGATTGCATGCAGTTTGCCTGTGTAAGTCAGATTTTTCAGCTTTTGCACTTTCTTCCTCTACAGCTTCTTTGCCCTCCTTTTCTACCGGATTTTTCTTGCTCTTTGGATCCTCCAACTCCTTCCCACTCCTCAATGTGACTGCTACAACCATGGCATCCTTTGGATTCCTCTCGGTATTAGCCGGTAATGTCCCAGGAATCCTGCCTTGCATATCCGCCAGAGTTTGAGCCATCTGTCCCATCTGCCTCTCCATAGCTAGCATAGACGATTGTAAATTATTGTTGATGGCTAGCTGTTGAGTGACAAATTGATCAAGACCCTTCAGATTATTGTCGGTTTTCTGCATGTGAGCCAGAAGCAATTCTTCAAGTTGTGGTTTCTTCTCTGGTTGAGATTGTTGTTTCTGCAGGCCTGGATGTGGAATGTTGCGAGCACCAGCTGGGTTGTTGTTTGCCCAGGAAAAGTTAGGATGCTTCCTCCATTGCGGGTTGTAGGTATTTGAATACATACCTCCCTGGCCTTGATTGTAGTGCACATCTTCCAACTGATCAGCTACCAGTGGACATAGATCCCTATGATGAGCACCTTCACATAGTTCGCAATAAGCAACCTCCTCCTGTCTACCAAGAGCCAACTTAGCCAGCCTTCGTTCGAGTGCATCGAACTTGGAATCCAGCTTAGCATCAATCTTTGCTTCTAGACTTGCAACTCTGTCTATCTCATGCAAGCCTCCTCTTCTTCGAATGCTGGTTTCACTTCCCCATTCAGTATCTTCAGAGCATATCTTCTCCACCAGTTCATATGCTTCTGGTGCCTCCATTCTTGTGAAACCATTCCGGGAAGCATTATTCAGAGCATCTCGGAATTGTCTTCTGATTCCGTTGAAGAAGATGGAGATCACATTCCAATCTTCAAGACCGTGGCTCGGGCATCTCATTAGAAGCTCCTTATAGCGCTCCCATGCCTCGGTCAGACTTTCATCCTCAGCTTGTTTAAAAGTGACAATTTCCTCTTGCCTCTTCATTGCCTTGGCAGGAGGAAAGTACTTATCCAAAAAGGTCTTCTCAAGCTGACCCCATGTTGTGATGGAACGGGGTGTCAAGTTCTGGAACCAGTGTGATGCATTCCCTAGCAGAGAAAATGAGAACATCCGAAGACGGATGGCATCATCAGACACAGTCGGGCTCTTCATCGTATCACAAATGCTTGCGAACCGGCGAAGATGTTCATGAGGATCCTCAGTGCTGGCCCCGGAGAAGGTGTACCCATTAGTGATCATATTGATGAAGGCTGGGGTAATCTCCATGTTTGCATCCCCAGCCGGAATGACCACACATGAAGCTCGGGCTCCAGTCCTCCGATTCAGACGAGCCCTGATCGAACGATCCTGTTCTGCCATGATGTCTGGCTCGATGATGCGCGGTGGCGGTGTCGGTGGTGTCGGGATGACAGGTGGTGAAACCTGCCTTCTCGGTTGACGATTCTGGGTTAGGGAAGGCCTAGGAGTTGTGGATGTGGTAGGCTGCTTCCCTAACTTGACCTGCTTCCTGTTCTGTCGGCAGGTCCTCTCTATCTCCGGATCTAGTGGCAGTAAATTGCCAGTCGTCCTCCTAGGCATGCACGAGGAGGATAAACCTGAAAATTCTTCTACACACTAACACCCAGATCAAAATAGTTCACTCACAAAAATCAATAAAAATAAGATATGGCAGTCCCCGGCAACGGCGCCAAAAACTTGATAGGGCAAAAGAGTATATGCCTTAATCCTATCTTGTAGTAAACCGAAAAGTCCGGGTATCGTCTCTCAGGGACTGGTACAACCTTACGTTCTATCAACTTTACTGAGCAAACTATAGGTGAAAATGGTTTAATGAGACTAATTATCTAAAAGCAAAATAATTAAACTAATTAAGCAAAGTAAATTGGTCGGGAGAAATTCAATGGAGAAAGCTCTGGGAGAAACACCGGGATTCACTACCTATCCTATCCAGATTAATTCACATATTCCAATCAATTTAATCCAACTCTCTACAGACAGGATATCACTACTGTGTTAGCTATCCCTGTCGGGAATTACTACGTACTAAATAATCAATTCAAATCCTACTGTCGTAGCTCAATGAATTAATTATTTAGCCTGAAGATCGATATCCTATTTAAGACCGCATAGCACCTTATTTAATCCACTGTCGCTTCGATAAGTTACTATGTCACATGAAATAGGTTCAGTTATTAGGGTTTCACTGTCGCTAATAACCTAATTAACTACAAATCATTGTATTGGTGGCCAGTCAACACAAAGCATTAAGCAATTTCATGCAATAGAGATTGGAAGAAAAGAAATACGCATCAATCCATCAAGATTAGAAATAGCTACATCCTATGGTGTTTCCCCCAGAAATTGGGGTTTAGTTCATGACGAAATTGAGATAAATCGATAGGGATTTGTTCATCATGTTCTAAATCAACAATACACAACTAGTTAGGTTCAGAAAATCCAACCAACTAATCACTCTCGTTGAACTCAGCTCAAGCCTTGGAAAAACTAATCGCCAGTTGCCGAACGAAGGAATCCGCTCGTCCTCTGCCTGTGCTGCGCCTTTTGCTTTTTTCGCCCAAAGAGTTCTTCGCTCCCAGAATAATTCCGTGTGTCCCAGCCGCCTTCCTCTTGTTCCGTATGTCCAATCCTTTTCCCTTTAGAGAATTCCCCTCGTCCAGTTAATTGGACTTCCGTCCCAAAAATTAGCCTCACTTCAATTCCCGGGCCCAATTGTTTCTCCTCTTGTCTTCTGTGTCCAATAAGAAATCCCCATCCAGCTGGGCTTAAAGAAATGTTTGCCGGTGCAACTTCATTTTCGTGTTTTCTTCACCTGTAATACATCAAACTCATAGCACTAGGCAATAATGGTTTTTCAACCATTCTCGGGTTAGCGAGCCCTAAAATAGCACCAATTGGCTAAAACATACCACGGATAATCACATAAAGTCCAAGAATTCAATATGTTAAAGCCGATTATCACCAACTAACGGGCTTGAATTTTGTACAAGTGAACAGTACTTTGTATTTTAATCAACTATTAACATTGGATCGTGGAGATTCGAACTCACGACCACTTGGTCAAACCAGATATGATAATCTGTAATCCATACTATAATCTTGAGAATCCACACCACTATTAAATAACAATATTAACCAATAATGGCAGAACTTTCTATTCCAAATTAGAAACAAATTAGCATCTGCTAAAAAATGTGATAATGCATAGCCTTGATAAAATTTCAAATGAATACCATAAACCAAGGAAAATATGCTAGAAATCACCTAATGAATATCAGATAATTTAGCCAAATTCTGGTACTGGTGGGTGAATCCCTACTAATCAATTTTCATTGACGAAAGCTAATAATGATAACCGGTTTTAGTAAAAGTGGAGATAATGTACCGTATATACTCGATTTTAAAATTTATGTCACGTACTCAATCGTATTATTGTCATTTTGATAATCTCGTCATTAGGTCAGAAAATAAAAGTATAGTATACCATGGATGACTTGCCTACATGTACCACCCAAAATAAAATAGGATAAAATCTTTTGCCTTAAATTTAATAACTTGCTTTCAAATATATAATATCGAGGATCTCATCTATATTATATGTAGGATTAACATTTCTAATTCTATAGATTGATTTCTCTGAATGTATAAAATTTAATAGCAAAGTTTTGGCAATAAATCCCCCAAAATATCATCAGTCCCCCCCTAAATGCAATGAAATCAAACTCATGACCAGATTCTTTCCCTTCTATATATAGATAACTAAAATTTAATAGCTCAAGCCGCCGTGACATGCCCTGGCGCCCTGCTTCAGCTGCTCCCCTGCCTTCCATTCCTCACCAAGCAAGTTACCACTCCACCTGCCCAATGCTGCTCCAATGTCAAGCTGTTGAACGACGAGGCCAACACCGCCGCGATTCGTCAGCAGCTCTGCAAGTGCTTCAAGCCTGCTGCAATCTCCTATCATGTCGACCCTGCAGTCGCCAAGGCCCTCCCTGGCTTGTGCAGAGTCAGTGTCCCCGTCCCCATCGATCCCAAGATCGACTGCAACACGTAAGTTCGATCGCGATCGATCACGCTTATATTTGTGCACATGAATGAACAAAAATTGTATTATGAATTTGGTTTAATTTGTACTTAATGGTATGTGTTTTGTGTGTTTCCTCCCCTGCAGGATTTCCTAGATGTGAAATATGGATGAAGTTGTGGAGCCATGGAAGGCGATGGGCATCCATGGATCTTGGACCAGAGTTTGCTATGCAAATTCTTGAGATGGCGTTGATGATGATACATAAATTAAAACACAGTTCTTCGATGGTTGATTAGTGGAGACGCAGGGAAAGGAAGTCGGAATAAATAGATAGCTTGCTTAATTAATTAATAAAGACACAAAGTTGTGTTTATATTATGTGTTTCTTTTTTTACAATCGTTTTGCAATGTCTTCACCTTCATCTTAACAAAATTAATTTGCAATGTACTCTATGTATCACTCCAAGTGTGGGTATCTACTATCAGTAATATCATATACCTAGTTTTTTTGGGTTCAACATATATAAGAAAATATGTTTTTTATACAAGTTTTATATTTTTCTTGTTGGCATCTGTCAAAATATCAAGAATAATTTGATTATTCATGGTATTTGTTACGATCAACTTAACTAACATCCAATATTTCTCAACGGAGAGTTAAGTATCTAAAGTTTAACTTATGCATTGTAATTGACTAACACATGAATAGGAGATTGATTTCCTAGCTCGAATCATGTTAAACCCAAGCCAAACGATCGCTTTTGAGGTTCGAAACTGTATTGTCCGGTTTCACCTAAAAAACTTCACGGATCGCCCTAGTATATGTTAACTTCATATGTTCCAATAATTTTACAATTAAGAGTCATGAATAGAGGTTTAAACACCATGCTTAATCTATAAGACAAGTTGACTAATCCAAACAACAATATCCAATCCCTATGAAAGCAAACTAGATTAAAAAAATGCCTAGTTCATACTAGAAAATATCTTAATTAAGTTGGAGTTGATGTAACGGTAACGTGGGGATGAAAAACATCTACCACAGTTTAAATTCAAACTTTGCAGCCAAAGACCAACGAAAAAAATTATATATTGGCAAATTCATAGTATCTAAAAATGGCAAATGAGTGGACTAGGATGATTTTTTTTTTGTGGCTAAAATCTACCCATTCTAAGGTTTTGGTGGATGGTGAAAAAATGTCATGTCATAAACTAACTAGTCTCAATATCTCAGAGTTGTGGGAGAATGTTATTTATGAAGCTTATACTATTCTCTTACACACCTCTCAAGCAAAAGCCAATTCGAAGACTGAAATTTGCACAAGTCAATCGTACCTTGTACCTTGTGTTTTAATTAACTGTTAATATTGAATGTCGTAGAAATTCAAACACACCGAACACTTTTATCCATACTAGAGATCACCTTATATGGTACTAGATCTTGAGAATCCATACCAGTACCACTGTTAAATAACAACATTAACCAATGGCAGAACTTTCGATTCCACATTAGAAACAAATTAGCATTTGCTAAAAAGTTTGATATTGCATACCCGTGACTAAATTTAAATGAATACCATAAACCCTGCAATCCATTATTCAATTTTCATTGACAACAAGTTAATTATGACAATCGATTTCCGTAAATGTGGAGATTTTTTACAGGTGCATACTCTAATTTTGAATTTATGTTACATACTCAATCGTATTATCCTCATTTTGATCATCTCATCATTAGGTCAGAAAATAAAAGTTTACTATGAATAACTTGCCTATATACATCACCCACAATAAATATGATACTACAATACTTTACGTATTAGGTTAAATTTAATAACATGCTTCCAATTATTAATGGCGAGGATCTAATATTTGATATATGCGGGATTCACATTTCTATTTCTATAGATTGATTTCTCTGAATACATAATATTCATTATCAGATTTTTGGCATTAAATCCCCCAAATTATCCTCAATACATGTATATGAAATCAAATTTCCCCCTAAATGCAATGAAATCAAACTCATGGCCAGATTCTTTCCCTTCCATAGATAACATTCTCATAATCTGTGAAAAGCAAATCCACAATTGTCTCAACACATTTTGGTCCCTATAAAAAGCCAACAACCCTAGCTCTCTGCAAATCACCCACCACCAACAACAAGAAGCATTCCACCATTCAAACTCCAAGCATTCTATAATATCCAGTCTCTCTGTTCTTCACAATGAACACATCAGTGAACAGAAACATGAACAACACAGCTACAGTAGCTTTCATGTTGGCATTGCTAATCATGGCGACAACCAGTCCCGTGAGTGCTCAAGCCCCCGTGACATGCCCAGGTGCTCTGCTTCAGCTGCTCCCCTGCCTTCCATTCCTCACCAAGCAAGTTACCACTCCACCTGCACAATGCTGCTCCAATGTCAAGCTGCTGAACGACGAGGCCAACACCGCCGCGATTCGTCAGCAGCTCTGCAAGTGCTTCAAGCCTGCTGCAATCTCCTATCATGTCGACCCTGCCGTCGCCAAGGCCCTCCCTGGCTTGTGCAGAGTCAGTGTCCCCGTCCCTATCGATCCTAAGATCGACTGCAACACGTAAGTCGATTCGATCGCGATCGCGCTTATATGTGTGCACATGGTGTGAACAAAATTTGTATAAGCCTTGGTGGTGCTTAATGGTAGTGATTTGATCTTTGTGGTGTGTGTGTGTTTTTTTCTGCCCTGCAGGATTTCTTAGGTGTGGAAAATATGAATGAAGTTGTGGATTCATGGGAGGGTGATGGGCATGGATGTTGGGACAAGAGTTTGCTACACAAATTCTTGAGATGGGGTGAATTAATAACGACATAAATTGTGTTATATATGTATGTTCAATTTCTTTTCTACAAATCGATTGCAATGTACTCCATAACTCTAATGATCAAATATTGATCTTCTCTTCAATTGTGAGTGGCTAGATGGATATATCTAGTTATTGTTCTTTTTTGTTCTTGAAATAAGAGAATGAGTGTTTCATTTGGGCATGATTTTGTCTATTTGATTTATAAAATTTCACAATTTTTCGTTTTGTGGGTTAATGAACTCTGACGATGGGATTCTAGAATATGTAAACAGACTATGACATTTGTGGATAATATGTTGTGATCGACAATCAATTATACTTGAGAATTTTGATAAATCTATCATATAATTTGGGGGAAAAATTCAACACGTAGAACTCCGTCCAAGGCACATCTACATAACACTGCCCTTGTTTAAACACCTCTTGACTCTTATGCTCAATGTAGTCAAAATCGCGATTTAAAAACATAAAAACTTACGATTTTACGCTTCTAGATCATCAAAACGCTTCTACGCATAATCTTAGTTTATATAACTAATGTAGCAAAAAATTACACTTTAAAGCTTACGATTTTACGTTTCTAGATCACCAACACGCTTATACGTAGCCCTGGGATCCAGTTCGAGTGGAGGAGGGAGGCCGATTGCCCACTACCGATTGATGAAGCTCTAACAACCTAATCAGATTCTATCTATCTCATGTTGCAGCAGAAATCAAGAAAAGATGATCAGGCTTTAATTGACTCAATGAATCATGCATCAATCGATTAAAATAAAACAGTATCACAATCCCAAGTCATTACAATCAAGGTCCCTAACACATGGAACTAGGGTTCTTCATACCCAAGTGAGAGAAGGTTCTACTCCATAGAGAGAGAGGGAAACAGAATACAAAGCAGTCATACTCATAACAATGGGAAGAATCTGCTCTGGGATGATGATCTTCACTCCAAGGATGATTTCCAAGCTTGATTGATGAAACCCAGCTCCAAAAACCACTATTAGGGGGTGTTCTTCGCACTTTCTCTCTCCAGGGCTCTGTTTTTGCTCCAAAAAGTCGATTTTCTCTCCTTTGGCTCGAATTTGGGTTAAAACCCAGAAATTCCCGACCACACGGCCGTGTGAGTTTTCCAGCTGCCCGTGTGAGTGCAAAACGTGGCATTTCGATTAAGCGGCTTCGGGTTCGCTACACGGCCAAAACCACACGACCGTGTGGATTTCCAGGCTGCCCGTGTGAGCTCCCTGGACTTTCCACACGGCCACAAAGGGTCCCCTACACGACCAGTGTGGCTACGCGGGCGCTCTTGGATTATTCGGGATTGGACTATTTGGGGGAGGGTTTGCCTCGGTGCACGTTTCCACTGTTTCTCAAGTGGATGCTTGCCCTTGTCCATCAGTCGTCGCTGTTCATGGCTGTGGTTGCCATCCTTTGGCGGATTTGGCGGTCGCGTAACTAGGTTGTCTTTGAGTGCAAACAGTTTGGGATCCCGGCTCTAATGCGCCAGTTTCACCAGCAGTATGAGGAGTGGGTAAGCCTGCCCGTTGACCAGGCGCCGAGGGTGTCTTGCCCGGTGGGTCAGCCAGGGTCTCAAGGGGGTGATCCTCGGCTGGTTTGCATGTGGGATGGGGCCACTAGAAGGGGGTCTCACTCGGCTGGTGGAATGGTTCTTTTCGATCCGGTGCAGACTCTCCTTTCGGCCAAAGTGGTGCAGTTTCCTCAAGTGGAGTAGCCAATGGTGGTAGAGCTACTTGTGCTTAGGGAGGCCATTATTTGGTGTTTGGGGTTTGGCGTGTCTGAAGTTCGGTTTGAGGGCGATGCGAAAGTCATTATTGACAAAATTAATCAAGCAGACACAAGCGACAACTGGTTGGAGGCTGTCCTAAAGGAGATTTGTCAGCTTTTTCATGCCCATCCTGGGTTTAGTGTGCGATTTATAGGGGGGGGGGAGAACAATAGGGTAGCTCACTCGGTAGCTAGAAAAGCCCTCTCTTTGTATCCAGCTGAAAATCGCTTCTTTGATTTTCGGTCCTGGCTGATTTCTAGAATGTAACTATCTTTTTGATTGGATTAATATATATTATCTTTTGACAAAAAAACACGCTTATACGTAGAAACGCGTTTTTTACTACATTGCTTTTGTTGTTTGCTATTAACCACAAAACCGTACAGTTTTAGCTTGATGCTTTTAGCGACGATATTTGTCGTTCTATTGAGTCTAAGCAGTGCGTTTAATCCGTATCCTATTAGTGGCTGACACCCCAACTTCTCTTTCGGGAATGCTTTTCTGTCGGTCGGGGCCTCTAGTTTTTTTCGCAGAATGCAGGAGCCTCTACTATTACCAAGCACTCATCGCACCGGAATGGCCTTCATTGCTCGGTGAGAATGGAATCACCGGCTTCTTCTTCTTCTCCTTCCTGTTCAGGTTCTTCGCCTCGCACAAATGGATTCCTTCCCAGAAAAGGGGAACTCTCGTCGCACCACTTGGAATTTCTGAATCAGAAATTGGCGACCCGTGAAGATCTACTCTCCAGGGCTCCGATTCTCTCGTCCGAATTAGAGGCCAAATGCTCCGAGCTCGACGCCGATTTCCTCCAACTGCAGCGCCAACTCACGAAGCTCTCCGTTTCATGGATTTCTCGCTCCTTCGCGGCCAAATCGTCCGTCCGCAACCTCAATTTGGCGTTGGAGAATCTCAGCCTCGTCACATCTCAATGTTGGTTTGAGAATTTCTTTTCCACGTTTTGGAATGCCGCCTCGTTGTTTCTTTGTTTTGTCCAGTGTTTTGTTTGGCGAAGGAGATTCTGGGGTTTAGTCTAATTTCGTTGGACTTTTTCAGGTGGGATTGGTTCGAGGACGATTCAGAGGGTGGTGAGGGAGGAGTTGCCTCAACTTGCCAAGCAGGTCCTGCTGATCCAAACTATTCGAGAATACGCTGGTTAGTTCTAAGATTGATGTACAGAACCATTCTGTTTGTCTTTGTACAGCAAAACCCACAAGTTTCAGGTTATTTTGAATGTTTTAGTTGTAGTGCAAATGATGTCCTAGGAGTTACCATCTTGGTCTCAAAGGATAGTCTCTCATATTCACTTGGTAGATTTTGTCCTGCTGCCCTGATTCCCAAGAAGAACCTTGTATTGCTTGGTTTTCTAACACAGGAAACTATTCTGGTGCTAACAGGCTAAACTTTTACCTGTCAACTGCTGCAGATACTGCTCTGCGGTTAGAAGCTCTGGTTGGAGACCTTGAGGATGTCGTGTTCTCTAGCAGTACTTTCAGTTTGAGGAATATGGTGTCAGTAAAGCTTCTCACCTCTCAAATTTCAGTGGTAAAGAACTTTGTTACCCTTTTCGTTGTTGCTCCACAGCAGCACTTTGCTATGTTTAAATGGCATTTTCACGATCATGCATACTTCTGATCACAGGATTTTGGGCCCAAGCAAGAGTTGTTAACTCAAGCCATAAAGTTGATGAATGACATTGAGGAGGTCCTGGTTGAAATAGTGAAATCTCGTTCTCAGTGGTGCCATCTTTTGGATTCTGTCGATGCTAGGGTTGAGAGAACTTTGGCTGTAGTTCGGCCACAAGTTCTAGCTGATCACCGTGCCCTTCTTTCCTCTTTTGGCTGGCCACCTAAGCTGGCAACGTCAAAAGCAGATGGGACTGGAGGACAAGATCCTTTACCCAACCCACTAGTTTTAATGGGTGGAGACAAACGAGAGCTCTACTCAAAAAGCTTTCTGGCTCTTTGCGCATTGCAGCATATGCAAACTCGAAGAGAAAATCGTCAACGTAAGAACACTGAACAGGAGGAGCACGGGGTTGGCCTTTGGGCCATTGATGAACTGGTTTCGCCCATTGCATCGCGAATGGAATACCACTTCTCTAAATGGGCTGATCAGCCAGAGCTAATGTTTGCTCTCGTGCACAAGACTACCAGTGCATTTATAGTGGGAGTGGATGACATTTTACAGCCTTTGATTGATAAAGCAAGGCTGGTTAGCTACAGTGCAAAAGAAGCTTGGGTTTCTGCAATGGTCCAGCTGATTTCTGGGTTTCTCGCTAGAAAAGTCTTCCCGGTTCTTGTTGCAAAATACAAGGAGAAAGATTTAAAATCAGAAGCTACATCTTCATGGCTCCACTTCATAGACTGCATGGTTGGTTTTGATAAACAGATGCGATCACTAGTCAATTCAGATTCATGTTTCTTCCTGGAAGAGTCTGAAAGGTTTGAAGGGCTGTCTAGAAGTCTGTCAGTACTAGAGGTTTTTTGTGAAAACCCAGATTGGCTGAAGCATTGGGCTAAAATAGAGCTCAAAGATGCCTGGAACAAACTGAAACCTGAGCTTAGAGATGAGAGAGCTTGGTCAATTAGTAGGAACCCTAGAGATGATATTCGGATTGGTACAGAATCTGAACATTTTCTGCTGTCCACAAGTCAAGAACACAAAGCACCACCATTAGCAGAATCTTCTCTGAAAATCATCTGGGAATTGATTGAGAAGAGTCGACATTTTCCTGCTGTTTTGCCACGTGTCCAATTCGTGAGATTGACTGCTTGTAGATTCATTTGGTACTTTCTTAATGTATTGGTTTACCGCTGTAAGAACACTGAGTTTTCTCCTGACTACATAGCTGATGCCTTAATCAGAGTATGTGGGTCAATCAATGCAGCCAGATATCTTGAGTCCAAATTGAAAGAAAGGAGTGATGACATTGATTTCCTTGAGATGAGAATAGCTGAAAGGGGTCCTGATTTTGATGTTAAGGATGAGAAGTGCTTCTTCTGTGAAGAGATCAGAAGTTTGGCAGATCTGCAGACTAATTGGCTAATGGAGATAGCTTCTGTTCTTCTACATCATTTTGAGACATCTTCATGGGATTACACGCAGAACAAAAGACAGTTTGAACAAAGGCAAGATGACCTGGGTTTAGCAGTGGTTTCTGACGACCTTGTGCAAGGGCTGGACGCTTTGAGAGGCCAACTTCAAGTCCTCAACACAAGTCTGAATGCAAAGGACTTTTTCGACTTGTGGAGAAGTGTTGCTGATGGGCTAGACCATTACATCTATTCCAGCATTTTCTCGAGTAGTTTCCAGTTCTCAGGCGAGGGAATCCATCAGTTTGAAGCTGATATGAAAGCCTTGTTTCTTGTTTTCCGGCCTTTTTGTGTGCGGCCTGAAGCATTTTTCCCATTTCTGGTAGACACTCTTAAGCTGTTGATGATGAGTAAGGAGGAGACAAACCAACTGCGTTTGGTTTTAGCTAGAGATGAGAGCAGAAAGAAAAGCTTGCAGTTTTGTAGTATTTCACACTTAACGCACGACCAAGCGGTCAAAGTTTTGAGGTTGAGGAAATGGTTGGATACTTCATGTTGACACGTTTACAGTTCTGTATCCCGAAAATCAGTTTCTTAATGATAGTTTTGACGTTACAATGCGCCAGCCAGTTCACTCCTTTATTCTGGGTTACATTATTTTAGATTTACTGCATTTAGGTAGCCCATTATGCAATCTTTCCGTGCTCTAGTCTGTAGATGTTTCCATTCATCCATTCATCTCCAGGTTCTTTTCACTCCCTATTGGCAGTCTGAACAACCTTTTTCGACAGCCCTTCCATTTACCATGCGTTGTTCGTCGTCGTCAAGGAAACACGAGGGGAGAAACAAATCGTGCGAAAATGTGAATTGATACGTGAATACTTTGAGTAATGAATGGGATGATATAACTAGAGCCAAATGCTCTTGTGCCTTGATCATCGTTTTGCATATTCTATGTTATCATGGAGAACTCGAACAAACCCAGAAGCCAATCATTTCATTGCCCGACAAACAATAACAATTACAGAAGTAAACAACAAAGAGCATTACAAGAGTGACAATTTCAGTTCTGAGCAGCTACAAGCATATGGGCGGGGCGGTACTCGTACCATTCCACCCCACGGATCACAAAAGGTAAATACTGCATACTCAACCCCTCCACCATAAGTTAGTACCAACTTCATGATGATAATTGTTCCCTCCCGCCAAAAAACAGATGGTTCTTGTACAGATTAGCTCAACCAGCACCCGCCCATTTTACCTCGCTCCATCAAGTTCCGGCATTGATTAATCCCTGCTTCTCGTTGGGCCTTGTCCTTTAATCACTGAACTAAAACGTAAGTTTCACACCTTCACTTGTTGCATTACACAGGCATTAAGGCATGCCTACTGCCAATACTGCTGATTGCGATTCACATTTGAACCACGGCCAGTGCCAGAGCCCCCGTAAGATCCACCACCACCACCACCTTGAGGGTAATTTGGTGCGCCAACTGCAAAGCCACTACCTCCACTGCCACGTGGAGCGCCACCAGGCACCTGGCTGCTCGAGCCATATGGAGGAGGGCCACGGCCTTGTGGAGGATATGCCCCGCTACCATAACCTCCCGCACCACCTCCTTGACCGCCACCGCGATTCGGGTGGTTGTATCCACCACCAGCAGCTCCACTCTGAGGATACCTGCCTGGCCCACCTGCAGGTCCCCGAGGCTTACCATAATGGTGACCTGCTCCAGCAGGAACTGGAGGCTGAGAGCCATGGACAGGTTGTTGATTAGGGCCCGATCTCATTGGTCCGTGACCCTGCCCAGATTGCTGAATGGGAGGAAGGCGGCTATGTGGTTGTGGATGTTGTAGCTTCTGACGCTTGGCGTTCTCTTCATGTTGTCTTTGCTGCTGCCGCTTTTTCTTCGTTTGAAACTCATGCGACGACTCGTATTTGGGCAAACTGAGCCAAAATAAATGACGTTGAGTATAGAACAAACGTGTAGGAGGCCATATTGAACCACAGTAGATAAAAGGAAAAGAGAGCGCCGGAACTAACGTCTTTGGATCACAAGGCAATGGGTCAGTCCAGAAATACTCGCCATCAAGAGCGTCCTTGGCTGATATTCTCTGATTTTACAATGTCAAGCAATATTAGCCACTATAAATCATCCAAACGAGCATTATGCCAAAATCAATCAGGCAATCTCAAGTCACAACTCAAAAGACAATGAAGGTCCAGTTTCAAAATAACTAAGTACAAAAAAACTACAGATAGTGAGCGCTAATACTATTTAATCACTAAGGAAAGCTTGGGTTTTGTTTCTAGGTTCAGGCTTGTTAATTGGTGCTTGTATTGCTGGCTTGCTTTGGAAAATTCTAGAATTGTACGTTAACAGACCAAGTAATACGTGCTGATGGTTTGGTTTATGAGAAGCTGAAGGGGTGGGGAGCCTCCAAATGACAATGATAAGCAGTCATATATGACTCCATAATTACATGTCTCCGAAAGAAACCTCTGAAAACAGGTCACTATAAAAGATGATTCATGAAGAAAAACTGCAATAGAAGTTACCTGAGAAGGATCAAGAGTTAGCATTTTGTCCAGCAACTCCAAAGCATGGCCATTAAAGCTGCAGCAAAAATCAGAAGATAGGAAATTGACGACAAAACAGAGAGAGAGAGAGAGAGAGAGAGAGAGAGAGCGAGCGAGCAACGTAAAGTTCCAACACTTAAATAGCTTCGAAAGGTAAAAAGCGAGCAGCACATAGCAATCTGGCACAATAAGACAATTTTGGCGCTCACTGTCTGAAAGCTTCCCTCAGGCGTCTCTTGATTGGCCTTGCAGGCTTGAAGTTGTTATACCAAGGAATCTTAGACACACCAGGCCAGTTAACCTCATCGGGTGATCCACAAAGCTCAAAAATCTTGTTTAGTTGTTCAGGCTGCAACAATCATAAAGACCAATAAACAGGTAGAAAGCAAACATTCAAAAGGCATTAACCGAACCAAAAGGGGTTTAAATCCACATCATTTCCTTCAACCTACATTTATCTTAATAATAGAAGCACTTTATGAAGACCACACTGCCTAATCTACAACACAAACAAAAATATAAACTGATCCTCAGACAACAACATCCAAACAAAACATAGGTCCTACCAGTGTACAAATAAGCTCCTTTGGTCTTATAAAGTATTTATCAATATAAAAGCTAAAGGTTAGTGAGGAAAGCAACGAAACAACAATGGGTTCTTTTAAGAATCTCTCAATACTGTAGAACATACAAATCACATCATAACTGTGGTTACCTCATCTTTCCCAGGGAAGATAGGCTTCCCATGGAGAAGCTCAGCAAAGATACAGCCAACAGACCACATATCAACAGCTGGACCATACTTTGTTGCCCCAAGAAGCAACTCTGGAGGTCTGCAAAAATTGCAAATAACTGGTACTTATTCCTTCTTGACTATTTCCTCGTTACGTCTCCATCATAGGCCAACAGAAAGATAGTAGATATTCTTTAAGAGACAAATTTGAGCAAATCAAGACCAAACTCTTTCTAGTAGGACGTGTACATACCTGTACCATAAAGTAATAACACGGTTTGTAAGATTTGCATTATGATCATTCGAAAATGACCTAGCAAGCCCAAAATCAGCAAGCTTAAGGTTCCCCTCATTGTCTATGAGAAGATTAGAACCTGCCAAAGAACACAGTGAACCACCATTGCCCTCATTAAATCACATCACAAGTGAAATAACAATAACAACTACAGAGATTTTGGATCTATTATCTACCTTTGATATCACGATGAAGTACTTGATTAACATGGCAATAGTGAAGCCCAGTTAAGAGCTGCCTCATGTAGCACTGAGAAAGAAAGGGAATAATAAAAGAACAAATCATAAGGCACAGGAATGGATCAATTTCAAGTCACCTAAATTTTTCATTCATTATGAAACACCCATGCAGTCTTCAAAATGTTGAATACCTTAATTTGAGGAACTGAAAATCTCATTCCGGGACGATCGGCAAGACCAGTTAAATCATGATCCATGTATTCAAAGACCATGTAGATACCACCTCTGTACTTGTTACCATCTGCACACATGCAAGACACTAGTCAGAAATCATATAGCTTCCCGGACGAGTAAAGTTTAAATGACTTTAGCTGGCAATACCAAAATACACCTTCATTATTAAAATATCAGTAAACAGACTAATGTTTTATATGGAAAGAAATGAACTTGCCAGGTCTTCCTTGATCATCCTTCTCAGGACCTGTTAAGTCATGACAAAATATTTAGATAACTACACAAGACAATCAACAATTCCAAGTTGGTGGTTAAAGGTGCATTGTGAACCAACTCCCGGGATCATAAGCTATTAAACCACTAACCCCTTTCAAAATTGAGACATTACCAGGAGATGTTACAATCTCTTTCAACTTAATTACGTTGTCATGGTGGAGCTTCTTTAGAATTTTGATTTCACGAATGGCAGTTATAGGAAACTGCAAGAACAAGAAGAAAGAAAAGGCTTGCATTACTAGTTAGACCAGGGTAGAACAATTGCCAAGCTATTATGTTCTTCTCGCCTTAAAACTGGAGTCGGATAAAAATACTGTCGAAACGCATTCCAAGAGATATATACGCCCCACCACCAAGAAAGACCACATAACTTACCCCTTCTCTCTCATTGTCCATTCTTATCTTCTTCAGAGCAACTATTTCTCCAGTTGCTATTTCACGAGCCATGTAAACTTGACTGTAAGAAGGAGCAAGTAACACAAAGCCAGAATCAAATCTCTGGCGCCAGTTACAACATCAAATGAACCTCAAAAATAGATTGCTCCCTGAAGCATTCAGAAGCAAGAGCCAAAACTAGAAACACATATTTTGACAGCGAAGTAGTAGTGCATTACATAGTTTTGCATTAGAATCAGACAAGTTAAAGCTTTTCTTTCACCTAACATGAGATTGATGCATACTTAATCATACCCAAGAGGCCAAGACACAAAGAGTGATTAGACACCAATTATTCCAAAAGACATTCTTCATAAAATAACAGTGACCTATACATCGATGGTAATCTTAAATACTTACGTCAACTGATTTAAGACAGAAAAACAACACTAGCCTAAGTAAACAAATCAGGGATTCGCCACTCATTAACAAGTGTCAAGGAAAGAGCTTTAAGACAAGAGTCCAACTGGAAAGGGTAGAAGTTGCTACCATCAGGACATGCTCTAAGAGGAGAAGCTTCAAATGGTGCATACAAACTATAAAAACGAAACCGGTAGGACAAAGAATGTTTCTGACTGAATACATCAATACAAAGAATATTCTCCTTAGGTTTTGTGACGTACATTTCCCTTTGCTCCCATCACAATTGCAGGTAAAGATTTTCTTCGAAGAAACAAGAGGAAAGGAAACGCACCCATAAGTGCCTTCCCCAATCTGTTCCAACTTCTCGAACTTATCAACAGTTCGGGATCCCCATGTAGCCATCTCGGTCAGGTTGAGCTGGCCAGGCGCCGCAATCGACATTACTCCCCGTTTACTGTTAACACCTCCTTCGAATTCTTCTTCTCCTTCCTGTTTACCCATCTAACTAAATTACAAGCTTTTACTGAACCGACGGATTTTTGCCAAAACCCTAACGTAAACGTTCAAAGGTCGAAACTTTTAGCATCAAGAGAAAGTAGGTCGAAGGGTTTTACCTGTGGCAAAGCCGCAAAGGAAAAGAAGACAGATGAAGCAGCTGGTTGCTTGATGGGCACGAATTAGCTCGCCCAATTCGTCGCCCTAAGTTCCCAAAAAAGGGAAATTTCCAAAAAAAAAAGGCGAAAACAGGCGAGGTTTCTTATTGGCTAGTTGTGGGATTTCGAGAGCGCAAGTTCGCGTAGGACTTGGAAGGCCAATCGTCCGGCCTGCAGCTGCTCGTGTGATGAGGTTGTCCGTCGGAATCTCTGGGGCGAACGCAAGAAGGGTAGTTTTTGCCGGCGAGGTATGGGACAGTGTAGATCGATTCTCAAACTTGGAACTTGGAAGGGGGAGAAAGATGAGTTTGATGTTGGAGTTGTATGACTTTTTGGTTCCTCAACTTTGAGATGTTAACGATTGAAGTCCTCAAACTAGCATTTATTTCATATTTATTCTTGTAGTAGTCCACTAGTCCTTGTCATTTTTCTGTAACAGTCCTTGACATTTTAAATGATTTCTATCTCATCCCTCATCAACAAAAATAATAGAGTTCACACTCCAATTTGGCTTGAATTTTGCAATTAAAAACTAATTTGTTCTATAAAAAAAACTAGTTTGTTCGACTTTTTCAAATGATTAATTAAGGGGGTGATTAGCAAGAATGTCAACTAATGACAAAGAGAAAGCAAAAATAAAAAACTCGGAATGTTGCATTTGGAATCAATTTGTCGAGATTGGGTAATCATTTTCTAGATGAGGGTGGATTTTCTTTTTTGAATAGACCTATGATTAGGCAAAGTTTGACTCCTCCCTCGAAAGGTAAAAAGCGAGCAGCACATAGCAATCTGGCACAATAAGACAATTTTGGCGCTCACTGTCTGAAAGCTTCCCTCAGGCGTCTCTTGATTGGCCTTGCAGGCTTGAAGTTGTTATACCAAGGAATCTTAGACACACCAGGCCAGTTAACCTCATCGGGTGATCCACAAAGCTCAAAAATCTTGTTTAGTTGTTCAGGCTGCAACAATCATAAAGACCAATAAACAGGTAGAAAGCAAACATTCAAAAGGCATTAACCGAACCAAAAGGGGTTTAAATCCACATCATTTCCTTCAACCTACATTTATCTTAATAATAGAAGCACTTTATGAAGACCACACTGCCTAATCTACAACACAAACAAAAATATAAACTGATCCTCAGACAACAACATCCAAACAAAACATAGGTTCTACCAGTGTACAAATAAGCTCCTTTGGTCTTATAAAGTATTTATCAATATAAAAGCTAAAGGTTAGTGAGGAAAGCAACGAAACAACAATGGGTTCTTTTAAGAATCTCTCAATACTGCAGAACATACAAATCACATCATAACTGTGGTTACCTCATCTTTCCCAGGGAAGATAGGCTTCCCATGGAGAAGCTCAGCAAAGATACAGCCAACAGACCACATATCAACAGCTGGACCATACTTTGTTGCCCCAAGAAGCAACTCTGGAGGTCTGCAAAAATTGCAAATAACTGGTACTTATTCCTTCTTGACTATTTCCTCGTTACGTCTCCATCATAGGCCAACAGAAAGATAGTAGATATTCTTTAAGAGACAAATTTGAGCAAATCAAGACCAAACTTTTTCTAGTAGGACGTGTACATACCTGTACCATAAAGTAATAACACGGTTTGTAAGATTTGCATTATGATCATTCGAAAATGACCTAGCAAGCCCAAAATCAGCAAGCTTAAGGTTCCCCTCATTGTCTATGAGAAGATTAGAACCTGCCAAAGAACACAGTGAACCACCATTGCCCTCATTAAATCACATCACAAGTGATTAACAATAACAACTACAGAGATTTTGGGTCTATTATCTACCTTTGATATCACGATGAAGTACTTGATTAACATGGCAATAGTGAAGCCCAGTTAAGAGCTGCCTCATGTAGCACTGAGAAAGAAAGGGAATAATAAAAGAACAAATCATAAGGCACAGGAATGGATCAATTTCAAGTCACCTAAATTTTTCATTCATTATGAAACACCCATGCAGTCTTCAAAATGTTGAATACCTTAATTTGAGGAACTGAAAATCTCATTCCGGGACGATCGGCAAGACCAGTTAAATCATGATCCATGTATTCAAAGACCATGTAGATACCACCTCTGTACTTGTTACCATCTGCACACATGCAAGACACTAGTCAGAAATCATATAGCTTCCCGGACGAGTAAAGTTTAAATGACTTTAGCTGGCAATACCAAAATACACCTTCATTATTAAAATATCAGTAAACAGACTAATGTTTTATATGGAAAGAAATGAACTTGCCAGGTCTTCCTTGATCATCCTTCTCAGGACCTGTTAAGTCATGACAAAATATTTAGATAACTACACAAGACAATCAACAATTCCAAGTTGGTGGTTAAAGGTGCATTGTGAACCAACTCCCGGGATCATAAGCTATTAAACCACTAACCCCTTTCAAAATTGAGACATTACCTGGAGATGTTACGATCTCTTTCAACTTAATTACGTTGTCATGGTGGAGCTTCTTTAGAATTTTGATTTCACGAATGGCAGTTATAGGAAACTGCAAGAACAAGAAGAAAGAAAAGGCTTGCATTACTAGTTAGACCAGGGTAGAACAATTGCCAAGCTATTATGTTCTTCTCGCCTTAAAATTGGAGTCGGATAAAAATACTGTCGAAACGCATTCCAAGAGATATATACGCCCCACCACCAAGAAAGACCACATAACTTACCCCTTCTCTCTCATTGTCCATTCTTATCTTCTTCAGAGCAACTATTTCTCCAGTTGCTATTTCACGAGCCATGTAAACTTGACTGTAAGAAGGAGCAAGTAACACAAAGCCAGAATCAAATCTCTGGCGCCAGTTACAACATCAAATGAACCTCAAAAATAGATTGCTCCCTGAAGCATTCAGAAGCAAGAGCCAAAACTAGAAACACATATTTTGACAGCGAAGTAGTAGTGCATTACATAAATTTGCATTAGAATCAGACAAGTTAAAGCTTTTCTTTCACCTAACATGAGATTGATGCATACTTAATCATACCCAAGAGGCCAAGACACAAAGAGTGATTAGACACCAATTATTCCAAAAGACATTCTTCATAAAATAACAGTGACCTATACATCGATGGTAATCTTAAATACTTACGTCAACTGATTTAAGACAGAAAAACAACACTAGCCTAAGTAAACAAATCAGGGATTCGCCACTCATTAACAAGTGTCAAGGAAAGAGCTTTAAGACAAGAGTCCAACTGGAAAGGGTAGAAGTTGCTACCATCAGGACATGCTCTAAGAGGAGAAGCTTCAAATGGTGCATACAAACTATAAAAACGAAACCGGTAGGACAAGCAATGTTTCTGACTGAATACATCAATACAAAGAGGATTCTCCTTAGGTTTTGTGACGTACATTTCCCTTTGCTCCCATCACAATTGCAGGTAAAGATTTTCTTCGAAGAAACAAGAGGAAAGGAAACGCACCCATAAGTGCCTTCCCCAATCTGTTCCAACTTCTCGAACTTATCAACAGTTCGGGATCCCCATGTAGCCATCTCGGTCAGGTTGAGCTGGCCAGGCGCCGCAATCGACATTACTCCCCGTTTACTGTTAACACCTCCTTCGAATTCTTCTTCTCCTTCCTGTTTACCCATCTAACTAAATTACAAGCTTTTACTGAACCGACGGATTTTTGCCAAAACCCTAACGTAAACGTTCAAAGGTCGAAACTTTTAGCATCAAAGAGAAAGTAGGTCGAAGGGTTTTACCTGTGGCAAAGCCGCAAAGGAAAAGAAGACAGATGAAGCAGCTGGTTGCTTGATGGGCACGAATTAGCTCGCCCAATTCGTCGCCCTAAGTTCCCCGAAAAGGGAAATTTCCAAAAAAAAAGGCGAAAACAGGCGAGGTTTCTTATTGGCTAGTTGTGGGATTTAGAGAGCGCAAGTTCGCGTAGGACTTGGAAGGCCAATCGTCCGGCCTGCAGCTGCTCGTGTGATGAGGTTGTCCGTCGGAATCTCTGGGGCGAACGCAAGAAGGGTAGTTTTTGCCGGCGAGGTATGGGTCAGTGTAGATCGATTCTCAAACTTGGAACTTGGAAGGGGGAGAAAGATGAGTTTGATGTTGGAGTTGTATGACTTTTTGGTTCCTCAACTTTGAGATGTTAACGATTGAAGTCCTCAAACTAGCATTTATTTAATATTTATTCTTGTAGTAGTCCTTGTCATTTTTCTGTAACAGTCCTTGACATTTTAAATGATTTCTATCTCATCCCTCCTTAACAAAAATAATAGAGTTCACACTCCAATTTGGCTTGAATTTTGCAATTAAAAACTAATTTGTTCTATAAAAAAAAACTAGTTTGTTCGAACTTTTCAAATGATTAATTAAGGGGGTGATTAGCAAGAATGTCAACTAATGACAAAGAGAAAGCAAAAATCAAAAACTCGGATTGTTGCATTTGGAATCAATTTTTCGAGATTGGGTAATCATTTTCTAGATGAGGGTGGATTTTTTTTTTTTGAATAGACCTATGATTAGGCAAAGTGTGACTCCTCCCTATGCTTGGCAACTGGGCCCGAATTCCGGGTACCTGTCCGGGTCCGATCCGTTACCTGGCGGGTTAAATTCGTTTGACCGGATAGTTGACGGTTTCCGGGGAACTCGATACCCGCTGTAGCCGGTTGACGGGCGGTGATGGTTTTGGTAAAATTTGCCTAGACAAGCCCCGCAACCCGCATCTACAGAACCCTAGCCCCCCCCCCCCTCCCACTTCATTCGCGAAAAATCATCTTCCTCTGATAAACCAATCTCCAAGCCCGACCCTTCCCCTTCTGCCTTCTCCTCAAATCTCACAGTTTTTTCTTCGATTGCAGAGAAAATCGTCAATAATCCCTACATTGATTGCTCAAAAGATGAGATACCCAATCAATCTGTTGAAACCCCGTCGATTTTTTCGAATCGAGCCTTTCCCGATGGCGATTACAGCTGCACTTGCCCTTAATCGACTCTTTCTCTTCGTCTTGAGCTTTATCTTCTGCTTCTTCTTCATGCATGCCTTTATAAATAGTCTAATTGATTGTTTTGGCAATTTTCATCACAGATTCACAAAACTCAAAGTCGCAAACCACTCTCGAAGCTTCTAGCCGCGTGTAATCCCTGTTGAGAATTCCAGTCACTGTAACTGCAAGGAGCACAACTGCACAAGCCGTAAGTCTTCTTGTAGCCTTACTCTGTGGATTTGGTTCTTTCTAACTTATGAGTGCGTGTTGCATACTTGCATGTTTAACTCATCCCCTGTTTCGTGATTTTTGTAGAGTTGCAGGGTTACTAACTGCCTTGTTTCATTGATCATTAACTAATCACGAAGGTAATTTAGTCGATTCTACAGTCTGGAGTCTTATTAGTACTAGTCATTAGTTCTTAGTTTCAGTTGATTTAACCTTAGTTGTTTTCTTTTTTCTGATTGATGAACAGGTGAGGCAATGGAAGGTGTTGAATTCAGCAACTCTCCCAACTCTCAATCCACACCCGACTCATCAACCCTGAACCCGAGCAGCAGCAACCATTGATTGCTGGTGATGCACCAGCACCTGCTGTGAATGATGGTAATGTAGTGACTGCTGCTGGTGATGCACCAGTCAATGATGGTGAGCCTTCTTCGCTTCCATTTGGGGCCAAACATCCATTAAAAAGCGATGTTTGGCCTCACAAACATACATACTCACAACCATATGCATTGGCTTTTCTTAGCCATAGCCACACTTTCGTACTCTGCAACTACATACCATACTTATACAAGTCATAATCGTCACAACTTACATAATTACACAAATATACACATATCATCAACTTTCCACACCTGTGGATATCTCACACTACATCAGAAGCTAGTATGCACATGAAAAACGTTCTCAAAACATTTTACAAAAAGGTGTGGATCACTGGCCAAAATCCCGAGTAGTCGTCCAAGCACAGAATAGTTGAAGACCATACCTCATCTTGACTTCAACTCTAGCTCCTCTCCCACCTAACACCTATCTACTGCTGCTGCTGATGATCTACTTACACATACCATAAGCAGAGAAAAAGAATAAAAGAGGGTCAGCTCATAGCTGAGTGAGATAATCATAGCATCGTGAGTTCATAACAGAGCATACCCCTACCATACATCTAGCAGACAAGCCAAAGCACTAGGATTGGATCTCAGCCCTCCGACATCCCAATAGGCAAAAGACTCAATCACCTTGACTTATGCATATGCATCTTATCATGTTTTACTTATAGGCGCCTGGCTACTCCCATGCTAATAACTCTCCCGGGAAACATACCCCACATCCCGTCGGATGTAGGCATACATACCCCAACATCCCGTCGGATGTGGTCATACATACCCCACACCACTATGGGTGTAGTCATACCCTGACACCCCTCTGGGTGTGGTCATATCTCGTAAGAAATCTTCAGTCACCACCACATGAGAGGTGTGACTATCATACATATCATAATAGAGTAATAGCATAGGGAGCCCTAATTACTATGTAGTTGACCGTGAGACCACAACACTCATATTTGGTATCCTTATACATGATTCATATCTCATCTTGCTTACTCATAATTCATTACTTGCACATGTACTTGACCTGGCCATAATTGGCTCAACATAGGTAAACCAGGAGTCGTATAATTGCACTTCATCGGGATAAACCCTCGTGCAAGTCATCCTCCTTAAATATCATAATATCACCATGAGATATATATTTTCCCACTTGTACATCCAAATACATCAATAATGAAATGTCATACCCAATCACCTTTTCGAACCATCATAAGGCATATCAACAGTCAAGCCCACAATTTGCAACATATACGAAATCATCAGCATAAACAAGGTTCATATCGATGAGGGCAAGTCAATAATATCATACAGCAATCCAGGGTTCAACATATAGCACAAAAGTTCATACACCCCTAATCATGCCATTCTAGTTCACCTAGGTCAATTCTAAGCATCAACATAATTATCGTGATACGACAAACCCGGTATGCCGTGCTAATCCCTCACCAGTTCTGGTCGTTCAAACACCGGTTTAAGCTTCCCGTACTAAAACGTCAATTTCACGAACGAACCCCGAATTAAAATCCGAGACCGTCCTAATATCCCCTGCAGTATCCCCGTCAATATTAGTTCTAGGCTCCGGGTCAAATTCTCGATAAAAACACATCAAACCCTGGTCGGAGCTAAATTCAGCGATTAGGACCCCGACCTAAATAATTGCCGAAATTCAGGGATTAGAACTAGAGGATTGATTACCTCGCTGCAGGAAGCTCGTATATGAAATTTGGGCTCAATCCGGCTTCCGGATACTCCGAAACCCTAATTTGGCTTATCGGGAATTCAAGAAATTACTGAACCAAAAACTCGTTTTAAAGCTCTAAATCGATAAATCACGATGTATAGATGAATTAGGCATTACTTACGGGATTTTTGGATCACTAGGGCTCAAGATTGGAGCTACCAAAAATTTTCCCCGGAGCTCTGCGTGCGGCTCTGCTCTGCTCTCGGTTTTTACTTCTCTCGGTTCTTTCTCGGTGGAGAAATGGAAAATGATGATGAGAATATTGGAATGAAAGTGGCTCGTCCGCTTTTATGATATATATATATATATATATATATATATAATTATATATATATATAATTAATACGTATACTTATCCGATCGATCGATAATCCGATTTTCGTCGAAATAGTGCCGAAATGCTCGATTTTAAATCACGAACTTTCTAGCGATCGAAATATGGGTTTTGCCGGAACGGGATGTTACAATTCTCCCCTTCTTAAAAAGATTTCGTCCCCGAAATCTAACCTTGAGTTAATAGTACATATCCGCTCGTTCCCTTCCTAGCATACACTATCACTTATCTTGTTACTACCTAACTCTTTGGTTAGGAGATCTGAACTACATTACTAAACACATAACATCTCAAGTTCCCATGTTTAGGTTTCAAACCTAAACTGGGTTATCACATCATAAGCACATCAACAAAGTTCCAAACATAACTTACTAAGCAAGATTGGTAACCTAGAAAATGTTAGCCACCCCAACATCAAGAATCATATCCATATTAAAAACTCTACCACAACAACTCGTCATGTTAGCATAGTCGAAAATCAACTGCATTGCATAGCTAGCCACCATGCTTCTCGACGGGTTAGCAGTAACACTAAACGTACTTCTGTGCAAACTACAAGGAAACATTGGCCTTATTTTGATCCACACACCACTTGGTTGAAACAAAACTTTCTTCAAAATCATTACTTGGACAACAAGATAAAATTTCAACATATTTTCAAAAATATCTTAAACCATAAAATTTCAAGAATACTTCAAATACTCAAAATCATGTTTGACCATATGCAATTGACTATGCAACACATCATCACCTTTGGTCCCAATCCTGGCAAGTTTAGTGCAAGTACAGGTATGGAGTACTCCCTCCCCTTCTGAGGGTGATCAGTCCTCAAGAGTGAAAGTAACATACCCATAATGCAGAAAACAAACCAGCTCTGATACCAAACTGTAACACCCTACCCTATACGTTTTGCCTAATCATATTGTTCATACAATTGCAGCGGAATTAATCTCGGGTGTTACACTAATTATCAAAATTTACCCAAATAAAATTTCGACATGAATTACTCGCGTAATGGGCTAACAGTTCTTGCAACTTATCCTGCAAAATAATTCATCACAAACATACATACTCAAAACCATATGCATTGGCTTTTCTTAGCCATAGCCACACTTTCGTACTCTGCAACTACATACCATACTTATACAAGTCATAATCGTCACAACTTACATAATTACACAAATATACACATATCATCAACTTTCCACACCTGTGGATATCTCACACTACATCAGAAGCTAGTATGCACATGAAAAACGTTCTCAAAACATTTTACAAAAAGGTGTGGATCACTGGCCAAAATCCCGAGTAGTCGTCCAAGCACAGAGTACTTGAAGACCATACCTCATCTTGACTTCAACTCTAGCTCCGCTCCCACCTAACACCTATCTACTGCTGCTGCTGATGATCTACTTACACATACCATAAGCAGAGAAAAAGAATAAAAGAGGGTCAGCTCATAGCTGAGTGAGATAATCATAGCATCGTGAGTTCATAACAGAGCATACCCCTACCATACATCTAGCAGACAAGCCAAAGCACTAGGATTGGATCTCAGCCCTCCGACATCCCAATAGGCAAAAGACTCAATCACCTTGACTTATGCATGTGCATCTTATCATGTTTTACTTATAGGCGCCTGGCTACTCCCATGCTAATAACTCTCCTGGGAAACATAACCCACATCCCGTCGGATGTAGTCATACATACCCCAACATCCCGTCGGATGTGGTCATACATACCCCACACCACTATGGGTGTAGTCATACCCCGACACCCCTCTGGGTGTGGTCATATCTCGTAAGAAATCTTCAGTCACCACCACATGAGAGGTGTGACTATCATACATATCATAATAGAGTAATAGCATAGGGAGCCCTAATTACTATGTAGTTGACCGTGAGACCACAACACTCATATTTGGTATCCTTATACATGATTCATATCTCATCTTGCTTACTCATAATTCATTACTTGCACATGTACTTGACCTGGCCATAATTGGCTCAACATAGGTAAACCAGGAGTCGTATAATTGCACTTCATCGGGATAAACCCTCGTGCAAGTCATCCTCCTTAAATATCATAATATCACCATGAGATATATATTTTCCCACTTGTACATCCAAATACATCAATCATGAAATGTCATACCCAATCACCTTTTTGAACCATCATAAGGCATATCAACAGTCAAGCCCACAATTTGCAACATATACGAAATCATCAGCATAAACAAGGTTCATATCGATGAGGGCAAGTCAATAATATCATACAGCAATCCAGGGTTCAACATATAGCACAAAAGTTCATACACCCCTAATCATGTCATTCTAGTTCACCTAGGTCAATTCTAAGCATCAACATAATTATCGTGATACGACAAACCCGGTATGCCGTGCTAATCCCTCACCAGTTCTGGTCGTTCAAACACCGGTTTAAGCTTCCCGTACTAAAACGTCAATTTCACGAACGAACCCCGAATTAAAATCCGAGACCGTCCTAATATCCCCTGCAGTATCCCCGTCAATATTAGTTCTAGGCTCCGGGTCAAATTCTCGATAAAAACACATCAAACCCTGGTCGGAGCTAAATTCAGCGATTAGGACCCCGACCTAAATAATTGCCGAAATTCAGGGATTAGAACTAGAGGATTGATTACCTCGCTGCAGGAAGCTCGTATATGAAATTTGGGCTCAATCCGGCTTCCGGATACTCCGAAACCCTAATTTGGCTTATCGGGAATTCAAGAAATTACTGAACCAAAAACTCGTTTTAAAGCTCTAAATCGATAAATCACGATGTATAGATGAATTAGGCATTACTTACGGGATTTTTGGATCACTAGGGCTCAAGATTGGAGCTACCAAAAATTTTCCCCGGAGCTCTGCGTGCGGCTCTGCTCTGCTCTCGGTTTTTACTTCTCTCGGTTCTTTCTCGGTGGAGAAATGGAAAATGATGATGAGAATATTGGAATGAAAGTGGCTCGTCCGCTTTTATGATATATATATATATATATAATTATATATATATAATTAATACGTATACTTATTCGATCGATCGATAATCCGATTTTCGTCGAAATAGTGCCGAAATGCTCGATTTTAAATCACGAACTTTCTAGCGATCGAAATATGGGTTTTGCCGGAACGGGATGTTACACTCCTAATGTTGGTGTTTTGGATTGGTGGATGGTGAATGCTGGAAAATACCCTCTGTTGCAAGAGGTAGCAAGAGATTTGCTTGCTGTACTAGTGACCTCTGTGGCCTCAGAATCAACCTTCAGCTCCGGTGGTAGGCTGCTAGATCCTCACCGGAGTAGGTTGCACTTTGAAACTGTTGAGGCAATCATGTGCACCCGTACCTGGATTAAGGATGATATTAGCAAAGGTTAGGGTTTATTTAATTGTTTCCAGCTCTGTTTGTGGTTGAATGTGAAATTAACTAACTCAATTCTCCTTTCTTTTGTTTTGTCTGCAGATGCTGGAAAGGAGGGGATTAACGGATTGGATAACTGTTTTTCTGCATTGATAATGGAGGATCCCAGTTGTGAAGACTTTAAGAAAGGAGGTTAGTGAATACTGAACAATTAGTTAATAATTTCAATTTCAAAGATGGTGAATACTGAACAAATTTGTATGTGGTCACAGATTTTCAAGATCGTGCACTCCTGGTCTTTGATGCTTGAAGATCAAGCATGTGACTGCTGCTGCTGAGTGCTTGTTGCTGCTGCTGGAGAGACTTGCTGCTGTTGCCTTCTGGAGAGTTGAGATTGGAGAGTTGTTGTTGCTGCCTGCTGGAGAGTTGCTGCTGCCTACTGCTGGAGAGTTGCTGTTGTTTAATGTTGAGATTGATGGCTCATTTTCTTTAAGTTTGCCTTGCTGCACTTTGGTGGATTGAAGTTTTTGAACTTGCTACTCTGTTTTATTGCTTGGATTGAAGTTTATGAACTTGTGACTATGAATTGGATGCCTTGATCCTTTTGGATTTGTTTAGACAGTTCGGATTTTGGAAATTAGAGTTGGAGTGCCATTTGATTTTTCTCTAAGAATTTCCAGGTTGCATCCTTTGAATTTTGTTTGTTTTGTTTTGTTTTGTTTTTTCCAGGCTGACAATGGTAGCGGGTATACTCGATAAACCCGATTGGAGCCTGCTACCCAATGGATTTGGGGTTGGGCCTGAAAATGAGTCCGGGAAGGCTAGTAGGGCGGATTCGGGGAAAGCCCGACAGGCTTTCGGGCGGGTGGCGGATAGCCCTTCCCTGTCCCCGATCCGACCCGTTGCCAAGCTTACTCCTCCCCCTTCTGCTCCTCCTAACCCTAAGGGTACAAGGAGAGGTAAACGAATGGGTAATGAGAGATTTTAGTTGGAATGTCAAGGGTTTTAATACCGCAAATTCCACAATATTAGAAGCATCTTTTGTAACACTTAAAAAATTACCCAAACTCCCACAATGATCGAATAAGGTTGTTCTGTAAAGCTGTCTGGTTGTTACAAAAACTGCAGATAGTGAGCATTATTTGAAGGTTAGGATGGAAGGGGATAGTCTGTTGGTTTATCATTTGTACATAGCCCAAATTAGGAAGTTGAGTGTTGCAATTAACCTGTGTAGGAAATTTCTCCCTCATCAAGAATATTTCTCTCCTATGGCAATACTAAGAGACTTGAATGTTGTACGAGAACCAAACGAGGCTTTAAATTTGGTGAGTGTGATTACAAGTGTGATGGATTTCAAGGAATGGAATGAAGGGATGAATATGGTAGATCATAAGGTTATGGGGGCATGGTTTACATGGTAAAATAAGCAGAAAGGGAATCTCAGAGCTAAGAGATTGGATAGGATCCTTATTAATGAAGTTTAGCTTGATACTTTCTCAGCTAGTACAACTCAAACACCAGCACTAGGTGTCTGATCAGGTCACTGTGCCTTGCTGTTGGCTGTAATGCCTCAGGTGGGTACTTGCCAAAGCCATTCAAGTAATTCAGGTTCTTGTCCGAAGTCCGAACACCCTTCTTATGGAGGGTTTGTGTAAGAGGCTTGGGATATTAGTTTAGTGGATATTATCACTATGTTTTATGTGGTAAACTAATACAAATCAAACCGAAGTTGAAAAAACTCAATAGGGAGGTTTATGCAGATATCTCAGCTAAGGAAAGATATCTTGAAAAATGACTGACACTAGTGCAATTAGTGCTGAAAACTCCAACAATAGAGTTAATTGCATAATAAAGGGTTTTAGCTCAGTAGTGTAAGGAAGTTCAGAGGGACAAAGAGGCTTTTTATAACTACAAGTCTCGTGCTCAATGGATTTAGAAAGATTATATGAATATTTTCTTTCATAAAGCAATGAAAATTCGAACTCATAAGCATCAGATAACTAATTGATCTTAAGAATGCTGAAGGATATAAAGTGGTTGATGCTAAGCAAAAGAGGAGAGTTGTTGTGGATTTCTATAAAAGCCTCATTGGTGAAGTGAACAAATATGTACAAAATCAACCAGTTGATTATATATTATCGAAATTCGCTTACAAAGAAACTTTCAGCATAAGAGGGTGTATTGTTAAAGAGTGAAGTGACTAGAGAGGATATCCTGAGAGTATTCAAGGGTCTTAGTAAAGACAAAGCCCCTAGTCAAAGGTTATCAATGCTACCTTCGATAGCTAAGGTAACAAATGCAGAGAATATGAAGGAATTCCGGCCAATATTTTGTTATAACACACTCTACAAAGAGACTTCAAGGTTATTGCACAAGGTTAGCTCATGTTATCCTCTCCCTAATTTCCTCTTCTCAACAAGTTTTTATTAAAGGGCGCACAATTAGTGATAATATACTGTTAATTAGCCTCTGAGTTAGTGAGAGATTATCATATGAAAACATTATCGCTCGTTCCACCGTGAAGATTGACATCATGAAAGTTTTTTATTCAATTCAATGATATTTTCTTTTTTTGGTCTTGTATGTTATGGAATTTCTGAAAAGCGTCTCCATTGGTTGAAGGCTTGTGTCTGTACTCCTATGTTAGTATTGGTTTGAATTGAGGGGTTTGTGGGTACTTTGCAATGAAAAGGGGGACTAAGGTAAATAAGATCCCTTGTCTACTTATTTATTCATTGTAGCTATGAAAGTCTTTGAATTAAAAGTAACTTGCATTACTAAAAACCACTAATGTACAAATGAATAAGACTTGCATTACAAACCAACAGAACTTACACTGCATACCAAATGAATAGGGGTTTGGGGCGGATTCCTCTAAAACATCACATTTTCAAAATCCCAAGCTACTACATACCCATGCAGAGAAAGATATTGCAACTGCATCCTCATACATGTGATTTTAGGATACTCACGGGTAATATGTGTCACATATATATAATATTATTATACCTAAATTTAATACAATTATTAAGCTTACTAACTTGTAAGTTTCAGTTATAACATCAAACAAAGCTAATAAACTATGAAGTTAACCAATGTATAATCGTTATTATTTGAATTTCTCCTACAACATCTATTAATCCACAATGCATCACTGTTTTGAACATCCAATCATTAATTTTTTTTTATATATAGCTATTCTTTGTGAAACATATATGGGTATGGGTATTGGACGGGAAATCTAAAACTAGGGTTGGCAACCCTGACCGATCCGTCGGGTATCCACCCGAAACCCGCCCAGATGGTGACCTAAATATCCGTCCGTTGTGGGTTTTTTCGGATTCGGGTTTACCCGGAACCCGCGAGTTGCCGGTGATGGGTGGCGACGGAATAAGTGGTATCTGCCCCGCCCCCGCCACGTATCATAAAACGGCGTCGTTTTAGACATCGTATATAAACCAAACGGATCACAGGGGAAACCCTAATCTTCATTTTCCCCTCGACCTCCCCAACGACTGCTCTCATTCCTCTTCGAGAACCTCCCCAAATCCTAGCTATTTTCTCTGCATCGAATCTCCCAAACATCCAATCCGCACAAAAATCTCGCTATTCCCCACGATTTCCTCCCAATCCAGGTTGTTATACAACTATGATTGCCAGTAGGCAATCATTATCTCTCAATTTGGCCAATTGGAGGCTGGTTTTGCCGACGATTTCGTTCGGAAACAACATGCAAAACCTTAAATTGATAGCTGCAATCTTCGATTTGCATCTATTAGGGGAAATCTGTGTGATATCACACATCGAGCGAGATAAGTTCTTTCTCCCTTTTCCTTTCGTATTCTGTTGCACTTTCTTGCCTCCTTCCTTCTTCTCGTATATATAGTAACCCCTCGATTAATTTCAGGTCACTGGTCAGCCTAACTTCTTCCTTAAACCCATTACCTGCACTCTGCTCAGAGCACAGTCGAGGTAAGCACAAACTTATGCCTTCGTTTGTCCAAATTCATGAGCCAGGTCTTTATCAATCGATGCATGCTAATGTTATTTTGTTTGTTTGGGCTTTGTTTGGGAGTTCTTCAGGTTCGCATTAGGCATTAGCTCATCGTTTGCAGTCTGGTGAACAGAGTCTCCCTCTCCAGATTACAGGTTAGGCATAACCTTACTCCAATTCAACTCTTGATTGTAATTTGTATTGTGTGTTGTGTGATTTGTCTGGGTAGTTATGGTTGATTGATTGCATGCAATTGTTTAATTGTTTATGTAGATGGATGGTGCTACTGAAAATGGTGCTTTGAATGTGAATGATCCTACTGTGCCTTCTAATCAAAGCGGTAATGGTAATGGTAATGGTAATGCTACTGCTAGTGCTAATGGTTCTGGGAATGATGCGTTGACTAATGGAAATGAAAATGTTAAAATAATTTTGGATGAAGATCGTAAATTGACTTATGATGTCTGGCCACATTTTTTGAGGGTGAAGTTTAATGGGGAGATTAAAGCCAAGTGTTAATACTGTCGAAAACGTTTAGGTGGCGATACTTGTAATGGAACCTCCCACCTGAGGAACCATTACAAAACTTGCACCCAAAGAAAGATACATGATGGTAGGCAGAGATTTCTTAGTCCTGATTATAAACCAACTGGAAAACCCCTCCTATATGCTACTCAATTCAATTCTGATGTGTCTAGGAAGGAATTGTGATCTATGATTATGGTGCATGAGTATCCCTTGAGCATTGTTGAACACTTGGGGTTTAAACGTTTCTGTTATTCTTTGCAACCGCAATACACTGTCCCTTGTAGAAATACAGTGAAGAGGGACATATTTGCTTTATATGGGGCTGAAATGGCAAAGCTTCAGAAGGTTTTAGATAGTAATATTGGTAGAATTGCAGTCACAACTGATATGTGGACTGCAACTAACCAAAAGATGGGGTATATGACGGTGACTGGGCATTTTATTTACAATTCTTGGAAACTTAAAAACATGATGTTGAGCTTTGTCTATGTCCCTGCCCCTCATACTAGTAAGAGGTTGGGAGATAGGTTGTTCAAGTGTTTGCTTGGTTGGAATCTTGATAGGAAGTTGTCCTCGATTACCTGGGATAACTATACCACCAACGATGCCATGATTACTCATATGAAAACTAAACTTGCTATGGATGATTTGTTGTTGGATGGTGTGCTGGTTCAAAAGAGATGTTCTGCTCATGTTTTGAATCTTATTGTGAAAGATGGGTTGGAAGTCATCAAGGATGGCATTGAATTGGTTAGAGATAGAGGTGTGTACTGGAAGTCCACTCCTAAGAGGGTACAAACCTTCTTTGAAGCTGCCAAGCAGCTTAAAGATCAAATTCTATCGAGTCTGACTCATAGTGATCATTTATCAAAGAATGACTCTAGTTATCAAATGATTGAAGAGCCGGGAGCAATTTACTTACGATACTTAGTTGACATTCAAAAAAGTATCTAATGAATTATTAGTTCAATACACCCTATTTAGCTTTCAAGACGGATATTCCTTGCTCATTATCAAACAATCACTTATTAACAAACCTCGTGTGGGACGAATAGTTTTCATTTCCCATCTCATGGAAAACCCTTTTTGCTCCGCTTAGCCCTATCCCCCTCTAGTGGTATTTTATTGATATGTTCTATAGGAACTGGACGATCCTATTTGGTCAAATACCTAGCGACAAACTCCTATGTTCCTTTCATTACAGTATTTATGAACAAGTTGCCTTGTGAGAAGCAACTTGTGCTTGATTGTCCAACGAGCTGGAATTCCACCTATGATATGCTATATGCTGACATTGTGTATAGAGATGTTTTTTCTCATTTAAGGTAGTGGGATAATCAATACACCACTGTCCCTACTAGTATGCACTGGGATTTTGCTGCTATGGTCATTGATAAGCTGGAAATTTTCAGTGAGATTACAAAGCTGTTTTCTGGAAGCAAGTATCCCACTGCTAATTTGTTTTTCCCCAAGGTTTGTGATCTGAGACTGAAATTGTTGGAATGGTGTGCTGATACCAATTCTCTTATCTCGGCTATGGCTGAGAGTATGTGGGAGAAATTTTCTAAGTATTGGGATGATATACACTTGGTTCTCGTTGTGCCAGTGGTTCTTGATCCTAGATACAAGTTGCATGTGATTGAGTATTATGCTGCTAAGTTTGGCAGTACCAATACTGACTTGGTGGCTGATAAAATTAAGCAATGTAGTTGTGGTTTGGTGCTTGATTACCAAACCAAGTCTGAGAAGAACAATTCTGGTTCTTCAACTGCTTATGATAGTTCTTCTACTCCTACAAATGATGATCATGATTTTGAACTGTTTGTGAGTCGGAGGAAAAAAAGCAAAGCAACTCTGATCCATATTGAACTGGATCACTATCTTCTTGAGGAATTGATTCCTAAAAGGTCTCCTGACTTTGATATATTGATGTGGTGGAAACTGAATGCCCTTATGTACCCCACTTTGCAAGCAACTGCAAGGGATTTCTTGGCCATACCAATCACATCAGTGGCTTCTGAATCTGCTTTTAGCTCTTGTGGGAGGTTAATAGACCCTCATCAGAGTAGATTGCTCTATGATACAATAGAGGCAATGATGCGTACCAGGAGTTGATTATGGAGGAAATGCAACAAGGTAACCTGCAATTACTCCCATATTAGTTTTTTAATGTTAATTGTCTTTTTCATTGTTTTCTTCAATCTGCAGAATTATCGAAGGCTACTGTAGAGGCAATGGAAGGGGTGTTCTTAGCTCTAGCAATTGCAGATTCCAGTACTTAAGATCAAGACGAAGCTGGTAAGATAATTGGTTCTCAATTTTGGCTTCTGTGTAATTAGTATAATTTAGATTGGTACTTAGTTTGATAGTTTCAATCTCTAACTGTATTTTTTTATTCTTGTAGTTCAAGGGGGACTTGTGATGAAGAAGCATCTAATATCCCTAGACAACTGATTTGTTGAAAGGCTCAAGGTATTAAGCCAAACTTCAGGCTTTTTAACTTGTTCAATTTAAAATGAGTTTCACTTCTCTAACTGTGTTTGCTACTCTGTTTCTTGCACTGATTGCTTTTCAAGGATGAATGTTGCTTGATTTTGGAGGAAAAGATAAAAAGGAACTCGTGTGCTAGTAGTATAGGTTTTAGTTCGATTTATGGATGATGTTATTGGGGCTGACTGCCTTTGTTTATGAATCTCTTCCTTATGAACTTGAACACTAGTCAGTAGATGTAGTGAAGAACATGTTATATGGGTTTTGGGTGGTGGATTTTTGGTGTAGCAGCTTGTTTGGTTGCTGCAACCCATCACTTTTGTTTCATTGTTTGAACAATGAAGATCTGGGTGTTGGGTGGTGGGAGGGTTACAACCCCAGATCTTCCTTTTGTGTTTTGGATTTATGTGCCTTGAACATCAAGGTACTTTGAAGTTTGAATTTCGGGAATTTTAGGTTAGCTTTTTCCTTTTCTTTTATTATTTCTCAAGATTCGTGGTGATCCGTGGTTTACCCGAAACCATCTGGGGACGGTGACGAAAACCAAACGTCACCCGTTAAAACTACGGGGACGAAGACAAGGAAATCCGTTTGCCTTGACGGATGGGTAACGGGAACTAACTACCCATCCCCAATCCGCCACGTTGCCAAACCTATTTAAAACCATACCTACCCAATTTCTTATCAATTTTCTGACGGATTTTACTCCCACTCGCCCCAATACTAATTTGGTCGGAGCAGTCGGTACCACGATGGGTTTATTCTCATCCCTACACAATAAATTACCTTCAGTTATGGTCGTATGGGTCATAATTGTAATTATGGACATGATTAACGATAGTAAGCTAAAACTTAAAACACTAGCTTCTTGAATGTCGGCATCAATCTGGGCCCCAGATCCTTACATCCTAACAATACTATATGGAGGTTCTTGGCCAGAACCCCCTTAAACCTCCTTTTCCTGCTCCCAGCGCAGTTCACGGAAGGAGAATTTGGTAAACATGTCATGCATTTATTCACTGATCTGGGCTAGGCCCATTCCTTTTTTCATTGCAAGTTTGGGACCCGGAACAGAATAATTATATTGGCCTTTGATAATTCACCACTACCAATCCAAATAAGTAATGGGGTTGGTTAAAAAAAATTGGGCGGCTAATCGGTAGTTTCAGCTTTCAAAGGCCAATTCCAAACAAAAGAAGAAAAAAAACCTCATTAAGCTAATTTTAAGACAAGAACATCACTTTCACCCCTAAATTTTCATGATTTAGCATTGTCGGTACATGAACATTACTTTCGATCATATCAGTACACGAATTCATATTTTTGGTCATTGCGGTATATCAACTGATTCCAGCCATGAAACCGACATGAATACCAGTGGTATGACAGGCATGATAAATTTACGGTGTTTAAATAAAATGACATTGTTTTAGTAAAAGAAATTAACAAAATAATTTATTTATTTCAATTCATTTGACGTTAATGGTATTTCACTTTTGTACATATAGTTTATTATGGCAATCGCGGTACATCAACCGATTCCGGCACAAATACCACAAATATGACCATGCTGATAAATTTATAGAGTTTAAATAAATGATATTGTTTTAGAAAATGAAGTTAATAAAAAACTTTATTTATGATTTATTCCATGAATATGAGATTTAAATGTACATAGATTTTCTTGAAATATGTTATATATATATGGTGGCTTCTATGGTACCCGGGTGAAATCTGGGGTACCGCAAACCTTGAGTATGAAAACGCTATTTAGACCTCGAATTAGAACGATTTTTGGGCATGATACTATACCCTAACCCTTAATGAGTGAACCCTAGGTCCTAATTATCTAAATCATAAACTATAAACCCTAAGATGGTGCATTGATTTTTTTGCCTATATTTGGACGAATCATAACCGTCGATTATTGTTTCTAATTAAATCGATCATGGGGTATAAGATTTAGAGAATTAAGACCTAGATTTCGATCTTTAAGGGTTAGAGTATAGTATCATGTCCGAAAGATCAGTCAATTCAAGTTCTGGATAGCGTTTTCTTACTCAAGCTATGCGGTACCCGGATTTCACACTGGGTACCGTAGAACTCCCCATATATATATATAGTGACTTCTATCGTACCTTGGGTAAAATCTAGGGTACGACATATCCTGAGTAAGAAAATGCTATCTAGACCTCGAATTAACCGAATTTTTGGGCATGGTACTATACCGTAACCCTTGATCAGTGAACCCTAGGTCTTAGTTTTCTAAACCATAGAGCCTACCCGCTAAGATTGTGCATGTAATTTGTTGCATATATTTCGATGAATCATGATCGTCGATTTTTGTTTCTAATTAAATTGATCTTAGTGTATGAGATTTATAAAATTCAAGCCTAGATTTTAATCTTTAAAGGATTAGGAATAGTACCAGATGCAAAACTCCAGTCAATTCGAAGTCTAGATAGCATTTTTTAACTCAGGGTATGTCGTACCCTTGATTTTACCCAAGGTACAATAGAATCATCCATATATATATAACATCAATGCACCCAACTCTAAAAGTAGCCATAGACATCAAATTTTGAATTTTAACTGGTAGGTTTAGTCTAATATGATGATATAACAGAGAATCTCAACTAATTAATCCATTACCTTAAACCCTAAACCTTCAATTTTGAACACCAACACAAAATCCCAAAATGTGAGTCCTAACCCTAACCCTAATTCCCTAAACTCTAAACCCTTCAAATCAAAGTAAATACTTATGACTTTTTTTTTGTAAATTCATGGGGTTTCATGCCTATCATATCACAAGTAATGATTGACATCGTTTTGACATGAATCGCCTTGACCAAAAATGATATTGTTTTAGTAAATGAAGTTAATAAAAAACTTTATTTATGATTTATTCCATGAATATGAGATTTAAATGTACATAGATTTTCTTGAAATATGTTATATATATATGGTGGCTTCTACGGTACTCGGGTGAAATCTGGGGTACCGCAAACCTTGAGTATGAAAACGCTATCTAGACCTCGAATTAGAACGATTTTTGGGCATGATACTATACCCTAACCCTTAATGAGTGAACCCTAGGTCCTAATTATCTAAATCATAAACTATAAACCCTAAGATGGTGCATTGATTTTTTTGCCTATATTTGGACGAATCATAACCGTCGATTATTGTTTCTAATTAAATCGATCATGGGGTATAAGATTTAGAGAATTAAGACCTAGATTTCGATCTTTAAGGGTTAGAGTATAGTATCATGTCCGAAAGATCAGTCAATTCAAGTTCTGGATAGCGTTTTCTTACTCAAGGTATGCGGTACCCGGATTTCACACTGGGTACCATAGAACTCCCCATATATATATAGTGACTTCTATCGTACCTTGGGTAAAATCTAGGGTACGACATATCCTGAGTAAGAAAATGCTATCTAGACCTCGAATTAACCGAATTTTTGGGCATGGTACTATACCGTAACCCTTGATCAGTGAACCCTAGGTCTTAGTTTTCTAAATCATAGAGCCTACCCGCTAAGATTGTGCATGTAATTTGTTGCATATATTTCGATGAATCATGATCGTCGATTTTTGTTTCTAATTAAATTGATCTTAGTGTATGAGATTTATAAAATTCAAGCCTAGATTTTAATCTTTAAAGGATTAGGAATAGTACCAGATGCAAAACTCCAGTCAATTCGAAGTCTAGATAGCATTTTTTAACTCAGGGTATGTCGTACCCTTGATTTTACCCAAGGTACAATAGAATCATCCATATATATATAACATCAATGCACCCAACTCTAAAAGTAGCCATAGACATCAAATTTTGAATTTTAACTGGTAGGTTTAGTCTAATATGATGATATAACAGAGAATCTCAACTAATCAATCCATACCTTAAACCCTAAACCTTCAATTTTGAACACGAACACAAAATCCCAAAATGTGAGTCCTAACCCTAACCCTAATTCCCTAAACTCTAAACCCTTCAAATCAAAGTAAATACTTATGACTTTTTTTTGTAAATTCATGGGGTTTCATGCCTATCATATCACAAGTAATGATTGACATCGTTTTGACATGAATCGCCTACTACAAATGGCGATTATGAGATTCATTTAATCTTGAAATGAAAATCAACGATTCTGATTCGTCGAAATTATTAATGATTTTCATTTTAAGATTAAACGAATCTCATGGTTTGGGTTACAAAATTAGGGACTCGGGTTCACTCATTATAGGTTAGGGTATAGTATTTTGCCCCAATCTCTGGTAAATTCATGATCTAAATAGCAAAACTCAACGGGGCATATGGTAGATTAGCGTACGCCCGGGAGTATGCTAGCCTGAACCATATATTTTATTAAACCAGCATAGATCGGCATGAAATTATATAAACTTGCTGTACGAATTCATATTTTTGGTCAACGTACATCAACCAATTCTGGCCATAAAACCAACATGAATACCACCGGTATGACCAGCATGATAAATTTACGACGTTTAAATAAATGACGTCATTTTTAGTACACGAAGTTAACAAAACAATTTATTATGATTTAGTCCATGAATATGAGAGTTAAATGTACATAGATTGTCTTCAAATATGTTATATATGTGCTTCAATTCATTTGATGTTAATGGTATTTCACATTTCTACATATTTTATTAAACTAGGATTGACCGGCATGAACTAATATAAATTTGTTTTACCCCGGTAGAACCATATCACTAGGTAAAGCGGCACAATGATATTGTTGGGATATGGATTAATATGCCTAATACGACAAACTACTACGGGCCCAAGCCCACCGCTTAGCGTCCCATCTCAGCCCCAAGCCCACTAAGGAAGCCAAGCCTCCTATATAAGGAGGCCAAAGGCCTCCAAGAAGAAGATCCTATTAGAGGTGGCAATTTCAATCCAATCCACCAATCCAATCCATCAATCCATTAAAAATATCCACCTAATCCAATCCATTTAAAATCCAATCCATTTGATCCAAATCCAATTGGATTGGTGGATTCATGGATTGGATCCATGGATCATTGGCAAATTACGGTTTAGTACCTATAATTTTTATTTTTTACATTTTGGTACCTAAAATTTAATTTTTTATACGAAAAATATCATTGGAAAATTACGTTTTGGTACCTAAAATTTTTCATTGTGCCATTTTAGTACCTAAACTTTTTACATTTTACATATTGGTCCTTGGTTGAGGATGTCATTTGGATTCATGGATAATCCACCAATCCATGAATCCACCAATCCATTAGATCCAATCCATTTGATCCATGGATCCACCAATCCAATCCACCAATCCACCAATCCAATCCATTTGCCACCTCTAGATCCTATCTTCCCTTCCCACACTCTCTACGATTATCTCTCTATACTCTCTCTCTACATTTCATACACCATCACTAGATGCATACTAACTTGGGCGTCGAAGCTCAGATCACGGGGCCACCCCTCCTCCCCAGAGATTCCTAACCTTATGAAAAGATCGAACGAGAGAGTCCATATCAGAACTTCCAATTATTACTACTGTATTGGCCTAGAGTACGTTCTAGGGTCAAACAGGTATAAGAGAATTAGACAACATTGCTCTACACATAGCTAAGGTAAAGTATTTAATATTGTTTGTTGTCAGAATTTTGTATTATGTATTATTATAAGACTATCAAACCTAACGGTATAAGTCAGTTAGACAACCTTGCTCTACACATAACTAAGATAAAATATTTAATATTGTTTGTTGTCAGAATTCATTATTATGTACTATAATTTCTATAAAATATTTTGTATTATTTTAAGACAATCAAACCTAACATACTATAATAACATATATAATAATAATGTAATCCTCATATACTAATAGAAATTAGTAATGTTGAGAGTACTAATATTGTCCCATCTATTTCACGATTCCTTATTTAATTACACACTTCCTACATTAACATTGTGCTTAGTACGTATTTAGAGAGTTACATTGCGAAACATAATAGATAGTTTGGCTGTTTTTTTTATGATAGTCAAAATGCAATCCCATCTGATTTCCGATCTCACAACTGAAAAGATGAACTCGATTCCTCAATGTCGTTTTTCGAGGAAGTGGCTGACACTCAACCCCAAGACAGATGTTATTCTTCGTCTCGATATGATAGTCATTGACTCAAAGGTAAACAATGAATAACAAAAATTATCTTTGTGATTCAATGCGTTGACAATTATAAATGCGCCTATTTTCAACCAAGGGTAATGATATTTTGGTGCAAATTCCCAAAGGGCAAATCAATAACTTCCAGTTACAAATTTCAATCAAATACCGAGGCCGAAGCATGCTACGATATTCCAGAGATACAAGTTTACAAATTTTACTTCATCGAAGAAGATGAGATTGAGAGGAAGTCCAACCAAAGGAACTTTCTTTCATGTCTTAAGCACTATTCTCAAATAACAAATATTCTGTTGCGTGGACAACCAAAAACTTACTTTCATCAATTATTTGTTTCACAAAAAATTTCGGCCAACTTATTCAGTATACGGATTTAATGATATCTACTACACTCACCAAAAAGGTTACACATGCAGAGAGCTCCAACTAAAACTTCATTAGTATGTAACTCTTTTTATTCTTAATTTTAAATATCATGAATTTTATTAACTTTAATCGAAACTCTAATATACAATTTGACTATAGGGAATTGATCGTCAATGTAATTCTCTTTGGTAGGATAGTCGCCCAACTAAATTCAATCCTTGAAAATGTGGGCAGCCGACCTATCATCCTGGTCATTACTTCCTTATGCATCGTTCCATACAACGGTAAGGCGACATCTTAATTACATTATTTTCATTGATCAAAGACACTGACTAACCGACATTTAATCAAATGAATGCTAAATTTGCAGGTAAAATTAAATTCACCTCTTCAGGAGCGACCTTACTACTCGCGAATCCAAGAATTCCATAAGTATTTAATTTTGGGACAAGGTGAAGTTCTTAAACATTTACTCACCATATTTGATTGCATGTTATGAAATTGGTGGTCATAATAGTGATGGCGTTGGACCAAATCCACAGATGAAAAGCATGGAAGCACCTCAAAAGAAGGATGAGGACGAGCACGACACTGACAATGAGTAAAGATAAGGGTTATTGAGAACAATTTTAGAATTCGGTTCCCTGGTAAAGTGTTTGTCGTTGATTTTTCATAAATTATTTTCGATGAGTCGGTTAGGATGTCCGAGAATACTATGATGTTCGTATTTTAAATGGTTTGAGTACTTTAATCATTTGGATTCTTTTAGGCTACCAAGAAATTTACATTTTCATAATTTTACCGATCTAGATTTTCGTAAACTAACAAAACAAGTCAAACTCATGCTACTCCGACTTTGTATTTACACGATTCACAAATGAACCCGACATTGCTACCTATTTAGTTTTTACGTGATTCGGAAATGAAACCGGCCAACCGGCCGGGCCCGTGACTAGTTCGTCTTTTAAAGATTTAGCGTCAAAACCAATCGTCCAAATTGGGCGGCAATATAAAAGAAGTCAGAACCAACAGCTAGCTAGTGAAGATCCCAATCGTGGCAATGAAGATAACGAACTCAGACCTTTTCTCTACTGAAAGCAACGTAACTTGCTCCACCTCCACCTTCCTATACCATCTTCTCTCTAACTTGTTCATCAATATATCGTTGACCTAGCTATAGTTAGCTGTATACATAACATATATACGCTAAATTATATAATTTAACTTAGCTAGCTCTTGGTGACAATCCAAGTGATACCTTCCACCTTTATCTCATTTGCCCTTCCATCAACTTTTAACACGGCAAAGCAAAGGGGAATCACATTATCGATCGCCTGAAATTCTTGCCGCTTCTCCGCGTGCATGCATGCACATTTACGCAAAAACGAAACCCTCGATCCCCTTATAAATACACCTCCAAACTTCCATCCTTCTCCATCCCATCATCTCCTCTCTTGTAGTTTCCACCACAATACATATCACAAGCTCACGACCTAAAAGAAGCTAGAAAGAAGTTCTATCTTGGCCAGGAAATCATGGCCAAGTCCTTTGTGGTGCTGGTAGTTTCTGTGTTGGCTATGCTGATGGCCATGGAGGCAGCATTTGCTGCCGAATATGGTACTCCCAAAGGCAGCAACAACAACAATAACAACACCAACAGCAACAACAACGACGGCAACACCAACAACAGCGGCAACACCAACAACGGCAACAACAATAACAACAACAACAATAACAACAACGACAACAACATCAACATCGGCGGAAACGGGAACGGGAACGGGAAGAAGAAGGGCCCGGCGGAGAAGGACTTCGACGACTTGCCCGGCGAAGGAAACGGGCTGGAGAGGCACAAGTGCAAGGCCAAGTCCAAGTGCAAGAACAAGATCCTCGTCTGCCCACCAGAGTGCCCTTCCAAGAAGCCCAAGAAGAACAAGAAGAGCAAGGGTTGCTTCGTCGACTGCAACCGCAACTGTGAGGTTGTTTGCAAGTGTAAGCTCTCGCCTTCTCTCTCCACCACTATATTTTTACGTTACAATTTTATACATATTTCAAATCGTGCAAGGATACTATATCCCTGCTAATTTTAACCTAGCTCCATTGATGACTCATGTAACGCGCGTAACGTTCTGCTGCATGCATGCAGTCAGGAGGCCAAACTGTGACGGGTACGGATCCCTATGCTACGACCCTCGATTCGTGGGCGGGGACGGAATGATGTTCTACTTCCACGGAGCCAAAGGAGGAAACTTCGCCATCGTCTCCGACACCGACCTCCAGATCAACGCCCACTTCATCGGGACCCGGCCCGAGGGAAGGACCCGCGACTTCACGTGGGTGCAAGCCCTCAACCTCATGTTCGACTCCAACAACCTCGTCATCGCCGCAAAGAGGCTGTCCAGCTGGGACGACGCCGTCGACGCCCTCACCGTCAGGTGGAACGGCGACGAGATCTCCCTCCCAACTGAGGGAGACGCCGAGTGGAGCACCTCCACGGGAGAAAGCCGAAGTGTTGTTGTAGAGAGGACCGCCGAAACAAACAGCGTGAAAGTTAGGGTTTCGGGGCTGGTGGAGATGAACATTAGGGTTCGGCCCATCGGGAAAGAGGAGGATAGAGTGCACAACTACCAGATCCCGAACGGCGACGTTTTCGCCCACCTCGAGACTCAGTTCAAGTTCGACAACTTGTCGGAGAACGTGGAGGGTGTTTTGGGAAAGACTTATCGTCCCAACTATGTCAGCCCGGCGAAGGTCGGCGTGCCGATGCCGGTTCTGGGAGGAGAGGATAAGTACAAGACGGCGTCGCTTATGTCTCCTCTCTGCAAGGTTTGCAGGTTCCAACCTACAACAGTAATTGCCTCAGCTTAAAAGAATAGAACAAGAAGAAGAAGATACAGAGAGTAGTATTATATATACTACTATTTAAGTAAAGCAAAATTAAGACATGCATACTAATATTCTTTTATGTTCCTATTGAAGAGTACACATATTTTCTTTGGCAAAAGAATAACACCTACCTATTATATGCTATAAGAAATTAAAAGCAACTTCTAATGTTAAACGTTGTCTTTTGTAAGTGTTTTTTTCTTTGTGAGTTTTATGATGTGATTGTTTTTTATAATTCCACAATTGGGAAGAAAAAACTCTTTCATCTTGTGTAAGTTGTGAAAGGGCACAACAATTCAGGCAGACACACCACATCAAATGCTCTGAGTTAGGGGTGTAAGGTTGACTCGGAAGATCTATTGACCCGTCCCATCCCTCAGTTTGTCTACAGGGTCAGATTAGGGACGAGTCATTTGTTGACCATGTAAGGATCGGGATGGGTAGGGACAATTTAGGGACGGGTCAATTTTTGACCCTGTGACTCTTAGCAACAACAAATATCTCATACCACATTGAACCTCTTTGTAAAGTTTTAAAAGTTTAGGTACTAACTTGTAAAAATAAAAAAAATTGGGTACCAAAACGTAATCTTACCATAAAAATTTATGGACTTATTTGTAAAATAAATAAATTTAGGTACTAAATTGTAAGAAAAAATAATTTTGGATACCAAAACTTAATTTCTAAAAAAAATAGTGTGTTGATTAGGGTCGACCCACTGACTCGGCTCATCCCAGCCTGTCCCAACCCTTGAGGGTCAGACAGGGTCAAGAAGGAGACAGGAACATGACGAATTGAACAAGCAAATTTTTGGCCCTACTCTGAGTCGAACAACTCTAACATCACATAATGTAATCATTGGCTTTTACTAGGGGTGTTCAAACGGATTGGTTACCGTGGTAACCATATTAACCGGTAGTACTCGGTTAATTTGGATAATTGGTTTGATTTGATTTGGTTAAACAATTTAGCTTATTTGGTTTAGGTGGTTTGGTTTGGTTTCAACACTACTAACCAATGAAACTAATTAACCAATTAATGATACACCTAATATACAAAATTATTTATACTTCCATGGAACCAACCAAATTAAATTTTCGTGATTCCATATTTTATTTCCATGTGCACGACATACCAAAACATTATGGGTCAAAAATTAAATGGGTCTGTCTATTTACTAAATCAAAACATTTTGGACAACTACTAGACTTTAGGATTACGTACAATACCATGATAGTCACTTCAAACTATGAACAGTTGAAGTGTTTTGTAGGAGAGCTTTAACTTCCTGATTCGGGGTATTGATATGTTTTTATGTTAAGGGATTTGTTGTAGTCTAACTATATTAGGTGCAGAGATGATGAATGATGTATTAACTCGAATGACGATGATAAATTGATAATCATGGAAGGTTAGGCTTATTATTATTGCTTATATACAATGACAGTTTATGATAGTAACAACATATGGTTATGTTTATTCATTAGCAAGATAATTGTTTTCATGCATGTAATGTTATGTTATTTGCTTAATCCGATTAACCAAACCAATTAAACTTTGGTTTGGTTAATTTGGTTTTCATGTTAATTTGAACGGTTTGTTTAAAACATTTTATTTCATGGTTAATGAAATTTAGACTTAATTGATTTGGTTATTACCACGGTAACCATTTAGCTTTTACATCCTTCAATCCCAAATAGTCCGGAGTACTCTTAGCCTGATCATGGTGAGTTCTCTCCCTGCTACAATTTCAGTGATCCCAACAGGCACCACTTGCCAATACTACTTCAATCTAAGTAAAATTTTCATCACCACTTGCCAATACTACTTTAATCTAAGTAAATTTTTTGTAACATCTCATTTCGGCTAAATCCATATTTCGATCGCTAGAAAGTTCGCGATTTACAATCGAGCGTTTTGATAGTATTTCGATGAAAATTGAATTATCGATCGATCGGATAAGTATACGTATATATATATATATATATATATATATATATATATATATATATATATATATATATATATATATATATATATATATATTACATAAAAGCGGACGGGCCGTATATATATAAATCCCGTCACTTTTTCATTCCACAATTCTCATCATCATCATTTACCATTCTCAACCGAGAGAAAACGAGAGAAACAGAGCACACGCGGAGCTCTCGACCCAAAATTTCAAAGCTCAAATTCTTGAGCCCTAGTGATCCAAAAATCCCGTAAGTAATGCCTAATTCATCTATACATCATGATTTATCGATTTAGAGCTTTAAAATGAGTTTTTGGTTCAGGAATTTCTTGAATTCCCGATAAGCCAAATTAGGGTTTCGGAGTATCCGGAAGCCGGATTGAGCCCAAATTTCATATATGAGCTTCCTGCAGCGAGGTAATCAATCCTCTAGTTATAATCCCTGAATTTCGGCAATTATTTAGGTCGGGGTCCTAATCGCTGAATTTAGCTCCGGCCAGGGTTTGATGTGTTTTTATCGAGAATTTGACCCGGAGCCTAGAACTAATATTGACGGGGATACTGCAGGGGATATTAGGACGGTCTCGGATTTTAATTTGGGGTTCGTTGGTGAAATTAACGTTTTAGTACGGGAGGCTAGAACCGGTGTTTGAACGACCAGAACTGGTGAGGGATTAGCACGGCATACCGGGTTTGTCGTATCACGATAATTATATTGATGCTTATAATTGACCTAGGTGAATTAGAATGGCATGATTAGGGGTGTATGGACTTCTATGCTATATGATGAACCATGGATTGTTGTATGATATTATTGACTTGCCCTAATTGAGATGGACCTTGTTTATGCTGATGATTTTGTATATGTTGCAAATTGTGGGCTTGACTGTTGATATGCCTTATGATGGTTCCAAAAGGTGATTGGATATGATTTTTCATGATTGATGTATTTGGATGTACAAGTGGGAAAATATATATCCCATGGTGATATTATGATGTTTTAAGGAGGATGACTTGCACGAGGGTTTATCCCGAGGAAGTGCAACTATACGACTCCTGGTTTACCTATGTTGAGCCAATTATGGTCAGGTCAAGTACATGTTGAAGTAATGAATTATGATTAAGCAAGATGAGATATGAATCATGTATAAGGATACCAAATATGAGTGTTGTGGTCTCACGGTCAACTACATAGTAATTAGGGCTCCCTATGCTATTACTCTATTATGATATGTATGATAGTCACACCTCTCTTGTGGTGGTGACTGAAGATTTCTTATGAGATATGACCACACCCAGAGCGGTGTCGGGGTATGACTACACCCATAGTGGTGTGGGGTATGTATGACCACATCCGACGGGATGTTGGGGTATGTATGACTACATCCGACGGGATGTGGGGTATGTTTCCCGGGAGAGTTATTAGCATGGGAGTAGCCAGGCGCCTATAAGTAAAACATGATAAGATGCATATGCATAAGTCAATGTGGTTGAGTCTTTTGTCTATTGGGATGTCGGATGCCTGAGGTCTGATCCTAGTGCTTTGGCTTGTTTGCTAGATGTATGGTAGGGGTATGCTCTGTTATGAACTCACGATGCTATGATTATCTCACTCAGCTATGAGCTGACCCTTTTTTATTCTTTTTCTCTGCTTATGGTATGTGTAAGTAGATCATCAGCAGCAGCAGTAGATAGGTGTTAGGTGGGAGAGGAGATAGAGTTGAAGTCAGGATGAGGTATGGTCTTCAACTATTCTGTGCTTGGACTACTCGGGATTTTGGCCAGTGATCCACACCTTTTTGTAAAAATGTTTTGAGAACGTTTTTCATGTGCATACTAGCTTCTGATGTAGTGTGAGATATCCACAGGTGTGGAAAGTTGATGATATGTGTATATGTTGTGTAACTATGTAAGTTGTGACGACTATGGTATGTATAAGTATGGTATGCAGTTGTGGAGTATGAAAGTGTGGCTATGGCTAACAAAAGCCAATGCATATGGTTGTGAGTATATATGTTTGTGATGAATTATTTTGCAGGATAAGTTGCAAGAACTGTTAGCCCATTACGCGAGTAATTCATGTCGAAATTTTATTTGAGTAAATTTTGATAATTAATGTAACACCCGAGATGAATTCCGCTGCAATTGTATGAACAATATGATTAGGCAAAACGTATAGGTTAGGGTGTTACATTTTTCATCAACATACTCTAGTGATCCTAATGAAACCTAATGATTGGCTTATTTACTCCCCTTTCCTAAATACTTCCTCACCAGATCATGCTCCTGTTTTTCAAATAGCTCTCCGAATAAATTAAATGCATGCATTAAGGTATGAAGGGAGGTAGTTCTAGCAAGCATGTTGTTAGTGATACTGTGGCAGCTGTAACAATGGTAGTGATGATGAGACTTGGATGCAAATTTTGTTACCGATGCCCTAATGTTGTCTTCAATTCATAATCAATAACAATTAGGATTCTTTGATGATGATAATTTGGATAATTATGGTTGTTTATGAGTTATGGCTCATTCTAGTATGTAATTTCAACTTGTCTTCTATGCTTATGTACTTTTTGTTCCGAGTTAGACTTTAATTTAAGAGCTTTTCAAATTTTCTTGTGTATAAATACTTATGTTTACCGTTATGTAGTCAGAAAATTTATAATAATTTTCAAAATTCATATAAATTTACGCTTAATCTTCTTCGCTCATTTCGTTTATACATAAAACTATAGTTGGACTATATTAGCAAAAAGGATCTGATTACAAGGGCATCAAAAAAGGCATTAGAGAGTCATCACATACACATCATCACTAAAAATTTCACGACTAAAATATCCGCTTAATTGCTGAAACTACAATTTTGCCGCCAAAATTTACTTCTTGCAAAGATGACACAGTCGTTGTAGAAGGTTCAACGTTTGAAGGTCTAAGGATTCAATAGTCGGTACCATCGCTTTGGCAACAACTAATTTGTCTCGAAAATTTTCCAGGACAGTCTCGATTCACTCTGTCACTAAAGATCTAATGGATCATATATGGATATAATATCGTCAGAACCGACCGTTATTATCATAGTGTCAATATAATTTTACAAAATTGACCAACATGATATTTTCATAATATTTATATCTAGTGGCGTAGCCAGAATTTCATATAAGGTGGGTTTACTTAGAAGAAAAATACACATGTTAAAAAAGTTTTTTATAAACTTGGCTAATCATTCATGATATAATCTTATATTGACAAATTAAAATACATTAGTAGTCAAACTATCAAGAATATCACTGTGTTCCAAACAATATGATTAATAATTTAGTTAGTCGTTCTCTTTCAGATGTTCTTTGTCAAAAACCGTTTTGTATCAATAACTCGAGTTGCTGAGACAAGTTTAATAATGAATCTTACACCAAACAATAACTCATGATTTTGTTAGTCATTCGATTTCGAATGATGTTCTTTGTCAAGAACCGATTAATATCAATAAGTCAAGTTTTTGGGAGAGATTTAATAACATATCTTATGCCATTTACTAGCACTCTCCCTCATATGAAAGTTAACTTATATGGTATTGAAGTTTGCACAAATCTGAATATCGTATGTTTAAGAAATCAGGTCGTTAAAATTCAAACACAAGACCTTTCGATAGGTTGTTTTCAATTAGATGTCCCTAAAAATTTTTGTATCGTTTAACTATTGTAGAATCATTTTCCTTCTGATGGGACCCACCCTGGTACACTCTCCCTCCGCTTATACCAGTCAATCGCAATAGTCCTATTTTAACGATTGGACCGGCTACATGGTGCACTAATCCTTGAATTGGACACAAAACGAAAACTGTTCGAGTATTATGTGGACCTATTATTATTGTTGGTAAAACAAAATTTACTCCATTTTTAGACGAACTATCGAAGTCAGAACAGAACCAACAGGTAGTTTGAACCTCCCTAAATGGAAAGATCCTGAGCGTGGAAATCAAGGTATATATAAGTTGACCAAGCAAAACTTCCCCCCCGAAAGCAAGCAAACTCCACCTCCCACCCCCTCCCATCTTCTCTAGCTAACTTGTTTCCGCATATCATAGGCCAAGCCAGCTAGGTGTAACACCGTACGATATTCAGAATTGAGTAATCGGGACTAAATACTTCTTGATATAGTATCAAAATTTTATGTGATCGATAGGTTTTCTGTTTGAATCTCGATGACCCACATATATTCTATTAGGTACATGGTATTCGGATATATGCAACTTTTTATAGCCCATATAAGTCGACTTTCATTTGAAGACATATGAGTAAATATTATATAACCAATAATTGAATCTCTTCCAACAAAGTATATTATTGAGACCGAGTACTCATTCTTCTTGACATCTTCAACTTAACTTTGTCACAATCCAAAGCAATACCACTAACTCTAAATAATGAATTTCCAAGTGATACCCTCCACCTTTATGCCAATATACCCTTCCCATGATCAACTTTTTAAAACGGCCAAGCAAGGAATAGTGATACCGCCTGAAATTCTTGCAGCTTCTCCGCGCGCATGCATGCACATACACGCAAAAACACGAAACCCTCGAGGCTCGATCTCCTTATAAATACACCTCCAAACTACCATCCTTCTCCATCTCATCTCCTCTTTCAGTTTCCACCACAAAACACACACACTCACAGCGAGTGGAAGCCAAAAGAGGAGAAGGGATCGCCAAAACCCGTTTTCAGAAAGCTAGAAATTAAGAGTTCCATCTTGGCTGAGAAACCATGGCCAAGTCATTCGTGGTCATGTTGGTAGCTTTGTTGGCGATGCTGATGGCCATGGAGGCCGCACTTGCGGCCGATAAAGGTGGCAGCAACAACAATAACAACAACAGCAACAGCAACAACAATAACGGCAACACCAACAACAGCAACAACAGCAATAATAACAACAACAATAACAATGGCAACAATAACAACAACGGCAACAACATTAACATCGGCGGTGGAGGGAAGAAGAAAGGGGAGAAGGACTTCGACGACTTGGCCGGGGAAGGCAACGGCAGGGAGAAGCACATGTGCCACGCCAAGTCCAAGTGCAAGAACAAGATCCTCGTCTGCCCTCCAGAGTGTCCCTCCAAGAAGCCAAAGAAGAACAAGAAGAACAAGGGTTGCTTCGTTGACTGCAACCGCAACTGTGAGGTCGTTTGCAAGTGTAAGCTCTCTCTCTCTTTCTGCGGAGTCCGAAATTTGAATGAGATCGGGGTGATATGAACTGTAATAATTGGAGAGGGATTAAGACATTATCCACTGCTCTATTTCTTATATTACGAAATTTTACGTCGTAATTTTATCTATTTAAAGTTGGACTATCCTACTGGTTTCAACCTAACTTCGTCACTGCATGCAGTCAGGAGGCCCAACTGTGACGGGTACGGATCCCTATGCTACGACCCTCGATTCGTGGGCGGGGACGGAGTGATGTTCTACTTCCACGGAGCCAAAGGAGGAAACTTCGCCATCGTCTCCGACACCAACCTCCAGATCAACGCCCACTTCATCGGGACCCGGCCCGAGGGAAGGACCCGCGACTTCACGTGGGTGCAAGCCCTAAACCTCATGTTCGACTCCAACAACCTCGTCATCGCCGCCAAGAGGCTGTCCAGCTGGGACGACGCCGTCGACGCCCTCACCGTCAGGTGGAACGGCGACGAGATCTCCCTCCCAACAGAAGGCGACGCCGAGTGGAGCACTTCCACGGGAGAAAGCCGGAGCGTGGTGGTGGAGAGGACCGCCGACACGAACAGCGTGAAAGTTAGGGTTTCGGGGATGGTGGAGATGAACATTAGGGTTCGGCCGATCGGGAAAGAGGAGGATAGAGTGCACAACTACCAGATCCCGAACGGCGACGTTTTTGCTCACCTCGAGACTCAGTTCAAGTTCGACAACTTGTCGGAGAAGGTGGAGGGAGTTTTGGGCAAGACCTACCGTCCTGACTACGTCAGTCCGGCGAAGATTGGCGTGCCGATGCCGGTTTTGGGAGGAGAGGATAAGTACAAAACGCCGTCGCTTATGTCGCCTCTTTGCAAGGTTTGCAGGTTCCAACCTGCCGCAGCAATTGCCTCAGCTTAAAAGAGAAGAACAACAAGAAGAAGATAGAGAGAGTATTACACTACTATTTGAGTAAAGCAAAATTAATGCATGCATATTTATTCTTTTATGTTCCTGTTGAAAGGGTACAAATATTTTCGTTGGCGAAAAAATAAGACCTACCTACCCATTATATGTTGTTACTAGCACTGGGCCCGGCCCCTTGGCCGGGAAAGTCTAGACAAAAAATATGTTCATATAACATGCTTACAATATAATAGGAAGATACGACATATCACTGAAAAAAGAAATATAATTGTTCAAAGAAGAAAAGAAAAACATACAAAAATAATAGGTTTCAATACTTAAAAATGGCAAATAGTTCAAGATTAGAGTTGTTTTTCCTAAAACATACATAATGAACCCTCAGAAGGAAAGAAAAAGATTGGTCTCTAACAGATTTTAGGAATGAGATCATTTGTAACCCTAATTAATGTCTAACAGATACACCCATATTATTCCTCTTCATAGAAAGTATAATAAGGATCAGCTGGTTTGGAAGCATGCTAGTCGTAGTCCCCGAAGATGCCTAGAAAATAGTCCGGGTTCTCAAGAGAGCTTCAAACTTAAGGCTGAGTGCAACTAATTTTGAATTACATATGTTTGTCTTTGTCAGTGTTGCTGATACTTTCACTGACTACTTTGATTGGTAAGTTGACCATAAATAATAGGGATATACCTTATTTTGACCTTGAAGTTTGTCGTAAAAGCCAAACTTGACATGAACTTGCAAATAAGACAGTTTTTCAAAATTTTGAAAGAAATGGACAAATTTGGACTGAAATTTATGTTGTTCGTTAATATTAAAAGTTAAAAATTTCTTCATCCATTCAACATACAATGCTCAGGTGGTTGCGATTGCGATGTGGCTTCCATGTCATAGGGATGATACCTTATTTTGGCATGAACTTGATGTAAAAGACAATTTTGGCTCGAATTTTCAAATAAGATAGGTTTGTTTGCACTTTGAAAGAAATGAACAAATTTGGTCCGAAATTTGGGTTGACCTTTAATATTGACAGTTGTGATAGAGAGGTTTCGGTTGCGATGTGGCTTCCAAGTCATTTATTTATAAAGTCTAAAAAAGTGAATTTTTCAGAAGAAAAAAAGACCACAAAATAGGACCCTTAGTATATCCTAATATTTTCATATTTACTTGCATAAATCATATTAAAAGGAAAAAGAAATTGATTCAGGCCCCCAAAAATCCCAAAGCACGAAACTATCTCTCTTTGTACCCCTCTCATCAATATTAACGGCAACCTAAATTTTGGGTCAAAGTTATTCATTTCTTTGAAAATTCGTACAAAACTGTCTTATTTGAAAGTGTAGGGCAAAATAGCATATTATACCTATGACGTGAAAGTCACACCACAGTCACCTTAACATTGTATGTTGAGTCATAAAAAAAGAAATGTTTGACCCTCAATATTAATAACCGACCCAAATTTCGGGTCAAATTTGTTAATTTCTTTCAAATTCGGACAAAACTATCTTATTTGAATGTTCATGCCAAAATTGTTATTTACATCAAAGTTCAACACAAAATAGGATATTATCCCTAAATAATATAGGAGTACTAAAAATATTGGACTAATGAAGTTCAAAATGTTTCAAACAACATACAACCCTGATAAAACTGCAGTCCAACCAACTAACATTTAGAACAAATGACTTTCCAGCAGGATAACACAACTATAAGTATGGGTGGTTCTATCATATTTTGATTAAGAAAATGACATAAGGAAATGATATATAGACCTTGAATGATATACTCTGAGTATGAAAATGATGTCTAGTGGCCGGAGCTAGGGACATGGTACTATACCTTAAGCCCTTACAGATTAAAATCTAGGTCTTAATTCTATGAAGCTCATATACTAAGATCAATTTTATTAGAAACAATAATCGAAGGTCGTGTTTCATCAAAATACATCAAAAAAATTATGTGCATAATCTTAGTGTTTAGGGCAAGGATTGAAAACCCTTAACGTACCGGGGGTTCGACTAAACCAGTAGGCACTATGTAGTGTTGTGAAACGACTGAATCACGGTTAACCACAGTTTTCGCATAAAATACCCTCCTGCCGACTTTTTCGGTACAACCTCTGATGAGGTTTTATAATCCTTGGTTTAGGATCTATGATTTAAATAGTTAAGACCTAGAGTTCACTCGTCAAGGGTTAGAATATAGTGTCTCGTCTCGAAATCAGGTTAATTCAAAGTCTAGATTGCCATTTCTTACCAAGGGTATGAGTTACCTTTTGATTTTACTCAAAATATGATAGAAAACACTACACACACACATACTGGTATACTACAGGAGTATAGTATACTGGTATACTCCAAGAGTATAGTATACTCCACATGATCTAGACATTAGATGTACTTTGTTGAGCTCCAATCAATCTCAATGGTCAATTATAATTTTCCATTAAATTAAACTTTGGGTTTGAGTTTAGAGAATCGGGGCCTGGGGTTTATCCATTAGAGGTTAGGGTAGAGTATCATACCCCAAACTCGGTTAAAAATCATGGTCTAGATAGAGATATCTCACGAAGAGTACCTGAAGTATAATATACTCCAGGAGTACACCAGTCTGACCCATATATATGTGGTTGTGTGTGCACATATATATTTAATATTGTAATTTGATATGCAATATTCGAATAAATGATATTTGGATTGCGGTTTTAAGATTATCCTCCATTTATAAGATAGACTACCATTATTATTGAAGTCAAAATAAAATAATAATGATAATCAAAGATCCAACACTAAAAATGCTTAGAAAGACTTAGTGGGGTAGCTAACTGTGGTGGAAAAGTCATTTGATTTTCAGAATTTTGCCTCTTGTATGTTTTTTTTATAAATAAATGCAACAAATTTGTTTAGTCTTATTGGTTATGACTCTTGTCCTTGTTAGAAGAGACCCGGGTTCAAATCTTGACACTGATATTTTTTTCAAATAAAAAAATAAACAATTGCAATGACGAAAGTACCCTTCCTACTTTCACTCTCGTTACAGAAAATTTGAAATGGAAGAAAGTTGAGTCATGAATCTCCATCATATATCTTATAGATAGTCTAAATTTATGTATAAATTACATGTTTGGTCATTCAAATTATACAAATCTTTCACGTTTGTCACTCCAATTGCCTTTCTTTCTTATTCGCCACTAACTTTACATATCGTTTCACCGTTAGTCACCGGCCGTTACACTCCGTTAAATTTATCCTACGTGGCAGTCAACTATAAAGTTTGACCGTTAAATATATGATGTGGAAATTAAAAAAATTAATTTATTTTTCCACCTCAACATTTTCAAGTACTTTGTCTATACAATTTATCATATTCATTATTTAATAAAAGTTAATTAAATTGCAAAAATCATCCCCGCGCTACAACGGTAAAGATTGGGTAGTGGAGCCAAAACACCCCAGAGAGCACCAACTTCAACCCCCAGTGCATTCCGGCCACAAACACGACGGAGCCGCCCACGAAATCGTCGAAAATTTCGTAGATGTCCGGCGAACTGCTGTCAGCAGCAGAGTCCAAATCCACGCGCAACTAAAGAAGATGAACTCCAAAAACCCAACCATGAAGCAGCGGACGCCAAGCCTTTGATTCCGCCAACCCAATCGTTGCTGTGAAGGAAGACAAACGGAAAGAATCCGATGGTGTCGGCACTTTCACCACACATGAATCAGAGCTTGGTTAGGCAAACCCTAGCCGCCCCCTCACAAAGTAAGGACATTGTCCATTCTCAAGCACATCTGCAAATTTCTTCCCTGCCAAATTGTTTCTTCCCAAAAGCCCAATGCTTGTTGTTCGTCAATTATTTTTACCATTTTCTTCCCAAATCATTCCACCTCTGCCGCTGGGCCCATTCTTTCAATCCAAAACCAAATGGGAGAAACCCATTCCCATAATCCCACAATCGAAACCCACCGTTCGCTCAGCTCCATCTAAGTCGTCGGTGCCACAAACCCACTCCTTTGTCCTGATCTAGATTCCATCTCCTCCCATTTTTCTGGCCCAGCAAACCGGAGAACCTTTCATAATAACAAAAAGAGCCCGAACTTACGGCGATTGAAGCGCCGGCGACATTGGAAGAGAAGCTGAGGCAGAGATTAATTTTTATTAAATAATGAATATGATAAATTGCATATACAAAGTAAATGTAATGTTGAGGTGGAAAAATAAATTTATTTTTTAATTTTTTTAATTTCCACGTCATCAACTTAACGGTCACAGTTTATAGTTGACTGCCACGTAGGACAAATTTAACGGAGTGTAACAGTCGGTAACTAACGGTGAAACGATTAATTGTAAAGTCAATGGCTGTTGATGCCAAGCTCCGAGGAGCCTGCTTCAATGTGTTTGAGGTCCGGTGAGCGCCTGACTTCCTCCTGGCCAACGTCCGCCACCACGAGCCTCCGAGGTGGACACCTGCAAAACAAAAGGACCCGCCGATCGGTGGTCGACGGGGACCTGCTCCGAAGCTCAAGTCAGTATTTGAGAGGAGAGTAACCGGGAGCGGCGTTTTGAGCCGGCTGTAGAGAGAGTTTTAGAAGTTCAACTCTAAAATGAACTGCTGAGAAAGTATAAATGAGGGTCCTATTTATAGGTGTCTCCTGCTTCTGATATGGGTGGCGTGCTCGTAATAAAATAATAATTATACATTTACTCTCCACCAACACTTGGTGGCATGGATGATCGAGTATAGAAAAAAAAATCACCCAACCAACCCTATTAGGTGCAAATTGCAATGGATGGTCGGGTCATATACTAAGTGCAATTGACTGCACGAGCTATACTCACATAATTAATACAATTTGTTTGTTGGTGGTGAAGTAATGGGGAGTTAACCCAACCCCTTCTTCAGTTCACCTTGGACACGTGGCATTGAGGTGGCACTTGGGGATTATTCACCCCACCCCATTGGTTGCGTGTGCACCAAAAAGTGAGATGGCAAATGTGCTTAAACATTGTCCAAGTGTGGCTATGTGATTTTCACAACCCATCACCCAATTATTGATAAAATCTAAATGAAATCACACATAAAGGGGAATGGATGATGTGTCTCCTGCATATAGAAAGATGGATGGTAATTGCTATTTCACTTTCACTTAGCATAGCCATGGAGGAAAGGAAGAGGAAAGGAAGTGGAAAACTTTGCTACCATAATTTTTGTGCATCCACGTGGAGTGAATTGGGTAGCCAAGAGAAATTAGTGAGGTGTTTGCTTGGTTGGTGGGAGGAAGCAAAACTAGATTTTTACTTACCATTAACACATAAACCTCTTCCACGTGTACAAAGAGTAGGCTAGGTTAGGTCTTTGTTTCATTTGCTTGAAAGAAGTGGAAAACAATACCAAGCAATCAAATAAAAGCACAAGGTGTCATTTCCTTTTTATTCCACGAGGGTTAACCATGAGGAGTGGATTTGATGTGTATGCTTGATGTACATAGATAAAGCACAAAATGCAACACCAATAGTATTTTCTAGTAGTTCTATTTGTAACGGAGAAGAAAAAGGTGTATTTTGTGCATTTTTTGGTGTGGCTAAATGATTCACGATAAAAGTAACGTGTTATATGATGTCGGTTGAATACCTGGTTCATCAGTGGTAAATATGAAAGAAAAGTAATTCGGGTGACAAATGTGAAAGATTTGTATAATTTGAGTGACCAAACGTGTAATTTAGCCGTAAATTTATTATAAGCAAATTTCAATGTTAAAACTTAAATGTTATGCACGAGAATCAATCCAAAAAAAAAATGTTATGCATGAGAAAACTTGTGTTTTTTTTTATTTTCCTGGATTGGAGGGAACTCAAGCAAGGTGAGCATATGTCTCTCTTTTTGTTTATTCTCATGTTTGTGATTTATTTTACATCTTGGACACTATTTAAGCTCAAGGTTTAGTTGAGGGTTTCTTCATGAATGAGCTAGGAATTAAGAATTGAGGAGGTCTCTCGCATCTTTATGCTCACGACATCTTGTTTTTCTGTGACGCTTAAGAGAAGTAGGTTTGTTTTCTTCTTGTAGTTATGACACTTTTTCAAACTATCTCAAAAATTTGTTGAATTTGAATAAGAGTTCTATGATGATTGCTTTTATAGTCCGTCGACAGGAAAAAAAAACTCTTTCATATCTCATGTAAGTTGTTAAAGAGCACAATAGGCAGACACGCACCACATCAAATACTCTAGTTTGAACAACTCTATTACATAATGTAATTCTTGGTTTTCAAATCCTCTCATCTCAAATCTTTTGCAGTTTTAGCTTGATCAGTGGTGAGTTCTCTCCCTGCTGCTAGCTAGTTCAGTGATCCCAGCAATCACCACTTGCCAAAACTTCGAATCAGCAGCAGGGCGTGGGGTGGTGGTGGAGAAGAAGAAGCCTCTGTTTGTGAAAGTCGGCCGGCTGAAGCCGGGGACCCAGAACAACAACCTGATCGTCAAGGTTTTGTCGTCCAACACCATCTTGCAGAAGGGTCGGGCAGCGTTTCAGCGCCTCCGCAACACTCGCATCGCCGAGTGCCTCGTCAGCGACGGCGACAACCCAAAATCGGCCACCAGGATCTGATACCAACCCATGGATTTTTCCCCCAACCCAATCGAGATTGAATTTCATTTCTCTGGTCGCATACACTATTTGATTCCCCACCGACTTTTCTCAAGCTTTCGCCTCCAATTAAGTAACCCAGCTAATTAAGGTAATTAGGCCATCACCGCGTGGGACACCCGCGGTGAATGACCAAGAACTATTCACCGCATTCAACGATCGCGGTGAAGTGGTCATTGCTATTAACGATCGCGGTGATACTGTTCACCGCGTCTAACGGCTGCGGTGAAGTCCAAACATGTGTAAATTGGGAATATTTTTTATAACATATGTATTTTGAGAATTTTTTTTAATAACGTGTGTATTATGGGATTTTTTCCTAACGAAGCAGTCTATGTACTGCATCAAGGTGAGCAGTTCGAGGAGCTGACATAAAATGGCTGACAATTTGTACTGCATACACAATATCTGGACGAGTGGAAGTCAAGTATATCAAGGACCCCACAATACTGCGATACTGCCTCCCCCCGTCAGGCAACAATTCACCAGATTCACGTCCCAGCTTTAGATTTATCTCCATGGGAGTGGAAACCGGCCGGTGTACAATCACTATATTTAGCTGAGTCAAGAAGATCAATAATGTACCTGCGCTAATTAAGAAGAATGCATCCCCGAACTCGTTGAACCTCCAGACCAAGAAAGTATGACAACTTGCCAAGCTCCTTAAGATTAAAAGAGCTGCGGAGACCACTAGTCAGAGCCTCAATACCCTCCGGATCATCACCAGTAACGATCATATCAACGACATAAAGTAGCAAAACAACCAGACCACGAGATGTACGACGAGTGAACAAGGACGGATCATTAAGACTCTGCTGAAAACCAAGCTCAAGAACCGTATGTTGAAACTTCTCAAACCAGGCACGAGGAGCCTGTTTGAGACCATACAAGGAGCGACGAAGCAGACAGACCTTATCAGGAGAACCCAGAGCATAACCTGGGGGACATTCCATGTAAACTGTCTCCTACAGATCACCATGCAAGAAGGCGTTCTTCACATCCAGCTGATAGAGAGGCCAACTGTGAAGAGAAGCAACTGCCAACAAGGAGCGAACGGTAACCATCTTGGCAACTGGAGCAAAGGTCTCGGTAAAATCAATACCATACTCCTGCGTGAAGCCCTGGGCAACCACGCGAGCCTTAGATCGATCAAGAGTGCCATCTGGTTTAATCTTGAGGGTATATACCCACCTACTACTGACAACAGGAACCTCAGGCGGAGGTCGGGGAATGACATCCCATGTATGGTCGGCATGGAGCGCATCAATCTCGTCGTCCATAGCCCGATCCCACAACGGATTAACCTGTGCATGCGAGAAACGAGTCGGAATAGGAATAGACTCAACTCCATAAGTAACAAACTCATGGTACCGAACAGGGGGTTTCTCGAGATTAGAGCAAATTGATCGACGAGGCATGACAGGAGCTTCCATAGGAGACGCAGCTGGAGAGGAGTCCGTGGAGGAAGGAGTGGATGGAGCACTGGACGATGTGGAGCCTGGGGAAGCGGGAGGAGAGTCGGGGGGTAGCACATCTTGTTCATCATCATCATCGGGGAAAGATGGTGGACCAAGGGACGTAGCAAACAGGGGCGGAGAGGTGGACGATGAGCTAGAATAGTACATCAAGTTCTCAAAAAGACAACGTTACAGGACACACGAAGACGCTGGGTGGAGGGTTCATAACACAGATACCCCTTGTGGATATCACTATAGCCAAGGAACAGACAATGGGAGGTTTTAGACATAAGCTTAGTGCGCTCAGACCGAGGACGGAGAACAAAACAGGTACAACCAAAAACACGAAGACGAGAGTAAGGTGGATGTTTAGCAAAAAGTGTACGGTAGGGACTAGACTAGGGATGGCAATGGGTCGGGTCGGGGGCGGATAGTGCATATCCGTTACCCTACCCAAAGTACTTCGGGTTTTACCCATACCCATACCCACATGTGAAACGGGTAGAAAATCAAAACCATGCCCATACCCGTTCGGGTTTCGGGTATCCACGGTTATCCATGGATATTAATTTCTCTTTATAACTCTAACCAATATGTTAACATTCACACGTATTCTTATATTAAGTAAGAGAAAAAGTACGACAAGAATTCACTAGAATGAAGAAAATTAACTAAAACAACACAATTTCATGAAAATGTTATATTTATATGCTAAATATAAAATATGTTAGAGAAAAATAATGATTATTTCTAGACAAAATACATATGCATGTGTATAATCGGGCGGGTTCGGGTCGGATAGTGAGAAATCCATGCCCACCCATTACCCGCAATATTCGGGTTCGGGTTTTACCCGTACCCACTAAATGTCCTTCGGGTTCGGATTTTACCCTACCCAACTAGACCGGATTCGGGCGGATATCCACGGTTACGGATATTTTTGCCATCCCTAGACTAGACTGACCAAGGACAGGAGTGATTTGGTAGTTGATTAGACGAACAGCGGTAGACACAGTTTCAGGCCAGAAGGATGACGGAACATGTGAGGCTAACAAAAGGGCACGAGTAATCTCCATGACATGCCTATTCTTTCGTTCAACCAGACCATTTTGCTTAGAGGTACCAGGACAAGCCTTTTGAGAGAGAATACCACGGGACCGATAGAGCTGAAGAAGGGGATGAGAACTAAACTCACCACCTCATCAGCACGAATAATAAGAATGGCTTTAAAGAACTGGGTCTGGATCATGGTGATGAAATCAGTGGCTGCAGCAAGAAGGTCAGACTTGAGACGAAAGAAATACACCCAAGTATATCGAGTGGCATGGTCAACAAAAAGTGCAAAGTACTTATAACCATGGCGAGAGGTCACGAGGCTGGGACCCCAGAGATCAGTGTGAATAATGTGAAAGGGCTCAATGATAACAGTTTGGATAGAAGGAAATGAGGAGCGAGTAGCTTTAGCCTCAACAAAGCAAGTACACAAAAAATCCGAGGAGTCACCAATCACATTATCACCAAATAACCGCTGTTTAAACATAGTTGCAAGCCGACCAGAGTTGGGATGACCCAAACGAGAGTGCCACAAATGAAAGTTTTTGTCACCAGTACTAGAAAACACAGGAAAACAAGGAGACAATCTAGATGCCGAAGGAACTAACGATGATGATGACATGACATGAGGTTGCGCATCAAGCTTCTCCAAATGAAAAATGCGCCCGTACTTGCTACCCCGACGGATCTCCCTCCCTGTCGTCAGATCCTGCACAGAGCAACCAGATGGTGCAAAAACAACCCGACAGTACTGAAACAAGATTGGGAACAAGAGCAGGCACATGAAACGTGGAGGGGAGTGTAATGGCAGGTTGAGAAACCGTGCCCTCTCCCTCAACAGTCAACTTGTTGCCATTAGCAACCTGTAATCGTATACCCTGAACAGGACGGACATTCTCCAAAGCAGCAAACGTCCAGTCATATGATTAAAACAAGCTGAATCGAGGATCCACAGAAGAGGCTTACCTGAAACCTGCAGGCTGGCGAAGGCGGAGGCAATCGTCTTACTGGCAAATTGCTCCAAAGAGTCAGGAGTCACAACAACACTGCTCGCAGACTCGGCAGGTTGCGCAGCAAAGGCTGGTCGAGCTTGGGAAGATCCACCGGAAGAGCTGCTAGCTTCCCGCACTCGAACCTGCAGAGATGAACAATCAGGGATAATGTGGCCGGCCTTTTTATAGTACACACACCAGTTTCTTTTCCGACAGAATTTCTGTGTGTGGCCCTTGAGGTGGCAGTGGTGACATTCGATGTCAGAGCGACGCTGAAACTGTGGACGGAGAGCTGCGAAGGCGGAGTCGTCCGTCTCATCATCCGGAACAGCAGAAGCAGAGGCGGATCGTCCTTCATGAGCCGTGGGAGAAGCTGGAATTGATCGCCCTTCACGAGAAGTGGAAACGGAGCGGGAAGGGCGGCTGCCGCCAACTGCAAAAATGCTAGTGTCTCCCTGACCAGGTTTGATGTCCAGAATAGATTGCATACGAAGTCAGGTTTCCTCCTGCAGCAAAGCGCCGAGAACGCCCTCCATCTTGAGTGACTCTCGATGAATCAACGTGGCGCGAAGCGCCTCATACTCTGGGCGAAGCCGCGCAAGAAAGTGCAGCAGACGGATCCTATTCTTTTCAGCTCTTGCTTCTTCAGAAACGCTCGACGGCATCAGCGCAGCAGAGACCAAGTCTTGCTTAGTCCAGAGCTGTCGCGCCTCATTGTAATAAGAAGCGATATCATGATCGCCCTGCTGAAGCTGAGAAAGCGCGATCTTGAGATCAAACTAACGAGCTACGCTCGTCGTCCCATACGTTTCAGCCAAGTTCTTCCACATAGCGGCCGCCGTCTGAAGGGTACGTAAACCCAGCACGATCGACGTCTCGACGGAGTTCAGAAGGGCAGTCTTGACCCGCGCATCATTTTGCTGCCATTGAAGCAAAGTTTGCGCGGTAGCAGGCGGAACAACGGGTCTGGGCGACGATCCATCGATCGTGGAGAGAAGCCATTTCCCTTCGATATAGATACGCAACTGGAACTACCAAAGCGCGTAATTCTTCGAGTTCAAACGCGCGGAGATATCTGAATCCAATGCAAATAGCTCTGATACCATGTTAATCGAAACGAAGAAACGAAACGAAGAACAAGTTCGAAACGGAACACAACACAGAATTTAACGTGGTTTCCTTGCTCGGTGTGAGCAAGACTAGTCCACGGCAGGAAGTGGAGTCTCGTATATTATTATGCTCAACAATTACATGCATATACATAAATATATATACTCGGCTGCCCTAACCCTAATAGGCCGAGAGCCCCTATGCTACGTATGGGCCTGATCATACGTGCATGGGCCAAAACCCATAACTCAACACTACCTTGGTTCGGTCTTGCACTTCAGCAGCTTCTAACACTCCGACAGTGCTTCTAATGGTCAGGTTGGGCAATCATTTATCTGGTCAAGTGAGTTTTCCTGGTAAAAATAAACTAAACTAATCATGTGGTGAATTGAAATTATTCATTTTCTCATGGATGATGAATGAGGTAGTTTTTGGAAGCATGTTGTTAGTGATAGTGACAGCTATGACGATAGTGGTGATGACGATTATGAGACTTGAATGCAAACACTACAACAAATTCGGCCTATTAGGACAAAAATTTTATTTTGTCATTTTCTGTTTGTCACAATAGGTACGGTGATATGACAAAAATAATATATGTCCTATTTGGTATGCCTAATGTGACAAATAAAATTTTGTCATAATAAGTCGTCATTTAAAGTGAGTAATGTGACAAATATTTTGTGTCGCAATTAATTTTGTCAAAATAGGCGTCCCATATCGGGATGTAAGAGACTCAACAGTGACAGATTTCTTGTTGTCAGAATAGTTCGTCATTTAAAGTTAGTAATGTGACAAATATTTCATGTCACAATTAAGTTTGTCAAAATAGGCATCCCATATGGGGATGTAAAAGACACAAAAGTGACAAATTATATTGTCAGAATAGATTTTGTCATATTATGCCTTCTCGAATTGTTTAAATGACAAAGTATTTTGTCACAATAGATAGCAATAATTCCACGGCGAGCTGGCAAAAGGGTATGTTCGTCATAATATAGTGGTTTTGGCTTTGACAAAAGGCATGTTCGTCATAACATAGTGGTTTCATTTTTGACAAAAGACATTTTCGTCAGATTTGCTTGTGTTAGACTGAAACATCGTGTTAGAATGAAGCCAATCAGCCCGACCGACGCATTATTTTCCCGCCCAAATTTCAGTCCCGGCCAAAAAAAATTCCCCAAGCCCGCCCACGTTTCCCCTGCAATTGAACCGAATTAATCTAACCTAAGGTTTTTTTTTAATTTCGTATTAAGAGTATTCATTACTAAATTGGCATAATAAATTAATTAATTAAACTCAAGAGTAGGCAAGTGGTTTAATTCCCTCCCTAAAAATGATGTCGTTTGAACCAAAATTGGGTAAAAAATTAAAAAGTAAAAATTCCTTCACCTCTCACTCAGCACTCACAGCCCACAAAAACCCTACTTCCCCACACAATTCTCCCAATTCTCATTCTCCGCCGCTCCTCTCTTCTCATAACAAAATCCCAATTCTAATTCTCAATTTCTAACTCCAATTCATCTTTCTCGTTCATCCATCTATCCATTACCCTTTGCTTCTTCATCTTCTCACCTCCCTCACTACTCGAATTTCTCCCCAAGCCCCAAGGCAGACATAACTCATCTAGGGAAAACCAAAAAATCAAAACCCAGATCTGGCCTTCCTCTCCGTATCGACTATAACTGTCGATCTGCTTCTCTTCTTTTGTATTTCATTCCGATTCCACCTCTCTCCTCTCGATCTGCTCACGATTCTCTATCTCCTCTAAAATAGCAACGACACGAGGACATCTCCTCAAGAACACCAGTGGCGTGGCTACGACAAACTCCTTGGAGTGACGGGCGAATCTCAAGATGGGGCGGCGACAGATGTTGTTGACAGCTATGGACGAAACTCACTACTCGCCATATAGTTTTATCTGCGTTTCTCTTTGGTCTGGTAAGGGTTTTTTTAATTTCTGGGTTAATCTTATTTGATTCTTATTTTTTTCCCCTTGTTTTGATATTGGGTTTTGATTCTGTAGGGAGACGAACTGTCAGAATTCTGTTTACTGATTCTGACTTTTTGTTTTGCAGGTTTTGGATTGAGGGTACTATTCTTCAAATTGATGATTATGATTAGGGTTTTTAAATGGCCAATCTGGAGTTTGGATGTGGATATAAAATGGGGGATTGGTAGTTTAGTAAATCTTGGCCGAATGCAAAATCTTGGTTTTGAAGAAGTGACGTTTAGATATGGACCAAAGAATAAATTGCGAATAGCTAAAAAAGTCTTCTCGAAAATTAAATTGTGAAATATACTAAAATGAATCTGAAAAAATAAATTGAACGGAAAAAATATAAATTACTCCAAAAAATACCAGATTATGACAACCGTACTGACAAAATATGTCGTCATAACATCTTTGTTTGTCACAATAGACTACCCAAAACCTCATATATACTGAAAGCAAATGTGACAACCTTATTTTAATTTTTTGTCACATTTGACCTATCCTGACGGCGATAAAATGACAAACCTTTGTGACAACACCTTTTGTCATACATATTACACCTAATATGACAAAATGAATATCTAATATGACAAAATTGTCTCGTCGTAATAGGCCTAATTTGTTGTAGTGAAATTTCGATGTTGATGCCATAATGTTGTCTTGAATTCATAATCAATAAAAGTTTCACGACTATATAAATTTTATGTGATTAATAGGGCACATACATATCATCACTAAAAGTTTCACGAACTATAAGATCAGCTAACTATGAAGTTTTAGCAACAAAAAAAAAATTTTGCCGTAATATTACGATTTGCGAAGATGACGACACAATTGTCGCATAAGGTTCAAAGCTTTGAGGTCGAAGGATTCAATAGTTGCAACCATCGCTTTGGCAATGACTAATTTGTCTCGAAATTGTCCAGCAACGACTCAATTCACTCTGTCATTGAACATTTTATTGATTATATGGATATAATATCTTCAAAACCGACTGTTATCATCAGGGACTTTTCGGTATAATTTTATAAAATCCACCAATATGATATTTTCATAATATTTATATCTCGTACCATGCTGAATAGCAATAGTCCCATTTTAACGGTTGGACCGGCTACATGGTGCAGTAATCCTTGAATTAGACAAGAACAAAATGAAACTATTTTGGCATTATGTGTAGTGATGGCAATTTGAATCCGCCTCGCCGAGAATCACCCGACGTGACCCACAGTAGCGTGGGACGGGGCATGGTTACTACTTCCGACCTGCCCCGCCCGGTTCCATTCCGTTCTTGACCCGTATTACCTCGATTTGTATTGATAATTCTCCTGTTATATATCTTAATATATTTTAGATATGTGATCTTTCACCTAATTAGACTCAAGTAGGTTAGCTACTATATCTATTTTTCATGTATGAACTAAAAGTCTTTTGTTTTATCACTAAAATATAAACATTTTCTTAAAATAATATATTAGAATCAATCGATCTGTCTATATTCGCATCCACACGGGTATTACATGACTTGACTCGCGCTTGCTATGGGGTGGATATATATAGAGGTACCTACCAGTCACATTGCCATTATTGATGGAAAAGCAAAACCAACACTACTTTTAGACGAAATATCAAAAGTCAGAACCAACAGCCAGATAGTTTTTGAAGTCCAGAAATGGAATTAAAGATCCTAATCGTGGAAATGAAGATACAAGTTGACCAAGCAAATACTTTCCCTCCTGAAAGCAAGCAAGCTCCACCTCCCTCCCCCGCCATCTTCTCTCTAGCTAACTTGTTTCCAACATATATCATAGACCAAGGCATCTAGCTAGTTGTAACACGATATATAATAACACGTTGAAGCTTCAACTCAACTTTGTGACAATCCAAAGCAATAACACTAAGTCGAGATAATGAATTCCCAAGTGATCGATACCCTCCACCTTTATGCCAATGTGCCCTTAAAATTTCCATCACCTTTTTGACATGGCAAAGCAAGGAATAGTGATGCCTCCTGAAATTCTTGCCGCTTCTCCGCGTACATGCATGCACATCTACGCAAAAAACGAAACCCTCTCCTCTCCTCCTTATAAATACTCCTCCAAACTTCCATTCCTTCTCCATCTCATCTCCTCTTGCAGTTTCCACCACAACAGCACACACTCATAGCGAGTGGAAGCCAAAGAGGAGAAGGGATCGCCAAAATACCGTTTTCAGAAAAGCTAGAAAGAGTTCCATCTTGGCCGAGAAACCATGGCCAAGTCATCATTCGTGGTCATGTTGGTAGCTTTGTTGGCGATGCTGATGGCCATAGAGGCCGCACTTGCGGCTGATAAGGGTGGCAGCAACAACAACAATAACAACAACAACAGCAACAACGGCAACGGCAACACCAACAACAGCAACAACAGCAATAATAACAACAACAATAACAACGGCAACAATAACAACAACGGCAACAACATCAACATCGGCGGGGGAGGGAAGAAGAAAGGGGAGAAGGACTTCGACGACTTGCCCGGGGAAGGCAACGGCAGGGAGAAGCACATGTGCCACGCCAAGTCCAAGTGCAAGAACAAGATCCTCGTCTGCCCTCCAGAGTGTCCTTCAAAGAAGCCAAAGAAGAACAAGAAGAACAAGGGTTGCTTCGTCGACTGCAACCGCAACTGTGAGGTGGTTTGCAAGTGTAAGTTCTCGCCTTCTCTCGAACACTCTACTTCCCAAATATGTTACGAATTTTTTACGCTACAATTCATATCTTTATTTCAAGCGGGACTATAACCCTACTGGTTTCAACCTAGCTCCGTTGATGACTCATGTAACGCGCGTAACGTTCTGGTGCATGCATGCAGTCAGGAGGCCCAACTGTGATGGGTACGGTTCGCTCTGCTACGACCCGCGATTTGTCGGAGGCGACGGAGTGATGTTCTACTTCCACGGAGCCAAAGGAGGAAACTTCGCCATCGTCTCCGACACCGACCTCCAGATCAACGCCCACTTCATCGGGACCCGACCCGAGGGAAGGACCCGCGACTTCACGTGGGTGCAAGCCCTAAACCTCATGTTCGACTCCAACAACCTCGTCATCGCCGCCAAGAGGCTGTCCAGCTGGGACGACGCCGTCGACGCCCTCACCGTTAGGTGGAACGGCGACGAGATCGCCCTCCCCACCGAGGGAGACGCCGAGTGGAGCACTTCCACGGGAGAAAGCCGGAGTGTTGTGGTAGAAAGGACCGCCGAAACAAACAGCGTGAAAGTTAGGGTTTCGGGGCTGGTGGAGATGAACATTAGGGTTCGGCCGATCGGGAAAGAGGAGGACAGAGTTCATAATTATCAGATCCCACACGGAGACGTTTTCGCCCACCTCGAGACTCAGTTCAAGTTCGACAACTTGTCGGAGAAGGTGGAGGGTGTTTTGGGCAAGACCTACCGTCCTGACTACGTCAGCCCGGCGAAGATCGGCGTGCCGATGCCGGTTTTGGGAGGAGAGAACAAGTACAAAACGCCGTCGCTTATGTCACCTCTTTGCAAGGTTTGCAGGTTCCAACCTACCTCAGTAATCGCCTCAGTAACTGCCTCAGCCTAAAAGAGAAGAAGAATGAAGAGATCGAGAGGCTGCTATATTAAAGCAAAGCAAAACTAATGCATATGCATGATATTTATTTTTGTGTTCCTATTGAAGAGGGTAAAATTATTTTCCTTCCCACAAAAATAAAACCTACCCATTATATGGTTGATGGGGGAAAATTCATAATTTAAATTATTCAAGTGCTTGAGTATAATACAAAGCACATTTATTATAAGTTGATTTGTGTTTGTATGAATAAATTGTTAATATAAGTTACTAAGTTGTATTTGTACTATTGGTTATTTGTGATTTGTTAATATGATTAATTTCGTGATTGTATCATTGATCAGTATGTAGAATTCAGGATTGACATGCATTGGAGATTAAAGAGAGAAGAGGAATTTCCATAGAAACCATGTTCACGAGATGGCATTTAATTAAGATGAATGTACTGCATCCCAAAAAACAAAGTTAAGAAATTGGGACATTGTTTTGATAAATTGGAGAGTTTATTGATGAAGGTCAACGCCTGGATCCAATCGAAGCATTTCGATGATTGAACCGGCCGGCCATACCTGGAAACAAAAGAACCTAACGTGACGCTTAAGAAATTGAATGCATGGATTTGAGTAAATAGCCAGCTAGGCTGCATGTGGGTGCCCTCGCAGATAGCGCTGACTTTCTGACTAAGTAATAGCCACGTCCAATAATAATATTCTTTTTTATATTTTACAATCAATAATAAGATTCTGACCGCCCAATGCAAAGTCTACAACCTCCCAATGATTGTTCCAATGGTTTAAACAAAAACTGCATTAACCTACCTTAGTTTCCAAGTTATATATATACCTTCACAAGCTGACTGTCAATACTGTTACCCCTTGTATTGAAGCACAATGTATTATGTATATGTGATGGTAGATACATACAAGATGTGTTTTTTCTTTGTACAAGGGTGAAAGAATGATATACAAATTTGTTATTGACTTGAGTGGAAGAACTGATTTTCGAAATGGTATTAGAAAGTTTGATGATTGTGAAAGCTTATTTAAGTATGTGTATTTGAGCTTTTAGTTGATTCTCCATTTGAGTATGGGACGAGATCATTTTTCAATATACCTCCCCATCAACAGGATCGTTATTTATGAGTGTTTTTCTTTGCAAGACAGATTCTAGACTCCAACCATTAATATAGCACACATTTTATTTCCATTAGGTGCACTCGTTATTGTTGTTTCAGTAACGTCAATGCAAATTCTAGGGTCATACTACAATCAAATCAATTGTTAATTTGGAATCACTTCGATCTTAAACGGAGTTGAAATGAAATTAAAAGATGAGTCACGTCATTGCGCACCCCAGGCCTAAGATTAACTTAAGACCAGAATCTTAGTATCATAAATAGCTTGGTCGCTCACACACGACATTGGCACGATTATGTTGACAAAGCAAAATATCTAAGAAAGAATACGACTCAGGATACATCAGTGTCTAAATCATTGCTATTTTGTTTCACGGAGGGTAAAAATGAGGCGGGACAAGGCCAAACAGGGGGAAGAAAGGTTCAAACCACCTCATACGACTTGCATATCCGATAAACCTATACCATATGCGAGGAGGTAGGTCAGGACTCAAGACTAACAAATTGTTTCGCAATTGGAGCAAAAATGTTAACATCAGTGATTAAGGTATAACACTTACCTAAAAGATGTCCAAAATTGAAATCCTCCGTTAAACTAAGATTCTTTTTTTAAGGCAAATTTTCACCCATACGAAATTGAAGTACAACTCATGGAAAATTGATGGAGGAATTTCAATGCTTACACTTATAAGCAATGAGTGTTTATTTTCCAGTTCACAATTTGAAACTAGTAATCACATTGTAATTATACTGCAATTTCATAATTTAGTGACTGGTTATATATACATCCCACTAACACATCAACTCCAGTAGAGAAAGTCATGTTACGTTCAATGGCAATTCAAGCTCCATCATCTGTTCCATATCACCACTTACAAACCGCCAAAATGCACTCTAGAAAACTGAAAAACCTGATGATAATTCGAAAATGATAACATTCAGTCAGTATATTAGATTTTGATTCTTTGCAAAGCTCCAAGCCAATTTGTGAAAAGTTACCCACCTAGAATGAATGTTAATGAGTTAATTAAGTACATATGATGAAATCTAACAACATGTAAGTGATCATTAATTAGTCGGTCAAAGGTGATTAAAAAAAACCACCACAAAGTACTTATAACACCCATCCTAGCTAGCTTGCTAGCCGCCGACTGAGTACTGAATATACTAATGGCAGAACTCACTGGCAACTCACTCGCTTCCCCGTGGACAGAAGCAAGAACTCCGCTACCACGACGGCGGACTTCACGGCAGAACCGCAGGGCGCGGCCACATTCAAAACTTCCTCCTCGCTCCCTCACTATATATTCAACCACCATTCCATTCCACACCCATTATTACAACTCACACCGTCACAGCAGAGCAAAAACAGAGTGTCTTGAAATGGAAGGAAGAAATCCAAGCCTCGCTGCTCTGTTTGCTTTCTTCCTCGCATTATTCTGCTGGACGGAAGCCTCTGCTCAATCCAGCTCCGGCTACCGGAACCTGGATCCGGCCAGAACCAATTACAGAGTGCTGCCCAGAACAGAGTCCGGGAAAGAACAGGTCTACTGCCTCGCCAGAGGATCCTGCCAGTACAAAACCCTCACTTGCCCTGACCAGTGCCCCGAGAGAAAGCCGCGACAGAACAGGAAGGTCAAGGGCTGCTTCATCGACTGCAGCAGCAAATGCGAAGTCACCTGCAAATGTAAAGCTTCTTCTTCTTATTCTTCTTCTTCCTGCTGTTTCTTTTTCCCTGTTAGATATGATTCTTATATTAATTTCTAATTTCTGGGTTCTGCAGATAGGAAACCGAACTGCAATGGGTACGGCTCACTCTGCTACGACCCGCGATTCGTCGGCGGGGACGGAGTGATGTTCTACTTCCACGGAGCTAAAGGAGGCAACTTTGCGATAGTCTCCGACGAGAAATTCCAAATCAACGCACATTTCATCGGGACCAGACCACAGGGGAGGAGCAGAGACTACACCTGGGTGCAGGCTCTGGCCGTGATGTTCGAAACCCACACTCTGGTCATCGCCGCCGACAGAGTCCCGCGGTGGGACGACAAGGCGGACGCGCTGATCGTGAAGTGGGACGGGGAGAAGGTCGACATCCCCACCGGCGGCGAGGCCGAATGGAGGACCGTCACCACTTCCGGGAGGGAAGTCGTGGTGGAGAGGACCGACGACGTGAACACGGTGAAGGTGACGGTGGGCGGGTTAGCCGAGCTGTCGGTGAGGATCAGGCCGATTGGGGAGGAAGAGAACAGAGTTCACAACTACCAGCTGCCGGAAGGCGATTCTTTTGCCCATCTGGAGACCCAGTTCAAGTTCAACAACTTGACCGATGAGGTGGAAGGGGTTTTGGGGAAGACTTACCGGCCTGATTATGTCAGTCCGGCGAAAGTCGGAGTTCCGATGCCGATGTTGGGTGGAGAAGACAAGTACGAGACTCCGTCTCTGTACTCGACTTCCTGCAGGTTCTGCAGGTTCCATAGAAGCTCTGCTGCTGCTTCTGCAGGAATATCTGAAATCTAAATGCTTTGATAAGTTAACAAAAGGGTAAAGAGCAACAGTTGTTATGAACATGTATAATGGATCCATATATGCGTGATTTTGTAGTGGGAGTGAATAAATACAGACAAGGAGATCGATTTGTGCGACCTTCACTCTGTATCTTTGTAATATGCAGCATTCATATTTTTTCAATATCCAATTGAGAAGCAAGCCCTAGAATACACAATCTGTCTATTGAGATTTGAGACTATAACTATGCCCTTTCCTTTCTGCCAATCTCTAGTTAATGAAGATCAGCGGCGGAAGGCTTATTGAATGGCGCACTTCTTCCTTAGGGAACAAGTAATTAAGTGAATTACTTTTCAGCAGAACACAATCTAGTTCTCTTATTATGTACAGGAAGCTTCCACAGCCAAACTCTTTCGAACTAGGCCGCAAGGTTCACCAAACGTGCTGTTCGATACTTTGATGCTGCAGTTCTTTGATCCGATGCAAGCCTGGAGGTTAAACACAGCGTGAAAGAACACATGTTACATGAAAGTTTTAGGATTGTGCAAAAGAGAGTAGGAAGAGGGTGGTGGGAGGGTACCTTTTGCACAATGGATAAAGTATTCTGGCTGTGGCATTGTCCATTGTTGAAGCTCCCGCAGGTTCCCTGAGGGGTGCCATAGCTTGCATACTTGATTGAGGAAATCACTTGGTTTGGGTGTGGGCAAGATAGAGATAGCACAGGTCCTGATTTAGTTTGTGCACGTAGATCTGAACTCCATTTGTGTACTGGCGATGGATGAGTCTCTGATACTTGTGCGCAGAGGCTTCCAACCTGGGGCGTGGCGAATGCTATCTTTGTTGGGTCTCCACCGTTCTCCTCGAACAGTACTAGAGTGTTTCCAGTTGATTTCAGCCATGAACGGGGCACGTGGTACCTGTTAAACCGCGTTTCGTGTTAGACTCCCGTCTAAGTAGTTTCCTGAGAAGGCTTGCACTGTTTGAACAAAACCACTTACAATGTCTGAGAAGGCTTCCCACAGTTCTTGAGGCATTTGTTTGCACCATAACTTCCTCTGTAATCGCAAGAGTCGGTGCAACCACTACTCGGTGCTATATTAGTGGGCCAATAACGTCCAATGCTTTGTCCATTTACCCAAGCCTCACCCTTACCCATCCCGGTGAAGTCGATTGCTAGAGGGCCGTCACCACCTGGTGTGTTGAAACTCCTCTGAGAACAATTCACCAAGGTACCAAAAGTTAGCCCTTAATCAAGTACAACTGATCTCCTAACGACTAGACAGTTTCAAGGGCCGAGTGATGTTACCTTGTACCATACTAGAGGTTTCATTGTAGGTAAGGACGACTGAGAAACCCACTGTGCAGAATCTCCACTAGACAAGCCTAATCCCTCTCCTTTGAGTCCAACCTGAACCAAAATGGTGAGGCATTGATAAGGTAACATTGGATTAGACTATGATCCTGCCTATTTAAGAGACACAGGCCAGACTAGAAGAAGCAAACCTGATATGTCCACTTCTGTGAAGAGAGATCGATAGCGGAACCATTCTTCAGCTTCAATACTACAGGGCCAGTAATTCCGGCCCCTTTCAGGTCAAAAAATGCTCCATAATTCTGGTACATTGAACACAAATGCTTCAATCATAAGTCTTCATATGCCAAAACTTGTGTTGATTGTATGTCAGAAGAAAACTAGCTGCAACATTTCATTTTCTGGCAGCTAGCATTAGTTTTTACTTATACAGGTTCCTGACCTGAAGTCCCACTGTCACACTCAAGAGATCAATAGTGTTCTTTCCAGCCACAAGCGTGACTGGAACGTCTTCAGAAACCTTAGCATTGTTACTATTGCCTGTTGCACTCCCTGTAAATAAACCATATTGTCAAAGTTGACAAAAACAAGGAATACCAGCAGTGATATACCAGTTCTACTTGAAGCATTAAGTAGCCTAGTAATGACTTTTATGAATCAAACGCATGATGTTGTTTCTTCACTTATGGTCTGGACTTTTCACTCTAATTATTGGAGTGTAACTATCACCAATGGGAAAAGCTACAGTTTGGGGTAGACGCAACAACCTCTCAGTTCCTTATGCAGTAGAACTTGTATAACCTTCAAGTATATCATGACAAACTGAAAGGAACTTCATAACCAAAGCTTAGCATTCTAAACGGACAAGCATTAGACAATGCATTGAAGACGATACAGACTCAACATACAAATCAGAAAAGGAAACAACATAAATATACTTACCAGACAACTTTCCATTTACAAAAGTATGAAGGACATGGCCAAGTGATTCCACATCAATTTGGGATCCAGCACCATCTTCACTATTAATGCTGGCAGAACCAAATAAGGAAAAAGATAGGTTTAGATACCAGAAATACCGATATCTAGAAGAAATTTAGATCACATATAGCGCAAAAATGGATGGTAGCAGTAAATGCAATGTCCTGATTTGCCTACCTTAACGAGTACCACAAGTAGTCACTCTGATCAGAGGTGGTGTTTATCTGATCTTGAAGTCCTGGTTTCGTAAATGCGTCATCCTTTGTGATACCAACTGGCTCATCTATCCAACTCCAGTCAGAGTCACCATCGATCGCTTCACGAGTGAAGCTGGGAACCACTGTGACAGCATTTATCTGTAATGAACACAAATGAGAAGGTCCTGAGATGAATGTAAAAAAGGAATTGAAAACTTAGAAGACTTTTGCTTTTCTCTTTAAGCTTGAGAGGCAGAATTAGAATGGCATCAACATATAAGCAACTTCAAGCTCCAGAGCCAGACCTTTGCAGTATTAAACGCTACCGTTTTGCAGTCCGGTAGGATGCTGACTGACCATGCAGGCAACTTATACGAATTGCCCGAGAAAGTTACAGTCTTGTCAGATGTACCAGTATTTGCTAGAAAGGCAGCACAAACAGAACCGGATTTGTAAGTAGTTGCCTGTGAAACAAAAAACGGTTGCAGATTACTTCACAGAAAAGAAAACTAAACTCATCCACTGACAAAAGAGAGATGTTAAAAATGTGGGATACCTCCACGTTTGAGCCCAGAGAAGTTGTAGCTGGGTCAGTTGCTAACAAGGCATCTTCACAGAGCTTTATGGCCTTGTGCAGATCTTTCAGGTGGCCCCATTTTGGTTGCCTAAGTTGGCCTGCAATGCAATGTGAAAAATGATGTACCCTTTGGGTTAGAGTGAACTTAATAATTGAACTACTTGGTATTGGCCTAGAAGATGGCATGGCAGCAGCAGAGGCCTATACCATATTCGTCCAGAGGGGCATCGTAATCATAACTAGTGGAGATGAATGGTCCACCAGAAGTCCTGCCGAAGTTAGTCCCACCATGGTACTGCAAAGGAGCCGACACTAAATTAATTCTTCTCACATGTTGGTGTAATTATAGCTACAAAGGAGCCGAAGTAATTCATAAATTCACCACCGATTTTACCATATAATAATTCTGGAAAGTCCCACCCAACTGGAAGAAGCGCCCCACGGCAAATGCAAGGTCCTCCACGGGTCTGTAGGGCACAGCACCGCCGAAGGAAAGAAACCTAGCATGGAGGACAGCTTATGAGATGCGCCATGCAAACAATATGCCAACAGTCAAATGGAGTTGCTTTCTTTCTGGTTATACTCCTTACCATCCACTCCAATTCTCAGTCCACATTTTTGGTTTGTTATTGGAGTTTGGGGTGAATTGGTCACAGTAGAAGCCATTGCAGGTGTTGATCTGTAATTTGTTACACAAATTAAGTATATCAAAAGCGGCATCTAGGTGAGCTGTAGAAGTAATGACAAGCAGAAGGTCAAAATATATAGAGGACAGCAGTCCATTCAATTCTCCAATTAGGTGGATTCTGGGTCAACACCAGAGATGGTAGGGATAAAGGGAAAACAAGGAGAAATATTGTTTAGAATAATAGTAAAAGGTTTGTTTGGATTGGGTAAAGTACAAATATTGACATTTGTAATAAATGTCTCATTTTACAATAAAATCGAGAACTCGAACGAAATATGATTATTTATTCATGTTAAAATATCATATGTTCTTTTACTTGTCAAACAAGCATTTTGTTACCATGATTATTCGAAGATATCGTCGACAAAATGACTCATCATAGAGCCTCATCTAACCAAAGTACCAAACCATAAGTTAGAGTGGAAATGATACTAACAATGGGATCGGGAGCATCCTTTTGCTGGCACATGACCCATGGCACTCCTGTGTTGAGAGACACGGCCATTTTTGCTGCCCAGTTGATGTAGGTTTTAGCCGCGGGGCCATAAGCAGAATCAACGTTGCCATATTCATTCTCAATCTGACATGCATCCATAAAAAAAAAATTGTGTAAGGAAACTCGATCAATTTCAAGTTTCTAGATATGGGAAACGTAAATGGCAAGTCTTTTTAGTTTTACGTTACAACATCATTCATTCCTCTGTTGTAATTTGTGTTTGCTTGTCACTTTGGGCAAAAAAAATATAAACAATGATTATAATGACTAATAATCCTGATCAGTTGTCCAAAAGTGTAGACAGTGAACAATCATTTGAGATTCGATCCCTAATCATGCTAGTAGGAAACCAACCAAATAAATTAACCATAATTAGATACTATCTAATCTCCACCAACAGAGTAAGTAGGAAAATTATAAACCCCAACACGCACACCTGTGATAATATAATTGGACCTCCTTGAGATGCATAGAGCTTCTCCTTCTTCATCAAATCCACAATTTTAGCCGTGAATCGCTTCATTTCAGCCTGAAAATCAACAGCCCTTAATTATTATTACTATCTATTATTAACGATGATCACAGAGAGCAAGTTCGTTAATCAGATAGGACAAAAGCATAAGCCATTCATTACGACAATAAGTAGAGTCAAGAGTGTACCTTGTATGGCTCATTATCAGTGCGCAGCTGGATTCCCGGAATGAAATGCAGCCATAGAGGAAATCCCCTGAAGCCAAACAGACCGAAACAAATTGAGGGAAAATTTGTAACATTCAAAAAAAATTTCCCGAGAAAATAACATTGATCACATTACCCATAGTTCCATTCAGCACAGACATATGGACCGATGCGGAGATGAACGTAGAGCCCAGCTTTTGCTGCTAACTTGATGAATTGGACTAGATCGTACCTCCCTTCGAAATTATACTGTGCAGCAAAAGAGAGGAAGGAAAATTATTCATTGATAGTTTCGAGGAGCTGCTCCGGAAATAGAGGAATCTATTCCCCCTGTTTTCTGTTTGGCCACTGAGAAAGTAAAGCGAGGCGAGGGAAAATTAACCTGACAATTTTCTACTGAAAAGGAAAATTAGAAAAAAACCCCACCAGAATCCAACCAAAACGATTACAGCACTCTTTTGCTTTGAATATTCAGCAGTTGGAAAAAAGAATAGCCGCTCCTTCTCTAACTCTTATCTACCCTGCATTTTCTCGGGAACCAAACAGAGCGGCAGAAGAACACAGAGAAGGGGGAAAATGATGAAAACCGACCTGATTTTGGACTGGCTCGTGTCCGCTCCAGAAAACGTAGGTCTCGATCACATCCACGCCTCCATCTTTGGATTTCTGCAGAAGGTCCGGCCACATCTGCCAAACCAAACACCATTCATTAAAAAAAAAAAATTAAGAGAAGAAGAGGAGGAGAAGTTAAGCCAGAAACAAAAAAGAATAAAAAGGAAAGGAAGAGAACAAATTGGTTACGTCAGGTGTACTGCGTGGGTAATGAATGGAGCCAGAGATCAACACCCGCCGCTTGCCATCAATGACCAGAGCTCTGTGATCGTACGACACGTTTGCTCCCAAAGCCGTCGTCGCCGCAGCAGCCACCGCCACGACGAAACACGCCGCCGCAGCCAGAATCTCCCTCCGCTTCATCTTTGCTTCCTCCTCCGACTTCTCTCGGCCAGAAAACACCAAATGCTGCTTTTTATAACTAGGATTCCAAACCGTACGGTTTCGGTTTTCCCTTCAAACAGTGCTTAATTTTCAAACAAGCTACCCCCGCTAATTTCCGCTTGCTTTGCTTGTTGGAGTAATGCTAATTTTTGGTGAAGCCGTGAAGGGAATCGGGAGGAAAAGAAACGAGAAGTGCTTATAGACGATACCACACGGCACGCCTTCCGTTGTCGCCGTCGACGCGAATTTTCCGTCGCCGCCGTGGATTTATTTCTCACTGTTACGTCACAGACTGGGAAATTGGGAATGTGCTTGCAGAGTGCGTGACTTAATTGGAGGAAGGAGGGAGGGAAAAGGACTGGTTTATAAGGCTGTGTGGTGTGGCCTGCGGAGGGGGGGAGTGATACTGTGTGGGCGGGTGTATGGAAGGGGTTTGGTGATCTCGCGGATTGGATTGCTGTCGTGTGGACAGCTGTACAGGCACGTAGAAGAATGGGTTTTTGGACTCACGCAGTAGAGCGCGGGAAGGAGGCGGGACCCGCTGCGTACGCGCCAAAGATATCAATCTGATCGTTTTCCGTCGAATGAATGCGGCAAAGGGAGGGGTCAACCATGGTCATTTAAACTTTGGGGATAATAACAATTCAGTCACTAGACTATTACTTTTAACACAGACATTATTATGTGGCACAGTGGCAGTTAGGGGTGTAAGTTTGAACCTAAAGTCCTACTAACCCGTGTCGTCCCTGATGGTTGGGAAGGGTCAGTTTGTCTATAGGGTCAGTTTTTTATCCTTTAAGGGTCGAGACGGGTCGGGTCAACTTAGGGACGGGTCACTTTTTGACCCTGTTATCCTTAGCAACAACAAATATCTCATACCACATTGGACCTCTTTGTAAAAGTTTTGAATATTTAAGTACTAAAATTACAAAAATAAAAAAATTGGGTACCAAAATATAATTTTACCATCAAAATTCAAGGACTTATTTGTAAAAAAATTAATTTTAGGTACTAAATTGTAAGAAAGAATAATTTTGGGTACCAAAATGTAATTTGTAAAAAAGTAGTATGTAGATTAGGGTCGACTCATTGACCTGACCCGTCCCATCCCTTGAGGGTCAGACAGGGTCAAGAAGGAGACAGGGACGGATCAATTATACATCTTGACCCTTCAGGGACGGGTTAGACCGGGTTAGAGATGAGACAGGGCAATTTTCAGCCCTAGTGGCAGTATTATCAATTAGTATGACGTAATAGTTTTCGTCCCTACATGTTGAGTTCGAAATTTGAGATAAACAATTATCCGAAAATAATATAGTCCATCGATAACGAAGAATATAGGTAGTACCAGTGGCGGACCTAAGGCTAGTAAGGGTGTGTCGTCCGGCACACCCTCGTTCGAGAATTTTGTGAAGAACCTATATATTTTTTGTACAAAAATTTTTACTTCGAAATAGCCAACACACCTTCAATAATTAAAGCCGACACACCTTCATTATAGTCGAAGAATTTATTATCCAAATGAATCAATCTTAATCATAATCCATTTTAATTTTGTTTAAAATAACTCAAAAATCATAATCCTATCACTTCCTATTAAAAAAAAAGACTCTCAGCTCATACAATATATATGTGTGATGTGTGTTGGGTTTGAGCCTATAATTAAAAGTGGAAAAAAAAATCACAGGCCAAATGGCCAATAGCCCAGGTGGACACTCTTTATCCTTTAGTTTACTTGTTGTTGAAGTTGGTGTTGACTTTACCTGTTGCAACTACAAGCTGCGAAAGAGCATTTTCAGCCATGAAGATAATCAAGAAAGATTTTTGAAATCAGTTGAGTGACCAAGTTATGAATGATTGTTTAGGCGTGTATATTGAATTTTTTTTTGCTTTGGAGCATAAGTGATGAATGTATTTTAGAGACATTTCAACATATGAAAAGTCGTCGCGGTTCGTTATAAATATGACATTGTGAACTTTATGAATTAATTTCTTTTAATTTCTACTTAATTTTTTTATTTAATTTAATTTAATTTTTACTGGATTTTATCGGTTACACACCTCTCCCGACAATCCTGGGTCCGTCACTGGGTAGTACGCGATTTTTCTTTTACATATAATGCTAATTCGCATGTCAAATACAAGATGTGTGATGCATGTTCGATCCTACATTATCATTGCATTAACTCGTGTGTTTTGTATGCATATTCTTGCAAGAAGCAAAGGTTGCATTGCCATTTGCCACCCACATCCATGAAGTGTGTGTACTGCAAAGTGCAAATGCCTTCCGCAAGTAGGTTCGTCATCCAATAAGAATCGCCACGTATGTACGAACTGATCCGTTCGTAATGACGTTGTCTCAAAGGAGGATGATAGAAACGCATAAGACTGGCTACTTAAGCTTATCGCATTCATTATGGTTTGCTCTACGAATCACAATGGATAGACTTAACTTGACTCAATTGTTCATTGATATAGTTTATAAAGGTTTTGGTTTGTATTCGAATGAACTCATGTGCATTTTTTTTAATGGTTTTATGTTGACTCCAAATTGGATCAACTTATTTGAGTTGAATCGAAATGTGTCTATCTATTTGGATCTCGATGATTGGATACACAAGAAAGAAATATCAATCATCTCTCTGACTGCTTTCGACCAAATTCACACTTTCAATATTGGTGTTACATGGGAAGGCAAAGTACTTGAATATTTTTATGCTAAAGTCATATGGGAATCTATTAGGCCTAAGAGGCATAAGATGCAAGGGTATAAGGATCTAAACTTTAGTATAGTTAATATATTATATTCAAATGACATTCCAGCCAACGAGATGGAAACTAAACTAGTGAAGACTGAATACCAATGAACAAGTGAACATGTGGTTTTACGGTACAAAAGCCCTTTGATCGGAAGTTCGACTATTGGTCGACTTCCGGGTTTGGTTATGTTCCGTGTAATGACTATTTGGATTGTACCTTTATGGATGACTATGTTAAAAAAAAAACTTATAGTTTTACTAAAAAAAAATTCCTTTATAATTTCTTCATATTTTGACATTTTTAAAAAATTACTTGACACTTCATACATAACCATCTAATAAATAATCATTAAAAATAATTGGGTTAATTTATAATTATAAATTATTTATCATATTAAATAAATCGAACAATTAAAATAATTAATATTTTAAAAAAATAGAACATTTAGTTTGAAACCATTCGCATTTCGCACTACCAGACTCAATTGTGTACCGACCGACACATGACCGACGCTGTGTATGTACAGTGGTCAGCAAGAGATCATTCTGTTTGATGCTCTGGACTGATCCTACTGACATCAGGCAATTGTGCCAAAAATGCAGATGTAACAATTGTTTGTTGTAATCAATCAAACACATAAACATTTCACTTTCACGTATAAAACTTCTTATCCTGTTCAAGACCACACTTCGCTGTCTTGTTGTGACTTGTGACTGTACCTTCAGTTTTAGTTTAGTGTTTCAAGTTTCAACCCCCCTTCTCTCCAGAGCGATACATTAGCAATAATGAAGTTCACGGAGTCCTCAACAATCGCTCATGAGGGAAATAATTATAGATGTATGGAGAATTGATGGTAATTTTTTTTTTATGAAACAAAGAACCACCAAAGGAAGTCATCTCTTGACCTCAAATCTTGTGGCAAACAAGAGGAAGAATTGTCAAGCTTACTAATAGATCACTAGATTAGTGAATAATGAACGAAAACATCTAGTCATAATAAACTCGTTCAATTATTTAATTTTATTATGTTTTCATAAGCAATACTTATGATAGTTTTGTGCAATGCAGTCAACAACGCGATTCTACCTAGAAGCGATGGGGTGACCTAGAAGCGTAAAATCGTAAGCTTTTAAGTTTTAAAACGTAGATTTTGACTACATTTGTAAGGGAAAATTACGATTCTACGTAGAAGCGTTGTGGTGACCCAAAAAGGTAAAACCGTAAGTTTTTAAGTTTTAAAGCGTGGTTTTGACTGTATTGGTTTTGTGAATCCTTTTTCGATAACAAAAATATTCTCGTTATTTTGTTACATTGAGAATTAAATTCACGTTTCTATTTAGTTTCGAAACTCGAAAGGTAAAAATTTTCATTTGAGATCTCAGTGGGAAAACAAAGCAACGTGCTTGGGCGGTGCCTGACTTTTATCAGAACAGTGCCCCCCTCCCCTCCATCACTTTCACCTCCCACTCTATGGCTTATCAATTTTGCCATTGATGTTCTTCACCTACTCCGACCAATATCATTGATCATCTCATTTGTCAAGCCGGTTTTCCTTTTAGTTCTCTTTTTCAACACCCACAAAAAGAAATTGTTCTAGTAACCAATCTTGAAGTTAAGCAAAAGCGACATACATTACGCAAGAAACTCAATTGAAGTTCGGAGAATTAGTAACCTCTAATTCTAAGGAATTGTCCTGATATCGAGATATCCCCATAAGAATAGACAATTAGACCAAAGAAACTCATCGGATAGAGAGCTAGAATGGTTGCGACATAAATGTAGAGTAAATGAAAGCGATTTATTTGCTGAATCTGACTTGGATCGTCGAACGTTGCATACAAGTTCATAGAACCTGCTTTCTTGAATTTCAACTCATAGATCATATTAAGACCATGTAAGATACATGCCAATCCAATTTGGTGATGGTTTAGACTTATAGGTTAACATTGAACTCGAAGACTTTGATAAATTGGCCGTTCTCCCCTTTGATAATATAGATGGTAGAGATCGAATATGAAGAGTGGTAGACGGATCCATCAATATTTAATATGATAGAAAATCATTATCTCATTGCATTACAAAAGAAACCAGTAAAACATAAACACTATAATGGATGATCCAAACCAAACCATTAGCCTTAAATATAGCCGCTATTGCCATGCACCATGATGCCCTAGAGTGAACATGAAAAAACTAAAGAAATGCTTACATGGCTCCAATTATCGATGATAAAGATGGAAGTCACCAAGAGATTTCATAAGGAAAACTCAATCTAGATTGCCCTTAGACCAAAAACCACAGTGACACCAAAGAGAATGAATCACTGGCTGAGAAAACAAAAACCAGCAATGTCCAAATCAAGTCGCTGGAATGGGTCGGCCAGTTTTTTTTCTGTTATATAGTTTTGTTAATTAAAATGACGGAAAAAAAATACAAAGCATGAAATCTGCGGTAGAAATCTCATATACAAACAAAAGAAACAGGCAAGCAATTTATGCCTGGAAGCACCAACACATAAGGGACCTCCTACCATGCCTTGAAGTTACTAACTTGACCTTTTTGACCTGCTATAACAGGTTTTATAGGTCGCATTACGTAAAACTAATGTTTATTACGTAATGCTTGTTAGTTTAACGTAAAAGTAAAACTAAAAGCATTACGAAAGGTTTCCGTAACAACTTATCATTTTACGTAACGCTAGGTTAATATTCGTTACGTAAAAGCATCGTATATTACATAATGCTTCCGTAATGACATTTACAACTGTTACATAAAATACATGCTCATTACGTAAAGGTTACGTAATGAAGGTTATTTCTTACATAACAGTTACATTAGAAGTGTTACGTAAAGGTTACGTAACGAAGGTTATTTCTTACGTAACAGTTACATTAGAAGTGTTACCTAATGACTTACCACATTGCGTAACTTGATTAATATTCATTACGTAAAAGGACCATCCATTACGTAAGGCTTCCGGAATGACACTTTACAACTGTTACGTAAAGTATGCATCTATTACGTAAAGGTTACGTAACGATAGCTATTTATTACGTAATAGCTAAATTAGAAGAATTACGTAAGTGTTCCGTAATGATTTAACAGATTACGTAACGAAAGGTTAATATTCATTACGCAAAATGAGTGTCTATTACGTAAGGTTTCCGTAATGACATGTTTCAACTATTATGTAAGATAAACACATATTACGTAACCATTACCTAATTCCTATTGTATTTTACGTAATGCAACTTGTGAAACCCGTTATAGCAAGTAAAAAACATCAAGTCACAATAACTTCAAGGTATTGTAGGAATTTCCAATAACTTTTGTTAATATCCCTACCACTGGGAAATCCTACCAAATCACTCATAACCACTCTGCTTCACTAAACACACAAATGACTTACAACTCTGTACTTTCAATCACTTCAATTTGTATATGTCAATCGTCATGAACCATCCCCATTATCACGATTCTTATCCTTCTCAACAACAAGCACACTGATTGGTCCACTCTTACTCCTTCTTGGCAGCTATATGTCATTTTGCATTAGTGCACATTAATTCAAACGAGCATTCCTTGCTCCAATTTATGGCTTGGGGTAATATCTCTTTAGTCATGATACCAATTTACATGAAATGAAAGGAATGATCATTATAATAGCCTTATAAAATTTAGAGTACCAATTGGGATTCCTCTCTTCTCCTCGGTGGCTTCATCAATAAAATGAGATTGATGACTATCTCTACCAACGCATTCTATATGATCATAGTATGGCCTTTTGTATAAACCATTTCTGCCTTACCCATTTTCGCATTGCAACTCCAAGAGCTAACTTGCTAGGACTCTCCTCTAGGTAAACAACTTGTATCAACATCAAGCATGAAAACAAAAATTGCTTTGGTTGAGATACTATCAGGATCTTGTGATACTCCGAAGAAGGCTAAATTGTTTATCGGGCATTGTCAACCCCCAATCAATTTGACATGGGTCATTGCTCTCTTACCATCTAAATTAAAGAGGAAGCTCAGGTTAGCCTCTTTTATAGCTTAACTTGACAATTTATTAGAGGAGATACCATCACGATTCACAATTCTAGAACAACCATCTCAGATAATACAATCTTATGAAAACAATACTAATGAACCACCTAAATTATAATTTTGTACATGTTTCTTATGAGAGTGTGCATGTGCAGATTAAGAAAAATATAAGGATTAAGGAGGCGCTTTTGATGAGCAAAAATCCCTAATTTCTAGGTGGATATGCCAATCGATCGGGTCTAGACGTGCGTATATATCAACATGCTATACTACAAACACAAAGAATTTGATTTGTCATTCCCATAACAACATATGCTCACCATGTATTTATTCCTTGCAGAGAGAAGGATATCAAACCATCTTGTATCTGCTCCAATTATCGTTATCACTCGTGTTTTTTATATTGTAGTAATTAGAACCCCACTTTTAAATCTGGAAGCAAGTCACCACTATCATGAAACATCATATTGTAAAAACTTATCTGCAATCATGAGGTTATTTCACTCAAAAGAGATCATGTTTTATACGTTGAAGATCAACATTATAGCTTGAACAGTTCAATTCAAACATCATATTGATCTCTTTGCTTATGTGGCAGTCAACTATTATAGTTGACCGTTAAATAAGTGACGTGGTCAATAATAAAATAATAAAATAATAAAATTTAAATATTTACAATTTCCACCTCATTTTACAACTATTAAAAAATAAAAATAGAACTTACCATGCAAAAACAACAACTAACATCATATTCATAGGTAGAGGAGGAATCAATTAATGGAATAATGATCTCTGCTCTCTGAGTCTCACTCAACACGTCCCCTCCTTTCTCTCTCTCTCCACCTCCCCTGTTTTTTTCTCTCGGTTCCCAAAATTGTGCATATAAAACTCCAAATCATCTGCAAGTACAGCAGCGAGCAATTTCCAAACTCGCTTACCCCATCTCTCTCTCCCCCGGATTCCTTCCTCCGATCATCCAATCGCAATTTACAGCATAGATCGATGAGCAAGAGGAAGATTCCGAGCAGCAACCCCGCCAAAACCCATTTCCCGGCGTCCTCTGTTTCTGCTCCGGATCTCAATCTAGACATCCTCCTCCACCCCAATACGACGTCGTGCCTCGCCGCGGCGGCCAAGAAGCTCCGATCATCATCCGAATCGCCTGCACAATCGACGATGATGGACGCTCGGGTCCCAGATCGCGATTTCCCCGATGACGACGGCAACGATTCCGATTCCTCCTCCGACATAATCAACACCGAGATAGAACCCTTTCCCCGCTCGCTCAACAGCATCCCCGCCGCTTCCTCTGCATTTGCCTTCGACATTTTGAGGAAGGAGGGTAATATCCCGACCACCCACTAGCTCTTCCCGGAGAGGGCGGGGCCGGAGCTCAACCCGCCGGCGACGGCGCCGGGTCAGTGAGGGAAGCACAGAATCCGTCGAGGACGTTGGAGTAGGAGTAGACTGCCACATCAGCAAAAACTATAATAGTTGACTACTCCGCCGTGTTCGAGTCTCTAGAGCCGAGCTTGAGTGGGGATTCGACGGAGAGGCTTGAAGTGGAGAGAATGTTGGTGGGTCGGAGAATCGCCGGGGTGGTCGGCCCTGAGGAGAAGCCCGGAATCAGAAGGGAAAGGATGGAAGATAGAGAGCAATGGCGGGTACTGATGGAGAGTTGTGGGTTTCAGGCTGTGGCGCTGAGCAATTACGCCATGAGCCAGGCGAAGATCCTTCTTTGGAACTACAATTACAACCCACGTTACTCGCTAGTTGAATCCAAACCTGGGTTCGTTTCGTTGGCCTGGAATGGAGTTTCCCTGCTCACTGTTTCTTCACGGCGTTGATTGGGGACACCCAGAATAAGTTTTATTTTTATTTTTTAATAGTTGTAAAATGAGGTGGAAATTGAAAATATTTTAAAAAAAAATTATTGGCCACGTCACTCATTTAACGGTCAACTATAATAGTTGACTGCCACATCAGCAAAAACTAACGGAGAGTGACCAAACTTGAACTATTGAACTAATCTTAGTGACCATGAATGGAATTAAATATTTGCAGTGACCAAACATGAACGGTTTTAGTAAACCCAGTGACCATCCTTGCAATTAACCCCATAGAAATTACAAAAATAACACCCTTTTTTTAAAACCGCACCTCCAAGGTGCGGTTTGATTGTGAACCGCACGCACAAGGTGCGGTTTATATGTAAACCGCACGCCCAAGGTGCGGTTTATAATTCTGGGCCAAAACCGCATCTTGGCCATGCGGTTTCGTGTCTGACCTAACAGAACCGCATGGCCTAGGTGCGTTTCTTGGGATGACCTAGCAAAACCGCACATTGGGGATGCGATTTTGTTTCTGACCTAACAGAACCGTATGGCCTAGGTGCATTTCTTGGGCTGACCTAGCAAAACCGCACATTGGGGATGCGATTTTGTTTCTCCAAAACAAACCGCACCCTCAACATGCGGTTTTGCCCACACAAACCGGACCACCCCCCCTCCCCATGCGGTTTGTGTGTCGTCCCCATTTTTCCGACATCAAACATGTTGCCATGCAGGTTGACAGACGTGGGGCTGCATGGCAGATGAAAACCGCACCCTCCCCATGCGGTTTTCATTGATGATTTTGCCTATAAAAGACAACCCCGGGAAACCTCTTCTCTTCACACCTCTCCTTCTCCCTTTTCAATTTTCTGTTGTAGCTCCCTACTTCTTTAGTGTTTTTGCGATTAACGTTAACTCATAAGTTTATTTTGTATTACTTTTTATTGTGATTTGTGATTTGTGATTTTTATGATATTAACTGAACTACGGGTTTTTTTCAGATGGCATTCCAAAAGTTCACGCTTGGGTTGCGGTGGAATAGTTACACGAAAGAGACCGGAAAGGGGGTCACCTACGTCGGTGGCAATTTTTCTGAAAAATAAATGTCGCTACCAGACCGATGCTTGAAGACCTCCATCAAATGTGTACTAATGTTACTTGCATGGATGACACGAGAAGAGTTGATCGTATGGTGTACCGATATCCAAACAGAGAAGGCGGGTCGTTGTGGCACGAGGAATATCTCATAACCACTCAGGATGAAGTAGATGTCATTCTCGAATTCTTGAGGTCCAACAATCTTTCCAAAGCCGAGATGTTCGTTTACACCGAGGCGGTCGTAGTCGTTGGAGGTCATTCTGGAGACGGTCAAACATCTGGTATCCATGGTGGAGGTGAATTATATGGAGATCATCCCTACCAAAGTTACCATGATCATCATTCCTATTTTCAGTACCAAGAGCAAGGTGAAGGTTATCATCAATCTTTCCCATCATATGAAGAAGAGGTTCAACCGGACCATGCCAACCAACCCGAGTACAACTTCCAATCAGACAATGGTAGTTTTCACAACTACCATTATGGAGCTGATGAAGGTGCCTTTCATGAGCTGAATCAGATGGAAGATGCCCTGCCAGCATCAGTTAGTGACCCCTCCGATGAAGAAGGAGAGAACAACGTCAGTGCAGACAACTCCGACCCTCTTGAAGGTGTTGATGATTCAGGACCAGAGTCAGACTCAGATAATGATGATGAGGTGGCTCGTGATCGTGTACCAGTCCCCTACAACAATCACATTCCAGAAGTCAATTGGTGTGTCGACAGCGACATGGAGCCGCCAGAGGTCCCAATATGAGGTCCACTCACTGGGTTTATGAAGGGCCAACAATTTGGCTCGAAGAAGGAGGTGCGGCACGCCATTGCTACTGAAGCAATGACTCGGCATTTTGAATGGCACACAACTCATTCAAACACGAAAAGGCTCATAGTCAGATGTTGTAATCATCACGAGGGATGCAATGTTAGGAATCGGGCCATCAACATCAAGAGACACGACCATTGGGTCATATCCCGTGCGGTGAACACACACACATGTGTGTCATCCATAACATCCCAAGGCCATCGACAGTTGAAATCCATGGTGGTTGTTGCGGCTATCAAGCATCTAATTGAGCAAGATCCTGACCTGAAGGTGAAAGTCATAATCGCTGACATTGCAAGTCGTTATGGTTATATGATTAACTATAAGAAGGCGTGGCATGGAAAGCAGAAAGCTCTGGCCGCCGTCTTTGGTGATTGGGAAGAATCATATGCATTCCTTCCCAGGTTGATTTTGGCATTGGAGGCGTCTAACAATCAAATTATATTATTAACAATCAAATTTAAATAATTGATGGTTTTTCCAAGATATATACATATTATCATAAAACAAACATACTCAATTAATTAACATAAATAACATTCTAAATGAATAATAATTTAAAGAGATACATACATATTCAAACATTTGAAATTAATACAATTCATTTTGTACACATAAACATAAATCGTATTGGTTGTTTGGTAAATAATTTAATCGTATTGATTGTTTTAAATAATTTAATCGAATACAATGCAACACTCGTTATACTCTTAGAAGAGGTATACATCTTCTTAGAAACGCATCCTTTTTGACAGAAAAAGGGGGGATCCGAGGATCTCTTAATACCCAATTTTCTCAGAGAATGGGAGGATCATGATAATTGCTTAAAGTCTCATTTCCTTAGACGTGCATCTATTTATAAAGAGTCGAAGTAAGTGGTGCTATGTATTCGATTAAGTTATTGAAAACAACCAATACGATTAAAAATGATCAAATTTATTTTATATTACACTAAGTACATTAGCAAAATAAAAGAAAGACAAATGATGAAGAATTGTATGTACCTCGTGATCGTTCCAAACATCCCTTGAACGATGGTTGGGTTAGTCGTACAAGTCGGTTGGATCAATAGGTCCTCGATCCAAATAATACCGTTGGTTGTATATATCCACGCCGTCCCCAACCTACGAGAGAATAACAACAAGGTTAGTACATAGATTAATTAAAAAGCTTATAACAACAACAAAAATTGACCAGAATAATGAGTACGTACCGCTTGAAATTCATCATAATAAACTCCCTCTCCTTGGAACCACTCGTCCATTTTTTTCGCGAAAGTCGGACAGAGATTCGGCGGATTTTGAAGAAAAAACCAAAGAAATGTTTTCTGATGGCAGATCGGACTTAGCCACAACCAACATACCACTATTTCCTAGACTTTTGGGAGGGGAGGGGATAGAGAGATAATTTTAGAGAGAGAGTGAAGAATGGGTTGTGGTGTGAAAAAATGAGGAGGAGGAGGGGGGTATTTATACATTTCAGACTGCACCCTCCAGGGTCGGTTTGGTAATTTTTCCTTCAGTGAAACCGCATCTGCGGGGTGCGGTTTCCGTTTCACGAGGCACAGAACCGCAGGCGGAAGGTACGGTCTTTGATCCTCTACACGGATCGCTGACTTGGCGTGCGGTCCGCCGTTGGATCGCCGCCTCATCCAACGGTCTAGAAGGCCGCTACGGAGGAAACACAAAACGCACCATCTGCGTGCGATTCCATGGCTGACATGGCAAGGACCGCATCTCCAAGGTGCGCTTTATAAATAAAATGCACCGTCATGGTGCGGTTTCAAGAAAAGGGTGTTATTTTTGTAATTTTTATGGGCTGGATGCTATTTTTGTAATTTTTTTTTTAAAAAGGTGCTATTATTGGAAAAATCCCGAAGATTTGGAGAGATCGAATATGAAGAGTGGTAGAGGGATCCATCAATATTTAATTATTTACACTATCCACCATTTTGATTGAGCCTCCTAAGTCCTAATTGATCCAGTATTCCAGTTTGTCATGACGTTCGAGGCCAGCCCACAGCGGATCTGAAAAACTGGGCCTGGACTAATTAGGCCCATAGAGATTTCACTCGCATTTTCAATTCATCGTTTCTCAGCTAGAGCCTAGTTTCTGCCCCAAACCAGCAATGGCGTCCAGTAAGAAAGCCAAGGAAGAGGACAAGAAGAAGAAGAAGAAGAAGAATGACAAGCGGCCGCAGGCAAACGGCAAGGCGTTGGCCGTAACCAAATCTCCGAGCAAGGGTCAACAACCTCCTGCCGCCGCGAATTCCAAATCGCCTCAAAAGAAGAAGACGACGACGCCGGTAAAGTCTCCCACCAAGGCAAAAACGCCCACCAAAGCGACGCCAGTGAAGAAGGAGAAGAATAAGAAGGAGGTCGAGCCGGAGGAGCTCGTGGTCCCTTCCTCTAGCTGCGAGTCCGAAAGGGAGGAGGAAGGGGAAGAGAATGGAGATGAAGGCAGGACTCCGAATGGGAATTCGAAAATCTCGAAAGCAGAGAAAGGCAAGAAGAAGAGAGAGGAAGGAACCGAAGACGGAGGAGAAGAAGGAGACGAGGGGACAATGTTCCGGTTTCCGATGGCGAGGATTAGAAGGATAATGACGAGCGAAGCGCCGAATCTGCAACCGGGTTTGGAGGGTCAAGATGTGGTTTTCCTCGTCAATAAAGCCACGGTGCATTTCCTTCTTCTTTCGCTTATTGGTGTTCCATGAATCATGATTGGCCTGAGCTTTTAGGGTTTTTTTCGCTCTCAATGATCTGTAGTGGTGATTGGGTTTGCAGGAGATGTTCTTGGAGAAGTTCTGTGAAGAAGCACATCGTTGCGCAGTTCGGGATAAAAAGAAATCGCTCGAGTACAAACAATTAGGTAAGAACGAGATTTACCCCCTTTTATATTGCATTCAGCTGAAATTGAGACTTGGGTAGAGCTTCTTTTCTTGAGAATGTATGGCCCGGCCCCAGAAGCTAATTCAAGTGTGTTATTTGTCACTGTTGCTCTGGTTTAGAATGTAAAGTTGCTTTCTTTCTGTACAATATCATCCATTTAGTCCCCACTCTCCAGTCACTGGTGTGTTTATGAGATTGTGCTTTTGATGTTATTTAATTGCTAGATTCTGAATCTTCTTCTAAACGATAGTGTTGTGTCCGAATCGAGCTAGCATCATCATGCCTGTGAAATTCGCTAACTATGCTGTCAAGTGTCAAGTTCTCATTATGTGTGATTTCTTGTTCTCTGAATTCTGAACTATATCTTTCTGTTCCGTCTCTTATTGGGCTTCCTTAGATAGTTTAGATTACATTATAATCAGCAATAGCAAAGAACTGGACTGAACTGGTGCCAATCGAATGATGTTGATTTCTACTCCACGTTTTGGGAGATGTTCTTTCTTTTCTGTCCATGATACTTGGTATCTGAAACTTTGTTTCTACTGTGATTTTCAGCAACAGTTGTTAGCAAGAACGAGAGATTTGATTTTCTCTCAGGTACATTTCAGAACATTATTCACCACGTACTCTATTTTACTTCAGTTACTGCTGCTGCAGGTGACCTAATTTCTTCAGCATCATCCTAGATGCAGTTACTTATCACGGTATTCTTGTTTGTGTTGGCAGATTTCGTCCCTGTGAAATTAAGAGCCGAGGATGCTTTAGAAGCACGAAAATCAGCTGCATCGCAGCAAGGATAAAGAAGGCGCAAGAGTAGACCTGGTGGTAGAACGGAGGAGGCAGTTACCTTTGCAATATCAGCACGTAGCTCGACAATCATGATCGTTTATGAGTGTAAACTAGTCATTTTTTTCCCCCAGCTGATAACGAACAGCGGAACCACCATTTGCTAGTCATGCTGTGGCATATTTTGCTAGCAACAAGCGGCTCTGCCTTTCCTTCTGTATGATCTGATGTAGTATACATGATTGATCTAGAACAGAGAAGTATTTGATCATTTGCTGTGGTCTATTAATGTTGTTCTCTACCTTCCTGGTAGCTATTTTTTGCTGCAATTTCATTCCCCCAAACAACCGGTGGGTGGATGGGATGAGCTGACGTGAGAGTTGGCATGTCATATCTTGTTTGCAGTTCAGAGGGACACATCGGACACAAAGCAACAAGATGGTGTGACCTGGCCATGCCAGTGCTGCAATTATCTTAAAAGCCTTCATAATCATACCTATATCTATCCCAAGTAATGCTACTAAGTACGTCTCCTCCCGCTTCAGGTTACATAGTGACCAAATGTGCTTAACCACTCTGTAATCTGCACTATAAAACGATATGGATTAATCGATGTTTTAGGTAAACAATTTTTCCACTCTCTGCCAAAGATGAAATCTCCTCGTCCAGGGGTGAAAAGGCAAATGAATAAATAACTGAGGAAGAAACCCCTGACAGCTTGTTTCTTAAGGATACAGCAAAAATCAATACAGTTGATCATTGCTCAACAAAGTCGACTGAAGAAGCAAAAACAGAGCAATCATGGCGTCGACAATAGACCCCATTGCCATACTCCCTCCTTCCTTCAACTCCAAGCAACACAGTTGCTCCCACAGTATCCCCTCTCCCCCACTGATTTCAATTCACCATCCTCTCAAATCCCACCTTGAAATCACAGTGACAATACAACCCCAACCGCCATTATACCCCTCTTTTCCATATCCAGCTAACTGCAATAATGCTTACATTACACCAAATTCAAAAAGACATTCCCCACGACCACCATAAAATCCCCCCCATCCCAAACTCTTCTTCTCTCACACAATTCGTCGAACACCTCGCCAGCAACATCAACAACAACAATGGCGCCACAAAAGCTCCTCCCTTTCTCCCTCCTCCTCGTCTCACTCCTTCTCCACACCACCTCCGCCCAATCCCCGGCCGCCGCGCCTGCCCCTGCCGGCCCAGTCAACATAACCAAGATTCTGGAAAAGGCAGGGCAGTTCAGCGTCTTCATCAGGCTTATCAAGGCAACCCGAGAAGACCTGACGCTGAACGGCCAGCTCAACAACTCCAACAACGCCATCACCATCTTCGCCCCGAGCGACAGCGCGTTCACCACCCTGAAATCGGGGACCCTCAACGCCCTGAACGATCAGGAGAAATCGGAGCTCGTTCAATTCCACATCGTCCCAACGTACCTTTCTTCCTCCACTTTCCAGACCGTCAGCAACCCGGTCACCACCCAGGCCGGGACCGGCAACCGGCTGGCACTCAACGTGACCACGTCGGGGAATTCGGTCAACATAACGACCGGACTGACCAATACGAGTGTTTCGGGGACGGTTTACACGGACGGGCAGCTGGCGGTTTACCAGGTCGACAAGGTGCTGCAGCCTCTGGATCTGTTCACGCCGAAGCCGCCGGCACCGGCGCCGGCGCCGGAGAAGGCGAAGAAGAAGAAGGGGGGAGAGGGTGATGCGGATAGCCCGGCCGGAGTGGCGAAGGATGCGTCGGACGGCGGGGAGAGGGAGAGGTTTATGGCGGGGAACAGGGTGGTGGTGTTTGTGGTTGGGCTGGCGGCGGCGGCGGTGGCGTTGTGACACAAGAGGGTGCTGATGAAGGAAGTTGGGGTTGGTTCGGTTTTCCAGTGGTTCATGGGTTGGATGGCTTGGTATGAATAGGCCGAACCGCAGTTTTCTTTTTCTATCTTGTGGGGGGCATTTTCGGAAAGCAATTGTATTATTTGTGGTCTGGTTTTGTTCCTATGCTTTGTTTCATTTCATATGCGGAATTTCGTTACCGTTTTGGCAAATGTCATCTTCTACAGGGTGAAGTTTTGGGTTGGGATCGGTTTGTTCAGATGGTTCATTTTTCGGTTATGTAAACTGGTAAAATCTTTACTTTGTTTTTTTTTTTTTTTTTTATCATAGTCAGATGAAATAGTAGACAGATAGGTTTACAATGGGTAAAAATAACGGCAGTCAATACTAATCGCTGTCGATGAAAGAGCCCTTTATGCCACAAAATGGGCAGCTCTGTTAGTTCCTAAGAACAAAGTGACAAAAACACGAAACCTTAAAAAAATATATAAGTTTCCGCCACTACACCACTGCGCCTTAAAGCTCTCCGTGCCGCCACCTAGGATCGGATTCTGCTACTCATGCTAAAAGCTAGGGCCTGCAACACCAACCTGAAGTGCAAGCTACCTGCAAAACAATGAACACAAAAATAATCCCGGCCCAATAAGCCCAAGTGCCACGAGTGACACCTCATCAGCAGCTGGAAAAGCAAAAAAGAATCCAGCTCCTCTAAATGAGGGATAAGCACAACTACGCTCATCTCTAGGAGTTGCCCGACCAAAGCTGGCGGATAAGCATAAGGAAAGCAACCCTTGTTTTTCTTCAGAATGAATATAGCCACGCGTCCTCATCCAATTTCTCCTTAGCCCACCCCTCTTTAATATGCTCCACCTGTCCCCAATAGGTGATGGCCAAAGATTGGCTAACAGCAGCGGAGGAAATTGGAAGCGGAAGAAACCGATGGGGCCAGCGGCGCCAGTGACGGAATCCAGGGATGGAGAAGTTGAAGCTAAAATCTACAAACCCTGTGACTGCGGCACAAACAAGGAATCGGGAAAATATAGCATCCAAAATTAGAAGTTCCCTCCCTTATCTTTGGCTCTTTGCCGCCAGTAACTCAAAAACGACCAGGATCAATGAACCAGGGAACTAAGACCGTTGCCGGAGAGAGTTGATACTTGAGCGAAACAGCATTAGAAGAGATAAACCGCTAAAAAGAATGACAAAGAAGGTTAGTGGGAAAAATAATCCAATCATAGATCAAACAAATTAATAAGCTGAATTAAAACATAAAGATGAAGAACGGCGGCGAATCCGAAGGGTGGCGGGGAAGGTAGAACTGCAGAGAACAAGAACCTAGAGCGAACCCCAGGACGGTTTTGATTGAAATTCATTATCTTTCACCGGCGAACTAGAATCTCCTTCGGCCTGGTTTTCCTCCACCGCCCCAAACAAGGTAGAACTGCAAAGTCATAGGCAAATATATATTTGAGCGGACTGAATTGAGAAGGGCAGAATTCCTTTGGGGGTGGAAGATGATTGGAGAACAGAGAGCGACAACGCGGAACGAGAGGGAAGCAGCAGCGCTTGGCGGCGATCGCGAGCTCAATTGATTTTGGAGTTGGCTTGTTCATCCTGCAGAGGGCGGCGCCATTACCCTCTTAGTCTGTTCAGAGAAGAGGAGAAACGCTGGAAAAATAGGGGGGAAAAAAACACAAACACAAACACTTTTTCTTTCCTTCTTTATTCTGTCAAATAGAAGTAGTAGGCAAACAGAAGCCCAACAAGTCTGTACTTGTACTGTAATAAGCAGAAGCCAGGTTCATATTCCAGTTCTAGTAATACATCATTCCTTTACTACTCTTTTATTCTCTTCTCCTACTCTTCCCTTTTTGTCAAACTAACTCTATATTATTGTTATTACCACTGTTACTATCATCCATAATCATCATCATCTAAATGTCACGATTTCTACATAAGAGTGATTGAAAACTAATCAAAACCCAGATTTATTCTACTAACTTGAATCTATTTGTTAGTATTGGAACAACTTGAATCTATTTGTTATGAAGAAAAAGAAAGTTATATGCATTTAGCTTCAAATTCCTCTCCGTCACGTCACAACTTTAGTGATGGTCTCTAAGATTATTTCAAATTATTGATGTATAGTTATATTCGGTGCATCTAGAGTGAACAAGTAATTTGCGGATCTGGAGGCTACACTTATAGTAGTAAATGCAATAAGGTATGTGAATATAATTTTTTTTTTATGAAAATGCTTCTGTTATTTATTAATTGAGGGAAAAGCCTGTTACACTAGCTTTCTTTTGTAGAAGGCTCGCTATGGAATCTGGTGGACTATCAACCCAAATTCTTTCCCCTTCCCATTCGCAATCCAAATGTGAGCAGGCTCATTCAGTTTTCGTCCTACAAATTTCCAATTATGGATTGTTCCACGTTATCAGCTCTTGTTTACAGGCACAACCGGGGCTTCAGAGGTGGGCCTTTTTGATTGGAGCCATAATATAAGCAGGCTCATTCAATTTTCGGTCTACAAACTTCGAATAAAAAAGACCCACCTCTAAAGCCCGCTTCTTTGTTTACTCACAAACCCAGCCTACTTCCTCAAAAAGGATTTCACCCAAAAACGGTGCATGAAGTTCAACAAGGGAGTGAATAGACTACTTTTTTAGGCAAAGGAAGTATATTATGGATTGTCGGATTGATCATCATTTTGCGAAATTGTATACTGATTTCTATCTTAGTGCGGCTGAATTTGAAGTGTCGTCAAAACTCAAAATTCGTGGTGAGCTCTTAGTGGTGGTGCTACCAAACATTGTGGTATTGTTGGTAGCATAGTTAGTAAAATATGGTACGGGAAAGTTAAGTAAAAAATACGTACGGTTATTATACTTCGTCTCTAAGCTAAAGTTACGTTTAATAGTAAGTTAATAGCATAAATATATAAAATTAATCATTTTAAAAATAAATAAATATATAAATAATAGTACAATTAACAATTCCGTTCGTAACGGTTGGGGGCAATAAAGTAGGTGAAGTGGTTGAATTCTGCGAGCTGTTCCAACCACTGCTGGATGTGATTCCAAGAGCCGAACGAGAATGAAAATACGGATAATAAATGTGTTATACGGGTTTTATACGTGTTTAGTATGAGAGCCATCAAATGAACGGGGGGAAATGAAACGGCTTGACAATAATACGGATACAGAAGTTCTAAACGGATAAAGTACGTACGGGTACATATATGTGTATTAAACAGAGTATTTACTAACTATGGTTGATATTATACTTTATATAAATTGTACTCGACTATATATTTTCGATATTGTTCAAGTGTTTAATCAAGTTCATGTTTGTGCTTTAGGATGATCATCACGTCGCTATTGCTCATCGCATTCTCTACTGCTCACAGAGCATTCGAGAGATAGGTTTGTTTCCTCCCTTTTGTCGGCGAGCTTACTCTACAAGCCTTTCGTTATTCTGAATATGTAAAATAATGTCATAACTCATAAGTATTCAAATATTTTTTAGAGGCCAAGTGTAGGATCTGGTCTAGGTCTGCATAACAACGGATGTGAACAATGAAACCCTAAACTTGTATTGATCTGTCTCAAGTGATTACAATATATAGCAGCTGTTTTAACACTAGCAGACAAGCTTCAAAGTACATCTTTGTTGCTTACTTGAAATGGAAACAAACACTGGCTTGAAAGAAAAGTAAATTGATCAGCGAACAAAGTAAAACGACAACGTCGTGGGAAAACGGTGCGCAGCGACACAAGGAGCGGAGACCACCGAAACGCAGCACTTTGACTTAGCTTCTTCAGCTCGTCGCGGGATGACCGTTGGAAACTCTGTCTTTGCATTTTTCAATGCATGTGCTCTGTTACCCCCCCCCCCCCCCCCCCCCGGCAAGCTGGTGGGCATAGATTATGCACACCAAGCTTGGAGAAGAGCTGGAGGAACGAAGCTGGAGAGAGAGGTTTGGTGAACAAGTCTGCCAATTAGTGGGAGGAGGAAACATGGAGAAGTTTCAAAATCCCAGATTGAAGTTTCTCACGCACAAGATGGCAATCAAGCTCAATGTGCTTGGTGCGCTCATGGAAGGAGGGATTTTGAGCAATGTGAATCGCACTCTGATTGTCACAGTATAGCAGAGCAGGCTTGGGATGATCAACCTTGAAGTCACGAAGAAGATACAGGATCCATTGGATTTCGCATGCAGTATAGGCCAAAGCCCTATACTCGGCCTCACAAGAAGATCGAGAAACAGTCTGCTGCTTTTTGCTTTTCCAGGAAATCAAGGACTCCCCCGAGGTAAACACAATAACCTGTTGTTGAGCGTCGTGTGTCGACACAAGCCGCCCAATCTGAATCAGTGAATGCTTTCAATTGTAGAGAACCAGAACTAGGGAGAAATAGGCCAGTTGCAGGTGCTGTTTTGAGATAGCGAATGATGCGTAGAACAACTTTGTGATGTGTCACAGTAGGATGAGACATGTATTGACTGAGCTGTTGTGTAGCAAAACTTATGTCTGGTCTTGTAGTAGTGAGATAAATCAGTTTCCCAACAAGGGTTCTGTAATGTTCTGGATCAGAATATGGAGTGTCAGCTTCCTTTGTGAGGTGCAATTTGTAATCCATAGGTGTAGTGACAGATTTGGAATCTAAAACCCCTGCTTCTTCAATAATTTCCAATGTGTATTTCCTTTGAGACAGATGAATACCTCTGTTGTTCCTGGCAACTTCAATGCCTAAGAAAAATCTGAGAACACCCAAATCTTTGATGCTAAAAGCAGTATGAAGACACTGCTTGATGGAGGTAATCTCAGTGAGATCATTACCTCCAATGATAAGATCATCTACATAAATAAGAATGCAAGTGTAGGATCGATCTGTTGCTTTGTAGAATAGAGAATGATCTGCCAAGGACTGTATATACCCTTCCTCCTGCAACTTGTCTGTCAATTTAGAGAACCACTGACGAGAAGCTTGCTTTAGGCCATATAAAGATTTCTTTAATCTGCACACAGGATGAATGTAACCCGGAGGAGGGTCATAGCCTTTTGGGAGTGTCATGTATACTTCTTCTTGTAAATCCCCATGTAAAAAGGCATTATTAACATCTAATTGATGTATATGCCAATTTCTGATTGAAGCAATGGCCAAGAAAGTTCTGATTGTTGTCATCTTAACAACTGGTGCAAAGGTGTCTTGATAGTCGACTCCTTCCTGTTGGGAGTTACCTTTAGCAACTAATCTAGCTCTTCTTCTGTCTAGAGATCCATCAGAATCAAATTTGGATTTATAGGCCCACTTGTTGCCAATTGGCTTCTTGCCAGCAGGCAATTCTACCACATCCCATGTATTGTATTTAAGCAAAGCTTTGATCTCATGTTTCATAGCAGCATTCCATTCCTCTGATTGAGCAGTGATAGGGCAAAAGCGTATGCCTTAATCCTATCTTGTAGTAAAACCGGAAAGTCCGGGTATCGTCTCTCAGGGACTGGTACAACCTTAAGATTTACCGATTTAATAGAGCAAACTATAGGTGAAAAATGGTTTGGTTGATGAGATTATTAACTACTAGCAAAATCAACTAAACAAGCAAATTAAAATGGTCGGGAGAAATTCAATGGGAGAAAGCTCTGGGAGAAACACCGGGATTCACTACCTGTCCTATCCAGATTAATTCACATATTCTAATCAATTTAATCCAACTCTCTACAGCCAGGATATCACGAATGTGCTAGCTATCCCTGTCGGGCATTACTACGTACTAAATAATCAATTCAAATCCTACTGTCGTAGCTCAATGAATTAACTATTTAGCCTGAAGACCGATATCCCAATTAAGACCACATAGTACCTTATTTAATCCACTGTCGCTTCGATAAGTTACTATGTCACATGAAATAGGTTCAGTTATTAGGGTTTCACTGTCTCTAATAACCTAATTAACTACGATTCATTGTATTGGTGGCCAGTCAACACAAAGCATTAAGGAATTTCATGCAATAGAGATTGGAAGAAAAGAATCATGAATCAATCCATCAAATCAAGAACTAGCTACGTCCTATGGTGTTTCCCCCAGAAATTGGGGTTTAGTTCATGATAAAATTAAGATAAAACAATAGGGTTTTGTTCATCATGTTCTAAATCAACAATACACAACTAGTTCGGTTCAGAAAATCCAACCAACTAATCGCTCTCGTTGAACTCAGCTCAAGCCGCCTGAAAAACTGATTGATAATTGCCCTGCGCTCGCGTCCCAAGCTTCCGCTGCCCTCTGCTTCTTTTTCCAAGAATAATTCGCCCGAGACCTTTCTCCTCAGCTAATTCCCTTTTCCTTTCAATTCCGTTTTCTTCCCCCCAGAAGCTTCCGTCCACTTCTTTCCTTCCAAAAGCCAATTCCGTCCAACAACCCTGGCCCAAAACACTTCCGTCCAAAACTCTTCCCATCTAAAAAAACGTCCCAAGCCTTCCCAGACTCAGCAATTGATTCCGTGTGCAATTAATTGGGTCCCCATGGAAGCTCGGCCCACTTTTCCTCCAGCCGGATCAAGTTTTTAATTTCATCCAAATTCCATCTTCCAACCAAAAGCCCGCTAGTATCCTGCTTTCTTTGTACTTTGTTTGGACCAGGCCCAATTGTTATTCCATCAGTGATTCCACTCGATTGTTGCCTATGCAATTTTCTCCTTTTTCGTGTTTTCTTCACCTGTAATACATCAAACTCATGGCACTAGGCAGTAATGGTTTTTCAACCATTCTCGGGTTAGGGAGCCCTAAAATAACACCAATCGGCTTAAACATATCATGGATAATCACATAAAGTCCAAAAATTCAATATGTTAAAGCCGATTATCACAACCCCACACTCAATTGTTGCTTGTCCCTAAGCAACGACTCAAACAACACAAACACATAATCATCCAAAACAATGACACACCACAGACTCACTAATCAAACACTCAAACAAAACAAAAATTTCCTTGTACTCTTGTTGTAATCAGTAGTTTCTTTCTCAAATGACAAGTTGTGCTTTAATGGTCATACCTTTCACCCCACACTCAAGTTCTTTGTAACCATTACCATTAACTGACTCAAATCCATCAAAAACTCAAATAGCAACACTCAATTCCGATCGTCGGTAGTGGGTGATTAACAACTTATGGTGTAACAGTTATTAGGAGAATCTAACCACATCAGTGAGGTGCATATCTCGTGAGGACAATCTGGCTTACTCACACCAATCATAAGCAATTAACAAAGCATGAGTCTAAAAAACTAATGGGGGAAGCCTTTCGCAAACATGATTTTAACTTTAAGCACATCACTACCTTTTATGACAAGGAGAGGCTTTCTCTCTTTCTGCTTTTGCTTGCCGAGAAGTCGTATTTAGTACAAGTGGGATTTGTTTCTTACTACCGGTGACCGAGCAAGAGCAATTTCTGCTTCTTAGCACTCGCATAAGGGCTTCTTTCAACTCCTTTTTCTCGGTCCGTGTGGAGGGTCACTGCACCCTCAAATGACACTTCACTCAACTGGGGATCGTACTTGATAAGCAACATCGTACGGTCGCGAACCGATTCTCAATTGAATCTTTCCTCATCCCCATGTGCAATTAGTGATTGCCTCACACGATTTTGGCATTTTTACCCACACTTTAATTGTTATGGCAACTTTCTTATATTTTACTTGTCAGATAGTGTTTTCTCATTTATGAAGATACAGTTCACCCCATCATAAAACATTCAAAACAGAGAGACTCATTGCAAAATCAAAAGCTCACAATTGATGCAAGTAAGCACGGTATCCAAACATATCGAATGGTCAATGTTCTCCTCCTAACTACTTCACCAAAAGTCATTACACTATCCTCACAAAAAAGAATGTTGCTAAAAGAGTTTGCTCATTCAAAGCATATCAAGTCAGTCAAAACATTCAAGCTCATTGTGAAGAACTATGCAATTCAACACAGGTGGGGTGATTTTGATGATTTCATTCAAGCACAAACTCATTTTCAAGGCATCACGGTCATTTACATCATGTTACCACAAGAGTACAAGGTTTTGTTTTTATTTTTTCTGATTTTTAGGTGTTTTTTAGCCATTAGCTTTGCACAGGCAGCTTGTTTTTTACACAGGCAAACCGCATGCAGTTTGGCTGTGCTCAACCTAATGGCAAATTTTTTTTTTTTTACAGAAACGATATACACATGACGAGACACTGTGGACAACTCAGACTCGACATAAAACACGACAAGAACACAGACCATCCACCCCACACTCAGGATGGACATTGTCCACAATGTCTACAACTACACACGACAAGCCAAGAGGTTCACCTAACTAACATTATTACAGACCCACATCAGAAGTATTCACAAATAAAAGAAGAAAAGAAAAGAAAAAAGAACCTCGGGACAAGCTCCTATGAAGGAGGGGTCGATGAAGAAGTGCCGAGCTTCTCATCTAGACGCTGGTTTAGCTCCTTGATCATCTTATCTTTCTCTGCGTCTCTGGCTTCCAAGATAGCTATTCTGGCTCTGAGATCGTCTTCAGATGTTGATGAAGCTGGCACAACTGGTGGAGTAGCTGCTGGCTGCCGAACTGGGGGTGCTTGTGACTGCTGGCCCTGGCTGACACTCGTGGCAGAGTGCCCTGCTGCTGCTGGTGATGGTGATGATGATGAAGCACCCAAAGGCATGGGTGTAGGAGCTGGAGTCGTGGTCGGAGTGACTACTGATGGTGCGGGAGATGATGCCGAAGCAGAAGTTGCTCTAGCAGCCCTTGCTGCCCTTTTCCGATTGACCTTAATCTCCCACTCCTTGTATTTGGCGATGGATAGATAGTCACCACGAGATCCTGCTTTCCTTAGAAAACCCAATTTGCATAACGCTGATTCCCCAAGCAAAGTCGAGCCATCACTGATCTCCAAACCCTTAGGGTTCTCTGGGAACCCCCAGTAAGCTCGAGCTAATGCAGCAATGATTCCCCCACACATAATTGCTCCGCAAGTTTTCAGTGCATCATTTTCAAGCATCTTACCCACCATGTACCCAACACATAATGGTGTTCCAGTAACGAAACTGTAAATGTACCTGAGATCGGGTGTGTAGACACCACTGGCATTGGATCCCTTGCCCAAAACAGTGCGAGCCAGGTAGTCATGTACTAGTGGGATCACAGGGTCTCTGATCGATGCTCTCCTCGAAGAAGTAGGATTGAAGTCCTTTCCATCTGCCACAATTGTCGTCCAAAACTCACTCAAGTCCCGCTTTTCATCAGGAATTGCATCTGCTGGACCATCAAAGAGAAGAGCTCTGTTTACTTGGCTCAAAGTGAGGGACTTGGTTTCCCCGGCCAAAGTACTCTGAAGCTTGCTCTCAACCCCATTATCCTCAAAGCTGTAGGTGGCCAAGAATGCTCTGGTGAGGTGTGGATAGGTGGGGAAGTGCAGCTCCGGAAATCGTGCCCAATTCATCCGGCGGAAGTATGCCATCACCTCCTCAGCCCGCTCGGTCTTCTCCAATGCAGCATAGTCCATGAACTGAGAAGGGGTGACCTCTCGTTTCATCATATCGGCATATTCCTCTTGATGTTGCTGGAGCTGGACAGGTTGACCGAACGTCTTAGAGACGTCCTTTGGAAGAGAGGAAGCCGCCTTCTTCTTGTTTGCAACATGGGTAGTACGACGTGGTGTCGTGGATGGTGCAGGTGCCGAAGAAGAAGTCTGCCTCTGTGGTCGTGAAGATGAGGCCGATTGCTGGAGACGACTCCTCTTTGCTGGCCTGCTCTCAGGTGATACAACTGGTGTTGAATCTGGTAATGGAGGTTCTTCAGCAGGCATTTGAGCAGGTTGCTGTGGTGGAGATGGAGCTGGAGAAGTCATCTCAATAGTCCGTGACCGCATCGTGGGTCCAACCTGGCCGGTGATCACCCTGTGAAAGCGAGCGGGCATGTTGACCGCTTGAAGTTGTGGAGGAACTTCTGGAATTGGGCTGTCCTTGTCGGTCACCTTGTGGCTATCTTCAATCATCCACGAACGGTAAACAATCTTTCCATCTTCACTTTGATCGGTTACCTTGAACTGCCGAGGTGGAGGGATATATCTGCGACGTCCCATATCTGCAACCAAGAGTGCAAACTGGAAAACAAACTTCCTAAACACTCCACTCTGCTCTTTAATCACCAAATTTGCACAAATCTGTACTCTGCTTCCCAAATTCCAGTTTACTGCTACCACAATCAGGAAATCACCAATTTCTGCAACCCTCAAATCAACCAATTCTCATAATTCACCCATAAATCTTCTGCAAATCTCCTTCTAAACAGTAATTGCACTTCAATTGGCCCAATCAAGCAATCATCACACTCAAATTTCACCTCCAATTCGAAATTGAGCAAAACCCCCAATTTGAAGAACCCTAATTTCGTTTCTGTTCTTGAATCTTCAAAAATTCTAGGTTCTTCGAATCAAACCTTGGAGGAATGGGTGATTGGAGGCGATGGAGGGGTTTGGTTGGGGGTGCTGGGCCCGGCGACGACCGCCGGGAATGGCCGCCGAAGAGCTCGCCACGAGCTGCTCGTCGGGGAACGCTGCGACGCGGGTCGGGTCTGGCCGCTGCCACTGTTGTCGCCGGACTGTGGCGGAGGGCAGAGGGCAGCGCGGCGACGTTCCGGCAAGAGGGAGGGCGGCGCTGGTCGGGCGGCGGCGGGCCGTGGCGGGGGGGGGGGGGGGGGGGGGTCGATGGCAGCCGCCCCTCGTGGATGAAGGAGGAAGAGGAGGAAGGGAAGGGGAAGGGCGTACAGCCCGACCCCTATTTTGCTTTTTTTTTTTTCTTCTTCCCCGAAACGCTGCACTGCGTTTCAATTTTTTAATTTTTTTTTCCCGCAGAATGACCTTTTCAGTCCCCCCTTCCTCCTCAAAAATGCCAACTCAGTCCTCCCCCCAAAAACTTTCATATTAGTCCTCCCCCCACATTTGCGGTTTGCCTGTGCTAATTTTGCAGCTTCCCTGTGCAAAAAGCAATCTGCCCGTGTACCTACAAAACACCAAATAATACCTTCCTCAAGGCTTTTGGAGCTGAAATTTGGCGGAGAGCCTCTAGACAAACCCTAAAACTAAAAAATAAAAATAAAAAAAAATTGAAAGAAAAACTCACCTTGGGTTGCCTCCCAAGAAGCGCTTGTTTTTCGTCGCTAGCTTGACGTAAAGTAGCTCATTCCAGATGATATGTTGAGATTTCCAGGTCGGAAACCCCTTCAATATAGTGCTTGAGCCTCTGACCATTCACCTTAAACGCCCCTTGATCACCAAGAATCTCGATTGCACCATGTGGGTAAACTTTGGTCACCGTAAATGGTCCGGACCACCTTGACTTCAATTTCCCAGGGAAGAGTTTAAGGCGTGAGTTGAAAAGTAATACCTTCTCTCCCACCTTGAACTCTCTTCTCAGTATGTGGTGATCGTGCCACTTCTTGGTTTTCTCCTTATAAATCCGGGCATTTTCATAGGCATTAAGCCTAATCTCGTCGAGCTCATTCAGTTGCAACATGCGCTTCTCTCCAGCAGTTTTTAGATCAAAGTTCAGCTTCTTGATAGCCCAATACGCCTTATGCTCGAGCTCGACGGGCAAGTGGCAAGCTTTTCCAAACACCAATCTGTATGGAGACATGCCTAAAGGAGTCTTGAAAGCAGTCCGGTATGCCCAGAGTGCATCATCTAACTTCCTTGCCCAATCTTTCCTTGTTGAATTCACCGTCGTCTCCAGAATGTGTTTCAGTTCTCTGTTGGAAACTTCCACTTGCCCGCTAGTTTGTGGATGATAGGGTGTAGCTACTCGATGCTTAACCCCATATCTGGCCAGCAACGTGTTCAACTCCTTTCCCATGAAGTGTGTCCCCTCGTCACTGATGAGAACTCGAGGGACTCCGAATCTGGTGAACACTTTCTTCCTCATGAAATTCACCACCGCCTTTGAGTCATTGGTGGGCAACGCCACTGCTTCCACCCACTTGGATACATAGTCGACTGCGACTAAGATATATTTGTTGTTGAAAGACGGTGGGAATGGCCCCATGAAATCCACTCCCCATACATCAAACATCTCCACCTCCAAAATCGAGGTCTGCGGCATCTCCATCCTTGCAGATATGTTCCCTGTTCTTTGGCACCTATCACATTGAGCAACAAAATCACGGGCATCTCGAAATAGAGAAGGCCAATAAAATCCAGATTGTAACACCTTTGCTGCTGTCCTATGAGGTCCAAAGTGACCTCCTGCGGCCATACTATGACAGAAATTAAGTACCGACTTTACCTCACACTCAGGAACACATTGTCTTAATATGGTATCAGCACAATGCTTATACAGGAAGGGGTCTTCCCATATATAGTTCTTGGCAATAGTAATCAACTTCTTGCGCTGTTGATAAGACAAATCAGGGAGCTTACCTGTGGCTAGGTAGTTCGCAAGGTCTGCATACCAGGGAGCTTGTTGGACAAGGAGAGCATAAAGCTGCTCGTCTGGAAAAGACTCATTGATCTCAACCTTGTCCTTAGGAATGACCTCAAGCTCAAGTCTAGAAAGGTGATCGGCTACCAGATTAGCCGAACCTTTCTTGTCCCGAATTTCAACGTCGAACTCCTGTAAAAGAAGAACCCAACGAAGAAATCTCGGCTTGGCCTCCTTCTTTGAAAGAAGGTGCCGTATAGCTGCATGGTCAGTGTACACAACTGTTTTCGATCCCACCAAATAAGATCGAAATTTATCAAAAGCAAACACCACAGCAAGCAGTTCTTTTTCAGTAGTGGAATAGTTCAATTGTGCATCATTAAGAAGCTTACTGGCATAGTACACCGCATGCAACTTACCTTCCTTCCTCTGCCCCAAAACTGCCCCGACTGCATAGTCGCTAGCATCGCACATAATTTCAAATGGTAAAGTCCAGTCGGGTGCAGTGATAATGGGAGCAGAAGTTAACTCCTTCTTAAGTCGATTGAAGGCCTGCAAACACTCATCATAGAAATTAAACACAGTATCTTTGGCCAACAAATCACATAAAGGCTTGGTGATCTTTGAGAAGTCTTTAATAAATCTCCGGTAAAAACCGGCATGACCTAGAAAACTTCTAATTCCTTTTATTGTGCTGGGAGGGGGAAGTTTCTCAATGATTTCAATTTTTGCTTTATCAACTTCTATCCCCCTCGCCGAAATTCGATGACCAAGCACTATACCTTCCGTCACCATGAAGTGACATTTTTCCCAGTTCAAGACTAGATTAGTCTCTTCACATCTCTGCAAAACTCTAGACAAGTTAGCTAAACAATGCTCAAAGCTAGTACCAAAAGTCGAGAAGTCATCCATGAAAACTTCAAGACTCGATTCTAACATGTCAGAGAATATGGCAGTCATGCACCGCTGAAAGGTTGCAGGTGCATTACATAATCCAAAAGGCATTCTACGATATGCAAAAACACCAAAAGGACATGTAAAAGCAGTTTTCTCTTGATCCTCCGGTGCTACTGGGATCTGAAAATAACCGGAGTAACCATCTAGGAAGCAGTAGTGAGAATGACCCGCTAACCGTTCGAGCATTTGATCAATAAAAGGAAGAGGGAAGTGATCCTTTCGGGTCGCCTCATTCAACTTCCTATAATCTATGCATACTCTCCAGCCCGTAACAGTTCGGGTAGATATCATCTCATCCTTATCGTTTCTCACTACTGTCATTCCTCCCTTTTTAGGGACAACATGCACGGGACTAACCCAAGTACTATCAGAGATAGGGTAGATGATACCTGCATCCAATAGTTTCATTACCTCCTTTCGCACTACTTCTTTCATGTGCGGGTTTAGTCTCCGTTGTGCCTGAATTGAGGGCTTGGACTCCTCCTCTAGAAGGATCTTATGCATACAAAATGCTGGACTAATGCCTTTGATATCGGCAATTGTCCAACCTAACGCCTGTATGTGCTGGCGTAAGACCTTCAAGAGCTCCTGTTCCTGCGAATCAGTCAGTGTAGCAGAAACAATCACAGGTAAAGTGGAGTTTTCCCCCAGATATGCATACTTAAGGTGACTAGGCAATGGTTTTAGTTCCAATTCCGGAGGCTCGATCCGAGATGGAACCATTTTCTTTGGAAACCTAGCCTTTTCATCACCTTCCACCTGCATAGGCAATGCCTCGAGCATTTTTGCCCTCTTTGACACGGTTAGCTCATCAAGTTCATTATCAGAATCATCAAACTCAGAATCAGCATCATAGTCATTGTTCAAAATAGCATCAGTGCATGATTCTATGACATCCACAGCAAACACATCACTAGAGTCATTAGGGTACTTACTTGCATGGTATACATTGAATTTTACCTCTTCCCCACAGACTCTGAATGTCAGCTCCCCCTTTTGGACATCTATGAGAGCACCCCCCGTAGCTAGGAAGGGTCTCCCAAGAATGAGAGGTACTTCCCTGTCCTCCTCCATCTCCAGAATGACGAAGTCGGCGGGGAAGATGAATTTCCCCACCTTCACTAGCACGTTCTCCACCACGCCTTTGGGGACCTTTACTGATCGATCAGCCAGCTGTAGAGTAATTCGAGTCGGCTTGATCACATCTTGGAGTCCCAGCTTCTTATAAACAGAATATGGCATGAGGTTTATGCCGGCTCCAAGATCACAAAGCGACTTTGTAAACTCTGTCTCACCAACAATACATGGGATGGTGAAGCTCCCTGGATCTTCCCTCTTCTCTGGCAATTTATTTTGGATAACAGCACTACACTCTGGTGTGAGTGTTACTTTCTCCAAATCAGTCCATTTTCTCTTCTTTGTCAACAATTCCTTAAGAAATTTGGCATATGTGGGCATTTGCTCAAGAGCTTCAGCTAGCGGAATGTTGATGTGCAATTGCTTGAAGAGATTCACAAATTTTTTGAAGTTCGGGTCCTCCAGGGGCTTCATCAACCTTTGAGGGAATGGTGCGGGTGGGTCATAAGGTTTTAGCTCCTCCCTCTTCGCTTTTTCCTCTTCTGGTTTTGCACGGGCAGCATGCTTTTGCACAGGCAAACCGCTTTCATTTTGCCTGTGCAAGGCTGATTCTTCATTTTCTGCACCAGATCTTTCTCCTGGTGCTTCCTCTTCTGCCTCTGGTGCCTTTTTCGAGCTGCTAGGGTCTTCCAAGGCCTTTCCACTCCTCAATGTCACTGCCACAACTTTAGCATCTTTTGGATTCCTCTCGGTATTAGCCGGTAATGTCCCAGGAATCCTGCCCTGCATATCCGCCAGAGTTTGAGCCATTTGTCCCATCTGCCTCTCCATAGCTAGCATAGAAGATTGTAAATTATTGTTGATGGCTAGCTGTTGAGTGACAAATTGATCCAGGCCCTTCAGATTATTGTCGGTTTTCTGCATGTGAGCCAGAAGCAATTCTTCAAGTTGTGGTTTCTTCTCTGGTTGAGGTGGAGGTTGTTGTTTCTGCAGGCCTGGAGGTGGAATGTTGCGAGCACCAGTTGGGTTGTTGTTCGCCCAGGAAAAGTTAGGATGCTTCCTCCATTGTGGGTTGTAGGTATTTGAGTACATACCTCCCTGGCCTTGATTTCTCTGATTGTTGATATAGTGCACATATTCCATCTGATCAGCCACCAGTGGACATAGATCCCTATGATGAGCACCTTCACATAATTCACAATAAGCAACCTCCTCCTGTCTACCAAGAGCCAACTTAGCCAGCCTTCGTTCGAGTGCATCGAACTTGGAATCCAGCTTAGCATCAATCTTTGCTTCCAAACTTGCAACTCTGTCTATCTCATGCAAGCCTCCTCTCCTCCGAATGCCGGTCTCACTTCCCCATTCAGTATCTTCAGAGCATATCTTCTCCACCAGTTCATATGCTTCTGGTGCCTCCATTCTTGTGAAACCATTCCGGGAAGCATTATTCAGAGCATCTCGGTATTGTCTTCTGATTCCGTTGAAGAAGATGGAGATCACGTTCCAATCTTCAAGACCGTGGCTCGGGCATCTCATTAGAAGCTCCTTATAGCGCTCCCATGCCTCGGTCAGACTTTCATCCTCAGCTTGTTTAAAAGTGACAATTTCCTCTTGCCTCTTCATTGCCTTGGCCGGAGGAAAGTACTTATCCAAAAAGGTCTTCTCAAGCTGACCCCATGTTGTGATGGAACGGGGTGTCAAGTTCTGGAACCAGTGTGATGCATTCCCTAGCAGAGAGAATGAGAACATCCGAAGACGGATGGCATCATCAGACACAGTCGGGCTCTTCATTGTGTCACAAATGCTTGCAAACCGGCGGAGATGTTCATGAGGATCCTCAGTGCTGGCCCCGGAGAAGGTGTACCCATTAGTGATCATATTGATGAAGGCTGGGGTAATCTCCATGTTTGCATCCCCAGCTGGAATGACCACACATGAAGCTCGGGCTCCAGTCCTCCGATTCAGACGAGCCCTGATCGAACGATCCTGTTCTGCCATGATGACCGGCTCGATGATGCGCGGTGGCGGTGTCGGTGGTGTCGGGATGACAGGTGGTGAAACCTGCTTTCTCGGTTGACGATTCTGGGTTAGGGAAGGCCTAGGAGTTGTGGATGTGGTAGGCTGCTTCCCTAACTTGACCTGCTTCCTGTTCTGTCGGCAGGTCCTCTCGATCTCTGGATCAAGTGGCAATAAATTGCCAGTCGTCCTCCTTGGCATGCACGAGGAGGATGGACCTGAAAAATTCAACTGCACACTAACACCCAGATCAAAAAAGTTCACTCACAAAAATCAACAAAAATAAGGTATGGCAGTCCCCGGCAACGGCGCCAAAAACTTGATAGGGCAAAAGCGTATGCCTTAATCCTATCTTGTAGTAAAACCGGAAAGTCCGGGTATCGTCTCTCAGGGACTGGTACAACCTTAAGATTTACCGATTTAATAGAGCAAACTATAGGTGAAAAATGGTTTGGTTGATGAGATTATTAACTACTAGCAAAATCAACTAAACAAGCAAATTAAAATGGTCGGGAGAAATTCAATGGGAGAAAGCTCTGGGAGAAACACCGGGATTCACTACCCGTCCTATCCAGATTAATTCACATATTCTAATCAATTTAATCCAACTCTCTACAGCCAGGATATCACGAATGTGCTAGCTATCCCTGTCGGGCATTACTACGTACTAAATAATCAATTCAAATCCTACTGTCGTAGCTCAATGAATTAACTATTTAGCCTGAAGACCGATATCCCAATTAAGACCACATAGTACCTTATTTAATCCACTGTCGCTTCGATAAGTTACTATGTCACATGAAATAGGTTCAGTTATTAGGGTTTCACTGTCGCTAATAACCTAATTAACTACGATTCATTGTATTGGTGGCCAGTCAACACAAAGCATTAAGGAATTTCATGCAATAGAGATTGGAAGAAAAGAATCATGAATCAATCCATCAAATCAAGAACTAGCTACATCCTATGGTGTTTCCCCCAGAAATTGGGGTTTAGTTCATGATAAAATTAAGATAAAACAATAGGGTTTTGTTCATCATGTTCTAAATCAACAATACACAACTAGTTCGGTTCAGAAAATCCAACCAACTAATCGCTCTCGTTGAACCCAGCTCAAGCCGCCCTGAAAAACTGATTGATAATTGCCCTGCGCTCGCGTCCCAATCTGCCCTCTGCTTCTTTTTCCAAGAATAATTCGCCCGAGACCTTTCTCCTCAGCTAATTCCCTTTTCCTTTCAATTCCGTTTTCTTCCCCCCCAGAAGCTTCCGTCCACTTCTTTCCTTCCAAAAGCCAATTCCGTCCAACAACCCTGGCCCAAAACACTTCCGTCCAAAACTCTTCCCATCTAAAAAAACGTCCCAAGCCTTCCCAGACTCAGCAATTGATTCCGTGTGCAATTAATTGGGTCCCCATGGAAGCTCGGCCCACTTTTCCTCCAGCCGGATCAAGTTTTTAATTTCATCCAAATTCCATCTTCCAACCAAAAGCCCGCTAGTATCCTGCTTTCTTTGTACTTTGTTTGGACCAGGACCAATTGTTATTCCATAAGTGATTCCACTCGATTGTTGCCTATGCAATTTTCTCCTTTTTCGTGTTTTCTTCACCTGTAATACATCAAACTCATGGCACTAGGCAGTAATGGTTTTTCAACCATTCTCGGGTTAGGGAGCCCTAAAATAACACCAATCGGCTTAAACATATCATGGATAATCACATAAAGTCCAAAAATTCAATATGTTAAAGCCGATTATCAAGCAGCCTCCTTGTAAGTTTGAGGATCTTGATGTGAAGAAATGTTGAGAAGGTAGTGACGAAAATGAGGTTCGAGAGAGTTATAGGAGATAGTGGAAGAGAGATCAAACCTGTTGTATTGGACCTGATGCAAGGAGGAGTGACTTGGCCTGCCAGATTGTTGTGCAAGGTAGCAATGGTAGTTCTGAACTAAGTGAGAGGGGGGGGGGGTTGATCTGTCTGTTTGATTTGCATGTGGGTAATGGTTGTGTAGGAGGAGGTAATGTAGGTTGCTGGTTTGAGGAAGAAGATGGGTTTGGAGGTGGAGATGGTGGAGGGGAAGAAGGAATTTGTGAAGGTTCAGGAGGTGGAGATGGTGGAGTAGGAAGTACAGGGAGGGTAGAGGGAGTGAAAATGTCATCAGTGAAGGATGAGGAAGTGGTGGATGGGAGAGGATAAAGATGGTCAGAAGAGGAATGAGTAGTATCATCAGGGGAAATGTCTTTGAAAGGGAAATGGGATTCATGAAAAATGACATCTCTGGAGGTGAATATGTCATGGGAGAGGAGATCATAGATTCTGTATCCTTTTATACCAGGTGAGTAACCAAGGAAAACTCCTTTTCTAGCTCTAGGTTGGAATTTAGTTCTGTGATTCCCTAGAGTGCTAGCAAAACAAAGGCTGCCAAAGACCTTTAAGTCTGTTAGGTCTGGGGGCTTATGATGTAGGAGTTCATGTGGTGTTTTGTTGGCTAGAATGGTGGAAGGAACTCTGTTTATGAGATAAACAGCATGTTTGACACAGTCTGACCAAAAACTAGGTGGCATAGATGCTTGGAAAGATAGGGCTCTAGCAACATATAGGATATGTTGATGTTTCCTTTCAACTTTGCTGTTTTGTTGTGGTGTTTCAACACAAGACATCTCATGTATTATACCAGTGGAATGAAAATAATCTTCCATTTGAAACTCCTTCCCTTGATCACTCCTAATCCTTTTAATGTTAACTTGGAACTGCCTTTGCATCTGATTACAGAAGGCAATCAGTTTGGGTCTGGCTTCTGATTTAAGAGTTAGCAGAATAATCCAAGTCATTCTGGTATGATCATCAACTATGGTGAGAAAATATTTGAAACCATCATGAGAAGGAACAGGGTTTGGACCCCAAATGTTAACATGGAGTAGTTCAAAAGCATAGACAGTTACAGATTGACTGGAAGGAAAAGGAAGTCTTCTTTGCTTTGCAAAATGGCATACATCACAGGGTTGATCTCTTTGAGTTTGAAAATGGAGGTACAAAAAGAGTTGAGGTGAGGTATTTTGGAATGGGGAACATGGCCCAAACGAAAATGCCAGAGATCAAAATTGGAAGAAGAAACTGCTGAGATGTGTTTAGGTCTACTATAGCCTCTAGGTAGTAAAGTCCATTGAGTAATCTAGCAGAACCAGTCACTTTCTTCTGCATCAGATCCTGTATAAGACAAAGGTTAGAGTGGAAGGTTAAGGAGAGTGAATTTTTGGTGGTGAGTTTGCTGACAGAAACCAAATTGAAAGCAAAATTGGGAATGTAGAGAACATCCTCTAGAGTAAGGAAGTCATTGAAGTATGTAGTGCCAGAATGGGTTGCCTGTATGTGCTCACCAGTGGGTAGAGTAATGTAAACATTCTCAATAGGTTTATAATTGTGCAGGTGAGCAAGGGAGGAGACAATGTGATCAGATGCTCCTGTATCTAGGATCCATCTGTCATTCTGATGAAGGTTAGCATTCAAGACAGGAATGGTGAGAAAACAGGAAGAAGAATTACCTCTGCTGGAGACAAAAGCAGCTGAGTAGGAGGGTTGTTGTTTTTGTGAATTCATCAAGCTCATGAGCCTATCATAATCAGACTTGGTGAGTTTCACTTCCTCCTTAGTATGATTCACTGGAGCAATATTAGCTTGACCTCTACCTCTGCCATAAGTAGAAGTAGATTGAGATCTTGGAACATAATCAGGGGGAAAACCATGTTTTTTGAAACATTTGTCCTCGGTATGACCCTGCTTCTTGCAAAAGGTGCACTCAATCACTCTGGAAGGTTGAGGAATAGGAGATCTAGGAATGTAGCCAGGTGGCCAGCCATGTTTCGAGTAACAGACATCTTCAGTATGTCCTTCTTTTTTGCAGAATGTGCAAAATGGTCGTTTTCCAGGTGGAAAAGACCTTCTGTTGGAAGCTTGTAGAGCCAGAGCAGATGAATCTGTGGTTACAGAAGCTACCATCTTACCAGTCTGAGTCCCATATAGCTGCCTCTCATGTTGAAGCAGTCTTTGGAAAACCCTATTGATGGTAGGAAGTTCTTCACCAAACAGGACTTGAGAACGAACTCCAGAGAAATTTTCATTGAGACCTCTGAGAAACTTGATAATATAGCTAGTGTTATGATATTCAAGCACTCTTTTCATGGCTCTACATTCTGTATGACTGGTGGGGGTACAATCACATGGGAGAAGGGGTTGATAGTTGTCCAGTTCATCCCTTAGCGTGATAACTCTACCATAGTACTCAGTGATGGTTTGGTTACCTTGTTTCAAGGTGGCCAGAGCTTCTTCAATCTCTGCAACCCGAATGATGTCACCAGAACCATACCTTGTCTGCAGACTGCGCCAGGCTTCATATGCAGACTTGCTTGAGAGAATGGTCTTCCTAATCTCGTTGTCAACAGACTGCTGTATCCAGCTAAGTATCATCACATTGTTGCGGATCCAAGCACCATGCTTTGGATCTGTTTCTGGTGGTTCTGGTAAGGTTCCATTGATAAACCCCAGTTTGTTCTTTGCATCTAGAGCGTTGAACATTGCACGACTCCAATCGTTGTAGTTGATAGAAGAAAGACGTTCAGCAACCAAAAGAGAACCAGGTTGCTTTGATCCATGAAGGAAGTAAGGATCTTCCATCTGGTAGATGATTTGAGGTGGTGGTTGGGTGTTTGCAGCTGTTGCTGCATCTAGTTGTTGTTCCATTGGCGGTGTCTAGGGTTTCACAGGCTCTGATACCATAACAACGGATGTGAACAATGAAACCCTAAACTTGTATTGATCTGTCTCAAGTGATTACAATATATGGCAGCTGTTCTAACACTAGCAGACAAGCTTCAAAGTACATCTTTGTTGCTTACTTGAAATGGAAACAAACACTGGCTTGAAAGAAAAGTAAACTGATCATCGATCAAAGTAAAACGACAACGTCGTGGGAAAACGGTGCGCAGCGACACAAGGAGCGGAGACCACCGAAACGCAGCACTTCGACTTAGCTTCTTCAGCTCGTCGCGGGATGACCGTTGGAAACTCTGTCTTTGAATTTTTCAATGCCTGTGCTCTGTTACTGCAATCCATTTCCAATGCATCTCTTTAGATAAATTCATCTCTAATATTATTTAGATTGTTCCGTATACTATCTGATATGATAAATCTTTATTCACACTAGTTTTACAATTGTGTTATATCACGTCGCCTCGGAACTCGGAAGACCATATTGCTGACCTTCTAACCAGTTACTATGAGTTGACATCCAATTTCCTCTTTAACAAATTGATACCTAGAAACCACAATCACCATGCATCAAATGGGATGATTTTTAGCGTATTAAAGGCCCAATTCTATAACCCTTCTTGTATAATCCGGTTGTATCAGTCTGACACGACTCGTCTCGTTTGGTTGGTGTGCATAACTTGCCAGACGCCAGTTTTTTTTTTTACAAAAGATAATCGTATATATGATTCGAATAAAGATAGTTACAATGTAGGGGCCTTTCTAGCCACCAAATGGGCTAAAATGGCCTTTCAAAAAAGTCGCAAAAAATTACAAAAATGCCCTCTAGAAAATTCGACCAAAATTCCGCATAAATCGGCGATTAGTAGACTTCATCAGTGGTGGAGAGTACCCTAAGATCGAATCTGTGATCTGTAGCCTTCAAAATCAAAGGAAAATGGTCTTTCCAAAAAATCACTTGAAATCTGTGATGGTACCCCTTTGGAATCTGCCAAACATGGCCCTGGAAATATTCCACCCGAATAGATGTTTAATAGACTTATTCATCCCTAAAGAATACCCTAAGGTTGAATCCGTGATCTACAACCTTCAAAATCTAAGAAAAACGGCCTTCCGAAAAACTCGCCTAAAAATTACGAAAATGCCCTCCGAAAAATTCGACCAAATTTCACACCCAATCGGCCGTTACTAGACTTCATCGTTGCTGGAGAGTACCCTAAGCTCGAATTCGTGATCCATCGCCTTCAAAATCCATGGTACATGGCCTTTCCAAAAAATCGCCCGAAATCGGTGATGGTACCCCTTTGGAATCTGCCGAAAATTGCCCAGGAAATTTTCCGCCCGAATCGGTGTTGAATAGACTTATTCATCCCTAAAGAATACCCTAAGGCCGAATCCGTGATCTGCAGCCTTCAAAATCTAAGAAAAACGGCCTTCCGAAAAACTCGCCTAAAAATTACGAAAATGCCCTCCGAAAAAATTCGACCAAATTTCAGACCCAATCGGCCATTACTAGACTTCATCGTTGGTGGAGAGTACCCTAAGCTCGAATCCGTGATCCATCGCCTTCAAAATCCATGGTAAATGGCCTTTCCAAAAAAAATCGCCCGAAATCGGTGATGGTACCCCTTTGGAATCTGGCGAAAATTGCCCTGCAAATTTTCCGGCCTAATCGGTGTTGAATAGACTTATTCATCCCTAAAGAATACCCTAAGGCCGAATCCGTGATCTGCAGCCTTCAAAATCTAAGAAAAAGGGCCTTCCGAAAAACTCGCCTTAAAATTAGGAAAATGCCCTCCGAAAAATTCGACCAAATTTCAGACCCAATCGGCTGTTAGTAGACTTCATCGTTGGTGGAGAGTACCCTAAGCTCGAATCCGTGATCCATCGCCTTCAAAATCCATGGTACATGGCCTTTCCAAAAAATCGCCTAAAATCGGTGATGGTACCCCTTTGGAATATAGCGAAAATTGCCCCGGAAATTTTCCGTCCGAATCGGTGTTGAATAGACTTATTCATCCCTAAAGAATACCCTAAGGCCGAATCCGTGATCTGCAGCCTTCAAAATCTAAGAAAAATGGCCTTTCGAAAAACTCGCCTAAAAATTACGAAAATGCCCTCCGAAAAATTCGACCAAATTTCAGACCCAATCGGCCGTTACTAGACTTTATCGTTGGTGGAGAGTACCCTAAGCTCGAATCCGTGATCCATCGCCTTCAAAATTCATGGTACATGGCCTTTCCAAAAAATCGCCCGAAATCGGTGATGGTACCCCTTTGGAATCTGGCGAAAATTGCCCTGCAAATTTTCCGGCCTAATCTGTGTTGAATAGACTTATTCATCCCTAAAGAATACCCTAAGGCCGAATCCGTGATCTGCAGCCTTCAAAATCTAAGAAAAAGGGCCTTCCGAAAAACTCGCCTAAAAATTACGAAAATGCCCTCCGAAAAATTCGACCAAATTTCAGATCCAATCGGCCGTTAGTAGACTTCATCGTTGGTGGAGAGTACCCTAAGCTTGAATCCGTGATCCATCGCCTTCAAAATCCATGGTACATGGCCTTTCCAAAAAATCGCCCGAAATCGGTGATGGTACCCCTTTGGAATCTGGCAAAAATTGCCCTGCAAATTTTCCGGCCTAATCGGTGTTGAATAGACTTATTCATCCCTAAAGAATACCCTAAGGCCGAATCCGTGATCTGCAGCCTTCAAAATCTAAGAAAAAGGGCCTTCCGAAAAACTCGCCTAAAAATTACGAAAATGCCCTCCGAAAAATTCGACCGAATTTCAGACCCAATCGGCCGTTACTAGACTTCATCGTTGGTGGAGAGTACCCTAAGCTTGAATCTGTGATCCATCGCCTTCAAAATCCATGGTACATCGCCTTTCCAAAAAATCGCCCGAAATCGGTGATGGTACCCCTTTGGAATCTGGCGAAAATTGCCCCAGATATTTTCCGCCCGAATCGGTGTTGAATAGACTTATTCATCCCTAAAGAATACCCTAAGGCCGAATCCGTGATCTGCATCCTTCAAAATCTAAGAAAAACGGCCTTCCGAAAAACTCGGCTAAAAATTACGAAAATGCCTTCCGAAAAATTCGACCAAATTTCAGACCCAATCGGCCGTTACTAGACTTCATCGTTGGTGGAGAGTACTCTATGCTCGAATCTGTGATCCATCGCCTTCAAAATCCATGGTAAATGGCCTTTCCAAAAAATCGCCCGAAATCGGTGATGGTACCCCTTTGGAATCTGGCGAAAATTGCCCCGGAAATTTTCCGCCCGAATCGGTGTTGAATAGACTTATTCATCCCTAAAGAATACCCTCAGGCTGAATCCGTGATCTGCAGCCTTCAAAATCTAAGAAAAACGGCCTTCCGAAACACCACAAACAATATTAATTCAATAAATATCATCTCAAACTTAGAAATCACCTTATAGGTCGTGAATCGCTAGGTAAAGCCACATTGGGCTTACTCTATTACTACGCTGACCTACAAACCGTACACTATGCTCACAATAATCGCTAGGTAATGTACGACCTCCTCGAAAATGCCTCCCAACTGATTATTACGGGTGTCGGCCCGATTGATCTTCTCAATTACCACTTTGGCATCACCATCAAATCTTGTATCCGTAAATCTCGTCTCCGCCCGATTGATCTTCCAATGATGCCTGCCATTTATTGCTCTCGCTAAGTTCCTTACTTGGTACTCCAAGTCTCAGCATGTTTGTTACCTGCATACAGTGTAATGAGATTCTAGTTGCTGCAAATAAAGTTCCGAATTTCGATACTCAAATCTCCAGCTGAAACGTCCCAACAGATAATCAATCAACAGAAACAACTCCCCAACTGAAAAGCTGCATTATACAGATCCTCCATTATGTGATGGTTGGCTGGTAGTAGGGACAACCGAACTCGCAGCTCAAGTTATCAGAACATGGCATTTCTTTTTGCACATGAAAGACAGGTGAAGAGAGGCAGCACCATCTTCAGGCTGCAACGTCTCTAAACATGAAAGCTTGCATCTTTTTTTACCTTTATATGATGCTGACACAACACCTCTTTGCATTATACAAAACTTGGTCTAGGATCTGTGTGGATGCTGCATATCGAGCTTCCACGCACAATATGTAGTCTACTCTTTGTAGACATAACCACGCTTGGTAAACTACGTAAATCTTGTGTCCTGTATTTCTCGTTTCGTATGAATTCACGTTTACAGTATTCTGCAACTCCAAGCAAATACGAACAGCCGATTCATGATGTCATTTATTTCCATCTCTTTGCATTCACGTAGTAGTACTACTACTACCCTCCACCTTCCCCAACTATGACAATCGATCCCATGACGATTTCGATCTTTTTCGAGGCACTATATAAACCAGACCTCCCTCCCTCCACTTCTCAATCCATCCAACGACAATTCTCATTTCCAAACTCCAATATTATCCTCCCCACTCTTACTACTACTACTACTACTACATTGCTCTTCTCCAGCTTCCTACCCATCAAACATGATGAAAAAACAGAGCACTCTGTTTTCCGCCGCAGCATTCCTCTGCCTCCTCCTCCTCTGCCTCAAGAAGACCACAGCAGGACAATCCCCTGCATCATCTCCAACACAATCCGCCGCAGCAGCACCACCAGCATCCACCCCGGCAGCAACCCAACTCCCAGCCCCCGCCGGACCAACAAACGTCACCAAAATCCTCGAAAAAGCCGGCCACTTCAACACATTCATCCACCTCCTCCGATCCACACAGGAGGACAGCCACCTCCTCACCCTCCTCAACAACTCCAACAACGGCGCCACCATCTTCGCCCCGTCGGACTCCGCCTTCTCCTCCCTCAAATCCGGCACCCTCAACTCCCTCTCCGACGAGGCCAAATCCGAGCTCGTCAAGTTCCACGTCGTCCCCACTTTCCTCTCCTCCGCCCAATTCCAGACCGTCAGCAACCCGATCGCCACCGAGGCCGGATCCGGCGGCCGCGTGTCGTTCAATCTGACCGCGTACTCCGATTCCGTCAACATCACCACGGGGCTCACCAACACCAGCGTCGCCGGGAATGTGTACGCCGACAATCAGCTGGCGGTTTACAGGGTGGACAAGGTGTTGCTCCCTGTAGATATCTTTGCCGCCAAGCCTCTTGCTCCTGCTCCGACTCCCGCGGCGGCGGAGAAACCCAAGAAGAAGAAGGGGGCTCCGGCCGGCGAGGGGGAGGAGGCCGCCCCCGTTGTTCAGGTGGGTACGTCGGCGGCGGCTGCCGGGATTTTGGGAATTTGGAGCGTTAAGGTGACTGCGGCTTGTGTGCTTGTTCTAGCTTATACTTATGGCGGCTAATTGAATCTCTGAGCGATGCAGTTCTTGGGGTTTGAGGTTTTGATCTGTTAGAAATATCTTGCTATTTGGTTTCTGGAATTCGTTCCGCCGGCGTGCTCATGGTAGATTTAGAGAGTGTGCATTTGAATAAATGGGTGTCCTATGCTTCATATCGTTTCTTGGATGTTTAATTGAGTGTAATTTGTCATGTCGGTGTAAGATTTATTGACCTGATTTGTATAACTATGAAGAAGAGGGATTTTTATGGCTATTATTTGTTGTCATGATTTTGTGAAAAGGGTCTTTTCCCCTAGATAGTAGATAGCAGGGGTTACAGTGGTTACTTTAGTGTTAATAACCACCGTGATTACTAGTGATAAGAATGTTATTTTGCTATCATTATAATTCAAACTACCATTTTAATTATGCAGATAATTAGGAATTTATAATTACGAAAACTAATTATAAGGAGGTTCCCTGTCTCCTTCCGCCGGTCGCCCATGACCTCCTCTCACCCTCCTTCCCCCCATCCCAACTTCCCTCCACGCCTTTCCCCTCTGTCGGCTGTCGTACTGCCTCCCCTCACCCTCCCACCTCCCCACCCCTCTCCTCCCACCGCCTACACTCACCCTCCTTCCCCTCTCTCTCTCTCTCTCTCTCTGTAGATCGACAAAGAACATCTCGTCAGTGTCATCTGCATGAATGTCGAAAGCGAGCATAATTAAAGTTATGTGGCCCAATACAAACACTACCATAGCAAATGAGGTAACTATCAAAGCATAATGCAAACACTACCAAATGAAATACAGATAACTACCAAAGCAAATACAGGTAACTACCAAAGCGTAATGCACACACTACCAAAGAAAATACAGGAACTACCAAAGCATAATGCAAACACTACAAAAGCATAATGCAAATAGTACCAAAACAAAATGCAAGGTAGCTACCAAAGCAAATCCTCTACCAATGCAAATAATACCATTCCAGATTACATGTAGAAGCAAGCTATAATCAACGTCGTATGCGGTGGGAAACAAAACTGGAATGCAAAAGGAGCTAAAATCAACGTCGTCGATCGTCGTGCTCCGTCGGAGTGGGAGGAACTGGAAACGAAACAAAGCCGTTGGTACCCTCTCCAAACCACTAACCTAGAAACAACTAGTCGTCGGCCCGGATAGAATGACTGAGGTGGCCGGGGAGAGAGACTGCGGCGTCGGAGAGAGATGGAAAACGTTGGACGACGAAAGACGCCGGGAGAGCAAGGGGGGATGAAGAAGCTTCTACAAAATGGAAAAGGGTTCTTCCCCTTTTTGGGAACGATATTGATAAGGAAAAGGATAAAGAAGTGGGAGCGTTAGAAAAGGAAAAAGTCCTCTGATTTTGGGCCCCAATAATGGTGTGAAGTGATTGTGTGGATCCACATAATCTGTATGGCCAAAAAAGGGTAGCCACAATGGTTACTTAAAAGAAAGTAACCAGGGTAACACATTCCTAGATAGCATAGGATTGATACAAGGTAACTTAAAGCACACCGCATGATTAGACGCGACAACCGACAAATAGTTGAGCTGCTGATGAGAGGTTGTGGTTCACGATTAAATGGGACGCCCAATGCATGCTCCACCTCCCGTGCTGCCACCAGTCGAATATGAGATTGACAGTCCCCACAAAAATTAACCACATGAAAAGCATGAGTTAGGCACCATCGAATAGCCTCATGAAGAGCTAGAAGTTCTGCAATGAAAGAATCTGTCATACCTGGATAATACTTGACAATTGCAAACAGAATAGGACCAGAAGAAGAAAAGCCTACAAAGCCAATTCTGCCACCAAGAGCAGGCCGCATGGCTAAATCAAAGCGAACAAGGATGCCTTAAGAGGGACAACACCTGATGTTCTAAATTTCCACGACGACCACCCGCAGGAGGTGAAGCAACAAGATCTGGTTCACGCTCTGACTCGAGCAGGAAAGAAGCGGCCCGCCATTCATCGACTTGAGCTTCAAAATGGGGACACAGAGACGGGGATAAATACAGAATGTGCTCATGTATAGCCCAACAATGAGCCTTCCAAATATGTCAACATAAGAATATGACTTTTGCCACCTCCAACTTGGTCAAACGAGCCTTCCCTCTCCGAACTTGGTTTATTCCATTGTTTGATTCCTCTCTGCCAATTGCACAACTCCCTTCCAAGCTTTATACTTGGCGCTGATAATCTTCATTGGCGATTTCATTGAATATATAGTATGCATTGTTGTGGAATCATGTCTTTGATGTTCCAACGATACCATTTCTCAAAACCTTGCGGTCTCTTTTATTGATGCCAACATATCCATGTTCTTATATCGATACCCAAACTTCACACAGGTTTCATCTTCATACGCTCGCCAACTGGTTCCTCTCTTGTCGGACATTTTTTTTTGTCCTAGAGATTATAAATAGATGAGATTGCAAGAATTTGATGTAAGGTCTGAATTTTTTTGTTTACAAAAGAAAATCATATATTGATTCAAAAGATAGGTAATTACATTAAGCCAGGCCTGAAAATCAAACACACGACACATAGTCGGGTACAAAGAAAGGGCTTTTCGAGCGACCAAGTGGGCTACCCTATTGTTACGCCGTCCTACAAATCGCACACCAAATTCACTATAATTGGCTAAATACATCACAATTTCTTCTAGAATCACGCGCATCCGATTATCGCTGCTATCTGCCTGATTGATCTTTTCAATGACTACTTTCACATCACCTTCAAATCGCATCTCTGTGAAACCATGGGCCAGACACCAAAGGATGGCCTCACGAAGCGTCCGTAATTCTACCACCATAGGGTCATCAATGAAAGGGAACTGGAAGCCCCGAACCCAAAGGATTTGACGATCCTGGCTCATAATAACCATTCCGCCTGCCGAATGAGACCCACGCCTAATTACCCCATCCCACATACAAACAGCAAAGGGAGCCCCACTAGGACTCCACTGTTGTACCAGAGGAGCAGAAGAACGTAGAACCTGATCCACCGACAAACTTTCCCACTCCGCATATTGTTGATTAAACTGGCGCATCAAGGCTGAGAGCCTGTATTGTTTTCCTTCAAAAACCACCCAGTTACGAGATCGCCAGATCCTTCACAACAGTGCAACAATGGCCATAAACAAGGATGGTTGGTGGATAAGAGTTATCAGCTTCTTTAAGAAGAGATGGAAGGTATGTCGAGGCAAACCCTGTCCAAGATGCTCCATCCCCGAAAGATCCCAAAGCGCCCGAGCTACCGGGCAGTCAAGAAACAAGTGCTCCATTGTTTCCGATTCACCCCAGCAACCTGGATACCTAGGAATCACATGGACATCCTTCTCAATTAGGGCCTCTATAATTGGAAGGATTCTATTGAAAATTTTCCAGACAAAAACCTTCAATTTGGGTGGGATATTTGGTTCCCATAACCGAATCCAACTGGCCCTATCCATCCAACTAGCCATGGACTTTCACCGACCCCTCCTTGTATTCAAAGCGACTGCAAAATGGTAGGCCGACTTGACAGAGAAAACCCCATCAGGCGTAGCATGCCAGATCAATTTGTCTGGAATATCCTGACGAGGAAGAGGGATTGCTTTGATGGCCTGGCAGGTAGAAGGATCAAACCTTTGGGAAAGGTTATTATAACACCAACGACCTTCACCTTGACATATAACCTCAACATCAGAAGGATGCCCCCCCAGAAGGCAGTACCCGGGGATTAAACATTGGGGGATTAGGATGCAATTTAGGAATCCAGTTAGAATGAAGCAGAGAGGCCGTCTGGCCATTCCCAATTTGCCATCTCAAGCCCAAATCTAATAGCTGACGGCCATCCCTAGGACGGGCGAGAGCGCGCCGTAGCAGTAAGGAAAGCCCCATTGGGAAAATACTTACCCTAATAAACTTGAGCCAGAAGAGACTAGGGTTCAGACAGAATTCACCATCCAATTTTGGCCAGTAGAGCTTGATTAAAATGCTCGAATCTTCGAAACCCCATTCCCCCTTCATGCTTACTCCGACACATATTGCGCCATGATAAGGAAAGAAAATGACATCGATCTGAGACATTCCTGTATCCACCCTCTCCAAACTGAGCTATCTTGGCGCAATATGTGTCAGAGTAAGCATGATTAAAATTGGCACAAACTGATTAAAATTCTCCAAAACCGCAAGTAGAAAGGGCCATTCGACTCTATCATAGGCCTTTTCCATGTCAACCTTTAAAGCCATGTACCCTTTCTTACAGTGAGTTTTGATTTTTAAATAGTGCATTAGCTCATGGCCTAAGAGAATAATATCAATTATTTGTCTTTCCCGGATAAACACATTTTGTCCCTCCGAAATGATCTGCGGAAGGAAGCTAGCTAGCCTCTCAGCCATGATTTTGGTAATAATTTTATACACAAATTGGCACAAACTGATTGGACGAAGCTGCCACATTGTTTCTACATTTTCCACCTTAGGTATTAGGGTCAACCAAGTATGATTGAAGCTCCTGAGTAGCTTGCTTGTTGCAAATAAAGAGTAAACCGCTTCAATCACTCCCAGAAAGCTTTGAATAACTTCCCCGTGAACCCATCAGACCCAGGTGTCTGTTTGGATCCCATAGAGAAGACCATTTTTCGGACCTCGCCTGGAAGGACTCCTGCAGTTGAATGAGCATTAATTTCTTCGGTAACACTCTGGGCTATGGGAAGAGCCGCCACACGATCAGTAATATTCATCACCTGATTCTCCAAAGTGAAAAGGTTCTTATAAAAATGAGAGGCTATGTTAGCCTTCCCACTTTCCTCAGTGACCTACTCTCCTTCCTCATTCCGAAGACCAGACACAAAATTTCATTTTCTACGGGCCCGTGTGACCGTATGAAAGTATGCCAAATTTTTATCACCCTTCTTCAACCACCTCACTCTGGACTTTTGTTGCCAATAAACTTCTTCCGCCTCCCATTGTCTGCTTAATTCAACTTCAATATCTCGTATCTCAACCCAATTAATTGGGTATATTGATTTAATTCTCTCTATTTCAGCTTGGAGAGTTTTGATGTTACGAAGGGAATTCGTGGTACCCGCCCTACTCCAGTCATAGAGCAGATGACACAGTTTTTTAAGTTTTTCCCAAAGCTGATACATAGGAGTCCCATGGATGTTCTCCTGCCAAACATATGCCACCATAGCTTTTACCTCAGGGTTGTCCGCCCAACGGGCATCAAATCGGAATAGGGGGAGACTATTACGGACATAGGGTTTGTCAGATAACAACAGAGCCCGATGATCAGAACCCTAGTCCGCAAAATGTTTGACAAGAGTCTTAGGGAAGCAATCAATCCAAGTCTGCTAGCAAAGAGCCCTATCGAGCCGCTCACGAACATTAGCCATGCCCATGCGTTTGTTCGTCCAAGTAAATTGGTCTCCCTGGAACCCAGGATCTTGAAGACTGTGGTCATTAACAAAATCACGAAGGCCTATAGATTGTGAGGCGTTCCACGGGGTGCCACCCTCCTTCTCGTTCTCATGGAGAGTAACGTTGAGGTCACCAATTACCACAAAAATGTAAGGTCTGAGAATGAAAAGAAAAAAAACCATAAAAGAGTAATTGAATATATGTAAAAAAATGACACATTTTTATGGTCATTAAAATATAATTATTGCCATGTGACCATTTTTGTCTCTATATTCATATGCTCTTTTAAATTATCAAACAAATACCACAAAATGATATGTAAAGAAAAAATATATAATTGGGACTTTCCTCCCGCGCTCGTGCGGTCCAGGCGTGTGTGACTCGTCCTTTGCGGCAGTCCATCCATTTCCAGCCCTAATGTTTTTTCGTTCTCCATAGGAAGGAGAATATAAGATTTTTCAATTATATTTTTCCTAATGTAATTAATTTGGAAGCTAGAGAAAATACTTTTAAGTTTTAAGATTCAATCGCATTGACATGACAAAACTATTACAGAAAGATCTCGTGACTCGTTTATTTGAGAGGCCAGGATCACCGACTGTGAGACTCTCCTCGAGGAGGGTTGCATTGGAGGTTAAATGATCTCAAAAATTGAGAACTCATATCTCCCCTTTCCGTTAGAAATTACAGGAAAGGGGTTTTTTTTTTTTTTTGGTAAGGAGGAAAGGGTTCTTTTCATAGAGAGCAAACCATATATAGTTACGGAAATTAATTTGTATTTGAACCCTATAACACACGAGAATTATATTTTGCTTCACTGAAAGACTTACATCACACTATGGAATGTCTAATTCCTTAATAAGATGTATTTATGTTGTTGGATAATCTTCACTATTTTTTAGTTAAAATAATATTAAATGAGAAGCAATGTATGTGAGTTATAGTGTTATCAATTATAACCAAAAACTAATAAAATCATAAATGACGAAAAGACAAGTGCAAAGCAACGGCATCGTTATTACTATGATAACAATATTATTATTGAATTAAATTCATTGCATCCTTAGAGAGGAGAAACGAGATAAAAGATAAGGTAAATTTTTAACGAAGACCATCAACTTGCTTATAAGTGGTTGTTGTCTATCAATGGCGACTGTTTTGGTTGGCACTCTGCCTCACAGAAAGGCGTACAAACTGCTCCGCCCGTCCTCTCACAATCCTTCAGGCATTTCTTGAAGCAATCGATGAATATTTGGGCCGCGGCAACGTCCATCATCATCCCAACGGTCACCACAAGCAGCACCAATACCAAACTCGTCACCAACACTCTTCTCTTGCCCGAATCCATAATGATGATAGCAAATTTGGGAACTTACAATAGCAAATTTGCCTAACTATTTTGTTTCACTGCTTTTCCCAACTCCGCGTTCAACTCTTATATATAGTTGGAACTTACAATAGCAAATTTGCTAGAAAGATAAGGGAATAAAATATCCATAATTATATGTTCATAGAACCAAAGAATTGATTTTTCATAATTGGTAATATATAGTTTTATTAGGTAGGAAATACAAATGAGTGTGAGAGCAAATACAATGCATGTTTCCCTTTCCTATCTATAAAGATCATCTTATCGCATCGTGCGGCCCAGGCGGTGCCTTTGGCATGTGGCACGGCCCTTGCGAGTTGCAACGAGTCCACCCATTTCTGGCCCAATATTTAGCATGCCAACCACATTCCCCCTGTTGGAACTTGGAATTAGGGCTACAAATGAGCCGAACCGCTCGCGAGCGGTTTGTTCGATTTGGGGAAAACGCGTTCGAAACTCGGTCCGTTTACTAACGAGTCGAGTTTGAGCTAAGCCTTTTGCAACTCGTGAAACTCGCGAGCTAGCTCAACTCGGTGGCTTGATGAACTCAACTCGTGAGCTGGCTGGTTTAGAGCTCATGAGATGCCTTAATTCTCGATCTAGAGAGCCAACTCGATTACTGACTTATGAGCGAATCGATCTTTATGAGTTTGATTATGATATTTCATAGATTGTTAAATTATATATTCACGCTATATGAAGTTTAACACATAGATTATGTGAGTAAATATGTCTTATTTCATTTTTTTAAAAAAATTATGTATTGTAGATTGCTTCAATACTATGAAATAATATAATTTTCACTAGTTTATTAACTAAATAATTTGATATAACATGAGATTAGTTAATATTGAATATTAAACTATTTTTTTCATCTTGACATTAATCTCATGTATCATGCCTGACATATAAAATGTATATATCAAATACGAGTCAAGTTTTTATGAAGCAAGCTAGCTCGAACTCGAATCGACTCGGCTCGTTAATAAACAAGCCGAGCTCGAGCTCAACTCGTTATATTAACGCGTCGAGCTCAAGTTGGGATAAAACTCGACTCAACTTGACTCATTTGCGGCCCTGATTGGAATTAAAATTATGGACAAGGTTTTCTTTTCGGGAAACAAGCAATTTAGAGTTACGAATATTAATTTGTAAATGAATCATTGCAACATGTGTCGATTATATTTCGCTTCACACAAAGACTTACTCACACTAGGAAGGTCTAATTTGTTATCAAGATTTTTTGAAATAAAAAGGGCTTAATTGCATGGTTGGTCACTGAGATTATAAAAAAAGTCAAGTTTGGTCACTAAAAATATTTAAATCCATTGGTGGTACTTCAGTTTAATAAAACGGTTCTCGTTTGGTCAACTCTCAAAGTTGACCGTTAACTTAGTGACGTGGCAATTAAAAAATAAAAAATTTAATCTATTTAAATCTCCAACTCATTTTACCATAAAATAAATAAATACAATAAAATATATTATAATTATTAATAACCAAATTAAAAGGCTTCCAGCTGCGCCAGAAAATAGGACATTGTCAAATTGTTTATGCTCTATAAAGTTCTTCTCCTCCTTACACACCATAATTTTCCCCTTAGATTTGCTGTAGATTTCTGTTATGTTTAGCCAATCCCCCAGGAAGATAATGAGAGCTTGGATGTCTGAGGAGAGAGTTAGCGCCCCCTATATAAAGATGACCCAATAACTGAGACTCCATTGCCGAGCTCGACAACGGCTTAGAATCGACGATCAATTGTCCCCGCAGCGACGGTCAGCACCCATGGTATCCGTTTCTAAGGGTTTGGTACGATGGGCCGTTGTTCCCGACGGCAAGGGCGACGAAGACGTTCTTCTCAATGGCGGCAGCGAATGTCGACAAGGCAATCGGGTCCTCGTAGAGCAGGGGTTGATCCATTCCAAAAGATATGGATAAGACGTCCACATCGTCGCCAACTGCTCGATCAATTGCCGCAATGAAATCCGAATCCTCCACAGGTACGTACATTGCTACGTGAGCTTTGGGAGCCACTCCCCTTGCGGTTCCAGGTGCGTAGCCGTGGTTGAATGCCCCATCCACGAAGCTTCCGGCTGCTATGCTTAGGATTAGGGATGACAATTACCCACCCATGGGTAATTTTACCCAAATCCAAATAGATCCATTTAGTATAGGTAGGGTTTGGATGAAGTGTATATGGGTTTGGGGGTTTGTAGATGGGTTTGGGTTAGGTATGGATATTGCTTTCATAATGTAAATGAGTATGGGTTGGATATGGATATCCATTTACTTGAGGGTGTTTTAACTACACACAAAAATTGGACCTATTTGTAAAACTTGAAAAGTTTAGGTATCAAAATGTAAGACCAAAAAAATTTAGGTACCAAAATGTAATTTTTCATCGATATTTTGAGGACTTATATGCAAAAAAATTAAATTTAGGTACTAAATCTGCATATCTATTAAGTTTAGGTACCAAACTGTAATTTGTCTTTGGGCACGGGTACAAACCCAAATCCATGTGTTAAAAACCCAACCCAACCCAAGTAAATGGGTATGGGTAGAAATCCATCAAACTCTACCCATCTACCATTTATTTGGAATCCATACCCAACCCAATTGGGTTGGATAGTAAAATACCCATGGATATGGGCAAAATTGCCATCCCTACTTAGGATGCTTGTGGGATTCGAGGATTCCGTCAGGAGTTGGTTGAGATCGTGCAGATTATGATTAGGATGCCCGAGAAGAAATTCAAATCTGGGGAATTTGCTCTCTAAGCTGTTTCCATTGATGTAAAATCATATATATACAGAGGTTTGAAACTAATCACTGTGGCTTAACGGCTAAATGAAACTAACAAATAAACCTACCAATCAAAGCTATACACGTGTATTATCTACCATTAAAATGGAACTCAATTCATTGGTGAAGAACGCCACCGTTTCTGGCTACACTTAAATCCAAACGTGTCCGTTTTGCTCTGCTCCTTGTTCTTCATTTTGTTCTTTGTTTCTGGAGCAGAGCTGCACATTCTGGTTGCTGCTGAGCAACTCAGATCACCTGAGGGATGATCATCTTGCCTCTCTATTACCATCCCACAAGCTGGCGAGTATATATCATATACTCCCAGCTTGGACAATAAGGATGCAAAGCGATCCACAGATAACCAGGGCCAGAAAGATGAAAAAACAGGAGCAATGGAGGTTGATGCCCACGACTAAGAGGCTGCCGATCTCACGCCCCGTTGTCAGGGAAGTTTCCAGATCACCATCCGACTCTTTCTGTCTTAATGATCAGTCTATTCATGTGGAATTGCCGGGGGGCTAAACACCCTAAATTTCATTCTACGTTTAAAGAGTACATGCGCACCCATAGACCAAACATCGTCTTTATTGTCGAGCCTCGCATCAGCGGCAAAGAAGCTGAAGATGTGATTGGTACTCTGGGCTTTGATCGTCATGAGTTAGTCGATGCTGTCGGATTTTCTGGCGGCATTTGGGTCCTTTGGAACAATGCTGATTTTTCTATTACAATTTTGGATCAAAACCCTCAATTTCTCCACTTTCGTTGTGCAGGTAGCAATGGGCACGGTGTAATTCTGACTGCCGTTTACGCCAAGCCTAACGACTATGACCGCCGCCCTCTGTGGCAGGAACTTAGGAGGCTCAACTCGATCACGAAAGAGCCTTGGTTACTGGCAGGCGACTTTAACTCAGTCACTTGTCCCACTGAACGGAGGGGGGGGGGGGGAGCCAAATTCAATCCTCAAAGGGCTGTTGATTTTAGTAACTGCATCCGTGACTGTGGTTTCATTGATACTGGGTTTGTAGGGCCAAACTTCACTTGGACGAACGGCCGGCTATCCCAGCGGATTGATAGAGCTATTTGTAATCAAGTGTGGATCAGGCAGTATCCTGAGACTACCACCATGCACCTGCCAAGACTTCGATCTGATCATCGGCCAATTCTTATCCGCAATTACACAAATCACATCCCGCCTAGACAAGTAAGACCCTTCAGATTCCTTGCCCCTTGGCTGGCTCATGATGATTTCCCCCGTATGCTTGATACCTCCTGGAAACGGGGAAGGGATTGTTTACTTTCTTTGCAGGATCTCCAAGATCAACTTCGGATATGGAATAGAGAAATCTTTGGCAATATCTTCAGAAGGAAAGCATCTCTCACCAAACAGCTTCGGAATCTTGAAGTGAAAAACGACCAGACATCAAATGATCAATCTCTTCAAGAGGAGACTCGAGTGAGGGAAGAACTAGAGCAGACGTTATGGCAGGAAGAGCTGTTGTGGTTGCAGAAATCGCGTCACAATCACATCATCAATGGAGACCGCAACACTCACTTCTTTCACACTTCAACACTGACCCGCAGGAGGAAGAGCAGAATCACCAAGCTTCGGAATGATGATGGTGCTTGGATAGAAGAACCGGCAGCACTCAGCTCAATGGCGAGAGACTATTACCGCAACCTGTATACGGAAGAGGAGACCGATCAGATCATAATATATGCTGGGTTCAGGGAGTTAGAGGAGGGCAGAACTAGCAAACTTACCTCAATTCCCTCCATAGCTGAGACTCTTGCTGTTATCAAGGAAATGGGTGGACTTAAAGCCCCGGGAAAGGATGGTTTCCAAGGTGTCTTTTACCAGAAGTGCTGGAACAAAGTGGGAGCTGATCTGCATAATCATATTGTTGAATGTTTCAGGGATCCAAGTCGCATCAAACTCTGTAATGAGACTCTCCTTGTGCTGCTGCCCAAGATTGAAGCTCCTACGATGATGTCACAATTTAGACCAATTGGCCTTCGCAATGTAAGTTACAAAATCATAGCGAAATGCTTGGCCAATCGCCTCAAGGAGCTGATGCCTTGGCTGATAGACCCCAATCAATCAAGCTTCGTCCCAAAGCGGCACATCACAGACAACATAATCATCTTGCAAGAGGTGATTCACTCCATGTCTCTTAAATCAGGGAAGAAGGGATTAATGTTTCTGAAAATCGACCTGGCGAAAGCTTACGACCGGATCAACTGGCGGTTCCTGGAAGCCACTCTGGCGGCTGCTGGTCTCCCATCCGATTTCATTAATATGATCATGGCTTGCGTCACAACCACCAGCTTCCAAGTGCTGTGGAACGGAGGATGCACCGAGAAGTTTCAACCTTCCCGCGGTCTCCGTCAGGATGTCCCTTATCACCTTACCTATTCACTTTGTGTGTTGAAAGACTGAATCACTGCATTAAGGATTCTATTGCTGATAAGTCTTGGAATCCGATTTTCCTCTCCAAGAATGGTCCCCCTCTAACTCACCTCTTCTTTGCAGATGATCTGGTCCTATTTGCAGAGGCAAAGCCGAGTCAGGGAGAGGCTATTCTAAAGTGCTTGGAGCAATTCTGTAAAGCGTCAGGAGAACAAGTCAGAAAATAGAAATCCGTCATCTTTTTCTCTAAGAATGCCAAGGAAAGAGCCAAGAGAAATATTAGCAACCTGCTGGGAATCAAATCCACTTCAAGCCTTGGAAAATACCTTGGAGTGCCGGTAATTCATGGGCGGGTGACTAAGGACACTTATAAATTCATCATCAAAAAGATCGAAAAGCGACTATCTGGATGGAAAGCTAGGAGTCTATCTCTGGCCGGTCGAGTGACATTAGCTACATCGGTGCTCAATGCATTGCCAAATTACGTCATGCAAACTGATGTGCTCCCGGTCTCCATTTGCGATATCATTGACAGAAAAATAAGAGCTTTTGTTTGGGGAGCAGAGGAAGGGAAACACAAAGCTAGTCTAGTCTCCTGGGACTCAATTTGCAAGCCCAAGGAAGATGGGGGGCTTGGGTTACGGTCGGCGAGAGCGTTTAACTTAGCGTATCTAATGAAACTTGGATGGGCTTTTCTGAACAACAGTGAAGAGCTTTGGATAAGGGTGCTGCAGGGGAAGACAGCCTGATTGGAAGAAGATATGGAAGTGGAATGGACCCAGCCGCATAAAGCACTTCTTGTGGCTCGCGACTCACGAAAGATTAATGACGAACTGCGAAAGACGGCGCAGGAAGCTGACGGATACCGACACATGCGAATTGTGCAAACTTGGGCCAGAAACAACGGAACATGTGCTGCGGCATTGCTCGCATTCACAGCAGGTATGGCGCCGATTGAATATCACTGATAATTCTCTTACTGTGGGCCTTCGTTTTGTAGACTGGCTGGCGTCAAGGTTGAAGGATGCTGAAACCGGGCTATTATTTGGAGTGGCAGTCTGGTATCTATGGAAACGACGGAACGAGGTGATCTTCCAGCAGAAGAAGATTGATGACCTGACACTGGAATAGAGGATTCGGAGCTGTGCTGAAACGATCAAACAAGCGCAAGAGAATGACAAGCGGGTGCATTCAGCTGCCACCACCAAAACTTCGGAGCAAATAAATTGGAACCCCCCGCTAGCTGGTTGGGTCCGGGTGAACACAGATGGCTCCGTTCGGCAGCCGGGCTCGCAAGCAGCGGCAGGTGGCCTCATCTGCGATGAACTAGGGAGATGCACATGAGCTTTTACTGCTAACTTGGGAAGCTTCACTATTACAAGAGCCGAGCTCATCGGGGCGTTTCATGGTCTCAAATTGGCGTGGGATCAGGGTCACAAGAAGGTGCAACTTCAACTCGATTCCTCGACGGCCATCAGGATGATTACTACAGGAGAGGAGCAACATCAGAGATACTACACCATCATCAGACAACTTCGAGATCTCATCAATAGAAATTGGGAGGTACAAGTCTCTCATACTTTCAGGGAGGGTAACAAAACCGCAGATTTTCTCGCCAATAAAGGGCATAGTGTTAGTATAGGATGTCATTTTGTTAGCATCTCGGACCCGGGTCTCTCTTTTTGGATTCTGTATGACACTATGGGTATTGCCCAAGATCGTTTAATTTAAGTGCCAGGCAGGGGTGCCCTTTTAGCACCCCATTTTCTACCCAAAAAAAAAAAAGATAAACTCTTAGTGAAGATGTCTGCAGGTTGAGAATCAGTTGGCACATGATGTAAAGAAATTAACCCAGACTGTACCCTTTCTCTTATCACATGACAATCCACATCAATATGCTTTGTTCTCTCGTGGAACACTGGATTTTCAGCAATGTGAATCGCTGACTGATTGTCACAAAAAACCTTGACTGTTTGAGGATGTTCTACTCCAAAATCTTTGAGTAATCTGGTTAACCATTCACTTCACAGCTCAAACTAGCCAAGGCCCTATATTCTGCTTTAGAGGAGGATCTGGATACTGTCTTCTGCTTTTTACTTTTCCATGTAACAATTCCAGAACCAAGAAAAGTACAGTATCCAGTTATAGATTTTCTAGTATCTGGACAGGTAGCCCAATCTGAATCACTGAACCCCTTCAACTCCAGCTTAGTATCCTTAGGGTAAAGAAGTCCTTGTCCAGGTGACCCTTTGAGATACCTTAGAACTCTATGCAAAGCTCTCAAATGCAAACTTGTAGGATTGTCCTGATATGTGCAAAATTGCTGGACAGCAAATGCAATATCTGGCCTTGTAGTTGTCAAGTATTGCAGCTGACCTATATAATGCTCATAACTTGCAACATCTAGCAAATGAGTGCCTCATGTAGCAGATAACACTTCCTTAACATAAATTGGAGTAGATGCAGGCTTACATTTCTCAAATCCTGATTCTGCTAGGAGTTCTAAGCCATATTTCCTCTGTGAAACAGTTATGCCTCTTACTCTTCTTGTTACTTCCAGACCAAGGAAGTACTTCAATTCCCCCAAATAGGGCTGCAAACGAGCCGAGTCGAGTCGAGTTTTTGCTCAGCTTGAGCTCGGCTCGTTTATAAATTTTTCAGCTCGAGCTCGGCTCGAACTCGAATTTTGATCATCCAGCTCGAGCTCGAGCTCGACTCGATTAAAAATAATCCAGCTCGAGCTCAGCTCGATAAAGCTCGATAATTTCTCATTAACACAGCTTGTCAAGCTGGGTACAAGCTCGGCTCAAGATGAGCTCGATTTGAAACCATTCTTTGCTGAAAAATGTGTACAAATAAGAATATCATAAACTAAAAATGATAAAAATAATACTACAAACTAAAAATAACATCTAACTTCCATACACATCTTTATTAACATGATAAATTTCATGCTCAAAAGAGTAATTAATCTTTCGACGAACTCTAAACAAGCCAGCTCGCGAGCTTAGCTCAACAAGCCACCGAGTCAAGCTAGCTCACGAGCTTATCAAGCTGAGCATGGTCTAGCTCAAGCTTGGCTCGTTTACTAACGAGTTGGCTCGCGAGCCGCCTTGTTAAACAACGAGTCGAGTGTCGAACGAGTTTTTTACGATTCGAACGCCGAGTTGCTCGCAAGCAGCTTGGCTCATTTGCAGCCCTACCCCCAAATCTTTCATCTTGAATTCTACTTATAAGATTCTTTTGGTTTCTGTAATGGATTCTAAACTGACACTTCCAATCAAAATGTCATCAACATAAACAATAAGCATAACGAGTGCACCAAGAATCTGTGCTGTGAAGATGGAATACTCAGAGGAAGTTTGCTGGAATCCATGCTTCAACAAGCTTTCAGTAAGCTTAGTGTACCACTGTCTACTTGCTTGTTTCAACCCATAAAGGGATTTCTTCAAGTGACAGACCTTGCCTTTGTAATCAACTCCCAAATCCAAAGCATCAGGTATTTCCATATAGACCTCTTCTGTTAAGTCACCATTCAAGAAGGCATTGCTTACATCCATTTGATGTAAGTGCCAATTCTGCACGGCTGCAACTGCAAGTAAGGTTTTAACTGAACTTAGTTTAGCTGATGGTGAAAAAGTGTCAAAGTAGTCTATACTATAAACCTGGGTATACCCCTTGGCAACTAGTCTTGCCTTATATCTTTCAACTGATCCATTAGAATGAAGCTTCACTCTGAAAACCCATTTGCAGCCTATTTCCCTCTTGCCAACTGGTAAATCTTTGGTTTCCCATGTCCCATTATCAATCAAGGCTTTCAACTCTTCTTGAACTGCTTTATCCCGGTGAGGACTCTGCATTGCTTCTTGGTAAGAAGAGGGTTCTCTGTGTGAAGTCAACCTGTTTATAAAGTGTTGGTGCTTTGGTAGTAGATGAGTGTATGAAAGGGCTCTATGAATGGGGTGAGATACATGATAGTCTGCATGCCAATTGGGTGGTTTGACAGTCCTGGTCAATTTTCCCAGTTGAACATGAGATGGAGAATGAGAAGGACGGTTTAATTGAATAGGGGAGAATGGTGAAGGTGTAGGTGAAGTAGGAGAAGAAGAGGGAGGTGTAATATGTGAATCATCAGGATGAGTTTGAGGTGAGGGAGAATTTGAGGAGGAGGAGGATGGACTTGAGGAAATAAGAAAGGGAATTGGTGATTTAGGAGAGGGAAATGGAGGCTGTGTGCCCCTCTCAGACTGAGGATTCACAGGGACTGAAACATCTGAAGAAAAAGAAGAATCAGATGGTTGGGAATTTGTAAAAGAGGAAGGTGTAGGAAAGAAGGAAAAGGTTGTTGATGAAGTGGAATTAGGTGATGTAAGTGAGGAAGAAGTAGAACTGTGATTGGCATAGGGTAAGATGTTTTCATGAATAAATACATCTCTAGAGAAAAACACTCTTCTGGTGTCAATGTCAAGGAGTTTAAAACCTTTAATCCTAGTAGGTATGCCAAGGAAAATACACTGCTTGGCTCTGGGAGAGAACTTAGTTCTGTGTGGACCAGATGTGGAAGCATAGACTAGGCAACCAAAAACTTTCAGGGTACTATAGTCTGGTGGAACGCCATAAAGTTTCTCATAAGGACTGAGATTGTTCAGGATGGGAGTGGGAATTCTGTTGATCAACTAGGCAGCATGGAGTATAAATTCACTCCAGTAAGCTAGAGGAAGCCCAGACTGAAATTTGAGAGCTCTTGCAACATTTAACAGGTGTGGGTGCTTCCTTTCAACTCGGCCATTCTGTTGTGGAGTGTACACCACACTCATTTGATGTTCAATTCCATGAGTTCTATAGAATTCATCCATATGAAATTCCATTCCCTGGTCTGTCTTGATGATTTGAATGGATTTGTTGAATTGGGTTTTCACCATAACACAAAAAGACTGCAACAAACCCCTAGATTCATCCTTAGACTTCGAAAAATAGGTCCACGCACATCTACTTAAATCATCAACTATAGTTAAGAAATAGTTGAAACCATTATGAGAAGTGGTGCTCAAAGGCCCCCAAATGTCTACATGTAGTAAACCAAACAAAGAGGAATGAACTGAGGTACTAACTGGAAAGGGAGACCTTTTCTGTTTTGATAAATGACAAACATCACAGTGAACAATCTTAGAAACTAATACATCTGGACATTGTTTGTGTATAGTTTCTAATATGGAAATGTATGGATGACCCAATCTGGCATGCCGGAGATCAAAACTTTGTGGCTGAAAATTGAGTTGTGAAGCAGCAAAACACTTTGGATTGGATGAGTGGCAGTCTTGAGTAATGGTTTGAATCTCATTGAACAGGTATAACCCCTTATCCACTTGGGCTAAACCAATCCTCCTCTGTGTAATAAGATCCTAAATGACACAGAAAGAGGATTTAGAAAGAGGTGAGACAAGGTTGTTTTTGGTGAGTTTACTGACAGAAACAAGATTTTAACAGAAACTTGGAACAAACAGGACTTGAGAAAGTTATAGTCCACGCAGAAGTCTAACTATTCCTATGTGTGTGGCCTGGACTTTGTTACCATTTGGTAAATTGACAAAGACTCCCTGCAACGGTCTATACTTTAAGAAATATTTCAGATCACAAATTATGTGATATGTAGCACCTGTGTCTAAAACCCATAGTGGTTCCACTATCCTAGCTAGAAGGGTTGAGAGGACTGTGGTACCTGAACTCGAAGGGAGATAGACAGGGTGATACTGAGTGGCTCCTGATTGATGCTGACCAGGTTGATGTTGAGTAGTGACTGGCTGACTGCTGCATTTGCAACATGCCTGATAGATGGTGAAGTTGGTGGAGAAGGAGATGATTGTGGTGATCCAAGCAGCAGGATCCTCAATCTTTCCATCTGATCATTGCTTAGTTGAAGACTAGCCAGGCCAGTTGAGTTGTTTCTACTTGGTGCATCATGTTGCACAGATGTTGCTCCAAGAATACTAGAGTCAGATTCAGATACTGCTTCAACAAAACCAGCAAAGCTTGAGCCACCAGATTACCTTGTTTTCTTGTTTTTCAGCCTATAACATTCACTGATAAAGTGGTTATCCTTTTTACAATACCTACAGAACTTCTTGCCATCCTTGTAATCTCTGTTGTTGTGACTGACATTCTATGGTGAACCAACTGCCAATGCAACTGAATCAACTCCACTAGACTTAGGAGCACTCTTCATTTGTCTTTCCAGTTGCAAGATTTGCTTGAAAACAACATCAATTGATGGTAATGTTGAGTTCATAAGCACTTGGATCTTGGCATATTGGTACATTTCATTCAATCTTTGCATGAATTTAATGACAAAATCGTTGTCCTGATACCTCTTCATCATTTCATTTGGGGTATTGCAGGGACAACAAGGTATTGGACGATACCTCTTCAAATCCTCCCACAACACAGTAATGTTGGTGAAGTACGGACTTATAGATTGTTCTCCTTGAACACATTTAGTTAACCGACCCTTCAAATCATAAACCCTAATATTGTCCTCCTGGCTAAATATGTTCTTCATATTTTCCCAAACAACCTGAGGACTTTCCAAAGCCATGACACTATTCGCTATATCTTCAACTAAGGAATTATAAATCCAGCAGCGAATAGTACCATTACAATGTATCCATGACTGGTAAGAGGGTTCTGTTACCTTAGGTACTGGTATGGTCCCATCAATGAAGGCGACCTTGTTCTTGGTAGCTAAGGCAACAAGCATCACCTGGCTCCATGTGTGGTAGTTCCCATATACAAGCTTCACAGAAATTATGGTGGACAACGCACCATCTTGAGGTGGAAGGTAGTAGGGATTGAGGTAAGGGTCTTCGTAGGATGAGCTAGCTGAACTCTTGGTAGATTTCCCAGCTATTGACTCTGTTTCTCCAGCCATGATTCCTATAGTTTGTTTTCAAAAATTTATGAGAGAAGAGGGGTGAGAAGAATAGGGGACGAAACCCTAGAGTGGTTGAGAGCAACCAGGCTCTGCTACCACGAGAAGAAATTCTTATCTACGGAATTTGCTCGCTAAGCTGTTTCATTGATGTAAAATCATATATATATATATATAGTGGTTTGAAACTAATCACTGTGGCTTAACGGCTAAATGAAACTAACAAATAAACCTACCAATCAAAGCTATACACGTGTATTATCTACAGTTAAAACGGAATTCAAATTCCTTGGTGAAGAACGCCACCGATTCTGGCTACACTTAAAGCCAAACGTCTCCATTTTGCTCTGCTCCTTGTTCTTCATTTTGTTCTTCGTTTCTGGAGCATAGCTGCACATTCTGGTTGTTGTTGAACAACTCAGATCACCTGAGGGATGATCATCTTGCCTCTCTATTAATGCTGGCGAATCGGACGGAACTGGGGATGTCGGCTAGTCAAAAAGAGCTGGGGATTCGGCAGCGTCAGCGGACTGTTTGGCGACGGTGATTTACTAAGGTTTTGGAATGCGGTGGACCGGGGATTGCGAGGACGCTTGCTGCAATTGTAAGGGATCCGGTGGGAAGTGTGGTTTCAATGATACGGTGACGCGTTCGTTCGTTCGTTTGCTATTGCTCCGATAAAGCTTACGCCTCCGACTATTTGTCGCTTGCCAGTGCTTCGCCGCCGGCAAAAGTGCTCAATGAATTGATTTACCGAGGAGGAGGAGGATTTGATTCGGTAGGGGGGAAACTTTGTTCTACTGTTTAATGGTGGAGGGAATTGGAGGAGGAAGAGCAGAGAAGAAGTGATTGCGAGGAAGGGATGTAGTGTCGGGCGCCTCTTTTAATTTGGTAATTAATAATTATAATAGTTTTTATTTTTTATGGTAAAAATGAGTTGAACATTAAAGTAGATTAAATTTTATTTTATTTATTATTTCTTAATTACCACATCACTAAGTTAACGGTCAACTTTGAGAGTTGACTGCCACATCAGCCAAAGTTAACGGAGTAGGACGGAGAGTGACCAAACGTGAACGGTTTCAGTAAACTGAAGTACCACCAATAGATTTAAATATTTTGAGTGACCAAACTTGAACGTTTTTTGTAATTTCAATGACCAACCATGCAATTAAAACAAATAAAAAGTATCAAACGAGAGGCAACGTATGTGAGTTAAAGTTTTATAGATTCTAATCATATTTTAAGATAATGAAAAAAATATTTTCTTTTGTTAGTTAGGTTACCCATCGGTTATTTTGGTATAATCTTGTCGAATCTCTTGATTAACGATTATCCATTTAACTAGCAAAATAATCGAGAACCGACCATATGACTATGGTTAACCAACTAATATGAACAATAAGCACAAAGAACTTAACAGTTAACCTAAAACCGACTACACAATTCCGATGAAACCGAACCAAACCGATTGCCAGCTCTGACCACTATCCATTTCATTAAGAATCATTCTTAATCTCTTTCTCACAAACTTAGACAATGATGACAACCGTGATTAGTTCCTGAGGGCAATGCATCATTAATTCCAACGCACAGGAAAAGGCATATAATACGAGAAATCCATAGCTCATTTGTAACATAACTAACTTGTAGGCCTATGTGACGAATTACTATCCATATGACAACCTTAAGTCCATAACAATTACTTATGAATACAACATAAGTCAAACATCATACGAAATTAATGTATCAAGCAAATGAAATCACATCCATCAGAATTACACGAAATGATAAATCATGATTGTCAACATAAAAAAACATCACAAACGGAAACATCTAAGCCCCCATATGGCCTGCAAACAACGAATGAGGAGAAGGGTGTCACGGCTGCCCTAACATCTGCTTGTATTCGGCCCACAATTGTTGAACTCCTTTAATTATGTCATAGAACTCGTCCGACCTCGCCCTTAACTGCTCTCGACTCTCTCCGCCAGCGTCAAGTACAGGAGCAATCTTCGTGAATATCTCACGCAACACCTACAAATAAGAAAACCATGTGTTAGTTGCAAATGAACATAATACGACATCAGGATCAATCAACATTTCAATCACAATCACTAACCACATCGCTGTCCACGAACCCTCGTCGATGTCGACTGAGCCTAAGAATTTGAGGGTGTGAGTACTTCTTGTACCACTCCATGTATCCTTCCACCACCTCCCATGGCCTGCTCTGACAAGGCCGAGAACACATGTCCAACCCTAGACTGTGGGATTCTAGGTTATTCCACAATTGTTCCAGGAAGTTATTGTACTTGACAATGTAGCCTGCTGGTAGTTTCAACGGCCAAGGTGGGATCATCTGTTGGTAACCGAATTGTCGAAGGCATCGAGCAGGATAATACACCTCTGACACATCAGCAAACGAGATCACCCCACCACTATACAAGGAACGACGAAGCTTGATATGGGGGGATTGACCATATGGTGTCCAGTCCACCTGTCTGGCTGTCAAGTTGTCAATCGCCTCACGGTAATGATGTACCAAATGATTATCTCTCTTATAGGATGCTAGAGGTGGGATCCCGCGCCACCTAGATGCAAAAGGTTGCCCATCTGGAACATCCCGTGGCTTTAGTTGACTCGGCCTCAAGCTGGGAAAGTGATCATAAATCCAACATTGTAGTAAGGTCAACCAAGCTGCCTGTACAACCATGCAAGTGCTCCAGCCCCCAAGCGTACCCATTCACCAACTCTGGGTTCTTCAAGAACAAGTTGACAACAGCTTTCACACGGTCTTTACTCTTGTCCACGAACAATGTAGACCCCAACAATAACAGAAGGTAACACTGTGCCTCTCGAGACGCTGTCCCGTGCATACGCACATACTGCAACGCCTCATCACCCAACAAACCATGTCCATTGTACCAGGCAGCCCTTTCACGACCTCCAGGCCGCTTTGCACCCATACTTATTTGCCCCTTGGTCATGCCAAGAAGCTCGCACATGTCTACGTCCAGTGTCAGCATCTCCCCAGTGTCCACACTCATCCTTTCTCCGTCTACTGGAACACCAAGGATGTGGTGCACATCATGGAGGAGAATCGTCATTTCTCCAAATGGCATGTGAAAGGTATTGGTGTCTGGCTGCCACCTCTCTATAAAAGCCGAAATGAGAGTAGTGTCCAGCTCCTTGCGGAGCGTAATATCAACTAGGTGAGCCAGCCCTGATTGGCGAACCTTCGCCTCGGCATGCTCATTGCAAAAATTGTACCCCTGGAGGGTGCAGTCAAGTGATTCACTCTTGTGATAGCAAAAGATCACCCCTCGATTCAACGTCCCTGTGTAAAGGCCGTGGGCGACGTGACTACGAAAGGTAGGGATCAACCTCATATCACTAGGTCCACCCGCACACCCCTCTCTAAGCTCCCACGGTTGAGGCTGTTGTTGCCTCCTCCTACATGCTCCTGACTCCTGATAACAAAGAAGTAGAAAGATGGTTTGAAACCCTAGAAGGCTTGCTTGCTTCTCATTCAGAAGTAGCTTAAATAGTATGTTTACATCACAACAAGACAACATAGAACAGCTTGTACACTTCTATGTTCTTTTGCTTAGAAAGGAAATAAAGGCATTCTTGGCAGAGAAGAAAACGATAAACAGTGTTGGTGTGTGGAACGCAACACTTTGGAACAAAACGCTGCACTTTGACAATATTGGTTTCCTCCTTCAAATGTGGAAAGTTGACTCCAAAGGTCAAAATCAATTCTGATTTTGATTCTCCTGCTCTGTTATCCCCCCGCAAGCTGGTGGGCACAAATTGTGCACACCAAGCTTGGAAAGAAGAAGTCGAAAGGGAGCTGGTGAGAGAGGCTTTGTAAAAAGATCTGCGAGCTGGTGGGAAGAGGAAACGTGAAGAAGCTTGAGGGTCTTGTTCAGTATCTTCTCGCGCACCAAGTGACAATCGAGTTCGATGTGCTTGGTGCGCTCATGAAAAGTCGGGTTTTGAGCGATGTAAATCGCACTCTGGTTATCGCAGTACAGAGTAGCTGGTTGAGAGTGAGGAACCTGGAAGTCGTCAAGAAGATAGCACAGCCATTGGATTTTGCAGGCTGTGAAAGCAAGCGCTCGATATTCCGCCTCGCAAGAGGAGCGAGAGACAGTCTTCTGCTTCTTGCATTTCCAGGAGATAATCGAGTCACCAAGATAGATGCAATAACCAGAGATGGATCGACGAGAATCCACACAAGCCGCCCAGTCCGAGTCAGTGAAGCCTTTCAATTGAAAAGAACCCTTGCTGGGGAAGAAGAGACCAGTCGTGGGAGCCGATTTGAGGTAACGCAATATCCTTTCTACTGCTTTGTAGTGAATGGTACTAGGGTTGGACATGAACTGGCTGACCTGCTGTGTAGCATAGGAGATGTCAGGCCTGGTAGTGGTCAAATAGATTAATTTTCCAACCAAGGTTCTGTAAAGCTCAGGGTCATGAAATGGGGTTGAACATTCTGAACTGAGGTGTAGCTTGTAATCCATTGGGGTCGAAACTGTTTTGGAATCGAGCAAATGAGCTTCTTCAATTATCTCCAATGTATATTTCCTTTGAGAAAGATGGATTCCAGTCGTGTTTCTTGCAACCTCAATGCCTAGAAAATAGCGTAAAGAACCCAGGTCTTTAATGCTAAAAGCTGAATGAAGAGAGGCCTTTAATCTGCTGATTTCTGATAGATCATTTCCACCCACCAGTAGGTCATCAACATAGATCAATATAGCAGTATAAGAAGTGTCAGTCACTCTGAAGAACAAAGAGTGATCTGCCTTGCTCTGTATATAACCCTCAGTAGTCAGATGCTCATGTAGTTTTGAAAACCATTGCCTGGAAGCCTGTTTGAGGCCATAGATAGATTTCCTTAGACGACAGACTGGATTTTTGAAACCAGGAGGTGGAGTGTATCCCTTAGGCAGAGTCATATATACCTCTTCTTCTAGATCACCATGTAAAAATGTATTATTCACATCTAAATGGTGAATATGCCAGTTTCTGAGGGCTGCAACAGCCAAAAAAGTCCTGACAGTGGTCAGTTTAATAACAGGAGCAAAAGTGTCCTGAAAATCAATCCCCTCTTGCTGAGTGTTGCCTTTGGCAACCAACCTTGCTTTGAAACGATCTAGAAGGCCAGTAGGTTGCAATTTAACCTTGTAAACCCATTTGTTACCAATGGGTTTCTTCCCTGGGGCAGTTCCACAATGTCCCATGTGTGGTTTTTACTCAAAGCTTGAGTCTCAAGCTGCATAGCAGAATTCCATTCATCAGAGAGGGATGCCTCTTTGTATGTATTTGGCTCATGATAGGAAGAGATATTTAGCAAAAAATTTCTGTGATGGGGAGCCAAATTAGCATAGGAGGGGACAGAAGAAAGAGAGTACCTTGTCTTAGGAGCCTGAGGTGCAGAGGATGAAGTGGAACAACCAGACTGTTGGAGGAGGTAGCAGTGATAGTCTTTGGTGAGGTGAGTTGGTGGTTTAGAGGGACGAGTTGACTTTCTGATTGGGTTTGGGGGAGGGGGTAGTGGTGGTTGAGAAACAGTGGGAGAAGAGGATTGTGGTGGTTCTGGTGAGGATGCAGAAGGGTTAGGATCTGTATTGTTGGGTGGTGATTCTGGGTTATCAAGAGGGGTAGAGGGTGGAGGAGTAAATGGTGGTTCTGAAGAAAGGACTTGCTGTGGTGAAAAGGAAGGTGATGTATCATCATCTGAATAAGTTGGATTAGGTAAGGGAAACATGTCTTGTGTAGGAATGTCAAGGGAAGGAGGAACATCACTGCTGTTAGGGTGTTTGAATGGAAAATGATCTTCATAAAAAAATCACATCTCAAGAGATGAAAGTATCATGTGAAGCTAAGTCATAAATTTTATAACCCTTAATTCCTGAGAAATAACCAAGAAAGATCCCTTTTCTAGCCCTCGGTTGAAACTTTGTTCTATGGTTGCCTAGGGTGCTAGCATAGCAAAGACAACCAAAAACCTTTAAGTCTGAAAGATCTGGGGGTTTGTTGTGAAGGACCTCAAAGGGAGTTTTGTTTGAAAGAATGGATGTTGGGACCCTGTTAATCAAGAAAACAGCATGTTTCACACAATCCCCCCAAAATCCAGCTGGCAGATTAGCTTGGAATTTTAAAGCCCTAGCAACTGATAGAATATGTTAGTGTTTTCTTTCCACCTTACTGTTTTGCTGAGGGGTCTCAATGCAGGTTATCTCATGGATGATTCCTGTGGAAGCAAAAAAATCAGCCATGTGGAATTCTTTCCCTTGGTCTGATCTAATTCTTTTAATACTGGTTTGGAATTGCCTTTCTGCCTGTTTGCAAAAGGAGATTAATTTGGGTCTAGCTTCAAATTTAAGGGTCAATAGAACAATCCAAGTAACACGAGAATAATCATCAACAATTGTTAAAAAATATTTGTAGCCATCAAAGGAAGGAACAGGGTTAGGGTCCCATATATCCACATGAAGAAGTTCAAATGGTTTAGTTGTTACAGACTGGCTAACAGGAAAAGAAAGTCTCCTTTGCTTAGCAAAGTGACAAACATCACAGGGTCTATCTCTATGAGTTTCAATGGAGGTGCAAAATTGAGAGAGGAATGGCACTTTGGAATGGGAAACATGACCCAACCTGAAGTGCCATAAATCAAAAGAGGTTGCCCTAGCAGTAGTGATGAATTTAGGATTAGAGTCTATATCTAAGAGGTAAAGGCCATTAGACAGTCTAGCAGAACCACTCATGCTCTTCAGCCTCAAGTCCTGTATAAGACAAAAGTCAGAGTAGAAGGTTAAACAGAGAGAATTATTGGTGGTGAGCTTGCTTACTGATATTAGGTTGAAAGTAAAATTTGGGACAAAGAGAACATCTTTGAGAATGAGGTTCTCATTGCAAGCAGTGGAGCCAATGTGAGTGGCTTGGAGCTGTTGACCAGTAGGGAGAGTGATAAAAATGTCTGTGATTGGTTTAGAGTTTTGTAACAAATCTAAGGAACAAACAATATGGTCAGAGGCACCCGTATCAACAATCCAGGTGGTGTGAAGTTTGGAGGCTGTGGAATGTAGAGGGACTGATAGAAGATATTTACCTGAATTGGCAAATGACTTAGTGTAGGCTGCAGCAGTAAAGGAAGGACCAGATCCCTTTGATGAATTCATGAGACTCATTAGCTTATCATAGTCTGCCTTTGTGAGCTTAACTTCATGTTCTTCTTGATCAGTAGAGACAGAATTAGCAAACTGCTTGCCTTTGCCCTGCACAGCCTGATTGCGAGGTGGAAAAGTATGGCCTTGTCGTTTGGAGTATGTGCATTCAAGCACTCTGCCCTGAGTAGATGGAGCGGATCTGGTCATCCCAGGAGGCCAGCCGTGTTTATGGTAACAGATCTCTTTTGTATGGCCATCTCTTTTGCAATAAGTACAATAGGGTCTCTTAGGGTTTGAACCAGGACGTCGATTAGGACCTTGAGCACTGAGTACAGTAGGATCAGAAGTAACAGTAGCAACAGTTTTGCCCCTTTGAGTACCATAAAGTTGTCTTTCATGTTGAAGCATTCTTTGAAAGACACGATTGATAGTTGGCAGCTCATCACCAAATAAAACTTGTGATCTAACAGTCGAAAAATTCTCATTTAAACCACGCAAGAACTTGATAACATAATTGGTGTCATGGTATTCATAAACCCTCTTAATAGCTCTGCAATCTCTGTGGCTTGTGGGTGTACAGCCACAAGCAAGAAGTGGTTGGTAATTATCGAGTTCATCCTTTAGAGTGATGACTCGATCATAATACTCAGTAATTGTGTCATTACCTTGTTTCAGGTTGGAAAGAGCTTCCTCAATCTCTGCAACGCGAATGATGTCACCAGCACCATATCGGGATTGCAGGCTTCTCCAGGCTTCAAAAGCAGTCTTGCTGGACAGGATAGTCTTTCTTATCTCTGGCTCAACAGCTTGCTGGATCCAGCTCAGGATCATGCCGTTGTTGCGCATCCAAATGCCTCTGAGTGGATCTGATTCTCCAGGTTCGAGGATGGAACCATGGATGAACCCCAGTTTGTTCTTCGCAGCCAAGGCATTGAGCATGCCTCGACTCCAGTCGTTGTAGTTGGTCGTATTGAGTTTCTCAGCAACCAACAAAAGACCAGGTTGCTCAGATCCGTGGAGGTAGAAAGGATCCTCCAGCTGGTAATGTGGTGCAGGCAGCGGATCTGTGGTAGCATTGGCATTCTGTTGATGATCTGTGTGTTGTGTAGCAGTAGTATTGTCTTGAGTTTGATCAGCCATGGTGGCGGCGGCAACAGAGCTTTGTTAGGGCTCTGATACCATAACAAAGAAGTAGAAAGATGGTTTGAAACCCTAGAAGACTTGCTTGTTTCTCATTCAGAAGTAGCTTAAATAGTCTGTTTACATCACAACAAGACAACATAGAACAGCTTGTACACTTCTCTGTTCTTTTGCTTAGAAAGGAAATAAAGGCATTCTTGGCAGAGAAGAAAACGATAAACAGTGTTGGTGTGTGGAACGCAACACTTTGGAACAAAACGCTGCACTTTGACAATATTGGTTTCCTCCTTCTTCAAACGTGGAAAGTTGACTCCAAAGGTCAAAATCAATTCTGATTTTGATTCTCCTGCTTTGTTACCTGACCCCATCGGGGAACTGAGTAGTTGCGCCCCCCATTGTCATTATAAACCCCGACGGCAGCATGTGTCGTCACTCTAGGTCCTCCGCCAGTCTGAGGATCGAACCGTGGGAGGGGCTCCTCCTCAAAATCATCTGACTCATATTCCCTAGAACTATCATCGAACTCCCATGACTGTTCAGATGGAGAAGTGGTTGTATCCCTCTCAAGGTTCTGGCGCGAATTCCGTCCACTAGCCACTCCACCAGGGGAATGAAAGTTAAACTGCGGGAAGCCGTCTGCCCTTAAAACCTGGCGTGGCTGTGTCTGTGGTTGCTCCCCCTCATTATGCCTTGGTTTCTTCTTATTCTCACCTCCTCCTGGTTTCTTCTTATTCTCACCTCCTCCCCGTACCGACGCCATCTCTAAACAATACAAGTTAACAATATTAACATACGTATTAAATACAAAAATTTATGCAATCTAAGTTCATACCTATTGTTACAGAACATATGGTCTTAAGACTTGAGCACTAGGCCTACTCATTAAGCTTTTGGTAGTAAGGCTTAATCATATTCTTAGCAATGCCCTTCATTCATTTAGGCTGTGACAGGAAAAATATTTGGATTAACACGCATCGACATCTTTTAAATTTCCAGCTTCAATTTTAAACTTGATCATCAATCTACTAACCTACTCACAACCAGCAACTCTGAACCAATCAATGACCCCAATCCAAGAGTTACAACACTTACCGAGGCTCAAAGGGTGCTGGTACTTCTCTCGTAATCAAGCACGGGATATGAGCACTTCTCGCCCTCTGGTAATCTACAAAATCATCCATACAGACTTATGGCCCGTTCACTTGCCATTCCATTTTTTATATATGCCACAACAGAAAACAAAATAAAATGAAAACGAAACTATCATTTTCTGCAAAACAAAACCTGCAGAAAACGTGTTTAGCTGAGAATTTTGGTGAGTTCTGAAACTGAATTCTGAAAAGATAAACCTATTTAGTTACTTCCTACTGTTTTCTGGTAATTGATTATCACAATTTTTTTCATTGAGTATCTTACAATTCTAATCATAATTATAATTTTTAATATGAATGACATTATTTTCAAAGTACTAATAAACACAATACAAGTATAACATCATATGTCGAATAAGTCCCTTTATTGCCCTCATTGTACTTCATTGACATTCTCTTTCATGCAATAATGTCGATACTCTTCAAATAAAGTATCGTAATTGAAGTATTGTTTTCCACCTCATTACCATCCATTACTTATCAAACTATAATTCAAACAATAAAGGCATCTACATATCCCAACCAAACCCACCGCCCAAAAAAGGACTCCAAATACACCAATCACCTAGGCTGATCTAAACCCACCCTTCCCATTAGTCACAGAAACTGAACCTGCATTGGCAATTCCCAGGGAACCCTTCTCAGGAAACCCGCCATCCAGCATTCCAGCTCACTATCCCCTTTCACCCTCTGCCTCAAGTTCACATTCCTACTGCTATTGCTCTTGTCAAAATCACCACCTACTTTCAGTTGCTCATCAGTAGTCGGATCTTAGTCCTCAAATCGACAGTTATTGCTCTAAGTGGATTTGTAACAACTCAACTAATTATACAAGTTAGGAACAAACAAGAAATAACCTCAGAAGGAAATCTTTCATGGAGGCAATATGTTCTGTTCCTACACAAGGCAAAGTTGGAAGAGGACTAACCTCAAGCAGAGGAGATCGTCGATGCTGCTGGGGAGCGGGAAGGCCGGCTGTTTCGACGCTGCTGGAGGAAAGGATTCGTCCGATGGAGAGGCTCGAACGAATCGTCGGGTGGAGGAGGGAGATGGCGACTGGCTGTAGGTTCTCTTCGACGGTGGAGAATCGCGTCGCTGCTGCTTGATTTCGCCGGCTGGAGGAAGGATTCGCCTTCGCTGCTTCCTGTTGCAGACACGGTCGTCGCTGTGCTTCTCTTCTCAGGCGCGGGAGAGGGATCGAGTTTAGCTGCTCGTAGGGTTTTACTTTTAGTGGGCAAAACGGCGGCATTTAGGAAAACAGGAGATAAGCAAAAAAGATTGTCGCTGGCAGGGATCGAACAAACGACCTCATTAATGAGCCGTGTCAATTTTCCACAAGGAAACGGGGAATAACCCGTCCCATTGTTTCCAGGAAACGACTTTTAATGGTTTCCTTCTAGCTTCCTCATTTATACCAAATGAATTTTTCCAACGAACACAAAACTACAAGTGAACACGTTTCTTATAATTTGTTTCTTGATTTTCATTTTTACAACAGAAAACAGAAAATAAAATGGGAAGTGAACGGGGCACAAGGTTGTCGACCCAGACCCGATGAGAAAAACGGGTCGTACACACCCGTCGGGTCGATCACTACAAGGTACAGGATTAGAGGTCAACTAGTATCATTATTTTTATTTGAGAAATGCGCCTATTTTCTTATTTTTCTTTTCACCTAGCTCAATATTTGAAATACTTAATTGAACATTTGAATATTCAATATTGATGTAATATAAGTATGTGTGAATTTTCACTATATGTTGGATCTAAATACAACATGTTACTTTAGTGTAATTTTATATATTATTATTCATATGTTAGATTAGATTTGATATAATCTATGAGGATAAGTATACTATAATAATTATTTCCATATTTCCAGACTAAAACGGGCGACTCATTAACCCTTGACCCACTAGGTCGATCGGGTTCGGGTCAACCCGCAGGTTGACAACCTTGGTGAAAATTAATTTCCCACTCTCTTCAATTCTGCGTCCCGAGTCCCGACCCTAAAGTAAAACAACAAAAAAGGCCGAGTAGGAATGGCAATGGGGCAGGTCCGGGGCGGGTTTCTTGGTACCCAGACCCACCCCGTGGCAGGTCGGGTCCAGGTTGGGTAATTGATCTCGGGTCACGGGTCGGGGCAGGTCGACCCAATGGGTATGCAATTTATATTAAAACATTAGCAATATTCGTTATTTTTATTATAAGACTAAGAAAACAAACAATATTATGACAATTGTAGTTAAATTATTGGAGAAATTGAGGTTTTCACTAATTTACAACTTTCTTATAGCTAAAAATATGATACAATAAAAGGAAAATCCTAAGTAATTCGACTAAGATTACATGTAATTTAGACAAGAACGGGTCGAGAATGGGGCGGGTCAGGGCGGGTCAGGTCGATGAAAAGCGGTTGCTTGACCTAAAAGCGTAAAACCGTAAGCTTTTAAGTTTTAAAACGTAGATTTTGACTACATTTATAAGGAAAAATTACGATTCTACGTGGAAGTGTTTTGGTGACCCAAAAAGGTAAAAGTGTAAGTTTTTAAGTTTTAAAGCGCGATTTTGACTGCATTGCATTTGATAAACAAAAGCAAGAACCAAGCAAATTGCGGTTCTTCTGATTGAATCGGTTAAACCCTTGATCAGATACAACTTGGTGGCTCTACTCTGGAATCGGGGAGAGCAGAGGTCAAATATTTCTACACAAACGTGCCAAAAGTTTTATGCAAGTAAAAACTGGATCCAATCCATCTAAACTAAAATAACAAGCGATCCTGATACATGTCAAGAGCCTGGATGACCTTCTTGATGAACAGTTTCCGGTGCAGTCGATACCTGTAGGTAGTGTTGCAGGGTTCAACATGGTTAAATCTTCCAAGTTTAACAGCAAAAGGTTGTAAATAATTACTACCAGAAGAACCTACTTGATTGCGGCTTCGAGCGTTCTCCTGGGTTCTGACATTGAATCTGTTTTGTGCAATATAAGCAAATGACATCAGTAAACAGAAGCAGAACAAGAAACAGACACTGCCTACTAGGACCTATTCTGCATGAATCATTGAAACATTTACCTAGCATCTTCTGATCTTGCTCGGATGTAGTGGGGTATTTAGCAAGCATCTGACGGCATTCTTCTTGCAATTCCTTGAAAGCTCTCCTTTCTGAGCTGGGAACGGGGGGCAGATCTCCGTCTGACCAAGTGGGCAGTGTTCTTGCTGCTGCTAAGACTGTGTTGTGCCCTCCTCATGTGGTAGAGAAGAGGCCAACAAGGTTGGCGGTGGAAATTGATTAAAAAAAAACAAAATTTAAATTGAGGGAGGAGATGACGGTTGGCAATCCAACCACTATAATTAATCACCTCTTCCTTGTTAGCCTATAAAAGGCAGAGGCAGTAGCCTCAAAACATGATCCCTCACCATTCCATTATTCTCCATTTCCTTTGCTCTGCTTCTGTTCGTATTTCTTTTGTGGGTTTTTTGATAGCGAAACGTTTTCACTGCCACGGGTAGATAGGAGATTTCCTTGTGAGTGAAATAGTGAGGTTGTTTGGGAAACACCGTGTGTTCTATTTCTTGTATCGAGAAAATCTCTGTAACCTACCATTGTTATAGTAAAGAAATACTCCGGAGTTGCTGTTCCCGTGGACTGGCCCAAAATCAGGGTATACCACGTAAGTCCTCGGTGTCATTTATTATTATCTATGCTTGTTGTTATTTTGAGAATAGTCGTAGTATATTGCATTATTAAATTACCGAAGTAAATTGATCTAAGTAAGTTGGTTACCGTAATTCTGGAGGCTCTGCCACCAGGTCCAACTTACCTGTGAACTTTTTACAAGCGTGTGATTTCTTAGTGCAATATATTTACCCGCTATTCTCACCCGTTGCGCCCAACAAGTGGTATCAGAGCCACGTCCAATGGAGGCAAAAACAAGCAAGATGATAAGTCTGAATGGATCAAACTATCACATATGGAGAAACAAGATGAAGGATCTCCTACTCGTGACGGAGTTGCATTTGCCGGTGTTTAGCCCAACTAAACCTGATGGCAAAACTGAAGAGGAATGGGAGTTCAAGCATGAGCAAGTATGTGGCTACATTCGACAGTTCGTCGACGATAATGTATACAACCACATTAGCGGAGAAACTCATGCCAGAACTCTGTGGAACAAGCTGGAGGCACTCTATGCATCAAAGACCGGCAACAACAAATTATTTTATCTGACCAAGTTGGTCCAGATGAAATACAAAGAAGGCAAATCCTTGGCAGATCACTTGAACGAAATTCAAGGGATCGTGGATCAGTTGTCCGGTATGGGCATAAAGATGGAAGATGAGGTGGTCGCTCTCCTCGTTCTGGCTTCCCTTCCAGAATCTTGGGAGACGCTAAAAATTTCACTTACCAACTCTGCGAAAGATGGTGTTATCAACATGGAGATCGTCAAAAGTGGGGTTCTAAATGAAGAGATGCGGAAAAGATCACAAGGTGCATCCTCATCATCTTCCCAGTCAGACCTTTTGGCGGTGGATTCCAGAAGCAGAGGAAGAAGTGAAGCGAGAGGCTCGAAGCAAAGAGGCAAGAGTCGAGGGAAGTCCAACAAGTTTGCCAACATCAATTGTCATCACTGCAAGGAAAAGGGCCACATCAAAAGATTTTGCCCAAAGTTCATAAACGAGAGAAGGAAGGGCAAACGAGATGAGAACAGTGATGATGATGGTGCAAACTCTGTTGATGAGTTCAATATTGTCTACGAGGAAGATGTTGTCAACCTAACAACCCAGGAGACAAGCTGGGTGGTTGATAGTGGTGCTACCATTCACGTGACGTCCAAGAGAGAATTTTTCTCATCTTACACACAAGGTGACTTTGGTGTGGTAAGAATGGGAAATGGCAACCTTTCCAAAGTTATTGGAAAAGGAGAAGTATGCTTGGAGACGATGAATGGTACGAAGCTACTGCTGAAGGATGTCAGGCATGTTCCAGAAATGCGCCTGAATCTCATCTCTGTAGACAAGTTGGACGAGGAAGGTTACTGCAACACCTTCCACAATGGCCAGTGGAAACTCACCAGAGGCTCCTTGGTGTTGGCCAAGGGCAAGAAGCTGTCAAACCTGTATGTGACGGAAGCCAAGATCTCCCCAGATATTGTCAACTCAGCGGAGAATGGTGACACAATTGAATTGTGGCACAAACGGCTCGGTCACATGAGTGAGAAGTCCATGGCAAAGTTGGCACAGAATAAAGTCATAGTTGGGTTGGATCATGTTCATTTAAAGAAGTGTGTTGATTTCCTGGCGGGAAAGCAAAACAAGGTTGCTTTCAAAAGTTCCATCCTTTCAAGAGCGAAAAACGTGTTGGATCTAGTTCACTCAGATCTTTGTGAACCCGATGTCAATGTCAAATCACTTGGAGGTGCCAGATATTTCGTGACATTCATTGATGACCATTCACGGAAGACTTGGGTGTATACCTTGAAGACCAAGGATCAGGCCCTAGATGTTTTCAAGCAATTCATGGCCCTGGTAGAGAGGGAAACTGGCAAGAAGCTGAAGTGCATCCGGACTGACAATGGTGGAGAGTACAGAGGTCCGTTTGCTACCTTCTGCAAGGAACATGGAATTCGGCATCAATTCACACCACCAAAGACGCCGCAATTGAATGGGCTAGCTGAGAGGATGAACAGGACCCTGCTAGAGAGAGTCAGGTGCTTGTTATCACACTCGAAGCTACCACAATCTTTCTGGGGGGAGGCACTGCTTGCAGCAGTTTATGTGTGGAACAGGTCACCCAGTGTGCCACTGAAGTATGACGCCCCAGAGAAGGTGTGGACAGGAAAAGAAGTTTCCTACAAACATTTGCGGGTGTTTGGTTGCAAGGCCTTTGTCCATATTCCAAAGGATGAAAGGTCAAAGTTGGATTCAAAGACGCGACCGTGCGTATTCATTGGCTATGGTCAAAATGAGTTTGGCTATAGATTCTTTGATCCAATCCAGAAGAAGCTTATCAGAAGCCGTGATGCTGTGTTCATCGAAAATGAGACCATCGAAGATGTTGTTGCTAGGAAAGAAATTCCTAGTACTGATGCTAGTCAGCCAAACCTTGAGCTAGTGCCTCCAACACCAGCGCCTACAGAAGTTGGAGAAGAAGCACAACATGATCAGCCTGAGATAGTTGAACCATATGCCCATGTGGAGGTTCAACCAGAAGATGCTGATGACGATGGTCAACCACCAGCCATAGAAGGTTCTCCTGTTCGAACAACAAGATCTGGTAGAATTTCACGACCGTCTACCAGATATCCCGAGACTGAATACGTCTCACTTACTGACGGCGGAGAACCAGAAAGCTTCACAGAAGCTATGAATGATGAACACAAGCAAAGCTGGATAGAAGCCATGCAAGACGAGATGGATTCCTTGTATGAGAACAACACATTTGAGCTGGTGAAGTTGCCAAAAGGCAAGAGAGCTTTGAAGAACAAGTGGGTGTTCAAGATCAAACATGATGAACACAACCGTCAGCCACGCTTCAAAGCCAGACTAGTTGTGAAAGGCTTCAGTCAAAGGAAAGGCATTGACTTTGACGAGATATTTTCACCTGTGGTGAAAATGACATCCATTCGTACTGTGCTGGGACTAGCAGCAAGTCTTAACCTGGAGGTTGAGCAAATGGATGTGAAGACTGCCTTCCTTCATGGTGATTTGGAGGAAGAGATTTACATGGAGCAACCAGAAGGCTTCAAGAAGAAGAACAAGGAGGGATATGTGTGCAGGCTCAGAAAGAGCTTGTATGGCTTAAAGCAGGCACCAAGGCAATGGTACAAGAAGTTTGAGTCTGTTATGGGGGAGCAAGGCTACAAGAAGACTACTTCAGACCACTGCGTGTTCGTGAAGAAATTTCCTGATGGAGATTTCATCATACTTTTGCTCTATGTGGATGATATGCTAATTGCTGGGCAGAACATCTCAAAAATCAATGATTTGAAGAAGGAGTTGAGCAAGTCTTTTGCCATGAAAGACTTGGGACCAGCAAAGCAGATTCTTGGCGTGAGGATCATTCGTGATCGAGGTGCCAAGAAGATATGGTTGTCACAAGAAAAGTATATTGAGAAAGTACTTCAACGTTTCAACATGGATAATGCTAAGGCAGTTAGCTGTCCTCTTGCTAACCACTTTACATTGACATCCAAACAGAGCCCGTCTACCGAGAAGGAAATGACGGAGATGGATAAAATCCCATATGCTTCAGCAGTGGGAAGTTTGATGTACGCCATGGTGTGTACAAGGCCAGATATTGCTCATGCAGTTGGAGTTGTCAGTCGATTTCTTTCCAAACCAGGAAAGGAACATTGGGAAGCTGTGAAGTGGATCCTCAGATACCTTCGAGGTAGCTCCAAAATGAGTATATGTTTTGGAGATGGTGCACCTGTCATTGTTGGCTATACAGATGCTGACATGGCAGGTGATGTTGATTCGAGGAGGTCCACTTCTGGGTACCTGATTACCTTATCAGGGGGAGCAATATCGTGGCAGTCAAGGCTACACAAAGTGTGTAGCTCTTTCCACAACAGAAGCTGAGTATATAGCAGTAACGGAAGCATGCAAGGAGATGATATGGATGAAGAAGTTCCTAAATGAACTTGGGTTCCTACAGGAACGACCGCAGTTGTTCTGTGACAGTCAAAGTGCTATTCATCTTGCGAAGAATGCTTCATTTCATGCTCGATCAAAACATATTGATGTCCGATATCACTGGATCCGAGATGTGCTTGAAATGAAACAGCTACAACTGGAAAAGATCCATACCGACGAAAATGGATCTGACATGTGTACCAAGACCCTTCCAAGAGAAAAGTTTGAGTCTGTCGATCCGCTGCAGGGATGATGAATTCGCCCATGTAGTCGGGCGGGGGAGAATTGTTGTGCCCTCCTCATGTGGTAGAGAAGAGGCCAACAAGGTTGGCGGTGGAAATTGATTAAAAAAAAAACAAAACTTAAATTGAGGGAGGAGATGACGGTTGGCAATCCAACCACTATAATTAATCACCTCTTCCTTGCTAGCCTATAAAAGGCAGAGGCAGTAGCCTCAAAACATGATCCCTCACCATTCCATTATTCTCCATTTCCTTTGCTCTGCTTCTGTTCGTATTTCTTTTGTGGGTTTTTTGATAGTGAAACGTTTTCACTGCCACGGGTAGATAGGAGATTTCCTTGTGAGTGAAATAGTGAGGTTGTTTGGGAAACACCGTGTGTTCTATTTCTTGTATCGAGAAAATCTCTGTAACCTACCATTGTTATAGTAAAGAAATACTCCGGAGCTGCTGTTCTCGTGGACTGGCCCAAAATCAGGGTATACCACGTAAATCCTCGGTGTCATTTATTATTATCTATGCTTGTTGTTATTTTGAGAATAGTCGTAGTATATTGCATTATTAAATTACCAAAGTAAATTGATCTAAGTAAGTTGGTTACCATAATTCTGGAGGCTCTGCCACCAGGTCCAACTTACCTGTGAACTTTTTACAAGCGTGTAATTTCTTAGTGCAATATATTTACCCGCTATTCTCACTCGCTGCGCCCAACAGACTGCTCCATCCACGAAACTCCCCTCACTTCCAGATAGCTCATCTACCGTTCAGAGTGGATCAGCCAAGAGAAACGAGAATCAGTATTTTGGATTCTATATCCACTGAGAATGCAGAACTGTGGAGAAAGAACCAAGATTTCTTACCGTTGTGATAGTATTCATCAGCAAGCCCTTATATGTTGAAGATGGACAAAAAGGAATCCAAATGAATTCGAGCATTGCCAGAGAACTGAATCTCATCCCAAGGATTCTGCAATAATTTGTTTCGATCCTGTTAGTAGTTTTGATCATTTTGTTATGTCTTTTTAAGGGTTAAAAGGGCAGCTTACTTACCACCGGTGATGAGAAGTCGTATCTTTCCATGAACATGTTATTCTTCTGCTGTGGCATGTAGTTAACAGTCATCTGAGAATGTTAAGAAACAAAACCCAAGCATTAAAATATTAAAGAGTGGTTGCTTGTTTGTCACTCAAACTCAGGCAACATGTAGAGAAAACAGAAAAGACAATTAACACCGAGCAGCATATGTAATAAACAAAATCAACCAGGCATTCCGTGGTGGACTCTAAGTAATATTCAGAGACTTTTCTGTTTAGAGTTCAACAAAAGGATAATACTATTCCAAATTTAAGTAGTACCTCCTCTCCTTTTCTGATTTCTTGCCCTGCATTTATCATCACTTCCAGCATTCGATCTTTGAATCGCCAATGGAAGAAGCAGTTGGGCTCTGGTGAATGGTTTAACATATCTGCAAATATTTACCACACGAAAATCCATGCTTTAAAAGACTGCAACAGTTATGCAGAATAGAATACACCTCCAAAGGTATGGGAGCTGAACAAAAACGAAAAAATCACACCAAAACGTGCATGCATCTAGGTTTTCCCACTCAATGATTTCAGAGTTGATTAACTTTCGAAAAAGTCTGTACCCCATTAGGCAGCAAAAACTGAAGACTCATGAAGCAGCTTAACTACATTATATTTCAGTCATACAAAAAAAATCAACTTGGTCATAACATCACTACAGGATTGCACGATCAAGTTGAAGACTTGTCGGAAATTCATATCGAAAGATGGGCGTGATCAAAGAGCCAGAATGTTACCAGCATAAGGTACAAGCATATTTGCATCTTGAACTAGAGCGCCAACCCTCATTTGAATGTTAATGCATCGTGATTGGGCTATGCCAAGTGCCCAAAAGAATCTCTCGGGTTCACGGGCAAGACGCTTTATCTTGAGTGGAACGCCACTATGCTGTGGGATTGAAGAGGCAAACAGTTTGTTATTGAAGCGAGATATATATGAAGAAGGTATAAACAACTAACTTAGAAGTAGTTAAAAACTTTGTGAGATAGTGGTTCGTCCTACCCAGTTCTTTTCCCAAAATTCAAAAGCTCGAGATTGCTGTTTTCTCATAGCTGATGCAAGATCCTCGTCCTGCAGCTCCAAAAGATCATCCTACATATGTATAGAGGATCATGGGACAGAAACAAGGTCAGTGGACTTCTGCTCGAGCAAGAATAAGAGCAGAGAAACTGCAGGTAAGGAACAGCTGAGTGAACTAAAGAAAAAGGACATGATACATGATATTAGGCATGGTACTATTCTAATTTATAAGTTTAGGAGTGAAAAAATGTTAGGATTCAATTTTGGGTTGTACACCGTGGGAACCTGGTGCGACTTGAAATTCTATTCTGCTTTATAGTCATAATGTCTCCCTTATTGTTCGTTCTATGCACGGAGGGGTTTGCTGCCCTTTTGAGGAAAGCCATAACTGAGAAGAAGCTTCAGGGAGTTAAAGTGGCGCCCCGGGCCCCTCGAATCTCACACCTGTTCTTTGCGGATGACTCCTATTTATTCCTTCGTGGGTCTCTTCAGGAATGTGAGAATTTGATTACAGTCCTGAATGAGTATGAGGAGCTGAGTGGTCAGAGGGTCAATCTAGCTAAATCGGCAGTTTGTTTTAGCAAAAACATTGTCAGCGCTGATCAGGAATTCCTGGGCCAGGTGCTGGGTGTGGGGGCGATTGGAGTTCATGATAAATATTTGGGGTTGCCGTCTCTTATAGCCCGGTCTAAGATGGAGACGTTTCGTTATCTGGAGGAGAAGTTGCTAGCTCGGCTACAGGGCTGGAAGCAGCGTACCTTGTCATGGGAAGCTAAGGAGACCTTAATCAAGTCAGTGGCCTTGGCATTACCCTTGCATGTTATGTCGTGCTTCAAGCTCCCTCTCTCTCTTTGCCGTCTCCTGGATAGGCATGTTGCCCGTTTTTGGTGGGGGTAGAGAATGGGCATGATAAGGTGAGGTGGATGTCTTGACGGAATATGTGTTGTAGTAAGCATGAAGGAGGAATGAGATTTAGGCGTTTTGAGCATTTCAATCAGGCGCTGTTGGCTAAAATTGGATGGCAAATCTTAAGTGAGCCGGAGTCGTTGTTAGCCCAGGTGTATAAGGGGAAGTATTTTCCAAGAAGTGGGTTTCTAGAGGCTAAGGCGAGATCCCGGCCGTCCTGGGGGTGGCATAGTATCCTGTTTGGCCGCCAATTGTTGAGCCAGGGCCTTCGCTGGCAAATTGGGAATGGACAAATGGCTCATCTCCTGCTGAGCAGTTGGATCCCGGGCTTACATCCGTTGGTTCCTACGTTTAATCCCTGTGTCCTGCCTGCTGATGGGGACCTGCGGGTTGCGTCTGTTATCAATAGTGTGGAGGGATCCTGGTGTGACTTGGGGTTGGCCCGCTGGTTTGACCCTCAAACTTGCCGGCTCATTAAGGAGATTCCTCTCGCACGAGGCAATGTTGAGGATCGGCTTGTTTGGCATGGCACGCAGGATGGTGTTTTCACAGTGAAATCAGCTTACCACCTCGCGGTCCAGATGGATAGGAAGGAGGGTCGGTGGCGTTCTTCGGCCAGCTGGATGGATAGGTCGAGTTGGATTCGTGTCTGGGAGGCCCCTGTTCCCCCGAAGTTAAGGGTTTTCCTCTGGCAACTACTAAATAGACTCCTTCCTACTACTGAAGCTCTAAGAGAGAGGAAGATTCCAGTTCACCCTCGGTGCCCAGTCTGCTGGCCGGCTTCTGAAACTTTGGAACACCTCTTCCTGGAATGCCCTGTGGCGCGTGCTCTCTGGGATTATGCAGGGTTGGAGTATTTGGGTCAGGGGTTGCCTCGACATACTTTCCCGTTGTTTCTGAAAAGATTGTTGTCTATCATCCGCCAGGACCATTTATTCATGGCAGTCGTGGCTGTCCTGTGGCGAATTTGGCGGTCCCGGAATTGGGTTGTTTTTGAAGGGAAGCAGTTTGGGATACCAGCTCTGCTGCGACAATATCACCAGCAGTATCAGGAGTGGATTGGTTTGCCGGGTTGTAGATCTCAGGGGTGGTCCTGTCTCTCAGAAAGAGGAGGTTCCTCATTGCCCTATGATCTGCTCTTGGGATGGGGCTACTTTGGCATCATCCCACTCAGCTGGAGGAATGGTTGTGAAGAATCACGTAGGGGACATTCTTATTGCTAGAGGCTTCCAGTTTGCAGGCATTGGGGATCCGTTGGTTGCTGAAGCTCTTGCTCTTCGAGAGGCGATTCTCTGGTGCCGAGAGTCTGGGTGTGTGGAGGTGCGATTTGAAGGTGACGCCAAGGTGCTTATTGACAAGGTCAACAAGGCAAACTCTAGTGATAGTACAGTTGGGGCGATCCTGGAGGAGATTGTAGGGGTTCTTGGTTTGATGGGAGGGTTCTCTGTGCGGTTTGTTGGTCGGCGTAGAAATAGGGCAGCCCACTTGGTGGCTAGAAAGGCTCTGCAATTGTACCCGACCTCGAGTCGTTCCTTTAATTTTCTGACCTGACTTAATTCCAGGATGTAACTACTTTTGTTTCTGATCAATATATCGATTATCTTTTGGCAAAAAAAAAAAATAACTATAAACCTACACTACAACAAACTTTCAAATAAACCACTTAAATAATGTATTGTATGGCAGGCTAGTGAAAAAACTAAAATTGTGTCTCCAATAAATACCGAAGCTTTATCTATGCAAATGGATCAAACATGAGATGGGCACTTCCACACACCTCAGTAGCAAGAAGTAAATTGGTGCACTCTTCTTTACTAGGTAAGAAGTCGTCGTAAAGCTGCCAGAAGTTATCTTTACAATCAAACGAATACAAAAGCAGACACGCCAGCCTCAGGTCCCAATCTGTCTGCCACAAAGAGATATATAACATAAGGAAGAAGGCCACAGAAAACAAGCCATAACAGAGAATCGAAACAATTCCAAGAACTTAAAAATGCAACATAAAACAACAAAAACCGGAGGATCAAAGTTAAATTATGTGAAATCGAAGTTAGCAGTGTCCAGCCGCAAAGTGAGCAATTAAGACCAAAAAAACCAAGATCGAAGTTCAGAACAAAGGTTACCTCTGGATTGGTTGAGTTGATAATATCGAATATTGGATGACCAACCGGTATTATTATATCAGGGAAGAACATCCAGGGTTGCTTCTTGCTAACTGTGAGCATCAGCTCTAGAGGGATTTTCATGATCATCTGGTCCATACAAACAGAAACCTCCAAATAATTAGACATAGAAACATTCTCCAAAGGGGTGCGTCCCATAAGCACCCCAAACAAAGACATGAATAATTGGCAAAATGGGATAACAATGAACATCACACTGGATGGTAAATATAGCTGAAAGTAGAAGAAACTCACCCTGGGTCGACGAAGGGGTTGCACATCTTTGGAAGCATAAACTCCAAAACCATCAGGCCCTTCTTTGAATTCAATTCCATAAGCACGCATGCTCCGGACATAACCGATTTTGTAGAAGTCAGGGTCTGCTGGTTCCAACTGGTCATATTAGAGAAAGGGATTACATACACACATACTTCGACATAACGGCCATCTATATTCTGAAACAAACACCAGACTGACATGCTATTTCTTTACAAGGAGTACAAAAGAAAGAGTCTTTTCAATCAAATCCCAAATTTAACTTCTCATTATCACAATTCACAAGTAGATGGCATAATAGAAAGTAGGAATTCAGTTCAGAGCTGTTTGCAGCAAGAAAAGCAGAGAGATGAAAATAATGAGGAAAAAGACAGGGTTTATGTTTACCTCGGAGGCTGCTTCTTCGAGCTGGGAAGGTTGAAAGAGAGGAAAGGTGTAGAGGATTGAATCAGTGATTTGTATTGACTAGAATTGGGAATTAAATACCCAAGATACAACCACACGTAGCTATGAATTAGGAGCCACTAAACAACTATAACAACCCACTAAATACAGTAATTAAATAATTAATTGTTATGCTTATCACGCTCCCGCAAGATGGAGACGGGTACGACTCCAATCTTGGACCGAAGCAGCTGAAACCGGGAGATGGGAAGTGGTTTCGTGAGAGAGTCGGCAAGCTGATGGGCGGTTGGAATGTGGCGAACAGCAAGGGCCTCAGTTTGGACGAGTTCTCGGAGAAAATGAAAGTCAAGTGCAAGGTGCTTCATGCGGCTGTGATAGACTGGATTGGCCGAGAAGTTGACGGCGCCCAAGTTGTCGCAGTAGAGGACCGGTGGAGCGGCTGGTTGGTGATGAAGTTCACGGAGGAGATTTTGAATCCAGAGGACCTCGGCAGTGGCATGAGCGAAGGCACGATATTCCGCCTCTGTACTGGATCGAGCAACAGAGCGCTGCTTTTTAGAGCGCCAGGAGATAAGATTATCGCCGTAATAGATAAGGTAAGCCATCGTGGAGGTGCGGTCATTGGGGTCTCCTGCCCAATCAGAATCCGCGAAAGCAGTTAGCCGGGGCCACTGCGTGGGAGCAAGATGTAGCCCCATGGTAGACGTCCCTTTAAGATAACGAAGAAGACGCTTCACACACTGCCAGTGAAGCTGGGTCGGGGCATGCATAAACTGTGATAATTTGTTGACGGCGAAGGCGATGTCTGGGCGAGTGCATAGAAGATATTGCAGCGATCCAAGAGCCTGGCGATAGAGCGTAGCGTCCGCTGGGGGTGTGCCATCGGTGAGCAGAAGCCGAGTGGTGGAGGCAAGAGGAGTTGGCGCAGGCTGGGCGTCGGTCATGCCAAAATGAGCTAGAAGATCAGCCACATATTGGTGTTGAGAGAGAACAAACCCTGCAGCTGTCGGAAGTACTTCAATCCCAAGGAAATAATGAACCGAACCCAGCTGTTTGAGGGAAAAACGAGCCGCAAGCCGAGCTTGGAAACTAGCCAAAGTAGGGGCATGATTACCGGTGAGAAGAAGATCATCGACATAAACAAGAAAGTATAGAAGAACCTCATTCTTGTTATAGACAAAGAGAGAAGCATCGGACTTGGTCTTCACAAAACCTTCCTGTAACAAAAATGAACAGAGGGCCATATACCAAGAACGTGGAGCTTGGCGAAGGCCGTAGATAGCTCGAGACAAACAGCATACATGATCCGGGCGATCGGGATCCACAAAACCAGGAGGCTGAGCCATAAAAACTGTCTCCTGCAAATCACCTTGAAGAAAGGCGTTATTAACGTCAAACTGATAAATCGGCCAATGATGGGTGAGAGCAATGCTGAACACCATGCGAACAGTAACCGGTTTGAGAACCGGGCTATAGGTATCATGGAAATCAACCCCTGGACGCTGAGTGAACCCCTTGGCCACTAACCGGGCCTTGAACCGTTCAATCGCCCCATTTGGTTTATACTTGATCCGAAAAATCCATCGGCAGCCAACAATGTTCTGAAGAGAGGTGCGGGGAACAAGAGTCCACGTGCAATTCGACAATAAGGCAGCAAATTCAGCCTTCATGGCTGCATTCCAGCGAGGATCAGCAAGGGCCTGACGAAGAGAAGTTGGCGTGAGGGAGACTGTCGATACCTGAGCGGAGAAAAGTCTCCTTGGTTTGAATATGCCATGCTGACTGCGAGTGACAATGCGACGGGAGGGGAGAGCTGGCACCTTAGCTGGGGCAGGCGGCGGGGGATGTTGCCGTGAGGACGAAGCCTGGGGAGTGCTGACGGAGGCCTGCGGAGGAGCTGCGAGCTGCGGAGAAGATGCCGGGCTGGAGGAAGGTGGGGAGGGAAGAGATGGGGAAGGGACAGGAGGGGAAATGCGAAAGAGATGGAGGGAGGGAGAAGTGGTGGCGACCCAAGTATTGGGGGAGAGGGATGGCTCGGCAGATGGGGAAATGCCAGGGAAGGAAGTCTCTTCAAATTGTACATGGCGAGAGAAGTAGAGTCGGCGAGCAGTGGGGTCGTAACATTTGTAAGCGCTTTGATTGGGGGAGTAACCCAAGAATATACAACGGCGAGATCGGGGAGCTAATTTGTGTGGAGAATAAGGGCGAAGCCATGGAAAGCACAGGCAGCCAAAGGTTCGTAGTTTGCGGAAATTAGGTTGCTCGTTGAAGAGGGTATAGTAGGGCGAGTCGCCACGTAATGAGGAGGATGGGAGGCGATTGATGAGGTAGGTGGCTGTTTGAAAGGAGTGTGACCAAAAAGGGAGAGGTAAGCGAGCAGTGTAGAGAAGAGCAAGGCCAGTTTCAACAACATGACGATGTTTACGTTCCGCCAATCCGTTATGTTGTGGAGTATGAGGAGGGGTGAGCAGATGAGTAATTCCATGGGTATGAAAGAACGAGCAGAGCTTTTGAAACTCGCCCCCACCGTCACTGAACACGCGGCGGATCGTGGTATGGAAATAGTTTTCGATCATTGATTTGAAAATGGTGAACACATTATGCACATCAGATTTGCGGGAGAGAGGATACAACCATGTGTAGCGGGAAAAGTGATCAACAATGACCAAATAATATGAGAAATTGTCAACAGAGATAATAGGAGAAGGACCCCAAACATCCACAAATAACAAATCAAATGGACGGGTGCTGTTTAAAGTAGAAGCAGAAAAGGGCAATTTATGACTCTTGTGAAGAGAACATGATTCACATGACAAAGTGGAAGAAATCCGAGTAACAGGAAGAGATTGTTTATGGAGCATACGAGAAAAGAGCTTGTTGTTTGGGTGACCAAGGCGGTTGTGCCAGGTAGACGGAGTAGTCTTTGATGTGGTTAAGGTAAGACGAACCGGAGAGGCATCCAACGGCAGCTCGTAGATATCATCCTTATTCATGCCGCGTAGCAGAGGCGCCCCCGTGGTTAGGTCCTTCACAACAAAAACATCAGAAAAGAATTCCACCGATACAGGATTAGTTTTGCAGAGTTGAGCAACAGAAAGCAGACGGCGTTTGATAGCGGGAACACATAATACATCACTCAATGATAAGGTACGAGTGGGAGTAGAGAGAGTAGAGGAGCCAATATGGGATATCTGCAAACCTGACCCATCGCCGACGAGAACCTCATCAGGTCCGTTGTAATCTGTATACAGAGACAGATTGCCCAAGTCCGGCGTCACATGATTAGTAGCCGCCGAGTCAATTAACCAGCCAGCATTAGAAGAGGAGGGGAACGAGGTATGATGAGCCTGAGGGCGACCCTGTATACGATAGCAATCCTTCGCTGTGTGACCCATTTTGTCACAAAACTGACATTGAGGGGTAGGCCGGCCGAGAAGAGAGGGCGCAGCAGCTGTATGAGGCGAGCCAGAATAGCCTCGAGACGGAGAAGCATGGCGATAAGAAGACACTGGAGATTGGTGGCGGCGAGGATTACCACGGCCACGAGGAGACGGGTGCCGAGAGGATTGACGGCCGCGGAAGGAAGAGAACGCCGTAGTGGGAGCAGCCGCAGCAGAATGAGAACGGGCATTGGCCAGATCAGCCTCATACTCAACAAGGCGGTCGTGCAGATCTTCCAAGGCAATGGTTGTGTCACGGGCACGAAGAGCGGCAGCGATGGCCCCGAACTCATCACGCAAACCACGGAGGATATGAAGGACCATATCCTCATTTGAGATTGGCGCCTGGACGAGGGCCAATTCAGCGGCAGTGGCTCGCATGGCCTGCATATAAACCGAGACAGATCGGGCACCTTGGGACTCTTTGGCCAACGTCTCCTTCAGGTAGATGACACGAGAGCGAGAGGGATTAGCAAACATCCTCTCAAGAACAGTCCAGGCATCACGAGCAGTGGTAGCGTGAGCTATATAGGCAGACGCGCCAGGGGCGACAGAAGCATGAATGGCGTGCAGCAAGAGTTGATCCTGGCGATACCACCGGCGACGAACCGAGGCTTCAGCAGTGGGGTCTGGCTGAGGATGAGACCCATCGAGAAACTTGAGGAGGTCCAGCCCGCGAAGGAGCGTTTGAAGCTGAGCACGCCATTGAGGAAAATTCTCACCGGTAAGCTTGGTGGGAGGTTGAGACGCAGGGTTCAAAGTGATGAGAGTGGTCTCATCATTGAGATTAATCACTGTTTCGCCAGACATATTGGGCGCAGATGGGAAAGAAAAGTGATTGGAGATGTAAGGGAGGTGGAGGCGCAGAATAAGAATAAGAGGCAGAGAGGAAGAAAAGAAACGTGTGGTGTTTTAGGTTTAGGTTAAGGGATCGAGCTCATGCTCTGATACCATGTAGAGGATGAATCAGTGATTTGTATTGACTAGAATTGGGAATTAAATACCCAAGATACAACCACACGTAGCTATGAATTAGAAGCCACTAAACAACTATAACAACCCACTAAATACAGTAATTAAATAATTAATTGTTATGCTTATCAAAAGGCAGGTACTTCGACTGAAGAGGCCTTAACGGCTTGCTGGGTGGCTCGAATTCTAGAGCTAGAGTATCTGGCTCTTGTTGTCCGCCATAGTTGCTGCTGGAAGCATTCCTTCTCCTGCTTCATTTTCACAGTATCCAGTTACTGGTGTGAGCAATATTCACCTTTACTTGGGGTGCGAAGAAAGAAAGAGAGAGTACCTGGGATACTGAAAAGCAGCATGCGAGATGATGAAAGGGAACGAAGGAAGCCATTTTTTCAGTCACATTCTACTCTGGTCTCCAAAGTAGGATTAAACGGCAAATTCTATCGCCACTCCGCCCGCCCGGTTCCGGACCAGTTTCCGAAACGTTATCCAACTACGCTCTCGCGCAGGCTCAGCTCACCGGGAACTAGGGTGGGCATTCGATCGGTTCGGTTTCGACCGAATCGAAATTATGAATATCGGGTCCCCGAATTCTCCACTACAAAAAAGATGAGGTTTGGGGATGACAAAACTCGTCCCCGAAAATAGGAAAAATCGTCTCTACAGTTTTTGGGGACGACCTAGCCGTCTCCAATGTGTGGTTCCCTATACTCTTGTCCTCTGTTTTTTTGGGGACGACAAAAATCTAGGTCGTCCCCATTACTAGGGACGACAGTCGTCCCCGATACTCGCAAGTTGTCGTCTCGTTCTTTTCCATGGAAGACAACTTGTCATCCCTATAGCTATAATTGTAATGACAATAAGTCGTCCCCTAGATATCATTTTCAGGGACAAGTTGTTGTCCCGCATAATATATTTCATGATCATGTTGGGTCTATCTGGGGATAATATATCGTCCCCTTTTCTTTTTATATGGACGACATGTCGTTCCTATTGGAATTAACTTGGAGTCCAAAAATCGTCACCAAAAGCTTTCTTCAAGGACTAAGAGTGGTCTCTTATACTATATCTTTAGAGACGACAAGTTGTCACTTATGACTTTTGGGGACAAAAAATTGTCCCTTAACTTGTGTTTTAGGGGACAATGAGCAGTCACTTATGCGCTTTCAGGAACGAGTAATTGTCCCATGTATCACTTGTGGGGACAATCAATTGTCTTACCCTATATTTTCGATGACACCTAACTGTCATCTATTTAACTAGTAGGGACAACCAATCATCCCTTAAGCAGTGTCTTCATAGGCTTCAATTTGTAACCTTATAACTTATAGGGACGACTAATTGACATCCATGCAACTTTTGTGACAACTTGTTGTCCCTTTAGTGGTATCATCAGGGACGCTGAAATGTTATATACGTAAATTCTACGGACAACCAGGTGTCGCTTAAATAGAATCATGGAAGTCATTATAGTTTCTGGAACATGTGAAGTGTGATCAATCTCGCTATCTCCAATTCACTCTTTTATTACTTGCACGAACCATTGCTGGGAAAAAAAACATCACGGTTAGTATAAGAGAAATAAAAGAGTCAGCAATGAACAGCATAATGGCAGTATTCAAAACGCAATTAAAAGGAGAACAAAGAAAGAAACAAAAGCTTGCAATTGAGGAAGAGACTAGGGAAGGATCAGTTGGTTTGCGGTGTAGTGTACCCTACTAAAACATGGAACACATATGAAAATGAGAACTAGAGACGCCGCTCGGAAAGCGTATGTTTTTAGATGAAAATGACCTGACTTCCAATACATCAGAGGAAAACAGGGGAAAAGAAGATTAACAGGAAACAGAGCAAGAACAGCGAGGTAAATCGCCCAAAAAGAACGTGAATTGAAACAACCAGATGGAGGCATGGAAAACTCACCGAACGCTGCGGATATCTATTGAAGCAGTGGAAGGAAAGCAGAGATGTGAAAACTAGATATAGGAGGGGAAACGATATTATATTAATTAGAAGGATCTGTGTTTATCTTAAGGAAAGAAAAAACAATCTTGAAATCGGATTTGGCCGCCAAAAATTAGAGTTAAGAGGGATAATTGGTTGCGTTACTGGAAAAATCGAATGGAACGTGTTGGCTGGCGGGATTTTGAAATTTTTGGCTAAAAAGGTCAGCTATTTTTTTTTTTATAAAAGGCTCGTCACTCCTATCTAAAATCCAATTTGATTTTCGGATGAGATGTGGCTTTGGGGACGCACAAATGGTGGCTTTAGTCACTGGTTAGCTCTGGTGACTCTGATCAGAAGCAAAAAGATGCAACCCTCTGTCTCTGTCCCAGACTATTGACATATATAGGGAAAGAATGAGGGTTATTCATGATGGAGACTTCTTCTTTCGGAGTATGCAATGGTCCGGTCCATATTGAATGACACCGGGTCAAATAGATGTTAAGACCAGACAGAGTATAATATGACCTCTGGTCGTCATAAATTTTATAATTACTAAATAATTGATGACCAAACTGATATTTAGACTTGACTAAGCCGGATCAAATGGACCGAATGCAAATATGGTCAAGTTTATGGTGCTAAAATGTTTTTCACTAATAAACCGCGGTTCTCATTTGTTTGGTCCGGTCCGAACCGGAACGAACCGTTGCACACCCATATTCTTCTTTATATCCTCTTTCCAAAGAGGAGCATTCCCCTTAAATGTGGAAGCAAAAGAAATAGTGACAAAGTAGCAGTGGAGGTGTTCAAACGGTGTGGTTACCGTGGTAACCGTTTTAACCGGTAGTATTTGGATAATTTAGTTTGGTTAATTTGAATAATTAGTTTGGTTAAGTTAAGTTTGTTAGCTTGTTTGGTTTGGGTGATTTGGTTTGGTTTCAGACACTCCTAACCGATCAAACCAAATTAACCAATTAAGTAATTATCTATATATCTAATATATTATATACACATACTTATACTTTGCATAACCACTCAAGAGTAAAATGTAAGGTAATTGTATTAGTTACATGTATTTATGTTAAGAGTTAACTATAGATTTGGGTTGTTATGTGTTATTCATTATATAATATGTGAATTAATGCACTAATCGTAAATTTTCTCACTTAATGATAATTTAATGGTAAATTGATTATTTTGGTTAACCAATTAACCAAATTGATTAAACTCTAGTTTGGTTAATTTGGTTATTGTATTAATTTGGACGGTTTGGTTATGGTATTGTATTCCATGATTAATAAAATTTAGGCTTATTTGATTTGGTAATTACCATGATAACCATTTGAACACCCCCTAAGTAGCAGAACTACTTCAATGAAAATTGTAGAACAGAATGCAGAATGTTATGATTGTAGCATAATTCTCTAATGAATGTAATTAATTCAATGAATGGTTCACAAACTTCTTTTGGTAGAAGCCTCCTAATTGCTTTTTATAATGTTTTAAAGCATGAGTGCTTTAAATTTTTGCCCTATGGTACAAACTAAACTTGTACATTTACCATACCTATATATTTTTGCACAAATTCTTATATGAAAAAAATTGAATTTGTACTTTTTTATGGTACAAACTGAACATATATAATAACATAAAGATACAAAATCACTTATAGTACAAATTGAACTTATACCTTTACAATGTATAGTAAAAATTTAATTTATACATTGAAGCACCATTTCTTTAAAGTTAAGGTATAATAGAAGGGATCTTTATTCTTGAAATAAAGTATAAAAAAATAACTCACATCACACAAAAAATTTCGGTACAAACAGAACTTGTACGTTCAACGTACCTATATCATTTTGCACAAATTCTTATATGACAAAAAATTAAATTTATACTTTTATATTATGATACAAATCGAACTTATACCATAACATAAAGATACAAATTTTACTTGTACCTTAATTTGTAATTTTGAAGCACTCTTTAAATATAGTAAAAAGGCTATTAATTCTTGAAATAAAGTATACATAATAACTCATAGCACACAAAAGAACTCCATGGCCCTACCGAAATGGAATCTCAATTTTAATGAGTTCTTGGTGAATAGTAAATCCACTTCAACTTTTCTATCCTTTCCTCTTTGAAAAGGATGACCTCATTTATAAATAAAATTACAGGTTTTTATAAAAAAAATCGACTTCAACTTTATATATTGATCAATTAATTAATATTAATTAAATTAAATGAAAGAGAATGAGGGACACGGAAGGTTTATGTGTTCCTTTTGAATTGGGGACAAGAAACGTGTAACCCTTATTAACAAATATTATACAATTTAAATTCCAAAAAATTAAGAATGTTGACAGAAATGCGCTGAAGTTGAAGATTCTTTTTGCCGTTTGCAGTTGCTCTTCAAGAGCTCTATGGATCCGACTCCGAGGAAGATCTCGCTTGATGCTGGGTTAGCCCTCTCGGGGGGGAGTTTAGTTTTGAAAGTCTGGTACTATGGATTGTTCTTCTTTTCAGGGGGAGCTTAGTTTTAAGAGTTGTTGCATTGGACGGTTTTTGCTTGGTTGTTTTGAGCTCAGGGAGCTCTAAACTATGACTGGTTTTGTTTATTGATTGAATGTCTTTTGTGGAAAAAAATTTTTGCTCTCTCTCGTGTGGGTCTTGTGCTTGAATTTTTCTTGCAGGTACATCGGCAATCTCAATCTCCAACTTAGGGGGAGATTGGTGACAGAAATGCGCTGAAGTTGAAGATTCTTTTTGCCGCTGTCCGTTGAGCAATCAGAGCATTCAGAAATGGAAAGTACAAGGTGTACCTTCCCTCTTTGGAAAGCAACGGCTAGTTTCTTCCATATATATTGAGTTGCTCGGTTCTTTGTAAAAGCACTTAGAGAGATAGTGGTATAGGACTATTGGAGTTTCTAAGGGGTTCTGCAACTGGGGAATATGTGTCAGTTGCTGGAGGCTGTTTTCGAATCTGGGTGTGGATTCGGGTTTATTCCTTAGAGTGTTTTTCATTTCATTTGTTATTCGAATCATCAATAAAAGTTGAGTCTCTCGGAGAGTGGCAGGTGCCATCTCCGGGACGAGGACGTACCCACTGTTGGGGAACCTCGTTAAAATCCTGTGTGCACTTTATTCTTCTGCATTTCTTCTTCTCTGCCTCTGCTCTGTTTTGTTCGATTCTCTTCTTTGCGTCTCTGTTCCAGGAAGAAGAAAGTCATAAAGGTCAAGGACAATTCCTTGTCTTTGGGCTTTAATCAGGCCTGACTGCCCTAAGAATTCTTCTCTCCTGTTTTTCTTTGGTCTGGGCCGAGATCACTTAAGCCCATCTGGCTGGTCCCTGATCGAGAGGAAACTCAGACGTGCCTCCTTTCATTTTCATTTGCTGTCTCCATTCAGTCTTTCGTTTCCTTTCAAAAAGTCAAAATCCCTAAAAATTTCATTCTGCCTCTCTGTTCTCAAGTGGTATCAGAGCCACTCCTTGACGAGGCTTATCGCTACCAAGGAAAAGATCAATGGCTTCTTCTTCTTTCGGCCAAGCCACTATAAATCACCCTCCCATTTTTACAGGTGCAAATTACACAGCATGGAAAAAACGAATGAAGCAGTTCATGTGGGGCATCGACGAAGAGTTGTGGCTGATCGTTCAAAATGGGCCGATCCCGATGGTTGCTGAAGAACAGGAACTCAGGTCGGCAGCACAAAAGAAGAGCGCCCAGCTAAATCAACGCGCGATGCATGTATTGCAGTCGGCCATGACTCCCGATGAAGCGGATCAAGTGGAGGACTGCGAAACTGCTCAACAAATCTGGGTTGCTCTCCAGCACACTTATGAAGGTACATCCAACATTCGTGAGTCTCGTATTGACTTATTGGTTCACGAGTATGAGGCTTTTAATATGCTTGCTGATGAATCTATACACGATATGTACTCTCGCTTCACTATCCTGATTAACAAAATGAAGGGCTTAGGGTGTACTTTCCTGGTTAAAGACCTAAATAGAAAGATTCTTAGGTCTCTCCCTAAAGAGTGGCTCCCTAGCGCACTGCTATTGAGGAAGCAAGAAATCTTGCTACTCTTCCTATCAACGAGTTGATAGGATCTCTGCTCAGCCATGAAAATGTTATAAAACAGGTGAATTTTGAGGATGAGAAACGCAAGAAAAATATTGCCTTTAAATCTAGGGTTGTTCTTTATGACTCGGGCAGTGATTCTGAATCTGATTTTGATAGAGAGTTTGCTTTAGTCAGCAAGCGTTTTCATCGCATGATGAAGTATAAGAATGATCGTCAAACTAAATCTGAGGGTCAGAGGAAGTCATATTTTGATCGTTCTAAACATAGTTCTCAAGAAAGGCTGCTTCCCCAGCAGACCAGATATGTTGACACAGGTTATCCTGAGAAAGAATCCCAGGCGTGCTACAAATGTGGGAAGCACGGTCACATACGAGCACACTGCCCATTGACTCTAAAAGCCAAGGAGAAGGTCATGAAGGCATCCTGGAGTGACTACGACTCCCAGTCCGAATCTGAACCGCTTGACGAGCAAGCATTCATGGCATTGACATTAACAAATGGTAAGGATCAGGTATCGTCTTCTAAATCTGTTTCAAACTCGAACACCGATCATGTATGGTATCTAGATAGTGGCTGTTCGCATCACATGTCAGGAAATCGTCGTCTTTTTTCTGATTTTACTGCTAAAAATGGTGGTAATGTGTTATTTGGTGATAATGGTGTGGGTAAGATCATTGGTTGTGGCTCTATTGGAGCTCCTCCATTACCTACTATTCGAAATGTTCTCCTTGTCGATGGTCTGCATCACAATCTTTTGTCTATTAGTCAGCTATGTGAAAGTGGCAATAGAGTTGTGTTTGAATCCAGCCACTGCATTGTTGAACGAATTCATGACAAACAGGTTGTGTTTGTTGGTAACCGGGTCAACAACATGTACTCTATTGATCTGCATAATATAGATGAGTTTCATGAGCTATGTTTAACTGCATCATCACAGCAAGAGATCCTTTGGCATAGGAAGATGGGGCATCTCAGCTTTCAAAAGCTCGTCCATCTTTCTAAAACCAACCTGGTTCGAGGGCTACCTCCCTTGAAGGATAAGCGTGATTTCTTTTGTGATGCTTGCATCTCAGGCAAACAAAGAAAGAAAAGTTTTACACCCAAATCTGACATCACCTCCAAAGCCATGTTTGAACTTATCCACATGGATCTGTTCGGACCTTGCAATGTCACTAGCTTGGGGGGTAAAAATTATGTCTTTGTCTTAGTCGATGACTTTTCTAGATATACCTGGGTCTACTTCCTTACTCATAAAGACGATACTGTTCATAGCTTCAAAACTTTTGTTACTTTATTTGCTGGGAAAATCAGATCCATCCGCAGTGATAATGGTGGGGAATTCATATCTGATGAATTTGAAACCATTTGCAATGAGGCTGGGATCCTTCACACCTTTTCTGCCCCTCGGACTCCCCAACAAAATGGGGTAGTAGAGAGGAAGAATCGAACTTTGATTGAGTGCGCTCGTACTATGCTCCTTGAATATAACCTGCCCAAATTCTTTTGGGGGGAGGTTGTAAATACAACGTGTCATGTCCTGAATCGTGTTCTGATTCGTAAGGGGCTCAACAAAACTCCTTACGAGATCTTCAAATCAAAAACTCCTAACATCTCTTACTTCCATCCATTTGGATATTGTTGCTATGTTCTAAACACAAGAGATAAATTAGGGAAATTTGATTCCAAATCCGATAAAGCTGTGTTTCTTGGATATTCTGTCAAGGGACAAGCATATCGTGTTTACAACAAACGCACTAAAAAGGTTGAAGAATCTGTTCATGTCGTATTTCATGATACTGATTTACCTGAAAGTGTTACAGATGACAGCGCCCCTATGTTTGATATGCTGGAACTAACTCACCAATCTGAGATACAGCTTGAACCTACTAACCAGAACTCGGATACTACTCCACTGCCTATTATCTCAACGTCCGAGCCACCCTCAAATGATACAGTCACTCCAGTTGACACGGTTCCAGCAGCCCCTCCACACATTCAGCGACGACATCCGGTTAATCAGGTCATTGGAGAGCTCACTGACGGCCTACGTACAAGAGGTAAATACAAGCCAGGTCAGTATGCTTTCGTTTCTCAGCATGAACCAAAAAATTACAAGGATGCTTTAAAAGATGAATACTGGAACATGGCTATGCATGAAGAAATGAATCAATTTGCATATCTACATATCTGGGATCTAGTGCCTCGTCCTTTAAATCAGTCTATTATTGGCACTAAATGGATTCTCAGAAACAAATCAGATGAGAATGGGTTTATTATGAGAAATAAGGCTCGTCTAGTTGCCCAAGGGTATTCTCAAGAGGAAGGGGTTGACTATGACGAGACCTTTGCCCCAGTTGCTTGTATTGAGTCTATTCGTCTGTTATGTGCCTTTGCGTGTTTTATGAATTTTCCTCTTTTTCAAATGGATGTCAAGAGTGCGTTTTTGAACGGTGTGATTCAGGAGGAAGTATACGTTTCCCAAACACCGGGTTTTGTTGATCCAAATTTTCCTGACCATGTTTACAAACTAAGGAAAGCGCTTTATGGACTTAAACAAGCTCCACGAGCTTGGTATGAGCGTCTTACCTCCTTCTTATGTGAACAAGGTTTTTCTCAAGGATCTGTGGATAAAACCCTTTTCATTAAACATGATTCATCTGATCTTCTCCTTGTTCAAATTTATGTAGACGACATTGTGTTTGGGGCTAGCAATTCTAAGATGTGTTCTAATTTTTGTGAAGCCATGAAAGCAGTGTTTGAGATGAGCATGATGGGAGAACTTCAGTTCTTCCTCGGTCTCCAAATCAAACAAACTAGTCATGGAACCTTCATCAATCAATCAAAATACATATCAAGCATGCTAAGCAAGTTTAATTTCCAGTCTTTAAATACTGCTCCCACACCTATGGCTGTTAATTTAAAGCTCGACAAGGACGAGACTGGTACTCCAGTTGATGAATCCATGTACCGTGGAATGATAGGCTCTCTCTTGTACCTCACTGCTAGTCGGCCAGACATACAATTTAGTGTATGTCTCTGTGCCCGCTTTCAATCGTGTCCTAAGGAGAGTTACCTATCAACAGTTAAGAGAATTTTTCGCTATTTAAAAGGCACCTCAGATGTCGGGTTATGGTACCCAAAGCAAACCACTTTCGATTTAGTAGGCTATAGCGACTCTGACTTTGCTGGTAGCTTAACAGATCGTCGTAGCACTACTGGAAGTTGTCAATTTGTGGGTACCTCCTTGGTTTCCTGGTCGTGCAGAAAGCAGGGGGCAGTCGCGTTATCTACTGCCGAAGCAGAATATATTGTTGCTGGTAGTACTTGCACCCAATTGCTTTGGCTGTCTTATCAATTATTGGATTACGGTTATAATTGTTCTTCTATACCGTTATTTTGCGATAATACGAGTGTTATCTGCATGTCTAAGAACCCGGTTCAGCACTCCCGAACCAAGCATATTGAAATTAAGTTTGACTTTATTCGTGACTTGGTTCAATCTGGTGCTATCTCGCTCCAGTACATTAGCACTGAATTTCAGCTCGCTGATTTATTTACCAAACCTCTGTCTGCTGATCGATTCACTTTCCTATGTTACGACATAGGATTGAGATCCTTATCAGCCTTACCAGGATAAATGAAATCGCCAGAGCGATTCCTTCCTGTTGTATTTCTAATTTCTCGTTTTAATAGTTCTTTTTGATTGTTTCCTCTTTTGTGCCTGTTTTTGGTGTCGTTTGGCTCTGTCTCTTGCTGTTAGTATTGTTTGATTTATCTTGTCATTTGTGTTAATTGATTTCTTTTTCCTAGTTTTGTTTCTGTTCCTCGTTATTAATGTTGATTGATTTTTCTTGCCTTTTCTTCTCCCTTCCCTTTCCTTGTTGATGTTCTCTTCGAGCCTTTTTAAGTCCTCTGTGTCTAGTCTTCCCCTCCATCTGACCCCATTCACCCTCTTCCATCTCGTGTCCTTGCTACAATGGCTTATGCTTTTGCCCTCACCTTCTCTGGTACTCTCTTTCATGAGCCAATTCCTATCAATTTCCACCGACATTCCCAGTCCTTTGCTTCCCGCCTGATCTCTCCATCTCGTGACATACCCCTGCCTGATTTCATTGACCTTGGTCTTGATTTCCGCCACCTTGTCAACAACCTTGGCTGGGGGTTCTTACTCGATGATGCACCCACCCTGGTGTGCCCTGCTGCAGTCCGGCTGTTCTACTCCAACTTGCGCCACTTTGGTCTTCACTCTCGCACTTTATCATCGCTAGTGGCTGGGCATCTTATGACTCTGCCGGCTGTTGACATCGGTCATCTGCTTCACTTTCCCGATGTTGGAGAGAATCTGGCTGATGCCTCTGAATTCGGGTTGTTCAACTTCAACCTTGCTGAAGAGGCTGAACGTCTCTCCGGATTTCTACCGGGACCCGATGGAACAATTCCCTCAGCGGTGCTGCTTCCCACTCTGCAGGTTTTTCATTACTTTCTCACTCGAGTGTTCTTACCTCGCCCTACTCAGCTCGATCGGATTACTCCTCTGGATGTTTGGATTATGAACCATGCCATTGCTGAAGTTCCTCTTGACTACTCTCCGCTATTCTTTGGGGCTCTCATTCCTTTTGTCAATCACAACTTTTTGGCCCCGCTCCCTTTTGCGGCTCGTATCACTCAGCTTCTGTTAGCCCTGCCTCTTTCCCTCTCCTGGTTTCGCACGGAGTCTCCCACCCTGTGGCTCACTGCTGATGACGTACTTGACGAACTGGAGATTGCGATTGGGGGGGAGGAGCTGCCCATCAATGTGGTCTGGATTTCTGACTCTGATTCTGACTCTGACTCTAGTGACGATGCTGGTAACGAAATGCTGGAGCCGTTTGCAGTTGCTCTTCAAGAGCTCTATGGATCCGACTCCGAGGAAGATCTCGCTTGATGCTGGGTTAGCCCTCTCGGGGGGGAGTTTAGTTTTGAAAGTCTGGTACTATGGATTGTTCTTCTTTTCAGGGGGAGCTTAGTTTTAAGAGTTGTTGCATTGGACGGTTTTTGCTTGGTTGTTTTGAGCTCAGGGAGCTCTAAACTATGACTGGTTTTGTTTATTGATTGAATGTCTTTTGTGGAAAAAAAATTTTGCTCTCTCTCGTGTGGGTCTTGTGCTTGAATTTTTCTTGCAGGTACATCGGCAATCTCAATCTCCAACTTAGGGGGAGATTGGTGACAGAAATGCGCTGAAGTTGAAGATTCTTTTTGCCGCTGTCCGTTGAGCAATCAGAGCATTCAGAAATGGAAAGTACAAGGTGTACCTTCCCTCTTTGGAAAGCAACGGCTAGTTTCTTCCATATATATTTAGTTGCTCGGTTCTTTGTAAAAGCACTTAGAGAGATAGTGGTATAGGACTATTGGAGTTTCTAAGGGGTTCTGCAACTGGGGAATAGGTGTCAGTTGCTGGAGGCTGTTTTCGAATCTGGGTGTGGATTCGGGTTTATTCCTTAGAGTGTTTTTCATTTCATTTGTTATTCGAATCATCAATAAAAGTTGAGTCTCTCGGAGAGTGGCAGGTGCCATCTCCGGGACGAGGACGTACCCACTGTTGGGGAACCTCGTTAAAATCCTGTGTGCACTTTATTCTTCTGCATTTCTTCTTCTCGGCCTCTGCTCTGTTTTGTTCGATTCTCTGCTTTGCGTCTCTGTTCCAGGAAGAAGAAAGTCATAAAGGTCAAGGACAATTCCTTGTCTTTGGGCTTTAATCAGGCCTGACTGCCCTAAGAATTCTTCTCTCCTGTTTTTCTTTGGTCTGGGCCGAGATCACTTAAGCCCATCTGGCTGGTCCCTGATCGAGAGGAAACTCAGACGTGCCTCCTTTCATTTTCATTTGCTGTCTCCATTCAGTCTTTCGTTTCCTTTCAAAAAGTCAAAATCCCTAAAAATTTCATTCTGCCTCTCTGTTCTCAAAGAAAATAATCATGAAAGCTGGCGGCTCTCCTTATTATTAACCTTTGGGTAGTAAATTTATTTCTGTCTTTGGATTAGGGACGACAAAATATATCCCCCAATATGATTTCCGGCCTCTTCTATCTCCTGGGACCATTTTATAAAATTGTCCCCAATATCACTAAGATTTGAATTTCCGAAGACAAACTAAATTACTTGTCCCCTATTATTGCCCCCAAAGCTCCTCAATTTTGTAGTGCTCCCAAACTTCAAACCGAATTCGAACCAAATTATAATTCGGTTCGGTCGGTTTAAACCGAATTATGTTCGGGTTTTCACACAAAACCGAATTTGTGAAGCTACTTGTATTTTCTCACTTTTAAATTATTTTTCACCCCTAATATTAACAATAAATATCAATTATATGCATAATCAATGATAAAACTAAACCTTTCAACACATAAGTCATAAAACATTTCAAATATTTAAGTTTAAAACAACTACAAACATAAAAATCCACCTTTTGAAGCTTGCAATTATACTATTTCGTTTTTTCGGTAGGAAATTCGGAAATTCGGTTCGGTAATCCCGAACCGAACCGAAGCCAAATTAAACCAAACCGAAACCGAATTAATGATATTCGGTTCGGAATTCGGAAGGAAAATATGGATAGTTCGGAAATCAGGGTTCGAGCACAAACAAGCTGCCAGAAAAAAGCCTTCGTAGCAACTTCGACCCTTTTTTTTTAAGCCTTACAAATATCCAATCTTTCATCCAGTGCCTTGACTTTGTATAAAAACATACCTAATTTAACGTGGTAGAGGCCCTTGGACTCGATTCACATCCATGCTTCTCGAATTGAGTTCCAAAGTAGGCTTCACAAACACGTTCCCAGACGTGGCCATTTTCAGGCAGTTTCCAAGTTTTGGCATAGCCTTTTGATCAAGTTCAAAAATGATGTTCTAGACTTCTTATCGAGCTCCCAAGTACTTTAATGTGTAGAGGGACACTCCAGCTTCAAAACAAGTCATTAATCTCCAATTTCCATCGAGCCAGTTGTAAGATATGAATCTCCAAAGCAGGCACCATGAAACTGTTTTTACACTGAAACAACCGATTAGGTCGACCTAATCCTATATGAGGTCGACCGAAAAGTGCATGTCACCGTGACATGCATGTCACCGTAGCAAAGTCCCTAAACTTTACCCTAATTTAACAATTTGGTCAATCTTTTAACTAATTTCTATCTTATTTATACTATTATAAAAATAACTTATTTGATCCAACCGAAAGTTAACCGTTAAATTAGACTATCAACTTGTCATGTCAATGTTTTATCAGCACAAATAACCATAAATAATTCATACACCACATATTATCTAATTTTGTATTTTTAATTAAATTAAACCATAAAACAAAACATAAAAAATGGGAGTGGCTAATTGTCGCCCTAATTTATTGTAATCGTCCTAACTTATAAATTGTTATTACCCTTTTACCCATCTCTCCTTTTATTGTTAAGAAATAAAAAACACAATTAATCCAAACAATTTCACTTAACCATTTCCACCACCGCCGATCTTAACCCCCGCCGGCCGCCACCATTTCAATCAGAAGGGTAACTTATCGGGAACAGTGCAATCGGGGTCGGGGCTTCCACTATTACATAATCGGCCAACACGTTTCCTATTGGATTAAGATGCTACAAAAAGAAAATCGAACTCAATATAAAAAGAAGTACAGAAGTTGACGGGCCAATGGAAAAGCTTCTTTCCATGGTGCATAAATTCATGATAAAAATGGCGTAATTTGGTTAAGGGGCGAGGGAGTGAGATGCGAAGAACAGGGGAGCGATGGATTTTTGGAATTGGTTTGGAGGTGGTTATCCGTCATCGTCATGGTGCATTTTTTGAGGAGAAGGGTGTAGGCGACGGCGAGGAGAAGTAACGATGGCCGGATTGTAGGGATGACGGCTAGGGCTGGAAGTTTGGTACCGGTATTTGGGATATACCGAATACCGTACCGAATTTGTTTATATTTGGTATTACCGAATACACGTATTATTTCTTGGGATTGGGATTGAATTTCAATTGTTATTCGGTATTAGAGATTACGGGATTGGGATCGGGATATACCGAAATACCGATCAATACCAAAATATAAGTTAGTTTGTATTTTATCCTCTCAACTAAACTCTCTCATTTACTACTAAATGACCCTCAACCACCAAAAGTGTCATTTAATTATACACAGATCATTCCATCATTATTAATAGTCGTCGCTCAACCTCTAATTCGTCAAATTAAAGATTATCAATAACAAGAACTTGAGATGTCTCCTCTCCTCCACTCTCCATAATAATATCCTAATTCAAAACTCTTTGTTTAGTCTTTTTCCCGTAAATTAAACAATAAAATCTAATTTATATATTTAATTATTAATTGCAAAGGTAATTAATTTCGTATTTGATAATAACGATTGGGATACCGAAGTACCGATTGGGATACCGAAATATTTAGGGATTGGGATACCGAAATTATTTAGGGATTGGGATTGGGATTGACTTTACGGTGTAATTCGGTATTCGGGATTTCGGTATTTGGTATTGGGATACCGATACCGTACCGATTTCCACCCCTAATGACGGCGGCAGAGGGTGTTTGGAGAGGAGTATGTGTTGTTGAAAGATGATAAGGGGTTTGTTTTTTTTAATTTGGTTTGATTAATGAAGGACAATTTAGTATTTTTATGTTTTATTTTAGGACGATCATAGTAAAATTAGGGCGACGCTTAGCCATTCAGTAAAAAAACTGCCATGGAGGTCTCTGTTGAATTTCAAAACTCTAACTTTGAAATATGTGGTATTTCAAAATGTGGAATTTAAAAAAAAAATAATGATGACATGGAAGGTATCTGCCATGGAGGTCTCTGTTGAATTTCAAAACTCTAATTTTGAAATATGTGGTATTTCAAAATGTGGAATTTCAAAAAAATTAAAAAAATTTAATGATGACATGGAAGGTTCCACCAAGAGCACATGTAACTTCAAGGTTTTTATAGGAAATTATTCATTTCATCACAAAACATGAAGGTTGGATCATTCCTTATAACCTATGGATCTCTAACCTGATTTGTCAATATGAGTTTTATCTAAGGTATTACATCATCCCTCAATGGTATTTAACGTCCTTGTAGAAGTTTGCCCCCACCAACATTCAAGATGGACGCATAAAGGTTCTAATAGAACTTGTAACATCTTTGCCCTACCTCCGCTTTGGGTCTAATCTCGGTTTTGCTTTTAAATACATCATGGTGACTTCTCAAGAGGTCACACATCTCTTCACTGCATGTTTAACTTCAGAGTTCTTATAATCATCCTAAAATGTGTCTTCTCAGTTGAGTTTAAATTATTTTTATGACTCATGTATCTCTTTTGTACTTTGTATATATTAGATTTGTCTAAAATGTTACATTGCACCTTCTTTTTCCTACATTTCTTAATGATTGAGATTGTTGTTTTTCGAATATAAACTCGATCTCTTACAAAACGAGTACAAGTATCGAATTTTCGTCCCAACCTGCGCATGGCATTCCTACCCTTAACCATTCATCCAACTAAATATTTTTTGCCCATGGACTAAATATTGGCTCGCGCCCGGCCACTCTGACCCCTTTTCGTTGACCAAACCGAATAAAATCAGAAGCCCGCTTCTTCCTTTTGTCTTCATAATCCCGCGCCTTCAAATTAAAAAGCAACCGACCTATTGCAGCGCGCCGGTTGATCTTTCCAATTTCTTCGACGCCGATCTTTTCGAGTCCGGTGGCGTGTGCATAAAACGGCAATTGCTTCCTAATCACTCTACTCTACTCTTTGATCCGCCGCCGTCTCCTTGTTCTTTAGTTGTCTCCACTCCAGAATTCCACTCAAAAAGCTCCAATGGAGGACGCCGACCTCGAAGTCGTAGAGATTTCCCCGTTCTCCCTCCCGCCTTCCCACTTCACCGGGAAGAGAACACAGAAACAGGTCGGTTCTTCGATTCAAAACTACTTCATTTTCTGATCGTGGCTTTTTTGTTTGTTTTGAGCGGCCTTTTTGTTTCTGTTCTTGTTGGGACTTCTCCTTTCCCTCCATTGATGATCACAGGGCCTTCGCCACTTTCCCCTCTGCGTGCTTTTTCCGGGTTTTATGATGGTGTTTTTTAAGAGTTGGATGAGTTAATTGAATTCTTGGAGGTGCTACTATGCGTCTGTGCGTGGGTTCTTTCTCACAAATCTGTTGACCCTTTGCTCTTTCGAGCAGCAGCCAAGTTCCGAGCATTGAGCAACAATGCAAAACATGAGACGAAGTATGATGTTGGCAATGTTGCGTATTTGGCAGCCAGTTCATTTACCATTCCTTCAAATTGTTCAAGCCTTTTCCTTTAAAGCTCACACAACTCTAATGCTCTAAAGTACACTCCTTTAGATTTAGGGAAACTTCTTACCTAACTTTAGACCTCTAATAGTCTAATGTGCAAATGAACTCGTACATCAAAAGATTTTCCTCAAGTTTTCTGCATGTTGGTTCCCTGGGTCCTACAGTCAGTGGGACAAGAATATGCGATCAGTTACATGAAAATATCTTTAATGTTGTTACTCTTGTTGTGGATGTTATTTGACAACATTGGATAGGTTTCTACTCTTTAGTAACACATTGTTACTTGTGATGACTCTTTATAGCATGTGCTCCCTGAAATCATTGATGTTGATGAGTACGATATTCTCACTGATGTCATGATCCTGGACGAGAACTTTCACAAAGACAAGAAAGGCAAAGCGATCAATGATGAGAAAGTTGTCAATGGTGTGAAAGATGAGGTATACAAGTACATATTGACCTCCAACTCACGCTATAGCATCATCTCCAACTCACCTCTATATGTCATTGGACTCGATTGTCAGGATGTAATCTATGTACCTCCTCCCTTCTGGAAGTCTACATCAACTACGCCTGATGTGAAGAAGCGGAACCATACTTCTATAGCAAGCAAAAGAGATGCAGGTAGCAAGGGACCAGTGCTTCCAAGTTCTGCACGTATTGGTACATCTGCACATCTTAACTTCTTTGTTCTGTTCAACCATCCTATCTTTCATATCTAAAGAGTAAACTGGAAGTGAACCGCACATGGATTATCAATTCTCATGATCTGCATATGCCTCATGCAGAAGAGCAACCTGGAGCTCCAAGTGATGAAAGTTTGAGGAAGTTGAAACTCTTCAGCGTTTCGACATCGTTGAAGGCCATTCAGACCATCACTTTAAGTCTTCTTCGTCGGTATAGGTTACTATTTGTTAACTTATTGCTTCTTGGCTTTGTAAGGACACTTCAAATAGGTTTTTTCTTCCAATGCTGTCCAAACCAATCCTTCGTGACGTAATCTATTGCAGTTTGTATGTTTAAATTCCTCTTTTGTTCTGCCAGACTTCGAAGAAGTGGGCAAAAAGAATTCAAGACGAGTGGAGAATTCTGGAGAAAAATTTGCCAGGTGGGTTTATAGAAAGTAGGAAAATTCTTAGTCTCTTTTAGTTGTTCATAACCTTCTTCTCTATCTTCGTAACTCTATAGATGAGCCTTTGACATTATCCAGTCCTCTCTGTGAAATGACTTACTACTCCATAGGAGCTCCAGATCAAGTATAGCTGAAGAATTTTAGATGATTGTTGATATTTTTCCTATAACATTGTTACTTAAATTTCGTTTTGTGAAAATGTTGTTCATGGATGTGAACAGATAGCATATATGTGAGGGCCAATGAGTCGAGGATGGACCTATTGAGGGCCGTAATTGTTGGTGCAGACGGAACTCCTTACAGCGACGGTCTGTTTTTCTTTGATATCTCCTTCCCTGTTGAGTATCCAAGTGTTCCTCCGGTATGTGATGTTCTATTCATGCAGTGCATTGTTTCTTATGCCATTGCACTTTATCTCACAACTCTCTCTCTCTCTTTTCCCATTTATCAGGAAGTCCACTACCATGCTGGTGGTCTCGACATAAACCCAAACCTGTACTCAAACGGATATGTTTGCCTCAGCCTTCTTGGAACATGGAGTGGTAGCCACAATGAGAACTGGCAGCCTAGTTTTTCAAATGTATTGCAGGTTCTGCTTTCTATACAAGCATTGATATTGAATGAAAAACCCTACTTTAACGAACCTGGTTATGAAGACTTCAAGGGCACCCCTGAAGGTGAAATCGAGTCCCTAGAGTACAATGAGGAAATATTCCTTCTTTCCCTCAAGACAATGGATTATTCAATGAGGAGGCCACCAAAAGTAAGTGCCTTTTGGTCGATTATAATCTGGTTTTCAGATAGTTTATGCACATGTAAAGCTGGAATGAACCTGTCTTTTGGTTCCATGTATGATGTATGACAACCGAGTCAAAAGACTTAAAAATCGATCGGAAAAAGGGTTTCACTATTACCATTCTACTACTTTCTGCAGATTTTTAATTTCTATCCGAATATCTAAATCGATCTTGTCCACATTGCAGCATTTCAAGGATTTCGTGAAGGACCATTTCCACAGCCGAGCGAAGGACATCATGGTGACGTGCAAAGCATACATGTCCGGTGCTCAAGTCGGGTGCCTGGTGAAGGGCGGAATCCAGGATCTTAACAGAGGAGCCAAGAGCTGCTCGCCAAACTTTACGGGCTCCTTACCTGCACACATGGACATGTTGGTGAAGGCGTTTACCAAACTTGGAGTAAAAGGATTATGAAGGGGGGCCTATTTTAAACTTTTTTGATTATCTTTTTAGGAGTTCATTTAAATCTTGTAGCGATAGAGAGCCCAACTATCAAGCCAGTTTGATGAGATGCCTAGTGCAGCAAATAGGGCCAAACTCTTTGAAGATTTTTCTTTTGTGGGGAATTGTATATGGGTGTGAAGAAATATTTATGGGACACGGAACCTATTAGGATCATCACATTTTAGTGCATTGCAAGTAATTCCATTTTGGTGTTCGACAAGCTGAGAATGAGGTTATATATACGGTTTGGGTACATGATTCCATTTTGGTGTTCGGCAAGAAAAATGAATCATTCACGGGAACAATTTGGAATAGAACAACATTAAAGAGTTGCGGGTCATGCACAAAAAGGGGAACCGAACCTCCCTTCCCGTACCAGATGTTGTGCTGCTCTTCTAGCTTTTACTCAGCCGGCAAGAATCAATTCAAAGACAACATAAAACTATGGATTTTCACATCAGATCAAGGTCCAACTGCTCCTCCTTTCGTTGCCTGCAGCGATGCTACACTTGGTACGCCGGACTATCCACTTCGATGTGAAATTGTGCTAATTCGCCACTTCACTGTATCCTGAAAGCCTCACAACTGTTAGGCAAGAACGAGCCATGTTACTCCTGAAAACCAAGGACATGAAATAAGTCCAGATCAAACAACTGAATAGGCAAGAGGGAAAGTTCTGCATTCATTCAATCAGATGCTATGTTCAGGCACAACTCCATTCAAGGAAGAAAGCAGTGCAGAAGCATTTCAACCCTCACGTCAATATTTAACAGTTAACACAAATTGTCTAATACCTATCTGAACCTGACGGTCCAACAAGTAAGACTATATAATCTTAACCAATAGCAAAAACACTAGACGGATAGATAGATAATGGATTGAGCTGAAACAAATGATGGTGCTAAGGACAACCAAACTACCCTATGATTGTACAGTAGAAAACAATCAACACAGAGTACAAACTTGACTCTTCAGCAACTACATCCTTGATTGCTCTGACCATTTTTTGTATTGACATACTTGGAACAGCTAGCTACACACAAGGCCTCCAGCTACTTCATACAGTCGTCTGCAAACAACATAATCTCACCACAATATGTAGCAATACAATAGGGCTGTCCAGCCTTAAGTTGAGGTATCAAATGCAGAAACTACTTATGGTTGCATCGGTAAATCTCCCCCAAGGATAACACAGAACCAGAAATAAACTAGTAGTTAGAAAAATCATAGAATTCAGCAGTTTCATTAGCCTAAAGCATGTAAGTTACTAGAACATGAACCATGGAGTGGAAATTAAATATCACAAGCACATCTTTTTCTTGCCAAGCACATAGAATCCAACAGGTGCAATACTTTTCTGAACAGTAATTAACACATCATCAATCTCAAAATTAAGCCATAACCATTAATGCCAATGTACAGAACCATTTAGAAACGAACTGAAGACGATACCTTTTCCTACTCCCTCCAATTCCCAATCAAGGAATCTAACAAGTTCTCGTATAAAATTCGCCAGCAGCTCCTTCAGTGCAGCAGGCACTCAAGGCTGTGTCTAGCTCAACTGCCTCACAAACTCTGGCTTCCCACAACAAACTCCTTTTAACAATCCTTCTCAATCCATTCCCAGGTAGCAACCCCTCATCCACCATGTCCCTCAAAACCTTCAAGGAATCAAAAACCAAACTCAGGTTGCAAAACCCATAAACCAAAACCCAGTACACATCCTTTCCTACTTTACAAGCAGAGCCAGGCCTAAGCATCCAATGGTACACTTTCAACGCCTCTTTGGGGCGCTTCCTTCTCATATAGGAAGAGACGAGCATGGAAGCGGTGGGACTGACATGGGTTTAGCCATGTCGGGTTCTGAGGTGAGGGAGTGAATGAAAATGGATAAAGAGAGGGATTGGAGAGGTGGGTTTGTAAGGAGAGCTGTTGTCATTAGCTGGATTGCTGTGGGGAGGTGGTTCGTGTTCGAGAGGCATAGGCGCGGGATTAGGAGGTTGATTTTGGTTATTTCTTCATCTGTGAGCGTTGGTTTTTCGTCGGGGAATGTCACTGTGGCAGCTAATGCTGGTACCGTTGAACGCTGCAAAACAGGAGAGTTGGTGATGAATCTCGATTGAAATGTTAGGGCTTTCAGGTGGTTGTATTGTTCCAGCAATTTCATCATCGTCGCCAGGCGATGAAGCTATTCGGCCGAAGAGGATAATTTATTGGGGCCTGATACTTCAATTAATTTACATTATTATATTAATAGCATAAAAATGATTGTTGAAGCTCTCGTAGCTCAGTTGGTTAGAGCACCCGTTTAGTAAGCGGGAGGTCTTGAGTTTGACTCTCAACGAGAGCATTATTTTTCATAACGCGTTATGCCTTTGGACTAATCGGGCCTGAATGATTCTGAGCCCAGAGCAAGTTCGACCTTTGGGCCCAAAATAAATTTATCTGCTTTTGGACTAATCGGGCCTGAATGATTCTGAGCCCAGAGCAAGTTCGACCTTTGGGCCCAAAATAAATTTATCTGCTTTTATGCTTAGGGTTTAGGCCCATTAATCCTTGTTGGCATCAAGGCATGCTGAGCCCAACCCAATACTTTTGCCTTGGCTCATTTGATTTTCCGTACAAGTGTAGCAATGGAGATAGTAACTAGAGAGTGAAATTTGGGTATGGTAACTTATCAGTGACGTCATCTCAATTTCTCATCAGGAGAGTAACGACATTTTAGGGCTTGCATGAATCCCTTTTTTGGAGCTTGTTTAAGCGACGTAGTATGTGAATTGGCTATCTTGAAAGAGCAGTTTATTGGAAGCAAAGTTCAATGGCTGAATATGTCAAGTGCTGCCTAACTTGTCACAGGATACGCAAATTGGTAAGAGGCCATGAACATTAGGCAGATGATGGGTACTGGAGTAAACTATTAGTATGTGGGAACCGTTGGGTCAACCATAGTTGCATATGCATGTATTCCTCCCGTCAAGTTGAACACCCTCTGGAATCCCTGCAAACCCAAAACAAAACGTATATGAGCTATTACTTGTTGGAGGAAACAACAGTATTACCAGTACAAACTAAACTACTCAACCCTATACTAAAACGACTCTGGCTTAGCATCAATTCTAGTATTATAGCCTACAAATCATAGTAGCAGGCCTCGCCTTTTAAAAGTACCCATAAGCATGAGAAGAGAGTTATGCAAGTACGACTCACGGAGACAAGAAAACAAGTGTTGTTTAGTTGCTACCAGGAAGAAGCTCAAGAGGGCTTATAAATTATAAGGAGGTTATATGTTACCTGACTCTGCAGCCATTTTGCTACCTGTAATGACCGCATCCCATGATGGCACTGCAACATTTAAAACACATCCCTTAGTAGCCTTTTATCCAATAAGAAGTTCGTTCTTATAACTAATACAAGATATGAAGATATTAGTAGCAGGGAGCTATATAATCAGTGTCTCTACAAATTACTTTTTACCAACCCCAACATTGGAGAAAAGCTTGACTGCTAATTTCCTCAAGCCCTCAGTTTCCCACCCGTACTCAGGAACACATTGAAGCAAAAGCGGTTTATGTTTTACAGTATCCTATGGTTACTGCTTAGTGTTGGTGATTGTTAACAGTTTTACATGAGTTCTCAACAGACCATGCTTGATTATGGAAAACTGGGCAAACCTCAAACACAGCGATAATGTCAAATAGCTTCACACTACCTCAAGTTACATTTGGAGTGTTATGGCATCAGTAACAGTCTGCATGACTGCAAAGCAGACCAGACTCTAAGTGCCCACCTGGCCAACAGTACATATTATACAGATTATCTTTCTCCTACTTGTTGACTTAATGCTTTTTTCATCAGTTTATCATGAAAACTAGAATTCAAATGAATCTGCAAATAGTATGCTGAAAAAGTTCTAGCTCCTGAGATGGGTTAATTGTATGTAAGTGATTCCAGTGCAAGGATATTAGGAAACTATAATGAAAGAGCTATAGCTCATACAGGGCATAAATTTACCCACGTCGGTTTTCAACTACAGGTTATATAAAATTGCTCCATTGATAAAAGCATTAATGACGAGAAATTTTAACAGAATAGCTTGTGGCTACACTAACCAAAACCAATTCATTGAGAGAAGATCCAGAAGTACTCTCAGATTATGTGATTTTTCAAATTGAATATGCAGGTAAGATGATTTTAATCTACTCCGTCAGTTAGAGTCGACATTTTTTTTTTGTAAAGTAGCCCTATTCGTCCTTTATTATAAAACAGAAGCCTCATTAATCTTTTAAAGGTCAATGAGGAGATAATATCAAAGGGAAGGATACGACTAAGAATGAATGAGAAGTTAATATCAATACCATAACATATGTGTCCTTCTGCGGATCAAGCTTGGTTGTTATTTCAGGACCCCAAGTTCCAAACTGACGAAGTGGAAAAACTTCAAAACTTGGCAATGATGCTTTGGCCCTGCAAGCAAAAAAAAAAATGAAAGGAGAAAGCAGTTAACATTGAGTACATGGTGATCCTTGCCTAACAAGAAACAACTGTAAATTTGAAGAAGACAACAAAAGCAAACAATGGTGCAAGGGAAAAAGGATATTGATGGGCCAAACATAGCATGCTTAAGCATAAACATATACCAGTCTTAGAATTAATTTGTCGCAGGAAGATTAAAATGATTCACAATTGAGAATATAACATACACTTTCAGATAATTTCTTAACCTAGGTTCAAATCACAAGGTGAGGGATTTGGAAATCCAGCAGAACGAGGGATTTGGATGAAATCCCTCATCCAAACGAACCCTTGTAATCTGGCACTACTGAATCGATCTTGTAGAATTAGTATTGGAAGATGAATTCAATTCAGAGCAACACGGGAACATACACTTCATCAGGTTCTCGGACATCAATCAACTGAACCTCCTCAAGAAACGTTGGATCTTGGAATTTTACATGAAAGTCCTTCGGTTGAATCTCACGAAGCACACATTCTTCTCTGGTATTAAGAGAAAATTAGTAGAAGGAATGAGACAATACGCAACTACAGACAAAAACAACCAGTGCAAGCATTCCTTCGTATAAAATCAAAGAAGGCATACCTCTCAGAGAGAACTTGCAGCAAATGCCATCCAAATTGAGTTTTACATCTCACAACTTTGTTTAGAGGGGCAGTAAATGCAGCTTCCTCAAATTCGGGGACCTAGTGTACACCATTCATCAAAAGAATGATTAGGAATTAAAACTGCATACACACAGATTAACTATGCACGCAGTGGACCAAAACATTACTCAGAGGTAAAAACAACTTGGTGGTATAAATATATAGACTTTCTAATCTACAATCCAAGATCACACTGAGTGCTTACCATTTGACCCTTTTTTACCCATCCAAGCAATCCCCCCTCTTGTTTGGAAGGACAAATTGAGTACTCCACGGCAAGGTCGCCCAAATCCTCTCCTTCAGAAAACAAGAATGGACAAATGTAGTAATTCAATTGACCATTGGGGTGAAGCAAATATCTTGAAGCCATAGCCAAATTATATTCATACAACCAATTTGCATCGGAGAACGGAAACCACAGACCAATTGACATCCAACTACTGTCAAACTCGGGATACCATTGTTCGTTTAAACCAAACACTCTGCAGGTTATCTATATACAATGTGCGTACTAACCTCTTGTAATTCTCCGCTGAATGTCCACCAGAAGATTGGCATCACCTTCTTTGACAAGCAAGTGTTGTACCAGTAATTCCCTTTCAACTCCGGAGCCACTTGCAGGACTCGATAAAGCTGAAGAAGCAGGAAAGGTTTAGAAGGAACGGAAGAAAAGGACAACAAGAGCCGAATTCTGAAGTCTACCTCTGGGGCGTGGATGACCCGGCACCATAGGCATGGAGAAAGGGGCCCGATTGAAGGCAAGAGAAGGTCGAGAAGTAAGGGTTCTTCTGCACAAAGGGTTTAAGAGTGGAGGGGGAGAGGCACCGAGTTTACCAAGGTGAGAACAACAATGGAGGGAAGTGAAGGATAGGAACGGAACGAGAGAAGGTCTGAGAGCAGAGACTGTTGCTGCTGCTGGAGATTGAAGACGCGTTGCTCTAAGCATTTTTCCTTGCCAAATTCAAATCCTATTTTCAGCCTCAAATGTGATTCGAGAATCGAGACTAGAGAAGATTGATTGATTCTTCTTCTGTTCCACCAAGAGAGACGGCTGTAAAAGAAACAAAGAAACAAAAAACTACGTCAGATTCTCCAATCAAAAAAATAATGCCACAAAATACAGGCCACCAACGTGCCACAAAAAAGCCAAGAGCAGGTGGATCAAAAATGTTGATCGAGAGTCAGGGGAGCTCCATGTTATCAGAAAGTGAAGAACTTAGGGACTTCTTTTGATGAACTCCATAAGGGGTATAAAAAGTTACTGCTTTGAGTATGTACAAAAATGGTGGTTAACAAGATTACTGTAAATTTTTTTGTTTTTACCATTAGTTGGTCAAACAATATCCATCCTCGAACCAGAAAAAAAAGGTTCTTCTCACTAATTAACACAGTTGCTGAACTCCTCATTTGACAAGAGAAACAGATTGCAACAGAACATTGCAAGGGAAAACTCAAAACTGAAAACTGAGAAGCTCCAAACCAAAATTACCTACGGATGCAGCTTATCAATTGAAGGGGGACTCAACATAAGAAAAAAGTTCATTCTCCCTGCAATATATTGGACAACTTGCTGAAATTAAAAAAGGAAATCAAAGAACAGCTTCTTGGAACTGGCGAACGAACAAAAGATATCCTATGCGTTTTCAGATAATAGAGATCGAGTATCGCAACTTAATCTACAAAGTGAGTCACACAACAACACCCAATTTCAAATGTAAGTGTTTGAACTAGAAATTAAACGATTGAGGGAGGTAGAGACAAGAGAGACCTCACAAGTGGAAGGAGCGAGGACTAGCTCGGTGACTAAGATGACGCGATCTGCAGGAGGTCCAATGGTGAGTGAGTGGCTGGCGATTCTCGAACTAACTCCCTGAAATCGAGTGGGAGGTCCGGCGGCGAGTGTTTGGCGACTGAGTTTAGCAAGAGGTTTGGCAGTGAATGGCGCGCGGTAAGTTAAATGATTTGCATGCGCAGATGAATCGTTGTTTGACGATTTGATTTTTTAGGGTTTCAGATGAGAGCGGAATTTGGAGAAAGCCAAGAGACAAAATAGGACAGTGAAAATTAACATCAACAACCAATCTCATCACTCTAAATCGAATAAATTCTTCGTGATCGGAAATATTTTCAGAGCAAAGGAATCATTAACGAATAAAACGCCAGGAATCTACCCAGAAGTTTGGCTGAAAGAAAGAACCAAGAACATAAGAGAAGAAGGGTAGTAATCAAATTCAAATCATGAGTTGCTTGGGATCGGTCTTTTGAAGCTACTACCACGAACGATTCTCTCCTCAATAATTTTGCCTTTGCTATCACTAATTCACTATCAACAAGCAACCACACCTTACTCTCACTGTTCCTGCTTATAGTAGTTAATCAGGTCCACTAATCCCACACAAGGACTACTAAGCAAATTGCTTATCAAGCCTGCCGGTTTAGAACACTACAGGAGCTCAAAAGGGAAAGCTTGCATTGGTCAGGGCAAGCTATCTCCCTTTCTCATACATTCATTACGAAATGACCCGTTAGATAAATTGACTCGGCTCTCTTAATAAATTAAATCCTCTCCCATACTCCAAACCACCCAAATACACAAAATTAACCAGCTCAGTTACTGGAAAATAGTTGGCTGCCTGCTTGTTTGAATCTGCCTAGAAGGATTAGGGAAATTTGTAACCCTAATCAACCATTTTCACAGAGCACAAAGGAGAGATGGTACCTGGCTGACACACCGCAGTCTACTTCCTGCTTTGCTCGACGTCTCCGTCGTGATTCCTCACCGCGCCATTCTTCTTCCCGAGCTCCCTTCCCAGTATCTCTTCTTCCTTGACCCGTCAGCAGAGTAGCAGCGAAAAAGAGAGTGTGGAGTCAGTGGAGGAAAGCCCCGACAAAGCTAACCCTTGTCATCCAAAAAGCAAGGGTAAATGTGGGTTTCTGAAAGAAAGACAGGGATACATTTGGTTTTTTAAGTTCTCATAAATCATAATGCTTTGTTATCTTCATTTATCTTTACCTACCTATACCAATCATTTAACCGACCAATCTGTTGCGACTCATTTTATTAGACTTGTTTGATCTGTTTTATTGTAATACTCGTTCTCTGTCTACGATGCAGATGTGGATACTCTTCTTCTTCTTGATATGATTGGCTTCATTTTCGATCCATTTTTTTATAAATTATATGCAATTATACTTAAATTATTTATGATTTTACTTTTATTGCGTCATATTTTAGCTATTATAAAGTTGTAAATAAGTGAGGCAAAACATATCCTCTACAACATCAATAATATAATATTTTGTTTGACCAATGTCTAACTTGTTATCTTTCTGTGAATTCAATATTGAATTAGATGTAAAACACAATAATTGTTTAGATTGGAAGCCTTGCTTTTACAATAGATAGATATCTCGTAATTCTACTCGTCGTTCCTTCTAAATTGGTTTTTCGTGTTCGCGTGTTCACTTGCAGTCTATGCGTTTTTGTTAGTTGCTTTCTCAAATGTGAATTTTCTTATTGCGATTTCACTTTATTGCTCTTGTTTTTATTTTCATTGAACCTAATCCCTTTTCAGACCTACTTTCCATTTGGTTTTAGGATCCGCTCTCACCTATGGAATGTTTGAATTCTTAGTTTTATTTTTTAGGAATATAAATGATCAAAACGATGAAGTGAGCAAGTTCCTGTACTATTTGTTGTACATAAATAGGTAGATTTGTACCTCATATACGATGTATTCTTTATCCGTTTAGGAAAAACCGACCATGATTTTCTCCAATAAATTCTTTTGACATACTAGTTGGTGAATAATTTGGCTAGCAAGTAGCAACCCCTTGATAAAAGTGGAAGTTCTTCTCAATTGTGCTTAGGGACCAATTCTAGGTGAAGGATAGTAGTAGAAGAAAACTAAATATCGAACTCGATGTCAATATCATTCACGAAGTTGATCCACACATGGAGAGATCATGAAATACAAGAAGAAATACAAACAAAATGGATTGTGAAATGAATAACCAAGAAAAAAAAAACAGTAAAACACAAATAGAAAACACAACCCATTCAATTCAGCAAAGAATTCTTCATCCCAAAGTCTTCAATTTCTAGCCCTCCGTCTCTTAGATTCAAATAGCCGGCGCAAATAAAGCTACACCAAGAGCAAAGGCCGCCGCTGTTACCCAAACGGCAGAAATCCCTGCATCAGCAGCAGCCGATGTGTTCACCTGAACAACAGGGGTGGCCTCCTCTTCAGGGGCAGGGGAACCCTTCTTCTTCTTTGGCTTCTCCGCCGTTGGAGCCGGAGCAGGAGCAGGAGGTTTGGCGGTGAAGATATCCACGGGGAGCAACACCTTGTCCACCTTATAAACCGCCAGCTGATCGTCGGCGTACACATTCCCGGCGATGCTAGCGTTGGTGAGCCCCGTGGTAATGCTGACCGAATCGGGATACGCGGTCAAATTGAAGGACACGCGGCCACCGGATCCCGCCTCCGTGGCGATCGGATTGCTGACGGTCTGGAATTGGGCGGAGGAGAGGAAAGTGGGGACGACGTGGAACTTGACGAGCTCGGATTTGGCCTCGTCGGAGAGGGAGTTGAGGGTGCCGGATTTCAGAGAGGAGAAGGCGGAGTCCGAGGGGGCGAAGATGGTGGCGCCGTTGTTGGAGTTGTTGAGGAGGGTGAGGAGGTGGCTGTCTTCCTGTGTGGATCGGAGGAGGTGGATGAAGGTGTTGAAGTGGCCGGCCTTCTCGAGGATTTTGGTGACGTTGGTTGGGGAAGGTGACGCTGGGAGTTGCGCCGGCGGGGTTGCTGCTGGTGGCGGTGCGGCGGCAGGGGATGATGCAGGGGATTGTGCTGTTGTGATCTTCGTTAGGCAGAGGAGGAGGCAGAGGAATGCTGCCGCTGAAAACAGCGTACTCTGTTTGTTCATCATCTTGATGGGTTAGCTCTGGAGTAGGCTGCTGCAGAAAAGAAAATGATAGGATCAAGCTGGGAAAACAGTAGAAGACTAGTTGCTAGTAGTGGTAGTGGAGGATTGTAGTGAAGATGCTTGATGAGATGAAATGGAGTTGAGATTGAGGGGTTCTTATAGTGACATGGTGGTGGTAGAAAGATCAGAATTCTGTTCGATAAAAGCAGAGTACATGAAAAAAGCTTAATACTTTCATCCAATTGATCCCTAGCAATTGAAGAACTTCATTCTGATACACTGAGTTGATTACGAGATTGGGTAAAAAGTTACAATAATAAGGTGGAGTGAGATCGACAAGGAATCCATGAATTGACATCCTAAAACAGAGCACTTTGCTGGAGAAACAACATCAACCCAGCCTGGAGGTATTAAAAAAACGGCCTACCATATTTGTGTAAGATTGACATGATCTTTGGGCATGGTGGGCGCTGACATTTGAAGTGAATGCCCAACTTCCATCTTCCCGCCTTTTATTCACCTTTCTTCCTTCACCTTTTCATTGTTAAAATCTCACCAAAAGTTCATACGCTCTGGAAGTTGACAATCGACATTCGACAGAGCCAGCCACCAAATATTGATTGATGCAATCCCCACATTCCCCAAAAGAATCAGATGTCAGTTTCTCCCATGGAAACCCACCTCAGGTTATCTCTGTCATTCCCACCTTCCTGCATTTCTAAGCAATGGATGATCATGCACAATCCCTTAATCCCTACCTCCATTGATTCTCTGCACTTGAACACTATTATATAAACCCTGCTTCTTCACAGAGTCCATTCATCAAACACCTTGCAGACATTCCACAATCCCCTCAACCTTCACTTCTTATCACCTCCATTCTCCCAAAAACCGCCGGCAACCATGAAAACCCAAATCATCATCTCAATTTCACTCGCCTTCCTCCTCCTAAACATCCCCAAAACCCTATCCCTGTCTCCCGCCGCCGCCCCAGCCAAGCCGCCGCCTTCCTCCCCTGCACCCGCGGCCCAAGTCGCCGTAACCCCCGGCCCATTGGACGTCGCCAAGATCCTCGACAAGGCCGGCCGGTTCACCGTCTTCCTCCGGCTCCTGAAATCCACTCAGGAGGACGTCGAGCTCTACCAGCAGCTCAACGAGACCCACAACGGCGCAACGGTGTTCGCCCCCAGCGACGGCGCGTTCTCGGGGCTGAAAGCAGGGACCCTGAATTCCTTAAGCGACGGGGACAAATCGGAGCTGGTGAAGTACCACATCGTGCCGTTCTTCATCTCGTCGGCGCAGTTCCAGACCGTGAGCAACCCGGTCAGGACCCAGGCCGGTTCGGGCGGCCGGCTCTCGATGAACATCACCACCGATGTCACCGGGAGTTCGGTCAATATTAGTACCGGGATCGTCAACACGACGATTTCGGGCACCGTTTATGCGGACAGCAGGCTGGCGATTTATCAGGTGGACAAGGTGCTGCTCCCGCTTGACGTTTTCACTCCCAGGCCTCCGCCGCCGGCGCCTGCTCCGGCCCCGGCGCCGGAGAAGGCGGGGAAGAAAGGGGGTGGAGCGGAGAGCCCTGCTGTTCCGAAGAGCGACAAATCTGGCGCCGTGAGGCGGATTGGGCGGCGTCAGGATTTGGTGATCTTGGTTTTGGGAGTCGGGTGGATTGCTACCGCAGTGTTGTGATTTGTTCAAGAGATGAACTGTGTTTTCCTTTTCGGTTTCTTCTTCTTCTTCATTGTGTGCTGGAGATAACAGAGTTCTGCGGGCTGCCGGAATGGCTTCTCTGATTTCTTTGTGAGGGTGGTTTTCACTTGGATTGCTGGGCTTGTTGTGTCAATTTTTCTGTTCATTCCCCTTTTATTTGAGGGATTTGTTTGCTGCAAGTTCAAGCTCTGTAACCGATTCAACATATAAAAGAAAAGTTTGCTTCGAATAAATTCGTCGTTATATGTTTGGTTTCTTCAAGTGTTTGCATGGGAAGGCTACATTTGATGATTTGAATGTATAAAGACGGCAATCCTAATCCAAAACAGACTAGGATTACAACTAATTTTTTTTTATGGGAATATGTGGCCTTTTCATTCAAGAATTAAGAAATAGATCCACAATCCAAACGGCCCAGATCTGCCTCTAAATGACAGAGCAGATTTAGAGGGGTTATCAACGGCTCAAGATAGGGTGCATAACCATGGGTTATGCACCCAACAATAACCAAATCTGGACCCTTCATTTAGAAAATCCAGATTTAAGGATGGAGAATTAAAAACTATTTTTATTTTCACTAGCTTTCTTAATTGACTCATATCTTTTTCGTTTTAACTCGGATTTTAATTTGTTTTGCACAGATGGAACGAGTTCACCGTGCTCTACAAAATGAGATCAATTTTCAATATTTTTTGAGGAAAAAAAATTCTGGCCTCTCGATACCAACTGCATACCATATGGTATTTTCTTCGTTTTTAATTCGTTTTTGAAAACGTTTGCACAGCAGGGACGAGTTCATCATGATCTACTGGATCTACAAATTTCTGGGTGAACAAAATACAGGACCAAAAAATACCACACAATACCATACAATACCACCCTGGTACGGGGTGGTATTGTATGGTATCTTGTTCGTTTTTAATTCGTTTTTGAAAACGTTTGCACAGAAGGGACGAGTTCATCATGATCTATTGGATCTAAAAATTTCTGGGTGAACAAATTACAGGACCAAAAAATACCACACAATACCATACAATACCACCCTGGTACGGGGTGGTATTGTGTGGTATACAATGTTAAAAGTCGTAAATTACAATTAATATACTTCTACTATCATGTATTCAACCATCCTACAGTATTGGTTTGTTCATACCACCATGGTACGTTTTTCAAAACATAGGTATGCTTTTATTTCAATACCAGTCAATACCATATGGTATAGGCGGGTAAAAAATGGCTCAATTTTTTTTGTTCGAAAAATATATTAAAGTGGATATCATTTTGAAGAGCACAATTAATCTGATCTAACTGTGCAAAAAAAAAAAAAATTTCGACTTAAAATGAGCGAGAAATCGTCCGTCAAAGATTAAAGAGGGAAAAATTAAAGGCTTTCTATGAGAGAGAGGATGCTGATGTCATGCTGATGTGGACGGGTTACTCATGGTTACTCACCATAAGGTTACTGACCTGATCCATTCCCGTTATCAACCCAAACAAATTGTCTATCCCAGCCCGAAATCGCATGGGCAAACCAGTGGGCCGAATTGTTGTTCTTTTTTGGGGTAAAATTCCACTTCACAGAGATACCTGTCATTTCTTCGTTGCTTCTAGCCAGCTTCACAATCTCCTCGCACCAAACACCCAGCTCCGAACAGTCCTGCACCTTCTCCTTCAATTGCCTTATGAGAGGTTGATAATCCGACTCCACTATTAAGGGGCTAAAACCTCTTTTGTTGACTTCATGCAATCCCATTATGATAGCTTTCGCTTCAGCCTCGATGGGTCTACAAATTCCACTTTCCTTCTTCGCTGTGGCTCCACAGAAATTTCCACCCCAATCTCTGATCACGCAACCAAAACCCACGCCAGAAGGGTTGAAGACACCCGCATCGGAGTTGAGCTTGAAAAGACCCTCGGGAGGAGGGATCCAGCCGCTAGAAGTGCCCTGACTGGTCGGTTGAGGATTGACAGTGCAACTCAAAGAAGGAGGGTCTTGGGCGTTCAGATAAGCTTGAAGCCAGCCCAGTGCTTTTGGGATAATCTGCTCCTCCTCCGTTTTGTGGTTATTATTCAGGTGATTGCATCTTTCCTTCCATAAATACCATAGGACCACACAAAACTTTTGAATCTGTTCAAGATGTGAGCTTTTCCAGATCTCCCTTAACCATTCCATGCACGATTTCCCTTCCCCGATGTCGAATAATTCTTTTCCCTCCCAAGTTTCCCATTGGCGACGAATCCATCCACAATCACGCAGAGCATGGGTCTGGGATTCAGGCAACCCACAAAAGGGGCAATCCGAGCAGGCCTCTTCGAACCACTCCTCAATCTGGCAACCCACAGGTAGGATATTTCTTCCAAATCTCCAGATAAACATGCGAGCTTTAGGAGGAATAGGGGTTTTCTATAGGGCTTTCCAAAAATCAGAGTCCTCGCTGGTGATAGAATTTAACTGAGTAGTGTTATGGCTTCGTTCCTCAAATATTTTCCTGTAGGCCGATTTAACCGAGTATTTCCCATCATCCGAGTCAATCCAAATCCTTGTGTCTCTCGCCAGAGGGATCCTCAGAGGAATTTTAGCAATTAGATCACAGTCTAGTCTCGAGAATTTGCCTCTTCGAATGTTCTGATCCCAGGCACCCCTATTTCTATCAATGAGATCAGAGACCAACTCATTTGAATTCGTGCCACTTGGTTGGGGATCCGCGAAATAGTAGCTTTTACCAGGGATCCAAGGGTCCTCCCATATTCTAATAGATTCCCCATTCCCAACACGCCATCTGAATCCATCCTCAATCTTTTCCTTAGCATTCATGATACTTCTCCATATGAAGCTAGGTATATAGCCAATTTTTGCATCAATAATGTCAGTTCTGGGGAAATACATGGCTTTCAACGTTCTGGTCATCAACGAGTTTGGCCTAGATAGCACACTCCATACTTGTTTTCCAAGCATGGCCAAATTAAAATCTCTGAGATTTTTGAAACCCATACCTCTAACTTCCTACTCGTCGCAAAGATTCTCCCACTTCAGCCAGTGGTGCTTTGGTTCTTTCCCTTTCTGCCCCCACCAAAAATTCGAGATCATCTTTTGGATGTCATTCAGAGTCCCTTCTGGAATCAGGAACACCATCATAGGATATAGGAATTGAGCTTGAGCCACCGCTTTGATCATCGCCTCTTTTCCCGCCTCGGACATGGTTCTGCTCTTCCAGTCCTTCAGTTTTTTCCTAACTCGCTCCTTGATTTCTTCGAACATTAATTTCTTCGATCTTCCAACAATCGTGGGGAGACCAAGATACTTAGGATGTTTTGCCACTTCCCTTACACCAAGCGTACCACAAACTTCCAACCTTCGACTGATTCCGACATTGTTGCTGAAAGAAATATCAGACTTATTAAAATTGATCAGCTGACCAGACTTAGTAGCATAACACTTTAGGATCCTTTTAAGCTCGTCCACTCTTGAGTTGTAGCCTTCTAAACACCACACTGTCATCTGCAAATAGAAGGGGAGATATTAGGAGCCTTCTTCCTCATTTGAATTCCATGGATTACAACTAATTCATATATGAACAAATGTCTCATTTTCTCATTTATCATTAAAATGGTTAATAGGTGAATTTCTAAAGTTAAACTGAACATGTTTCTCAATTACTTAAGATACAAGCAAGTTTCAGATAATTTAATCTATGCATAAATTAACTCATGCTATTGTTCTATCATACGATAAAAGCTTGCCATCCTTCTGAGCGGAATTAGATGATTAAAATGAGTAAATGACCATAATGCTATGCACCTGAAAACGGATCAAAATGACGATCATGCTATACACCCAAACTCGTAACGCCACAAAAACAGCCTCTATTTTAAGTATTTTATGTAGTAACATTAAACATATTGAAAATATGATTTTTTTTATTTGGCATAATTATGAGATAGATAATTGCTTTATTTTGAAATTCAAAAGGCATTATGTTAAGAAAACTTTTTTTAAATATGATAAGAAAACTTTGTGATTACACACTTTCATCTGAAAAAATTCAAGTAAATACACAACTCAAACAATGATTTTGTAATTATGTAATCTAGCTGGTTATCACGATGAGATTGTCTCCGAATATTACCTAGCCTAAATTTTCTGATCATTTACTTACTATCACGGTCAATATATGTAAACTCATACAAACCAATTTGATCAATCCGACTATCAATTCATCGAGATCGGTTAATTACGTAGTCATTTACCGTTCTCATAAAAAATAAGAAACCATCACACTAAATTTATGGATCGAAAACCTTCATCAAATAAACTTTGAAGTTTAATTACCCCGATAGAAGAGATTGATTATTTTTTTTGGGACTTTTGCATTTGCCATCTATGTAGCCGCAATTATACAAGGCATAACAAAATTTTATGGTTTACTGAAACACAGAACATGATGTGATTTATCACCAAATAATAATCCCCAAATGACATCCCCAAAAGCTAATAATTCCAGCATCACATCACGAGATTGGCTTAGAGCTTACAAATTGCAGCAAGGTAAAGTGATTTAGACAGTGCCAGCCATCAATGAACATCCTAAATGCAAAAGCTCATCTTGACAGTGCCACCATTTCCTGATTGATGCATAATCCCCACATTCTTCCCCCAATCACACAGCACATTTGCTAACATTCTAAGCAAAAACTCTGTAATGAATTACCCACAATACATCCATCATCCCTTCCCCTCCATTGATGCCCTCCATCCACCCTTCTGCAACCAACCCACATGAACAACATCACACCAGAGAGCTGGCCGAGAACTAGACATCCATGGCTCCATCTTCATCCTCACCCTTTGCCACCACCGCGGCCGCTATATAAACCCTCTCCTACTCCCTGCCCATCAAACCATCACCCAAAACCAACCATTCCTCAATTCTCATCTCTCAGAAGCATTTCGTCAAACACCTCATCTGCATAACTAACACTCACACAAAACAATGGCGCAGCAGTCACAAACCCTCTCCACACTACTCCTCTTCTCCACCCTCCTCTTCCTCTCCCTCCACAGCTCCACATTCACATCAGCCCAGTCCTCCTCCACCTCTGCCTCGCCCCCTGCTCTTTCCCCTGCCAAATCGCCTCCAAAGCCCACATCTCCCCCAACTCCAAAGCCCACCGCGCCGCCGCCGGCCCAAGGCCCAGCCGCCATGGTCCCGGTCCAAACCTCCAAAGGCCCGCTCAACGTCCTCAAGGTGCTCCAAAAGGCCGGCCACTTCTCCAATTTCATCCGCCTCATCAAAACCACACAGGAAGACATCCAATTCGCCTCCCAGCTCAACGCCTCTGACGACGGAATCACGGTCTTCGCCCCGACCGACGGCGCGTTCTCCGCCATCATCAAGGCAGGGGTTCTCAATTCACTCTCCGACCAGGAAAAGATCCAGCTGGTTCAGTTCCACGTCATCCCCAGGCAAATCTCGACCCCCCAGTTCCAGACCGTCAGCAACCCGCTCAAGACTCTGGCCGGGTCGGGTAAGCGGTTCCAGCTCAACGTCACGACCAGCGACAGCATGGTGAACGTGACGAGCGGGCTGACGAATGCGACGGTGTCGGGGATTGTTTATGCGGATGATAAGGTGGCGATTTATCAGGTGGATAAGGTTCTGCTTCCCATGGAGATTTTTGCGCCCAAGGCTCTGGCGCCGGCGCCGGCTCCGCCGAAGAGCTTGAAGGGCGAGGGCGCGGATGGGCCGGCGGTGCCCAAGGATGCTTCCGGTGCGGCGTTGGGCTGTGTTGTTGGGTGGAAGAATGTGGTGATGGTCGGAGCTGCGACGGTGGCCGCCGTGGCTTTGGCGTTCTTGTGACGGGTGTAGATCGGGCGGTGGCATCGATTTTTTATGGAGGATTGATGAAATTGAATCGTGTGATCGGGTAGAGAGAGTGATTTTTCAATAAGTTTGATTGAAGGTTGTGGGGATCATGAATAGATCCATTTCTGATGTATTATTTCAATCTTGTGTTTCCCCTTTTGAAATTCGGTTTTCTGTTTTCCCTTCGCGCCATATGTTTATCCCTTGATTCTCCGTTTTCTGTTTTTTTTTTTTAATTCTTTTGCACACTTGTATTTTGTATGTGAATTGTGAACTTTGTAACGAGAATGGAAGACACTGAATGATAAATTTTCACGCATCCCTTTAAACTATTTTTTTTTGGTAGGAAGACATGTTTTAGTCCGTATAAAAAATATCGTGATTCATGATAATGCCATAATATCGTATATAGCTACTGGTTTAAATTTGGATTGCACACGTTGAATGGATGTGTGTCAAAAGTAAACTAAATTATTTACCATCTTGTGGCCGACTACATTATTATTGGTACAAACATGAATCGATTGTCGATACAGTTCTATTGTAAGACTCATATAAAATTTGTTAATTGCATGGTCCATGAAACCGTACCGGAAAAGTCAACGGTAGGGTATTTTATGGCAAAACCGTGGTTTAACTGTAGTTCAACCGTTAAATACCACCTACCGGTTTAGCCTCCGATACTGGTATTTTGTGGTTGAACCGGGGATACGATACGGTTTCATGGACCATGGTTAATTGTAATAGTTATTTTTCATGGATTTCAAATAATTTGGTATTTGGCATCTATGAATAAAAATGCATACGAAGCTACGATTATCCCGTGACACACAAGTACAACAGTATTCTAATAAGACTCAAACTACTATGCATACATCCTAACGATACTGTTCGGCCCAGAAACAGAAACGTTTGCCTTGTTCAGCCATAATGAACACTGTCACGACTATTTTATGCGGATCGGTAAATATGAGAATTCGACAATGCAAGAAACGAAAGTACGCGCACACACGCGACACACGATTTACGTGTTTGACTAACAAAATGTGTGTTAGCTAGTTCATGGCAGGAGAGAGAGCCAATTTCACTATATTTCGAGGAAAAATACAGATTACTGAGGAGTATGAGAAGTATTTATATTACTTCTCCTAAGTCTAACCCTAATTCAATATGGTAAAGGAAAAGCGGTTACAGCCAGTCCCAGAATACGAACCCAAATAATATTGAGACCATACACCGCTGGCTCCTATAACTTACAGTCGTAGCGGCTGATAGTCCGATTCAATTCATGATAAGTTGATAATTAATTAGCCACTCATCTTAACCCTCAAACAAAAAAAGACCTAATTAAGTGTCCAAAGTGAACACGGTAATGGTTAATCACTCGTCCTAACTAACAAACACAAAAAAGCTTTTGTATTATCATCTATTGTAAATCCAACAAAAATTACCAGCGACTCATCTTGACTCGTGAACAAACGAAATCTGAGCCCTCACGTTTGAGCTTGATCTTGATTTCTTCTTCTTCTACTTAGATTCTAGAGTTTGTATAATAAGTTTTTTATGCCCATAGTTTGGTTTAATATATTTGTTGGGCTGGATTTGTGCAGAGCTTAAGCTATAAAGTCCTGTAGGTAATTAACTTCCATCCATCTTTTCAAACTGATGAGTGTAGTATTCTGCTGTTGCTAGCTAGGCTTGCACCAACCATTTAATCCAATCATTCTGCCATTGACAGAGACCTAATTCCTCATCATTTCATCAAATCAAAATCATGCATATGAACTTTCCATATCTAACCTAATTTCCAACCCGTTCTGAATCAAGTGATGATCCTCCACAGCATCTTAGTTCCTCCTTCCTAAGCAAAACTCATTGCTGCAGCAATCCTTTCACATCCATCTCTTTCTCTCCATTTGCTAACCCTCCACCTTTTCAGAAACTGCATAAATGGTACTATGACCCTATCCCACAACCAAAGTTACAACCCTATAAAAACACATCAAATACAACTTATCTTTTTCCCATCGCCCTAAAAAACCAGTAATTCCAATAACTCGAGTTGTATTCCCCTGATCGAAATGATCAAATCCGGGCTCTTCTCGCTCCTACTCATTCTGCTCTTGCACCGCAGCAAAACCCTTGCTCAGTCATCTCCACCGCCACGACTCCCAACCGACACCGTGGCAATCCTACTCAAGGCCGGAAACCTCACCACATTCGCCCGACTCATCAAATCCACCCACGTCGACGACCAGCTCTCCGCCCAGCTCAACACCACAACCGACGGCATCACCATCCTCGCCCCGACGGACACCGCATTCTCCAAGCTCGGAAAACCCGACATCGACTCTCTCCACGACGTGGAGAGAGTCGAGCTCGTCCAGTTTCACATACTGCCGAGGCTGCTCGCCATCGTCGACTTCCAGACCCTGAGCAACCCGGTGAAAACGCTGGCCGGTTCGAACGGCCGGTTCGAGTTCACTGTGGCCACCACGGATACCGAGGTGACCATATCGACCGGCGTTATGAAAACGAGGATTAGTGGGACAGTGTACAGTGACGCGCACGTGGCTGTTTATGAGGTTGAGAATGTGTTGCAGCCCACGAACTTGTTCCCTCCTCCTGCACCTGCGCCCGAGCCCGCAGGTTCGGCCCCTGTTGTTCCCAAGGATGCTTCTGATTCGACGAGGATTGGGGAGCGGTGTGGAGGAGTTGTGGTGTTTGGGGTTGGATTTGTTGCCACGTTGTTGTTGGTTGCCTTGTGACACAAGAATATATGGGCGCCCTTTTGATGATGTACGGTGGAGCTCCTAATTCTGTCTCTTTATGTTTGTGATTTCCAATAATCAACATGTTCCAATTTGTAACTAAAGGATTGTTCTTCATTTTGTTTGTTGCTATTTCGTGAAAGACACTAAGATCTTTTTTGGTAGATGTTACAATAGTTGGATAGTACACTAAACTATATTAGTAGGTAAATAGTTTGTTTAATTAATTAGTGTTCTTTATAGGTGGTTTCTGTTTTTCTCCATTAGCGTAACCAATATGGTCATCATTCTAACACGCCGCTAAAATGTATTTCTTACACATTCACGTTGCCACCATAAAATCAAAGTTCGATATATTTTGTATTACACGTTTTTACCAGTCTAGGTATGGTGCATAAACTCATTCCTCTTTATTCTTTTTTGCTGGCATTTGAAACAATCAAAACTTGTTATGGATTTCATATGCTTAAGATAAATCTTGATCACTCAGGATGGTAGACTAAACTGTGTTAGTTGGTAATCCAAGTGTAACAAATGTGCTCATCAGTTTAACACCATTAAAAGTTACTTCTTATACAGCCGCATGGCAAACGATAAAGAATGACGATGATCCTTGCCACAAATACAGAGTTGGATAAATCTCTTACACGTTTTACCAACTATGTAATTTCTATGGTGATTAAACTTTTTTCTGACATTTGAAGCAACCAAAACTCATTAGAGATGACCTTTCATCTCTTCCTATTCTCTTCTAACCAACCAATTTTGCTTCTTTTGGATTCCACCTTAAATTAAACCTCTACACCTAATTTCAATTAATCCATTCAACCCCTATATATGAACACACTCACGCTCACACCCAACTTCATCTTGCCATTCATACACACAACCAAGAACCAACTATGAACACGATGCATCATCAACAGCAGCATTCATCTCTCTTCTCCCTGCTTCTCCTCCTCCCCTTCCTCCACCGCAGCTCCATCGCTCTAGCCCAGGCACCGGCTCCGTCCCCTTCCCCAACGGGACCAACCAACGTGGTGAAAATCCTGAAGAAGGCAGGGGAATTCAAGACCTTCGTCCGGCTTCTCAAAACCACACAGCTGGACACCAACCTGAACTCCCAGCTCGGCGACACCAACAACGGCCTCACCATCTTCGCCCCCAGCGACGCCGCGTTCTCCAAATTGAAGACTCCCGGCCGGTCATTGAACCGGCAGGAGAAGATGCAGCTGGTGCAGTTCCACATCGTCCCGACGTTCATCTCGAGGAAGCAATTCGAGACGGTGAGCAATCCCCTGAAGACGCACGCCGGGTCAGGGGACCGGTTCTTGCTGAACGTGACGGCGAGCGGGGATTCGGTCAACGTGACGACCGGAGTGATCAACACGACGGTGTCGGGAACCGTTTACGCGGATGCCCATCTGGCGATATATCGAGTGGATGACGTGCTGCTTCCTGCGGCTATCTTCGGCCCCAAGGAGAAATCCCCTGCAGCGGCGGCTCCGGCTGCGGCGAAGAAGGTGAAGGCGGATGATGAGTCCGATGATGATGGCGAGGATGAGGATGGAGATGGGGTTAGCAAACATGTCTCGCGGGGAGTAATTGAGGATTTGGATCCTCTGTTACTGGGATTTTGTATTGTTCTGGCGCAAATTGCTCTGTTTTTGTGAGTGATTATGAATTGCTGCGGATTTTGGTATGGATTTGGGGACAAAGTTTGAAAGATCTGAACTTTAGTCCAAAACTACTACTCGGAAAAGGAAAACAGAGTCCCAACTGGTTTTTGAAGGTATTCGTATAACAAAAATTAAGTGAAAATCGGAAGCCGATTAGGAGACGGAAACAGAGTGGCCTACTCATATATATACACGAACGAAACTGGGGATTCATTATAAGAGGGAAGGAACCGAAGGCAGAGATATAGCTAATCACTGCGTTCTGTTTCTACTTTTCTGTGAAATTTTACATCCGTTAGCCGCTCAAGGCTATAACGTCGGTCGTGAACAGAGACGTACCAATGCCGGCGGCAGCGAAGAATAAGTGCGACGGCGGCAGTGATGACGATTCGTTCGATGAGCTTTGGAGCCACGTGGAAGAGAATTTGCGCCACCAAAATAAGGATGAAAGCATTTACTTTTCCGGTGATGGGCGCATCAGCCTAACGGAGACATCGGAAACGACACCTGCACGGAACAGGCCGGTGGCAAGGCTATCACCGGAGCAACGAGTCGTTGGCAACTTCTGCCGGAATCGTCGCTCATGCGAGAAGCTGCGTACGCGCGTCCCGGAGGGCTCTGGTGATCGGACCAGATCGGTGGTTGTCTTTCCCCCTTTTCTGGTACCCAATGTTTTTTATTTATTGCAGTCTCGCATTTAATTAGCGTAAGGAGATGATTAATTAAAAAGAGTAATGTGTATTTTTTATTTAAATTTTGTTTAGATTTTTTTACATTATTCAAATTTATCAAAATACTAAAAATTAGTCAAAAGTTAACTTTTCATTAGCAATTTTGTTAGTTATATTGACTTGACAACATGATACTGACTTGGAAAAGACACATGAAGGTCAACGTTGCAAATTTTAGTATTTTAACTAAGAAAAAAATTACAAAATTTTTAACGATATCGTAAAAATGTATAATATTTTGATGCATTCCAAAAGATTTGGTTAATTAATAGAATTTTAATAGAATTGAATAATATAAAAGATCTGAAAAAGGTCTTGATAAAAAATAGACATTACCTTTATTTAATTGGGTTAATATATTTGTATGACCTGAACTTTGACAATAATAAACATCTTGACCAATCTTTTCGATCTATAACATTTTGGACCAAACTATACATCAAAATAATGAAATTGGCCAAATCTGATGTTTGATCGTTAACTTGGACGGTCAAACGCATTCACTAACGGTCAACGCGCCATGTCACGGCCAAATCAGCATAAAATATTTAAAATATTCACAATTTTCACATATTCCCAATACTTGTATTATGACTAAAATTGGGAAAAACAAAAATAAAATAAAAATAAACCCGTTTTTCCCCTTGGTGCTTCCCTGCCTCTTCCTCTAATCTCTACCACTCCGCCTTTCTATTTCCTCGTATCTCATACCACCGAATTCGTCGCTTAACAATCGCTCAACAAAGTTTATCAGTACAATAACAGAGAGGAAACCACAGAGTAGAAGCAATATTATATAATAAAAAAGCATTCTAATTCCCTCGTATCTCATCCACACCAAGAATTCTAATTCCCCCATCTGAAGCGATATTATATAATAAAAAAGCAAATACACCACGGAATGGAAAGATTCGATTAGCTCCTCAATTTCAGTTCAAAGCTTCAGATATACTTCCAACCTCCCAACCACAATCAATTTCAATCGACGAATGCAAAAGAAATAGTAGAAGTTGAAATGAGCCCAGCTGGGCATACTTACTTTTGAGCTCGTCCAGCCATCGTCCGACGCTCTCGAAGGTGGTTTGCGGCTGATGTCGTAGACGATGGGAGCACCGACGGTGCCCCTGTCGTAAGCAAAGGTGACGACGCGAAACCTCTCTTGGCCGACGGTGTCTCAAATTTGGTCCTTGACCTCATTGTCGTCTATTTCCATGCTCTGGGTTTGGAACTCCACGCCGATAGTGGTCTTGGAGTGGAGGTTGAACTCGTTCCGCGCGTAGCATGACAGGAGGTTGGACTTCCCGACGGGTTTTGGAGAGAGATGGAGACGAGAGTTAAGCACAGAGCGGGAGGATGGAGATAGCTCGAAAGACTTAGGGTTTAGAATTGATCGGGAGTTTGAGAATTTTGAGGATTTTTGGGGAAGAAGAAGATGAAGCAGAGAGTGGAGAGAGAGAGAGAGAGAGAGATTTCAATTAGATGAGTTGGATTGTGGGGAAGTGATTGGAGGATCGTGTTTGAGGGAGATTGACGGAGGAAGGGTCGTCAGAGATGGTGATCATTTTGGGGAGAGGGGATCTCATAAATATTTCTTTTTTTCGTTTTTCATTTTTTGTTTAACTAAGGTATTAGATAAATACTTTTAATTTATAATAATTTCAAATTAGGGAATATGTGGAAATTGTGAATATTTTATGCTCACTTGGCAGTGACGTGCCGCGGTGACTAACGTTCAAGTTTACAGTCAAACATCGAGTGTGGCCAATTTCGTTATTTCAATGTATAGTCTGAACCAGGATGTTATAGATCAAAAAGATTGGTCAAGATGTTTATTATGGTCAAAGTTCAGGCCATACAAATATATTAACATTAAAGAGAAAGTTTTTTTTGTATATACGTGTGCAATAGATTTATTTGTTGTCCAATAGATTCATTTTTTGTAAAAGAAGAAGAAGATTTATTTGTTGTTATTATATGTTATATAAGGGATTCTAATAGTTGACTCTTAGATTTAAGAGAATTGATATTTGAATATGGAACCTTCTATTTTGATCTCAACTTTGACGCCCGCTTTAAAATTGGGAAAAAATTCCAGAATACACTAGTAATTAAAAAAAAAATTCCCAAAACACAGTAGTTATGAATAGGGGTGGTAAACGGTAATCCGGTAAACGGTTTACCGTTTTACCGAACCGGTAACCGGCGGTAAACGGTAAACCGTTTACCGGCGGTATCGGTAGCCGAGCGGGAAGTTGGGGGAGTCGGTTTACCGGAAACGGTATCGGTAAATACCGACGGTAAATCGGTATTACCGATACCGAATCCCCCCTCCCTACTCCCTAGTGCTGCGCTGCGTTTTGTTGCTTTATTATGAAAAATATTACATCATTATTCACAAATATACAATATTACATACATGAATGTAAGTATAGGCCTAAAAAATAATGTAAATAAGAGTTAATAATAAATTATTAATTACAAAAATGATGAAAAAAACTCAAAAAAATCAAAATATTACAACATCACCCCACTTCCAGAAATTCGGTTCAGTAAATATTCGGTAAACCGACCGAAAAAATCGCCCGAAATCGCTTCTCACGGTATTTCGGTAATACCGGTTTGTTACCGTTTACCGGTAATTCGGTAATCGGTAAACCGGTTACAAACCGGTATTGGTAATCGGTAACCAGTTTGGCCAACTTCGGTATACCGAAACCGGTAAATTCGGTAAACGGTAAATTGTTTACCGACCGAATCCCACCCCTAGTTATGAAAATATTTCCCAAAGTTTAGCAGTTTGATCATCACTGTCATTGTCGAAGACAGTGATGATAATCATCGCGTTAGTGGACAACGATGAAGGTATCACCGTTTAGAACAGCAACGGTTATATATTCATCGCGGTAATAAAAAACGGTGAACAGATCACCAGGACAGGTTACGGTGATTACTAAGGGTAAATTGGGTATGAAAAATAAATTGTATTAATTAATTTTTTTAATAAATTACATTTTAGGTAGTTACAAGAATCTATTAATTACAATTCTCTCTCTTTCTCTCACTTCCATAATCTTCAGCCAGATCTCGTTTCCTTATTTTTCTCAATCTTTCTGCAAAAGGAAAAAAACACGAAATCACTACCAATCCATTAGACAATCACTACCACTTTGAAAAATATCAATACCATTGTAGAAATAAATCTATACCATTACACCAAAACTACCAATATAAACAATCTACCAATTTAAATATATACCATTACATGATAATCAATACCAATGCAGAAAAAAAAAACAATACCAATGCGAAAACTACCAATATAAACAATCTACCAATATAAATTAATACATGCAAATCAATACCATTACATGATAATGAATACCAATGCAGAAAAAAACAATACCAATGCGGAAAAAACACTACCACTGCGGAAAAAACAATACCAATATAAACAATTTATATATACCACTAGAAGAGCCAAGACAAGAGGGAAGCAATAATTGATAGTATTTTATGATTGAAAGGAAAGGAGATCTGGAACTAGAAATGGTCGGTGCCAATTGAGAAATAAGATTTGGAGATGTAAAAGTAGTAAAAATTATTAGAGTGAGTGATCGGCAAGTACATACCTCATAGGAGGAGTCATGCTGAGGCCATTGGCAATTAGGCTGCGTTGATCGGTAACGGCGGCGGCGGGTTTTGACGACGATGCTAATAGAGCTGCTACCTCTAGTAGCAGTAGGCAGTAATGGCATTGGATTGTGGTAGACGGCGGATGAGGTGGGTGAGGTGAGGTGAGGTGGAGGGAGGGAGCGGGGAGGGAAGAAGGACCACGGTTAGGGAGATGGGTTACATTAGGGTTTGGGTGTAATATATAGAGTAATCAGGTGTGGTATTTTTTTATTTCCGAAATTAACCTTAATCTAATCTTAACCGTCAATTTAAAAATAAGGAGAAATAGAGATAATGAATGGTACAGATTTTGATAGCCACCGTGATTACTAAAAATTAAGTAACCACGCTAACCTATTCCACAGATCAGCGTGTCTCTCTAAAACGGTGCCTTCACCGCGTCTGAGAAAAACGGTGAATACATCACCGCAGTCATAAAAAACGGTGATCTTTTACCACGTTTTACAACCCTGGTAAGTTGAAAATTAGGTCACAACGACCTAACTTTCACTGTCTTGGTCGAAAGCGGTGATGTGTTCACCGCATTTGTCCACCGCGGTGATTAGCTCTTATATTTTGCTTATAAAAAGTTAAAAACCCATCCCTCATGTACCTCCAGCTGCCTTACATCAATTCAGTCAAAAATTAGTGATTTTTTGGTCCTTTTCTCAGTTGGCTTGCGGTTGGCTTTCAACAACAAGAAACTCACCGGGATTCAGTATGTTATAATTATGTATTGTTTACATGTTGATGTATTAGTAATTATATGTCTGTATTTAGTGAATTGTGGTTATTGGCAAATATGTTATGTTAGAGATATTTAGATTAATTATGGTATGATTGATGTTAGTTAGTTATGAATTTAGAGGAATTTGTTTAGTTTTCTCATGATAGATCAGTTAGTTGCGGTTGTTTATGGGTATGGATCATATTATTTTTGTATCCCTAATGTACTAATTATACTATACTAATCTTATTCGATTTAAGCTAATAGTTACTTATTATAAATTGCATACATGGGTAAATTTAAGAAGTTTCGGCTTATTATTTGGTGGTATAGTCGGATGACAAACTCGGACATTGGGATCGAATATGAAAATGGCGAATCCACTATGCTAAAAATTGAGTCAGGATTCACGTGGCAAGAACTTCGTGATATTTGTGCAGAAAGGACTTGTATGGACGGGCAAGGAGAGTTGGTCAAATTACTTACCGGTATCCAAACATGAGTGCTGGCGGAGTTATGTACGAAGAAGTTGTCATAAATGATGATGACGCGGTGTACATGATGATACAGTTCCTATCTGACAATGGGATGCGACTTGCAAAGGTGTATGTCGTGACCGAGTCGGTCGGTGAAACTCATTCTCACCAGTATTCTTGTGATGATGGTTTTGCAGGAGGGTACGGTTGGGGTGGAGGTGCAAGCAACTACGGAGGAGGTAGTTCTGCAGGAGGTGTTGGGTGGGAAGAATACCCGCAACCTGCCGAGACTGCCCCATTTGTTGAGCCCGATGGTGATCAATGGCATACTTGGGGGCCATAGTGGGCTGACATTGAGAACAACCTTTGAACTGGGCGTACTTCGCATGACTAAGAAGACGATGTTGGTTATGCTGGTAACGATGGTCCTCTTGAGCCGAGCTATCCATTCGCCTCCAGCGACGATGAAAGTGAGGAAGATTTGAGGTCAGTCAGTGAGGATGAAGATACGGACGATATCGATGACAACGAGGTGGCGTTCAATGAGGCACCAATGCCTTACTACACAGAGGTTCCATCTCAATTTTTATATAGTCAGAATGATGCCCCTAACTTTCGCCCTATGGCTGTGTATAATCCGACTGCCAGTTTGGAGGTGGGTATGGCGTTCACTTCGAAAGTCTATGTTCAAGATGCTTTTACCGAAGAAGCCATGTGACGCAATTTCGAATGGAAGGTAAAATATTCTGACACCAAACAACTACATGTCATTTGCAAGAATGCTGGAGAGGGTTGTATGTGACAACTGTGGGCTGCAAATATGGAGAGAAAGGGTGTCTGGGTCATTCGGACAGCAGAGAACAACCACAGCTGCTCCTCAAACATACTGTCCCATGATCACCGGCAACTGAAAGCAAAGAAAGTGGCAAGAATCATTAAGCACTTGATCGAGGCACAACCAGATATCAAAATCAAAGATATCAAGGCGTGGCATGGGAAGCATAAGGCCATGGCTGAGGTCTATGGTGATTGGGACGAGTCGTATGCTTTACTCACTAGATTAATGGCCGCCATGGAGGAGTCCAACCTGGGATTGTTTTCATGCCATGTTACAACAATGTATACACTGAGGATCAAGTTCGAGTACAAAACGAGTTGATTTTTCATCGTCTGTTCTGGACCTTCAACCCATGCATTGACGGGTTTGCCTTCTGCATGCCAGTTATCCAGGTATATTACGGTCTAAACACTATTGTACTAGTTCATCTTTTTACTAAGTAATATTTATACTAACTAAAATTCTTTTTAACAGGTTGATGGAACTTTCCTTACTGGGAAGTACAAAGGAAAGGAACTCTTCTCATTGCCACTGGCGTTGATGGAAATTTAAGTATTTTCCCCTAGAGTTTGCATTAGTTGAAGGGGAGAAAACTTAAGTTGGGCATGGTTCTTTGACCAGCTACACCACCACGTCACACAAAGAATGGGTATTACAATTATATCCGATCGACATGCTGGGATTAAGCACGCCGTGAATGGTTTTCCCGACGAATGGGGGTGGACACAGTGCTGGTGTATTCGACAGTTTCTTGCAAATTTCCAGCACAAATTTGGGAAGAAGAAAGATATAAGAGATCAATTGTGGAGGGCAGGTACTAATGTAATTCTGTGCTTGTTCATGGTTTACTTTCCATATGAAATTTCTCATGTCTTAATTATTTAGAAAAAGTATGTATATAAGATATTTTTAGGGAATAGATGTTGATGACTTGATATATACACATGTTTTTGTCCACCATTCCTCTACCGTTTGAGTCTCATCTCTTGTGTTTTAGGCCGATTTCATGCTAGGTTGTTCGTGTTTGTGATATTTCAGGTCCTAGTACGTGAAGGAAGGTTCGGGCACGAGTTCGGGGTCGATTGGACGAAATTGGAACGATTGACAGGAAGCTGGGAAACCACACGGTCGTTTGACGTGCCCGTGTGGAACCACTTTGCGCGGGCAAGTCACACTGGCCGTGTAAAGGACCCTTTGTGGCCGTGTGGAAATCCCAAAGACCTTCACACGGGCAGGCCGAGATTTTACGCGGTCGTGCGGTTCTGGTCGTGTAGCGTGCATGGAGGAACATAAGTGAAACGTGGCGTAATTTACACCTCCACACGGGCAGCTGGAAATTCTTCACGGTCGTGTGGCCTGGCTGTGCAGTTGGGGAATTCTGGGTTTTAACCCAATTTCGGGTCTTTTGAGAGGGGAATCGATTTTCTGAGCTAGAAACAGAGTCCTAGAGAGAGAAAGTGCAAAGAAAACACACTAGAGGTGATTTTGGAGCTGGGTTTCATCGATCAAGCTTAGATTTCATCCTTAGAGTGAAGATTATCATCCCAGAGCAGATTCTTCCCATCTTGATGAGTATGACTGCTTTGTTTTCTGTTTTCCTCTCTCTCTCTCTCTATGAAGTAGAACCTTCTCTCACTTGGGTATGAAGAACCCTAGTTCCATGTGTTAGGGATATCAATTGTAATGACGTTTGGATTGTGATACTGCTTGATTATAATCGATTGAAGTGTTTTGTTTGAGTCAATTGAAGGTTGATCATCTTTTATTGATTTATGCTGCAACCTGAGATAGATAGAATCTGATAAGTTGTTAGAGCTTCTTCGATCGGTAGTAGTGAATCAATTATACGAGAGTTAGTTGATTCACTGTTTTGTACTTTGGGTCGAATAATACCCGCTCTATCGCGAGTCAGATCGGATAATACCCGCAAAGCAGGTTCAAATTGCCATCATTATCTCCAACCCCTCTCCCCTTCCCTTACGGTGCTTTGTTTGTGGGCTTATAAGTTATACCGATACACGATTGCACCACGGCCCAAACCTTTCAAATTTAGATCAGCCCCACTGTCCAAGTATAATTATCAAATTTATGAGAGCGGATCCAGTGACTAAGGGGGGGTGCTTAGTCACTTGACTAAGCCCCTCCCAGCCCTTAGATCTGGATACTTCAATCCAATGGTTAAAAAGTGGGAAGGGCTATTTAATTAATGACAGGGTAGTTTGGGTATTATGGAAAATTACAAAGTATACAAACCGAATTTACAATCAGTACAAACCATACAAACATACGAACAGTACAAACTAGAGCGACAAAACATACAAAAAGATTTACAAACATTACAAACGTATGAACTGTACAAACAATACAAACTAGACCGACAAACAATACAAACCATACAAAAAGAAAAAACAACCGGGTTGACTTTCGAGGCTCCATCCCTATATAGAGGGGCTCCTTCCCAAAGTCAACCCGGGTGTTTTTTAGACATACAAACAGTACGAACATGGTGGACAAAAATGACAAACTAGACCGACAATCCATACGAACGGGAAAAAACACCCGAGTTGACTTTGGAGGCTCCATCCCTATATAGAGGGGCTCCTTCCCAAAGTCAACCCGGGTGTTTTTTAGACATAAAAAACATTACGAACATGGTGCACAAAAATGACAAAGTTTACGAACATGGTGCACAAAAATAACAAAGTTTACAAACATTACAAAAAAAACCGACAAACATTACAAAATAACAAAGCATACAAACATTACAAAATATGTCAACAAACATCACAAAATTAGCACTGTCGCCGGGAATTTCTTCTCCGGCGACGATGTTCGCCGGGAAAAAATTTCCGACCAGAAAATCTCTCTCTCTCTCTCTCTCTCGTATAATTCCATGGGCAATTCCCTGGGGGAAAGTTGCCGTCGGGAAGGGTCAAAAAATATACGCACTCTCTCTCTCTCTCTGCGCTGTTGGGTTGGGTTTTGGGCAGAAGCTTTTTGGGAAAAATTAATCCCACGGCCCTGGGAACGGAGGCGCAGGTCGCCGGAAAATGCCCAGGAAAACGGGCGCGCGGATGCGGACGGGGAATTGGATTGTTTTTTTAATTGTTAAATATATTAATTATATAATTACTACATTACCCTTCATTAAAATAAATTAATCTGAACCATTAGATTTTAATGATATGGAAGGGCTGAGATTGACTTAGTCATATGACTAAGGCCCCCCTCTTAGTCACCTGATCCTAGCTCCAAATTTATGGCAGACCCACAGGCCACAACCCATAATTTATGGAACCCATATCAATAACAATTGAATCATCAATCACTAATTGATCCTATTTTCAAAACATTGAACATTAAAGGTTCTCTAACATATTATGTTAAAATTGACTTGAACTAATTGAACCTAATCCAATCATTAAAAAATCAAATAACTTATCAAACTGACTTGATGGTTTAATCAGGTTTTATTTTTTTTTATTTGTAAGAAATATAGATTACGAAAGCAAGAAAAGTGGCAAACTGGCAGCAGTGCCATTACATGATAGAAGAGAGTGCTAAGGATGGGGAAAAGAGTGGCCAATACTATCTAACTCCAAAAGTGGAATAACTTGTGGAGGCGGATTTGGCCATAAGTGTTCCCCATCTCTGCAACTATGACCCAATGCAGCCATAAGATCAACGACTGCATTTGCTTCTCTTAGGATGTGTGAGAACTTTGTAGTCCATGGTTGACGGAAAAGAGCACGGCAGTCAGCGGGTGAAACAGATCGTTTTCGGATCGGATAAGGTGCACTGCTAATTGCGAGTCTGATTCAACCTCAACATTTCGAAATCCGGTTTAATCAGGTTTTACAACCTTCCTAACCACATACTGCAAACTAAACTTCGATTCCTACTTTAAAGTGTGAACCGCATCCCAGGCCCGGCCCATGCAAAACAATCATCTGTGCTGAAGCCTATATCATCAATTATTCAGCCCATCGATTGTTACAGTGTCCTTGTTTGTTGGCTTATCCTTTTCCATAAGAGACTCCCATTCTTGTTAGACAACTCTAGACTTATTTAATGAACGAAATGCAATTGTCAGTTCCAAACATATAGAAGAAGTCTCTTCAACGCATTCTAGAAACCACAGTACAATTACTGCCGCGAATACTCTCAATAATTTGGGTTATTACAATTAGCTGGTTGGGTCTCAAAATATTTTTTTTTTCCCTTTTGAATCGAGAGATCTCTTTTTCGAAATCTTTGTAAACTTCAAAGCTTTCATTTGAAGGGAGGGTGAATTATTCAGGTCAACAGCTTCTCGACAAGTACACCATTAATGCACGTAAAAAAAAACTAAGAATTAATCCAGGTTAAAATTTGCTTCCCAAGCCACCTCCATGCAGCTTCACTTTTGCCGCCATTCTAAGCAAAACCATTACAGTAATACAGTTAGTTAAGGTTCCATCCCTCTCCAACTGCAAAATTTTCCATGAAAAAAAAAAATTAGCCACGTTCTAACCACTCCTTCTTTTAGTACTGTTATATCCCCCTGCGGATGGTTTATTATATGTAACAACCGCACCTAACACTCCTTCCTAATCACACTCTCACCTCTCTCCTTTATAACCAACTTCCCTTCTTTGCTCCAATCACTTCCATCTATCTATTCGCGACCCAAAAATGGTGTCGATCATGAAGCAACATTCTCTCTTGCTCTCACTCTTCACCATTGCCCTGATCTCCGGCCCAACGCTGGCCCAGCAGCCACCGGCCGAGGCACCGGGCCCAGCGGCCGCGGTCGCCAAGCTGGGCCCGATCAACGTGGTCAAGATCCTGACCAAGGCGAAGACCTTCAAGTCCTTGGTCCGCCTCCTCGAAACGACGCAGCTCGACAGCAACCTCAACAACCAGCTGGGGGACTCCAACAACGGCATCACCATCTTCGCCCCGAACGACGCCGCTTTCGCCAAGCTGAAGCCGGGCACCCTCGGGCAGCTGACCAGGCAGGAGAAGCTGCAGCTGGCGCAGTTCCACATCGTCCCGGTCTTCATCTCCCGGTCCGACTTCGACTCGGTCGGGAACCCGGTCCAGACCCACGCCGGCTCGGGCGACCTGCTCCAGCTCAACGTGACGTCCACGGGCGGTGGGCCCGTGAGTTTGGAGACCGGGGTGACTAATGCTACTCTATCCGACACCGTTTATATGGACGCCCACTTGGCCATTTACCAGGTGGACAAGGTGCTTCAGCCCATGTCCATCTTTGGCGCTCCGGATCGGGCCCAGTCGCCGGCGCCCGCCGCGGCGAAGGGGAAAGGGGGTAAGAGTGGTGACGTCGGGGATGACGAGAGCGGTGACGACGGCGGTGATGATGATGGTGGGGTTGGCGGGAAACGCTCTTCCGCGGCGGTTGTTGTTCATAGTAGTACTGTTGTTGTTGCTGTGTTTGTGGGAGTGATTTCTGTAGCTTTAAACTTGTTGCATTATGGTTTGACCGTGTGATTTATATGATCGGAGAATAAAGATTGGGAAGAATTGTAACCAATCCGTGATTGTATTTGTGTGGTTGGATTTGGAAGTGTATTATGATTCAGGAATCATTTGATTGTTACGTGACGAGTACAAAATCAATTTATCGTATTTGGTAATATGTTGGATCGTTACCGTAAATAACTAAATGGTATACGGTGAATTCAGATTGTTTTTGCGTTTATATATTATTATATTGTTATGTTATTGGTTTGTTTTGTGCATGGTAATAATAAGTTAATAACGCCACATCCAACGCCGTCAATATGAGGCAGAACCTTGTTGACATAACTTTGTTGACGAGCATATTACCACCAAATCGGGACGAACTTTGTCAACACTATTGAGTTGGGTAAATATGACTTTGTAAAATAGTCTTACACCAACCTGTCAGATGTATGGATATGTCAGTTGGCTTGGCCAAATATGTTGGTCGACTCAAGACCCCAACACATAAAATGTCAAATTCAAACGAATTTCTCTACCACGATTGAAATAATCGTTGAAACTACTCAATCTGTCATGGAAAAAGAATGTGACAGAAATTATTTTTGTTAGTGTGATTCACCAAATAAGACCTCCAGTTAAAGCAAGTAGACTTGTCAAACACATATGAAACTAATGTACCAACGAACCAATAAAAAGAATTGCTACTATAGTTCTACACTCCCCTTAATAAGTCAGATGTGTATATATATATATATATATGCATTGACGTCGTCCCTCGGCCTGATTTTCTTCTTCCATCAAATGGATCTGTTGATGCCCGCTTGATCCTCCAACTTCCCTTCCGTACCAGCCCTCTCCTTCGCGGATAAGCCTGCACTCACAGAGGTGGGCCTTGTGGCCCGTTAGTCCTCCAACGCTCAAGTCAGTACGTTTCTTAGTGAGAGAAGTGCTTATTATGCACTATTTTAGTGAGAGAAGCCAAATTGAGTAAATGCTTACCAACCTCACTATTTATAGCCGATCATTGCTTACCTGGACCTTCCTGTACGGATTTCCACGTCACCCTAGCATTTAATGCGAGTGATTCCGGGCGCCCTCTTTGCAAGCACTACAAGAAAGTGCATCTTTTGCGACGAATTCTTTTGCGACGACAAGATAATCGTCGCAAAAAGTGCACAATTTGCGACGAATTTAACTTTTTCGTCGCGCATTGTGTTAATTTTCTGTGGAAGGTGGGGCATAGGGTTTTGCGACGAATAATTTATTTTACGACGAACTAACTCGTCGCCGAATGTTTAAAGACGTTTTGCGACGACAGTCTTTCGTCGCAGATAAGTTGGAGATATTTCGCGACGATCTTCAGCCGTTGCAGAAAGTTTATGAATTTTTCGCGACGATAATATTTCGTCGCTGTAAGTTGGAGATATTTGCGACGACAGTCTTTCGTCGCAGAATGTTTGGGAATCTTTTGCGACGATAGTCCTGCGTCGCAGAATGTCTGGATGTATTTTGCGACGATATCTGTCGTCGCAAAATATTTGTAGTGTTTTTTGGTAAAAAAATGTACAAATAATGATGATTAAGTTGAAATTGATAATCTCACATATATCAAATGTTGAATATCTTTGGTAGGTAAGAATTAATTGGTTTAATCAATAGTAATTATCCTTTCACCACGTTTGCGTGTGAAGGTTAAGTAATTAAATTTAAGATGAGAAAATTAGGATAAAAAATTTGTGCGTTAGTTTAACTGGTAATTAAGGTGGGTTTTTATTGCTTGTTGTATTTTCCGTTTTCATCAGACAAAGAGGGCCATTTTAGTATTTTCAACAAAACACGGTGGCAAAAGGTGGTGATTTCTAAGAAGTTTTAAGGTTAAAACTGTCATTTTCCGGGGATATATAATCAAAGGTTGGAGTGAGCGTTCCAACCCTAGCCGCTATCTTTCCTTTTCCAGATCTGCATCTTCCTCCTCTACTCTCGTTCCTTCCCATTCTCCGCACGGTTTCCCCTCTAAGAAATCATATCTGCCGCTCCTTTTCAAAAACCCTAGCCGTCACTACTCTGATCTGAAACATGTGATATCTTCTCCTCTGGTCTCTCCTTCGATCTGCTCTCTCGCCCCTATCTAGCGATAGACGAAGCTCATGGCGGCGGACGACCCTAACGGCAGGCCGGCAGCGTCGATGATATAGATATGTTCCTCCTCTTCTCTAGATCTATTCCTTTCTCGGTATCACATCTTCGAGGAGAAATCGATCTCGGCTGACACAAATCGAGCACAATAGTTGTCGATCTAGGTAAGTTTTGACATGCATATTTTTCTTCTTTATTTTTTATTTTGAACTTGTGGTTTGGAAAACGATTCTGACTTTTCATTCTTTGTTTTGGTTTTGCATTCGCTGAACGAGACCTGGTCCGAGGTGAAAGCTCCAGCGACGGCGGTTTTGACGGCGGCGGTAGATTAAGGGTTTGTGTGGAGATCTTGGGCTAATCTGGGATTTTGTGTTTTGAAGAGCTGGTTATCTGATTTACCAAAAAATAAATTTGATTAACTCCAGAAAAGAACCAAAAGTAAAATGAACCTGGAAAAATAAATTACTAATTTTTTTGGAAATAGTGAATAACCTAAAAAAAGAAGTATCCTTCGCCAAAGCATCACCATCTGCGACAAAATGATACGTCGCGAAATCATGATTTTCTGCGACGAAGGAGCTCCAAGCGTCGCCAAATGATCCTTTTGCGACGGATCAATACGTCGCCAAACGTTGATCCTTCCGCGACGAATGTAGTTTTTTGCGACGAACACAGTTTTTTTCGTCGCAGAACTTTTTGCGACGCTGTATAGGCGACGAGCGATTTTCCGTTTCCGCGACGCCTATATTCGTCGCGCAAACTTAATGCGACGGATTTTAGACTTTCGGCGACGAAATTTTTCGTCGCAAAAAGTGAAATTTCTTGTAGTGAAGTGATTCCGGGCGCCCTCCTTAGGTACGCACAACTCACAAGCGCACCCTAGGCGCCTAACGTGCGAGTACTCTTACCACACCGGGCGCTCAGGTCGACTTGCTCTTCTGATCTAAACCCATGGGCGCCAGTCACGGCCCACTCCGTTTCCCTAGACCCACTCCAGAGTCTTGAGTGAGCTCAACTTTCCTTAGGCTATTTAGACTCCGTGCTTCTTAATGGGCCTCACTCACATATTGAGGCCTTCTCATTCGAACACCCCCAACAATTGCCCCCCAGTTAGGTGCTCAAGTTTTGGATTCCTTGAGCGCCTAACTATTAGGCTTTTACTCTCTCTCTTCCACCTCTCATCGCGACAGCTGCTTGCCCCCCATTTTGCTGTGACCGACGCCTTTTTAGAACAGGCGTTTCAATCCTACTAAAACGCACAGGCGCCCCTAGCGTACCACAGGCGTCCCTGACTCAGGTGCCCTCAATCATTAGTATTCGGCTAACTTTTTTCCCGGGCTCCTCCGCTGCCATACGACTTTCGATTTCCTTCCTCGGGGCGCCTAAAATCCAACCCTCTTGTTTCTTAGCCGACGCCTTCTCTTCGCTCCCGGGGCATCGAGTTAGCGCTCTATTTCAGACCCCTTCCTTGGGGCGCCTAAAATCCGTCCCTTTTGTTTCTTAGCAGACGCCTTTTCTTTCCCGGGCGCATCAATTTCGCGCTACATTCAAGACCTCCCCTGCTTCGTCGTGCGCCCTAGCCGCCTTTAGCATATGACCAAAACGCCTCATCGCTCCCCCTCTCGTCGTGCGCCCTAGCCGCCTTTAGAACATAACAAAAACGCTTCATCGCTCTTCCTCGATTCAAAGCGCCTCGCCCCCTCAACTTGTCGAAGGCGCCTCGGTTGTCTCCTGCTCCCCGGCGCCTTGCGCCCTAGCCGCCTGCTTCCCCCTGGCCGCCTCTCACTCTCTCCTGCCCCCCTTCACAACCGCCGGTGTGGGATTCCCAACGGTGCGGTTGTGAATTAGCCACGTGGCAGCCGGCACGATATTCGAGGCGCTCCAGCTTTCTTTAAATGTAAGTTGATTCTCGGCATTGTTTTTCATTCACCCCCCATTGCCTTCTCACTCTAGTTTCTCTCTCTGTCGTGCCTCTCTTCTGCTTTAGCGTTCGATCGCACTTGCCGCGATGTCTCTCCCAGCCGATGCTGCCGCCGCCGCGGGCTCTTCTCAGGATCAAGGCGGCCCTTCCAAAGCCGGTAAGCCACTCTCGTTTTTTTTTTTATTGTGAATGCTTGTGAATTTTTGCGATGGAGGCGCCTCTTACTACTCCAACGGTTGTGCGCCTACTTGACTTGTTTTAGTGGGGGCGCCCGAATTGTCACCCATACCGACGCCTTCATCGAACTACGTGCCGGAAGATGGGTCGTACAAGATGACCACTTGGGAAGGCACCTGGCCGCCAGAGTATGCGCCTTGGGAGACAGCATGCTTGCCGACAAATGTGGCAGGGTCCGAGCATAACTCCACCATCTCAGCGCCTTGGATGAAAAGCTTGATCGCTGGGCTCGGGCTCCCGCGCACCTGGACGTATACGCCTCCATCGCCTCTGGCCAGGGTAGGGTTGTGCGGGCCCCGCTGGTTGGGTATCTACCAGGAGTATTTCCGGTTCGGGCTCCGGTTTCCTATAGATCCCATATTGGAGGGTATTCTGGATTACTGCGAGTGCACGATCGGGCGCCTATCTCCATCCGTAATACTGATTGTTGTGCTCTTCAAGCTGAAGTGCCGAATTCACCACGTGCGCCCGACCTTCAACTTGTTTCGTCACTTCTTCTCGGTGACGCCCCGGAACAACTGTCTGTCATTGAAGCGGCGGAAAAAACTGCGCGCCCATTTCGTGACGAAATGCCCTAAATTGGGGCGTACATGGTTCACAGGCTTCTTCTTTATGAAGGCGCATAGAGATTACTTCTTTGAAAGTGGAGGCGCCTTTAGGACTGACTGGGAGCTTGGCACTGAGGTTCGCTTCAACGCTGCTGTTGTTCTAAGCCGAGAAGAGCGAGATGGGGCCGCACTAATAAGCGCCTCGCCTGTAAATTTGCGCCCAACTAGTGCACGGGCGCCTATTTTAGAGGAATATTATGCAGATGGTGTGTTGAATGCCTTTTTTGCTTTTTGCATCCTCTTTTGGGCGCCTTAGCTAACCATTCGCTTTGTTTGCAAGTACAAAATTTGGCCGCATTGCTGACTTAATTAAGAGTCGTTATGAGAAGATGACTCTGCAGGAGTCTCGACAAGGAGGGTCCAACCCTGGGGAGTTGTCTCCTGCCTCAGTCTCCACTCCGCAACCGTTGGCGGCGCCTATGGATAAAGGAAAGGGAAAGGCGCCCAGGGAGAAGCCAACCAGGGCTTCCAGCGAGGCGTCCACACCGTCGGGCGCGGATGGCAATGAACGCGTAGTGGTCGAGGACTTGGATGATCAAGAGGATGAAGTGCCCTTGACCACTCGTGGGAAGAGGGCAGGCGCCCAACTGACCCAACAAGCAAAACGGCATAGAGCCAACGAAGAAGGAGAGGAAGGTGCCCCGACTCAAGGCGATGCCCGCCCTCAACGCTATGCCATAGTGGAAGGGCGCCTACTTGGGCCCGATGGGAAGCCACCCATGTTTCAGCCCAGGCGCACTGAGATGGGGTGTGTTGCCTTGTCTTGTTCTCCACGAGCGGCAGTAGATCGTGGATGTGCAATGGGCCTGGCTCTCTCAGCTTCCCAACTTCTACAGGTGCCTTCTGAGATCTCAGAGGATCATCCATGGGCTGAAGTCGCGCGAATGGGAGCCAAGGTCTGTTTATTCGCGCCTTTGCTTGACTTGCACATTTTTCATTTGCGGCTTTTTTTTTTCAACGTATACATTGTTCACTTACTTGGGCGTCTTATTTTTTGCAGATGCTCCTTCTTGCCGAGGCAGGCGCCCGGAAGACAGACCTTGCGGTTGAGGAGTGCCGTGAAGCCCGGGCGTCCTTGTCTTCCATGAAGGACAATCTTGACACCGTTACCATGCGCCGCGAGCAACTTGTGAAAGAGTGCGAGGAGGCGCAACTGGAGGCGGCCAAGCAAATTTCGACGCTTCAAAGCATGCTGGAGGAGGAGCGCCGCCAACGGGACGCCGACTTTGCAACCCGCATGGAAGAAGAGCGCCGAGAGTTTGAGCAAAAGTTGGGCGCCTTGTCTGCGGAGAAGGAGGCCCTTGATGCCGAACTTGCTGCCTTGAAGGAGGAGAGAGGCTCCCTCCAGGACGAGGTAAAGGCGGTCGCCTACCGCCGCAGGGATTACAAGAAGGCTCTGAGGAGTGCGCGGGAGGAAAAAAGGTCTCTCAAGGCGTCTCTTAAGAACTTTCCCAATTCCGAGGCAGGGCAAGACCTGATTGCCAAGGCGTCCCTCGATAGTTTGGTGCTTGTCAAGAGGAAGCTCGATCAGGAGTACCCCGACATCACCGTCAACTTCCATGACCTCGTGAACTTTGTTATTGAGGAAATGCAGAAGGAGCAAGAAGAGGCGGCTGAGGATGGCTCGGCGCCTGCGGGAGAGGGAGGGGCGCCTTCGCCACAAGAGAGCGATTCGTCCATGGGAGATTCTTCGGAGGCCGAGTAGTGAGGGCACGCCTCTATTTGTGATATGTACCATTGTTTTCCTTGAATGCTTGTCGATTTGCATCGCTGTTTTCATAAACTTTTGCTTGGGCGTGTGCCTTTTATGCCTTGTCAACTTTTTGCCCTCCTTTGGACGCTTATTGTGCTTTCAAGACTCCTTTTAGGGCGCATTATCTTTCGGGGCGCATTATTTATCGAACTAATTGTTTCTCGCAATTTTTTTACGGGCATTTTCCAATTCCTCCATCGGGCGCGTTACTTAATTGGGGCGCTTTACTTTCATGGGCGCGTATTCATGGGCGCTTTCAATTTTCGTCCTTTCATGATTTCGGGCACATATTTATGGGTGCTTTACTAAGCGGGCGCAAATTCTTACGGGCGCATTCATTTCGGGCACATATTTATGGGTGCTTTACGAGCGTGGGCGCATTTCTTTCTTGGGCGCATGGGTTGAAAAGGGATCATTCTAGGGAGCTTTTTCATAAACACAAACAGAGGCGCCTTAACACGACGAGCGCTTTGGTTACACGACACGAGGCGCTGAACACAACAAGCGCTTTTGGTTACACATAGCACTACAAACTTACTCCCGCAGGCGTTCCCCTTTGGCTTCTCACACTGCAGCCTCCTTGCCCCCCAGTTGGGCGCAATACACACGCAAGTTCTGCGCGTTCCATGTTCTCTTCACCGGCTTTCCATTCAGATGTTCTAACTTAAACGTAGCCGCTCCGATGACTTCCTTCACTCGATACGGGCCTTTCCACTTGGGAGCTAGCTTTCCCTCCTGCGCACAGGGCCTGAAATCTCGCTTGAGAACCAAGGCGCCTATGGAGATGCCGTGAGGGCGCATCTTTCTGTTGTAGTATCGAGCCACCTGCCTCTTCATTTCCTCCAGGCGCATAGATGCCACCTCACGTCGCTCATCGGAGAGGTCCAACTCAGCAACCCTGTTTTCTTCATTTCGGCCTGGTTCATAATTCGCCACCCGGAAACTTGGAATATTAACTTCGACAGGGATCACCGCCTCGCTTCCATATGTTAGCGCGAAGGGCGTCTCACCGGTGGCTACTTTGAACGTCGTTCGGTGAGCCCAGAGAACGCTTGACAACTCTTCCACCCAACGCCCCTTGGCGCCGAGGAGCCTAGTGTGCAACCCGTGTAGGATGCACTTGTTAGCCGCCTCAGCTTGCGGGTATGCTACAGATGAGAACCTCAGGACTACCCCATGCGCATCACAAAACTTGACAAACTGCTTGCAATCGAATTGCTTGCCATGATCGGTGACAATAGACTCCGGCAACCCAAAGCGAGTGAAAATGTTCCTTCTTGTAAACTTGCGCACTTGTGCTTCCGTAATGGTCGCCAAGGGCTCTGCCTCCACCCATTTTGAAAAGTAGTCAATGGCGACGATCAAATACTTCAGCTGTACGGGTGCCTTTGGAAAAGGACCTAGAAGGTCCATACCCCACTGAGCAAAAGGCCAGGCGCCCGTGTTACCCTGCATTGGGGCAGCGGGTATATGAATGTCGTTAGCATGGATCTGACACTGGTGACAGGCGCCCGTCTGGGCCTTGGCATCCTTTCGCATTGTTGGCCAATAGTATCCCTGACGAAGCAACGTTTTCTCCAAACTACGAGCGCCAACATGCATTCCACAAGTACCGCTGTGGACTTCTTCCAGCGCCGCCTGACCTTCTTCCTTGGTTAAACACCTCAAATATGTTCCTGAATGGGATCTCTTGTACAGGCGCCCCTCGATTATGGAGCACCGAGCCGCCTTGCGCCTAAGCCTCCATGCCTCCTTTGGGTCCTCTGGAACTGTACCAGCGATTAGGTATGCCAGGATGGGCGCCATCCAACCGTCAGTTTCCATAGAATCCCCCACGGTTGCTACCACGTATTCCTGTGGAACTTCCTTTGTGACGATAACCTTCCTATCCTCAGCGAAGTCTAAAGCCGTGGCCAATTTTGACAGTGCATCTGCATGGGCGTTTTCTTCTCTTGGGATGTGCACGAAGTCCAGTTCCCTGAACTAGACGCCTTCTCTTCTGACTGCCTGGACATAGGCTTCTAAGGCTTCCTCTTTCACGTCGAACGCCCCATTGAGCTGGTTGACCACAAGGGCTGAATCGGACTTAACACTAACATGTTGGGCGCCCAATTCTCGTGCCATGCGGAGCCCTGCCACGACCGCTGCATACTCGGCTGCGTTGTTGGTTTTAAGTTCTGAAAACCGCAGAGCAATCTCATGCATGACCCCACTTGGGCTAATAATTACTATTCCTGCCCCGGCGCCCATGCGGCTCGCCGCCCCGTCTACTTGAACTTGCCACGTCTCCTGATCGACCCCTTCAGTCTCCACTATTCCCTCCGCCACAAAATCGGCAATCACCTGAGCTTTGATGGCAGGTCGAGGCGCGTACCTAATGTCAAACTCGCTTAGCTGCACGGCCCACTTAACAAGGCGCCCAGCCACATCCATGGAGCCCAAGGTAGCCTTGAGAGGTAAATTAGTGAGCACAACGATAGTATGCGCCTGGAAATACGGGCGTAACTTGGTAGCGGCGGTCACGACTGCCAAGGCAGCCTTTTCGATAGGTGCATACCGTCTTTCATGCGGGCCCATCGTCTTACTCACGTAGTACACCGGCCTTTCTTCTCCCGTAGGCGCCTCTCTTGACACTAGTACCGCACTAACCGCCACGTCCGAGACCGCAATGTATAAATACAGGACCTCCCCTGCTTTGGGTGTCGTCATGACCGTGGGCGCCGCCAATAGGCGCTTCAGCTCTTCGAACGCTTCGCTACACGCCTCGTCCCATTGGAAGCGAACCGCCTTCTTGAGGACCCTGAAGAAGGGGGCCGCCTTGTCGGCCGACCTTGGTATGAAGCGCCCCAGAGCTGCAAGTCTCCCCGCTAAGCCTTGTACTTCCTTAGGCGTCTTTGGCGGTGCGAGTCTGATGATGGCCTCCACTTGCTTCGGGTTTGCTTCAATCCCCCTCTTAGTGGTCATGAAGCCCAAAAACTTGCCTGCCTCTGCGCCAAAGACGCATTTCAGGGGGTTGAGCCGAAGATTGTGAAGGCGCATGGTTTCAAAGGTCTCCCTCAAATCACCTAGGTGATCTCCCCGCCTGTGGCTCTTGACTATCAAATCATCCACATATGCCTCCACGTTCCCCCCGATCTGTCGTTGGAAGACCGTATTCACCATGCGTTGATACGTGGCGCCTGCGTTCTTTAGTCCAAATGCCATGACCCTATAGCAAAAGTTCCCAAAGGGCGTCATGAATGCCGTCTTCAACCGATCTTCTTCAGCCATGGGGATCTGATGGTACCCGGAAAACATGTCGAGGAAACTAAGCATCTCGTGATATGTATGGATATGTCAGTTGGCTTGGCCAAATATGTTGGTCGACTCAAGACCCCAACACATAAAAAGTCAAATTCAAACGAATTTCTCTACCACGATTGGAATAATCGTTGAAACTACTCAATCTGTCATGGAAAAAGAATGTGACAGAAATTATTTTTGTTAGTGTGATTCACCAAATAAGACCTCCAGTTAAAGCAAGTAGACTTGTCAAACACATATGAAACTAATGTACCAACGAACCAATAAAAAGAATTGCTACTATAGTTCTACACTCCCCTTAATAAGTCAGATGTGTGTGTATATATATATATATATATATATATATATATATATATATATATATATATGCATTGACGTCGTCCCTCGGCCTGATTTTCTTCTTCCATCAAATGGATCTGTTGATGCCCGCTTGATCCTCCAACTTCCCTTCCGTACCAGCCCTCTCCTTCGCGGATAAGCCTGCACTCACAGAGGTGGGCCTTGTGGCCCGTTAGTCCTCCAACGCTCAAGTCAGTACGTTTCTTAGTGAGAGAAGTGCTTATTATGCACTATTTTAGTGAGAGAAGCCAAATTGAGTAAATGCTTACCAACCTCACTATTTATAGCCGATCATTGCTTACCTGGACCTTCCTGTACGGATTTCCACGTCACCATTGCATTTAATGCGAGTGATTCCGGGCGCCCTCTTTGCAAGTGATTCCGGGCGCCCTCCTTAGGTACGCACAACTCACAAGCGCACCCTAGGCGCCTAACGTGCGAGTACTCTTACCACACTGGGCGCTCAGGTCGACTTGCTCTTCTGATCTAAACCCATGGGCGCCAGTCACGGCCCACTCCGTTTCCCTAGACCCACTCCAGAGTCTTGAGTGAGCTCAACTTTCCTTAGACTATTTACGAACAAGGGCTTGGTCTAGTGGAAATACCACTAGCCTAGAACCTGGAGGTCCCAGGTTCGAATCCCTTAAGTAGTACCTTAATAACAACAAAATAAAACCTATATCACCCTTATCAAAAAAAAAAAAAAAAAAAAAAAAAAAAAAAAAAAAAAACTTTCCTTAGACTATTTAGACTCCTTGCTTCTTAATGGGCCTCACTCACATATTGAGGCCTTCTCATTCGAACACCCCCAACAGGATCCATATAATTTTGGACCGAGCCCAGACTTATAATCATAACTCAACCCGGCCCAGCTAGCTAGAACCCTAGAACTGCTGCTCTACAGCTCTAGCCTCTAGCTCTAGTATACACGTAGTTTGAATAGAATGTGGTTGTATGAATATTACTGATGTAATGTAAATATGGTTATTTATTATTGGATTGCTAAATGGCGCGGCCGATCTGTATAGGATTCCGAATATTTGCATATAATTCTATTTTGCTCTTGCATCGAGGTTTTTTTTGTACGCCATCGGCCCGTGAGTACCATGAGCTTGGCCTGTCATGTCAGGTCTACCAGATCAATGTTTCGAATCTGTAAAACCTCTGTTCCTTTTTCCCTTGTTGTTTGAATCACGTTGAATTTTATCCTTTCATATTATTTATTCGGTCAATTTTTTTCCAGTCCGGTGAAATCTCTAACGTCACTCCAATGAGTATAGTAAACAAGCTAAACCTGATGCACTTCATGATCTTAAGCTTTTCATACGCGATATAAACAATTAACCATAATCTGAAAACTAGGAAATTGTTTGGAGTACTGAAACATTATGAATAACACTAGAATGGAGGAGAAGGGTAGAAGAACCAATTTGGCAAACTCAGGCGTAAGTAACCCAGTCGTTGTTGTTGGACTACGTAGTGTTGAACCTTGTCCAAATCTCACTGACCTTTCTTTCTAGTGAGATGTAGCTGAAACAAACGTGACAGCCGCCACAGGAAAAAGCAGATTGCAGCAGCAGATCTTACACATACACAGAGAAAGAAAGAACCAACCCAGTAGGAGCTAGCTAGCTAGCTACTCAGTGTGACCACTGCCCACTTGAGGACGTTACGTTACGTTGGATCACCACCACCACCTTCTTCTCCAGCTCGTGACGTTTGTGGTCACACCCTGACGACCCTGCTGCAACTCGCAGAAACACAGTCCTCTAATAACAATTTTCTTTTCTTTTCTTTTCTTTCTTTTACTGCCTAATGTTAAAAAAAAAGGTTTTTGGAGAAACGAAATCTAAGGGAAAATGTGTTTGCCTTTTTGCATGGATGTGGCCCGCACAGCAAGACAGAGAGGGAGACAGGTGAAGAGAGGGTCGTCTCCTTGAAATTGGCATCACCTCTGTCTCTTTCTCTTCTGTCTCTTCCGGCCAATATGCCACTTCATATTCACATGCACTCTCTCTCTCTCTCTCTCTCTCTCTCTCTCTCTCTCTCTCTCTCTCTCTCTCTCTCTCTCTCTACTTCATCATCATTCAGCATCATCCTTCTCTTTCTTCCCAACCCATCACTGCCCGATGTTGCCATCCTTTCGCAGCAACGTATCAGCTATCCATCTATATATCTGTGACGTAAAACCAAATGATAGGAGATATATAATATTAGGGTTGGGAAAATGGGTAATTACGTACGTTATGTCTGATTGCCTTGTGCAGCTGATAGGAATGTGTAAATGTAACTTATTGTACTGTATATTTTATATTCTGTCATTTAGAATGAACCAAATTCAGAACGATATATATATTGGTGGGAATGAAACACAGCAAAAAATCAAAGAAATCGTTACTTTATCGAAAATGTGTTGAAAATATAATGGTGTTTCATCATGACAGGTTTTACACGCCAACATGTCTACTAGCTATCTAGGATGAATATCCGTATAAAACAAACACCACCTTAAATCTAACTTGGTTAACAGCTCGGTCGACATATATCTATAGTCTTATCCAGTTACCAATCAGATCTCAAAAAAGACACAAAAAAAATGAGGACCATAAACAAATTTCAAAATGAATTTGATTCAATTTATTTATTTGAAGAAGAAAATTTATTAAATAAATGGGGGGAAATGGATCTCTAGGATTCATTAATCAAATTGTATCTATGTTTGTCGTTTGATGTGTTCGAATTCTTTCTCTTTCTAACTTTACATTTATCGAAAAACTGCATAGTTCATAAAAAAAATGAACCAACTCCAATTTACACAAGTAATAAAAATCTAGGGATGATTTGGTTTTGTTGATAGTTAAATTGATATATTATTATAATGCATGTATAATAGAGAATTACTATATTGTAGTTCACTTAGTTTGATTTATGCTGTGGTAATGGGCTAGGGTTACAAATTTATAATCTATAATCAGATAACGAGTCGATTCCATGATTAGAAGCTTATTACATCAAACAATATGCATAAAATTAAAATAAAACAATTCATTGTGAAAGATACAAACGTTGTAATAACGTCAACTAATCACCGTGTAATGATTTTCTAGAGGTGTCAATTGTCACCAATTATACATGAAATCTTTTTTCCCTTCCTCCCCATTATTGAAACGAGAAAATTTGAAGTACTAAAACCTACTATTAGCTTGTTCAATCAATCACGTTAAAAAGAAAATGCATGTTATATGTATTTCCACGCGGAAACCCTTTGACGAAAAGAAAAAAAAAATATCATAAATAAATTACCTGTCGGTGGTAGGGAGGGCAACTAGCCAGCAGCTAGGTCAGTGATGTCCAGCCGACGACGACGACGACCGGTAACTCGGGTGAATCAGCTCCATCGCCGCCGCCGCCGCCGCCGAGTTCGACATCGACCCCAAAGACGCGTACCTCGCCAGCTCCTGCTGCAGCATCATCGGCCTACTATTCCCGCCGCCACCTTCATGATGTTGATGATGACCTCCCACTCCCAAAAAGTCCCTCGTAAACCCACCCTCCCCCGCCTCCCCTCCTCTTCCTCCTCCTCCTCCGCCGCCGCCGCCACCTTGCATCGCCATCTCGCTCATCAGCATCCTCTCCGTGTCACCCGCCGCCGCCGACGCCATCGAGCTCACCAGCTCGTTCAGATGCCCGTTACGTCCCCCAGCTGGCATCATGCTGGACAGCGAGGGCGTCGACGTCATCAGCCCGACGCCGCCGAACCCGGCGGTCGGGTTGCTCCTCGTGGACCCCATCTGGGCGGCTTTCTGGAGGAGCGCGGTGGCCGACATGTGTCCCGCGGATTGAAGGTGGTGGCTGTTGGAGTAGAGTCCCGCACCCGTTTCTGACGAGGAAAGGAGATCTCTACTACTACTACTCTTGTTGTTGTTGTTGTGGTTTTGGTGGTTTTCGTCTTCCTCCTTCATCATCATCATCCCACGTGGCAGCCCCATCCCGGACAGCTGTCCGGTGCTCCACTGTGGAGGTGGAGGAGGAGGGCTCATCATCGAACCGAACATGCTCGGTTGGACCAGTTCGGGTGGCAACCCGAACGCGTTCGGGTTGCCACCACCACTGCTGCTGCCTCCTCCTCCGCCGCTCGCCATCTGATCCATCCACATCGGCATGCCATTCCTCGCGGCAGACTTTTGATGATGCACTCCTCCTCCTCCTCCTCCTCCTTCTAGATTGCTGCTGCTCCCTCCGCCGCCGCCACCGGATAGATCCGATCCCCCGCCGGTGGAAAGCTCCTGCGCCCTGAACATGCTCGGGAACTGGGACAGGCCGGCGCCGGACTGATGGTGGCTGAGTATCGGGTTCATCAGGTCGTTGCGAAAGTTGGCGGATACGGACGTGAATCTCGCGCTTTCCTCTGCCAGGGCGTCGCAGAACGCTCTGTGCGTGATGAAGCTGTCCTTCCTGTCCGATTGGTAAAATTCAGTCGCGGTTCAGATCAACCAACCAACACACACACAAAAAAGCATATAACAAAACACACACGCGACCTTGCTACCACGATTTACTGAGATTCAGCCCCGTAACAAATTTGTAAACTTTGGCATATCTATATCCACTATAGGAAAACGTTTTTTTTTTTTTTTAGTTTGTGTTATAACTTGCACAAGTCAAACCGACTATTGCGAGAAGATCTCGCAGACAGCAGCCGCCATGAAAGAAGGCAAAGCAAGAGAGCATTGAATTCCCCTCACCTAACACGACGATGTAATAATTAAGAACCGTCGAAAGAGGAATGTTTGTCGGGGAAAATTTAAATGGGAGGGAGGAGAAGATTCGATGGTGGGAGAGGAATTATAATTGTCTACCTGGAGAAGAGGGTGCCGCAGTCGCAGCGGTACTCGCGGGTGCCGCAGATCTTGCTGTGTGCTTTCCAGTCGGACATGACGGCGTACTTCTTGGAGCACTTCTCGCACTTGTACTTCTTCTCGCCGTGCTTCCTGCTGAAGTGCTTCTTGATCCCCGTGAGGTCGCCCAGCGCCCGGGCGGGCTCGTGGTGGACGCACGTCTTCTCGGGGCAGATGTACACCTTCTTCCTCACCACCTCCGTCTTCGACCGCTGCTTCAGCTTCCAGGGCAAGTTGTGCCCTCGCCGGTGGAGCTGCAGGTTCTGGTCCCGCTGGAACCCCTTGTTGCATATCTCGCACAGGAACCTGTTGGTCGCCATGAGCGACTTGGGGGACAGCGCGATGACTTCTGCATCTGGATCTGCTATATATATGGTTTCAGATCGAAAAACACCCCATCAGCAACAAATTAACAACCCGTGAGACATTTGAGTGGGTTTGGTTAGATATTTAAGAGGAGGAAGGAAGGGAGGAGTTGGTGCTTGCCTGGGGTGCCGGGGAGGTTGCGCTTGCGCTTGTTGTTGTTGGTGGCCGCGGCGGGAGGAGGAGTAGGGTTAGGGTTGGGAGGAGGGTCTTGTTGGAGGTGAAGAGAGGAAGCGGCGGCTGCGGCTCTGCTGAGTGAGGAAGGGACGTGGGAGGAGAACAAATCTTCAGGCATATTCATGATGATGGCTTTTTCCCCAAGGATGGAGAGAGAGAGAGAGAAGAGAGAGGGGAAAGGTTGTTGTTGTGTGTTGTTTGTTTGGAGGTGGTGGTGGTTTGTGAGTTGTGACCTTAAACGAGCTAAAACCAGGATGAGAACAACGACGAAGAAGGCAGGGAGGGAGAGAAAGAGAGCTGAAAACAGGAGGACTAAAACAGGGAAAAAACCAAAAACATCCACCACAGAAACCGCTCAGGTTTCACCACCACAACCAGACCAAAGACATAATCCCAACAAAATGAAACCGAAGAAAAAAACTAGAGAACAACAGTCTTTCTCTCTCTCTCTCTAACAGTAGCTAAGTTGGCTAGCTAGCAAAGTCGCTTGCTTACAACTTTTGAAGAGGAAAGAAAGGAGGGGAACCACTCCACAATCATACACTATAAGACTTAATTATCATCATGGGGGAGACTTGGCTTGTCCCCAAGTTGGATATTTCATATTGAGGAGAGAGAGAGCTGTGGTAGGGCTCGAAATTTAGGTTTGGTTCAGCGGTCTAGTCGAAAGTGAATTCATTGGTTAGGTAATCGATAATCTTAAATTAAACAAATCGAAAAGTAGTCTCGGTTGCAGATTTAGTTCATATTTCGGGTTTTGCATATAATCGCAAATCGAATTAAATCAAAAAATAACCGCATATAACCGCAAACCCAGCCGAGTCTAGGTACTGGTCCACAATATCATTCCAATTTCAAGGTCTTACTAGATTATGGAACAAACCCAATGGATCATTAAATTCAATGTGGATAACCACATCAGAACGGAAAAATCGTAATAATATAATCACAAACCACAACAGTCACGATTGCTGAAATGGAGTCAACTCGAATTTGGGTAACTTGATCTAATTCGATTCGGTTAACCGAATTCCAGCCCTAATTAAGCCATAGTGAGGACTGAGGAGGAAAGAGAAATGGGGGGAGAGGGGGGAAATGAAGAAATGGGGAGAAAGAGGATTACTTGAGAGGTGGCCTTTCCGGTAAGCTGATGAGTAGCTTGAGGCCAAGCCAAATACCAACAAACAGAACGACAAACCTAAACCTAAAGATAGAATATTTCCCTCTCTCTCTCTTTCTCTGTCTCTCTCCTTATCTTACACGGCTGGTGTTGAAATGGTCAGTCAGCCATAGACTCATCAGCTGGACCACCGTATGAGTGTACTGCTGCTATATAATTTCAACAATATTCAAAAACAATTCCATCACTAGTTAATTGTTATATTCTTTGTTGTATTATTGGTGGTGGAAGAGGACAAGAGGGGTTTTGGTCGAACCCTTATTTATTTTATTTATTTTCTATTCGATTCTGTTCATTTCCAAAGCGAATGAATGAGAGCTCAATTCAAGCTCTGGCCTGTGTTATTGGTTTGATGAAAGGGAATATATGTTTTGAATGGGTTTTGTGAATGATGGATGTGTGTTAGAATCCAAAACAAGGCCTGATCTTGCCTCTTAGTATCGAATATTATTTGGATTGCCGAATGCCGATGCAAACATTATTTTATAGTTCAAGTTAGCTAGGGGGAATTAAAGAAGAAAACAAAAGCAAATCCTTATATATTTCTTTCCTTTTTGTAAAGAAAAATGGAATGCATCCATCTCATAATTGGATGCACTTCTTAAGGATTCACATTATCACTTGCGAGTTTCGTTACGAACCGTCATGAACTTGATTAATTACGATGATTATTTTTTGCATCAAGCTGATAGACATGTATTGTTTTACATGTACTTCACTATTTTGTATGCTTTGTTAAGATTAATGGATGAACGTCTTGAAGCTGATACACATGTACTTTCACTATTTTGAGACACAATCATAATTGTCATTGGGTCCTCTATATCTAGTCTTACCAACGCATTTTTTGTTTTGAGAGGCTAAGAGCAATAATTTTTTGCTCTTCCTATATTGAACGATCTTATACATTCCTCGTTTTTTTTGGGAACTACTCAAGATTTTGTATGAATTCTTTGCCCGAGAGAGATTTTGGTTTGCACACTTGCAATTGGCATCATCCACATATATCAACTGAGTATAGAAAATAAAGAAAACATGCATCATTTAAGTGGAGGGCTTAAATAGAGGTGGTTGCTACATTCACATCTTGATATAAGTTGATACTCAACATGCATGTATATACGAATTGAACCGCTTAATTCCATGATTGTCTAGCAGACTACTTCTCTAAGTTCTAACTATACCAACGCTCTTCATGTTACACAGAACCATGTTCTGACCATATACAAATTTATAAAATCAATTTGAGACTGCAAATTTTCTTCATTTCTTTGCTCTGAATCTTCTTCCTCTTTTTTTTTTCTTCTTCTTCTTCTTCTTATCTTCAGGTGAAAATTTTCTTCTCCTTTTTTTAATTTTTATTCTTTTTCGATGAACAAATTACAATGATCTACTTGCCTATAAGTCTATAACTAAGTTAAGTAGTTAACACATGCCCCACATTGAGACAATACAAGCTCTGGAAAATCCTTCTTCTCCGCTAATTAATAAATGCATTTTGTTAATTGAACTATATACATATTTTAATGTTTCTTCAGGTTTTCACCTATAAAAAGAAAACACATTACCTTGCAAAAATTGGAAATTTCTTGAAGAATGAATGGTGGAGGGGTTTGCTCTACTTGTTTCTTTTCTTCCACAATCAACAAATGTTAATATAGGGATTAGGGCATAGGGGAGAAGTCAAAATGATCATGCCATAATTATTGAGTAAGTAGGAGACCCAAAAAGAAGAGATTCGAAAAAAGGAGAGGAACATCAATCAGATCAGAAGGAGAGATGTGGACAATATAATAATAAGAAGCTTGCAGCATCAGAAAAAAAAAAGTTAATTGGTGGGATATGGGGATAGTGGGAATGCCGTCCGTGAAGGGAAAGGGACTCTACCATTATAATAAAACCACAAATAAATACAAGGAAATAAAAAGGAAAAAATTAATGAGTATAGAGAACTTCAATATTATGAATTGGTAATTATTTGATTGATCAACTACACTTGTTTTGCCTATGTCGACTAGTATCATTGGATTGTAGTTCAATGTTATAGTATGGTTGCATCTTAATGAACAACCCCAATAGGTTTCGAGTCCCGGTGACTACTTGCTAGTCAAGGTCGTCGATTACATACTACACGGTAACAACGAAGCCAAATTATGTGCATGGCGCTAATTTAATGTGCTATGAGAGTTTTATACTTTGATTATTGGGGAGACGAATCATGAAGGTGGTAGTCCTTAATATCTTCTCAAGTTTGTATCCATGAGTTTAACAAACCTACATGTCTCCACAAAGATGTCAATCATAAGTAGTGTATAATGGTATGGACTACCTCGACATAACTTTTTTATTAATTATTATGATTAAAATTGTAACTACTGTAACTACCTTGACGTATTTATAGTAGAACATTGTGATTTCTTGATAAGGTGACCGCTTTCAATAATCACAAGTACACTCGTAACGCTTATAACAACGTCCTGCTAAGACTTGATCTTTTCAATGTAGATGTCGATGAAACTTTGTCGGCTATGATGATAAAATTGTGCTCATTCTTTCATCGATGACAACTACGTGCATTCGTCTACTGTATGTTGTGATAGCCTTTGAGATTATATATATCGTGGGATATCAATCACATGTTTTTTTACAACAACTTTGCTGGTCAAATCAACTATATATATGGACGTCAACTATGAGAAACGGTCGATCCTCATTCGCCTACCAAGTTAACACCAATTCATCAAAAGAAAATCAAGGTAAGACCACCAACAAACATAACTCAAGTAACTGTTTCCTCTACCATGATGAGGTTGAAAGGCTACACAATCTTCCAAAAACTGTAAATGTACGTAGTAAATGAGACAAATATATACACAGATATCTTATGAGTAAACACATGTCCAATAATTTGAATTTGTTTTTATCCCATAATTCAACTTTCTGAGAGTTACAGTTTGGTACAGAGGGATCATAATACTATGAATGGCTACCATGAATTGTAACCATTAATTAACATGCTGTAGCTGTTGATTCATAAATCAAAATTGGTGTTGATACAGAGAAAGGAAAGCCCACTAGTATTATGGTTATTGATACATCATCAGCTGGAGTTAAAAAATTTAGTCCGTAATTGGTTTAAGCAATGCAGTGAAATTAAAGCACGATCTATATAAAAAGCGTTTTGGTGATTTAATTAAAAGTATAAAAGTGTTTGTTTCTAAATTTTAAAGTGTGAATTTAAATATATTATTGCACAAAATACAACAACAAAAAAAAGTGATTCTACATAGAAATGCTTTTTTATGACGTAAAAAAGCGTAAACATTTCAACTTTAAATCGCGATTTCGACTAAATTCAAGAATATAGCTAAGCATATGCATGCTTTCCTCTATACTATCTGGCCCATGGTTGTCATGCCGGTGGCATGACAACCGGTTGAACCTGGTTCAACCTGTGCCGGTCATGAAACCGGCATGACACCACCAGTATGACTGGTATGATCGACTTACGCATTCTAAGGAAAATGACATCATTTTAATGAATTTAATGAATAAAAAAATTAATTTATTATTCATTTTATGAATGTAATAGTTAAAAGTTGATGATATTTGTTGGATTGTAACTAAATTGTCCACAAATATGTTTTATATATGATTAAATACATTGGATATTAATTGTTTCATTTTAAACCGGCATGAACCGGCACAAACTGGTTATACCACCGGTCGTACCATTCCACTTCCCAAACCGGCATAACGGTATAAACCGGTTTGACAACCTTGATCTGGCCCAATCGTGTCCTGCAAAGTGAAAAGAAGAAAACCCAAATGAAAGCAGAGGGTGATGAAGAGGATGGAGCATTCATGGACAAGTAACTTTCGAAGTTCATCAGGAGAGTACTCATTAAAAGGTCTCCCTTTCGATAGGCTAGTGAAAAAGGGAACTTCCTTTTAGTCTAGTGGGAAAAAGAAGAACAAAGAGAATGAAAGTGTGTTGTGCTGGTTTGAAGATCGGAAAGGAAAATTAACCAGTCACAAAAGAAGTCCACTTTACCTGCATGCTGATGTCTTCTTTGAAAATGGAGGTGATCGTCATTCGATTATCGGATGTATTCTTCTTGTGCTGATGTAAATTATACAAGTAGTCGGGAGCGAATTACATCGCTATCTACCGTGTATTACGTTTCAATTCATCATTAAATATTGGGGTGGTATCAATATTCGAAGTTTCGAACAATTAGATTTTTCAATAAGATTCTAATAATTAATACCATGTAAGAAGTCAAACAATCTTCTGAGTTTTTTTCTTTGTTTGAGCTTGTATCATTCTTGTATATAATATGTTCAATAATCTGATCATTTAACCTTGAATCGCCGAATATTTATTTTTTCCCGGGCATTTATTAGGTCATAGATATATATACATCCCATCCCTTGTTATTAAATAATGTTTTTAATTCCTATATTAACCTGATAAAGCAATAAACTAGAATTATGGTTCAAACTCTTGCATAAATTTTGTCAACATAGTACATTAGCTATTAAATGAAATGATAAAACTAGTGATTATTATTTATTCAAAAAAAAAATAATAGTGATTATGGTAAAATTGTAACATATTCACGTGAGTTTATTTAGGCATCGATTTTATATATAGAGAGGGAGACATAAAGCTGACTAGTCTGAGTCTGACACACTATAAAAGAAATAGGAGCACCATTTGTAGATAGTGATTTATATAGGTTCACAAAATTCCAACAATTTGCTGGACTGGTATGAAAGCAAATTATATATGCAGTCAATTAGTTTAAATGTTCGGCGACAATATATACGGTGGCTTTTACTATATTCAAAGGTAAAATAAGTACCACATATTTTGAGTAAAATTTTTTAAGATCTTAAATTAACTCGATTTTGAGACATGTTATACCATAAATTTTAAGGAGTCAATTCTAGATCATATTTATCAATCATAAACTCTAAACTTGCATGTAATTTGGCGAATCATAATGGTTGATTATTTTTCTAGCTAAATTGATCTTAGTGTATAGATTTAGAGAATTAAGACATAGATTTTTAATTTTGAAGAGTTAGAGTATAATATTATGTCTCGAATTTTGGTCAATTCAAGGTCTAAATAACATTTTCTTATCCAGAGTATTTGGCAGCCTCACATTCATACGGGGTACTATATATATAGGTGGTTATTTCGGTGCACTCACTTTTTTGGGTGCATTCAATGTACTCAACTCTAAAAGTGATAATAATACATCGCATTTTGAATTTTAATGGGTAGCATTAGTTTAATATGATGGTATAATATAGAATCACAACTAATCAATCTAGTATCATAACCCCTTAACCTTCAATTTTGACTTCCAACCCAAATCCCAAAATATAAACACTAACCCTAAATCATTCAAATTAAAGTAAATCTTGAATGTTTTTTGTACAAATTCATGTGTTTCTTGTTCATCAAACCACAAGTGATGATTGATATCGTTTTCACATGAATCGCCTTCTCGGAATGATGATTATGAGGCGAGTGCATTGAAAGAACCAAAAAAAAGGGTGCCTACGCTATACGCCCGCGTTCAAACCTATTATTTGTACTTTGATAATTTTGACGAATCGGAATCGTTGATTTTCATTTTAAGATTAGATAAATCTTATGATTTGGGCTAGAGAATTGGAGAGTGTGGTTCATCCATCAGAGGTTAGGGTATATTATCATACCACAGGCTTTGATTAATTCATGGTCTAAACAACAAAACTCAACAAGTGTACGGTTAGATAAGTGCACGCCTGTCGTACACTAGCCTTAACTATTTATGACAAAGGCTATAGATTTCAAGTTATTGTACGTCTATTGTATTTTTCACTATTTAGACCATTAATTAATTGGAATTTCAAGTTATGATACTGTCTCTTAACCTTTAAAAGTTGAACTCTTGGCCACAATTCTCTAAATCCCATATCATAAGATCAACTATTCAAAAATAATTAGCGATGGTTCTGATTCGTCGAAGTACACTCAACGATAAAATCACTCAAAATATGGTATCCTCCAAATATATATCAATCATAACCATACCTATTAGGTTAGCAATAAACTCCAAATGCATGATTTATCTTGACCTAACATGCCTGACTCAACAATGACACCGCATGTCCATGAATTCTAACTAGTTGCCAAGTCGATCGAATCACAAGTATAAAGATCAAAATGGAGAGAGCCCATATATTTTTTTCACACTACATTCCATAATATGGGTATTTTTAGCGGTTGATGTTTTCTTGCTTTGTATTGACTTTTAGTATACGTATTAGGTCTTCACTTTTCAGTAAAAAGATGGTTCCATCTATAGGCGACAATTGTTTAATAAAAACACATGCATCGCCTTTTTGAATAGAGATCGAAAGTAAGCATCCCAACCACTACTTTTTGGCTCCAAGTAGTTTGTTACCTTCCTCTCCAAAGAACCTGCATGGCCTTAATTCCTTCCCCCTTAATTCCCTCGTCAACCCAGCTCCCGATTCCCAACCACACCTACTCTGCGAAGAACATTTAAAGAAACCGAAAACCAGGAAGAAAAAAGGAGAATCTTTTCATTCTAGCTAGCTGCCATTCTTCTTCTTATGTGTTGTGTAATTTTACATGGTTGATGGGTTTTGTAAAGGAATGGTGAAAATTTGATAATCGGGTATGTTTTTCAATAACTTAAAACTAGCATACATATATGAAACACCTACACTATCATATTTGAAGTCCTTGCGCATTGATTATCATTTGAGTGAGTATTGTGTGTAGGGAAGTGGGTATAAGATTCATATTTGGATTTCACCCAAAAACTTGGAGTTGGGAGTGTTAGAGAGTGATGTATAAGATCCAATATAACCTTCTCCCAACAACTCGAGTTATTGGGTCCAAGTTGTTTATCACATGGTATCAGAGCTGGTTTGGTCAAGTGGTCATGTGTTTGAATCTCCACGACCCCCAATATTAACACTTGATTAAAGCACATGTGGTATGGTGGGCCTGTGCAAACTTAAAGCCCATGGGTTGATTTTCGTTTGAGGCGGCGTGTTAGAGAGTGATATAAGATCCAGCATAACCTTCCTCCCAACAACCCGAGTTATTGAGACCAATTGGTTTATGACAGGGAGTACTATGGAAGTGTGCAAGTAATTATATAAGATCCATACTTTGAATTCTTCCATACTATGGAAGTGTGCAAGTAATTATATAAGATCCATACTTTGAATTCTTCCAATAACTCTAGTTATTAGGACTAATTGCACTAGGGGAGTCAAGTTGAAGTAAGGAGGGGTTGTAGGCCTGTAGCTCCTTCCTCTCCCTCACCATTTTGAAATATAGGAAAAATTACGTATAAATTTTGCACAAATTTAAGAATTATATCAATTACGATGATTCGAGTGATCATACCCCTTGTTCGAATTTCTGACTCCATCACTGACTAATTAATATTAACAGCTTACATTACCCCTAATGAATATGAGATATAATATGTGCTCTTAATTAGTAAGATCACACTCTCATTAATTATCACCTGATCTTAAAATTAACTTAGTTATTTTACATAAAAACAACAAGTTGGTCTAGTGATACTCTCCCTACATTATTAAAAATTGATTACATCTTTATATATATATATATATATATATATATATATATATATATATATATATATATATATATATATATATATATGGGGAGTTCTACGGTACCCAGGGTGAAATCCCGGGTACCGCATACATTGAGTAAGAAAACGCTATCAGGACTTGAATTGACTGATCTTTCAGACATGATACGATACTCCAACCCTTAAAAATAAAAACCTAGGTCTTTATTCTCTAAATCTTATACCCCAAGATCAATTTAATTAGAAACAATAATCGACGGTTATGATTCGTCCAAATATAGGCAAAAAAATCAATGCATCATCTTAGAGTTTATAGTTTATGATTTAGATAATTAGGACCTAGGGTTCACTCATTAAGGATTAGGGTATAATATCATGCCCAAAAATCCTGCTAATTCGAGGTCTAAATAGTATTTTCATACTCAAGTTATGCGATACCCGGATTTCACCCGGAGTACCGTAGAAACCACCATATATATGCAGCATGCATGGAATAATTCACTTTTACCCGTAAGATTTATGTGCCAGTCGATGACATCAATAAATTGTATAGATCATATTTACATAAGTACATATAAAGCTAGGGTATAAATAACATAACACCTCTCGAGTCTTGTGTGTGTTGGCTTTCCTCTTGGGGTTTGGAACTGATTATATTATATCTTCCTAAAAACTTTTTAGAGGGTTTTTTGTTGGTTCACATGCAGTGCATAGATCGATGCCTACAAATTGGAAAGGCTATATGCTATGTTGCGCTACTTAGTGTACGTGTAATGGATACATATCGACAAACAAAGTGACCTTGTCTGCAGGAAAACCAATAATATTTCTTGTCTTTTTTAACCCACTCTGCTGCTACACAACGGAATTTATCATTCCTGCCCTAAGAAAATAGCCAAAAATCTGATGTTCTAAAGTGCCCTGCATTCCAAGGCATTGATGACCTCTTTATTTTTGTAGTGATGGTAAAGTAATTTAAACACAAACGTACGAAAAGGATGGTTGGAGGAGTTTGCAGGAAGATCAGATGTGAAATTTCAGCTTTAAACAACAACCTAGCCTAATATTTTCCATATTGGGATGAAGTTTAAGGTACGGTTTAATCATGATTAAAGGTTAAGTTTGCGCATTTGCATTTAACACTATAAGGTGTGGAGATTGCCCCTTACAGGTTTACACTTCACTAGCTACGAATTAGGAATTTGGATTGAGTTAGTGTTTAAGAGTTGAAGGGTAAATGATTTAGTGACGATTGTCTTTGATATTATATGTACATCCAACAATTAATATGACAACATAACTTGTTTTGTCATACCGCTATTGCATAACAAACCATTCATTTGTCCTTTATACATTTCATCTCTCTCCACAGTTTCCCGCCACTACCAAATCCAGTTTGTCATCGCAAGTATAAGCTAAAAAATATTGATAAAATCATTAAGTTGTCATTTTAATGATATAGTACAATTTTTCATATTAACTGTTGTTAACAATTAATGTGTTGTTAACAATATGTGACAACCTAATTTGTCAAAGTAATCATCAACTTTCATACATTTGAGTTTTGACAGGCTCCTTATTTTCCATGTTAGACATTCCACATTTCCCTCCATAAGTTCCCGACAAAAAGATATTACTCATAAACACAATGTGACGGACCATGCTGTCATATTACCTAATCCTCCGTAATTAGTGTTGGCTATTATAACAAAATGACTTATTATGACAAATATCATATAGTGCGACAACTAGTGATGGCAATGGGACGGGCGGGTACTTCAATATCCATGCCCCGCCCCATGCTACTACGGGTCGGGACGGGTAATACCCGGGTACGGGGCGGGGCGACCCACTTTTATATGCTATTTAAAAAAAATACAAGTAAATTTTTACTTTTTACAATAAAACGAAGGGGAAAGACTTCATGAATGAATAATAGTGATAATATAATGGGTAATTGGGTCTATTTAATTGAAAGATCAAGTCTAACTAGTTGAAGAAAGCCAAAATAGGAGATATATGAATGGATGATGTAAGAAATTGACCTAGAACGGGCCAAGAATGGGGCAGGGCAGGTCAGAAGTTGATACCCATGCCCCGCCCCATGCTACTACGAGTCGGGGCGGGTTCAAATTGTCATCCCTAGCGACAACAGAAAGTATAACGCACACGTAGTCAACTTTTTTTTATTTTGTCATAATTAGGGGTGAAAATCGGTACAATATCGGTACCCAATACCAAATACCGAAATCTTAAATACCGAATTACACCCTAAAGTCAATCCCAATCCCTAAATAATTTCGGTATCCCAATCCCAATCCCTAAATGTTTCGGTATCCCAATCGGTACTTCGATATCCCAATCGGTACTTCGGTATCCCAATCGGTATTACCGAATACAAAATTAATTTACTTTGCAATTAATAATTAAATATATAAATTAGATTTTATTGTTTAATTTAGAGAAAAAAGACTAGGCAAAGAGTCTTGAATTAGGATATTATTAAGGAGAATGGAGGAGAGGAGACATCTCAAGTTCTTGTCATTGGTAGTCAATAGTAAATTAGCACCCCCTATTCATTTGAGCACTACTGTTGTTGAGTTTTTTCGATGATTGCTTTGTGCGTGGCTGCGTGCTTAGTCCCTTGCCTACTAAAAAAGAATATATTTTTACTTTAGAAAAAAACAATTTACTAAGCCCAAATATAAGACGGCCCACAAAATGGATATTTGATAACAAGAAAGTGCCCACATATAAAGCCCAGACTCGTAAGCCATTCCAGAATAGTTCATTCCTAAGCCTGTAAGGCCCCTAGAATCTAGATATACCTTCACAAAGGCCCAAAACGAGGGCGAGGGGGGAGTCTCATTCATCTACCCGACTAACAATCCGTCCGGCCGAAATCTAAAACTTGAGTTTTGTTAAATAATAGCAACAGTAATTTCGGTACAATACCGGTACCCAATACCAAATACCGAAATCTTAAATACCGAATTACACCCTAAAGTCAATCCCAATCCCTAAATAATTTCGGTATCCCAATCCCAATCCCTAAATGTTTCGGTATCCCAATCGGTACTTCGGTATCCCAATCGGTATTACCGAATACAAAATTAATTTACTTTGCAATTAATAATTAAATATATAAATTATATTTTATTGTTTAATTTAGGGAAAAAAGACTAGGCAAAGAGCCTTGAATTAGGATATTATTAAGGAGAATGGAGGAGAGGAGACATCTCAAGTTCTTGTCATTGGTAGTCATTAATTTGACGAATTGGAGGTTGAGAGACGACTATTAATAGTGATGGAATGATATATGTATAATTAAATGACACTCTTGGTGGTTGAGGGTCGTGTAGTAGTGAATGAGATAGTCTAGTTGAGAGGATAAAATACACACTAGCTTATATTTCGGTATTGATCGGTATTTCGATATATACCGATCTCAATCCCGTAATCCCTAATACTGAATAACAGTTGAAATTCAATCTCAATCCCAATCCCAAGAAATAATACGTGTATTCAGTAATACCAAATATAGACAAATTCGGTACGATATTCGGTATATCCCAAATACCGATACCAAACTTCCAGCTCTAGTCATTATATACCTATTTCGTTGTAGTGTCTGCATTAAACTGTATTCTGTCGATGTTTAGAAAGTTCCAACAATGGCAGTTAACTTCAACAATCTCAATGTGTTTGGGGTGAATTTATGATCTATCTAATGCAACATTTTGTCCAAACATTGGCATGTCGGTTCTATTAGCGATTTAGAGGCTACAGGCTATGGTTTGGGGCACGCGTTTTCTCAAGTTGGAAAACACCATCACGTCGGATGGACGGTGCTACTGTCGATCCCAACAGCTCACGTCGTGCAACAAAAAATCAAATTCTGCTTGTCGAGCTAAGCTAGTATTTCTGGCCTGTATGTTGTGGATTATATATGCTTGTTAGTAAGTTATGACAAAATAGATGTAGGCGGCCATACGTAGTTAGATATCTCACGACTCGTAAGTTCTTAGTGAAAATGAAGGGATCATTGCTTGATCAACAACTCACTTCAAGTAGCTGTTGCAATGGCTGGTTACCAACATCCATTTAGTTGTGTTTGGTTCAATACTTGTAATGTGAATTGTTTTGGTGTAACTTAGGGTTAGGAATTATTGTAGCCGAGTTTAATAGTTTATATTGCATAGGGAAAATAACGTATACCTACAACTCGAATATGTTTAAAATAAATGAATTTATGAATGTATGGCCCAATTTTTATATTTCATATTGTTATATCTGTTATATAACATAGATTTTTTTTAATATATTATGTTTACATAATTCTAGAATACTTATCAGGGAAGGAAATTTTCATGAATGCATAATATGCGCACTTTAATACTTTACTCAATAGTAAATACTAATTTTGTATTAAAATTAGCACACCTATTACACATTTGAGCACTACTGTTGTTGAGTTTTTTCGATGATTGCTTTGTGCGTGCTTCGTCCCTTGCCTACTAAAAAAGAATATATTTTTACTTTAGAAAAAAACAATTTACTAAGCCCAAATATAAGACGGCCCACAAAATGGATATTTGATAACAAGAAAGTGCCCACATATAAAGCCCAGACTCGTAAGCCATTCCAGAATAGTTCATTCCTAAGCCTGTAAGGTAAGGTCCCTAGAATCTAGATATACCTTCACAAAGGCCCAAAACGAGGGGGAGGGGGGAGTCTCATTCATCTACCCGACTAACAATCCGTCCGGCCGAAATCTAAAACTTGAGTTTTGTTAAATAATAGCAACAGTGGTTACTGGTTTGCCATTTCCTACTTGGTGGGTTGAGAAAATTTAGAATTGTTAAATAAAAGCAATAAAATTCATATGAGCTCATCTCATTTGGTTTTCTAACATTCATACCCTTCATTAGGGGTGGGCAATGGCCGAGTTGGGTGGTTTTGGTGTTAAATTGACTCACCCGCTTACTAACGAGTTGGAATAATTGTGACCCGCAATCCACCACATACCTCTATGTGTTGGGTTGGTGGTGTATGAGTGTGGTTGGGTCGTGGGTCAACCCGCAAAAACAATTCTCCAACTAGCCATTAAGAAAGTTGGCTAACATTTATAATAAGTTCATAGCAAATTAGTAAGACTGTATCAATAATCTGTGATTTTGATACGATTTATAATTTATAGTTTGAATCCCAATATTTAATTGATATAAACAATAATTTGCATATCAATATCCAATATCTAATAGATATTGCACACCACAAAATCAATAATAGTAGTCAAAACTATTCTTTATTCTCCACCTTTTGAAGTATATAGTCAGACTGTAGTAGGAGTGGGCATCTGGGCATCCGGTTCGGTAAACCCAAACCGGACCAGACCAAAGTAAAACCGAACCGAAACCGAATTGCTACTGTTCGGTTCGGAATTCGGAAGCAAAATAATCATATTTCGGAACCCAGGGTCCTCTCGACCGAACCCGAATTTTGAACATCAAACCAAAAAACCGAATTAATACACCCAGCCCACATATTCCCCTCATACCTCACCCCAACTATCACTGGGCCTCGACCCATATCTCTCACCCAACTCTTCAGCCCATATCTCTCACCCAACTAACCCTAATTGACTAAAAAAGAGAGGCAGTGGAGAATCGCTCTCCCATCTCAGCCTTCTCGCACTCGGCTCGCCTCACCTTTGGACATCGCTGCCGATCCAGATCCTGCCGCCGCTCCCACATCGCGCCGCCGCTCCAAATCCCGCCGCCGCTGCTCCTTCTCGTCGCCGCTCATCATCCTCTTCTCCAACTCCACCAAACGCTCCTCCCCTCCGTCCACCACCCTCCTCCCCGTCACCATCACCTTTCTTCCTTTCTTCACTTCGAGACCAGAGACAGAGAGATCTCCACCTCTTCAATCGTGCCACCGAACACCACATGCAGACGATGCTACCTGATTCTTTGTCGTCGTTGCCGCTGTCGTCGTGTTATTCAATCGCTCAAAAACTTCGTCAACATCACGGCATCAATCGTCGTTGCTTTTGTCAACGTCGTGTTATCTCGATCGGTCATCATTGTTGTTGAATTAGGAGATGGAGGAGAGAGAGAGAGAGGAGGGGAAGGAAAGGATAAATCTGGGCGGAGACTTTTTTGTGGGGGAGATAAGATGTGAGAGGAGGGGAAGGATTTGCTGGGGCGAAGATTTTTTGGTGGGATAAGGTGGGTTGGCTTCATAGTTTCGGCTTTTGCCCTTGAAATTGGACCGAACCGACATATATTTTGGTTCGGACAAACCGAACCGAAATATATTCCGGTTCAATTTCGGTTTGCCTTGCACCTGGGATCGGAACACCGGTAATCATCTATTCGGTTTGGTTCAGACGGAACTGACCGAATGCCCACTCCTAGACCGTAGTGCAGTTCGAAATATGATAAATATTCTATACCATAAGAAACAACATTTTTTCATGTAAAAATAGGATGTGGGTCATACGGGTGACCCGCAATCCACCCACCACCCACCCACATAAGTGCGGGTGGAAGATTTATCAATCCGTAATTCACCCACATCAATCACCTATTGTATGCGGGTCGGGTTATTTGCGGATGGATCGATATCAATCCGCGGATTAACCACCCACATGCCCACCCCTGCCCTTCATCACTTAAAGACATCACCCTTATCTAAATAACTATGAAATAAGCATTAATCTAACTAAAGGAGTTGATCCAGTGATAATGTGCGGTTGAAAACATCCGTCACGCTCTAAATTCAAATACTAATATCAACAAATATCTAAAAAATATTTATTATTTTCCTAAAATTCATCTTTTTTTATGTACTATCAAAATGGGTCCTCAAAAAGAAGAGAAAATCCACCCTGAAATTAGAACCTATGACCTAAAAGTTGAAAATAAACAACCATATCGTTAAATAATATCCTTGTTGCAACGACTAATTTTAATTCGCATTCTCATCTGACAGTTTGGTCGAGTGATCACATGCGTCAAATTTAGGCTCTGGTCCGAAAGGACGTGGGTTCAGATCTCTCAACTATGATTTTTTGTCACCCTTATATAAAAAATTAATTAGCCATGTGAATTCCACAAAAAGAAAATTTAACTATAGTTATAGCAAGTAGCAACACATTTGTGGGGAGATTTCCTAGTAACGGTGAATTGGGTATTATATGGTATATGTTGATGTTTTTTTCCTACTCCAAAGACGTACACGTGGCACAGACAATAGTAGTTTAATAAGTTTAATTGTGGCATCATTGACCATTTCAATTCAGAACCGTTATTGTTAACCACAACAACAAATCATCAAACTTTGATTTCATTGGTGAATCCTATCCAATGATTAAAAATATTAATCTGTTATTTACACTACCATCTAAAATCTAAAACAAAATCCATCTGAAGGAACAAGGACGATGAAGGCGTAAATTAATTAATGATCGATTTCTGCGGGGTGATTATTATTAGCTGTGTATAATACGATAATAATCATGTCGCCAATATTATTCCCCCACGCTCACTAATTAATTAAGTAAGTAAAATATATTAATCAAACAATGTTAGAAACACTAGCTGTCTGGTTTTGTAAGCTTTTATAAATCTCTGTTGCTTAGTTAATGATGGGATAATCAATTCAATCATCCATTGGCTCTTCGCTTCTTCCATCCATCGTCGGATTCAACGATGTTGCAAGCAACAAGCACCACATCCAAACAGGCAGAAAAACGGGAATAGAAATACATATATATATTTAACGGTATGGGTTAGGTACAAAACTCAAGCGTTATAAAAATCACTAAATTCTCGTTTTATCACTCCCGATAGAATCATATGACCCATTGATATGATTGTATCACGGTGATATGATTTTTGTATCGGGGATGGTAAGACACGAGGTTTTGTAGGTTTTGCAGTTATGAGTTTTGTACACTAATATTTTCCATATTCAACTGCACCATATCATCCTTGGAGTGAATTGACGCCCAACGTTCATGAAAAGTTCATTCGTCATAAGAAGTTTGTTTTTGAGTCGTCTGAATGACAAGTTTCTTGTATAGAGTATGTGTCTAACCTTATGTTTGTATGTTAACACACGCTATTGTGTAGTGTAATTCGATCAAAGATAAAAGTTTACAGATGAAGAACAAGAACAAGTAAATGAATGTCACAACTTAGAAGACTCTGAAACCTCGATATTGTATCAACATAGTTCGAACTATGAGTTTGCATACATTAACCTAATATCATAACAACATGTTTTGAAAATTTAGTGTTAAGCAAAACATTGATTCACAAATTCTATTTTTTTTTTCATGTGATATGAAATTCTTCTTCTTATTATTATTATTTTATATTGGATGAGTATTAATTATTTAAGTATTAACCAATCCGATCAAGAAACGTTTACTTGTCTGTCTTTTTCGGTCCTTTTGTTTTGTGTGACTTTGGTGTCGTAATCTTGAGAGGCAATTGATTGGTTGATCGGCAGACCAAAAAATGATACTGATGAGAAGCCAATGGTAAATTAAAGCCTCCATTTCGAAAGTGGATTAAAAGATCCAAACAGAATTAAGATTTAAGAGCTAACTTTCATCTGTCTCTATTGATTAGCCTATAATTAGTAAGGGATTAATGATCCCCTAATTATAATCTCAGCTAATTATATTACTGGTGAGTGGTGATTAGGTACTGCCAATTTGGAGAACCCCCTTACGTACTGGCTGACGTGAGGGAATGGCCGACACTTATGCCTTCGGTTGTTTGGTAATTAATTGGGTTTTCTGTATTTCGGTTTCCCTCAATTCGATTCTTTTGCTAACATGAAATTAGTATTTTCCACATTATGATTAATGGGTAATTTAGACGAGGGTTTTGAAAATCGTTTTGGTAAAAAAAATGGATTCATGTTTAGCTTACCCAAAAAAAAAATGTGGAACTTGGGTTCTAATTCCCGAATCCCAAATCTGTCGTGAAACGAAAATTCCACGTTTTTCAATTGATTCATGCAAACAAACTCGTATCTATTACGAAATCAGTTTGTAGTCTACAAACCATTTTTGTGGTTTCATTAATAACAAATAAAACACAACAATTTTCATTTGCACAAGGTAAAATAGCCGAGTTTCGTGTACGTAACACTTTAATGGTAGGAGAGTACATATTATTGAAAAGTTAGAAGGTTTATGAAAACACATTCTTTTTTCCATAAGAAGAAAAGGTTAGAGCCTAAAAGTAGGCCAAAATAGAAACCCGAGGTGTAAATGCCTGTACATTGTTGTCTTCCCGTCATACTCCATATAAACAAGTTCAAGTCATATCAACAAGGTTGTACGTAGTTGGTGAAGGAGAGAGTGAGGAGAGAGAAGTTTCACATCGAGTTACAAAGGACGAGATATGGTAGAGATTCAAACATGTGAGATTGAATAATTAAATTCTCAATCTCTTTTTTTTTTTCTATGAAGTTATGCCTACAACGCATCGCCAAGTTAAAACTCTATTATTGACGCAAACAAATGGTCTGGATAGAGCAAAATAATGTACGGCCACGACATAGTTATGCATGGATTACAAAGCCGAACGACGTCTTATGCATAACCAATGTTCACACTCATAGTCGTTCCCATATGTGACACATTGGATTTAGTAATTAGTAAGAGTAAGTAATATTCTCTACTATATATCAACAAAATGTGTGGCCGTATTCGGTATTTCTACCGTATATTGGGCCCCCGTATTTGGGCCGGCAATACTCTTCCATAATTAAGTGACTAAGTGTGTGAAGGCGGAGAGAGGTGAAGAGCAATGTCTGCAGGGGACATACACTATGATCACTCTACTTAATTATGTGACGGACACATAAGCTTAATACTAATTAAAAAAATAAATCAACTTGACAAGACAAAATGAAAAAATTATACGACAGAAAAGCAATTAAAAATAAGCAACGCTGCGTTTCATTATTATTATTATTATTATTATTTCCCGTTGCATTGGCCTTATCTACCCTTCAATTTCAATGTACAATAACGTCAAAGTGAGTTACTAAAATATTAGAAATTTTAAAATAGTGGCCCCCAGTGGTCGCAAAACACGTGGCTGGATGCCAAGCGAATAAATCCACATAGCAAAGCCATGAAATTTTTTATTTTTGAGGGAGCAAAGGCATGAAATTGCTACTACTTTCCTCGGTAATTTATAGTTTGTAATATTAATAATTATTTAACATCACATTTAAATTATTTTATTATTTTGATTGATTGATTTATTTATAATCATAAATTATATATTTTTAATTTTTATCAAATAAAATACATGTTTCTAGAATAGGATTCACTGAGTTTTACTAACCTTTTATTTAATATCCATTTTGCTGATGGAGTAAAATGATTATGGATCAGTAGTTAAAGTGTTACACATGTATGATGATATGATATATAACACCAATTATGTTGTGATTAATATCATCAATGTACTTTATCACATAAGATTTGTGATTAAATTCATCAAAATAAAGTTTGTCTCGATGGTGAAATACTTTAAATTATAGTGTAGAACTGTACTAATGATTTTTTATATGTTTGGTTGTTTTTATCTACATTGACACTTAAAAATAAATAAAAAAATAAGTTAAAGTAATAAAACGACGTTGAAATATGACTGACGTGGATGCTTAAGAAGTGAGAAAATTTAAGATGAAGAATTTTAATTTGAGAAGAAGTTTATTAAAATATATTACATTGATGGTTATTATTATTATTGTTTGCTATAAGGACTTTCTTAATTTTTTTTAATCATCGTATATATCCAAAATTAAGAAAGTCTCGATTATCATAAGTACTGGTCTATCTTGTTTGATTCAAGACATACAATTTGGTCAGGACATATGATAGCTAGTTTTAATGTATTTAGCCATTCAACAATTAGATCTAAACCACAAATATGTTGTACTGTGACGATTGATTGAGACGATTAACGGTCAAATTCCTCTTCCTAGGAGTAACGCTCACTCTGCATACAACCATTTGCATATCCTCTTCACCACACGCAACAATTACTTGAACCACTGTTATCGACGGTAAATACCCTAATACTACACAAAAGCTAACTTATACAATCGAATTTAAATCATGAAACCCCGGGTAGTTAAAAAACCAAAGCATTTACCATTCACTCACAACATGATGTGGACAAAGATCTGATTTAATTAGTTGCACGCATGGCTCTTGGAATATAATTTATTCACAATTTTCTTATATCCAAATTCTAGTGTAATCAAACAACATAATTGGCTGGTTCATTCCTGTCCAATTTATCCCCATCCTTGTCACCTTCCTGCATGAGAGATTTCACCAATATATATATTTTCCCTCTCCAACACTCCCCCTCTCCCCCCGTATCAGATTGTTAACATCGAACCACAAGTTCCACACCAAAGCAAAACACCACACACCAAAAAACATCTCTTCTCATTGGACCTCAACAATAATTAGCCCTCTACTTTCCAACCAGCTTGGAGAGAGAGATCGATCGAGCAAAACAACAACTCATTGTCCAATGGAGAGGTCCGGAGTTGGAACAGGAGGAGCAGGAGGAGAACCCAACACCAACACCAAAGGCAGCAACTTCCAGTTCCCGCCGGGCTTCCGGTTCCACCCTTCCGACGAGGAGCTCATCGTCTTCTACCTCCAGAACAAGGTCACCTCCCGCCCCTTACCCGCCGCCATCATCGCCGAGGTCGATCTCTACAAGTACAACCCCTGGGAGCTTCCAAGTACGCGCATCTTTCCCTTTCTTTTCTGTCTTTCCTTTTTGGTGACGGTAAATGGTCTCTTATAGTGACCGTTTTGTCGTCCCCAAAAGTTACGAAGGTACTTGTAGTGACCGTTCACCCGTCGCTAAAATCTACAACGGTACTTTTAGTGACCAAGTTTTCGTCGCTAAAACGCCAACTTTTAGTGACCAATTTTTATTGTTGCGAAAAGCTACAACGGTACTTGTAGTGACCGTTTTTTTCGTCGTTAAAAAGCTATAAGGGTATTTTTGGGTTGACGTTGAGGGATGTTGGTGTTGTGTTGTGTTGTGGTTGCAGCGAAGGCGCTGTTCGGGGAGGAGGAGTGGTACTTCTTCAGCCCGAGGGATCGGAAGTATCCGAACGGGGCGAGGCCGAACAGGGCGGCCGGGTCGGGTTTCTGGAAGGCGACGGGCACGGACAAGCCGATACTGTCGACGTCCGGGTCGAAGAGCATCGGGGTGAAGAAGGCGTTGGTGTTCTATTCGGGCAGGCCGCCAAAGGGAGTGAAGACCGATTGGATCATGAATGAGTACAGGTTGCTGGATCCCACCATTAAGCCTTCTAGGATGAAAGGCTCCATGAGGGTGAGTAGCTAGCTCACACTTGTTTCAACCTGTAGATTGTTAATTATCGTCACCTCTACACTTTTTGTTTTTTTTTATATATATGGATGAAAGTATAATTAGCACCTCTAATATTTTTTTGATAAGTTATCACTATACTAATTGTACATAATACAATCACATTATATGTTGGAACCTTGGTACCAACAATCATTAAAAATAAAAATAAAAAGAGTCCATGTATACATACTACCTAACTTAGTTAATAACTAGAATTCTTTCCATTATGAGGTAATAATTGAATCTGAATATCAAATCTGATTATATCCTAAGTGATTAAAATTAAATGTGGATCTTATAAGTAAGATTTCATGTTCGAATCCTATCAAAGCTCCCTTAAAGGCAGCATATTCACCTTCATTTAAAACTTAATTGCTACTATTGGTTTGCTATAATGGTGGACACAAAAATGATTAGACATATACCATAAAAAAATTCAACCAAATTCAGACCCTTTTGCTTGTAATATTGTTGATTTTATGACCACTAGATTATAAGGAAGAAGAAAACATCATTTTTCCCGTTAATATAACAATTCTAAGACGGTTTGGCTCCATTTTAGACAATAAACTACTAAATCTAGTAAAAGATGTTTACATTATATTTTGGAGGGAAACCAATTATATAAATAGCATCCCTTTTTGAAATAAGATAAGCTAAAGCACTACCTCTACCAAAAGAGAAGAATAAAAATGAATAGCTTACTACTATCATAAATTCATAATATGTTTTACATTCCCCTTGTGAACGCCTTGTTTAATTATCTCTAGGCTTTGCATGATATGTGCCTTACCTGCCTGCCTGCCTACCAACCTTCCTTCCTTTCATATGCATTAGAACACACCATCTAGCATCTTTATCCGATTTAGCAATTTTCCAATAGTGGTAAATTAATGCTGTCATTGAAGAGTGATTTCCAATGCATGCATTCTTAATTCATATGACAATCCATCCTTTGACCACTTTCCTCGTCTTTTCTTGTTTATGGCTTTGTTCCTAACATCTCCTAACCTTGTTTTCTTGTATTAATTTGTGTATTGGCAGCTGGACGACTGGGTGCTGTGTCGAGTTCGACAGAAGGGTGCCATTACCAAGAACCCATTCGACCTCCAACTCGCCGGAGGCAGCCCTGTGAAGGAAACAGTCCGGTTCCTGCCAATGTCGTCGTCGTCGGAACAGGACCTCAACCCGCGCCCTTCTCCTCCGCCGTCTTACATGAACTGCGACAACGACATGATTCGAGACTGTCTCAACCAGGACTGCCGCGTCCTGGCCTCCCTCCTCGTCGGCCAGACCTTGCCCTCCATCGACGCTACAACTGCGAATAATAACGCTCGTAGTACCAATCCCACCAGTAACAACAACAACAACAACACCACTGACTTCATCGGGGCAAGCTCTCCGATAACAGTAGTCTCTTCCTACGACAACTACACCACCAGCCCCGGGATGAAGAGGAAGCTTAGCGACGATGGGGAGACGTTGATCAACGACTTCCTTTCCTCGCCAGCGCTCAAGAAGTCGAACAACAACAACGATGGAAACCAGCAGTCTCATGATCAGGAAGATGGCAGTGGTGGATTCTACAGCGAGGACGCGATGGACCCCATGATCGGGTTCCTGGAGCTGAACGAATTCGGCTTCTCTGGTAAGTATGATCTGGAGTGAATCTTGCAGCTGCAAGACAATGTGTGTACAGACAGAGGGGATGGAACGCATATCCACAAGGTTCATGGAGAAACCAGGGGGGGAGTAATCGATCGATCAACTCAAGAAATATGGCATTCTATTTATTTGTTCCCAACCCAAAACCGAATTTTGATATAATCGTACCGTACACAATACGATCCAATACAGCTATAGCTAATTGTGCTTCTGTGTCGCGCTGCAACGATCAAGTTACTAGCTCTTTCTGTGATCAAGAGTTGCATAAGTACTATATGTGAACACCATACACGTTTCTATCGTGATGATATACAGTAAAAGCAAACATCATATCTTGCCGTTACACTCTTGCTTGCTTCATTCGTCCATTTGACGCGAACTGATGAAGAATAATAGACTCCATTGAAACGGTTGGGACAGATAGCGGATCGATGGAACAGTACAATAAAAATATTACCAGTAGCAGTGAACTATGGAAACCATTTGAGTTTGCCCGATCGAGAGCTTGTAATTGATGAAGGCTTTATATATAGAGTTTAAATAATCCAAGGGCTTGATCCAAACTGGTGCTCGTGTTACAAGAGTCTCCAGAAGCGATTCAGCCCTGCAATATACTGCAACAAGTACAGAACAAGTATGTGTTAGCTAGGCAGCTTAGCAGATGAAATACAGCAAGCAACGGCAGGAGGAAATATGTTAAAGAGTTCAAATACAGTACACAGACGTACTTGTATATGTAAGAAGCGATCCCCAGGATTACGCAAAGCAGAATAATATCGATGCAGAAGTTGCGACTTGATCTCAGCTGGAGAAAGAGGGAACAAGATTAATGCTGGTTTGAGAAGAACATCATGCATGCTCAAAGATTTAGTTATGATAATAGCTGTGGAAGGTAAAAACAAAAGGCAAGAAAGATCAAATTACCGAAGTTATAGTTTGCTTCAGCCTCACATTCGTATTCCTCAGCTCAGAATTTGCTCTGTCTACCTGCAAATTACAGAAGCCATGAGCCATCGACAAGAGAATGCGTTTTGGTCTATTCCTGACGGTAATGAAGTAAATGAACAGAGAAGCTGGAGGACATATATAGAAGCTCTTACCTTTGTGTCAATCTCGTCCATTAAGGGAACTTGTCTGTCCAATTCCTGCATAAGGTCGACCGTAATAGCAGAAAAGATCACTCAGTCTATCCTTTTGAGTTGTTCACGATTAACATAAACAGCAGCAAAAGAAAAGGGATAAACTAAGGGGGAAAAGGATAGTATTGTCAGCTGATGAACTAACCTCGCCCATATCATGTGCAAGATTTTTTAGCGTGTCCAGTCCATCCGATATAACATCAAGACCTTCATCCTGTTCAAAATGACTAGTTAGTTAAAGGTCTTGAACATCACTAGCTTGCTACCACAATCTGTAGCGCGTCCATTTCAATTATGGGAGGATCGATATACCGAAACTGCAAAGGAATATATAGGTCTTACATGCCTGTTTCAGTTTTCGCCTTTCATGCTCTTGTCTGAACTGGCTAGATTCCTCGGACTGTTGGAAGAAGTCATCATTGAGATTTTCTTCTGTTGTATTGGAACCACTAAGATAATAAGTACACAGAGCATTATTATCTTGGCCTCCAAACCTGAAAACTGTATCAAAACGATCATACATCACCTGAAGTATCGAAAGTGATGTTCTTATGAGATGCAGAACCACCCCATCCTCCACCCTGGTCTGCCCCCGTCGTGGTTCCATCTGGTATGGCCTGGATCCTCTCCGGCAGCGCGAGAACTAGATCAGCACGAATCGCCTGCTCTTCCTTGGACAGCCCTTTCACCTGTTTTAGAAGCCATAGCAGGGCATTAAATGAAATCTCTCAGCCCGCATGTGATTAGTCCGAGCTTCCATTTATACAGACAAGATTCTTGTGGGGCAATCAAACAGATAAGAAAGAACACTCGTGTAGGTTAGGGCCAAGATATTCTCATCATTTGTCTTTTTCTACAAATCATGTCTATACAAAATATATTTTTTGCATGCTTTCTTTTGTCTTTCCCCAACACTTGGGGAGAAAAGAGTCTAGTGTTGTGTAAGTTAGTCCCTTCTGGGTTGCCTTGGCTACGTAAAATGTATTCTTAATAAGGAAAATCAGACCCCTCCAAATTACCTGATTACTGATCCCTAATCTGACTTGTTATCCACCTTGGCATATCCAGAAGCAGCATCGAAGTGCCATTATTATGCCAACAGGACAGACAAAGAAAGATACCAACATATAAAATACCATTTCACTAAGAGGAATTCATCTCATTATCACTGATAAACTAAACACTGATAAACTAAACAACCCATCTTCTAACGAGATGATAATGAACAAACTTCAGAACCCAGCAAGTCATAGTTTCAAGACTAATAGTCTCATTCGTTGTTTGTACTCTTGAAACATAATAAAAATATTGACAAGGCAAACTGGTGGCAAATGGAATTAGTGAGCGAGTTAACCTTCTTGCGAGCCAACTTCTGGAGCTTGGTGACTTCATCCATCAACCGGGCCTTGGTCTTGCGATTCTCTGCATTCAGAGCAGCTGTAACAGCCCTTTTGCTCTCCTTTGCTGCCCTGTCCGCTTTCTGCAGCCATCACCATCAGCACCACCATAAATCTTCTGGGATCAGATCAAATACATACATAGTACAGTTGTCTACAAAATCAATAACCATGCAGAACCCTTCCCCTATTCATGTCTTTTGGGTTTTTTTTTTTTTTTTTGGCATCAGATCAATTGCGTTACTGCTGAATGTTCGTGCATTCAACGATTCAAATTGAGCACAGGACGACGATCCAACAATGTCAGCCCGCGCCAAAAGCCTAATCTATGGAGTTTGTGGCTCGCCAATAAATGACCAACGAAAAGCATCCAAGACTACCAAATCATCTCGAGAGGGAAAATTTCGATAAATTAGAAGGGGAAAAAACAGAGCAAAATTGGGGGGAAATGAGGCAGGGGAAAGGGAGCGTACGCCCATTGCGGCGTCGATATCAGCCTCGACGGTGGCGTAGAGGCGGGCGAAGACATCGTCGCCGTAGGCATTGAGCTCCCGCTGCTTCTCGATGTCGTACTTGTCATACCTCTTGCAGATCTCATCGACTCGGAAGATAATGTCGATCACGCTCATCTTTTATCTCCAGCCCTGCTGGCGTGTCGAAATCTCGAAGTTACCTCTCGCCGGTGCACAGAGAATGTGGAGGAAAGAACGAACGGAAAGGGAAACCCGCGCCGCGACAGAAGAGAGGGAGTTTTTTCTTTTGCGTTAGGAGGATCTCTAATTTTGCCATGTTTGCTTGTTTTTCTGAGTGCGATTTCCTCGCTCGAGGGTCTTTTGCTTGCAGTGCTCGCTGGCGAAGCGGGAAGGAGAAGACCACAATTTGCTTGGTAACGGCGACAATGGCGGAGGGCGAAAGTATAACTTCCCGGCTCCCGCTATTCGTTAGGCAAGTTCGGTGGGTTTGTCGTGGCAATTGTTTTTCTTTTTAGATTTTTTTCTTAATATATATAGGTTTAGACTAGCGTACGTTAGACTACCGTACGCCCGTTTGAGTTTTGCTATTTAGATCATGAATTAACCGGAGTTTTGGGCATGATACTATACCCTAACCACTAATGGATAAACCCCAGTCCCTAGTTTTCTAACCCAAATTATGAGATTCGTTTAATCTTGAAATGAAAATCAACAATAATTTCGACGAATCAAAACCGTTGATTTTCATTTCAAGATTAAATGAATATTATGCTTTGGGTTAGTGAATTGCGGACTGGGGTTCACCCATTAGGGGTTAGGGTATAATATCATGCCCCAAACTCCGGTTAATTCATTGTCTAAATAGCAAAACTCAACGGGCGTACGGTAGACTAGGGTACATCCGGGCGTACGCTAGCCTTTGCCATATATATATACTAGATTGAAACCTGGCCAGTTTCCGGATAAATTTCACAATTGTTAAAACAATAATAGTAACGGTATGAATTAAAAATACTTTTTGTTGGTAACTTACATAATATAAATTATTCTATTAAAAATAACCTACCACTTTAGAATTTTTTTCACATTTTAACCCATGCAATTATGCAAAGAAGTGAAATCGTACCAAAATTATATAACCACACTTTATTTAACTATTTTGCATTAAAATTATTGCAAAATTTGTCGAGACTTACTTTAATGTCAGTTGTCCCCTTGTCACATTTGAATTTGATAATGATAATTATTAAAGTTTTGAATTTATATTTTATCCTTTTTGTGATGATACCAATTTTCTCTCAAAGTTTTTCTTTTTTTACAAAATGAAAAATCAGAATTATTCAATTACTTGAAAAATGAAAAATTGACATTATAGGATTTTCCAATAATCAGATTGAGTCTTCTGTGAAAGTTCTTTTGGCTACTTTGTCATTAGCCCGCCATCAACAACATCATTGTCTCAACCATTAACAACATAATTATCTCCATCGTCGAATCTACTATTTCCATTGTTACAATATGAATTCACTTATGAGATTTGTAATTTTCTACTCTCTCATTCATGTGCTTTTGACTCAATTACCTCAATTAGTAGGAGAAGAGGAGGATGTCCTCTTGCCACTATTTTGAAATAGTTTCTCAACATCATACAACTTCAAAAAATCTTAGTTCTTCATAATTTAAAACTATAAAATCATATATATTCCAAAAAAATTCTTCACAATATTAAGTTAGATTGGGATTTACTATTCAATTAAATAGTATAATTACATATGACCAAAACCCCTCCATCTTTGCAACATTGTTTGCCCTTCACTTTATAATTTTGCGTCTTTTTTACTCCCTTCACTGCCTTGCATAAAAGCGTGTAACCAATTCTAATTAGGTTATAATATCAACAATTAGTAAACATATTATTTTCCATCAATATAACTCTTACAATTAAAGAAGTTAAATGTCTTACGTGAAATTAATAGGCACAATCTTAATAATAATCGAGATAAAAACATATTTAGTGGCTAAATCATCGGACTCAACTTGTAGTTTTTGGAGACAGAAGATCGTTCTCATGGCACTGTCACCAATCGTCCGTTCAACACGTTGTTTTCTTTCGGTGCTCTGTTCGTCTGGGAGATGTTGTTTGGTCCGGTGAAGGTCAGTCGGAGGTGGTTGTGGGTGTATCTGCCTCCCTCGGTGGAATTGTATTTTATAGTGAATCTTACTATATATTATGGTTGTTCAAAATCAACTTCTTGCCACATAAGCATTTGGAGCATTCACAAGTTGCCAAGGTTGACAATTTTTTTACAAACAAAAAAGTTAGTTAATGATCTATTTATGGTGTTATCCTCTTTTCTTTAAATGAATTTTTCTTCTTTTCTAAAACTATTCAAGTTTGTTTTTGTATTTGTATTATATCATGTTTGTAGCAATAGACTAATGTTTGCAGAGTGATACATATTGTATTTGTTTAAATAAAAACATCGTATTAAACTTTATCAAGTAAATTTTCTACTCATTTTTACTAAAATTAATAATAAGTTACATTTTATTGAAAATTTTAAACAAACACATACATAAATATAAATATAATTTTATCGATTAAACAAAATATAAGGATGGAAAGAGCGAAAACAATTGTTAGACAATCGAATTTCAAAATTGAACTATATTATTTTATATTTTGCTATTAAACACTCTCTTATAATGTATAACTCTATAAAATAAAACAAGTATTGTATAGCAAAAGGTTGGGATAGAAACTTGATGATGTACAACTATTATATGTCATGTGTGAATATTAGAGAAATTTTTGTTGACGATGTGCGATAAATATTATTTTTCATCATCCACTGACCTAGAATTGATCAAAGTGTCAAAACAAATATGTTTTGAGTTTGTAATAGTAAGCAATATGTATTTAGATCGAGTTATCGTAGCCACAAAATTTTGTTTTCATATTCCACTGAACGGGTGAGTTCAAAGCTCTTAATTACTACTCAGTGTTAAAGGTAAAGTAAACTCTTAATTACTACTACGTGAAATGTCACAATGTTTGTATGAGTTTTAAAATTTCATAAAAAATATATTTTTCAAAATATAATAATTTAGTTAGTTGTTCAAATAATACGACATTTTTAATGCACATAAAGTTATGTGCATTGTAGACATGCTTTATCAATTATTAAGATATATAATATATTTTTTGTTACAGAATTAACACAAAAAATAAGGAAACTTTTGCAAATGCACATTAAAAAGTTGAAAAATTATACACTAAAAGTCCATGTTAAGAAGAGAACCCTTGATAGTGTGTGAGAATTTCTTGGTTTGAGATTCTAAGCAAACATATAGACGACAACAATTGGTTGAGGATTAATCCAAACTTCAAGAATTAGCAAGGGATACATATTGAGTAAATAACTTTAATAGCTAAACCTTTAAATTTTTTTAAATTATTAGCCAAACCTTTCAAAATACAAAAGATTGGCCAAATAGTTTGTATCACATCAAAATATTAACAATTTGTTTGTTATCGTTAAAAATTTTGTAACTTTTTTTAATTAAAATACTAAATTGGCATATAGACTGTTACGTGTCTCTTCTAACTCATCATCATGTTGTTACTAACAAAATGCTAACGATGAGTTAACGTTTGGCTAATATTTTGTATTTTGAAAAGTTTGGCTGATAATTTGAAAAGTTTGAAAGATTTGGATAATAAAATTTATTTACTCTATTATATAAGATACTAAATTTGAGTCTCTTGATAGACAAATTTTAACATAAGATCGTTTGCCGAGACTTCATGAACATTCACATAAAAATAAGGCAAGATTAGAGAAGTTGATCATCTTAAGGGTTACAGTGTCTATCAAGTTTCACTTGGATAAACACAATTTATCCAGTAATCAAGTATATTTATCTAATAATCTGAACTCTTGATAATTGGTTAAGAGTTTCGTCCTAGCTCGAGAATCATGAACTGCTATATGCGTAATAAGATAATAAATTTGAGCACTTTGATTGACAAATCTTTGTATACTATTATAAATGAGACATGATAAACCTTCACAATATGATTTATGATTAGCGAATCGAAACATCATAGATGAGCTTGCTAAGTTGAGAATTGTTAATATAGACATATCACATGCTTACTTATGAAGTGAGAGCATAAAATTTAGATGATTAAAAAGGTTTTAAACATATAGATAAATTAATTGATATAAATGATAAAATAAAATTCTTCGGCCAACAGGCCGAGTAAAATATTAAAGCGCTTTGAGAATACACCCTGTACACGTAAGCCTTGAAGGCTTCCCCGTCATTTTCGGAATTATACGTTTATTTCTTCAATTTTTTCGTTTTTGGTGGCAGGATTAACCGCTTCTTTTAAGAAACCATAAACAACCAAGTAACCAACCCGATTTATAAGCATGTTGTTAGATTTATCTTCCATGTATTTTTTTCCGGTAATTATTCTACATAGTTTTTCCTTTAAATGTCGTGTACTAATTTACATATTATGTTCTCTTATTTCCTAACCCTTATTAGGTTAATTAACAAAGTTTGAAGCCTTTTTCCGTGTTCCACAAAAAAAGTCTCATGCCTTTTTGCCACACCAAATATTGAAATGTACATTTCATAAATAATTAGTTGCAATGTTTTTCCTTTAACATATGATTTTTAATATTTTCATAGATAAACTTTACGTTAAAATGAGACTTCATAACTCATAATTTCAATTTGAAAATATTGCTTATCTAGCTTTCCTAAGACATTAGTCAATCATTTCGTGTTCGGTTCGTGGGTTGGAGTATCAATATGGTAGTCTATTCAGTAGTTAGGAAGGCCCTTTCTTTGTCTCCGGATGCGTGTCGACTATATGACTTTCGTGCCTGGTTTGGGTCAAAGGTGTAATCCGTGATTTTTTACCAATCAATATGATTATCTTTTGTTAAAAAAAATAATTTTTTTCCTAAAGACCATAACTATTTTGTGAAATATATATAATTTTATAATAAAATGGAGAAATAATTAAAATAAATTAATTATTATAAAATGAATGATAAAAGAACGTCACTTGCCCGTCCAACGGACGGGTTCAAAGCTAGTTATCTTTATAAAGAACATTTTATTAGGGGCTATTCATCATGAGTCCACCCAAAATATGTTCAATTGTTCAAAACTTACTATAGTTAGAAGCATTCACTTCTAAGAACTATATGTTTTTAACACATTCATAATTAAGAAAGGTACTATGGTGTTGGTATATTTGAAATGATGTCGGATAAGGCTGAAAATTTTGATGTAGCCCATTTTACCTCATTTATTTGACTTGTTTTGAAGTTGATAATACCCACCTCTAAGCTAGATGAGACGGATGAGTATTCTCATCAATCTAACCCATTATGATATCCCCAATTCTCGTCCCATTTGTCTAAATTATATATAAATGTAAGGTAATGACTGGTAACCTCGAAGAGTATAGTATACTCCAGGTGATCTGATCGTTGGATGCAGTTTGATGAGCTCTGACCAGTCTCAACGGTCAATTATTAATTTTTATTAAATTGAACGTCGGGTTTGAATTTAGAAAATCGGGGCCTGTGGTTTATCCATTAGAGGTTAGGGTATAAATCGGAATTATAATGTCGTAAGAATTGGAGCTTCAACTATTTTTTTATTATTATCATCCATTGGAGCATGAATTTTAATTAGCTTTTTATTGCATTTTACCAAAAGAAAAGTAATAATAGTAGAGAAATAGCCGAGTGAGTAAAAGATCCGGTAGCCCTTTCGTACTGTGCGCATAGGCCAAAAAAATTGAATTGGATGGGTACTCATCCTACCACTTATTTATGGAGTTTCTCCATCCAAACATACTCCATTCAAAAATTTTAGCTTTATTAGAGGATTTGGAAGGCTATTTTTGTCATGTTAATTATAAAAGGAACTTTTGTTTTTAACTATACACTTTGAAACATTTTGCACAGAATGAATGAGTTCATCGTGCTACATTCCATTGTGATCTACACAATCATTTTGGGGGGAATTTAATGACCAAATATGCCACCTTATTAGTACAAAAATCATTAGTGTATTTCTACTATATGTATACAACCATTCTCCTCTATAATATGTTCATACTAACATGATATGTTTCTATACCATCATGGTATAATCTTATGTACTACCATCATGGTATAGACTGACAATATATGTCTCAAATTTGTTTTATATAAAAAATATATAACAGTGGATGTCGTTTTGAAGAACATAATTAATATGTTTTTCTGTATAAAATTTTGAATTATGAATTAAATTGAAAGAGATATAGTTTGTTAAAATTCACTGAAAGAAAGTTATATGTCTCCTATATATGTACGATTGATGAGGTTACAGACCAAAGTGGACCGAATGCACTATTGATTAGGTCATTAATCTTTTTAAGATATCTTTTACTATTGGACCACAATTTTCCTAAATTTGGTCCGATCCGGGCCACCCTCATGTTTTGAAAAATGGAGACTAATATTTGAACTTTGCTTGCTTCAAAGGACCACTACTATACTTTCCTACTACTATTTGAAAATTTTGAAGTGTTCTTGAACACTTATTTAATGTGCGAATATAAAGGCATGGTCAAGGAATAATTTGAGCCCAAGCCCATACATGTTGAAGCAGGAAACCGGAATTGCAGCAAAAAAGGGCTTGGTTGGAAAAGACTGGGGAGCCCTTCCTAAAGTTGCGTAGGAAGCTCCAATTTTACAATTATATATGTTATGTTAGGGAACGTCTATAGAGTATTGGTAGAATATATATAGTAAAATAAAATTAGCAACATATATGGTTTTTTTCTCTAGGGATGGCAATGGGTCGGGTTGGGGACAGATAGTGCATATCCGTTACCCTACCTAAAGTAGTTCGGGTTTTACCCATACTCACATGTGAAACGGGTAGAAAATTAAAACCATGCCCATACCCGTTCGGGTTTCGGGTACCCAAGGTTATCCATGAGTAATAATTTCTCTTCATAACTCCAACCAATATGTTAACATTCACACGTATTCTCACATTACTTAAGAGGAAAGTACGACAATAGTTCACTAGAATGAACAAAATTAATTAAAACAACACAATTTCATGAAAATATTATATTTATATGCTAAATATAAAATATGTTAGAGAAAAATAATGATTATTTCTAGATAAAATACATATGCATTTGTATAATCGGGCGGGTTCGGGTTGGATAGTGAGAAACTCATGCCCACCCATTACACGCAATATTCGAGTTCGGGTTTACCCGTACCCACTAAATGTCCTTCGAGTTCGGGTTTTACTCTACCCAATTAGGCCGGATTCGGACGGATATCCACGGTTACGAATATTTTTGTCATCCCTATTTTTCCCCACTCGTTTTTTTATGCATTCAAAGTAGTCGCCTTATAATCGTCATTCTGAGTAGGCGATTCATGTTAAAACGATGTCAAATGTTATTTGTGATATAATGGATAAAAAACATATGAATTTGTACAAAAATCATTCAAGATTTACTGTGATTTGAAAGTTTTAGAGTTTAGAGATTAGGGTTAGCGTTTATAATTTGGAATTTTGGGTTTGTGTTTAAAATTGAAGGTTTAGGAGTTATAATAATGAATTGATTAGTTGTAATCATATGTTATATCATCATATCGTACTAATGCTACCAATTAAAATCCAAAATTCGATGTTGTAATGCTACTTTTAGAGTTGAGTGCATTGAATGCACTCATTTTTGTGAGTGCACCAAAGAAGCCACCAATACCATAGACCATCGCCAAGGTTCGTAGAAGCCCACAATTGATTATGTGGTATCTTGACTTCCCTTATCTTCATTAATTAGTTGGTGGCATGAAATGAAGGCACAAATTAGCTAATTAAATTCATATCGCAAGAGACACATGCACGGGTAGGGAATGACCTTAGAGGAAGGGATAGAATGTAAACATAGCATCGATGCATATAGGTATATTGTTAAGGAGAAAGTATGCATGCTCGTCTAGATATGTTAGCGAACTAACAATTTGGTCCTAATAACTCGAGTTGTTGGGAAAGGATTTGTTAAGTTTTTTAGGGGTCGTTTGCTTCAAGGATTTTATAACGAGGGTTTTGTCATGGATTTGCTAATTAAAAACCTTGGGATTTATTAGGGATTTTGGGGCATTATGGATTTGAGGAAATCTTTTGTTTGTTGAGCTATTTTTATCATGGATTTGATGGTTTTTCAGCTTGTCTCCAAATCCCAGGGTATGAGGTGGGATTTACAAATCCGTGGGGCCCATGGATTTGGAGCCCCAAATCAGTGGACCCCACGGATTTGGTACCCTCCATTTTGGCTCAACAAACAATGGCTTTTGGACAAATCCTTCATGTGTGGGATTTGAGAACCAAATCCCACATCCAAATCCTTGAAGCAAACGGCCCCTTAATCTCTTACAAGATGATACAGCCTGAACAACTTGTTTCTCTCTTGTTTACTCTTTTGTTTACCTTGCTTTTCATTTAGTCTACTCGAATTTTAGGGAACCTCGATCTATTGATTTTACTTTTTGTCATCTCAATCAATCACTTGAGCATCTAGTTTTGAGTAACTATCATTAAAAGATCCTGTGAAATACGACTTATGAGGCGACTGCCATAAACCAATTGGTCCCAATAATGCGAGTTGTTGGGAGAAGGTTATGTTGGATCTTATACCACTATCTAACACGCCCCTTCAAACGAAAGCCAACTCATGGGCTTGAAGTTTGCACAAGCGATCACCATACCTTGTGCTTTAATCAAAGGTTAATATTGGGGGTCATGGAGATTCGAACACACGACCACTTGGTCAAACCAGCTCTGATACCATGACATAAACCAGTTGGTCCCAATAACTCGAGTTGTTGGGAGAATGTTATGTTGGATCTTATACTACTGTCTAACACCGAAAACCTTCCATTTATCATGGTTGCACTAATGTGAGCAAATGATAGACTTGCGGTGACTACTTAATAGTCAGGCTTAATCAAATTTTTGAGAAGGCAATTCTTGTGTTGATTTTGTTAAAAACTCGTCCCATATAATTAAAAAAAAATTGTGGTGTTGACAATTTTTGGATCGGGTGGAGTTCTATTCGCTTTTGTAATTGACGGGTTGAATCGAATGTGGATTTTGTTAAAAACTCGGTCATCTTTCCATCCGAACCGCACCTTAAAACAAAACAATCCCCCCTAGTGTTGGTGAGTTATGGTTTGGGAGCAAAGCTTCTGTAATTAAAGTGTTGGGTGGGTGTGAATTTTGTCCGCTTAATCAAGATTTTAGTGTTATTACACTCTCATTGTATTTACTATCATGACAATTGAACCCGAACTCATGGATATTAAATTTAATTCGACCCGATCAAAGCAAGTTGAACCCAATATTGACGAGTTTTTCATTAGAAGTGAATTTACCTGCTTAAATAATTGATGGGTTGAGTCGGGTGTGGATTTGTCAAAAACTCAGCACACTTTCCATCCCAATCTACACCTTGTGAAAATACATTTCCATTGTAAGATGATATAATAAACAATATTTAGCAATGTTGTCAGAACCGAACCGGAGCATGACTCGATAATGCGAACGACTCGCACTTTAGTGGTCCAATCGGCATTAGACCGTTTAAAAATCGTTAGAGAACTGGTAGCTAATAAACGTTATCAGTATAAATAGTGGACATTTCTTAATCAGAGCTCGTCTCTTTCCTTCAAAATTGTGCAATGGAAATAAGGATTTAGTTTGAGAGCCCGACGTTTTTGGTTTATCTCAATTTTCATTTTTCTTCAATTTTTTTAATTAGATTTAACGGCTGAATGGCAAAAATCGGACGAGCGGCTCGATCGACTAACTGGCTCGGCCACTCGTCAACCGCTACATAAAATCAGAGCGACTTTTAGACTGTTCTGAGCCGGTTTTGTGACCGGGTAACGGTTTTACCGGTCAGGCCAAGCAACTCGGCTTTAATAACACTGATATTTAGAACTATCCTCACATACTTATATGGAGGTTCTTGCTCAACACCTGCACTATTTTGTTTTTCCTGAGCTCCGCGCAAAACAAGGAAGGACGTATGCGTCCTTTTGTAGTTTTGTATTTCAACTTTCGGTACATGAACTAATCCCATTCACTTGGGCTTTTTATTTTGTTTTCCGCAGCCCACTACGTGAAACATTAACCAAATAAAAAATAAAGAGACATTTCTATGAAGCACAATCGTTACTTATTCAATAAATTTCTATTCCTCTTTGTTTCTCAAAATCAATGTATGTAAACACTTCTTAATTTATTAGTTTAGCACTTAAAATGTTATTGTTCATCTATTGGGGATTGGCCAGCTTTAAGGGTGAAAATATATTCTCTTAAATTAGAGCCACTTTGGTCTACCTAATCTTGATATTTCTAAACTGATTGAATTTTTCTATAGATAACATTCTTACCACATTAAAAATGTTTCTTATTACGTTGAAATGTTAAGAGGCATATTAATTATTTTATTTTGATTAATTTCATGATAAAAAATGAGTTCGAGCTATTAGGGCTGCTTGAGAAAATATTATTCAACAACCTTACTACAACATTACAAGATCAATCTTCTATGGTTGCTTGAGAAAAGATTACTCAATGAATTGAAAGTATGCTAATAAGGTATAAATCAGTCTGAATCTTATGATTGATACAACTCCTAAAATTCATTTTATTTAGACTAATTTATATTTTATTCAATACTAAATTGACAATTTAAAAGCTATTAAAAATCGTGAAAGAACAACACCTCCTTTTGAAGGCAAAAAAGTGATACCAGTCATCTTGGAATACCTATAATACTCTCTTTAAATTTACTATGAGTTGATATTCCCTTACACGAGTCTTATCATTTTAATTTCAACCAAAATCTACAAAAGTACTGATTACAATGTAGTAATATGTATGATAGATGCTATTTTTTATTTTCTCGACAATTTAATAGTTTGACTTCCCTAAAAACTACTTTAAAATTTTTGTTGATTATTTTATCGTATTGCAACCGGCCAACGGGCCGGGGTACAATCTAGTTATGTGATAAATAGATAATCCTATCTATGGACGATCTCAAGTAACCAAATTCAGGCTCTCCGCGCCGCACGGGCTTTCGTGGATGATATTGGGCTTCATCGCAGATGATTATTTCGCTCTTTGGGCCTGGGAAGGTTTAAAGTGTTGCCGTTTCGTTTGGATGGATCCGCGACGAGGCCCACGACGAAGAAGCCGGTCGTCACTGGTCGAAGTTGACGGCCGGCAGCGAGACTTTGGCCGGCCTGTATAGCTTTCAGATTTTGCCGTCGTCGCCGGCGAATGCTTCTTCAACTCTTGAGCTCTTAATTACGCATAGGTAAATGTGTAAATATGTAGTAGCACATAACGAAAACTCAAGGATTTCGAACGTAATAACTATATTATATTTTTATTATAATTAATCGTCTCCTTAATTAAAATTTAAATTAACTAACTGCGAGACCGAATAAAATTAAACACATCAGGTAACAGAAAAGGGGGAAAGATAAACACCGATCGGGCCCGGCCACCAGATCCCTCCGGGACGCGCGGCGTACGCTGTTTCTCGAAGCCGCCGTCGACTCGTTGCTGCGGTGATGGACTTGTGATCACCGGCCTGCTCCGTGCAGCTGCCGGTTCCGATGTCTCCATTCGGCTGCCGTCATGACCGGAAAAGTAGATGCTTTCATCCTTGCATTGGAGCCGCAAATTCTCTTCCACGTGACTCCAAAGTTCATCGAACGAATTGTCTTCACCGCCGTCGCGCTCATTCTTGGCTGCCGACATTTGTATGTCTCTGTTCACGACGGACGTTTGTATAGCCTTGAGCGCCGAAGGGATGCAAAATTTCACACAAAAGTAGAAACAGAGAACACAGTGATTAGCTTAGCTATATCTTAATCTGCGGTTTGGTTCGTTCCCTCTTATAATGAATTCTCCAGTTGTCGTTCGTGTATGTATATGAACGGGAGACTCTGTTTCCGTCTCCTAATCGGCCTGGGTTTTCCACTTTGACGCATTGCTAATTTTGTGTTACATACGAATTCGTTCCTAAACCAGTTGGGAAACTGTTTTCCTTTTCCGAGTAGCAACTTTGGACTAAAGGAGAAGAGTGATGAATGCTGCTGATGATGCATCGTCTTCATAGTTGGGTGTGTGAGAATGGCAATTGCAAGCTGAAGTTGGGTGTGAGTGTGTTCAGCGGTGGATCCACAATATAGTAGAGCATTGTGCCGCATTTCATTAGAAAATTAGGAATCGTAAAAAAATATAACAACCGTAGTTTTTTTTTACCATGTCAATTGTACACGACAGTTTTAAATTTAGCGAATTCATCAATAATGGAGTCTATATCCATACCAATAATACAGTATCTTTCAAATAAAATAGTTAAGCAACCGACAAGAAACTCATCTCTCAATTGTTGCACAAATTAGTTTTCTCATGTTTCATTGTTGAAAATGTTCTCTTCATAGTAGCCGTTGAAACGGGCAACATAAACACTAGACAAATCTATCAACTAATCAATTTGTATTGTGTGTCCATCACGATTTCCACTAGCTGCTCTAGTAATTTTTCAAGGGAACAAATCCAATATTTCTTTTACTCTTTTACGTTTTAAACTTTTAGAATTTTAGGTTTCAATATTTTTTTTACCAAAATTATCAAGAATAGAATTTTTAGGCTAAATTTAAACTAGGGGTTTGAATATATTCATCTATACCATTTTTCAAGTTACATACAATCTTATTATAAAATACACTGAGTCGAATGTCTAAAATCGAAAAATTTATATGGACTATACTAGCTTCGAATTCAGAGGAGGGTTGGGCCATAGCACAAGATGACCACCCCTGGATCTGCCACTGAGTGTGTTTATATATAGGCGTTGACTGGACAAATTGAAATTGAGTGCAGAGGTGATAATTCAAGGAGAAATCCAAAAGGAGCAAAGATTGGTTAGTTTGAAGAGGAATGAGTTTATGCACCATTCCTACGCTGGTATAAAACGTGCAATTCATAGATTTATCGAAAAGAGCACTTTTACTATGCTATATAGTATTGGTGCTTTAATGTACAACTTGAAGTTGTACCATAACATTAAATGTATAAGTTTAGGTTGTACCATAAAGAAATTTGTACAATTATGTTATGGTACAACTTTACAACTTGAAATTGTACCATCACATAAAGGTACAAATTTAAGTTGTACCATAAAAGAATTTGTACAAAACGTATAGGTACAAGTTCAAATTGTACCATAACGTTAAAGGTACAATTTTAAGTTGTACCATAAAGACAAAAACTTATAGCACCAATACTATATAGTATTGTAAAATTTCTCTTATCGGAAATTGATTTTATAGCAGTTATATGATTGTGTAGAAATGCCTTTTAATTGTGTTAGAATGATGAACGTACTATTAATGTAGATACTCTCCATCGTTAAGTTATAGCAAGGATTGTTCCAAATTTGAATACAACTGAAGTGACAACCAAATTGGTTATTCAAAGTTTTTTGTTATTCAAAGATAACTCGATTTCGTTCCTCTTCACTTTAGATGGACTGTTCTGATGACCAATTTGGTTTTGGTAGTTTTTGAGGAGGCATGTCATACATTGTAGTCTCCCATCCATAAATATTGTTTTTGCAACACAACTAATAATAGAGTTTCTCGAAAAGACAGCAAAATCCAATTGCAGACCTTATAGCATTAGGACATCAATACCAACCTAGATCTAAAAAGGTAGTGAATGTTGTGTTTTACTTCGATTAGAAAAAACACTCTAATATGGCAGCAACATCGAAGCTTGTCTAACATATTTGTACGATTGCTACCTCCTCATCATCCAGAGGTTGGCTATTAGTCTTTGTCCAGACATCGAAAATCATGTGTTTACTAGGAAAGGTTACCAGGAGTCGAATAGAAGATATCTCGATCATATAAGTCTAACATTATATCAATAACAAGTTGATCAAATAACTCGACATCTTAATATATGCATAGACTTGTTTAGTATGTAAACTTTGTACTCCTGGACATCTAGTAGAAGCAAGGATGAAGGAACCAATTATCCATTGAAGCTAGACTCAAAACTAGGGCTGCAAATGAGCCGAGCTGAGCCGAGTTTTACCCCAGCTTGAGCTTGACTCGTTAACAAATGAGCTGAGCTCGAGCCCGAGCCATTTATTAGCGAGCCGAGTCGAGTCGAGTTCGAGCTAGGCTTGTTTACTAAATTCTTAGATCGTATTTAATACATTCATTTTGTATGTCGTGTATGGTACATGTGATTGATGTAGCGATAAAAAAATAATTAAATGTTAAACATTAATCAATCTTATATTATAACTTTTAGGTGTCATATTGTTTAGTTAATAAATTTTAACTAGTTCAAATTATGTTATTTCATAGTATCGAAACAATTTTGTACATAATTTCTTTATAGAATTAAAAACAACTAAACAAGGTATATTTTCTTACTTGTTCAACATGTTAAACTTCACATGATGTGAGATATATAATTTAACAATCCTATGAATTATGAAAGTCCAAATTAGATCGATTAGTCCATAAGTCAGTGATCAAGTTGGCCCTCAAACCACAATGTTGAGACATATCACGAGCTCTAAATGAGCCAACTCACGAGTTGAGCTCAACAAGCCACCGAGTCGAGCTAGCTCGCGAGCTTCACGAGCTGAACAAAGCTAGGCTCAAGCTTGGCTCGTCAGTAAACGAATCGAGTTTCGAACGAGTTTTTCCCGATTCGAGCCTCGAGTTGCTCGCGAGTAGCTTGGCTCATTTGCAGCCCTACTCAAAACGAACCTAACTGGAATGATTTTGATTATGGTAGAGAAAGGGCGGGAAACCTAGAAATCGCTTCAAACAATGAAGAAGATAGATCAAAGATTCCTCTGCTTCCTAGCAGAACAAATTATAGGTAGAGAATAGAACTCATCGAGTCATCGTCACTTCCTTAGATCCTCGAACTGTTATGCGTCGAAAGCAATATTGTACAAGCAAAGCAAGCAAGGGGCCATTCGATCATCCACGCCGGCCCGAAAGTCGAGTCAACTCTAAATCTCTCCACAGTTGACGTAATCATAGTAATTAACACGAGTGATTAAAGAGTCTCAAACATTCACAAGATCCAAAACTTTCTACAAGCGACTTGTTCGGAAATTCAACCGATCGATCGAAACGCCGTAAAAAAAAACCCTAATGTCTCCGATTCGGCAACAAAAGGGGGGAAAACAAAACAAACCGAGAGAAAAACCCACTACTAACACACAACAGATTCGAACTTACAAAGTCAACAGAGTAAGTTATCGGCGGGGGAAGTAACTTCTTACTGGGCTCCCGGCGGAACGAGCTTGCTGCGGTAGAGCTTGCCGAAGACGTGGAGGGCGGTGACGAAGCCGATGAAGCAGAGGCTGAGGACGAGGACGACGGTGGGGGAGATCTTGATCCCGGGAGCGTCGTCGGTGTAGAATCGGAGCATGTTCCCGCCGGAACTTCCTACGCCGCCTTCCGAGGCAGAAGAAGCAGCGGACGAAGGACCTCCGAGCCGGCGTCGGCGCATCCCGGCGGTGGCGGCAGCGGAGCCCCGAGGGGCTGTGACGGCGGGACGGGCGGCGCCGCCGGTTGAGGTGGATGATTGGGACTGAGAAGAACCTCTCGCCATCTTTGTGTTGAAGGACGATGAACTCAGATCAGATCAGAGATGTGAAGAAATCGGAGGGAAGGCGGTGGGACTGGGTGGAATCGATCGAATCAGGGGGCAGAGGTAAAAGTTTAAGTCGGTAAAGTAGGTGCCTAGAATGGTAGATAAGTGGGATGGTCGGGGGGTTTTAAGTAAATAAGGTCAGGGGTGCTTATGCCTTTTACGTTGTGGATAATGATACGAATTTTGGCTGGGACTGTGACTGACTCCGAGTCAGCTCAGGCCTTCTGGCTATGTATAATGTACGGGGTTCTTGAATAAATAATTATCAATCAATTTTGTCTTTTCATACAAATGGATTACTTTTGTAATTTACTAATTTTTGAAGCTTTTTTTTTACGAAAAATATCAACTTTTATTCCACCATACGAAAGAACACGCAAAAGACATTACAATTTTAGAGGAGAACAGAAATTAGATCAAGAATATTAATCCAGTTATCTGGTAGCATTGATTTAGCTTTTGATCGTGCTACCCAATCAGCTCTGACGTTCAAAGCCCTCGGAATCTCTTTCACCGAAATAGCTGGGTTGGTTCTAAGGATATTGACCATTGTTCCATTCCAAGCTGCACATCTCCAGGGCCATCGAGACTGATTATGGTTCAGGGCCTTCACCAGCAATTGACAGTCAGATTGAACTATACACACTGATCCATATTCTTGTGCTAATTTAATTCCTTCCAAAAGAGCCTTTGCTTCCGCTTCAATCGGGGTGGAACAAAGAAGATTTTCAGCTCTCCCATCACACACTTGTCCATGGTGGTTAACGACAACAACACCATAAGCCGCCGACTGGGGGTCGCTAAAAAACGACCCATCACATTGAATCACTATCGAGTGATTACTTGGCGGTAGACTCGTAGTAGGATGGGATCCCCTGAGCTGAGTGGGACAAACAGAACCTTGAGGTGGGGGCCTCGGGCAAGCAATCCATTCGGTAAGCTCTCTATAGGTTTGCAGACACACGTTTGGGGGCCAGGGTGCCCGATTCTTGAAGGTGCTCTCGTTCCTTGCCTTCCAAATGTCCCAACAGAGGTAGATAATATGAATCAGGGAGTTTTGCGGGATGGTATCTTTGAGGGAGCAGAACCACTCGAAAAAAGGGGTGCCCTGCGGAGGAAGCGGAAGAGATGGGAAAGTACAATTCCACGAATCAACAGCATGAGGGCAGTAGAAAAGGCAGTGATTAAGGGACTCGCTAGGGTTAAGGCACACTTGGCAAATCGGTTTCGGAGCACATTTACGTTGGAAGAGTCTTTCTTTGGTTGCCAACCCGTTTCTGGAGCATCTCCACAGGAAGAATTTGAGCTTAGGTGGAATATTCAGTCCCCAAATCCATTTCCACTTCTCTTCACTTCCTGGCGAATGGAAATTTGTGTTGGCTTTATGAACAGCATGGTAGGTTGTCTTGACCGAGAATTCTCCCTCACGGGTGAGACTCCAAGCCCAGAAATCATCAGATCCCTCCTCCCCAATTGGGATTTTGAGGATAGCCTCCACTTCTTCTCTCGTCACATGACCTTGGAGAAGCTCCGGGGAAAAACGATGGCGTCGGAGCGGGCGGGGGGTCGTCCTCGGTGAAGACAGTCGCGGCGCAGGCAGGAGAAGCGGCGCAGGTCGAAGGGGTGAAGGCAGCAGATGTGGAGCCGGGAAACACGAATTGTGCGGGCCACGACGCACGTGGGCGAGGTAGTGGGTCGGGCCTGTTACCAACCCCGTCAGCCCAAGAGATCGCGGCAATACGGGGAAAAGCAAAATGCCAGGCTATGACGACCTTGGGCCCCAGTGAGTTTTGGGTTGCATGATTCGGTGGGCCAAGGAGCTGAGTTTGGTCGTGGCAAGGAACCCAACGGGCTTGGGTGGCTGGGCACGGACCTAGAAGAAGATGAGCTGAGCCTGGCAGGGCAAACAAAGATTTGGGTCGAACCGGGAAGGAGTAAAAGTGGGCGGGGCGTGACGAGAGAGGCAGATTGGCCACTTGGGTGGGGCTCGAAACGGGGCGGATGGATCGGAGCAGGTAGGCCTGTCGGTTCGGTTCGGGTCGGGTAACCGCACCCGCAAACCGTGAAAACCCGAAAACCCGAACCCGAGCCACACAACCCGAAACCGAAACCGAATTGTGCTTTGTGGGTTTTCGGTTTCATAAACCCGAAACCCGATAGAGAACCCTCCTCGGAGACTCCTACCTCCGGAACGGAGTCGTCGGCCTCACCCGCGACGTCACCATCCCGACCTCGAGCGCCGGCACCGTCATCTACAACGACCCAATTCCCTTCTCCGACCCGGAATCCGCTCCGCCGTCCGCCGCTTCATTCTCCACGAGATTCACCTTCTCTATCGGGAACGTCAACCCGAGCTCCTTCGGCGACGACCTCGCCTTCTTCCTGTCCCGCGACAACAAGCCTGGCGGAGACATGAGAATCAAATTAGTAGTTGATTGTAATGCAATCCAATTGGTACAAGCAGGCATTCAATTCCAGGGGTTTAGCAAAGCTTAGCAAAGCAGAGCAGAGCAGAGCAAGCACGGATAAATGAGAGAGAGAAAGGGCCGGGTTCATAGATGTGAGATGAAATTGGGATTTTCCCCAATTTTTAGGTTAACAGAGGGAGAGAGATTGAAAGTAAAATAATATGAGAAAATGACAACAGTATGTTATCCTGTCTACTGGAAATCCCTCTCCTCTCCCTCGACGTCGACCTCTCCGACAACCTGAAAGGGAACGTTTATGTTGGCTTCTCCGGGTCGACGGAAGGATCCACGGAGCTCCACTCGGTTCACAGCTGGAGCTTCAACATGACCGGATAAGGATCCCTGCTCAGACCCAGATCGACGAATTCTCCCCACAACGTCTCCGACAATTCGATCGTCATCCCCTCGCCGTAGATTCCGTCTTCCGATTTCGGCAGCAAGAACCACAAGAAGCTCGGATTGTATCAGGCCTGTCGGTTTTCGGGTTCTCTATCGGGTTTCGGGTTTATGAAACCGAAACCGACATGTGCATCCTCGGGTTGAAACCGGAAAACCGAACCCACATACAATTGATGGCGGTTCGGGTTCGGGTTAAACCGAAAACCCGAAACCATTTTGACAGCCCTAGGAGCAGGTCAAACCGGTTCGGGTTGGCTCGGGTTGACCGAAACTTGTTGGACTGAACTGGCCCAGACTGAACCGACTCGACTAGATCCCGGTTGGAGCGGGTAGCAGGGGACCAGCAACCAGGAGAGAGTTCGGCAGAGGTCGGGATCATCTTATCCGCCTTTCACCGGTCCCCGATCGGAATGGCGATCGCCGGCGGGACATTGGGATACAAGGCAGGCGCAGAAGGGCGGCCTGGACAAGTATGTGGAGTACCCGTTCGAGGAAGATGATGGGTGGGGCCGATATAGAGAGCCGCGGGTTCAGCAAAATTATCATGACTGAGCCTCGGGTTACGACAGGTATGACGACTACCCTCGTGGCTACGATGGTGATCTTGTGTTTAGGGCCAAATCCCCTACCATTGATTTTCCAAAATTCAATGGTCAGGAGGATGCAGGCCATTGGTTTTATGCAGCTGACAGATGGTTCAAGAACCATCCCACCAAGGAGGAGCGAAAGCCGCATCAAGCGTCTTTTTATTTAGAGGGTGATGCACTGTAGTGGTGGGAGTGGTTAGAGCGGTCGTGCGCAGCTGCCCAGACTTTGATCACCGAGCTCTTGTTCTAAGAGGAGCTGCGGTACCAGTTCGGTAAGTCAGAAGGGTGGGCTCGAGAGCAACTGGCTAAGCTACGTCAGACGGGGACAGTGGCGGAATACAAGGCGGAATTCTTCAAGTTGGGCACTTCCCGAAGGCTGTTGGAAGTGGGGGTGGTGGCACCGTGTCTAGCGGCGGAGGAGGGAGCACGCTTGCCGGGGCAGGCTCTACAGCAATCGACACGACCACCACAGCACGTCCGGGACCTAGGCCGCCGCCAAAGGGATTTGTGTGACTGTCACCGGTAGAGATCGAGCATAAGAGAAGGGAAGGAAAGTGCTTCAACTGCGATGAGAGGTTCACAGTGGGGCAAAAATGTGCCAAACCAGACTTGATGATGCTGGTGGGACGCTGGGAAGACGAAGCGGAGGATGAAGCTGAGGAAGTAAGACATCCGGAGCTGGAGTAGGAGCTACAACCTTGAGGGCAAGGTTATTTTTCAAGGAGGCGGGGATGTTAGAAACTCAATGATTGTGGCTTTATGTTATTTAGGATTATTTGTCGGTTTTAGATGTCTGGGGATTATTTGGGGAATTCTGGGAATAATTGGGGAGTCTATTGTTATGTCATTTTAGTTGGGTATGAAACAGTTATTGATAGGACTATATAATCTGTGATTAGTAGGGTTTTCCCATTATGCAGTTACAGATTAAAATTATCAACCCTAATCCTGTCTCTCTCCTTCCTCCCACGTCTCCTTCCTCTCTTCCTCTCCCCAAGGTTTCCGCAGCAGCTAACCTTCCTCAACCCTCTTCTTGTTCTTCAACTCTTCTTATCCTAAATCCATAACTAGGTCATCACCTCATTGATCGATCGAGTAATTCCCCCAATTCCATAAATCGTTAGAAACCTAGTTTCTAACATTCAAGTTCATCAAAATACGATCTGAATTCTGAAGTGACAATCAACTATAAAGTAATTCTACATTATTGGGCCTAGTTAAGCCTGCATTATTAGGTTACAAACATAGGCAACCAAAAAAAATGAGAGGAGCTCTCTCCTCTCTCCTTGAGTTTTCGCTATGGCTAGGGGGACGACTACTGCAAATCTGCTCTATCCTCTTCGCCGCCAGTTTGAGGAACCAGGAACTTAGCAGAGATCGAGGGTTTGCCAAGCCGGGAACGTCCGGCAGGTCGGGTATCAACCAATACAAAAAGTTATTGGTGAAATCCTTGGTCAGCGAGGCTGCTCATGAACAGAACCCTAATGGGACTGTCACCGGTGTTCATGGGATTTCCCCCAAAGGGAAGAGATATGAGTTGATGGAGGAGATTAGTCCCTCACTTGTTCTGTGCTCGAAACGAGCCAGACATATACCTTTGAAAGGGTGGTGATTTTGGCTCCCACCCCCGTCCGATGTAGAAGGCGATGAATCGCTGTTAACTACGGCGGGGACAAATACGTCTGCTGAACATGCCACGAAACTGGACAGTTCGCAACAGCATTATCAACCAGCTCATAAGAGTCCGAGGCTTAGGGTTGAGAATCAAATGGCAGTGGAGAAATGTCCGAAGCAAATTTTGCTGTTTCCCTACACCCGTCGTATCGACGGTGCCGCCGGTGACTCCCTGTTCACGACTCCACGGAGAGTGACGTCTCAATCCCGGAAGATTAGGGATTCTCGGATCTCTCCCTCGGTTTTCGGGGGGTTGTTAGGGGAATCATGGAGGTACCCAATTTGTCGTACAATTCTGATTCTTCCAAATCATACCGTTAAAGGGACTCCCGCTTCTCATCAAACTCTAAAAGGGGACACAGGTCTTGTGGGTATAAATACCACCCCAGTGCTACGGTTGCTAGCTCACCAAAACCAGAATCCTTCTTGCTGGAGTGAAGCTAGCTCTGCAGCCCCCCAAGTGCCCTTATCAGCGGCCGATCTGTTCTCAGGTATGGCTACAGACCCTGCTAGCTCCATAACCTGCTCTTTAATATCGGCTGGCCCTAGTCAATCACCTGTTATGCAGCCTGATCCACCCATCTGCTCGAAGGATTCTCCTTCCCGGGACGGGCTGCTAGGGTTCAATACCATCAATAATTTATTTTTGCCCCCTGTCTCTGCATGTCAGGTTACGACAATGGCTCACGTGTCAGAGGATCAGGTGGTACAATTCTCACTTGGAGAGGTCCAATCTAACAAATCGTGCTATCCGCACTCTCCTAAGCAGGCTATTCTCCACGGATGAGTTCACAATGGTTGAGCTTCGGGATGCGTTGCGATCGGCCTGGCAGATCAAGGGGTTGCTCAAGGTATCGAAGGCGCAACATGACCTCTTTGAGATCACAATGCCGAATGAAGAGGCTAAGAAATGGGCTCTGAACCGAAGTCCTTGGGTCATCAAGGACAGATTGCTTACCTTGCGCTCCTAGGCGCCATCGATTACTAAGGAAATCTTTGACGGGATGGCCATTGCCCCATTCCGTATTCAGCTTTGGGGAGTTGATGAAATTTGTTGCACCAAGAGCTTTAGCCGTAAAATTGTGGCCGCAGCTATTGGCCAAGTTTTGGATTCGGGCGTGTTTTCCTGTAAAGACACGGGAGAGCGCTTCATCAAAGTGTGTACGCTCATTAACTTCGCCAAACCTCTCCGCTCCCAACTTCTGGCGGTCAGTGAGGAGGTTGAGAGCTTCTGGGTGAGCCTTAAATACGAACTTCTGCCCAGTTTTTGCTATCACTGTGGACGCGTAGGCCACCCGCGTCGGATCTGTACGTTTGATCCTCCGCAGGGGAAAGAACGTTTCGGACCCCACATGACAACAAAAAAATTTGGACGGCAGCTCTATGAGGAGGATGGCGAAAATCTAACATTTCAAGATGCACGAAACTCGGTTTGGGTGAATCGACAGGCTCGTGGTCCCATGACTGATACTAGGGCAACTGATGTAGGGGCGGGATCAGCAGCCTGTCGTGCCTGTCGAAGGCAAGAAGGAGTTGTTATCTCAGGCTGGCCAGGTGATGTCGGCTTCTTCCCTGCCTCGCCCCACCTCGAAGAAGGGCCTGGTGCGCTCGCCCAAATCCAGGCCCAGTCCCAAAGGCTTTGTTTTAAACAAATCTCCTAAGATGAAAATCGGGGGGCACCGTCGTAGTTTGAGGGAGCCAAAAATGGCCGGTGAATCCATTATCCCACAAGTGCTGGACATGGCCGCTCCTAAGACGACAACCTACCCTGCGCACTCCGTCGCAATTCAATCGGATGAAGATACTCCTATGGCCGAAGCGAGGGAGCAGACTCGAAGGCGCCGTCTCAGCCTCGAGGCCGACCCCGATGATGATGCGCTTGACTTGGTCTAGCCGAGGGTGCATGAACCGGTGATGCGGGACTTACCAGCTGCTGATTTGGTTGGTAGAAAAAAAGGGAACAAGCCTGCTCGGCGCCCCTCTCGCACAGGGACGGCTCCGCCGGCTGACAAAGGGGACATAACCCTTGCTCCGACCCAAAAACCTCGGCCCAGAGGTAGGAAGAAGCTGCGGCAATTTCCTACTGTTCAGGGAGACTGCGCTGATTCACTTTGTATGGCGAACCAAGGGGAGGAGGCAGTAGGGGCTGGGAGTGCTCCCGCCAATGATTCTGCTATGGCGGAAGGAACTCGCCTCCCTGTCACCAGTGAAGGGGCAAGGGAGTAATCTCAATTGGAGCTGGGCTTAGAGGACTCACAATCGGAGGATGAGCCGCAACGATTTGAAATCATGAAAAGGTTGCCGATCCCCAAGGCCAACGTGCTGCGTTCCACCTCCAAGACTCGTGTGAGTAAGGTGGTGGCGGCCTTCGAAGCATGATTGACTATTGATCAGAAAGAGGAGGACACCTCCGTGCAGATAGTAGTGGAGAGTTTAGATGACACCACTGGTCGAGACCAATTTGAAGGAGTGATTGAGGTTGTCCCTCAAATTGATGAATATGGGTCAAACATGCAGGCTTTGGACTTGGGGGCGAGAAAACGTCCTTTGGCCGAAATTGAGGGTGAGGTGGGGGATCCACCAGTACCAAAAAAGCAATTTGTGGAAAGCGATGAAACTCAAGAAATGGTGGAGGTAGCCAGCCATGAATGGCCCCACCCAGATAAATGAGGCTTCTGGCCTGGAATGTGAGAGGAATTGGGTCATCCCTCACATTCCAAACTGCTGTAGGATTAGTTCGTTCGAATAAACCGGATCTCGTGTTTTTCTCGGAAACGCGATCGAGCCAGCGTGTTGTCTCTGCCGTATGCGGGGTTTATGTTTTGATCTTTCCAATTGTTTCTTTGTGGATGCGATTGACGCTTCTGGAGGTTTAGTAGTTGCTTGGTCCCCCGAGGTTGATGCTTCGGTTTTTTATTATTCCAACTTTTGTATTTGTGTTCAAGTTAATGAAGGAGATCTTGTTTATGTTGTGGTGTGTGTTTACATTAGTTGTAATGCTGCCACCAGGGCTTCCCGATTGGCCCATCTTAGTGATGTTTGTGCGACCATTCAGAGCCCTTACGTTGTCATTGGGGATCTTAACACTATTCTTCATGAAAGTGATAAAGAGGGAGGAAATCCATGGAATGCTACTCAGTCTGCTAGTCTGCGTGACTTTATTCTTAATCTGGGTCTTCATGACCCTGGTTTTCAGGGTGATCAGTTTACGTGGACGAATAAGAGGATGGGTGCAGCTTGCATTCGTGAACGTCTCGATAGAGCGTTGTGTTCGCAATCCTGGATTGATCATTACCCGGATACTATGGTTAAACATTTTACTGATCAAGGGTCTGATCATCGGGCGCTCCTCCTTTCTGAGAAGCCCTATGCCTGTAATTCCCGCCCACTCTTCCGATTTGATGCTCGTTGGGCGGATAATCCCGAAGTTAGGGCTATGGTACATTACGTCTAGTAGGAGGATATCCAAGGGACGCCTATGTTTCGCTTATGGGAACACCTTAAGAAGCTCCGTCATTTATTGTATGATTGGAGTAGGGCGGGCACCACTAATTCCCTCCGCAACATAAAACTCTTCAGAATGAAATTGAAACTATCAAGCGTTCCCATCCTATTGACTGGGATACAATTCGGATTCTGGAAAGTGAGTTAAGTCGTCAATGGGAAGCGGAGGAGCTTTATTGGCAGCAAAAGTCTAGGGTTCACTAGTTAAAGAAAGGTGACAAGAATACCTCTTATTTTCATACAGTGACTCGGACGCGCCGTAAGAAGAATTTTGTGGTCGGTGTAATGAGGAGGGCGATTGGATCACGGATGAGCTTGGGAAAGCTGGTATTGCGACCAATTTCTATCAGCATCTATTTACCTCGGAGAGTCAAATCTCTAATATGTCTGAGCGTGTGGCAGGCTTGCCTATCGATCACACTGTTACCCCAGAAATGAATGTCAGCCTAACGGCGCCTGTTCTCCCTGATGAAGTTCGCAAAACAGTTTTTGCCATGGGATCGAAGCAGGCTCCTGGGTCTGACGGATTCACGGGGAAATTCTTCAAATCGTTCTGGGGTATTGTGGGAGCCTCGGTGGTGGAGGCAGTATGTTCTTTCTTTGAGACTAGCAGGATGCTCCGTAGTTTTAACCACACCTGGCTCACTCTGATTCCCAAAGTCAACTCTGTGGAGAATATACGACAATTGCGGCCAATAAGCCTGTGCCAGTTTGTGTACAAGACTATTGCTAAGATCATGGCTGAGAGATTGCGGGTTTTTTACTACAGATTGTCTCGGAGGGTCAAAATGCTTTTATACGAGACAGACAAATCATCGAGAATTTCCTGCTTGGGCATGAGTTAATGCACTATTTGAAAATTAAGGCACGTGGAAAGAAAGGGTTCGTGGCTCTAAAGGTTGGCATAGAAAAGGCCTATGATAGAGTTGAATGGCCCTTTCTGCTCGTTGTCTTGGAAAAAATGGGGTTTAACTCTACCTGGCGGGGATGGATCCAAAAATGCCTCCGGTCCTCATCTTTCTCCGTTTTAATGAATGGCACCCCTTCGGGCTACTTCACCCCCTCCAGAGGCCTCGACAAGGGGATCCTTTATCCCCGCTTTTGTTTGTGCTTTGTATAGAGGGGTTTGTTGCGCTTCTTCGGAAGGCTATTTCTGATGATAAGCTTGGAGGGATCAAGGTTTCTCCCTGGGCCCCGCGGATCTCGCATATGTTGTTTGCCGATGATTTGTACTTGTTCCTGCATGGGTCTGTCCAGGAGTGCGAGAATTTAATCGAGGTCTTGAATGAATACGAGGAGCTCAGTGGCCAGAGAGTGAACTTGGAGAAATCGGCAGTGTGCTTTAGTAGAAACATTGTTTTGCCTGACCAAGAATTCCTGGCTGCGGTTTAGGGAGTAGGGGCGGTAGGGGTTCATGATAAGTACCTGGGATTGCCTACGCTGATTGCTCGGTCTAAGATGGAGACCTTCCGGTACTTGGAGGAGAAGTTGCTTGATCGCCTCCAAGGATGGAAACGAAGGACGCTATCCTGGGCGGCTAAGGCCCCTAATCAAGTCCATTGCCTTGGCGTTACTTACCGTTGCATGTGATGTCCTGTTTCAGGCTGCCTCTCTCACTGCGCCGATTGCTGGGAAAACATGTGGCACGGTTCTGGTGGGTAGTTGAGGAGGACCAGTCGAGAATTCGGTGGATGTCATGGAGGAATATGTGTCTGAGTAAGCATGATGGAGGAATGGGGTTTCGCCGTTTTGAACATTTTAACCAAGCTCTTTTGGCGAAAATTGGTTGGCGCCTCCTTCAGGAGCCCCAGTCCATCCTAGCTCAAGTCTATAAAGGGAAGTACTTTCCGAATGGGTCCTTCCTTTCGGCCACGGCACGATCTCGTCCATCGTGGGGGTGGCAGAGCATTCTGTATGGACGTCAGTTATTGGAGGCAAGGCTTCGTTGGCAAATTGGAAATGGGCAGTCTGCTCCCCTGCTTCACTATCGCTGGATTCCTCAATTACAGCTTGATCCTCCTCGGTATAACCCCCAGGTCCTGCCTATTGGATGGGATCCGGTGGTGGCAGAGGTGATCAACCCAGAAGGGGGCCAGTGGTGTGACCGAAAGTTGAGTCACTGGTTCGATCCTCCTACTTGTGAGGCCATTAAAGCCATCCCCCTTCCGCGATTGCCGGTTGAGGATAAGCTGATTTGGCATAATACTCCGGAAGGCATATTCACAGTGAAGTCGGCCTATCATTTAGCTGTCACCCTTGATAGAAGGAAGGGCCGGTGGAGGTTAGAGGTTAGCTGGATGGATAAGGCTAGTTGGATCAGGCTGTGGGAGGCTAATTTGCCGCCCAAATTGAAGGTGTTTGTTTGGCAAATCCTTAATCGCATTCTTCCTACGACGGAAGCCCTCATTGCCAAAGATGTTCCGGTTTTACCTAGGTGTCCGGTTTGCTGGGCTGAGTCAGAAACCTTGGAACATTTGTTCCTCTATTGCTCGGTGGCTCGGGCGCTCTGGGACTATTCGGGGCTGGCCTCCCTGGGAGAAGGGTTGCCTCGGCAAACCTTTCCCCGGTTCCTCAAGCGGTTAATGTCTCTGATTAATCAGCCATCCGTTCTCATGGCGGTTGTTACTGTCCTTTGGCGAATATGGTGTTCTCGTAACTGGGTTGTCTTCGAAGGCAAGCAATTTGGGATCCCTGCTCTGATGGGTCAGTACAATCAGCAGTATGAGGAATGGGTTGGGCTGCCTGTGGATCAGAATTCTCGCTCCTCTGTCCTTTCCCCATCTCAACCGATTTTGGTGGCGGCGAGGCTGGTTTGTACGTGGGATGGGGCTACGAGGAGGGGGTCCCACTCAGTTGGGGGGATTGTTGTTATGACCCTGGCTAGAGGGGTCCTAATGGCTGGTGGGGTTCAGTTCACGGGCATTGATGATCCCATGGTAGTTGAGGTGCTGGTGCTCTGGGAAGCTATCATGTGGTGCCTGAATCGGGGTATCATGGAGGTGTGTTTTGAGGGGGATGCTAAGGTCATTATTGACAAAATCAATCATGCGGATGCTAGTGATAGTCGGATTGGTGCTATTCTTGCTGAAATTATTCATCACTTGGCGGTTCGCTCAGGGTTTAATGTTAGATTTGTAGGTCGGCGTAGCAATAGGGTAGCCCACTTGGTGGCTCGTAAGGCCCTCTCTTTGTACCCGACTGCGAGTCGTTACTTTGATTTTCAGGCCTGGCTGCTTTTCAGGATGTAACTATCTTTTGTTTCGATCAATGAAGATTATCTTTTGTAAAAAAAAAAAAAAAACATAGGCAACCAAACGTGACGTTAGAGAGAGTCAAGAAAGAAAGGAGAGCTGAAGTAGTCTAATTAATCACATGGATGTACATCTCTTGTGCCCTGTTTTGACCAACATAACGAGAGAACTTGACTCATCAATTCATCAAGCTAGGTTTCATGATTTGTGATGAAATGATCAGAAAGCCATGGCCCGGAGACGGCGCCTGGACCGCTCCCTTGGATCTTGATCCTCATCGTCGCCGGCCAAAGTAGTTGCATTTGCATAGCAATGAGCAATGGTGAGAGAGGCCACCACTATCACAGTACTCAGGCACAGCACCGCGTAGCACTGCCGACCCATCTTCCCCAGCATCGTCCCAAACACCTCCAACTCCATTATCGAGATCCTTCCTTTCTGATTGCTCAAAAGTAAATTAAGCTTCTTTTCTCTGCAGATGCGAATCGGTGCTGGCTTGGTGGGTGTGGTTTTGTTATAAATAAGGGAGGGAAAAAGGGTGATGGCTGCAGGCAGTGTTATAGATTCTGTGTGCCCGTGTCTGTGGGTGCAGTAGCTAGCGGAAGAGGGGAAACCAGGGGCAGGCCTTTGTTTTGGGATAAGAAGGCGAAACAATGGTGGAACTTGTTTCTATGGGTTTGGACTTGGTGGCTGGCTGTGTCATTTTGTGCCTCTGGACAAAAGAAAAAGGAGTTTCTGATGGTTGATTATGCTCTAGAATGGGCTGGAGCCTGGAGATATGGTTGTGACTTTGTAACGTAAAACCTCGACCGACGAGCCACGCCATATGGCGTCGAGGCCCAGCCCAGCCCATGTTCCAATGCAATAACATACATTTATGTGCCGCTTGAACCACAAGGATGTGGCATGGTGGTTGATTTCCTCGTGGTTTACCTATATAATAATTATAGGAGTAAGCTTATTTTGTGATCAGTTATTTATCAAGTTAGTTTGTTTCGTGGATATAAAAATTGAAAGTTTTGGAATTATGGATATATGAGAGTTTTGGGTTTATTATGGATTTGAAAAAATATCGTTGTTTGTTTCATTGATTTCATTATGGATTTTGTTAGTTAAATTTGTATGTATGAAGTGAAACTTAGTTTTATTGTCCTTAATGATATAAGAAGAGAAAAAAAGTAAGAGGGGTAGGTTGGTAAAAAATGATGAACTTCAAAATCTACGATCAATTCCTACCTAAAGAGGTGGAATTTTCAAGTACGTGTGGCCCACGAATTTGGTCCCTCAAAGTCAATGGGTCCCCACGATCTGTTACCTCTAAATATTTGAATGAAACAATGGATTTTGGACAAAATCCGTTATGGATCCATATTCATCATCAAATCCTTGACAAAATCCATCAAACAAACAAACTCGTAATGAAATCATTTAGGATCGGTGAAAGAAACACGAATCTAGACTCATCTTTGAAGGATCTAGACTATGGAAGAGAGGATAGTGTGACTGATCTTTGAAGGATCTAGACTATGGAAGAGAGGATAGTGTAACAACGTCATGGCTACAGGTTCAAGTTGGCTTTCAATATCTCAACCAACGCTTTGCAATTAGAAAATATAGTCGGAACTATGCAAATTTACATGTTTCCAATAGAATATAAACCTTGCCTCAATAGAGTAATAACTTAATTTAACAATCATTTGTTCTAATTCAAAGTTTAAATAAACAGCTTCTTTAGTTCACAAGAAAGGAAAATTGAACAACCAAGCACAAAGTGCAAATTGTTCACTTGTTTCTCGTCTATCGTTTTAAATTCATCAAAAAAACAGAAGAAAAATATTGGAAACAAAAGAATAAATTTACACAAAATACAAGAATAATGAAACCATATCTCCGCCTCTGCCAATTTACCATATCTCATGAGCGGGCGGGTCGGGTCATCCCTAAATTATAAATTTATAATGAATCGAACTTCCAAATCCCTAGCCATCTCTTTTCTCCTCTCAAATTCATATACCGGTTCTCCGATCGAACGAAAATTCCTTCCCCACTATGTCGATCTCGTGCTGCATCCGCTCCGGTTGCGGATCCGCCGCAACCCCCTGAATCCGACCTGGGAATCCCTCTCCCCCTTGTCTTTCTATTCCTAAATCTTCTTCCTGGCCGTCGAAATGCTCCACGTAATACGGCGCGGGGGTTTCAGGGGCGCCGTTGTTCTGATTCCGCGTCTGTAACTGCAATTCGCGGCGATCTTGCGACGGCGAGCCCTCCTCGAGGTAATAATTAGCGTTGGCGCCGTAGTGCTGGTGCTCGGTCGGCGACGGGGATTCGCCGTACCAGTCGAAATTGGACCGCCGGGGAGTGCTCTGGAGGCTGTCGGCGGCCGAGAACTCGGAGGCGCGGTGGTTGCGGAGGAGGTGGATGGGGGAGAGGTTGTGGTGGTGGGACGGCGTGGTGGGGCGGCTCGACGCCGGCGTACCGGTGGAAGAGGCGCCGCCGGCTTTGCTCTGCTTGACGTTCTTTTTGGCCGTGTGGTGCCACTTCCGCAGCGCCGTCGCCACGCTCTCGTTGAATACCGTCGGCTTCATCGTCGACCCCATCTGCCAATCAAGAGACGAGAAGAGATCGTGGTGAAACAAATGTGTCGAAGTTATTAGTTATACTCTCTATGAATCTAATGTATAAATTTACGGACTAAAATCACGAATTGAAGAATTAACAGTGTTACTTCTGCGTTGAAAATTGTCCTTAAAACATTATTATGAAAATGAGCTTCTAATATGATTGTTGTTAGTAAAATGTTTTGTTCGATAATGGAGAAATAGTAACCTGAGTGACGAGGGCGTAGAGAGGAAGAGTGACGTAGCTACATAGTATTTGTATGAGCACCCTGTCAAAGAGATCAGGAGTTTTTAAGTGAGTTAAACCAATAATTAGGGCATCATGACCTTAAAAATTAAGGTATCCTTCCCTCTTGATTGATTAGAGATGAGAAATAGGTTAAGTACCCCATGGTAATTCTGATGATAATGTCCTCCAAATGCTCGTGGAAGCAGGATTTCAACCCGTACTCTTTCTGCATTTGCAGCAACCAAACAAGATTAGTTGGTCGTGGAAGCCTTATTAACTAGAGGGCAAAGACTAAAGAGGACTATTAAGAAAGGTGGGCTTACCCAGGCCCATGCAAAGAAAGCGAGCTGAAAGGCGTTCTGTAGCCACAGGCCCACAAGTGAGAAAGACAAAAACACAAATGGAAAATCCAAATTAGGCCCAAAATCAACCGGCAATAAAATCATGGTCCAGGCTGCATGCATGGACCATGATTGCACCCCTGATTTGTTCTAATAAATGTTGTCTTCAAATTGACCCAATTCTGCCCAACAAGAAATTAAAAAGTGGGCGAAATCAAGGGATGTAATGTACGTACTTGGAAGAGAACGAAATTGATTAGATAGAGGAGGAGACGAGGGCGGTTGAACCAGAATAGGTGATCGCCCGGTTGGACCACGGGGACGCCTTTGACCACTTCCCCTCGTTCTTGGATCCTCAGGCCCATCTTGGTTATGATCACCTGTAGCTTCGTCCCCACCAGCAGGATAATCTGTGACCGTCCATTATTTGCCGGGTAAATTTTGAACTCATTAGTAACCGTTAGATCATTCTGAATTTCATTTCAATTTTTAGCTAATAATAGATTGGGACACTCACGATCAAAGGGATGAAGGGCAGCCACAAGTAAGAATACCACCCTAAAATTTTATAAAAAAAAAACCAATTTCAATATTTGAAATATCAATATAATTAATTGTAAGACGGTAGATAATCATTAGTCTTGATTGGAAGATTAATACAATTGTTACTACTCACCGTGGGTGTTGAAGAGGAGGAAGAGCACCGCGAAGAACCATATCGGTGGACTGCAAAAGAAAAAGATTTAAATTGACCAAGCAAACAAACCGATTCGTCAAAGAAAATATATATCATGATGCAATAGGAATCTATACTTGGTTCTGCTGATTGTTCAACTGCGATTATTAAATACTAATGAATTGTTTTTGTGTATCTACGAAATAATTAAATTGGCGAGACTGACCTTATTCCAACGACGACTTTGAAATCTTCTTCCAAAGATCGATTGATGTACTTTTGGAAGTTGAAACTGGTCTGGCTTTGAGGTGCCAAATGTGCCTAAGTACGTATTAAGTCAACAACAAAAAATGATCAACTGATTGCATGCATGTGGATCAATTAATAATATAGGTACACATCTCTAATTGAATATTGTTGGGTTAATTATGGGGTTAGAAATTAATTACCAAGATAAAGCCATGCCTCAATGTCATGTAGTCGACCTTAGGAACGGACCTCACAAACTGCCTGAAAAAGCTCACCTATCAATAATGAATGCAAACCCAAATTAGCTAAGAGTTAATGACTTGATGAAAAAGTCCACACAAGTCGGTGAAGAAGATATTAGCATTGATGTTAAGGGGGTGATTTGGTTGTTCGATTTAGGTGATAGATGTGTTACTCAAATTCTAAGTACGATGGATTTAAAAAAAAAAATTGGTTTTGGAAAATTGATAGTTAAATTTGTGGGTCTTACGGATTCGGACTTTTTAATTCAAAATTTATGAAACCCACGAATTTGAAAATCGTACATTTTATTTAGGATCTGATTGAGGGAATTCGAATCCGTGGGATCCATCATATATTCAAAGATTTTTCAAAAACTCAGAACCCCTCATTTTCAAATCATACAAGCAAACGGCCCATAAGATGTTATTGCCCTTGATTTTTACATATGGACTTAATTTGTTGCCCAATTCATCATAATTTGGGTTGATTTTGGTGTTTGATACGACTCTACTATACAATAACATTGATTTTGTTCTCCATTTGAAACAAGTTAAGCAGGTGATCATATCATAGTTAACCTTTTTTTTTATCTCCTTACAAATGAACGATTCTATAGACAGATGATTGATTACACGCGAGAAGTGTATTCCCTTTAGAAAACCAAGGGTCACACTTGTACAACATAAGTTAAGATACACACAACGACGCTGGTCACAGTCCCATACCCTAAAACACGCATGCATGCTAGTACAGAATGCAAAACAAGTAGCAAGAAAGTTGCAAAACATTGATTGAGATGACCAAGATCGATTGTGACAATTGCTAATATACGTATTCATTCATGAAACAAACTTTGGGAGAAGTGGGACAATCAATCAACAATTCTCAAGTTCATAAGCAAACATTAATGGAGGGTTGTCCCGTTGTTGACAAAAATGGTGGGTGCAGAACCATGGCAAGCTAGCTAAGTCACCATGTTGATGACTTCTTTGCTTAAACACACTTATCTAAATTTTCTCAAAGGGGACCGATCTTTCACTTTCAGGGTACTGATCTAGATTTGAAGGAGACGACCGAAATCAAAATGACACATATAGGATCCGTAAGTACAACTAGCACCAATTACCAACGAGAGTTTGAGGTTCTAAATTTGGAAAATTCATGCTAAATAAAACATAGGTATATATATATAATAACGCATAACGAAGCAACAAACATCATACACTTTTTACAAGAATGCATGCATGTAGTTGTGTTATGTGTTTTTACGAGCCGCGTGTCGAACGGAGTTATGTGTAATTTACGGTGGGATATATAGCATATTTAAAATAGTAATATTTGATTATAATTTGATTTGGGAGGTTCCCGATTCGAATCACTTCAGTAACAGCTAACTATAGAAATCAATCTAGCTCATTCTAATAAACTTTTTTTTATTATAATTTGTGATTACTTATGAAATTACTTACAATCCAAATGAGAACCGGCGTGGTGGTCCAGAAGCTCATATGCCGCCTCCCAAACGACGTTTCCCTTGCAAACCGAAATCTCTCTGGATCTGTGGAATTCGTAATTATATAAATTATAAAACCGTAATTTGATATTCTTTTGATAATGAAAATAATCAAAAATGAACCAAGAAGATAGTACCGTGGGAGTATTGATACTCGGCAGTTCTTGTTTCCTTCTCCCAGGCCTTCCAGCTCCTCATCTATATCATATCATTGCAACAACAAAATGTCCCGCCGGCCGGCGTTAGTACAAAATTCACAACATACAAAATGGAATAAAATCAATCGGCAGCACAATTAATAAGTAATATATTATTTAATTATTTTTTGTTTTACCTTAGCTCGGCCGAGGGCCATAGTGAGGACACAGTAAAGAACGTGGAAAATGGCGAGCACGAATATGAAAATGTGCAGCTGGTGAATCCCATCCGACGACACAAATGGCACTTGACCCTGTTACCATCCACATATATATTATTATCATTATTTACTGCTCAATCCAATTAATTTATTAATTAGCTATTTATTTAATTACCAATAGTTATTTCTACACTTCTACCTAATTAAGAATTCAGTCGCTTTCCGGTTATCGATTTGGAAACGGTGAAAATTCATGGCCGCCGCTCCACATGTTGAAATTCCGGGATAAATTAAAATGTGGAAATCAATTAATAATTATTATTCTTTGGTTTTAAGGTATCGTACATTAGTACATACGTGATACGTCAGTCGTCAGTTCACAGTAAATAGTTTTTTTTATGTGTAGAACAACAACATAAATAGACTGGTCGTCGATGTACGTACCTTCGCCGCACATTTGTCTTCGGTACCGCCGGCCAGGACCCGCCTCACGATCTTTCCACCGGATGAGTTGAAGTAATGATCGGCGGCCATTGACAGGAGCCGCCGCCGCCGGCGGCTGTCTCCGTCAGTTGATGACTCATCATCGACCTGCCTATTCTTGCCACATGGGTGCCAAGTCGCTCCCAGCTTCTTCGATATACATATTCGTGAAATCGGGCCTTGTCCCACCGTCAGAAGCAGCGATATGAATCCCAGCAGCATCAGCTCTGCCACGTAGCACGTCGGAGAAATTGTTAGAATAATAACGAGTACAAGAAAAATCGGCCGATCGAACTAATGATCACTAAATTTACCCGATTTCACTTTCTCGAGTGCTTCGTGTACAGCTCGCTTTCGCTTCTTCTTCAACCACTGTAGTTGAAAAATTATTTACGTATCACTTAACTATAAAAACAAATCTTTGTCACTTTTATTATAAACAAAAAAAAGTTACCTTTCCGATGAGATGGATGATGTGCTCTATGATGATGGAGATGAGGACCAGCACGAAGCAAACGGCGGCGACTGCCCACGTCGGCGTTTCCTCCAGTGACCTCCCCCCGCTTGCTCCGGCCATGGTCGGCGATCAATATTAATGATATAGATTGATACGAGGGAGGGAGGAGAATATTGGAAATTAAGAAGAAAGAAACAGAGGAATAGCTTGTTGGGACTTGAAAGGTGACGAAATGAATTGAATTTAAGCAGCCGAGGTTGGAGAATGGATATATATAGAGAGACGAAAGACGACAGCGCAAAAGAAAGTAGAGGAAGATCGTAAAACTATTTCTTACGTAAAAGTTGGAAAAAAAAAGTAAAAATTGAGGAGACGTCGGGAGAATGAACAAAAAGGTTATGTGAACTTGGATGATGATGACTTTGACTTTGTCGTCCACGCGGAAGACAAATATGGGAGGTACGTAAAGGCTGGTGGGGCCTACGACCGAGGTCCAGGAGCTAGAGTAGTAGGGGTTTGATTTTATCAAAACCCAAATTAAAAATCAGGCTTATACAGGTACAGCCCACTGATTTTTTACGGTTTTGAAACGAATTGTTTTTACCGATATTATCTTACAAATTTTAAAATTTCTGTATCGATTCGGTAATAATTTAGACTGATTCTATATCGGCAAAGTACAGGAGACATTTATGGATAATATATAATAATAAATAATTGTATTTTAACAGACAACACACGTTTTGGATGGAATGAAAAAGTTATTGTATGAACTTAATAGCTAATGATGCTCGGTGTGTAGGAGTGCTGAGATGGATGATGTACTATAAAGTTATTACGATTCATCCGAAAAACAAAATTGTGTGAGACGAGATTCAGAGCAGATAATATATAGATGATGTCCCTTCAACCGGAAAAATAAAATCTGCGACAAGGTTTTGTCATGGGAGGGGGTCGAAATTCGACACACGGTCCTTAATTACATCCTTTTTTATTTTATAGCGATATTTGTTAGAATATTTTTGTGATGAAACATATTGCTCAGAACAAATTTTTTCAATTTAGAAACATAAATATAGATATTTTGTATACACTTTTCAAAATAAAATATGATAATCGTCATATACACTAATTCTCGTATTCACATAATATGATGAGAATATTTAAACAACACGTGAACATTAGATTTTCTCCAATAAATATTCAAAATATGTGGTGTGAGTATTGAAAGTCTGGAATTGTATTATATATTGCGTGAATATTCAATTAGAGCTACAACATTGTATTAAAAGTTTAAAACATCTTTTTTTATTGTCATTTTTCTGTTTAATCTCTTTAGGAGTGGACAATCGGTTACCGTTTAGCGGTAAACCGACCAGTTACAATCGAAATCGGCCTGCTATCCGCTAACTAAAAATCGAGATAACCGAAAATCGATCGATATTCTGAGGTATAGCCGAAGTGATTTTGGTCTTGAGGGCAGCTCGGTTAATCAAAAATCGAGATAACCGAAGCCTTAAAACCTCTTTCGGTCTGTGGAAGGTGGTTCGGTTTAACCGATAACCGACCATTCGGTTATCGATTATAACTGAACCGACCGAACTTTTCACCCCTAAATCTCTATAGTGTTACAGCATTGATTGGTAAATTATCCTATTAGAGATAAAAATGGTTAAGATTAAGGTCATAGTGTAGCTATCTAGGTTTTGGAGTGTAGTCCACCTCTACCTATAAGCATGTCTACATCGCCATATCGATGTGATTAGGATGGATCCCAAAGTTTTTCCATGAGGACGAGAGAGTAGACCTCTGTATTAAAACTACTCTAATGTCAACAAAAAAAGTCTACTATTACAGTATACATGCAACATACTTATATTACATACAAGGGGATAAAGGGGGAAATGAAGGGAAGAACAAGTGTATTGCTCAAAGAATCCAACATAATTATTAATTAATCACAAACCAAACTTAACACAGATTTTTAAGTGGTTGAAGGTTCTAGATCGACAAATCTATTTTAACAAAAGCGAACCATCAGAGTTCATCGTGAACCCCGACAGGTTGGCTCAAATTAATAGTATTATACATGATTTCGTGGTTAATTGATATTATTACTACCGTTGTGATTATGTTTTCGTACTCTGAATCAGAACTTATCATAAAACTAGATGAGTAACCGGCCAGCTTAATCTTATAGAGCTATTAGTTTTCTTTAACCAATTCCCTACCTCTTCTATTCTCCTAGCTAGTACTCTATAGCATTGAAGATGGAACAACTTGCATCCGTCTTTTCTCAATGGGCCGGACTCATGAAAGCAGACCTGTTCTCCCTTCCTGTCCGGTTATTGCATGGCATGAAAGCTTCGCCCATGCTATACTATTGCGTGAAGCAAAATCCAAAGAGCCTACATCGAATCGGATCGGCAGGCCCACAAACTTGGCCCAAAAATCTTAATTGAGTAGTCCACAGAGCTACGTAATGGAATTATGATCACTTGGATTTGATAGACTTGACCTGAACGGAAGAATTCATGTGGTTCATGGACAATCCTGGTCCTGGTCCACCCAGAAATTTTCACAATGGACTGAGTGGTTAGGGACTTGAACCAAGTCAATTGTGACGAGATAGAATGTGAATGCAACAACACGTTGGGAAAAGAGGTATGACTGCCGCTCACGCTATATATGGGGAATGAAGTGGAAGTCTTGTCGTACGTACGTATTTCATTCACACTTCAATTTTGGCCATGAGCCAGGGAGCTAGCTACTTGACTTTGTCTGCTGCTAAGTTTCGATTTTGTAGCTTGGATGGTAAAAGGGTTTGTAGGGTAGTTCGATTTCTTGGCTTTTTTTTTTTGAAAAATCGATTGTCCCTGTTGGTCGCATGAGTGACTTTTTCGTGGTAACATGTGAGAGTAAGAGTAAAAGCGAGTGATGGGATGCGTCCTTACCTTATTTTCAGCATAATATTCATTGTGGCAGGCTGCAGGACCTAACAGAATGGTGTGGTATCCTCTTCCATCTTCTCATTGCACAGTTTGAATGTTGCTACCGAGTAAGGATTATAATTAAGCCAACATGGAGGAGTCTCGGATTTTCCATCCTAATTGGTTTGGTGCTCGAGCGTTACGAGTCAAAATTATGACCTTTTGTATCGCACTCTATTCACAAGTGAATCATCGGCCAGGACAAACTAACATGAAAATCTTGACTCATGCCTCATGACGAGCAAATGCCCAATATACGTCAAGAGTGAACAAACTATTGATCATTTGTTTTAGGGGTATCCCTTTGCCGCCATGATTTGGATCAATATGTCCTCTTTCATTCCTGTTTATTCTCGGATTGTAGTCTCTTCTTTTTATGAGTGGTATTAGATTTAGAGGTGGCTACACGGTCCGGTCCGGTTAAATTGGCCCGAATTGATCCGGTCCCAATCCAGTATTTTCGGGAATATAAGGACCAAAGATTGGATTTGATACAGTCTAGTCTTGATCCGGTCCGGTCCCAATTCGATTTGGATTTTAGATTCAGTTTGTGGGGATTTGAGTGACATGAGGGCTGAAAGGGTGACGAGTTGGTTAAATTTTGGGTGTTGGGCTCTCTTATCCGGTCTTTATCTGGTTTACGGTCCGGTCTCGAACGGTTTTTTACCTCAAATCTAAACCCGAAAATGAGATTGGATTGTTTACTATATGGTCTCGGTTCGGTTTCGAGTAAAACCAAAAAAGCCGGAACAAATAGCCACCCCTAATTAGATTGATGCGAAACTTATGCATACTTTTAAAAACTTTGCCATGTTGATTTGATTAAACTTCAAGCAAAAACTATTTATTTTGAGAGTCAACTGAGTCCCAACAATGGATCAACCAAAAGGGCAACAGAACCATCGACCTATACAACCAAGAGCAGAAAATACTGGAATACTAACACTCTGTTTGGGAAGAGGAGTAAATGGGAGGAGGGTGCAAATGTGAGGGGTAAACACAGTTTCCAACACATTTGCACCTGTTTGGTTAATTTGGAACAGTAGGGGGGTGCAAAACGAGAGTGCAAATTTACTGTTTCGGCTTACCCCCGAATTGGGGTGCAAAGGAAGGAAGGAAGAGAGGGGGAGGGGGGAATTATGGAATTTTGTTTTTCTAATTGTGTTATATATAATTATATAATAATTAATATTATCAATTTCTTCTTTTTATAAATATCATTAATGTAAACATTATTCGGGGTTGACCATTTGACTCTGGAAATAAGTTTATAAATGTTCGTCAAGTCAAATCTAGATCTCTTGGTTGAATCGAATTTGCATTGAAAATTAGATATACAAGGTGTTTGTGGAAAAGATAGAGAGAAATGGTTTGGTTAACTCATTTTATTTGACTAAATAGTTAAAACTTACAAATTCGAATGTGTTTGATTAAGTTTGACAATTTAAGATTAAACTAGACACGAAAACCCTATATAGGATGACCAGTTACGAGTTGAGTTTCGAGTTTTGAGATCGCTCGATCGATGATTATTACAATTGTTATAATTAATTATTATTTGAGCATTATTATATAATAACTATTTTTAGTAAAGTACATTTATTATTATATAGTAATATTTATTTTATTATTTTATGATAATATTTTAAAATTTTAAAATCTATTTTATAATTTTAAAATCTATTTTAAAATAATATAATTACTTACTTTGCACTTTATTTGCACCCCCTACTTTTTCATCCAAACAACAATTTACCCCTCCACTTACACCCCCAGCAATTTACTCCTCAACTTGCACCCTCCTGCAATTTGCACCCCTTGTTGTCAAACAGAGCGTAAAGAAAGCCCAAATTAGAGAGGGTCAATGCTGATCATTTTATGACGGATTGGGAGGGACATAATTTTGGACCCATGAAAAGAGGGCCCAGCCCAAAAGCCATTCCAACGGTCCGGCTTTAACTTATTCCCTTGGGCTCGGAGACTGAAGGAGTCGGTGGAAAACTATTAATCAAAATGACAAATATCAGAGAATAGAACAGAACAGACCAATTAATTAATTGATGGAGCCATCATGGGAATGGATCACGTCAGTAACTTATGGTGAGTAACTATGAGTAACCCGCTCACATCAGCGGGGTCGTTTGGAAGTTACGATTGTTAGTGTTGTATTTGTTAAATACATGCATTGTCTACAATACAACGTTTGGAAGTGTCAAGTTGCAAAACAATGCATGTATTGTTTTGTGAGGGTCCCACCAACAATCAACAAAAATGAGGGATTGTACAATCTCAACTAAAAGTTGAGATTGTTGTGATTGTTGGTTTAATAATTGAGCACCTCTACTTTTTCCAATTATGTCCATAGTTCTTTTTGTTTTATATTAAAAGTGGAGGACAAATATGACATTTACTTATAAAGTAACTTTATAACAATCAATTCATAAATTATAATCTCAACAACCAAACAATGTAATTTCAAAATACATCTATTGTATCAATGCATGCATTTATATCATAGTGATTCATAATAATACAACGATTTAACATACGCAACTTCCAAACGACCTCAGCATGACATCAGCATCCTCTCTCTCTCCTGGAAAACCTTTAATTTTCTCCTCCTTAATCTTTGACGGACGATTTCTCACTCGTTTTAAGTCGAAATTTAATTTTGTTTGCACAGTTAGATCAGATTAATTGTGCTCTTCAAAATGATATCCACTTTGATATATTTTTCGAGCAAAAAAAAAATTGAGCCATTTTTTACCAGTCTATACCATATGGTATTGACTGGTATTGAAATAAGAGCATACCTATGGTTTGAAAAGCGTACCATGATGGTATGAACAAACCAAGACTATAGGATGATTGAATACATGATAGTAGAAGTATATTAATTGTCCTTTACGACTTTTAACATTGTATACCATAAGATACCATAAAATACCACCCCGTACCAGGGTGGTATTGTATGGTTTGAAAAGCGTACCATGGTGGTATGAACAAACGAAGACTGTAGGATGATTGAATACATGATAGTAGAAGTATATTAATTGTCATTTACGACTTTTAACATTGTATACCGTAATATACCATAAAATACCACCCCGTACCAGGGTGGTATTGTATGGTATTGTGTGGTATTTTTTGGTCTTGTAATTTGTTCACCCAGAAATTTGTAGATCCAATAGATCATGATGAACTCGTCCCTGCTGTGCAAACGTTTTCAAAAACGAATGAAAAACGAAGAAGATACCATATGGTATGCAGTTGGTGCCGAGAGGCCAGAATTTTTTTTCCCTAAAAAAATATTGGAAATTGATCTCATTTTGTAGAGCACGATGAACTCGTTCCATCTGTGCAAAAAAAATTAAAATCGGAGTTAAAACGAAAAAGATATGAGTCAATTAAGAAAGCTAGTGAAAATAAAAATTATCTTTAATTCTCCATCCTTAGATCTGGATTTTCTAAATGGAGGGTCTAGATTTGGTTATTGATGGGTTACGCACCCTATCTTGAGCCGAGCCATCATATACCAAAAACAGAAACCCAGTCCTCAAAAGATCCGACAGACAAATTTAGAGCGCAATTGGAAAAAAAGGGAAACAATAGACGAGAAATGCAAACACTACGTAGCTAAGTTTGCTTTGACATTGACAATGTTGACACGGTCAAACATATGCTGGTTCGTTTCATGTACAAAGAAGACGAAGAGAAGAGTTCAACACTACCAGCCCAGCTCCAGCATCAGAGTCGGGCCGGGCCGGGCGGATGCCAAACGTTCAAAGGATGAAATAGGAGCAGTACATCTCAAATGTCGTTGTTTCCGATTAACATCCAAATCAAATTAGTTGATTCCATTGGGCATTGGCCAGCCAATCCCCACAACGACCACAGCAGACCCAGCATTATCACTGATTCTTCAATTAAATATATGAATTTACCGAGGGATTATTTACAATTATGTTCATGAATTTATGGATACTTATGTTATCGGACTTTCGTTCAATTGGATTTTTTCTTCATTAATTACATTACTATCCGTAATTTTGATGGTTCATCGAGCCGGCAAAGTAGACAGCTTAAGGGGGTCATTAAAGGTCTCCAACTAGCATCACAGTTTGCCTATCGCAATTAGGTTTCCATATTCTACAAAGACGACATCGCTACTGCTAGCTCATGACGACATCCCTGCTCATCAACACACCAGCCTGGTTTTACAGCTTCTCACAAGCTACAACATGATTAGGACCGTTCACACCATTCACATCTACCGAGAGGCTAATTCCTTCGTCAATACTACTTGACTCATAAAAGTTTTATCTATTCCTACACATTTGACATTACATTCCACATACCAATTTAGATATTCCGACGAATTTCGTATAATACGATTGAAATTTCTACTTCCATATCATTAATATCACGCGAGAGGTACCCACCCACTCGTCATTTTGGATCGACAAAAAAAAAAAAAAAAGTCGCATTGAGACAATGGCGTATGCATCTTGATATCAAGGCAGAGAACTTGGCTGCAATTTTTACTCTTTTTGGCCCAGTCCGGGACGCAGAAGTCAAATTTCTTCCAAGAAGGAACGTTTCAAATCAAAGACGAAACTCCACTAAATGTAGGCTAGGGAGTCTTTGGTAATTAGCCCAACAATTATCATCATATATCTACCTTCACTAGATCGCAAGGCAAGGCAGCTAGGTAGGCTAGCGCGTGATGATAGACTTTGGATATAAAAATCTAGAACAAAAATACACCATACAGATTAACAAAGCGTTCTTCTCTATCTTCTCAACATTGTATACATCTTCTTCTTCCGTGCTCCCTGGTTCCAGGACTCCGTCCCAATCCGGCAGAACTCATTAATCCAGACGGATCCCAGCTAGCCGGCGATTGCATACTGGGCTAGTGGGTATCAATGGCCGGCGGCGGGGAAGGCGAGTACCGGTCACTGGAAAACACTCCGACATGGGCTCTCGCCATGGTTTGCTTCGTCTTCATCGCCGTTTCCTTGCTCATCGAGCACCTCATCCACCTCGTCTCCCACGTAATCAACCAATCCCATCCACTAATTCGTCAATTTTTCCCTCCTGTCATCATTTCCCCCTTCTTCCAATTCGCCGTCGTTTTGGGTTTTTGCAGTGGCTGCAGAAGCACAAGAAGAACTCGCTGGTGGAGGCCGTCGACAAGCTCAAGTCCGGTCAGTTCCTTCCTTCCCTTCCTTCCCTCCTTTCCCCCCACAGAAATTGGTCAGAAAAAATTGGGGCTAATTGGTCGATTGGAATACAGTGATGATAGTGTTGGGGTTCATGTCGTTGATACTGACGGTAACCCAGAAGTACATCGCCAAAATCTGCATCCCCAACGGCGCCGCCGCCACGATGCTCCCCTGCCGGACGAAGCGTACCGTCGAAATTGACGACGACGACGACAAGGGCGAGGACTACTGTGGCAGCAAGGTAAATTAAACAATTTTTACAATCTAATTGCAATTTCTTTCATCGAATCAATCTACATTTTTTCTTTCTAATTTAGATTGGGTGTTGATTAATCGATGATTGCAGGGGAAGACCGCTCTGATAACAGAGGCCGGATTGAACCAGCTGAGCATCTTCCTCTTCGTAATGGCCGCGATGCAGATCGTCTACAGCGTCCTCACCATGGCCTTGGGTAGGGCCAAGGTAACTAAACTAATTTAATTTAATTTAATTTCTCTATTCTCCCCCTTGATTACTTAGTTAATGATGTTATTAGTTTAATGTAAAATTTCCCTCAGGCTGCTTCTGTTTAGACTTTAGACTTTAGTCCACTAATTGATTTAATGCTCTTTTCTTAATTCCTCGTAAAATGTAAAAATGTGCACCGCCCCTGCCGGCTTCTTTTCAGCACAACTGGCCGTGGATCGAGTTCAGTCATTAATTATAATTTAAATTATGCAAGTAGTTTTTGCCAACTAGGCTAATTTATAATCCACTAATTTCTTTCTCCCGGCATTTTATTTAATAAGACTAACTTCATAATAACTCACTATTTCACAGGCTTCTAGAGATGAAATTTGTACAAACTTGAATTCGTTTTTTTGGTAATCGTCATTTATGTCTTGCTCTTTTGAAGGTCATGAATAAAATTACAAGCTCATTTTTTTAACGTTTTCGAGTATTTGTCGGGTTTTTATAAATTTCAATTTGCCATATTTGATAGATTTTCCTCGTAAAATTCACTACGGTAAGAATATTATTAACTAATTAATTTTGATTACACGGTCCGTTCGATCACTTCACATTACACAGTAGTAGTACTGTGAATGTAACAAATGGAAGTCTGGCTCAGGTTGTCCGTTTATGAAACAGAAACGATCGGTGGTGTCGTGTCGGCTACTCGGCTGCCGTCTCCTGACGGACTTGCGAGAAACGGGGTTGACCGTTTTAAAATAATAGATTGATTGCGGGATTCACCGTTTTGCACAGCCCCCGTTTTGTTTGACTCGCTGGACGGGGTAACTTAATTTTTTTTGTCATTTGCCTCCCTCTTTCTGTATAAACTATAAAGCCAATTATTAAATGTCCTTTAGGGTCCCCACATTTCTTCTTTTTCTCCCATATGGACCCCATAAATTATTTCCTTCCATTCTAATCTTTCCGGAAAGCGCCTTTGGGTTTTCCTTTTGTCCATGTTTAAAGTTTTAGTGGGTAAGGGTCGGATTCAGCCAGTTAGGTAGGACTAGGAGGATTGATCTGATTTACAAAAAAATATAATCGATTTGGTTTTATTCCACCCGATCGTTACAAAATACAATAGGATATTATAAATAATTATTTGAAGGTTGTATCATGGAGCTAATGGTACTATAAATCATCGTCGATATCGTTACAATAGCTTATACGCGGCAAAATTTGTCAATAGTTAAGAGAGAAAAGAGGAAAAAATTGTAACATTTTGCATGCCTACATACCAAGTTAACTGATTGGGGGCCTAACTTAACGACTTTCGGAAGCAAGTTACAACAGGAAAAGAGCATACATTAGATTAGAACAAGTTTGCATCATAGAATTAAAATCCAAAAAGTTTGGAACAAATTATTACAAAATCATACATTAATTGCTCCAACTAAGTTGATTGGAATTTGGATGTTGGTTTTGGTTTGTAGTTTAGGTGTTATATTTGGCCATCCTAGTATTAATTATTTGCTGTTATTTTTGTCTTAATTATGAACAATAATTAATGGACGAAAGATGAGGCGGTGGATGGCCTGGGAGAAGGAGACACAGACCGTAGAATACGAAGCAGCCAATGGTGAGTTAACCGACAACAATTAACATCATTGATTATTTGCAGGTCTAATCAGAACTTAATTAATTACATGTTTTTTTCCCCTTCTTCCTTGATTAAATTCCCAGCATCTTAATTAATATTATCAACTACGAATAAACTAATTAGGTTGACAACGACGTGCATGCGCAGATCCAAACCGATTCAGGTACACAAGGCAGACGACGTTCGGGCGGCGGCACATGAATTGTTGCACCAGCAACACCGTCAACCTCTGGATTGTACGTGGGCTCCCTCCTCTCTCCGGCCGCCTTTAACTATTGTTTTTCCCTTATATACTTTTCGTCGTCGATTGTCGTTAATGAGAATGGATTGGCCGGCGGCCGGCGGCTTGGGTGGTTGATTTCTTGTGCTATGCAGAAATGCTTCTTCCGTCAATTCTTCAACTCGGTAGCAAAAGTTGACTATCTCACTCTGCGCCACGGTTTCATCGCTGTGAGCATTATATTCATCCTTCCTTCCGAACTCAATCTCAGTCACATGCAAATTCAAACCCCTTTTTCTACTAATCAATTGGCATTTTCCCATGATAATTTATGTCATTAGTTTATTAAGTTTGATTTGTTAAAACTTAATTATGTCCTTGTCAAAAGAAACTATCAAGTCAGAATTTGTTCCACAAATTTGTGCTATGTATTTGACTATTTGTAGTCTAGGAATTTTTATTCTTTTTTTCCTGTTAGTTGCATATGCATCAAGGTTTACTGATATAGGTTGTTAATTACTTGTAATTTAAAGTGTCTGAAAAGTTTTATTTTTGTTTTGCAGGCTCACTTGTCGAATAATAACTCCTTCAATTTTCAAAAGTACATAGAGAAATCATTAGACGAGGATTTTAAATCTGTAGTAGGAATCAGGTATTGATTTTCCCGCCTTTTTCGCATAATGAATAAGTATTCCAAACTAGTTTAATTACATTACATTTTGCTAAGTTCTCCTTGGAACAATTTAGACGGGTTTATTGAATAAAGAGGGGAATGCATGGGTTGCAATTGGATGAGATTGATGAAAGAGATAACATATGATTGTCATGGCGGGCTCGTGACATTTCATTTGGTCTCTCTATACATTCACACTCCTCGCTCATTTAACAGTTGGTCTCGTGTCAACCCAGTTGCAACGATTTCTTCGCAGTTCTCAACTATTAGTGCAACTGAATTTTTAGGATCGAAATAACAGAGTTGCTATAATAGCTTTTTGAAATGCTCTCTTGCAGTCCCATAATGTGGTTGCTAGTTGTGATCCTGATGTTGGGTGACATCCGTGGTAAGTATTGCATTTTTTTCACTGAATTGTACTAAAGTTCCGATCCAAATTAAAATTTCTCCCATGCCATCTTTAAACAACTGATGCATCGATCAATCAACAGGTTGGCATGTCTACTTGTGGGTATCCTTTCTGCCATTGATTGTAAGTCGTGATCACTAAATTCGTAATTACCATTCTCAAAATCTAGCCATGATCAACCACCATGAACGTTGCACTTGAAAATATATGCAGATCGTGTTGGTTGTTGGGACAAAGCTGGAAGTGGTGGTGGCGAAAATGGCTCTGCAACTGAGCGAGAACAACACTGTGATCAAAGGAGCCCCTGTAGTCCAGCCCAACGACGACTACTTCTGGTTCAGCCACCCCAAGTTCGTGTTGACCCTTCTGCATTACACTCTCTTCGTGGTAATTATTCATCAATCAATCACTTCATCACTTTGATAATTAAAATCCTTAAATCAATCTCTAAATATTGATGATAATGTCGTTCTGGTCTTTCTTGGGATGTCTTCTACGTATTTGCAGAATGCATTTGAGCTAGCTTTCTTCGTCTGGGTCACGGTACGCGATCGATCGATCCTTTCTCTTGATTTTGCTGTTGATTTTCATTAATGTGGGTTACTCTAATCCTTCCTGCTCAATTCATTTTTTTCATGATCGATCAGTGGCAATTTGGGATACACTCATGCTACCATGAAAGCCTGGAGATCATAGTCACCAGAATGGCATTTGCGTAAGTACACCACCTTAATTTTTCTCTCAAAATGATAACGTAACTTCAAAACTTTGTAACAAAATGCTCACCTCTGCCAATTTCGTTCATCCAGAATTTCGTTAGAATTTCCAACCCTAATTAAATTTCTCTTACCCAATTCTCCTTCTTTCTTCAGGGTGATGGTACAAATTTTGTGCAGCTACATAACACTACCGCTCTACGCTTTAGTAACCCAGGTAAGTAGTGCATACATAATTACATACTACTTACTCAGGATTTCGATTTCTTGAAGCTTTCTCCCCAACTGATCAATTACATCCTCCATCTCTCTCCCTTCTTAATCTTCTTCTTTCTTCTTCTCTTAACCAAACGCAAATCAGATGGGTTCGCGGTACAAGGGCGTAATGGTGGAGCAGCAAACGGCAAACATGCTGAAAAATTGGCACGCAGGGGTGAAACAGAACAACAAGAAGAAGCGAGACAACGTTTCACCTTCCAGCCGCTCCATCCCGCCATCATCCCCATTTTCCGCCACAAACAGAAACTCCAACATGATGGCGTTTTCTCCTGATTCTTACTCTCACCACCACTCACCCACCAACAGCCACCATCGCCACAACACCAATGGCTCTCCTCTGGGTTCGACTTCCCATCCTCCGAGGCCGCCGCCGCCGCCGTCGTCCTCTGGCTCCGGCGATGCAGAGATTGAGCTGGAGGGCACGAGTTACAGAGACCAGATGGGTTCCCCTCTTCGATCACCGACTTTTGCAGACATTCAAAGGGGAGGAAACAACAGGGCATTTGGACCATTTTGATGAGGAGCTGAGGATGTAAGCCATTTTGACGATGGAAGTTTGACATGATCCTGCATGAAGGCAGTTTTTGGCTTGCCTTCCCGCGAGAATTGTAGAGTGATATGGTTTGAGAGTTGTATATAGTCTTCTTCAAATTGGACGATTTGTCACTAATGACGTGATTAGTGTAGCCTCACAATACAGAAAAATTGAGAGATTTTGGTACAACAAATGTGGGTTTTTGGTATAAGGAAGTTCGAAGGGGGAGATTGGGAGACATGGGATCATAATGTTGTAGCTTTTGATTTGCAAAAGAACATCGAACAAGGGGTGGATCCAGATCTAGATGGGTGGTGGTCGGTTTGCGGGACATTTTAGAACCTATCAAATTCAAAAAAGATAGGTATCCATTACAATATGTTTTTATACAATTTTTTTTATTGGGGTATGTTTGAAATAGTTATTACTTATTAGGTGTGTTTCACAAAGTTATTTCAAAGAGTGATTGTCACCTCCTCTAAAGAGGGAGGCACTTTTGGACCTTTAGATTGACTAGCAGGTGAAATGTATAGATGCACTCAGAGTGAATTTATATGAGTTATTAATGATCAATATCGTTTTTTTTTATATAATCGGCTACTCTAAATCAAGGCACGATTCAGTTTTCCTATATAATACGATGTGTTTGGGATAGATATGAGGATATGGCTATGGATGATGGTTCTATTCAGCTAATCAAACAGAAAAAACCATTAGAAAATTAAAGTCGCTAATTAGTCAATTGCACAAAATCAAACAAAACCAAAAAGATTGATCAATTTTTTTCTTGTTAAAATAAACCAACAAACTTCTAAATCTACTAATCTAGTTCGTTTTAGTTAAAATCGAAAAACCGAAGTGAGTAGCCACCTCAATATGTGAGTCCTGACTATATTAGAAATCCAATAATTGTCCGAGATTGGGCTGGCATCCAATGGCTCAACCCTGCAATTGGGATAGATTCTCAGGCCAGGCCGTGCAAGTAGTTGGTACTGGGCCAGCCATCGTCTTGATTCATATAAATGCAGCCCAGAAGAAAGGCCCAGAAAGAAAATTCGAATTTAAGCAGACTGCTTCACCAGTTCATGTTCATCTCCATGCTTTTGCAAGATAGATCGTTTAATCCTTTTCGGGAATAAACGATTGTATGTTAGCTGATAATTACGGAGGCGACGCCGCCGGCCAGGGCAGAGGTTGACGGCGGAGGTGGAAGTTTCGGCGAAGAGGTTTTCTTCGCAAAGATTGAATTGCATCATCATCGGGCCACTTTTAAAAGTTTTAGCATGTATTTCTATTTTCTAACAATTTAGGTCTGAAATCACGCATATCATAATTTATTTGTGTATAACAAATTTCCTTAGAAAATTGAAAAAAAAAATGTGAGATCTTCACTTCTTTATAGTATTTTCTTAAACTTTTACAAACTCTTTTTTTATAAGAGATAGTTTGTATTACTAAGAAAGTAAAAATATAACATCTAGAATAATGTATAGAGCTAACTACAAATATCAAAATTGGTTAGATCAACGAGAGCATTCTTAGCCACCATATCAACTATCCTATATGCCTATTAACAAACTGCACATACAATCCTGAATGAACATGGCACAAGCACGAAGTTCCTGATATAGAGCGTCTCCTTTTAAAATTTTTGGATGATCTCAAATATTTCTTATATTAATACAAAAATGGGTTATGTATCAATGAATTTAAAAGTGCATGACTATCAAACTTTGTAGATATAACTCTTAAATCTTAATCATTTAAAAAATTTGTATTTCGGAGGGAGGCATTATCAACACAATGAGGACAATCCATCTTAGTGTTTATTGCGACAAAGAACAGTCAATTAGTATTTGGAGTTTAGGATTCAAAGTCCGAGAAAACGGTTGTTAAAAGTTACACAAATTAAACGATCGGAACCAGACTTATTCATAGTGTTAGCCACACTAATACACGCTTCACAATCATCTCTTAAATTATTAGGTTAATTGATCGAATTTGGATGTTAAAAGATTTTTGTATATATTCGAGAGAATGCAATGCATTGGCGGATCATCTTTCCAATACATGTCAATGGTTACTTTTTAGCTTTTTAGTTTTCACTTTTTGAGCCAATTGGATTACTTTTACCGGTTACAAGAATCTTGTAAGAAGCCCTCCTCGATATCATACTAATTCCTCGCGATTTTGTTGTGTACCTAGTACGGTAGTACCTACCATATTCGACCTCCACCAATCGGGCATTGAACTCGTTGCCAGCAGACATCAACGATCCTACAATTGAATCCACATTATATAGAATACTGGCTACTTCATCTGATTAACTCCAAACAATTTTAAAAATTCATCACAATCTTCACAAATAAAAAATTGCAGGGAACAAAACATAGGAGCAATCAGTATGGGTGTGGATAAAGTCTATGATGTGGGAAAACAGGACTGCTGAGGAGGAAACAGAGAGGTTGTAGCAAAGCAAAGAAAGAAGCAAAAAGAGGCCAACTTTTATATTTATAAAAATTAGAAAATTGAATCCAATTCCTATCCCATCCTTTTTTCCCCTTTCTTTTTGTGTCCCTTTGTGATTGTATTTTATTATCAAGATCCGGCAAAATTCAGTGATCACTATGCAGATTGTACCAACAAAATTAAAAAACAATAATAAGCGACCAGAATTATTTTATTTACAGTGAAGGAAACAATAAACTCTTCTCCTGCTCTGTTGCATTTTAATGGCTCTTCCAAAATTAATTAAATAGAAAAAGAAAAATAAGAAGGGAGAGAGCGAGAGAGAGAGAGAGAGAGAGAGAGAGTAGGAGCACCCACCATTTTTGTCTGCTGGTGGTGGATGATGATTAAAAAAAACCCAGAACAGGAACACAAAGATGGTTTCTTTTATTAATATTAAAAATTGGGTGTGTTTGTTTATTTATTAATATTAAAGGTTTAGCTCCTTTTCAGACCCTTTTCCAGTTCTTCGGCAGCTGGAATTTTTAAGGAAATTTTTAGGCTTCTGTCAATTTACCATCAATTTGGTTGGTTCGCCACATGTCGCAGTTTATGAAAACTATGATTTCTGAAATACAGTATGGAATTTTTGTGTGTGGATATTTTGGAAGCATAAGAGGCTAAGAACAAGAAGTTGTACAAGCAACAACCTGGGAAATCACTACTTAGAATTAGAGTTGTCGAGGCTCGAGTGTTGGCGAATCGTCATGTCCGGTTGTGTTGTTCGTTATCTCATTATAGTCAGTCTGTCGTTGTTTTCGTTTTGTTGTTTGGTTAATTACGAGTCTTCCTAACCAGTGGATGCTTGTACGAGGATACGATCTTGGTTTCTGTATATATATATGGATGAAGGAACCGGTAGCCCCGCAAGAAGTCTAAATTGGAGAACTCTAGTTCTCATGTTGACTGGTTATGATCTCACGAAAGCCACGTAAAAATTGTGTGTCTTCGTTTCTGTATGTAGTTTTCGATCAGCTGTTCAAGAGAACAAATAACGACAGGTCTTGTTGAACTTTGAATCCCCCAACTCCCGCCCATATTAGGTCTATCCGATGTCGAACTTCGATATTATGAGCCCGAAAGCCCTGTATACATCTTTATTTTCCCTTTAAAAAACTCCATACAAATAATGAGTTTTCGAACTTTCTATTTTCGTCACTAAAACCAACCATAAACATACTCTATCAACCCAACAACCTGTTAGCTTATTATGCCATTGAAGGGAACTTATCAGCTACAATTTTTACCCATTTCAGAAACTTATGAACTCTTTAGCCTAGATTTTTTCTTCCGACAGAACCTTATAACTATATAATAAGCCGGTCACCATTAATCAGTGCATGAATTTGAAGATAGAATAAGAAAACAAAAGCGACTCAGTCAAGTAGTAATGAGGAAGGGGGAAGCAGAAAAAGAAAAGGTGGAAAAACAGAGGGAAAGGGGAAGAAGAGGGATAAAGGCAAAGCACAGAAAAGGAAGGAGTGGGGAAGAGTGTGGGTTATGTACTGTCTTGCCTTGTCCCCTCCACCCAACACCAAACCCTCTCTCTCTCTAAAACCCTTTCTCGCTCATAGCAATAGGAAGAGCATCCATCCGTCCTTAGTTCCTCCCACTGTCACACATTTGCCTTTTTCCTCATTTATTTATCTAAATTGCCCAAAGAAAAAATGGGAAAAGATCCTGAATGTGGTGGTGGTGGTGGGGTTTTTGCCTGGTTCTGGTTCTGGCCTGGGGTTTGGCTTTACCTCCTCTCATGACTGTGTTTCCTAAGCAATTGTCTATTTCTCCTGTTGCTGGCTGCTGATTCTACTACTACTGCTTCTGCTTTTATCAGTAAAAATGGTGGAGAAGGAGGAAGAATCCTACTTTGAATTCCTTGTTATCATTTAGAGTCTTTTCTCCTTTCATCATCTCTCCCATTTTCCTCTCTTCTCTCCTTCTCAGAATCAAGCTTTGTTTGTGTCTGCCTCCGCCTGCAGGCACGCCATTTCTCCCACAAAAACAAGAGGTAAAAAATAGAAAACAGTAATGAAAAATAAAGGATGACCCTTCCCTTTCTTGTTCCTTTCTTTTCATCTTCTTCTCCAACACCACTGTTTTAGCCTTTTCCCATTCCCTCCCTCAATTGCTTCCCCCCCATGATTTGACCCTCATTTCCCACAATTCTCTCTTTCCCTTTCCCCCCTTTCTTTCTTCATTGCTGGGATTGAAACCCTCTTTTCCCTTCTCTAATTCCCTTCTGTTAGGATGGTTGCTATGCGGTTGATACAGTTCAAGTTCTGAACTTTGTTTTTAACCCTCTTTCCAATAAACAGTAAAGTCCTTTTTTTTTTTGCTCTTGGAGAATTTCTCTGTTCTTTTAGAACACTGGCACAGGAGGGTGTTCCATGGAAATTGATCTGAACCATGCAGTGACTGAGGTGGAGAAGTATGCGTTCCATACTACTGCTGCTGCTGACAAGAACAAGAAGAAGACCAACAGTATCAACAATGGGAATTCTTCATCTTCGTCATGTTCCTCCAAAAATTCATCTGACTCCCCAATGGCATCTACCATTTACCTGGAACTGTGGCACGCCTGCGCTGGCCCTCTCACTTGTCTCCCAAAGAAAGGGAATGTGGTTGTGTACTTCCCTCAGGGTCATTTGGAGCAGCTTGCTTCTTCCCCTCTTTACTCCCATGTGGAAATGCGCTCCGCCTTTGGTCTTCATCCCCAAATCTTCTGCAAAGTTGTGAATGTTCACCTACTTGTATGAAAATTCATTTACTTTCCTTTACTTTTCTGCTGATTTTCTTGGGCTAGATAAAAGTCTTTCCATTTTGCTCTGTACAATTTTCATGCTTGTTTGGTGTTTAATGATTCTGGACTACTTTCCGCCCCCTTCCTTTCCTTTTCTGGAATCAGGCCAATAAGGAGAATGATGAGGTCTACACTCAGCTTAGCTTGCTTCCTTTGCCAGAGGTATCATATCACGTTCACTCACTGCCTGCTGCCATAGCTCCTTCTGTTATGGATAATTTTCCCCCACCCCCCAACCATGTATGAAGTCATGTAGTGTTCGCTAAGGATTTTGTCCCCATGTAGTAGATTTGAAGATGCTTAGTGTTTCTTTTTGTGCAGATGGTGGGTGGAAAGTTAGAAAGTAAAGAACTTGAAGGGTTAGGAGTGGATGGTGATGGTGGTGGAGATTCCCCTCCAAGATCAACTCCTCATATGTTTTGTAAGACACTCACAGCTTCTGATACTAGCACCCATGGAGGTTTTTCTGTTCCTCGTAGAGCTGCTGAGGACTGTTTTCCTCCTTTGGTATGGATTTTTCGTTGATACTTGTTTGTTCTTTAGTTTCTTTGGAAGGGAACACGAGAATGATTATGTTGTTTCTGTAGGATTACAACCAGCAAAGACCTTCACAAGAGCTCGTGGCCAAGGATCTTCATGGAGTGGAGTGGAGATTTCGACATATTTATAGAGGTATATATTATAGACTATTTATATTCTTTCTGGTGCAGCTTGGTTGGGTTGCTGATATCATATGATGCTTTGTATGGGAATTGTAATTCCTTTCAGGTCAACCAAGAAGGCATCTGCTCACTACTGGATGGAGCATTTTTGTGAGTCAAAAGAACCTTGTTTCTGGGGACGCTGTCCTATTTCTGAGGTAGGCTTCAAAGGGGATAGTTCTGTTTCTGGAATATGTTCCTTTTTATTTTCCAATTGGTATTCTTGATGGTCCAATCGAGCCTTGATATTTGTTATGTTGCACCGGCTTGTGAATAATGAGTAGCTAATTATGGAGATACTGAACTAAAGAGGGGGTGGGAAAAAACTGATTTTGGCAATTGTTTCATAACCTTCTGCCGTTGGTCTTCACAGGGGTGAGGATGGTGAGTTGAGGCTTGGCATCCGAAGGGCTATTCGACCTAGAAATGGCATTCCTGATGCAGTCTTCAAGAAGCAGAATTCTTACCCCAATGTTCTTTCCTTAGTGGCTAATGCAACATCCACCAAGAGCATATTCAATGTTATTTACAGTCCAAGGTGAAGGTTCCATCTATTGCTATGGCCGCCGAATTTCTGATTTCCATGGCTAAACTTGTTCATATGAAACATGCTCTTGTTGGTAAAATGGTTATGCTTACCACATGAATCTTTTAGGCTGAAATACGAGGTGGGTCTCATATGCATGCTAACCTGTAAATATGGTCAGTTTCTGATGGTTGGTCCAAAAGCATATGCAGTCAACTGTATAGTTAGTTCATGAAGTTTATAGAACTGATATTAATTCTGTTTGATGTCATTGCATTGGGAAAGTTACTTGAATTTTTCTTTGGCTGTTGTGGTTTATGCTTATGAGAAAGTAACGCACAATTGTTTCAAAATTGCTTGGTGGATGCAGGGCCAGTCATTCTGAGTTTGTTGTGCCTTACCAGAAGTATATGAAAAGCATAACAAACCCAGTTTGTCCAGGAACAAGATTCAGAATGAGATTTGAAATGGATGATTCTCCAGAAAGAAGGTTTCCTTCTGTTGGACACTGCAACTCAAATTTTCTATTGTGATTTACTGTTGAGAATTAAAATTGCGACTTCTTTTGTGGTTTTGCAGGTGTAGTGGAGTGGTAACAGGAGTCAGTGATTTCGATCCTTACAGATGGCCCAATTCGGAATGGAAGTGCTTCATGGTAGGCATCATACTTTTGCTTTTGATGCCACGTTGTAGCTGAGTATTCTTTTTACCACATCTCTTGATGGCAACCACCTTAATTTTGTTCACTCACTTTTTCGGCTTCTTTTTTCCTTAAGGGTGTGTTCGGTTGCATGCTATCATGTGATGCGTGTTTGCAATTACATGGACTAGTCTATGCTATCATGTGAACAGGCAAATGTGACCTACTTCTTTATAGTGCATTTTCAGCTACTTACAACTTGTACCCATTTGAGATTGTCTCATTGTGATGCATTGCATGTGAGATGTCAAATGCATGCAACTACATCACAAGTGCAATGAAAAATGATATGTTTATGTTCAATAGCATGCTATTACAGCTATCACTCCCCCAAATATACCCAACAATCTGGCTTTCATTGTTTCTAAATGTTCAGCAAACTGAGAGTCTATTCTGAGCTGCAGTGAAATCATAACTTCATAAATGAAACCTGACTGTCTAATGTTGGGGCATAATGACTGCAATCTATCAGGTCAGGTGGGATGAAAATGTGGTTCCCAACCATCAAGATCGTGTTTCACCCTGGGAAATTGATCCTTCCGTGTCCCTTCCACCGTTAACCATTCAACCTTCTTCAAGGCTGAAGAAACTACGAACCGGTCTGCATCCAATCCCACCCGATAACCCTGGACCCGGTAATGGTTGGAATCCAAAAGCAGTAAATTACATTTTGTTTTCTTACAAGCTAATTACAGTTCAAATGAAATCTTCAATCTTGCATGCACATTTATGCAGGAGGGAGCGGGTGCCTCGACTTTGAGGAGTCAATCATAAGACCCTCTAAGGTCTTGCAAGGTCAAGAAAATGTTGGTTTTGTTGTCTCATCACCTCTGTTTGGACGTGAGACAACGAACCACCGTCCACCATCGGACTTTGAGGTCGCTAGACGACTTCAAAATCCCATTTTAGCAGGAACGCCAAAGGCAATGATGAACATTGGTGAGGTTGTTACAAGACCACACCACCCTCACCCTGCTGCTATATACTCAGGCTTTACGGAATCTGATAGATTCCCAAAGGTCTTGCAAGGTCAAGAAATATGCCAGTTGAGATCCCTCACAGCCAAAGGAGGTGATCTTGATTTTGGTGCTTGGAGAAACCCCAACATGTATCCAACACCACCTAGAGCCAACAATAACAACTTCTTCACTCTGGCAACTACTGACAGTCTGAATAGAAGTTTGTATTTCCCTTATGGAGATGTCTGCAAAACTGTTCAAGATCCTGGAGCTCGTCCTTACGTGACAAGAAACTTCCACTTCAATGCATCTCCCATACAAGTCGACGTCGTAAATGTTGGGGATGAAGAAGTTGGGAAGATAAAACTGCAACCACCAAGCGAGCAGCATAACCCGAAGGTGAACCCAAACAATGAGGCATCTTTTGCTGGGAATGCCACTGGATGCAAGCTATTCGGTTTCACGTTGACTGCTGCTGAAGTGTCAGCAGCAACAAGCTCACAAAACTCTGGTAAGAGGAGCTGTACTAAGGTAAGCTTACATAATTATTATAGAAACTATAAGATCATGCTCAAACACCACTGGTTTTAGTTTTGCTTGACTGTCGTTTGAATTTTTGAAACCCTGCCTTGGAAAGGTGCACAAGCAAGGCAGCTTGGTTGGTCGCGCTATTGATCTGTCGAGGCTGAAGAGCTACGACGACCTGTTGATTGAGCTGGAGCGTCTGTTTAGTATGGAGGGTCTGTTACGTGATCCCATGAAAGGGTGGAGGATTTTGTACACCGACAGTGAGGATGATGTGATGGTAGTTGGCGACGATCCCTGGCAGTAAGTGACACTAAACTTACTCAAAAGGCTTGGACATCACTATCACTATCACATAAGAAGCTCATTTTTTCCTTCATCTTTTGCATGAAATGGTGTGTTTTCAGCGAGTTCTGTACTGTGGTGACGAAAATTCACATCCACACTAAAGAAGAGGTGGAGAAGATGACACTAGGAATGATGGGCGACGATAACCGGAGCTGCTTGGATCAAGGACCAGCAGTAATGGAGGCATCCAAGTCATCGTCTGTTGGCCAGCCGGATTCTTCTTCCACTGTAGCAAAAGCTTGAGAAGTCAAAAACATGCACTAGGCTATCTTGAGCTCTGGTTGTTTGTATCTTTTTTTAGCATCTACGATGACACCTTAGAGGTTGTCTAGGATGTTTGAATAAGTGTAGTACTCGCAGGATTAAACCTAATTTTAATGTTGTAATATGGGACGGGTCACGTTATGGATTTTTGGTACGTGATCAAACAGTAGACGTTGCCTTGTCGGCATTGATGCTAATTCTCTTCAGCCGTATGAGCCATTTCCTAAGTAACTTGCTAGATTCCCTTCTGCCGGAGTTTCCTAGGGTATTAGTGGAAAGCAGTCGCTGTCGGTTAAGTATGAATTTGACAGGGATAGAAAACGACCATTTCTGGAATTGTTTTAACAACGAGGAGACAGAATGTTGGTATGGTCCAATACATCATTTTCATCCCAAGCTGTAGTGGTGGAATCTACAAAGAGTTCAAAGTTTTTGGGACTGTTTATTACGAGAAGATTGACGTTGAGAGCTACCCTTTGTCCTGATGAGGGTTGGCTTCAGCTGGGTGTTGCTGTCATGGGCGGCTGACTGAGTCACTCACTGCTTGAAAAGTTCACGGCCGATAATCATTCTTCTAATCTCGCTAGTTCCAGCACCGATCTCGTACAGCTTGGCATCACGAAGAAGACGGCCAGTCGGGTACTCGTTTATGTATCCATTACCACCCAAACACTGTATTGCCTGTGATGGGTGGGCATAAAGCCCAAAACAGGCAGCATGGGGTGTGATCAGTTTGAGGTTCTTGCTTTACAGAGGGGGAAGACATTGACTTGCTTTACATGTAAGAAAATGATTTTTGACAGAGTATTCACCTGTAGAGCAACCTGGGTAGCTCTTTCGGCAGAGGTTAGTATGACTCCGGCGCAGTCCTGGGGACATTGGTATATTGCCAACATCAGCTATAGCAAATGATGTAATATCTGTTATGTCAGCAATGGAAATAGGAGTCGTTTACCTTGGGGTCAACTTTTCCATTATCGCAGTCCCTTGCGACAGAGTATACATAAGCCCTGGAACAATTCACATTAGTTAGATGCTTGCCAGATTAAATAAGAAAACTTGATATGAGCACATTGTTCTATTGTGATCGGGTACCTTGACGATTGTAACGAAGTATACATGTCAGCAACTTTGCCCTGACATTGCAGATCAAATAAGAGAGTGAGGCAACAGAAGTACCAGCACTAGTATTCTGGTGAGATGAAAAAACTGCGGACCTGTATAAACTGAAATTCACCGATTGGACGGCCAAATTGCTCCCTTTGTCGGACATAAGGAAGAACCTCGTCAAGGCATGCCTGCATTATACCAAGAGGCCCGCCAGCCAAGACTAGTCTTTCCAAATCCAGCCCTGACATCATGACATAAACCCCTGAAAAGATGAAAGGCAAACAAACAATGAACTTCTAGTAAGATAGTGAAAAAGAAGTAAAAGAACAGTGCCCATTTGTGTTTTATGCAAGTCAACAGAAAACGGCAATCTGCAGTTCTCCAGTGTTATGATCTCAGCAACAAATGGGTCTGGATACTGTGATTTTTTCAACTTCTAGGCTCCATCTTGCTACTGATTTAATTCTTAATATAAATCAACAACTACTTCTCGGTGCTGGAAGTTTGGGAGGTAATAATAAATTATACTACGACCAGAAGGTAATTGTTTCAAATGAGGGTTTTCTCAATCACAAACTTAAGGTCGTAGTGAGACAAACCTTTCCCTTCTTGGCCAAGCACATTTTCTTGAGGGACAAAACAGTTCTCAAAGACAAGCTCACACCTGATCAGATCATTGTTCCATATTAGCAGGGTGAGGGTGAGGCCAATCGACTGCATATTTAACAAATTTCACCAAGAAAATTGTTGACCTACGTATCACTCCCCCGCATACCAAGTTTATCCAATTTCTGGGCTGTACTGAATCTGCATGCATCAGGAAAAAGATTCCTGTCAATCGCCAGTAAGGAAAAGGATCCAAAATCCACTTGCCCAGAAACAACAGACTAATGTTCACATGGAAAGACGTAGTAGTTAGTTAAGTACCCAGGCATTCCCTTCTCAATGATGAAGGCTGTGATTCCTTTTGAGCCAGCTGTTATATCTGTCTTTGCATATACAATCTGTTGAAAATTTTCCTCACTATCAAGAATTCAAAGATTTGCTTGCACAAGGACACAAATCAAAATCACCAATCTAACTGAATAATAAACTTTCATCCCCCATACCTACATGTGGCTATGGTCTGTGTTAGTGGGGACACATATTACAAGTTTCTTTTCTACAATCAGTTAGTAAATGAAGCAGTTCTGTATGTAGTAGATTGATGTGTAATAGCCCGTCTACGGTGCACTTGCACCACCAAACCTCTGAGCTCCTATTAGTGAAAGTAACTTGAGGAACAACAGAACTTTCTATGTCCTAACCTGTTGATGCCCGAGTTCTCTTTTGATTTCAATATACCACTTTAGGAAGTAGCTAATTCAATAGATAATGGCATTCTGAATCTCCCTAGAAGTTACTTACCAAAGCAAACCTTAAAAGCTAAAAATTGCTTACCCAAATATAAACAACAGTCATATACTCATATTCACCAGCGAACAAAACAAAAGACCAATGGTTGGAAAATTGTCGAAGTAAACGATGTAGAATAATCACCAATGTTTGAGCGACTGGACCATTTGTGCACCACATTTTATTTCCGTTTAAGACATAGCCGCCATCAACGCGCTCAGCTTTGCATTTCATGCTAACAACGTCAGAGCCAGCTGAGGATATAGAGAAATACTAGAATTAGTTGATGGAGGAGATCCACTTATGCGCATATATACATACAGAATGCGATTGTTTACAGTAAGTGTAAGCCTACCATTGGGTTCACTCATTGCAAGTGCTCCTATGTGCTCCCCACTGATTAGCTTCATAACACGAGATAATTCAGTCATTCAGAAACTATGAAAGAATAAAGTTGTGCTAGTTGTTGTGTGATAAGATGCCAGAAATGGGAATTTGATATTTTGGGAAAAAATTTATCAGGGATATTTTGAACATTGACTAAAAGTATTAAGCGAGATGGCAATGCAAAATGGCTTATTTATTTGTTCTTGTTCAGCATCATGAAAATTTGTGCTAATGAAAGGAGAGTCCAAACAAAAAGCACCAAAGCTGCTAGATATGTCATGCATCAAGAGATAATTCTGGAACTCTGCAATAAAGCAAAATAACGTAAAAGAGATAGATATACAACCTTTGGCAAGTACTTCTCTTTCTGAGCAGGATTTCCGTTCCGCACCTAAAACAAGAAATTGATCATTCAAGAACTGGCAGAGAAGTGAAAGCTTTATCACGATATTGCTTATGAGCTCTCTTCTATACCAACTGATTAAGGCACAAGTTGGAGTGGGCACCATAGGAAAGACCAACAGATCCTGAAGCTCGGCTAAGTTCTTCCATCGCAATGCAGTGGTACAGGTAGCCTAGACCAAGGCCTCCATATTCCTCTGCATGAAAAATAAATATCTTAGGCTACTAACACTAAATAATAAGACATGTCAGACTGGACAGATCAGTCAGCATCCACTATGCTTTGGAAGAAGTCAGAAAACAACAAGGTAACATCAACAAGAAAAAGTCGTTAAGGGTCTAGCAGTCAAATGCAATCGCTCGGGAAAATGTCTGTAAGACACTGGAACTAGGCATATAGTAATAGACATAAGAATCCAAAAACAGAAATCAGGACCACAATTATCATCAAAATTATCAAACAGTAAAGCCATTCGAAAAAAGGGAATTCCTTCGCTAATTTCCTGGAACCCTACTTCTTATCGCAATGCTTGTCACCTATGAATTGTTTGTGTTGAATGCAGTTAATCCCCTAACCCCACTGTTCGGTGTAGCAGAAAGATGTTTATTCAGGTAGCTGAGTAACTAAAACTGATCTCAAGTACGTTCCTAAGTGTGCATCACTACTAGATAGATGTTCAAATAGATCAACTTCCACACCATTATGTAGACAGGGAAAGAGCAGGACTTTATGTTGGTAATAGGAGTTTTAGTTCTTCTTCAGAAGTACATTTGAACCACAATAACATGGGAGCAGTTGGGTTCATTTGCCCACAGAACTATCATAGCACAACCCTTCAATTCAATTCTTCAACCAAGGAGAACAACACAACAGTGCACAGTTGAAACAACATTGCCTAATCGAAAAGCATCCGAGTGGGATGGAAAATCTGAGAGAATCAGTGAGGGTAATCATTCTTATTATGATTCGCACAGCAATAGTAACCAAACCTGGTGCAGTAATTCCAAGCAGATTAAAGTCTCCCATTAGTTTCCACAAGTTAACATCCTGCAACATCAATTCACAACATGGTCAATTTACATGGAGACGGGAAAACTTCTGCTTGATCACTTCCTTCTTTAGAACCCAATGATTGAACAGTGTTACCCACCTTTGGGAAATAGTTGGTGTGGTCTATCTTAGATGCATGAGGAGCAATGTTCTCCTGTGCAAACTGGTTAACACTTTCTTTGAACTGCCCAATCAATGTTGCCACCAGCAACGAAAGAACCCAATTAGAACAAGCAAGCAAGCAGCAACAACACGCTCATCGATCAGAGCATCTTCTCACAGTAAGATTAAACAGTCGATAAAACCGTCATAAAGATGTGGATACAGCGTAACTTTCTCAATTCATTTCCAAATCAGTAAAAAAATAAACTAGCTTCTACTGACTCGGGAAGCGAGAAACGGATAGCTTCTACCTGCAACTGGGTCTCGTCGAAGAGAAGCGACGAGGAGAAGGAAGCTCGCTGTAGAAGAGAAGAAGAAGCAGAGAGAGACCTCCTCGCCGCAAACAGGGTCCGCATCATCATGGCCGCCGCCGTTTGGAGAAGGTGAGGCTATCGAAAGCACAAGTAAGATAAATATGGAATAGTTGAGCTGAGAATGAAAGGAACACTATTGGGTAAATGGGTAGTCTGAATTTTATAGAATAAACATCAAGAGGTCTTCTTTTTTTATTATAATCGAGAGATCACCATTTTAAAGACTAACCCCGAGAGAGAAGAAGAAGAAAGAAGAGTTAGGAGGATGATGATGACTGACGAGGAGCGAACGTGTAAGGAAGGAAGGAAGAGTTGGCTATATGGTTTCCGTATGTGAGACGGAGGAGAGTGGGGGCCGGCAGAAAGGGAATCAGCGCAGTCATTCCATTGTTAAGGAAAAAGAAAGGGAGTTGCTAAAGGTCGTCCTTAAAATTGCTAAAGGTCGCCCTAAAAAGAATAAAAGGTATACTTTTGAGTTTTGACCCCATAGCTTCTTTACCTTCCCTTCCTCAAACAAACATCATTTGGACTAAAAAAACACTATCTAAGGAGAGGAAAATGCTCTCATCGTCATTTTGAAGCCGATATCGTCGGTAGGACGTCTGAATCATGAGTAGCGACTCCGACGAGGTAAAAACATGAACTGAAAAAAAAAAAACACAGAAAATGGGAACCGCGGGTGATTTGCGGTCCGACCATGGTCCAACCGCAGGTCACTTGCGGTTGGGCATTTTTTGGGTTTTTTTTTTCCGTTGAATAATTTTCTATTTTTTATATGATTTATGATTGTTCCATGAAATAATTTGTTGGGTTTTGATTTATATAATTTTTTAGATTTATTTGCATAATTATTTTTGGAATTGAAGGATTTAGCATTAGAAATTAAGATTAGATTTGGCCTTAAATTAAGATTAGATTTAATTTGGTGTTAATCTAGAAAATTAAGATTAGATTTTGCATTACAAATTAAGATTAAATTTATTGCATAAATAATAGATTCGCATATGAAGTTATGATGATTATTAAATTTAATACTGATAACATTGCAGGATATTGGAAGTTACAATCCGGATGGCCATGATTACACCTCGGATTTCATTGATGGCGTGAAATACACTACGGAGTTGCAAGCATATGAAGCAGCCATTGAGATTGCAAAGGGTTTTGGGTTTTATTTGGTGAGGGCATCGAACAAAAAAAAAATACGAATGAAGGTACTTGGCGACATTACTTACATTGCACTCATGGTAGGAAGAAGAAGTCGAAGGAACCTGATCCGAGTAAGGAAACGAGGCCTCTTACATCTACTGAAAAGTTGGGGTGCGAGTTTCAGATCAAGCTTGAGCGGTCAGGTGATGGATATTGGTTGATCCTAGGGGTGGCAAATACAAAGAATCCTGGTGCTAATTTGGGTTTCCACAATCATCAGTTGGAGCTATTTCCGGAGGGATCAAAGGGAAGGAATGTTTTGACTACAGAGGACAAGCAATACATCAGAGAGCTGAGATCAGCCGGTGTCCCACCAAGGAATATCCACAAGGCAGTGAATGACAGAAAAGGTGCAAATGGAACACACAACAGAAAGCAGATTTATAACGAGTGCCACAAGATAAGGAAAGAAGAGCTTGGTCAGATGACAGCCTTACAGTATACTTTCCGCATGGCGCAGGAGAAGGGTTACTATGTGCAGTATATGGACGATCGTAACGTGCTTACACACTTGTTCCTAGCCCACCCCGAGTCAATATTGATGTTGCGAGCTTGGCACCATGTGATCGTGATAGATGCAACATACAAGACCAATAAGTATGATATGCCTTGGGTTGAGATTGTCGGCATGACACCAGTGGGATTGAACTTTGTCATTGCATATGCAATAGTGTATGACGAGACGAAGGAGTCGTACCAGTGGCTTCTGACGCATTTGCAACATCTTCTTGGCCCCATTGTTCCAGATGTGTTTGTCAGTGACAAGGCAGGAGGATTGGTTGAGACCGTGGGGGTAATGTTTCCATCATCGACTCATATTTTATGTCTTTGGCATATGGATAGGAATGTGAGAGCAAAGTGTCTAACGGAGGTGCGAAGGACGACTCATTGTGGTATAGATGCAGCCAAACCGACAGTGGATCATATCTTGGCGTCTTGGCAACGTGCTGTATATGCATTGACAGTGGAAGACATGGATACTGCCTTAGAGAATTTCAGACGTAGTTGGGGAGTACAGTACCGACGTCTTTGGGGGTATATGACAGCTGAGTGGTTACCAGTTAGACACATGTGGGCTAAATGTTATACCAATCAACTGCGGCATTTGGGTAACACAAGCTCTAATAGGGTTGAAGCTGCCCATTCCTCCTTCAAGAAGTGGCTTCAATCATCTACTGGCGCAGTCGACACGGTTAGTAATCTAATAAATCTTCATTGATACACACATAAGTTTTAGTAGTCTCCTAATTGTTCTTCATTGTTTGTAGGTATACAAGAAGAACGATGATTACATTGAGGCTCAACACCTTCAAATCAGGAAGCTGCTAGAGGATTCCCGACAAAAGAAGCTGCTCCGAGCGGATGGAAAACCATTTCGAGAGTTGAATACGAAAGTCACTCTAGAAGCTCTGAGGTTGATGTTGTTCGAGGTAGCAGTGGAAGGGGAACCTTGTACATGTACGTTTCTTCCTACCTATGGTCTCCCATGTAGATGTTCCATTCAGTTAGCATGACGTGAAAATCGGGATTTCGCCGTGTATGATGTGTTGCCATTCTGGACCGTTATCAACTATCGTGAACCTCCTACTCGGCCGAAGTGGGATGACCATAGTGATTACCACCGTGGTGTGTTCCAAGGTCTAGTACAGGAGGTTCTTGATAGAGGCGACGAGACCATTCGAGGTGCAATCAGCCTACTCCGGAGCCATCTTCATCCTGAAGATGATGGCATTGATGAACCGCATGGGGGACAGCCCCGCCCCGGTCGCCCAAGGACGTCCACCACTCGAAACCTGTCTCACTTCGAGCATGTGGAGAGGAGACGAGGGAGGAGAAGTTCAAGACTTTCGACTGCAACTCCGGACAATGATGGAAATACAGGTAGATTAACTTTTTCTTTTAGTTGTGTTCAACTGTCCTCAATATGGTGTACAACTAATCTATTTTTTTAAAATGAGATAGGTGGTGCCCCGAATGTGAATGCACAAACCAACTTCGAGGATGAGACGGAGCCGATCCATAATGATACAGGTTAGAAATTATATTCCTAATTTCGGGTAAACATATTGTATAACTCATTGTATTAATTTATTGTGTTATGCTCTTTGGCTAGATGGTGCCCCGTGGAGGGTTGCTCGGATTCCCAATACTAGTTGGAAGAATTACCCATGGCTACATTGTTTGGAATCCTACGTGCAACGACTAGTTCGTGGTTGGTTCAACCCTATTCCAGATGGACACTGTGGATTTCGAGCTATATCACAAGCAGCTACTGGGGACCAAAGGAATTGGCCACAAATGAGACGCGCTGTTCTAGAGGAGCTTGAATCCCGTCCTGAGCTTTATAGAGACTACTATGATGGAATAGCAAATGGAATAGAAAATGGCATTCGACGTTGCAGGTGGGCATCAACAAGTGGCTGTGGACCTTTCAACTGGATGGATAATGCGGAACTCTTCGTCTTCGCCACCTTGCATTCATGGGCCATCGTTGTATACAGTCAAGGCGGTCGTTATACCGTGCTACCTGTGACGGCCCCACCAGGAGTAACAAGACCACGTGGGATCTTATCACTACATTTTACAGGGGATCATTGGGTGCGACTTGACTTTCGACATGGTCAAGTGCCCATGCCTCCAATTAATGGCCTTTGGCCTATTTTTCATGACCCTAGTGTCAATGGGTGGGATCAATTCTTCTTACATGAGCGTGCGCTTTATGATAGATTGAACCCACGGGGATGAATTGTATAACTCTCTATTGTATAACTCTCTATTTACGAATTGTATAACTCTCTATTGTTGAAACATTTAGTAATCTACCATGTTGATTAACTATTTTAGCAATGCATTGAATGTAACTAAAGTGAAAAAACGCACAACCGTCTCAATTAAACTACAAACGATGACAAATAAAACACATAATAGTCTCAGTTCAACTACAAACGATGACAAATAAAACACACAATAGTCTCAGTTCAACTACAAACGATGACAAATAAAATACACAATAGTCTCAGTTCAACTACAAACGATGACAAATAAAAAACACAATAGTCTCAGTTCAACTACAAACGATGACAAATAAAAACACAATCGTCTACTGAGGCGGCTGCCCTACCAACTGGTCGTACAACTCGAAAACTCCAGCTACCATATCATAGAGCTTACCACCGTCCTCCTCCCACTTACTCCGGTCCCTCGTCAACAACACGGGACCTAAACGATCCACAATCTGCTCTCTCAACTGTAAATAGAAAACAATGTTAGAATAAATAACAAATGTCATTTATATTTGGAAAAGCAAAAGAAAGTCATAACTAACCTGATGAACTAGTAGTGGTCGAGGCTGAGGCTCCCCATCAGTGGGGTGGGTGATCCGTGGGTGCGATCTAGTCAGAAACCAGTCAATGTACTCCTCCACGATCTCCGATGGCTGCTCGCACGACCGAGAAGCAAAATCCAAATCTAGACGGCGGGCTGCCACGTTATCCCACAACTGATTCACCCACGGATCCCAAAAGACTATGTAACTGCTGCCGGAAGCCGGACGGTACTGGTCATGTGGTACCGTCATAGCACGGGGGATAATCTGTCGGTATCCAAACTGGCGCAGACAACGTGCAGGATCGTATCCCTCAGCAATGTAAGAAAAGCGAATGGGGCCAGTATACAAGGAGCGGGGTATATCTGTGTGGCCATCTCGTCCGTACGGAGTCCAGGTCACATCATCAGCTGAAAGCTCATCCAACAACTGTCGATAACGTGCTAACCTCTGTCTAGCCTCATCCCCACCTGGCAAACGGGGAGAAATCCACGAGGAAGCACGAGGTGCATCCGGAGACTGTGGCAGCTGGCTCGGACGGAAAAGAGGAAAGTACTCATATATCCAAACCTGAAGCAGGGTCAAACAACCACAAAGACCCTTACTACCCGCTCGTGTGGCCACTCCCAACTGTCTGTAGAGATAGGCTAGTGCACCAGCTCCCCAAGCGTAATCAGTCAATAGTCGATGATCCTTCAGAAACAAGTTGATCGCAGGACGAAGGCGATCACGACTCTTATCCACAAAAAGCGTGGATCCCAGCAACACAAATAGGTAACACTGCACCTCCATCTCCTTAATCTTCAGCTCTCCCCCACGCACCAACAATCCCTCTGCATGCATAGCACCATTATCGTACCACTTAGACTTCCACTTACCACCAACCTGAGCATCCACCGAAAGTCGAACTAGACCACCCATGTCTGACTTAAGAGTATCCTGCGACGCCTCATCTCCCATCAGCTCTCCGTCAACTGGTATCCGAAGAATGTGATGCACATCGTGTAGAAGGATCGAAATCTCTCCAAACGGCATGTGGAAGGTGTTTGTGTCCGGCTGCCACCTCTCCACAAATGCCGACAGTAGAGCCATGTCTAAATGCTGCATCATGCACCCCGTCAAGTGAGACAATCCTGTGGCTTCAACCATCTCCTTGGAACCCTCTGTACTCCACTTATATCGCCTCAAAGTCTCTACAGCTCTCGGCCTATGGAAGCCGTCCAACACTCCACGGTCCTGCTCAGGGGAATTCCACAGTACCAAGCCAATGTGACCTCCAAAGCTAGGGATCACATCGGGAATCACTGGTCCACCTGAACACATCGGAGACTCGGCTGTAAGAAACCACGACATATCTTTCCTCGTGGTCTTCCTCTTCCTATTTCCATCTCCGCCATCCTCGCTACTAGGTCTGGACGCATAGCGTCCATCGGGCCCACGGAAGTGGGAGGAGGCAGTAGAAGATACCCCGACCCGTGCCGTCTTCCCCACGCCTAAATCAGCTTGAGGTGGGGCATCCCCAGCCTCAGCATCACCAGCACCATCAACAGCATCATCAACAGCAGCATCACCAGCAGCATCACCAGCATCTGGGGCATTCCCAACCTCAGCATCACCGTCATCATCATCATCCTCGTCAATGGAATCACTCCAATTAGCCTGCCATACCGGTGCGATATCTGGTGTAGGAGTACTGGTAGTACCTCGACTAAGAGACAACTGCCCCACAGTAGGGTGGCCGTCAGGACGCACTACATCCGCCTTCTTCTTCCTTCTAACCTTAGGCGGATTTTTTTCTTCATTTTCCTTCCTACCAGTCGCCGTAAGTCTACAAGCACGATCTTCCATTCTCTCCTTATTTCTCGCCTTAATCATATCCGGTTTACCCATTCCATGTCCAGACATCTTAAAAAAAAAGTTTGAATTATTAATAATGGAGTACATAAAGTAATTAATTTAAGATTTTCATAATTAAAATTATAAAACTAATAGTTTTAACATTTATGTTACGTTCTATGTAATAATTATTTACTTTTTAATCAAGGTCAAATTATTAATAATTAAGTTGATAAACGAATTACTTTGAAATTTTGATTATTAAAATGATAAAAACACATTTTTAATTTTTTTATAATGTTCTTTAAATTTGTTATCTTTAATTAACAATTATCGAATACGATTTTAAATTTTTTTATATTATATAACTAAATTATAACTAAATTAATATTATAACTAAATTAACATTTATCGAATACGTTATTATTAATTATCATTATAACTAAATTAGTATTTGTCAATAATATAACTAAATTCTTTTATTATGTATATTTTTTTAATTTTTTTTTATTATTAACATTTATTTAACGAATAATAAAACACAGAATTTAAAAAACAGAATTAAAAAAAAAGGCCCGAACCGCGGTCAACGCGCGGTTTGACCACGGCCAGACAATTTTTTTTTTTCCCTTACCTTCTTCTCCGGCGAGGCAGGGTCGGGCGGGCGGCGACGCGACGGGCTTGCTGGCGGCGAGAGCTTCTTCTCCGCGAGGCTGGCGGGCTGGCGGCGACGGCAGGCGACGGGGGCTGGCGGCGACGGCAGGCGGGCTGGCGGCGGGAGGCTAAGGGGGCGGCGGGCCGACGGCGACGGGAGGCGACGGGGGCGGCGGGCCGGCGGCTGCTGGGGGCGGCGGGCCGGCGGCGGGCTGGCGTCGCTGGCGGTTGAGGGGAGTCGTCGCCGGCGGTTGAGGGGGGAGGGAGTGCAGAGGTGAGAGAGGAGTTGAGGGGGGAGGGGGAGGGAGAATGAATTTGAATTTGCAACAAGGGCTTGTTTGTTTTGAGTTTTTGCTTAAGGGCATATAAGTAATTTTATATTTTAGTTAGGGCGATGTTTAGCAATTCTTAGGGCGACATTTAGCGATTCAGAAAAAGAAAGGGTGTGGGGGCTTGTACAACACGCCATTGACGCCAATATCTTATCCTTAATCCAATTGCTCAGGGATGATAATTTTGATTCGACTCAATACATTAGATCGTTCTCGATTTGTTTTGGCCCGGACCGCGAATGAGGTTTCTTTTTGCTCTGACTCGTTTTGACCTGCTACAATATCAATCATTTTTGTGTTGAGTTATGTATAATTTCACTAAAACTATTTATCGTTTTACTTCTATTTCATCACATTTTGGCTCTAACACCGTCGCAATCAGGTAAGAATCTCTATTTTCTAATAATTTAAACTTCATTTATCATGTCATAGTCTCTGTGTTTTATATAATAACATTTGTCCATCGAATCTTTAAATGAAATTTTTTTACAAACTTGAGTGTTTTTTCTTTGAACTAGTGATGAGTCGTACACCCCATGTGCATTGACCTGCCCGACCCACATCCAACCAAAATATTTGAGTTTGGATATTGAAGTACCCAACCCCAACGGTCCAACCTGTATCCCATGGTTCCAGATCTATCAGTTCTATTCTGGCGATTTTAGAGGCCGAGTGTTTATAGAATGCCAATTCCATTGCAGAATATATTCGATCAAATTTATAGTTACATCAACATCTATTTTGACATTGGACCATGTGTTTGCTAATTTTGTAGGTGATTCTTCCTACCAAAATAGCAAGGATTTGCTTCTCTGCAACACTTTCAGCGTGGTTAATTCTGTGATTTTCACCTGTTTAGGGTATAAATCATGGATATTGCCCATGCCGTATAGGTGTAAAGAGCTGCCCGTTGCATGGCGAAAAATGCTCTCTTATCGATGGTTTGACTATTTGTCGACCGTCGTCCCTTTCTCTTATATGTATTATTATGGTTGCCTGAAAAGTCTTCCGACTCGTATCTAGTTGTTCCCTTTCTGGAATATCTTTGACAAAAAAAAAACATCTATTTTGACATAGGGGAAAAAAAAACCTATCTATTTTGTAGAATGGCAACATTACTTTTGAACTTCAAACTTGCATGCGATATTTGGTGGCCAGATCGACCATCTTGCTTAATGAGATAAGGCATATAAGTCACTCAATTGTATATGAAAACACTCTAGAACTATAATTGGATAGAAACAACTTTCTTTTCATATTCACTTTTTGCTAATCATCAACCAACGAGGAGCCCAGACTCAATCTGCGAGAGCCCCTCGATGCCCGCTGCCCTCTCCCATCTGCCCACCAGGTGGTTTTCTTATCCGATTTGATGGGGCCACAAAGAAGGGTGTAGGTGGCAGCATTGGATTTGTCGGCTTCACCGGGAACCGATCGATTGTCTGCGCATACGGACGATGTCAGCCATGATCGAGGAGGAGCTATACTTGAGGAAGTGAGCGTATTGAAGTCCTCTTTTGTTTGTTTCTTTTGTCTTTACTCCGCGTAGTACTAACAGAACTGCCCATCGCGTGGTACAAACGGCCCTTGCATCGGTAGCGACCCAGTTGATTGACTACCGCCTTTATATTTCCAATGCATTGTAACAAACTATCTATTACTATCTATGACAAAAAAAAAAAAAAAACCAACGAGGAGCCACCTACCTACCTCAAACAACAAAACGTGCCACTTACGTTCCTGGACCTGGGCCACTCCAGTCTCTTATTTATAAACCCAATTCAGTACTTCCCATTTTCAAAAAGTGTGTGGCCCAACGGCCCAATCATCAAAACACTCATTTTCTCTTCCTAGCCCAATGATTGATAATTGTTCTAGAGCATTGAAATTTGAAACTCTTCCTAATTTGAAACTAATTCTAAAACTCTACCTTTCATCATGGAAACTAAACCAATTGCCAATTGGTCATGGAGTACTTGTCCAATCGGTTTTGGTACTCGTATAATTTGGTATGTGTGGTGCAAGGGATATGTGTTTAGAAGAATGATTGTGCAATGTTACTAATGGGTAGTTTGGTAGTTGTAATTGTTAGACTTGTGTTTATTGAATATATGAATTGTGCACAATACAATATTTGGAAGTATCAAAGTATAAAACAATGCATGTATTGTTTTAGGTAGGTCCCACCAAACATAAAATTATGTATTATACAATTTCAACTAAAAGTTGAGATAGTTGTGATTGTTTATTTAGATTTGTGTCCACTTTTTTTTCCATCTATATCCCTATTAGTTTTTGTCTTATGCTAAAAGTTGAGGGTAAATGTGACATCTTCCTATAAAGTAACTTTATGCAAGTCAATACATCATGTAGATTCTCATCAACCAAAGTACCAAACAATGTATTATTGAAATGCATCTATTGTACCAATACATGTATTTACATTATTGTGATTCATTATAATGTAACGATTTAACATTCACAACTTCCAAACGACCCCTAAGTAAATGAGTATAAATCAATTGAAAGAGGATTTTGAAAACTTATCCACTCATTACAACCGGGTTCGAATATTGTTGTGAAATTATGGAATGTAATATTTGGTAACTTGAACTCTAGATTCTCATAGAGACGAAGAAATACAATTCACTTGGTTCAATAAGTATACATACATTTATTAGTGTATTTATTTTATTACAGTCTTCTCTTCCGCATTTGAGTTGCTTCATTTTTTCTCAGCAACCAATACCTTAATTCTAATTAATAATAGGGCAATGTCTATTTTTTACCCAAATCTTTTTCAGATTCTTTTATTTTAACCAAACCTATTGAATTCCTAAAAATTATCCAAACGTTAACTCTCCGTCAACTTTTCTGTTAGTAATGCTGACTAAGTATGACCATAATGAGTTGACTTCCTACGTGACGGTCAGAATACAATCATTTACTATTTTTAATAAAAAGATTATAAAAAAAACAAAAAAAATTCCACCCCTCACGTGGACGAAATAAGTAACGGTAACATAATGAATGCCCAGACTTTGATAAATTATAATACGTATGGATAATAAATAGAATTTCTATAGGTTTGGTTAAAATAAAAGAATCTGAAAAAGGTTTGGGTAAAAAATAGACATTGCCCTTAATAATAAGACTTACTAACCCAGCCGAAAGGGTGTTCGGTCTTATGTCTTAGGTGATCTCAACCTGAGCATTTGTTTCTAGCTGGTCTCCTCAGGTGTTGAGTTTAGCGAGATTACTCGTATCGCTAATTCGATTGTTCATATAGTAGTATGTACGTTCTCGTCGATATCTTTGTTTAGAGCTAACATCAATTGATTTTGAAGTTCAGTTGTTGTATACTTCTAAATCTATAAACGCAACACAATGAATTTTTCTTTCTTTCTTGTTTTTCATTAGTAGTGCCTTCTTCTTTTTTATATTTATGGGGAAAAAAGAATCACCAACCCTATTGAAAGTAGAACTGTTCCTAATTGTATCCGGAATAGCTTTGCTTCATGTACTGGTATAACAAAAAATAATGTTCATGTATCAGAATGAGCAAATCATGAAAATTTAAGAGTTAATTCTCGCCTTAATAAAATACTTACCACTTACTTTACTTATGCCCAGCTCTAGAGCATCTTAATATGAGCTGAGAATTCCCCAAAGGCATTTCAAAAATTGAGCTCCAAAACTCCAACGTCCGCCCACCCTCCATCCATCGCCGTCCGTCGGCGTCGCCGCCCAAGTATATCCAAGTAACGGCGGCAGCTTCGCTGCGCTCTGGTGAACCAAGCATTTTCCACACAATGGAAGGCCGGGCCTCTCCGCCGACGACCAAATCGGCCAAGTTCGCGGTCTACCAGAACCCATCCCTTTCTGCTGCCCTAACCGCTGCCAGCCTTCAACCCTCCAAATCCTTTTTGCTCTACATCGTGTTCTTCTCCTCTGCCTCCGCGCTCGCCCTTTTCTCCATCGTCTCCAGGTACCTCCAGTGGATTAGTCTTCATTGTTGTGTAGGGTTTTCATAGTCCGAGTTGATGTTAAACATGGCAATTCCTTGCTCGTCGAGAATGTCGCTTGATTTATGACATGATTTGCTGCTGTTCCTTTGGAATTATGTTTCATGGCGTTTTTTCTTGGTGTTTAGGGTTCTAGAGGGGTTTAGGGAAAACAGCTCGCGTTATTTTATCTGCCACCTCTTTTGGTTGTATGGGCTGGTTGCTGGAAAGTTTTGGACAAAAAAAAAAAAAAAAAAAAGTAGAAGAAGAAGAAAAGAATGGAGATTTTATCTGGAACTTCTTTGTTACAATGCAATGCACTTCTTGTTCATTTGTTTGAGATGCTCTAGTCTCGTACGTACCGCTACTTTTGACTGTTATGTAACCTTAGCTAGGGATTTTCATATTTGCCTTTCATTGCATTGCTGTTCATGAGAGGATAAGGATGGAGGGCAGGTTTCTTGTCTGTCTAAGGTGAGGAAAATGGATGTTTGATTTAGGGGTGAGAGAGGTGAGCACTCTGAATAACGTGGTTTAGTTGACGTGTTGTCTACGAATATCTCAGATTCTACTTCCATTCTTGTTGTGCACTTTGAAATAGCATCGACTGACTAAAGTTTGTTTGATTAGATTCTCATGCGAGTATCTTACTGTTTAATTTGCTCCGAATTGATGCAGGGAAAATGGGTTAATAGAAATGATGAAAATTGGTCATCTCTCCTCAGGAGCAGCTTGTAAGTTCATTCTTCCTCTTTTAAGAAGTAAATTGTCCTGACTTAAATTTAAATCACTATGCTCCATTTACTTACTTTCCCTGCTGCTAAAATATTGATCCAACTTCTCAGATGTGTTTGCCAAGGCAATCGAGGGTGTGGTGGGGCTGCTCTTCCTTGGATGTGTTTTTGGCCTTCTTAAAGTCATTTCCTGGCATTGGGTTGGAAATGTTGCTCAGGTGCCAACTCAGAAAGAAACAAAGGACCTGCCAAAATTGACAAACCATCAACTAGGGCTTTTGGGTATAAGGCCAAAATTTGAAGCAACTTCAGTAGATTCTTCAAAGAAACCTCCCAAGTCCAAAAACACACCAGCATCAGACATGCTTGTTCCGATTCACCTACCAATTACTGCTTCTAATCTCAAGTCTCGAGTCACCTCTGATAAATCAAGTGTTGGTAGCGGGAATAGGATGACCTCTTTCAGTGCCCCATCCAAATCACAAACTTCCCCATCGTCTCTGTATCTTGTACCAGGAGCCAGTTCGCCGCTACCTTCTGGACAAGCTTCCCCTGCAATGGAATCAGCTGTTTCAACTCCTTGGTCAAGTAAGAGAGCCTCCTTTGTCAAAGAAATAGCAACAGAAGAGGAACTTGAGAAGTTCTTGGCAGATGTTGATGCCAAAATTAATGTATCAGCTGGGAAGCACACAACTCCACCCCCAACAGTACGAGGTTTTGGCATATTAAGTCCTGGTACTATTTCGAGTCCAGCTAATACATCTGGAACTACTAGGAGTACACCCTTGAGGCCGGTGAGAATGTCTCCTGGTTCCCAGAAATTTACCACTCCTCCAAAGAAAGGAGAAGGGGAACTTCCTTCGCCAATGTCCATGGAAGAGGCTCTTGAAGCTTTCAAGCATTTAGGGATCTATCCTCAAGTAGAGCAGTGGCGTGATCGCCTCAGACAATGGTTTTCTTCAGTTCTACTTAGCCCTTTGGTTAACAAGATAGAGACCAGTCATGTCCAGGTATATATTATCATCATAAGTACTTGTGCTTTTATCTCTTTGGCTTACTTCAGGGGTTCTTGATAAGTTATTGTTTTTCGATGAAATGGAGAGATAGATACAGCATAATTTATTAATAGTTTGTTGCCAATAAGTTGTTGGGGGAGCTTATTCATCGAGACAAGAAAAATATTCTGTATAAGCACTGGTTTTCTTATCTCACTGGAGAATCTCCTTACCGTAGTGCAAAGGTTACTGATGTAGCTTTTGTTGCCCTTCTCTGCTAGGGCTTAGCAATCAGGAGTTGAGAGATTAATATAAGAAGAACAGTGTTCTACTTGACCTAAAACCATTATTTTTGGCTTTTAAGTATAATTATCTAATTAGTAAGGCTGCATGTTGGTTCAGTGCTTCTAGAGTAAGTTTTTTTTCTTATGAATGATTTTGTATATGTATTAATAAAGTGTTGGGTGCTCACAAAATTAAGAGCTCATATAAGGTTACAACTGAATATAACCTGAGATAACATTACAGCAATATGTGAAAGAAAATCCTCAGGTTTTATCGGGAGAAGGCGTGGTTGCATAGCCAAACAGCTTCTAGAGTATGTTAGATAAGTGACAAGTGCATTACTTTTTTCAACAGCAGGAAATATGTTATTGATGATTGATATTTACTCAAGAAACTTCTAAAACAATTTATAACTAGTGCCATTTAGGCCATGGTTACTTACAGTTTCAGAACTTGTGGTAGGCTGGAGTAAATTTCACTCTGAATAGCTTATACATTTTTTTTACAAGAGAATAACTTATAACTGAAGTGACATTCTTGTGATGCAATTCAGAATCTAGAATACCCAATGATTTCATTCTTTTTCCATTTTAGCAAATGAGTAAACATCCAATGACTTGCCTGGAGAAACTCTTCAGAGGAAAACAGTCGACATGCATAATTCTTTCTATTGTGTTCTTGGCTTCTAGTTCCGTGGTATCCTTCTGATCCATCTATCATTCCAGGTTATGCAAACAGCTGCAAAACTTGGGTTTTCGGTTACAGTTAGTCAAGTGGGAAATGATTCAGTATCTGTTGAAACACCTGCTACTCTCTCTTCTATCGATAGGAAGGAATGGCAACCGGCATTCACACTTGATGAAGATGGACTTCTTCATCAACTACGTGCTAGCCTTTTACATGCTATTGATGCTTCTACACGTATGTTGGCTCTTGATTTACTTTTTTTCATATGTTTGGGTGTTGATAATTTTCCAGACATATAACTAACTTAGCTGTGTATATGCAGCTAAGTTTAATCAGTTCAATCTACAGCAATCTCCGCAGCAGAATCCTATGATACCTATTATGCAGGAATGTTTAGATGCCATTACAGTACATCAAAAGCTTCGTACATTGATGAAAGGAGAGTGGGGTAAAGGTTTGCTGCCACATGGTAATGTCCGGGAAGATTACATGGTACAAAGAATTCGAGGTACACATAAATATTCTTTCTTTGTGGTCCTTGATGCCCAACCATTAATTGAAATCCATGAAGATGTTACTCTTATCTATAGTATCCGCTACTAACATTTGGGACATTCGTGCATATTTTTAATAGATCTTGCAGAAGGAACCTGCGTGAAGAATTATGAGTATGTTGCAACAGGAGAGGCCTATGATAGAAAGAACAAGAAGTGGACTCTTGACCTTCCAACTGATTCTCATTTGCTGTTGTATCTATTCTGCGCCTTCCTTGAACATCCAAAGTGGATGCTCCATGTGGATCCAACTTCCTCTGCTGGTGCTCAATCCAGCAAAAACCCGTTATTCTTGGGCGTTCTACCAGCCAAAGAAAGGTTTCCCGAGAACTACATTTCTGTTGTTTCTGCTGTTCCTTCCACTCTTCATCCTGGAGCCTGCGTGCTTGTCGTCGGGAAGCAAAGCCCTCCAGTATTTGCCTTGTATTGGGACAAGAAGCAGCAGCTCTCTCTCCAGGTATGTGATTAATCGGTAAAGGACACTCAATGCTGCATCATATGATCAGTCATCACTTAATAATTTGTCCATCATTCTGACACCAGTTTAATTATCTTTCTTGTTGTTGCAGGGGAGGACAGCTTTGTGGGATTCGATCATACTTTTGTGCCACAGAATCAAGGTTGGCTATGGAGGGGTTGTTCGAGGAATGCATCTTGGTTCGTCAGCCCTCAACATTCTTCCAGTTCTTGAATCTGAAAACGAGGACTAACTTTCAGTGGCTAGTGAGCTTAGATTAAAACCTTAGTATTAGGGATTAGGCAAACTGGAGCTTCTTCTTTTGACACAAGTTGGCATAGAACATGTTAGCCAAATTTTGCTGGCATTACTGTAGGCTTCTGTTTACATATATTTTGACCGTTGTTGTATGTTCTCCTATGGAATACCAATGAGGCAATGACACATTAAGTATGCAATTATCCTGTGAAAAAATGTGGCAGAAATGTTCATGCAGTACCTAAAATGATTATGTTTGGCAAAGTGACCTAAAAATGTTAAAATTATGTAAAAAGGTATTTCTTAGATTTCAAGGCAAGGCAAATCTCAAGGGTATGGTCAGACTACAGTAGATGATCCAATAAACCATAGTTGAGAAACACAAGTTTGCATCACAAAACACCTTTGCACGCAAGCCATCTCAGTGTCTCTGGGAAATACTGCCATTTCTCCGTGCTCGCCTAGACCTATCAGTAGCCACCCAATCTGTACACATCATTTCTCCTTTTGTTATCTACAGTTTTTTGACCCTCCAAGACCATTCCTTACAAACGCTATTTCCCATTCCTTGCTAAGGATTCTCCCTTGACCTGACTGCCTGCAGAAACCCCAAAGCTTGCTCCAGTCTGTACACAGGTAGAGTCAAATTTACTACTTGCACAGCAAACTAGACATATGCACTCACACAAGAAGGGAGCAACTACAAAATCACCTGACAGTCTTTCAGTGCAACCTGCTCTTGGATCTGGACATTGCTGCAAATTAGTGAACTGCCATCTCCGAAGGTAGCATGGTTCATGACAACAGAATCAACAGTCTACAGGAACAGCACAAGTGAAAGTTCATATGATCTTTCAGAACAAGTTAATGGTACTTCATTGTACTTGAGCTTCACCAATGAGACACTTTATCTTACCTCAAAATTGGAACCTATCTTACAGTGGCAGCCAACAACAGAGCGTTTTACACTGCCTTCATCCCCTGTTACTGATCCTTCGCTCAACATACAATGATGCCCCGCCCCACCTATGATTGCCAAAACATTCACATATGAAAAAACAAGCATCTCCAGTCGTCCACAACTTGACATATTTTGATCACAGATAAAATACCCATATTAATGATTCTAAAAGCAAGCTTGTCTCTAAATGTGGCTTACAGTAGTAGTATTTGATCCCAGTTCCACTGGAGGATGTATGATGTTGTTATGAACAGAGGAGTATCTAGAGAGATGATTGGGTTCACCTATGACCTGAAAATTTTAATGATTCAGAACTAATTTCTGAATTGATGAAGGAAAAATTAGCAGTAAGCTAGAGCTAGCTAGCTGAAGAAGCACTTCACAGCTATAAACACTCACATTGAAGTTTATGTCACTAAAGGCCTGAAGAGTACCATTCATTAACATGTCTGATTCCTGTATATTCAAGACATATTTCAACCAGTTTAATTCTCCATAACATCACTAACCCCTTGGAAATCTGATCATGGATTAACAAACTAACCTGCTGCCTCCCAACTAGACAAGGTAGTACATCCAGTGTTAAGCTGTGGAATTTTTGCTTTCCTTCTAAAACCTCTTGCAGAACATCCCTGGGAAAATATATGGAAAGTGAGAAAATACTGAATAAGGAAGTTTGCAAGTGAAATGCACAAACTTCAGAACCCCTAACCAGTCCACCATCGCCACCATTGATTCAGCTTCTTTGGACCTGTGCGCACAGCCCGTTTGCCACTTCTTACACGGACTCGCCAAATTGGCGCCCTCCGCAGCCAATTTCCGATGCCCGTCGTCAAAATCTTTACGATTCGGAGACCAAAGAATCATCCGTAAGTGAATCTTCAGCGGAATCTCAAAATAGATTAAGAAGAAACAAGAAAATAAAGAAGCCACTTCTTACTCGGAGTCGCCAAATTGGCGCACTCCGCAGCCAATTTCCGATGCCCGTCGTCAAAATCCTTACGGATTCGGAGACCAAAGAATCATCCGTAAGTGAATCTTCAGCGGAATCTCAAAACAGATTAAGAAGAAACGCACCTGGAGTTGAAAATGAGGCATCGGACGGTGGTGGCTCGACGGGATTACTGATCGACGGCCGCAGGGCCGGGGTCCGGTGGAAGAGCGAGGTGAGTCTCCAGCTCATGGAGGATCTCGTCCCCCCAATATCGAAACCTCCGAGGGCAGAATGAGCAGCTGTTTGGATACTCTCTGGGGTAGTACTCAGGGTGAATTGAAAGCATATGCAGATGCGTACGCCAATGTGAGATAAATCTGCGGGAGCAGATGTCACAGTCCGCGTCGACGGCGACGGCGACAGGAGGAACGGGAATCGCAAAATTGCCATTGGCGGCCATTCCATTAGCAGCAAGAAAGTAAAAGGAAGTTGTTTTGGAAGGGTTACGATCGAAAAGAAGGAGCAGAGGGAGAAGAAAGCAATTCCGGGTTAGTTTGTGATCGGGCGGAGAAGCGAGTTGAGAAATTCCGGGAGGGTATAAAGGCGGGACTGATTTTATTTATATATATGGCCGGGGGGTTTAGTTGGGCGGGAAATGGCGTTGTTGTTTTCTTTCTTTATTTTTATTCTTTTCATTCCTTTTTTTTTAATGAATTTTTCATTCCTATCTTAATCCTCTCTTCTCCTACCTCTCTTGCACAGTCAACACTCCCAGTCGCAGAGGAGAAGACCGACTCGAGTCAGATAATCGGACTCTATCCGACTGACCGATCGATCATGCAGAGAGGCTACCGAGGCTGGACGAAGACGACTGGGTGACGGAGCGCGCGGAGGCCAAATTTCCTCAGCAAGCTCCAAAAACCCTAATTCAAACTTCCTTCCGGCCAATTCGTCGAATGCGGTTCGTTCTCTGGAACCACCACCTGCATCTGTTTCGGTTCGGTTGGGGATTGTTACATGAAGCTGTGAATAATGCCCCGACTACCCTTTTCTTACTGTTGTGAACTAGAATCCTACAGAGCCAGTTGCGATAATTTCTGTCGCCCATTCTGGGGTAGTTCTCGTTTTAGTCTGGGATGGGCAAATATAGCAAAAGGCGAGTTCAAGGGGGGGATAGAACTGCTTCACAATTATTTGAGTACTTCTTGACATTATCGTCTGTATGTTATGTTTCTCATCTTCTGTGTGCTCCTGCCCTTCCTCTCTCTCTTTTCAGGCTTCTTTTCATATGTATCGGTTCCTCTGTTTCACGAATGATGAGATTGCCTTGGAGTATGAATTGGAAGCATAGCCAGAAGTTGATAGTGATGGTTCGGCTGAGGCATCAGCAATGTGTGAAGGTTAGTAGAAAAACTTTAGACAGTGGGTTGCCTAGAAATGATAACATGTATTTCTCCCTCTTTGAATCGTTTTGTCTGGAATCAGTGCTTAGGGATATCCATATGGTGGAAGAGTTTGACTTATGTTTGCTTGATAGGGGTTGTTGGCTCTATAGTCAGACTCAGAACCCCCAGGGTGGGTTGACAAGAGTTCGACTCATATTAGATGAAACTCGCACTTGCTCTGATAACATAAGCAAGAAGATGTACAATCATGTAGAAACCTAAACTTAAAAGTTCTTTGTTAATCAATACCCGAGGAATAACTTTAGACAGTGGGTCACCTAGAAATGATATATTTGATTGCTTAAGTAGGAGACTGCTATAGCTAGCTCAACCCGAAAGAAGTTATCTGTGGTTGTTTGTGGAGGTGAGGCTATGGGTAATGTATTGACTCTCATGAGTTTATCCCTGAGTTATGCAGAGCCCTTCGGTTTGCTTTAGAAGTTTTGATTCCTTTGGCATAACAATGATGTTGCTATCATTTTAATGCATTCCATAGAGTAGTCCTTGATTTTACTTTATACCTATCCTGCTTTCATAGATTAGTCCTTGTTTGTTTTCACTATTCTGATTGAACTAGTTTATCCCAAGCAGAGATGCACCCAATTCATAAAATGTAAAACATCAACTTGAATCTGGTACCCAACTCCAATGACTCCCTTGTATCCTGGGCTCAGCAGGCAGCTCATCATGCAGCGAATATGACTCTCCGCAGACTAAGCCCCCATTCTTATATATATAAAAGCTGGGTACTGGCATTGGACTGAAGAGTTTCCCCAAACACCGGATTTGTTGCCTGCCTCACCCTGAGAAGAGCTTCCCGTCTCTATTACATGGTCTCATCAATTGCAAGCGCCCATGCTTTCCTTATCATCCATCCCTTCACGGCCTTACCCCCCAAAATCCGCAATCGCTAGCCACCGCTTTTGCCATGTCCGTCCTCTAACCCCTCCAGTTTGCTTCTCCATGTAGCGACCTCTACAGTCTACACAGTTGCTCCCACTCCACCGACAATGAAATGTGCAGTCTGACCTTTCCCAGATTATGAGAAGCCTTCTCTTCTCTGGTTCGAGCCTTTCTATTTTCTCTTCACCTCCTATTGAATTCATTTGTTTCTCTATTCTCGAGTGTAAGTCTCAAATCTTCAAACAAGCCTACTTTATACCTTTTCCGCCATTTGAGTCTCTGCTGCTTTCTCATGTACTGCTTTCTGCCTCAAAGAAACGACCTGTGGATGCCTCTTCCATACCTGGTTTGCCGGAAACCTAGTTACCTGTGACGGTTTGGACGATGGGGCTGATAAGGCGGAGGCTGAAGAAGGAGAAGACTAGGAGGAGATGAGATTCTTGCAACAACAGAAGCAGGAGATCCAGGTGTTGAGAGAGAAGATCAAGAAGCATTTTCAAGCGAGCTTTGATTCATCGTCAACGGTGAGCTTGATTGTGCAGCAAATCAGCAAACTTGTGGAAGGGTGATTGGATTGAGTTATTCCAGCAGCAATGATTTGTTAAGAAGAGCATAAAGAATATTGTTCCTGAGTTTGATAATTCTGTAAAAGTGAAAAACGTCTTTATAATTCATTACTAACCCTTATCTGTTAGTTGGTTCGTTATTAAGGAGCTTATGAGTTTAAGCAATTGAGGAATGACAGGAAGAAGGTGAAGATTTTGGACAAAAGAAGAGCATACCAATGAAAGCAGCAAATGATAAGAGATCCATGGAAAATTTTGCAGAACTGAAACAAGAACTTCCAGAGCAGGAAGAAAGTTTTAAATTTCTAAGTGTTCTTCCATCCTTAGATTTGCTGGGCTATTTATTTACCTTGGTCCCACTTTTGTCTCTTTGCTTTTCCTTTCAGGTGCTATTGACACTCGATCTGTCTTTGGTGTTGTCGCAGGTTGGTTCTTTTAGCGATTCACGATTTTTTTTGGTTAGTTCTTATGTATGAATTTTGTTTATTTTTATACACTCTTACGGTTGGATATACATCAGCTCAAACCAGGGCTTCATGCTCGATCCTGTAATTTGCTTTCTGAATAAGCATGCAGTGCTAGGAGTTATCAAAGTCTCAACTGAAGCAATTTTAGATCCCAAATTTGTTGATGGCAATTCATTGATTGTGGAAACTCCATATTCGGCATGGTTTGGATAACCTTATACCAAGAAGTTTGATAGGATTTGATGATCTTTGTTACTTATATTTTCAAGTTTTGTCATATAATTTCTTTCCTGCATTCTACAATCCTAGGCTCAGGATCTAAAGAAGTTCAATACTATTTGTCAGCAAATTCTCATCTTCTCATCATAGCCAGTTAGTGACTTAGTTCAATGTACTGAGTCTTGTATATATGATTTTTGGGAATTTTAACATGCCACAAGTCTCAATCAGAGTTTGTTGATGGCCCCACCCACACTAATATGCTTTTCACTTCCTTTTCTTGAATGACATATATTAATAAGCTTTAAGGCTTTTGGATTTTGTCTTCTCCAAATAGGTCTGTTGTGAGTTGGTAGTAGATGATTTGGTTCAAGCTCCATTCTACAAGCAATGGGACCACGCATTCACAAGTTATTGCTTTGTGCTCATAATCCTTCTCTTCGAACCTTTTGTTTAACTGTTGCTGCTGTGATTCTACTTCTGCTGTTGCAGTTTTCTGTTCTTGCTGTCGCAGTTCCGCTTGTGCTTCTGCACTTTCCTTCCGTCTTGCTGCTGCTGTTGTACTTCTGCTGCTATTGTGCTATGATCTTGATGTTGTTGGCTGCTAGCTGTTGCTACTGTTATGTTGCATGCTATTCTATGCATCAATGACCTTTTTAATATGTCGATTGCTTTGCATTTTGTTTTTCAAGGTTTCCTTTACATTTTCATCTTGCAGTATGCTTAGATCAATGACTTGGGTATCTGTTTTAGGGTTTCAAAATGGCTACAGTGGTTAACTATGATAAACAACAACGAATTGTATCTAGCAAACTTTATCAACTGAGCATACATCCACTATATCATTTGGGGAAAACTTTGTACTGGATTTTAGATGATGAGCAAGTGTGTTGCTTAAGCTCTTATTTGATTCTTAATAGGACCTCCAATGAAAGAAGAGGTTGTTTCCATGGACTCCTTCGAAGGAAGCTGAAAATCTCTATCGAGTTAGTATGCTTACCCTCGATCACTAAGGGAAGACATTGTCACCGAAAATGTTGCAGTTGATAAAATGGTGAAGTTCCCCCCTTTTTGCCTCTCAACTTATGATGGGTTATTTGTGTGCATCTATGGGCAGTTATTGGTTCACTTTTATACACTCGAGCTTTTGTTGTCATTATGTGCAGGTTTGGTACTGGATGCAGAAGGACGGATAATGTTATTAGTGACTCTACAATCAACTATGTCTACCGAATTTGGAGCAGCAACAATTTTCTTACCTGCACTTTCTTGGATTTGCTTTTTCTGTTTGCCATCTTTTTAGTTCCCTTTGCTGCTACGCAAAGAAGGGGCACCACTCTGCCAGGTTGACATAAGTGTTTTATGTCACAACCCTCCATGACAATTGCTTAGTACGTGGAAGTATGTACGTTACAAATCTGAGTGTTGGTCACAATTCTCACTGGTTCACAGGGTTAGTGGACAGAGTTGTGAGAACACGTTAGAGCAACACTAACTTAGTTAAACTTCACGTGGCGAATTATAGCACCCAAAACCTTAATTAAATTAGCCACACCAAGAGAGTTACAAGGGTAAATGAATGAACAAAATTAACCCAAAACTTAATGAGTTGGGGGTGGGTGGATAGATTGTAGCGTGAAATAGTGAACCTCTCACCTCCTTATCCCCACCCATTCATTTCTGAGGATCAAGAGAGAAAGACAGAGAGCGAGGGTGAAAGAGTGGCGTGAGTCTCCCTCTTCCGACTTCCGGTACTATCTACTCTACTTATCTTTGAGATCACCGATGGCGGAAAAGAGATAGCATAGTTGTGGGGTTAGTGAATCGGGTACTGAATACATAAGGTAAGCTTTTCTTTTCCCCAAAGATAATATTACTTGGCATCGTGAAGGGAGGAGGAAAATCTGTAGGTTATAGGAGTATGTATGCATAAACCGTAGTTCTATGGTGATGAGAGGGAAGTTAATGAATTTGGTTGGGTAATTTAATTACCATGGACTGGAATTTATGCATGCCGGGGATAATTAATCATGAACGATGATAATGATAATGATAATGATTATTACTCAATTGGAAAGGTAAATTGGGGTGGTGGTGTTTATCTGGAAGCCGAACCATGTGTGAGGTGGAAGTGATTTATTTAATGAGGATACTTGGTTAGTGATAGGAGGTGTACATGGGTCGGGTGGTTCGGGTTTAGTCATTTTAAACCACCCGACCCATGCACTACGGTTTGGGAAATATCAAACCCAAATCCACCCAAAAAAATTTAAACTCTACGGTTTGTTTCTAATTGGGTAGGGTCGGGTTGGCGATATTTTTAAGTAAAAACCCAACCCAACATAAAAGGGTTAATTGCATGGTTGGTCACTGAGATTACAAAAAACGTTCAAGTTTGGTCACTTGAAATATTTAAATCCATTAGTGGCACTTCACTTTACTGAAACCGTTCACGTTTGGTCACTCTCCGTCCAATTCCGTTAAGTTTGACTGATGTGGCAGTCAACTCTTAAAGTTGACCGTTAACTTAGTAACGTGGCAACTAAAAAATTATTAAAAATAAAAAATATAAACTTTTATATTTTCCACCTCATCATTACATTCACTAAAAAATAAAAAACATAAGTTATTTTCTTGACCTGATGGTATGACCGGCAGACTGGTGCCTCCTGTGGAAACGACGATGCGGCAGCGGTAGCGGTTGGGCACTGGGAAGCACCTTCCCGACTGCTCCTACCCGTATCCCGGAGGAGACGGTGGCTTCTAAAAGGAATCCGGCGAGACCAGCCGCTTGGAGGGAGCTTAAAAGACAATCTGCTTGTTTCTCGTCAAAAAGAACGTGATGTTTCCTGCCTGACTCTTCAACTACCTCCAGTATGAATAACTCCCCACCTCTTGCGCTTAAAGTATCCAAGACACAAACAAATCATCTCGTAGACTCTCAGAAAAATTAAATTAGAGCAAAGAAGGGGGGGAAACAAGAAGGCAGATACGGACCGTAAGAAGCAGCCATCGAAGACCGACGCGAGCACCGTTGGCCCGGGATCAGTTGCGAATTTGGGAAGAAGCGTTGAGGATCGCCAGCCGGTCCTGCATCGCCCTGAAGCTGGAGTTCAGATTGGAGTTGAAGTTGGCCAAGCTACTCACGTTTTAGCTGCTGCACCCTTCGTTCAACATGTTTGTCCCGCTGCCTGCGATTCAGCCACGCCCAGTAATGATGATCCTCAGAATGGGTGATGCAGGTCGGAAAGAATTAACAGGTCGGAAAGATGATTCAGCCACACCACTTTTCCTTTTTTATTAGGGTTAATACCCTATTATGGCCCGAAGTTTGGCGTAAGTGACAGTTCTGGCCCCATTTTTCAAATAAGACATTTATGACCTACTTTTGAAACTATTGGACAAATTTGGCCCAAAATTTTGTTTGACCGTTAATATTAACAGTCAAACACTATTTCGTTAGTGACTCACCTAAAACCACTGACGTGGAATACCACGTCATTAAATAATATTTTTAATTTTATCTATTAATTAAAATAAAAATTATAAAATTAAGAAAATTTTTATCATCCCAAAGCCAAACCCTAATCCCCTAAATTAAATTTCTGTACAAAAAAAATCCCTAAACTAAATCAACATCAACAGCGCGTTAGCGCCCCTCCTCCTTTCTCTTCATCGAATCTCTATCTTCCCTCTAACTGCATTCTCCACAACCATTTCAAAATCAACAACGCGTCGCGACCGTCGTTGCTCGTCTCAAGGAGAAAAGGACCATCACGGCAGCGCCTCTGTCCGCGGCCTCGGCCAGTGTACTGCAGGGAGATCGCGATTGTTCCTCTTCCGCCTCCATGATGCTCCGACGATTGCGGTCGCGGAGGACTATGACGCCGACGAAGACGAGGGCTGCCAGGATCCGAGCGAGCTATCTCCGTGGCGGCGACGAAGATGGCAAAGGCCATGATTGTCGCCGCAAACGCCGCCGCGATGGTCGTCCGGCTTACCAGCAGTGGGAGGAAGGAAATAGAAAAGAGAGGGATCGGTAAGAAGAGGAAGGAGGAGGGAGGCGTCTCCTGTTGATGTTGATTTAGGGAATTAGGGTTTGGATTTGGCGCTTTGCGGATTAGGGATAATTAAGGATTTTTCTTAATTTTTATTTTAATTAAATTATAAAATTAGAATAATATTTTTTAATGACGTGGTATGCCACATCAGTGATTTTTTTATGAGTCATTAACGGAATAGTGTTTGACCGTTAGTATTAACGGTCAAAGAAAATTTTGGGCCAAATTTGTCTAATAGTTTCAAAAGTAGGCCATAAATGTCTTATTTGAAAAATGGAGCCAAAACTGTCACTTACGTCAAACTTCGGGGCGTACTAGGGCGTACTAGGGTATTTGAAAAATTAACATCCTGGCCCGAACTTTGCAACATACAGACTCATTTGGCTGGGAGCATGATTTGACCGTTTGTTTGGACGGTCAACACTGTTGACCGTTAGCCAACTGTCCAGGTCACCCCATGTAAGCACCAAAGAAATAAAAAAAATCAATTTTCGATTTTTTTTATGATTTCCTTTACCTAATTAAAAAAATCAAAACAAAATAAAATTATTTTCGGCCACCCACCACCTTATCCCCTCACCTCTTTCCTTCTTCTAGCAAAACCAAAAAAATCCCTAACCCTAACCATTCTTCTTCTCCAAAGCAGACACCGACTCCGCTAAGCCGTCAAGCTCCTATGTTCCACAACGAATCAATCAATCTTCGTCATTGACCTTCGCCAACCCTATCCCACGCCCAACCATCGTCGCCATCGCCGTCTCCACAATTGCTGCCGACGACATCTCCATCTGACAAACCCTCACGACGCCGATCAACCTCTCGGGCATCTCCTCCTCCTCATGTGCCTCCACCAGGAACCCATATCAATCGCCATGCTCGTCACTCACCCCAGCGCCAGATGCAGAATCTCGGTGGTGATTGCCGAGATCGCGATATCAACATCGATCTCCAAATAGTTCAGGCCACTGTGGTAATTGCAGGTGAGCGCCTTCCGCAGCAGGCACGCGCTGTGATTCCCGACCGTCTTCTTCACCACCCAGGGTCCCTTCACGATGCGATTCACGTCCGTCTTCTTCACCCGCTGGTTCCGCTACTCGTCATCGTCGTTGACGAATTTGTGCAACAGACTCCCCGCTGGTTCCGAGCTTTCCTCAACTAGGTCGGCCTCCTGGCTGTCTCCAGGCGTGATTTCGTCGGCGGGAGGCTGGACATCAAGTACGAGGAAGCCAGAGCAGATTCCGAGGCAAGGATTCGAGAAGCCATGTTCTTCCAGATTGCCTCCGACGGCTGGAAGAAGAAATTGAGCTATAACGCCTCTTCAGTGGACCCCAATATGGTTAGAGGAATTTGGGGGAAGTAAGGAATCAAAATGATTTTGAGAGAGGTGATGAAATGGAAAATGGCAAAGATGATCTCTAGAGGCGGAGGGAGAATGATTTTTGTGGAGGAAGAAAGAAGAACAGAGGTAGAAGGTTTTCTGGAGGAAGAAAGAAGAACAGAGGAGTGAATTGACAGATGAGTGGGGCGGATGAGAGATGGTGATTTCTTTCATTAATGACAGTTTTCTTTTATTATTATTAATGGTAGTTGATAGTTTGAGTTTTATTAATCTATTTAATATTTTATTAATTTTTAATGTCTACATGGCATCCACATAAGCAAAACATGCTGATTCACTAACGGTCAACACTATTGACTGTCTAATTTGACGGAAATTGATGAATCGGGCCAATTGAGTCTATATGTTGTATAGTTCGGGCCAGAATGTTAATTTCTGAAACCACGGGCCAAAATTGATTATATGGTCATAGTTCGGGTCAAAATAAGATATTAACCCTTTTTAATTAAGAGTACAATTAACAGGTCGGAAAGAATTAATTTTGGGAATTCGGAGAACATGGGGGGTTCAATTAAGGGTTGGGGGCGGATGAGTCAGTGAAGAAATCGCCGCCGCCAGAAGCGCAAGAACTCAGTCGCCGTACCACCCTTCTCCAGATCGAATCAACGGCGGCCTCAAGCTTTCCTCCCGACCGCTTTTCTCCTCCCCGCCGCTACGCTCATCTGCATCACAAGCCTTCTCCAGATCGAATTGACGGCGGGCCTCAAACTCTCCTCTCGGCCGCTTTTCTCCTCCCCGCCGCTGCGCTCACTCCACCGTACAAGACTTCTCCAGATTGAATCAACGGCGGCCTCTAGCTCTCCTCCCGGCCGCTCCTCCTCTACGAGATCAAAGGTTTCCCTGGTCGTCACACTAGCTCTCTGTTGGGCGCAGCGGGTGAGAATAGCGGGTAAATATATTGCACTAAGAAATCACACGCTTGTAAAAAGTTCACAAATAAGTTGGACCTGGTGGCAGAGCCTCCAGAATTACGGTAACCAACTTACTTAGATCAATTTACTTCGGTAATTTAATAATGCAATATACTACTACTATTCTCAAAATAACAACAAGCATAGATAATAATAAATAACACCGAGGATTTACGTGGTATACCCTGATTATGGGCCAGTCCACGGGAACAACAGCTCCGGAGTATTTCTTTACTATAACAATGGTAGGTTACAGAGATTTTCTCGATACAAGAAATAGAACACACGGTGTTTCCCAAACATCTCACTATTTCACTCACAAGGAAATCTCCTATCTACCCGTGGTAGTGAAAACGTTTCACTACCAAAAACCCACAAAAGAAATACGAATAGAAGCAGAGCAAAGGAAATGGAGAAGGATGGAATGGAATGGTAAGGGATGCTTTCCAAGTGAGCTGATTGTCTCCTTTTATAGGCTAAGAAGAGGGCATGGATTAATTGCAATTGGTTGAGAAATCCATCTCCCAACCGTCCACTGCTCCCTCATTATTATTTTTTTTTCAATTATCACCGCCACTTTGATGGCCAATTCTCCACCACATGAGGAGGGCCAACAATTCTCCCCCGCCCGACTACATGGGCGAAGTCGTCATCCCTGCAGCTGATCGACAAAACTCAAACTTTTCTCTTGGAAGAGTCTTGGTACACATGTCAGATCCATTTTCGTCAGTATGGATCTTCTCCAGTTGTAGTTGCTTCATTTCAAGTACATCACGAATCCAGTGATATCGAACATCGATATGTTTTGATCGAGCATGAAATGAAGCATTCTTCGCAAGATGAATAGCACTTTGACTGTCACAGAATAACTGTGGTTGTTCCTGTAGGAACCCAAGTTCATTCATGAACTTCTTCATCCATATCATCTCCTTGCATGCTTCCGTTACTGCTATATACTCAGCTTCTGTTGTGGAAAGAGCTACACACTTTTGTAGCCTTGACTGCCACGATATTGCTCCCCCTGATAAGGTAATCAGGTACCCAGAAGTAGACCTCCTCGAATCAACATCACCTGCCATGTCAGCATCTGTATAGCCAACAAGGACATGTTCACCATCTCCAAAACATAGACTCATTTTGGAGCTACCTCGAAGGTATCTGAGGATCCACTTCACAGCTTCCCAATGTTCCTTTCCTGGTTTGGAAAGAAACCGACTGACAACTCCAACTGCATGAGCAATATCTGGCCTTGTACACACCATGGCGTACATCAAACTTCCCACTGCTGAAGCATATGGAATTTTATCCATCTCCGCCTTTTCCTTCTCAGTAGACGGGCTCTGTTTGGATGTCAATGTAAAGTGGTTAGCAAGAGGACAGCTAACTGCCTTAGCATTATCCATGTTGAAACGTTGAAGTACTTTCTCAATGTACTTTTCTTGTGACAACCATATCTTCTTGGCACCTCGATCCCGAATGATCCTCACGCCAAGAATCTGCTTTGCTGGTCCCAAGTCTTTCATGGCAAAAGACTTGCTCAACTCCTTCTTCAAATCATTGATCTTTGAGACGTTTTGCCCAGCAATAAGCATATCATCCACATAGAGCAACAGTATGATGAAATCTCCATCTGAGAATTTCTTCACAAATACGCAGTGGTCTGAAGTAGTCTTCTTGTAGCCTTGCTCCCCCATAACAGACTCAAACTTCTTATACCACTGCCTTGGTGCCTGCTTCAAGCCATACAAGCTCTTACGGAGCCTACACACATAGTCCTCCTTTTTCTCCTTCTTGAAGCCTTCTGGTTGCTCCATGTAAATCTCTTCCGCCAAATCACCATGAAGGAAAGCAGTTTTCACATCCATTTGTTCAACCTCCAGGTTAAGATTTGCTGCTAGTCCCAGCACAGTACGAATGGATGTCATTTTCACCACAGGTGAAAATATCTCGTCAAAGTCAATGCCTTTCCTTTGACTGAAGCCTTTCACGACTAGTCTGGCTTTGAAGCGTGGCTGACGGTTGTGTTCATCATGTTTGATCTTGAACACCCACTTGTTCTTCAAAGCTCTCTTGCCTTTTGGCAACTTCACCAGCTCAAATGTGTTGTTCTCATACAAGGAATCCATCTCGTCTTGCATGGCTTCTATCCACCTTTGCTTGTGTTCATCATTCATAGCTTCTGTGAAGCTTTCTGGTTCTCCGCCGTCAGTAAGTGAGACGTATTCAGTCTCGGGATATCTGGTAGACGGTCGTGAAATTCTACCAGATCTTGTTGTTCGAACAGGAGAACCTTCTATGGCTGGTGGTTGACCATCGTCATCAGCATCTTCTGGTTGAACCTCCACATGGGCATCTGGTTCAACTATCTCAGGCTGATCATGTTGTGCTTCTTCTCCAACTTCTGTAGGCGCTGGTGTTGGAGGCACTAGCTCAAGGTTTGGCTGACTAGCATCAGTACTAGGAATTTCTTTCCTAGCAACAACATCTTCGATGGTCTCATTCTCGATGAACACAGCATCACGGCTTCTGATAAGCTTCTTCTGGATTGGATCAAAGAATCTATAGCCAAACTCATTTTGACCATAGCCAATGAATACGCACGGTCGCGTCTTTGAATCCAACTTTGACCTTTCATCCTTTGGAATATGGACAAAGGCCTTGCAACCAAACACCCGCAAATGTTTGTAGGAAACTTCTTTTCCTGTCCACACCTTCTCTGGGGCGTCATACTTCAGTGGCACACTGGGTGACCTGTTCCACACGTAAACTGCTGCAAGCAGTGCCTCCCCCCAGAAAGATTGTGGTAGCTTCGAGTGTGATAACAAGCACCTGACTCTCTCTAGCAGGGTCCTGTTCATCCTTTCAGCTAGCCCATTCAATTGCGGCGTCTTTGGTGGTGTGAATTGCTGCCGAATTCCATGTTCCTTGCAGAAGGTAGCAAACGGACCTCTGTACTCTCCACCATTGTCAGTCCGGATGCACTTCAGCTTCTTGCCAGTTTCCCTCTCCACCAGGGCCAGGAATTGCTTGAAAACGTCTAGGGCCTGATCCTTGGTCTTCAAGGTATACACCCAAGTCTTCCGTGAATGATCATCAATGAATGTCACGAAATATCTGGCACCTCCAAGTGATTTGACGTTGACATCGGGTTCACAAAGATCTGAGTGAACTAGATCCAACACGTTCTTCGCTCTTGAAGGGATGGAACTTTTGAAAGCAACTCGGTTTTGCTTTCCCGCAAGGCAATCGACACACTTCTTTAGATGAGCATGATCCAACCCAACTATGACTTTCTTCTGGGCTAACTTTGCCATGGACTTCTCACTCATATGACCGAGTCGTTTGTGCCACAATTCAATTGTGTCACCATTCTCCGCTGAGTTGACAATCTCTGGGGAGATCTTGGCTTCCGTCACATACAGCTTTGACAGCTTCTTGCCCTTGGCCAACACCAAGGAGCCTCTGGTGAGTTTCCACTGGCCATTGTGGAAGGTGTTGCAGTAACCTTCCTCGTCCAGCTTGTCTACAGAGATGAGATTCAGGCGCATTTCTGGAACATGCCTGACATCCTTCAGCAGTAGCTTCGTACCATTCATCGTCTCCAAGCATACTTCTCTTTTTCCAATAACTTTGGAAAGGTTGCCATTTCCCATTCTTACCACACCAAAGTCACCTTGTGTGTAAGATGAGAAAAATTCTCTCTTGGACGTCACGTGAATGGTAGCACCACTATCAACCACCCAGCTTGTCTCCTGTGTTGTCAGGTTGACAACATCTTCCTCGTAGACAATATTGAACTCATCAACGGAGTTTGCACCATCATCATCACTGTTCTCATCTCGTTTGCCCTTCCTTCTCTCGTTTCTGAACTTTGGGCAAAATCTTCTGATGTGGCCATTTTCCTTGCAGTGATGACAATTGATATTGGCAAACTTGTTGGACTTCCCTCGACTCTTGCCTCTTTGCTTCGAGCCTCTCGCTTCACTTCTTCCTCTGCTTCTGAAATCCACCGCCAAAAGGTCTGACTGGGAAGATGTTGAGGATGCACCTTGTGATCTTTTCCGCATCTCTTCATTTAGAACCCCACTTTTGACGATCTCCATGTTGATAACTCCATCTTTTGCAGAGTTGGTAAGTGAAATTTTTAGCGTCTCCCAAGATTCTGGAAGGGAAGCCAGAACGAGGAGAGCGACCACCTCATCTTCCATCTTTATGCCCATACCGGACAACTGATCCACGATCCCTTGAATTTCGTTCAAGTGATCCGCCAAGGATTTGCCTTCCTTGTATTTCATCTGGACCAACTTGGTCAGATAAAATAATTTGTTGTTGCCGGTCTTTGATGCATAGAGTGCCTCCAGCTTGTTCCACAGAGTTCTGGCATGAGTTTCTCCGCTAATGTGGTTGTATACATTATCGTCGACGAACTGTCGAATGTAGCCACATACTTGCTCATGCTTGAACTCCCATTCCTCTTCAGTTTTGCCATCAGGTTTAGTTGGACTAAACACCGGCAAATGCAACTCCGTCACGAGTAGGAGATCCTTCATCTTGTTTCTCCATATGTGATAGTTGGAGCCATTCAGACTTATCATCTTGCTTGTTTTTGCCTCCATTGGACGTGGCTCTGATACCACTTGTTGGGCGCAGCGGGTGAGAATAGCGGGTAAATATATTGCACTAAGAAATCACACGCTTGTAAAAAGTTCACAAATAAGTTGGACCTGGTGGCAGAGCCTCCAGAATTACGGTAACCAACTTACTTAGATCAATTTACTTCGGTAATTTAATAATGCAATATACTACGACTATTCTCAAAATAACAACAAGCATAGATAATAATAAATAACACCGAGGATTTACGTGGTATACCCTGATTATGGGCCAGTCCACGGGAACAACAGCTCCGGAGTATTTCTTTACTATAACAATGGTAGGTTACAGAGATTTTCTCGATACAAGAAATAGAACACACGGTGTTTCCCAAACAACCTCACTATTTCACTCACAAGGAAATCTCCTATCTACCCGTGGTAGTGAAACGTTTCACTACCAAAAACCCACAAAAGAAATACGAATAGAAGCAGAGCAAAGGAAATGGAGAAGGATGGAATGGAATGGTAAGGGATGCTTTCCAAGTGAGCTGATTGTCTCCTTTTATAGGCTAAGAAGAGGGCATGGATTAATTGCAATTGGTTGAGAAATCCATCTCCCAACCGTCCACTGCTCCCTCATTATTTTTTTTTTTCAATTATCACCGCCACTTTGATGGCCAATTCTCCACCACATGAGGAGGGCCAACACTCTCTTCCTTGCGACCACTCCTCGTCTCTCTTCCTCGCGACCACTTCTCGTCTCTCTTCCTCCCCTGCAGAAACTAGAAGCGCAAGAACTCCCCTGAAGAATAATTGAGGAATGACGTTGTCGAATGATATATTTCACTGGTTCTCCATCTTCTTCCCTTTCTTCTGCACATCACAGATCTATTATATTTCACTGTTTCTCCATCTTATTTCCTTTCTTCTTTGCAGCCGAGGAGGGAGAAAGAGAGAGCGTTGTCGGAGAGAGGTGAGAGGCGGCAGCCGGAGATGCGGTCGCTGAAACGCTTAGCCAGGCTCTGCGTCAAAGAGGGATTGAGAGAAGAAGATGGAGAGATGGGATCCGACTTCAGGGTTGGGTTTAATTTTTTTTTCTATTAAAATGCTTAATAATAATCTGATGTGGCAAGTTTAATGACATGGCGGGTCGGATTTTATGATGTGGCGGGTTAAAATGAGGTGAATGAGCATTTCTGTTAGTCACGTAAGCAAATAACTGACGGTGTTAACGAAAATTGACGGAGACTAATGGAGAGTGACCAAATTTGGACTGTTTTATTAAATTTAGTGACCACGAATGGAATTAAATATTTTTAGTGACCAAACGTGAACGTTTTTAGTAATCATAGTGACCAAACTTACAATAAACCCCAACATAAAATATATAATTATTCTACATCATAAAAATATTTTATAACTAATTAAAATTTCAAACGAATGAACCAAGGTGAAAGGTATGAAAATTCACAAATGTTGTTTAAATTTTAATAAAATGTGATTTACTTCAACATATGTCTTGTTTTTTTTCACGATATTTGTTGAAATAGGCTAAAAATGTTATAAACAAACGCATCAATCATATATTATTCTATTAAAATTGTACACAAGAAAAAGGATTACGTGATTCATAACTAAATTCAACTTATGTATAAACTTTAAGTCGAAGAATGCATTAGATTAGGGAGACCATGAGAGAAAAACATGGCGAAATATCTTAATTTTCTCATTAGTATATGACTATATACGACATAAATATTTTTTAGATCCGAACTCATACTAATAGTTGGAACACGGGTTGGGTCGGGTTCTACGGGTTGTGTAATCCAAAATCCAAACCCAACCCAAAAGAGGGGGGTTGTACAAAAGAAAATCCTCACCCAACCCAAAACCTTCGTTTTAGCGATAATACGGGTGGGTTGGATCGGGTTGGACGGGTGGGCCGGTTTGCGGGTGTGTTTGTTCACCCCTACTTAGTGATAGCCTGATAGGTAGGCGTGGGATGCTAAATAGAAATAAAATAGAAATTAAAACAAAGCTAAATGTGGGATACTGTTTATTGTAATTATATGATTGGCAGTTAATTAGTGTGCTACAATGGAGGGGTACATTGTTATTATATTAAAAGTGGTTATTTAACATCTTTAAGGTGACGACCAAGCCAGCGTTGTGGAGAAGGGCAAGGATATAGCGGAATAGCAAGCTTGTGGTGAGTAAACTCCAACCTATTAATCGTATGAATACAAATATATATGGTATTCAAGTCATGAAGCGGCCGAAACCATGATATGAATAGTGATTTCCTAGTTATTGAAAATGTGTGTAATGATGATGTGTGTTTAATGAATGATATGATTGGATGACTATGGATGGCATACGATGAACAAGTGTATGATTGATGTACCTAGAATGATATGTGACGATGATTGATAGTTGTGATTGAATAACGTGATCCTTATTGGGCTATATGATATGGTATTGGTAGCCTATAAGGCTATGAAATGGTAATGGATAGCCGTGAAGGCGATGATATGGTGTTGGATGGCTATAAGGGCGATGATGCCTATATGATTGGTTATTTGTATGATGTATATATGTTGTGTGACTAACCAAGGAAGATTGTCTGATCACCTAAATTAAACTTAATGGTGCCTTGTCATGCATTCTATGAGATATGATAATGCAGCTTTATGGCTAGCTCTCTGGGAAAGCGATACCAGTCCTTGTCAATGGCGATGCTTAATGCATCTATTGGCGGTATTTTATGCATCTATTGGCGGTGCCTAAGACATCTATTGGGCGGTGCTTTATGCATCTACTGGATAAACCCGGGGGAGTGTATGACTTGGCAATTTAAAGGCTAAAAGGCACGTAATCTGGCTAACCCTTTGTGTGTATGTGTGTGTATGGATAGGTGTACTAGTGTGTGTGTGTGATATTGACTACTAAATTGTGCATGGTTACATGTCTGGAATGCCTTAGCAAAGTTGATACTGAAATTGGTTATCTCGGGAAACTAAGATATTAAGCACGGGGCTCGACTTCACCAGATATTATATTTGTATTGATACTGTTGATAAGTTAGATTTTACTCATTGAGGTGACGTCTCACCCCGTCAAAAATTTTCCCCAGATTAGAAGTATTGGACTAGAAGTCAAGGAAACTCAGTAAGGCTCAGCTCGGCATCAATGAGGTGGGATGGTGGACTCAGACTCTGACATGACTTGTTTATAGTATTTTAAGAGAAGATGGTCTTCTCTACTGTCATGTGTTTAGAAGTTTTAAATGTTTATGTAAATTATGGTTTGGTTTTGTAAGCTAAACAAAATTGTAAAAGGTTTTAATTGGTACGATCATATGGATGTTTTAAAATATGTATGGGTGTTACATTTTATGCCTTGATTTCAGATATCTGTGGGTCTAATTGGACAATGCATGCGGTCTCTGCTTGCTTTGCAGCAGATTTCACTTCTTATGGATTGTTTCTTCTCTGGTTGTTATCTACAGATTGCTTTGCAGCCATAAAACCATAAAATTGAGTCCCTTTCCATGTTTCAGAGTAGCTTAATTTGGATGTTACGCTGCTTAAGATAATGGGTTCTTTTATATTTACTTGGAGTGGGCCACTAGGTACTTCCTATATAATAGATCCCCCTGAGCAAGTTTAAGATGCTAATGCTTGCTGAAATATAGATCACAGAATAGTAAGTTCTAAACAATGCACATACTGAGTTCCAGGCTACAACTCAAACTGTACATACCTTTTTTCCTTTGATCTTCTTCCATGGGTTGTAAGTAATTGGATTAGCCACTAACCTTATACTATGCTTTTGATGTGTTTGAGAGCTGCAAAGATGCAGAGGAAGTGCCTAAAAAGTCTGCTGCTTTCGGACAAACAGAAATCCCAGCTGCAGGATGCAAATTCTGACCACAAATAGCTAGAAGGTAAACAATCGTGCTGCTTAAAATTCCATTTTCTTCGAGGCAAGAGCAAAGCTCAAATAAACCGATTACAAAAGGGATTTTTACATATTTGTTTAATTGACATGATAGTATGTGTAAGTAACTTTACGGTTACCACTTACCACTACTTGATCATTTTTAGTACGTACTTGGATTGAATACCTCTTATGCATTAGAGTAATTAGCTCAAGCAGCTGTTTTCTTGCTACTGGTGAATCAATGCGGCTCTCTTTGTTTCTACTCGGAATTGAAGCCATTATATGTGAAGAATATGCCAAAAGATGATCGGCTGAAGAATCTTTTTCACAATCATGGACAAATTAACAAAGGAGAACAATCGAATTGGTTTTGTTCATTTTGCAGACAGGTCCAGGCTATGAAAGTGCTGAATAGAGCTGAAAATTAGTGGAATGGTGGGGAAACATAAGGAGTTGATTAGCCAAAGGAGGTTATGAGGAAGGTGAAGATTGTGGACGGAAATACAAGCCAGAGAAAGAATAGGTGAAGAAATCCTTGAACTTAGGGATGTAAAATTCGAAGTTTATGATGCTACAAATATGGGGATGATAAATCAAGGACCTGTTAAAATAAGAGATGCAGATGCATGATTGAATAGAGGTTTCTATAAAGTTTCGCTTGGAAACTTTTAGGCAGGTTTTGCATTTATCTTATAAATTTTTTGGATATTAAATTATTTTGTAGTTAATAACATTTTTTTGTTGGTTGTTTGTCTCAATGTTCAAACTTAAGGTGTGCTCAATGTTTTCATTTCTGAATACCACTAGGTCAGCCGCTTGGGGTTGTTCAGGAGTCATGGCATTTTGGGTGATGAACATGACTTTTTTACAAACCGAGTAGCCTATATGTTAAAAACCATTTTATTACGATCCACTAACTGTTCAATTTGTTCTATAACCATATCTATGATGGTTCGATTGCGTGATCTAATCATCATCATATGGTATTATTTATGGTAATAAGATGTGCTCACTGATTCAAGACTCACGGTCTACCATTTTAAGTAAAACCTTGTGGTAGGCTTTAATAATAACCTACAGCTAAACAACATTCATTATCAAATACATATTTAACCTAAAACCAAGAGGAATGAAACGAAACCCAAAGGAGAAGGATTAATATTGTAAGTTAAAAACTTTCGACAAAAAAAAAAGCATTGGGTCACCACACAATTTCCGATCAATAAACTAAAGAAAGAAATGCACAAAAATAATAACTAATTACGAAAATGACAAGTGAATTGACTTCTTCTTCTTCTTCGGCTTCTGGATGGCTGGCTGTGAGCTAATGGTTGGGAGGTGAGATCCATACAGGCGGTGGACTCATGAGAAAAGGGTTGCCATCTACAGATGTAGCAGAATACAGGGGCTGGATAGTGCGAGTGGTAAGACTGTAAATGCCCATGTCATGACCTCCCTTATGCCTTCTGCTCCACCATGGCTGGATTTCAGTGAGATCGTCGGTGAAGTAAATGGAATTGGGTGTCAATCCCGGATGCTCTACCGTAGAGACGAAAGCAGCAGGAGAGTTATAACCCAAGAACAAGGCAAAATCGCCGATGCTTTCCACCTCATTCCAGCCCTTTGCATCTTCCTTATCCACCAGCTTGTAAACTCTAAACTTGCTGGTCCAGTAAATTCTGATACTAGCATCAGGTTCATTAACAACATCAGGAGCTTCAATAACACCCTCCTCCTCATCTTCTTCCTCGTTGTAAAACACACCACCACCGTGGCCTTGCTCGAAGAGAGCCAAATGCTCGAGCGTGTAGCGTATATCTCTAACAACCAACATCAATTCATCTCCGGCTGGACTTACTACCAAGTAGCAGTGGTCAGAGGCAAGGCAGTGGCGAGGATCATGGTCAAGAACGAAGGAGAGCTTGGGTTCTTCGGGGAGAGAAAGATCACACACAAAAACACTCCCACCATAGTCGAGTGCATAGAATTGACCCCTCCAGAACACCACATCAGCAAAAGCAATGAGGTGAGGTACACCGCCACCCTGAGGAATCATCTTCCATGTGCTGCCATTGGGCTTGCAAAACGCCAGCCGGTATTCATTGTTCACACAGATAGCCATCACATAGGGTTCCTCCTCCTCCTCGGAGCTACTGCCGGGCTCAGCTGACACAGCAACTCTTGATATGTACTGGTTCTGGGTCAACTTCTTGTCATGTGCCACCGTCCGGCCATCATTACCTAGACGAAGCAGGTATTCACGGCGGAGCTTCTCAGGGCGGTAGGCCAACACATCAGGGATAGTAGTGATGGGCGGCAAGGGGATTTCCCTCCCGGTCAGAGGATTCAGCAACGAGACACTCGGCGTTTGCTGGACCATAAACAGCCAGCCGAAGGCCGAGCCCCGGCAAACTCTGTCCCCAGGCAAGTCAATGTGGTGGCAAGGTTGCTGCTCCGCCACATCGTATAAGCAACATCGACTGCAGGCATCATCATCGCCATTGCCATTGTCGCCGGTGCTGTTATCACAATACGGCAACATCAGCCATGGCGCCCTCAGCGCAGGCATCACATTATCAGCCATCCCAGCAGTAGAGTCGTAAATTGAGGATTCTATGGTTCGGGAATTGATCAGTAACCCTATTAATATTAACACTGGTCTCGAATCCACCTCTTCCTGCCCTTATTTGGAATTGGAATTCGATTTGGATTGGGAATTGAACTCCGAAACCAAAAACCCTAAAGAGGAACAAGGTCAATAGAAGAAGAGAATACCTAGCGGTTCCACGCTCAGTCGTCGACTCGCGGCCGGGGAATGAGCTACTTTACCTTCAAACTACGATTCTCTGTCGGACTCGGACTCGGACTGATTGATGAAGAAGCTAACGCTGGCCCAAAACAGGACAGAACTGGGCTTAACTTAACCCGATTATTCCTTCTCCGCACCGTTTTCAGTTTTCAAAATGGTTCATGACTACTTCGGCCCATTTTACTTTAGTCTCTTTATCATATATGCCCCTGTACTTTGTTTTTGAAACAACGCACCTCAATACTTCCCACTTATTGACAAAAGCACCCTTCCATTCCAATTCCATGTGGTTATTCTATGTGGGAATCCCATTTATATATGTAAACCACGAAAAACCAAAACCTTCGGTAATGCATGGATCAAGTGCACATCATTAGAAATTTCAGTGCCTTGTGAACAAATAGCAACGGTAATCTTATCATCGTTTAAGTATCATATTAGCTTATTGGTCTGTAATTCGTGATGGATTTTTATTGACAACATTGAAATCTCCCCATTAAATGGCATGTTAGGAACATACTTAAAGCAAGACGTTGCTCCAGTAGTCTTTTTCTAGTTTGGTTGTTGTGAGTTCAAAGTCTTTTATGCATTCATATGAAAGTCGTTCATAGGTACGTGAGCAAGAAAAAAGACTCCGTCTTAATTGATCACTTCTAAGTTCTAACACTCTTGCCAAAACTGATTTATGTGGAATGTTAAATTAATATAACATTCATCTAAGAGGAAAACTTAAATCAAATCCAACTTAGAAGAAACTGGCCCAAATTCTATAATGCAACTAAATGCAAGCAACGTTGAAGTTCTTCACATTATTAGCTTATAATACCTCTGACACATAAATATATCAATTCAAGACATTCTCTCATTTTCAAAGTATGAGACACGGTCAGAGGGATTGGATTGGATGTGGATTTTTCTCTCGTCTAGCGAGAGCGGAGTAAGGCGGCGGAAACCCTAGGGTTGTCCGGGTTTTTCCGAGTAGCAATCAGAGTTCTAGTGCGGCTGATCTTAGTCCGATTCAAGAGTCATTATAAGCGTGGGAATAGGAGAACAACCTAAGAGGGGTAGCAGGAAAGCAACTTAATCTCGAGCCTATCAGCGTTGGAGGTTTTACAAGTTGTAAAGGAGAAGGAGAGGAACTTGACACGCAAGAAACAATACAGAGGATCTCCTTTTGAGGGGAGATCTTTAAAGGAGGAGTAATCAGAGCAATGGAAGCTAAGGATATAACTTCAACTGGTGCAGAAGAGGAAGGGGTGGCGGAGGATCCCTCAACCAAAACCCTAAGCCTGGAATAGCAGCTCGACAAGATTACTTTAGCGGAAGACGACGATCCTCCGTTGGAAGTAGAAGACTCTGACGTCGACGTTGTGAGAATGGAGGCAGTCAGGAGATTAGGGCTTGTTGCCCGTCTGGTGACAGAAAAACAACCCAACCTGAAGACAATGAAAATAGCATTAGCAAAAGCGTGGAATCTACGAAAAGGGTTCCAGATCACAGATCTCAAGGATAAGCTATTCGCTTTCCAGTTCTTGGAGGAGGATGATAAAAACAAGGTCATCTTTGGGGGGCCATGGCACTATGAGAACAATGTGATAGTGTTCAAGGAATGCTTGCAAATACAGAGACCAAATCCGTGTGACTTACACTTGATAGATCTATGGGTCCAGATTCGTGGTTTCTCAGCGGAGTTAAGGACAACGCAGATGGCGTCCAAGATTGCAACAACATTTGGTGAATTAGGCTGGTTTGACGATACAGGCTACCTGTGGGATGAGCATATGAGAATCAGGGTAAGTCTATCAATTAACAACCCATTGAAGAAGAAGATAAAGCTAAATATAAAGGGCAGACTAGAGAAATATCAGGTCAAATATGAGAAACTGTCATTGTTTTGCTACTCATGTGGAAGAATTGGGCACCCCAAACTTAGATGCGATAAGCCATCAAGGATAGTGCCAGACCCGTTTGGTATGGAGCTGAGAACAGATGGACCAGGCCCTAGAAGCTAGCCTTCACGTGCAGCGAGGAGAGAGGATGTTGAGGTGTGGGCGAAATTGAGAAAAAAATTTGAGACGGAAAGCTCAGGATCTAATTCGGACTATGATAGGTCTTTCCCTGAAGAGTTGGAGGGGACCAGGCAAGGATCACAGGGAAGGAAAGAAGATGGAGACAACAACACGCAAAAAGGGAATGATGAGGCGAAGCAGATGGAAGTGGACAAACAAAGTGAGGTGCAGCAGGGCACTGGGGAGCAAGGACAAAAGACAGAAGGAATAAAACCGACATTGAATTTGCAGAATGAGGCTCTCTAGCGCTTTGCAATGGGGAGTGAGGGAGTCTAACAAGAAGAAGACCAACATGCAGAGTTTGGAGGCGTCAGGAACAGAACAATCCAAGAGAGAAAGCTGGGGTACAAGTAACCCCACAAAAGCGAGCAGCTGCAGAACTACAACAAGTAGAAACAAATCAGCTTAATGGAGAAGTGAGCCAAAAGAAGGCTACGATTTTAAACTTTAATACTCAGCAGGTTGAGAAAATCGAAGAGAAGGAAACAGGAAGAGGAAAGGAAGCACAACAAAACCAACAACAAGTGGATGGCGGAGTGGCGGCCCCTGATCAGATTCAGGGCCGCCCAGCCCAATGAATCTATTGAGCTACAACTTTCGGGGATTGGGGAATGCCCTGGCAGTTGGGAAGGTGAAGACGCTCTTGCGTCAAAAGAACCCCGACATAGTCTAATGGAGACTCTCTTGTATGATGGTGAATGGGAAGAAAAGCAACAAGAATTTAGGTATGAAGGAGGAAAGGGTGTAGCGACAAGGAGGAATAGGTCAGGGGGCCTATTGATGCTATGAAAATAGGGAACTGAGTTGCAGGTTAAAGGGAAAGATGTGAACTATATAGATTGTGAAGTGAAAATGGAGAATCAGGATGAGTTATGGAGGCTAACTGAAGTTTATGGTTGGCCAGAGGGTAGAAACAAAGTCAAAACTTGTGAGCTGTTGAGATGGCTGTCAAATCTTGTGGACAAACAGTGGGTGATGATGGGAGATTTCAACCTAATCACAGACTATATTGAAAAGAGTGGGAGTTGTAACCCAAACGTGAAGGAAATGGAAGAATTTAGGAGGGCCCTGGAGGATTGTGAACTGGAAGATCTAGGGTTCTATGGGAGCTGCTTCACTTGGGAAAATAATGGGGAGGGGGGGGGGTACACTGAAGAGAGGTTGGATAAGGTGGTTGTTAATAGGAGATGGTTGAACAAATACCCATTGGCGAGGGTCTACCATCTTCCTAGATGTGGATCAGACCATATTCCCATCTTGCTACAATTAAATCCAGAGGAGGAGGAGATCCGATGGGGGTGGTCGTTCAGGTATGAACCATACTGGGAAAAATACGAGGAGTGCAAAGGGATAGTGGAAAAAGGGTGGCGAGCTAGTTCTCCAGGTAGCCTAATGGAAAAGGTGGCAAACTGTGAGAAGGAGCTGTTGCAATGGAGTAAAGAAGCGTTTGGATCCATAAAAGAGAGACGTAAAAAAGTAGAAAGAGCCCTAACTAGAATGGAGAAACAACCTCAAACAAAAGCAATGAACACTTAGAGGAGAATATTACAGAGGGAGCTTGATGAGATTCTACTTCAGGAAGAAAGTAAGTGGAGACAAAGATCGAGAACAGACTGGTTACAGGAAGGAGACCAGAATACTGGTTACTTCCACCGTAAGGCATCGGAAAGGAGAAAGAGGAACATGATAAAACAGATTAAGGATGCTACGGGGAAGTTATTTGTGGGACAGGAAGAGGTGACTCATTGCCTACTAGCTCACTACAAAGAGCTGTTTGCTCCTGAGGAGGAAGTGCAGACAACATCTATCCTCGACTTGATTCAGCCCAGGGTAATAGGAGACATGAATGCCCAACTCACGCTACCCTTTACAGCGGAGGAAATTTGGAATGCCTTAAAACACATGGGGTCCTCAAAAGCCCCAGGGGCAGATGGGATGTCAGTTTTGTTCTTTAAAAAGAACTGGGAGATAGTGGGAGAGGATGTGACACGTGAATTAACAGGTTTCTTAGAGAATGGTTCGTTCCCCAAAGAACTGAACCATACTTTAATAGCCTTGATCCCTAAGACGAAAAAGCCAGAGACACCACCAGACTACAGACCGATTAGTCTGTGTAAGGTGTTATACAAGATTATGTCGAAGGTATTGGCTGACATGCTGAAGAGGATACTAAACAGAGTGATTGAAGAGAACCAAAGTGCGTTTGTACCTGGAAGATACATCACTGATAACGTGATGGTGGTGTTTGAATGTTTCAATACAATGAAAATGAAAAAAGAGAGCAAACGAGGGTACATGGCAGCAAAGTTGGACATCTCAAAAGCATATGATAGAGTGAGCTGGGGATTCCTAGAGGCAATGATGTTGTGGATGGGATTTGATGGCAGATGGGTAAATTTGGTGATGTCCTGCATAACTACAGTCTCGTTCTCTATCTTAGTTAATGGGCACAAGTCAGAAAGTTTTGAACCTAAAAGAGGCCTCAGACAGGGGGATCCATTATCCCCTTATCTGTTTTTGCTATGCGTAGAGGGGCTCTCAGCTTTAACAAGAAAGGCAATTGAGGAAAAGAAGTTGCATGGTTTTGAGGTTTCTCGAAGAGGACCAGTCATCTCACATCTCCTGTTTGCTGACGATAGTATCTTCTTCACTAGGGCCAGCACAACGGAGTGTGAGCATTTGAAGGGGATCCTGAGGTTATATGAGAAGGAGTCAGGGCAGAAGGTCAATTTGGCAAAGTCAGACCTGACTTTTAGTCCTAATGTGACAGCTGCTCAAAGAGGAAGATTGGCAGGGATACTGGGAATGAAGCAGGTTGAGGAGCACACAAATTACTTAGGGTTACCTAGTGTGATAGGGCGGGAAAAGAAATCAGTTTTTGGAGTATTGGTGGATAGGGTTCGGAAGAAAATCAAAATGTGGAAGAGCAAGAGCTTATCCAATGCAGGCAAAAAAGTCCTAATAAAGGCAGTAGCCCGGGCTCAGGCAACCTATATTATGTCTGTATTTCTAGTGCCTGACGTAGTGTTGGAAGAAATTAAGAGTGCAATGTTGAACTTTTGGTGGGGTCAAAAGAAGGAGGAGATGAGGATATAATGGAGAGCCTGGGACAAATTATGCGAGTCAAAAGATGCAGGTGGACTGGGATTTAGGGATCTTAAGACCTTTAACCTCGCCCTACTGGGGAAACAGATCTGAAATCTTATGCAAAACCCAGATTCCCTAGTAGCCCGAGTTCTAAAGGCTAAGTATTACCCAAATACAGATATCATCCAATCTAGAGTCGGCTATAATCCAAGCTATGTGTGGAGAAGTATAATGGCGGCAAAGGAGCTGGTAAGGAATGGGATGCGATGGAGAATCGGGAATGGGACTCAAGTGGGGATCTGGGGAGACAAATGGATACCAAATGTTGAGGAAGATGGATACCAGATAGTCTCACCAGTTACCAGTCTGGGAATTGAAGCTCGTGTTTCATGCCTTATCGATCCCACAACCAGAAAGTGGAGGGACAACGTGTTGCAGCAAAATTTCAACCCAACTGATATGGAAAGAATTAAAGCAATTCCACTCTCTAGAACACCTCAACCGGACAAGCAGGTGTGGAGTCTAGAGAGAAGAGGCCACTACACAACAAAGTCTGGATATTGGGGATGGAGGCAGAGGTTGAAGCTGGAGAGAACAGACTCAGATCAAGGTGAGGTTTATGACCCGGTGAATTGGAGGAAAGCATGGAAACTAGCGGTTCCACCTAAGGTAAGAATGTTCTTGTGGCGATTCCTACAAAATATTCTACCAACGGGGAAGAATATAGAAAAAAGAAAGAAGGACGCGGCGGTGAATTGTCCGTTTTGCAATCTGGAAGAAACCCAGGAGCACATTTTTGCGGAATGTGTGTGGGCAAGACGAGTCTGGGAACCTACTGATTTCAGGCCTATCTTCGAGAAACGGGGAAATCTATCATGCACATCATGGTTCTGCGAAGTATCGGAGGAAATCGAAGATGAACACCTAGCAACATTCACGATGATACTATGGAATCTCTGGAACGAACGAAATAATCATTTGTTCAACAAGAAGAAGGCGGAAGAGTGGGAAATCGTGGGAAAGGCCATATCCTATCATGAAGAATTCCTATCTTCCCGGCACAAGGAGGAGGGGAGAAGGGAAGTTGTACCTGTGAAATGGAAGAAACCGCCGGCGGGCACCGTGAAAATAAATGTTGACGCGGCCGTCTTTGAGGGAGAAGGGACTGGAGCTGGGGTGGTCGTGTGGGACTGGAACGGACTATGCTTGTTCGCAGCGGTTCGCCGAGATCGGAGGCAGTGGAGGCCAGAAATTGTCGAGCTCCAGGCCATCGATTTCGCGCTGGAAGTAGTGGAAATGAAGGGTTTTGCGACGGTGGAAATCGAGTCAGACTGTTTGGAGGCCATCTCAAAGCTCAATGGTGACGTGGACGCCCTGACGGAAGAAGGTGAACTCAGTGAGGAGCTTAGGGCCAGGGCCCATCTTTTGGGCCAGATCAAATGGAATTTTGTTAGGAGAGACTGTAATGAAGTAGCCCATGCTATGACCCACTTTGGGTGTAGATGGGATACCCAGGAATGTTGGGAAGAGAGGCCTCCTTTATCTTTACTACCGCTGTTGGAAGCGGATTGTAACCTACCTGATGCTTAAGCAATAAAATCTCTACCAGGTTCCTATAAAAAAAAAGTATGAGACACAAAAAAAGTTTCTATTTTCAAGAGCAAAAAAGTGGATTTGGTGAAAACATCTTAGACCCGCAAGAATTTATGATGTATCTATCCATATATAGTTTATATTAGTGATAGTAAAATGCGATGAAGTATCAAGTTATAACATCAAGAAATACAAGAATAAGAAGTTAAAAATTGCATACCTTGTCTCCATAATGAAGTGGATTTGGTGGAAGTGTAATTGGAATGTAGAGACATGTAATCCATGGAAATATAAGCAAATGAGAAGGGGGAAAAAATCCCCCACTATCTTATCTTAACAAATATTAAAAGGGTTTTGGATTTGAGCCCATGCCACGTACCCCTTACTAAACGTTGAAGGTGTCCACATAAGCCATCCTCTCCTCTCCTCCCCAGCCTTCTCACTTTCTTTCCTTCTAATTTTTGTCTTTCTCTCTATCATTCAGCGGCACCCCTCCCCCCCCCCCCCCCCCAGAACACCAAACTTCCTTCGACTAGCATTGGCCATTTACACCTTCCGTTGTTGGAGCCTTTCGATTACAAGTTTAGGAGTGGAATCAATTTCTCGCCGTTGTGTGGAATCGGCATGGATTTCATTCCTGTCCATGCCCGCTGATTCCATCAATTTCTAAGACAATTGTGTTTCCATTCCCCTGTATTTCCGATACTTCCGTCTGTTTTTCGCTCTGACAAAAGGAAAAGTGCCAATCCCGTATGGTCGTATCCACTCCCACTATCCATTTCTCTTTTCTCACCACCAACACTTTTCCGAGTGAACATCAGAAGACACTCAAGTTGAAGGATTGGTCAACGAAGCACACAATACAGACAAAAGGAAGTCCATAAAAGGAGAATTGTGGAATACACCACAAACAAAACGTAGCCCGAACAAATCAATGGCCAACCGAAAGAAGCAGATGGCATAAGTGAAATTTTGGGACAATTACTTGAATAATCTGGGAACCGATCGAAGCGGCGACGACGACATTTGCTTTTGCAGCGGAGGGTGTGTTAGTGGTCTTAGTTACTTCAGGGGAATCCATGAAGTGAAAATGTGAAGGTATCAGTAGCAGTAGGAATAGGAATAGTTTTCTGCATCTTCCGTTCTCTTTCTCTTATCTTTTCTCCGTTGCTGAAACTTATTGCCGAATTAAAAATGGAATTCTCATTGCGCAGAAAGATAAGTTCTTTTGGTTCTACCCTCACTAAATGATTGAACTGTTTTATTTTTGTTCCATTTCCCTGTATTTCACATTCTTCGTATTCTTTCGTTCTGATTTGAACCCAATATAACGGTGAACTATAGCCGCCCTGCTGTAACATAGCAAGCGTGAGGTGATAATTGTTATTGTCTTCATTTCATTATAAGTGTATAGTTTTGTTTTGTGCCTCATAAAATGTACTGACAAGATAAATTTGTAATTTTCCAATTAGATTTTGCTGATAATTGCTGTGTAATTGTGACCATTGTTGAATCCTGAGTAATATTTAAATCTCTACGGAAACTTTATGTTCTGCTGTGAATTCCTAATAAATAAATCAGAATATACGTTGCTGCAGAGTTTACCAATAAATAGATGGCTTTGGTGTTAATTTGTGGAATCTCTTTTCCCATGTTTGTACATTGGGTTTACTGTTTTACCTGCTTTACATATGTTGCTTCACTTGCTAGATATGGTTGTTTGTTTCGGCTTTTTATTTGTCTTTTTTGCTCTAATTACAACATTCATTTTCATATTCTTTCAATATTCTCTTATGTCGTTTATAATGACGTAATATTCTATGAACACTTAAATGTAAACAAATCTCGCACCATGAATAGACCCTTCATCACTTTGTTTACTATAAACTGGCATGGGTGCCAAAAATACAATCTACACACATATATTTCAACACTTCAATGACAAATGCCATATTTCACGTGACAATGAAATAGAGACTGAAGACATCAGTAAGAGCAGCTCCACAACCAAATCTACATTGAGTGAGGCTACTATCACAATATTGTCACGGCTAACAACAATGATTAAGAAATCAGAACTTGCATTCGAACCACAATACAACAATTTTGTGCTAGAAACCAAGACTACAATGCAAATTAGACAACGGAAGCACTAGGTTTCAAGACTTGAAGTACCAATGATGCATGTTTGTCTTTCAAGATTTGGCATACAAAAGTAGGGGTTAATTGCATGGTTGGTCACTGAGATTACAAAAAACGTTCATGTTCGGTCACTGGAAATATTTAAATCCAATTTTGATCACTTAAATTAGTTAATTGGTTCAAGTTTGGTCACTCTCCGTCCAACTCCGTTAAATTTGTCTGATGTGGCAGTCAACCCTCAAAGTTGACCGTTAACTCAGTGACATGGCAATTAAAAAATAATAAATAAAATAAATTTTAATCTTCTAAATCATTTCCAACTCATTTTCACAATAAAGTAAAATAAATAAAACAAAAAAAATTATTATAGTTACAAGGACCCCCATCTTTGCAAGGACCCAAGAAGACCGCAGAGATCCGGATTACCCAGAAAGGAAGTGTAGTTAAAGTAGCTAAACTAGCCAGTACCAGGGACTAAACCAGAGAGATTGTTGTAAGAGAAATCAACAGATGTTAAGCTCTGCATAGTGGGAATGGGTGGAGGAATGCTACCGATGAGATTGTTTCTCGATACATTCAGGTAGTTCAAGATCCTGATTGTTGTAATCTCATTCGGAATTTCACCGGAGAGTTGGTTTCGACTCAGATCCACGAACGTCAACAGCTTGCATTGACTGATATCAGGTGTGATTGGCCCTGATAACTTGTTGTGACTGAAATCCATCTTCGAAAGCTGTTGTAGCTTTCCGATCTCTGAAGGGATTGAACCCGTCAATTGATTCCCGTCGAGAAGAAACTTCTGAACACCAGAGAAGTTGCCGATAGTCGTAGGCAATGGCCCATAGAGCTCATTGTTGGAGAGACTGATTTGGCCAAGATTCATGGCTACAGCCTCGATAGTCACGGGAAACTCTCCGATCAATAGATTGTATTGAAGCTCCACTTGGGTAAGCTCCGATAACCCTAAGAGATCGCTTGGTATGGATCTGTTGGGCATGTGACTCGGGCCTAGCTGCGCCAAGGAGCAAGTCAGGCCCAGCCACGTCAACGAACAGTGCGCGACCAAATATACCCCGACGAGGCAGCGCGAAGACCCCGAGCGCGACACCTCATCGCAGTTAACCGCGTCTCGGCGCGAAGAGCTTAGGCGCGGAGTGGGTTACGCGCGCCAAGGGAGAGCTTAGCGTAGGCTAAACCAAGAGACGAGGAAAGCGCAGCTTTCCTCCCAGAAGGTAGTCACATCAGGCCCATGGATAGACCTCTGACACGCCCTAGGTAGAGGGATGGACAGGACATAGCCTAAAATCCTTAGTATGTTAGTGGTCACATCATTGTATCCCAGTAGTCACATCATTGTATCCTCACTTGAGTCAACCACTCACCCACCACCATGAAGCCTACAAATACGGCATTTACTACGGTGGGTGAGGGGATCGCATTTTTTGGGCATTCTCTCTCTATAGCAACAACTTCTCTCTCTAAAATCTGGACTCTCTTCCTCGTCAAATCCTCCAATTCTCCTCTCTCCGGTGGATCCCCACGCTTGCGTTCTTCTTGACCCAAACTCTCACCCGAATCTAACTCCTACACTCAGTTAGGTTCAAACAATTGGCGCCCACCGTGGGGCCAAGAAGAAACGCAGGAAAAATCCACTGATGGCAGAACGCAACCACGACCAACCCGACGAAGCAACGCCAATCAAAGCAATGACCGACCCAAGGGCGTTCGCAGAAGCCAGCGACCTCAACGTGGTGCTCCTAGAAGAAGAAGAGCCCGAGCTGACGGCCAAGGAAATGAGGGAGCTGGTGACGAAACAAAATAACGTCATAGCTGACATGCAGAAGCAAATGAGCCAAGTCATTGCGCTCATGCTGAGCAAGGAGGCCGCGCCAGCAGTAGACACGACGGCGGTCGCGCCCATACAAGCCGTGGGAGAAGCGTCGGGAACCGCCCAGCTACCACAACCCGCGCCAGCAGAATTTCCCGCGTGCGAAACGCAGGGAACTGAGCCACCAGGGCGGGCGGACCTCAGCTTCTTGGAGCAACACTTGTCTCCGCAATACCGACCCCACCCGCCTAAGAGGGTCCTCCACCAGCCGCTGAGCGCGCAAATAATGGCGGAGCACCTAAGCGGGGCGCCACCCCCCCCCTACCAACATACAACGGCACAACCGACCCAGAAGACCACGTGAGCACCTTTTGCTTGCGCATGCAACTCCAAACCAACTCCAATGCCGCGCTGTGCAGGACCTTCCCATCGACATTCTCCGGAATATGCCTCGACTGGTATAACCGGCTCCCGAACGGAATCATCCGCTCGTTCGAGGAGTTCATACTTCTGTTCACGACAAAGTTCGCGTCCCAGAAACGACGTCCTCTACACCTCAAAGCCCTGATAGATATCAGGCAAAAGGACGGGGAAAGCCTGAGGGCTTTCTACGCTAGATGGTCCAGGGTAGCAATGGCCGTCCGCGATCTCACCCCTGAAACCGCCGCCCACCACCTCATGGAGGCCACCAGCAACATGGAGCTCAAGCGGGCATTAGCAAAAAGGCCTGTAACGCTATCAACAGAGTTGGAGATGAAGATTGAAAAGGCAATCACGTTAGAAGAGACCCTGGGGGCGGGATCCGTCAGACGCTTCGAACCAGCAAAAATACCACGGGAAGAGCAGGGGCGCCGGCAGCCTCCAAACCCAATCCCACGAGACCAACTGCTACAGATGCACAGTGGCCCAAAGCGTCTCCCTCCTCCCCCACCAGAGCAAGTTCAGCGCGGGCGATCGCCGGACAGACGCGCGTCCAACGCCTACACTCCCCTTAACGACTCCGTGAGGAACGTGTTCCACGTTCTCCGCGAGAAAGGCTACAAACTCAATTGGCCTGCTCCGCTGAGGTCCCTACCCCACATGCGCGATCCGAAGAAGCATTGCGACTTCCACAGAGCAACGGGGCACCGAACGGAAGACTGCCGAGAGCTACGGTACGAAATAGAAGGCTTCGTGCGGCGAGGATTGCTGACCGAGTTCGTCCACGTGAAGGAAGAACAAGTTGGGGACCCGCAACACCCTCCGCCACCCCCACAGGCCAACTAAGATGATGACACTGGCGCGTATGTAGTGCGCAAAGAAATCGGGGTGGTAACAGTTGAAGGAGATCGCCCCAAGAAAAAAACCAAACGTGAGCGCGCGACGGAGTGCGCGGCCGTAGACGCACGAACAAGATTCAATCTGAGCTTTGACGACGCCGAGTTCCCACAAGGAGTCCCGTCAGAAGAGCCACTCATCGTCACCGCGCTGATTGCCGCATGCAAGACCCACCGCCTGCTGATAGACGGGGGTAGCGCTGCTGACATCCTCTTCCAGAGCACCATTAACAAAATGGATATCGACCCGCGCCTAATCAGGCGCGCCCAGGGCAACCTGGTCGGTTTCTCCGGAACCCGAGTCCCAGTAATTGGAGTAGTCACCCTCCCCGTGGTCATGGGAGACCAGGAGCCGCGCGTCTCCAAGCAAGTAGAGTTCACAATCGTCGATTGCGAGTCGGCGCACAATGGCATCCTGGGCCGACCTTTCCTTGCGAAGTTCATGGCACTCCCGTCGACGTGCCACCAGAAGCTGAAATTCCCCACACAAAAAGGAGTTGGGGAAGCGCGGGGAACGACATGGGAAGACCGCGAGGAGGTTCGATGGACCAACATCGTCGACACAAGAGCAGAAGAACCCCGACCGGAATCCATGGATTCCGATTTCGAGGTCGCGCTGGACCCCGCCGAGCCAGCCAAGAAAATACGCATCTCCACCCATGTCAGCAGTGACGCAATCGAACCACTCGTGGCGCTGCTGAGGGAATACAAGGAGCTGTTCGCATGGTGCACAGAAGACATGCCAGGAGTGCCCAGGGAGGTAGCCCAACACAGCCTTGCGGTTCCAGCCAACGCGGAACCAAGGCAGCAAGGGCGAAGGACGTTCACGGGCGATAAGCTGAAGGCGATAGAAGAAGAGGTAGCGCGCCTACTGGCGGCAGGATTGATCCGCCCCGTGAAATATCCAAAGTGGCTGGCAAACGTAGTCTTGGTCAAGAAATCGTCAGGAGCCTGGCGGATGTGCGTCGACTACACCACAATCAACAAAGTGTGCCCTGGAGACCCTTACCCCCTACCGCGCATCGACCAGCTGATCGACGCGACCGCCGACCATGAGACATTGTCGTTCCTTGACATGTTCTCAGGATACCACCAAATCCCAATGTCCATCGAAGATGAAGAAAAAACGGCTTTCATGACGCCGTTTGGAAATTTTTGCTTCGTAGGGATGCCGTTCGGATTGAAAAACGCGGGCGCAACGTACCAAAGAATGATCGACACGGTCTTCTCGCGACAGATCGGGCGGAACATCGAAGCATATGTGGACGACCTCATTGTCAAAACGAAAGAGGGCAAGTCACACCTGGAGGACCTGCGCGAGACTTTTGAAGCCCTCCGCAAACACAGCCTTCGCCTCAATCCACTCAAGTGCGTTTTTGGAGCTGAAGCAGGGATAGCGGCACTCCCCGCAACGCGCTAGAGGTTGACCCAAAGCAAATCACCGCGGTTCAACAACTACGGGCTCCCCGCAACGCGCTAGAGATCCAATCTCTTAACGGCAAGATAGCGGCACTGGGAAGGTTCATACCAAGGTCCGCCGACAAATGTGCGCCCTTCTTCCAGACACTCAAGAATGGCGCGCGTTTCGCATGGTCCAAGGAGTGCGAAGCAGCATTCCAAGAACTAAAAGCATACCTTGTATCCCCCCCTGTACTAACCGCCCCCAAAATCAATGAAAAACTCTTCTTGTACCTCGCTGTGTCGACAAGGGCTGTGAGTGCAGTACTGATATCCAGAAGAGACGGCAAGACTGAGCAACCGATGTATTACACTTCGCGTACGCTCGTCAGCGCGGAAACAAGATACTCCTCTATAGAAAAAGCTGCCCTGGCACTGGTAAGCGCGTCACAAAAATTACGCCCATACTTCCAAGGGCATCAAATTACCGTCCTGACAAATCTTCCGCTCAAGAAGATCCTGACCTCAATGGAAGTATCGGGGCGCATGGTCAAATGGGCGGTCGAGCTTTCGGAGTACGACATCCAATATGCGCCGCGACCAGCAATAAAAGCCCAAATCCTAGCGGATTTCATCGCTGAAGGGGTGACCCTGGAAACAGCGCCAGAGGGCGTATGGGAAGTTTACGTCGACGGGGCAGCGAGCAAGTATGGCGCCGGTGCGGGTGTTGTGGTGCGCACCCCCAACGGCGCGGTACACGAAATAGCGATAAGATTCAGGGCGCTGAAGACAAATAACGCCGCCGAGTATGAGGCCATCCTAGCAGGGATGACAGCCACCCACGACTTGGGCGCCAGAACGATACGAGTACTCTCCGACTCCTCCTTGGCAGTCAACCAATTAAACGGGGCATTCGACGCAAAGGAGGACACACTGGCACACTATATGGAGCGCGTCAAGGCGCGGGCCACCAACTTTGAAGCGGTGACGTACGCGCAAATACCAAGGGAAGAGAACGCGCACGCCGACGCATTGTCCAAATTGGCAACGGCTACCGACTTCGAATCCACGCGCCTAGTGTCTGTTCAAAAGGAGGAGGAGGAAACCCGCCCAGAAGCAGCAATCAACACAACCCAGCTCGCGGACAACCAAGACTGGAGACACCCAATCGTGAAATACCTGCAAGACGGCTCAGTGCCAGAGGATGCTAAAGAGGCATGGACTCTAAGGCAAAAAGCGGCCCGATGTACACTCATCGAAGGACAACTATACCGAAGGTCGTACTCGGGCGTCTATCTCAAATGCATCGGGGAACAGGAGGCGCGCGACTTGGTGCGCGAGCTGCACGAGGGGGTGTGTGCGATGCATGCCGGCCCACGCAGCATGGAATGCACCATCCTGTTGCACGGATACTACTGGCCGCGAATAAAAAAGGACACAAAGAGCCACGCAGATCAGTGCCACAAATGCCAACTCAACGCGCGTCAACATCACCTGCCAGCCACCGAGCTTCAAGGCAACTTGAGCCCATGGCCCTTCGCGCAGTGGGGTGTGGATCTCTTGGGCCCCTTTCCAACGGCAAAAGGGAAACGCAAGTACATCATTGTGGCAGTAGACTACTTCACCAAGTGGATCGAAGCCGAAGCACTGGCATCCATAACGGCACAACAGGTAACGCGCTTCTTGCGCAATAATATTTTGTCGCGCTTTGGGGTACCAAATGCACTCATTTTCGATCACGGGAAGCAATTTGACTGCGCTGAAGTGATAGACTTCTGCGACGAAGTGGGAACCATTGCAAGGTTCGCGTCGGTGGCTTACCCCCAAGCCAACGGCCAGGCAGAATCCTCTAACAAGGCGATCTTGCACGGCCTCCACACCCGCCTGAACGATGCCAAGGGTAATTGGGCGGACGAGCTCAACACTGTGTTGTGGGCGCACCGCACCACATACAAAGTGGCAACGGGCAAAACCTCCTTCGCTCTCACCTATGGCACTGACGCGGTAATCCCCATCGAGACAACAGCCCCGACCTATCGAATCACAGGATACAACGAAGAAGCGAACGAAGAAGAGCGCCTGTTGGAACTCGAGTTGTCACAGGAAAGGCGCGAGTTGGCAGCCATCAGGCTGGCCGCAATGAAGGAGCAGGTAGCCAAGTATCATAATGCCAAGTTGGTCCCACACAAGTTGATCCTTGGCGACCAGGTGCTACGATGAAACTTCCGCCCCGACCCCAAGCACGGGAAGTTCGCCTCAGTGTGGGAGGGTCCATACCTAATCCGCGAAGTAATCGGCGCCAACACGTTCAAGCTCAGCGAGTTGGGGGGCAACAAAATCCCAAGAACGTGGAATGCGCAAAACCTCAGAAAGTACCACCAAGCAACCTAGCATGTATCACATTCGCAATAGCGCATTTGCGCACGGAATAAAAGGACACAGTTCGAAAGAACAAAAACTAGCAATAGTCCAGCACTATATGCGCTCGCTCAGTTCCACGGAACAAAAAATTAGCAATAGTCTAGCACTATTCGCGCCCAGTTCGAAAGAACAAAAATTAGCAATAGTCCAGCACTATCTACGCTCGCTCAGTTCCACGGAACAAAAAATTAGCAATAGTCTAGCACTATTCGCGCCCAGTTCGAAAGAACAAAAATTAGCAATAGTCCAGCACTATCTGCGCTCACTCAGTTCCACGGAACAAAAAATTAGCAATAGTCTAGCACTATTCGCGCCCAGTTCGAAAGAACAAAAATTAGCAATAGTCCAGCACTATCTGCACTCACTCAGTTCCACGGAACAAAAATTAGCAATGGTCTAGCACTATTCGCGCCCAGTTCGAAGGAACAAAAAAAAAAGTAGCAATAGTCCAGCACTATCTGCGCTCACTCAGTTCCACGGAACAAAAATTAGCGATAGGCCAGCACTATCCGCACTCACTCAGTCCGCGCCCACTCAGCCCACAAAAGGCAAGAACCGTTCGCGCTTCCCAGCCCACGGTAATCATCGCTCATTCGCGCACACGAAGTTCCAATGAACAGAACAAATAAACAACACAATCAAGGACTCCTTGGCATAATCGAAGAAGGAGCAATAACGTTGTTCGCGATTACACATAAGAGGATACAAAAAAAAACAGAACACAAGGAGCCAACAAAACAACTAGGGCTCGTTGAAAAACATCCCATCGCAACAACACTTAAGCAGAGCCGGTGTTAGGCTGCTCATCCTCCCGGCTCAGCTTCCGACGCAACAAGGGACGCTCCTCCTCTTCGTCCTCGTCTTCCTCTTCCTCAGCCACCTCGCCGTCCCTTCTGGCGCCCGTGGCTTCCCCCGTGATTGGACGCTCAGCTTCCTCCCGACGCTCCTCTTCGTCCTCCTCTTCATCTTCTTCCTCCTCCGACTCGGAGTCAGATTCCAAAGGACGCTTCTCACCGATCCACTTCTTGACGTGTTGGACCATATCGCGAGTGTCCCAGCGCATCCCCGGGTTCTCGGGACGAACCTTCTTTCCGACCGCCATCACGGCCTTGGTCATGGCGTCTGCCAGGATCTTCCCAAAAGACTGGGAAGACTTGAACTGGCGGACGGCCGCATCCTCGGCCGCGCGAACGGCCTCTGCCTTCGCGACGCTATGGAGGCGGACTAAATCCTCCTTCTCCTTCTGCAGCTCTTCGCGAGCCTCCTTCTCCTTCTGTAGCTCTTCGCGAGCCTGTCGCAACCTCTCAGCAAAGGAAGCCTCCAGCTGCGCCCGAAGGGTGGCGCGCTCCTCGACTCGCACCTGCTCCTTGGCCGCCTCCACGTCGGCAGCCAATTTGCTCTGCAGAACGCCGAGCGACTCCAACGCCTCGTTGGCTTGGGTCGTCGCTTTGTCGGCACGGTTGTTCGCCCCGAGTACCTTCCCCTCTAGCTGAACAATCTGCGCCTCGTCGGCTTTCACTTTGGCGCGCAGCGCGGCGCGCTCTTGTTGGGCTCGGAAGGTCGCAGACAGACCCTACAACGCAACGAACCTTAGCAAATACGAAGACAAAGAAACAAAGGCAGAGAGGAAAAAACAAGAAAATAAACCCAAACTGCATAGACCTAACTCGGTCTTACCGCGAAGTGGATCTGCGCCAGGTCATGTAGAGGATCGGTCTTTTCCACTCGCGGAGGCACAGTGAGAACGGGCCCAATCGCCCGGAGAGCATGGTTGGCTGACACCAAATTGCACGCCGCCGCGGTGTGAATCCTCACGTCACGGACTTGGTGGACGCCAGTTGTGACGGGAATAGCGCTGGCGGGGGCGGCGGCAGTAGTGGAGGTCCCCCCAAACCCAGTCATCTGAGGCAACCTTTGCTGAATGGTTGCCCCGGACGAACTGCCCGCTACATCTCCTTCGCGACGAGCGGGCCTGGTCACCGCTGCCTCTGTCTCGGAAAGCGCCAAAGAGAGCTGCTGCGCGGCCGACAACTGATTCGCCGTCCGAGCAGTTGGCTCCACCAAACGAACCGTCTTGCGGGGCCTTTCGACAGCTTGTGCCTGCGGCTGCTCGATCTCTTTTCGCTTTGAAACTTTTGGCGTCGCGCCAACCTTCTTCTTCTTCTTCTTCTTGTCAGCGCGCGGCGCGACGTCGTCCACCGACATCATGCTAACAAGGCTGGAGAAGTCAACACCTGCGCCAATAAATCGTAAGAGAGCGGTTAATAAGACAGAATGCAAAAGAAAAGAAATTTAACTAACCATCTCCAAACAGCTCCTCCAAGCAGGCTTCGCGGACACCCCGCGCGTATAAGTTCATGCGATGAGGCATGCAAGCCTCATATTCAGCATTGAGCCCGTCATAAAGTCCGGCGTCCGCCTCGAACCCGAGCGTACTGCCCTTCTTCCAGGAGGTGGGCTCCGCCATGGACCCGCTCGCCCATTCCCCGGGAGTGGGTTTAACGTAAAAGAACTGCTCGAACCAAGTCTTCTTCAACTTGGGCGAGCCATACACAAATCCATCGGGGCGGTTGTCGCGCCGCTGGATAGAAAGACAGTCGCTCCGCGTCGTGGCCTCCTTGATTTTGTACATCTTCCTAAATAGGCCATAGGTGGGCTCGATATTAAGCCTTTTGCACGCGAGACGGAGACAGCTCGCGTGCATGATAACCGATGGGGAGAGCCGCCCGACAGAGCACTTAAGGCGCTCATATATAGCGCACAGCAACGGGTCGATGGGGAATTTGAACCCCATCACCCAGTACTCCGCGTAGACGCCGAACCACCCCGGGGGGCAATTGCCCACCATGCTGCGCACCGACGGAGCGGCGTATTCCCAATTGGGAGGCAAACCCAGCCCGCGGACCAACTCCTCCACATCGTCCACGTCATATGTAGAGGAGTGCTCGGGCCCGCGCTTGAGGTTGTCCGACGGCGCCGGCTGATCACCCCACATCTCGGCCCACTCAATCACCCGATAAGAAGCGCCGACGCCTTGCATCCCCAGGCGGGCCATGGCCTCAGTAACGCGCTCAACGGCGCGAGGCGCGAATTGCCCACCAAAGTCCCCCTGCGCCATCTCGTCGGCCATCTCGTCAGCGACTTCATCGGCGGCGACTCCATCGTCGGCAACTTCATCGTCGACGTCCGGCCCACCATCCTGATTACGCCGGATGATCAGTACCCCCCGAGCTGGCCGCATCGCTTTCCCACTCCCGGAGGCGATTACACCCACATCAGAGGAGCTTCCGGCCCCATCGCCTGACCTAGCCTCGAACGACGGCGTCGCCGGAATCCCACCGTCACCACCGCCGTCTCCGCCGTCAGATCCGCCATTCCAATCATCAGAACCACCGTTCCCGTCACCGGAACGGTCAGAAGAGCTGTGCGAGAGAGGGGAGAAATTACCTTCTTCGCCTTGCACGACCTCAGCCTCGTTGTTGTTGATGCTAGACATGATACCGACTCGAACTTAGCAACAGCAGAAGAGAATTGAGGTTGCAAAAGGAGGAGAGAAATCTCAGGGAAAGAAAAAAGAGGCGATAATCGAAAGAAACAGGTGAACCCTCCCTCCCCACAACAACCCTATATTTATAGTCGGTCAAGGGGAAAGCAAAGGGCCAAAGTCGGCCAGCGGAATGCGAAGGGTTAAAGCCACATAGGGATCCGTAACCGTCAGATCCCACCAAATCTTTTTGAAATTCAAAAAATCCCCGCCCAAGTAGCCTAATCACACAGTGACACTTGGATACCTACCATCATAGGCACTAGTCGGCGACGCCACAAGTGCCGCGCACCGCCTGGGGGGCACGACATACCCGCGAAGAGAAAGAAAAACACGCCTCGTGCCGCGCGGGGAAGACAACACGCTGGGGGATGCGCGCATCGCCGGCTCAAAGTATCGCGCACAGGGAACAAAGCCCAACAACGAGCGCGCGTTAGTACAACGCGACGACGGTCCAAAGTGCCGCGCACGGAGAAGAACAAAGCCCAACAACGGGCGGGCGTTAGTACAACGCGTCGCCGGTTCAAAGTATCGCGCACGGGTAAGAACCCAACCGCGAGCGCACGCAGGAGCCAACCGACCTCGACAAGCGGAATAAACGAGCGGAATAAGCCCAAAAGACCCGCCTCACGGAGATCGCACAGGCCCGAGTCTGTCGAAGAAGAAATCCAAACAGGGGGCGTTCATAGAACACCCCCTGATGGGGGGCAATTGTTGGGCATGTGACTCGGGCCTAGCTGCGCCAAGGAGCAAGTCAGGCCCAGCCACGTCAACGAACAGTGCGCGACCAAATATACCCCGACGAGGCAGCGCGAAGACCCCGAGCGCGACACCTCATCGCAGTTAACCGCGTCTCGGCGCGAAGAGCTTAGGCGCGGAGTGGGTTACGCGCGCTAAGGGAGAGCTTAGCGTAGGCTAAACCAAGAGACGAGGAAAGCGCAGCTTTCCTCCCAGAAGGTAGTCACATCAGGCCCATGGATAGACCTCTAACACGCCCTAGGTAGAGGGATGGACAGGACATAGCCTAAAATCCTTAGTATGTTAGTGGTCACATCATTGTATCCCAGTAGTCACATCATTGTATCCTCACTTGAGTCAACCACTCACCCACCACCATGAAGCCTATAAATACGGCATTTACTACGGTGGGTGAGGGGATCGCATTTTTTGGGCATTCTCTCTCTATAGCAACAACTTCTCTCTCTAAAATCTGGACTCTCTTCCTCGTCAAATCCTCCAATTCTCCTCTCTCCGGTGGATCCCCACGCTTGCGTTCTTCTTGACCCAAACTCTCACCCGAATCTAACTCCTACACTCAGTTAGGTTCAAACAGGATCCATTCAAGAAATTTTAAACATTCAAATTTGACTCAGCGATTCCGGGATCGGCCCGAAGAGGAAGTTGCTGAGATTAATCAGAGTCTATAAGCGATTACCAGTATAGAGATCGGGAGGCAGAATTCCAGTGAGCTTGTTGGAAGAAAGACCCAGAATCGAGAGCCTTCCGTTACTACCCAAACCTTGAGGAATGTTTTCGGTGAAGTTATTCTCCCAGAGCTGCAACACCTCAAGTTGCGGCATCTTGCCGATGAACTCCGAAATGGCGCCATGGATCTTGTTTCTGAAGAGATTGAGGAGAGTCAAGTTCTTGAGTTCAGCGAAAGCAGGTGGAATCTCCCCTTGGAGCATGTTGTTGGACAAATCCATGGATTTCAAGCTCTTTAACTTGCCCAGCTCCGACGTCAGTGGTCCAGAAAGGCGGAGAGCGCGGTGTAGAAATCTGTATAGATTGATTTCTATTGAATGGACCGTTTCTCTCTTAATCTTATTACAAGTGATTGATCCTATATTTATACAGTAGAAGAAGAACAGTTGAGTAAATCATAATAGCTAGCACATGATGTAGATGTGCAGGTATGGGAAGAAATAAAAGAGAAGATAAGAATTGAAGATGATTGCTGGTTGCTGGATCCAAAGAACTGGCAGCCGTAGTGATTGGTGAATATGGTTGGGAAGGCTAGTGATTAATTGTCGTGTATTAATTTTTTTTGTTTTATTTATTTTACTTTATTGTGAAAATGAGTTGGAAATGGTAGAAGATTAAAATTTATTTTATTTATTATTTTTTAATTGTCATGTCACTGAGTTAACGGTCAACTTTGTGGGTTGACTGCCACATCATACAAATTTAACGGAGTTGGACGGAGAGTGACCAAACTTGAACCATTTAACTAATTTAAGTGACCAAGATTGAATTTAAATATTTCCAGTGACCAAACATGAACATTTTTTGTAATCTCAGTGACCAACCATGCAATTAACCCATGACCAACAAAAGTAGTCAATTGTTTTGTACATCACAACATACAACACCAACAATCATGTGTAATCTCTTTCCACATGACAAACAAACAACGATAGAGGTACCATTGGATCATGAAAGACAAAGAGCTGAATAACAGCACAACAAACTCACGACAAAGACCAACCAGATTAGAAAAAATCAACCCGGCCAAGGCCGGGCACAGAGCTAGTTCGAAAGAAGACAAAATAACTTTTATTAATTATTTACATCAAATCACTTTTATTTACTTAAAGATACGAAAGAGGTTTGTAAAAAGAGAATTACAAATAAACTAATAAGCTTATCATGCAAACCTAAACAACAAGCCCGTCTAGCTCAGTTGGTAGAGCGCAAGGCTCTTAACCTTGTGGTCGTGGGTTCGAGCCCCACGGTGGGCGCTTCTTTTTCCATCCCGCTGCATTTATTTTACGGCTCACACTCTCTGTCTCTCTCCCTAGTTCTCTTTTCTATTTTTAGGGACGAAAGTCATCGGCAGCCTCTTTTTCAGGAGAAAAAACCACATGCATGCATTTGCATTGCACGCAACATAAATACAAACCCAGGTCAGGTCCCCAATCCAAGAAGCCATTCTACTGTCGAAAGTCTTCAAAGCTTCTCCATTTCTCTCCTACCAGCAATTACAACGCCATCAGGGATCATGGACATGGATGAGTTCGTCAGCTGGTCGCCTCCCAAACCACAGAAGAAGTATTACATCCGTAATGTAATGTGATCTCATCTGATCTCCTCCTTAATCCCTTCCCATTTCATCATCCTTTTTTTCTTCATTCCATTCATTGCATTTGTCAACTTCCTTCACCGATCCTTTAAATCGTTTCCAGGTTTGGTAAAATGCTTGACCACACGTCATATCTTGTTGAAAGATCTAACCTTCTCTGTGCACTCCCTGAATCTGAATGTCATATCCATGATAATCAAAAAAAGATGAATGGTTCTTCGTGTGATATAGATATTAAAATTGGAAATCCTGTGGTGTGACAGGGTCGGCTAACCAGGGATAAAAATGGTAACACGATAATCAACGAGTTTGGGGAAAGCAGCAACCATGGGATGATCGTTTTGGGGATCGTTTTAGGCTTGCTACTGCTGTTCATGGTGAGCAACTATCTCGTATACCGTTACGCCCAAAGGAATTTCGCGTCACAAATGAAGAAGAAGAAGAAGCCAGTCTCCAAGAAGAAGATGAAGCGGGAGAGGCTCAGGCAAGGCATTTCTGCCCCTGGAGAATGAATACAACAGTAAACTAAGTCAGCATAGAGAGACCATGTTCGTAGCAACTTCTCTGCTTCTGGTGTATGCATGACCTAATTCAGCATCTCTGTTCTTTTCTCTAGTCTCTTGTGTTGAACAAGTTCAGTTGGTCGTAAATTTGGGAGATCAATGTTACATTTAAGCAGCAACCGATGTCTGCCTTCTTTAGATTGTTCCATAAACGTAACCATGCCTGAAAATTGAGTAGCAAAATGACCATCCAGAAATGTGACGACACAACTGGGAAATATCAAATAAGAGTGCACAATACACCAAACCAAAGAGACGATTACAGGCACTGGAAGTAACAGTTTGCAGTGATCCGTGGTAAAATTCTTTCAATTTATCTATAACCGAATGTAGCAGGAATAACATTTACACGCTAACTTAGCTTCAGCTCAATTTCTGGGTCGTTAGATGGACACAAGAACGAAACATCACCGAAAAGGTTGGTTGCTGTGTCTGTCGCCGTGTCGCGCCTTGGCATTTCCCATTTAACCATCCCAAAGGTTCAAAACAACCTTACAGGACTTACCACACAATTCAATCAGCTGCTTCCTTTCTTGGACCTTGCTACCTAAGTATCCTCCCCCTACTGTACATTTTCCCCAGCTACTCGGGCTATACTAACACCAAAGAGACGATAAAACACTAGCCGAAATGGACCAGGTCCTGTTGCCAGTCAAAAAAGAGTCGCTCATAAGAACTACTGCATCCGAAAACCCCAGTCCCCGGGTGAGGTGACTTCTGCTCCTGCACAAAATTCAGATGTCTACTCGATTCTCAATAACACTCCTGTAGACTTTTTCCCTTTTTATAATTTGCTTGAAAGCCAATTATCTCAAGACATCTGAGACTTCTTCACATTTCATCAGGGAGGGTTTTCTTGGTTCTGAGTGATGGATGGAAGGAGACTTCACAGCCGCCAAACTTGAAACACTCCAGAATTCAGAGTACGGCTTCTGTCCCCCAAAAATTGATAAAATAATGGTATCAATTGCCCGCAGGTTGTCTATTCAGAGTCCGTATCAATGGAAAGATACAAACGCTGTCTCACAGAGCGCTTTTGTCTAGGGAACGAGAAAGGGCTTTCAGTTCTCGGGCGACTTGCCTTTTCAGATGAGCCACCGTCATTCATCCCAAGAAGTAATGAGGCTGCAAAACAGACACAACAACAACCACCAGCACACTCATCAGACCCAAGCGCTAGAGAGGTGGTAGTACGTAAATTGGCAAAACAAACACAGGTAGCTTTCATATGTAAGCCTCGTAATTAAACATCTATATCAACTTCGCTACCCATATAATTGTATTAAGCATTTTATGGAAAAGAACTAACTAACCAGTGTCGGCCAAAGAACCCATAGCACCATCTCTATTAGTAGGCATCGCATGTCTTGAAGTTAAGCTGCCATTTGCAAGTGGTACAGATTCACCATGACCACCGCCAGCAGCAGTGGCAGCACCACCTCCCAGCCTAAGAGAGATCCAATCCTCAGATCGAAGCCCACCATTATTAGACGATGCATCGACCTGATGATGATCTCTCATATTGGAATGCATTGACGAATCTAATGGCCTGGTTGGAAGAAACAGTTGTAGAGAAGGATCTTCCTCGAAAGCCAATGGATTATCAACCAACCCACCATTCCCGTCAGATCTACCCACTGAAGTATCTGGTGGGACCAAATTGACATGTCCCACGCCAGTATCAGGAACCAAACTGTATCCATTGATTGATGTGGGACCATGATGCAAATCAACCAAGGGATCTGAGACATCTGAACTAAATAACTGGAACCCTGGGCCACCCTGGGGTGGTGGCCAGAGGGGCAATCCTCCATAATCATCATCATTCTCGTCATTGAAAAGACCCAAGCAGGACGTTCCAGCAGCAGCGCCAAGATTAGGATCCTCGGGATGATAAGGTGGTTCTGGAATCCCAGATCGGGTCCCCTCTGAGAAACCAGCCGCACCAACATCATTCTGGTTGTTGTTGAAGCCAGCGCCAGAAGACACCAGTATATCATTTTCTTCGTCATCTGTATCACTAAGAACAATTATCTCTGCAGCATCCCCTGCCACTGGAGCAGAAATATGCTGTGCACCAAACCCATACGTAGGATCTATATTGAGAGCTAATGAATCGAGTTCCATTCCTCCACTATTATTATTAAAATCCAAATTCCCATCCTGATTCACACTTGGATCCTCACCACTGCCAGTACCGCTGCTAGTCATGGGAATAACTTTCTGCTGAAAGTTATCCGGCTGCAATCTGTTGTTCCCTGAAGAAGAGCCATTCATACCCTCATGTTTGCTGACTACCCAAAGCCCATCACGGTTCTTCCTAAGACCAAGTTTCAAACCATTAATAGTACCATGACCTTCAGAATTACCTTCCTGCTTGACTTGCTTCCCTGTTTCCACCACCTTTGACTGAACCTCCCCATTTGGTATGCTGCATGGAGTACCATCAGGATTGTGCCACTGTGCCAGTTCTCCCAAATCTCTCTGCTCAGCTTCGGTTTTGGTTTTCACACGCCATGCCCCATTAGGCTTTACCTCAATCTCTGTTACATCCTCGCCACAGTGCCTCATCTGCAAACAACACAGAATAAACAAAACCCGATGCTAAGATTTATGTCACAAAACACCAAAACTAATTATTAGAATACTAAACAAGAAATCACTACCTTAGTAGTGATGCGGTTGAAAAAAGGATCGACGATTACACTATCCAATGAGTAGTTCTTCAGACAAATGGGGCATTGCCACTGCAGAAAATCCACACACAACATTCAAGACACAGAGAACAAATCACTAGAACCTTAAAGAAAAAATAAGGGGATGAACAACAGTTACTTGCCTTCCTAGAACGCTGATTGAGCTCAACAAAAACATCAAGGTCAAAACAGCCCATGTGAACACACGGTTTAAATCTTCCAGCAACTTTCATTCTTGAACCACTCATCTGCGCAGGGAATACAAAAAATCCACAATTTGATAAGAGATCGGTTTAAAAACACACAAAACAATTGCTCAGATGACCAGTACTGAACAGAACAGCTATTCAAAGGTTCATAACACAAATTAAAAAAGTTCACTTACAGGACAACGAAGATTGACAGTAATGGAGTCTGCAACAACTTCTAGATCGCTGTCACTGTCAGCACCATCAGTTGGAGCTCCACCACCAACACAACGGCAAACACGAGAAAGTGCGTCTTCAAATTGTTCACCATCAGACTCTTTAGGTATCAACCCAAGTATCTGAAACGATAACATTAAAGATTATTTAGCAGAACTATACATACTACAGCAGCTCCTTATTTTTATCAAAAGTGTGTGTTGTGCTCTGTTTAGAATCAGCTCAATGTTTAGAAGAGAATTTCACACGCCAAATACAAGATAAAAAAGAATGAAATGATAAATTAAAAAAATAAATGTACATAATGTGAGATACTTCAGACCAATCAAACACGCTCTTCTGGTATCTTATTCCAAAGCTTGTCATATTATAAATAACAGAAGTCCATCATCTTGAGAAGATTGGAAGATAAAAAAGACCTAGAACTGTGGAATTCAACAATTCAAGCAACTATGCTCAGACAGAGTCAACACTTACCTGTTGAAGTGTACGCCGCTTCACTATCCTTACCCCCAAGCAGAAAATCCGGGCATCAAATCCAGATAAGGATATTTTATTGATCCCATCCTTCGTACATGGAGTGATCTAACCAATGATTAAGACGTTCAAAGAAGGTTAAAGACAAATTACAAAATACTTGAGGCTTTACGTGGCCACTGACTCTACTAGACCCCGAACAAACTAGCCTACAACTATTTATACAACAAAGAATTCTAATAACATATATCCAAACCAAAACTCACAATTGGACCATCATCACGGCCATTTGCCCCGAGCAGTTGCGAGCCAGGTCTATTAATCGCACGAACAGGTACACCTGTGTACCCAAACAAATTACAAGTCGTATCAAGAAACCTAAAGAGAGAAAACTAGTTAATAGACACTTCTATGGAATAGAAGGTAAATTATCATACCATTGACTTGTAAATCAGCATGTTGAGGCCACTGCATCCTAAATGGGACTTTGTCATTCAAAAGCATGCACCACGCCTACGATGAGTTAAAAAAAAATACGGACAACAAATCACTTTTACATATTTTCTGGCACCTCCTGAAATGAAAATTTGACGAAAAACATCTAAATCAATCCACCTGCACATCAATTTCTGGCTTAGTCAATAGGTCCTTATCTGCCCTCGTCAGGTGAAATGACTTCTCTATATTCTGCACTGGATTTGTGCTGGAGAATATTGAATATAAGTAGCAATACTAGGCAGATGAAATATACAGCAAGCGATTAAAATATGACAGTCCATCAATTAATTGCATGACGAAACAAATGCAAGTAAGACAGTGCTTTGTTTGGCCTTCAAACTTACCTGTAAATTGGTAGAGGACAAAGAGATGCAACTTACATAGTCAATATTCCTAAACCTAACAAGCAGAATTTCTCCCAGAATATATTATATGCCCACACACCCCAAAAATATAATTACTGCACGTGACAACTGTAAGAAGAGCCTACAGACCAAACCCTATGGATAGTGAAATGCAAACTAGCCTATTTCAATGTTTATCAACAAATTGAAAAACTTGGACAAGTATATACGCCTCAAATCAAAATGCAAAGCGTCTAAGAAAAAGATATGAACAATCCATTCGAGGACCTCAAAAATCAGTAATACAATAACGATAAACCTACCCATCAGTTGGGATATTTGTTATGGCCAGCTTCACAGAAGATAGTGGATGAGCCATTGCAATCCAAAAGCTGCAGATAAAGTTTACTTCATATTAGATACAAATACTAGTGAGATGCATAGGACATGGATACTCTGAGACATGAAAAGAAATATAGCCTTTAAATTTTAACAAATGCATTAATAGAAATCGGACTGACATAAAGTTAGAATAAAACAAGAAATCTTAAGAAAAAAGGAACGTGTATTCAGCTTCTGACACTAGGCAACTATTGAGCAATTGGGATGAAGAGAGGGATATACAATGTATCAACTAAATCCAGATAAGTTTACTTCTGCTGACTCGGTAAACTTTCACTCTCAGCTACAGAATATTCCAAACAAGTCGATAAACAAATGAAAAGTCGAATCTTGTTCCCACAACAGGATTTTCCTTGTGCCTGATCTGCTTCACCATCTAAGAACTAAGGCACAAGCATGTATTATTTCAAAAGTTCAGCTCCATACAAGTGACTGTAAACAAGATTGCCACTAAGCTCATGAATACATGCCTTAATAACAAGAGAAAACAAAACTTAACAACACCAGATTTAAAGCTTTCACCTAGTTCCCCTTCCCTAGTAGGCATAGCTATCATCAACAATTAAAGACAAGGATAAAATCCACCCCAAAGTTTGGCCTATGTCACTGGTCACAAAGGCACCTGGAACAAAGATGTTCGCAATAATAAAGACAGAAAAGAAAACCTAATTCAGCAGCACAATTTAAACATGACAATGAGTAGATAAATGATTCATACGGGTCAGCTCGGCTCAGTCGACAAATCTCACAGTAAAATACTTCGGGAACTTGGGGACTTCCCTCCATAGGCTTCTCAGCAACTATAACACAACCAATATGCTGCCACACCTGGCATCTGGGATCCTCACACTGCGGTTGGAAAAATAGTGGTTCCACGGATAAGCCACATTACAAATCATTCTTAAGAGGATCAAGTCCTTACACTTGGCAGACGCTTGTGCAAGAAAAGTGGACCAGTTGAAAATAAAACTTAAAATTCCTAAGTGGTTATCACAAAGTGATTAAGAAATGAAACAGCTACAATTGGTTCATAACCAAATTTGGTAAAGATATTACAGCAAAAAAAACACGTTGGAAATAAATGTGACGGGTCATGCTCCTCATACCCCAAGAGAGACTAACAACTCACACGCCTAAAAGAGTAGGTACCCACAAATGGTATGCTAGTATAACTGCTCCAAGAAAGAAATGTAAGCAGTCAGAATATCTAGTTTACTATGATGGAAACTCATCCATGCAATAAAGTAGGAGTACATACAAATATCAAAAGTGCCAAACATATAGGGAACAGCTCCAAAGATTTCACAATTGCAAATCACCTTAATCATCGATTCTGTTTCCAATGAGCTGCCACAGGGACACCGAACTTTGGTATCACGGTGAAAAGAGTCCTCGGGTTCTCCTTTAACAACTTTCGGATTCGAATTGCTGCTATCCAAAACACATTGCGCCTTTGATGCTAAATCAGTACCCGAAACCTGCATTTTCCTGAAGATGACGATAACGGTACATTTTATTACAAGATCAGTGTGACTTACTTCAGACAATTATTCTCAATAGAAAATGTCACATAATAAAATACCAAAGGTAGCAGGACAATTTGCAAAATAAATTTACAAGTCAAGAGATGTCATTAGGAACCTGTAAATGTCATCAACAAGTTTTGCTGCTTCGTCCCTTCCAAGAACGCCCCTCTTTGGCCACGCCTTGGAACCTGAACATAGGTAACACAATCATTAATGCCATGTTGAAATAACTGTGACAGACTATCTGCACATTCACATGAGCAGATCTCACCCGACAGAACAGTTCGTAAAAGCGGCAACAGAAGGACGAGGAAGGGGGGCTAATGCAACAACTACAATATATTTCAGGCATTATTAGGGTAATAATGGCTACAACTGACAGCACATGTCAATGCGTCAGTAGTCAGACTAATGGAGTTGGATTTTCATTCTCCGAAAGAAGAATTTGGTAGAAGAAAATATCAATCCATAGTTTTGCTTAACTGATCTTGCTGAACAGGTATTTTCCCTCTGAGACCATGGTTTCAGAAAACAGCTACAGCAACATTCGAAAAACAAATTCTTTTCGATGCACATCAACAGACCATATGAACCAAAAGCCACAATGCCAAACAAAGAAGGTAAAGCACGAGGCGGGAAGCAAAGAGGTGAGTATGCAACACTGGGGGAGCTCTTACCTTGTGCATCGTGCAGGACATTCAATATGCGATCAACTAGGTCCTGTACAGTACAAGTAACAGCAACAAAGAGAACAGCTTGATCAAGAACATTTCATACAAATTAGCAACGAATGCTAAAGCTGGGTACAAAGAATGATCATGAACCTAACCTGCTTTTTCCCCTGCTTTGATAGCCCTAACTGAGTCAGGACATCCTTCAGCTCCTTTATTCGAAAATAAGCCAACTTTTCCTACAAGAGAAATGATGCCTCAACCCGTCAGCCGACAACAAGTGCAAGAAATCGAGAAAGAGAAGATACTACTCTGATTGCATTTATGTGATTAAGAGAGCCCATAACACACTGAAAGTTACATATAAAAACTCCAAATCCAATCCCAAATTACCCTACTTCAGCCCGAGTACAAACAAGACATGGTAGCCACCTCAGTAAACTATTCCATTTCCAATACTCTCTTGTAGCAGAGAAAAATCCAAACTGCAAGCCATTCGACGAGAGCATATCACACATGCTCAAACGGAACAGCATTTCTGCAGAAGCATCTTCTGCATTGTGGTTCCCAGTAAGTGCAAAAATAAGACAGTGAAGCCGCTGAACAAGTAACGTAACACGATTATGAATACGCGGTTCCCCATTGCTGCATGCTTCAGCAAACCTCTAAACAGGGTTTTCGTTTTACCATTAAAAAGTAACACAAAAAGCAACGAGACAATTCTAAGTTCTAGCTACAAACAGATATCAGCTGCAGCAGGGAAGAGAAGAGAAGATTTCGGAATTGAAGAACACTACTGCCTCCATAATTCAAACCAATTTACCTTGCAGCTATTCACCAAATCCATCTTCCACAACCTCCTCCCCTAGAACTGCCACGCGCAAAAGAATCCCCAGCAGCAACCAATCCAATAGCTAAACCATCGATGATGACTGGCGAGCAACAACAACACCACTCCCGAAACAGCAACTGATCCACTCAAAATCAACCGAAGCAATCCGACAACGCGACCGAGGGAAGAATCGAAATCAACCACGAAACACCACCCAAATCGAGAAAGACGGGAAACACAGCACCATCACATAGAATCCCAGGCACTTGTGGTGGCTGCTACAGAACCGAAACAGAAGTAGAAGAAGAAGAGAGAAGGCTCAATTAGGGTTTCGGCTGCGGGATGAAACCTTCAACCGCCGACTCCTCTCTATCTCTCTCCTTCCCTCGGTGTAGTGCTTCGTTGTTGCTGCGTTTTTTCCTTGGAATCTCTCTTATTTTTTTACAACTCTTTATTGACCGGAAGAAGGAAAACGCAGGCGGAGGCCACCTCTCTCAGCCCAAAAAGAGGGCCGGACGTATCGGCGATTATGAACTCCGGTTAATTAGACGGGGAAATGTCCGGGTTTTGCTTCGCTGCTTCTCGCGGTGTTGCTGGTCCAGGTGCACTGTCATGCACGCCCTTACGTTTACTTTATTTCTTTTCCTTTTTTTTTTTCTTTTTCCATGCACATTGCACAGCTGCGGCCTGCGAGTGGTCGATACTTTCGATAGGGCTTTTTCTTGAGTACGGATATTTTTTGTATCTAGCGCAGACTTTTTTGAGGACACGTCAGCGGTCGGGAAACCATGATCTTGTCCCGGATTTCTCGGTCCTCGCAGATGGTTCGGTTACCAAGCGTATAGCCAGCCATCTGGAGCTTTTGACCGTTGGATCTGCATAATACTAGCTCGTTAAATCGACCATAACTGCATTCACATGGAATCGACAGCATCAGATTAGGCCCCAAGAAAACCTATTTAAATAATGAATTATTTCTCGTTGTAGCGTTACCAACCGCAGGGCACGGCCAAGACTTGGCCTCTTTTCTTTCTTTTCACCTCGTAGTGGCAATTGGCTCTTTTTCAATTTTATAGACGCAAAAAAGAAGGCTTCGTATGAAATTTCTCAATTATGGAGTGTTCATTGTTGATTTCTATAGACAATTTTTTTTATTTGGATGTTAATGCTTTCTTTCTTTTAAAAAGATATGGAATTTTAATTAATTTGGTAAAGTGTCATTACACTACTCCAACAAAATTTAATACAAAAAACAGGAGGCCTACCATTCAAACTTCTATTTCCTCCCATATGCGAAGAACGATTGCCAATTTGCCATCTCTAGTACTCCTCAATTTTCTCGTCATCCCCAGAACTTCCAATTCACGTTACTCATTTCCTTGCTCAACTCTCGAATTTCTCGAGAGATAATTCCCGACTCCATCTCAACCAGTGGCTGACCCATGAATTATATAAAGGGTGTTCAACAATGAAACAAAATTAACAAGGATTGTCAAATAGTCTTGAATTCAAATACCATCATTAATAAATCAAAATTTTACAAAGGAATTTTGTTCTAAAATTGAATCAAGGTTTGTCAGTTGACAAACCTACCACCAACCTAGGTCCGACCCTGATCTCAACCTCCTCTTTCTTGTTCAATTTCTGAATTAGAGTTCAACAATCCGACTCTGGCAACACAGGCTTCGAGACATGCGTTCTCACGACCTGGATAGCCCAGAGCGCTGCGTGAGCTTCTGCTAACTCCGATTCCCAATTGATCCTTGTTCTTTTTACCGTGTCCATTAGAAAACTACCATAATCATCTCTTATGACCATACCCAGCTTCGTTCCTCCTCCCTTCACCTTTAACGCGTCAACATTGATCTTAAGGGAGCCCATTACCGGTCTTTCCCACTTGTACTCGTTATGATTCATACCTGTCAGAGACTCACATGATTGATTGCTTTGGTATTCATTAAGGTAAAGCTACAATCTTCAAACCACACCTCTTTCTTCAAGTTTCATGTTGTTGTAAAGATGATTGTTACATCCTATTCATATGAACCATGAGGCCATCGCGATTGAACATAGATCTTCGTCTATAGCTTTCTCAATCATTTTACTCAACCAATCTTTACTCGATCTTCCATCCCCTATGCAAAATAAGCTCCCTAGGAAACTAGGTCGCCGGATTTTTTCTGTCCAGTCACAATCTCTAAGAATGTGTTGTTGAGCATCTGTTTACAACTTTCTTGAACGGTACAGGAAGGGGGCACTATTGATATTATTGTCCACCATGGCTATCGTGTATATTATTTTGAATGCAGCCCGCGTTTCGTCAATGGAAAGACTAAGGAAATTGGTATGGGAAGGGATTATCTTTCATATTTTTATATTACTTTAACACAAAACGAGATACATTGACACACCACAATGGATTAGCATTGATACATTGCATACTTACACAACTCACTTCAACCGTAAACACAGAACTGTAAAAACCACTATTGTTAGCATATACGAAACAAACAATCTATTATTCACCGCCTTCAGATCATGAGCTAACATATAACTATCCTCCCTACTAAATCATGGTTTAGCAATTGTTTTGCCCTCTTTCGTCGCTCAACCTAATTTTATAAACTTTCGAATTTCAATTCAAGCGAAGGAATCTGTTACTTCATATCATCATTCTCTGCCGAGAGTGTAACAACGATAGCTTCTTCTCCGGTAATAAAATACTAATCGACCCAAACAAAATATATTCAATCCATTGATTTCAGCTTCCAAAACAAACAACGATAAATTTTCCTCCCCGGATTCTTCCCAGTTCCAGAGACGAGAATAACAATTGGGCACTTATGAACGCACCTAGGGACATGAGAACTAGCACAACTCGATTCACTTATGTTCTTCCTTATTTTCATTGCATCCATGGCGCCAAAGTTAGATTATTGAATCATCCAAGCTTTTACCCAGTCCACCGTTGTTGTTGGAATATGTAAATTAGAGGATCAAAGTTGTAAATATATTTTGTATGTGGACTGATCGGACAGGCACACGTTAGGGTTTTGTGGTTAAACCCTTGCGTGTTTGACAGCCTATTTAAGCCGAATTATGGCTTAATGGCTGATTAAGTAATCTAAGAACCCTATTAGCCACCGTGGAGTAAAGCCTTTCTGAAAGGACGAACCACGTTAAATCTCGTGTCTCTTATTGTTATGTTCATCGATTCGAGGTAGATTGACATGGTATCAGAGCCTCACGAGGTTCTTCGGGTTTAGTCTTGCCAATTTTCGATCGTCTTGTGTTCGTGTTGTCTGTGTTCCTTCGCTGCTGCTGGGTTGTTTCATCCGCTTGGGTTTTTTTTTCTTCTGGTTTCCGCTGTCTCGGGTCTTTACTAGCTGCTGGGTCTTCTTCTGGTTCTCGGGGCATCAGGTCTCTCTTTGGTTCTCGCGGCATCAAGTTTATATTAGCTGTGGGGTTATTTCTCTACTGCTTCGGGTCACCTACTGCTTCAGCTTCTCTATCGGTACTCATCATCTCTTGTCTTGATTGGTCTTTATATTGCTTGGCTATATCTATTGTCTATCTTGCATTTATGGATTCTCTTAAGGAGGCTGTCTCTACGAGGTTGAATGGAAAGAACTTCCCACTATGGGAGTTTCAATTTAGAATCTTTATTGAGGGAAAAAGGTTGTTTCCCTACTTAGATGGCACTCTTCCAATGCCGGCTAAGTCCGCCTCTGAAAATGAAAAGGCCGACTGGGCGGCTAATAATGCCCAGGTCACGTCGATCTTGCTGGGTGCGGTGGAACCCAACATTGCCTTGAGTCTGAGATCATTCTCTACTGCCCATGAAATGTGAAGTCATCTCTGTTCACTCCACTCCCAGGCGAGTGCTTCTCGTCAATTTGAAGTATCCACTGCGATTGCAAATCTGTCCCAAGGTGATTCCGATGTTCGTCGTTACTATCAAGCTGCACTCCATCTTTGGACAGAAGAAGATATGTTGTCTCTTGCTATCACCAAAGGGCAGGTCACCCCCGCCATGCTTCAGGAACGCAAACGTCTGCGACTCATGCAATTCTTAGCCAAGTTGCATCCTGAATTCGAGCCAGTTCGTGCTTCATTGCTTCATCGCAACATTACTGCTATTGATGATGTTGTTGCTGAGCTCATCCGCGAAGAGACTAGGTTGCGCAGTCAAGCTCAGGTCGATCATGGTTCTTTTAGTTCTGAGACTGCTTTCGCAGTTGGTCGCACAGGCAAGCCTCAGTTTCAACGTCCTGTTCCTCCTCATGTTGAGTGTCACTTCTGCCGGGAGAAAGGTCATGTTCAGATTCATTGCCGAAAACGGAACCATTGTAACTACTGCAAAACTGATGGGCACATTGTTCTGGACTACCCGTCGTTAGCTCGTTGGGGAAAGACTGTTGGATCTCGTTCCTCTACTGGATCGCGTCCATCTGCTCTAGTGCCTGCGTACGGTGTTCAACTTCCTGTACCTGTTATGTCACCGTCTCCTCAGGTCGCCGGGCTGCTTGGGGCTTCTCCGGCTCCCTCTCAACTCTCTTCGGATGCGATTGAGCAGCTTGTGCAATCTGCTCTCCAGAAGGTTCTGCCTTCTGCCTTGCAGTCTGTTTTCTCTACTACTCCCCCGACAGGTACTTCGGTCTCTTGGCATCTTGATTCCGCGGCTTATAATCATATGTCTAGCATTCGTGATAAATTCTTATCTTTGAAAAGTGTCCCCTCTCTTGAACTACAAGTAGCAAATGGATCTCGTCTTCCTGTCAAGGGGATGGGAACTGTTCGGCAGCCTAATCTGACGTTATCTGATACTCTTTATGTTCCTGGCTTGGTTCCTAATTTGGCTTCTGTTGGTCAGTTGGCTGAGACTGGCTGTCGTGTTATATTTGATTCCGATGGGTGTATGGTACAGGATCGGAGAACGGGGAGGATGCTGGGTAAAGGTTCAAAGCATGGGCGCACATATATCTTGGAGTCATTAGAGTCTCGTTCATCCCTGGAGCCTGGACCTAAGGTGGATGGCGCGCCTACTGTTGCCGAGGGCAGTTCAAGTTTTACTAGCAATTTTCATTCTTATTCTATTTCTGTGGAAGACTGGAATTTGTGGCATTGTCGTTTGGGCCATCCTCATTCTGTACGTTTGAAAACCATGTTTCGGAATAAGCTTCTTCCTGGGGTTTTGGGTTCTTCTTCTTCTGTTTATGAAACTCCTTGTGTTAGTTGCATTCAGGCAAAAACGACTCAGATTTCTTTTGGTTCTAGTGATACACAGTATGCTGCCGCTTTTGATTTGGTACACACAGATTTATGGGGTCCTCCTCCTACTACCTCTCGAATGGGCTATCGTTATTTTGCATTATTCATTGATCATGCAACTCGATATTGTAGGGTATATTTTCTGCGCAAGAAATCTTAACTGTGTAGCATTGCACTGGAGTTTATTCAAATGGTCCGCACTCAGTTTGGTAAAACCATTAAGATTATTCGTTCCGATCCTGGTGGTGAATTCAACTCGACTCCTCTCCTTGACTTCTATAAGCAGCATGGTATTCTCTCTCAACTCTCCTGTCCTGGGGTTTCACAGCAGAACGGTTTAGTTGAACGGAAGCATCGACACGTTCTTGATTTGACTCGAGCTCTACTTATTCACTCTCATGTTCCTGTTGGTTTTTGGGTTGAGGCAGTGCATACTGTCGTTCATCTCATCAATCGCCAGGTCACTCCTGTTCTGAACCAGCATTCTCCCCACTTCATGCTCTTCGGAAAACATCCGGATTACACGCGCCTGCGTGTGTTTGGCTGTCGTTGCTTTGTGTTGTTATCGTCGAAGGAACGACATAAACTGGATCCTAAAGTTGCTACGTGTGTATTTATTGGGTACAGTGATCGTCAAAAGGGATATATTTGTTATGACGTTACTTCTCGTCGAGTTCGTATATCTCCACATGTTGTCTTCATGGAAAATCTTCTTCACTACAAGCTGGTTTCCAAGGATCCTCCTGATCTCTCATTTCTCGACTCGCTGCCACTGACTACCTTGTTGGAGTTGTCTTCTCCGACTGTGTCCCGACAGCCTCCTGCCGTGGTTGAACCCGATTCTCCCTCTCATTCCGGGACTTCTTCCACGGAATCCTCCGCCTCTCCCGAGCCAATCACCCCCTCGACAGCAGGTTCGGCGTCGGCTTCCTCATCTTCTAGCTCGTCAAGCTCGTCCGAGCCCTCCCCTCCGCCGTCTCCTCCTCCCGTCCCAGTTCTGCGTCGCTCCAATAGGAGCAATTTTGGCCAACCACCACTAAGGTCCCATGATTTTGTGGCCTTTTCATCTGACGCACTTGCCATTCCCATTCCTACCTCATATCGTCAAGCTCGTGGACATGATCATTGGGAACGTGCTATGGATGAAGAAAAAGATGCTCTTGAAGCTCAAAATACTTGGACTCTTGTCCCTCGCCCTGTGGATCAGAATGTAGTGGGCTCTCGCTGGGTTTACACAGTTAAATTAAATCCGGACGGGTCCTTGGAGCGATTTAGAGCTCGGGTTGTTGCTCAAGGGTTCAAACAAGAATTTGGCATTGATTATGAGGACACGTTTGCCCCGGTTGCTAAAATGCAAACTGTCCGTACAGTTTTAGCCGTAGCCGCATTGCAGAACTGGCCTCTCGTGCAACTCGATGTTAAAAATGCTTTCCTTCATGGTGACTTGAAGGAAACCATTTACATGGAACGTCCTCCGGGTTACACTAAGGGTGATAGCTCGACTGTCTGCTTATTGCACCGGTCCCTCTACGGCCTAAAGCAAGCTCCTCGTGCCTGGTTTGAAAAATTCCATACTACCATTGTACAGGCTGGTTTTGTTCAAAGTGCCAATGACCCTTCGTTATTCACTCGGTCTACTATCCATGGCTTGACTGTTCTTCTGATTTATGTTGACGATATGATTGTAACGGGTGGTGATTCTGCAGGCATTCGAGAGTTGACTGATGCTTTGCACAAGGCCTTTCGTCTAAAGGAGTTGGGTAATCTTGCTTACTTCTTGGGACTCGAGGTACAACGCTCTAGTCATGGTCTGTTTGTTTCTCAGCATAAATATGTTTTGGATCTTTTAGAGCAAGCCCGACTTCTTGACTGCACACCTGTAGTCACTCCCATGGAACAAAATTTGAAGCTCTGCAGTAAAAGTGGCGACGTTCTCTGTTCCTCAGATAGCTCTATGTATCGCAGTCTTGTTGGCAGCCTCATATACTTGACTTCTACGCGTCCTGATATCTCCTATGTTGTTCAAATTGTCAGTCAGTTAATGTCCGCTCCCCGAACGTTGCATTTGGATGTTGTTTATCGGATTCTTAGGTATCTGCGTGGCACGGCTGAGATTGGACTTTATTTTCCTTCTTCTGGGGATCTCTCGCTCTCGGCCTATGCTGATGCCGACTACGCCGGTTTTCTTGATACGCGCAGGTCCACTTCTGGGTGGTGTGTTAAGTTTGGTTCCTCACTTATCTCCTGGCGTTGCAAAAAGCAGGATCGTGTTTCCAAGTCTTCTACTGAAGCCGAGTACCGTTCTATATCTGATGTCAGTTCCGAGTTGGTTTGGCTGCACCGTCTTCTGTCCGAGTTAGGTGTCTCATGTCCCACTCCTGTTACGTTGTATGCCGATAATATGAGTGTTGTTCGGATTGCTACTAATCCGGTTCTGCATGATCGTACGAAGCACATCGAGATTCATTTACATTACATTCGCCAGCTAGTTTCAGAGGGATGGATGCAGTTGAAGTATCTTCATACAGACGATCAGCCAGCGGATCTCTTAACCAAGGCGGTTTCCTCTAGTCGTCATTGGTTTTTGTCACACAAACTGATGTTGTGTCAAGCACCATCTGTTTGAGGGGGGATGTTGGAATATGTAAATTAGAGGATCAAAGTTGTAAATATATTTTGTATGTGGACTGATCGGACAGGCACACGTTAGGGTTTTGTGGTTAAACCCTTGCGTGTTTGACAGCCTATTTAAGCCGAATTATGGCTTAATGGCTGATTAAGTAATCTAAGAACCCTATTAGCCACCATGGAGTAAAGCCTTTCTGAAAGGCCGAACCACGTTAAATCTCGTGTCTCTTATTGTTATGTTCATCGATTCGAGGTAGATTGACAGTTTTCGCCTTTGATCCATCGGATTTGCCTTAGATCGGCGTCGGAGTTGGTGTCCCCCCCCCCCCAAATAGCTTTCGCCTTCAATATCTCCTGCTCTCCTGTGTTGTAGATGTATCACCTCACTCCCCCCTATTGCACCATTGTTGGTCAGTGGTCACACTCACCACCACCTCTCTTCGTAACTGTCTGAAGAAATAGTTATGGTGAAAAAGAGAAAACAAAGATCAATGTGGTGTGAGTGAAAATAAAACTTTTTTAATTATATTTAAAAATTATATTTTATAGTGTGTTGTTGACGTAACTGTCATGGTGACACGAAGTCAACCAATCGTTGACCTTTGTTTGGTTGATTGTCAAAGTCTAACTGTTAACAACACAGTTGAGGACATTTTCACATCATAACCCAATCCGTTGGACAATATTGATGCATGGAGAATATGGAGGTAAAATTGACAAAAAAGTTAAACTATGGGTCATTTTACAGTACTAGCTTTATACCCAGCCGGTTGGCCGGAACCCTAAAAATCACTATATATATATAAGTCGTAATAGATGAGCAAAATGATGAGTAAATGTTTTTCATGAATTGATATCGAAAGTGTGAAGAGTGCATTATATATATGGGGAGTTCTACGGTACCCAGGGTGAAATTCGGGGTACCGCATACCAGGAGTAAGAAAACGCTATCCAGAACTTGAATTGATTGATCTTTCGGACATGATACTATACTCTTACCCTTAAAGATCAAAATCTAGGTCTTAATTCTCTAAATCTTATACTCCAAGATCAATTTAATTAGAAATAATAATCGATTGTTATGATTCATCCAAATATAGGCAAAAAAATCAATGCACCATCTTAGGGTTTATAGTTTATGATTTAGATAATTAGAACCTAGGGTTCACCCATTAAGGGTTAGGGTATAGTATCATGCCCAAAAATCCTGCTAATTCGATGTCTATATAACGTTTTCGTACTTAAGGTATGCGGTACCCCCGATTTCACCCGGGGTACCGTAGAAGGCACCGTATATACATGTGATAAAGACTGGCATAATACAAGAGTATAGTATACTCTGCATGATCTAGCCGTTAGATGTACCTTGTTGAGCTCCTACCAATCTCAACAGTCAATTACAATTTTCTATTAAATTGAACTTTGGGTTTGACTTTAGAGGACCCATCTCAACAGTCATTTATCATTTTCTATTAAATTGAACTTTGAGGTTGAGTTTAGAGAACCGAGGCCTGAAGTTTATTCATTAGAGATTAGGGCATAGTATCATACCTCAAACTCGGTTAAAATCATTGTCGAGAATCGAGATAGAGATATCTCACTAAGAGTACCTGAAGTATAATGTACTCTAGAAGTACACCGGTCTAACCCATAGACTGGTATACTCTAGTAGTATAGTATACTTAGCTTATCGTACGCCAATCTAACCCTATATTTCAAGCTAGCATACGCCTAACGTACACTTACCTTATCATACACACTTCCTTTATAGTTATTTACATATTGAATTAGTCAATGTTTGGGCATGATACTCTACCCTGAACTCTAATGGGTGAGTTCTGGTCCCTAGTTCTCTAACCCAAACTATAAGATTCATTTAATCTCAAAATAAAAATCAAGAATTCTGATTCGTCGGGATTATTCAAGTACAAATAATTGGTGTGAACGCAGGCTGACGTATGCTAGCCTTTGCCCCATATAAATACATATATATTGTTTGGACTGGTGTATTCGTGAAATATACTATATTCTATGTACTTGTGGTAGTGAGAAATCTCTATCTTGACCATCAATTAAACCGAATTTGGGGTATGATACTATACCCTAACCTCTAATGGATTAACCCCACACTAATTCTCTAAATCCAAACTCGAAGTTTAATTTAATAGAAAATAATAATTGACCATTGAGATTGGTCGGAGCTCATCGAAGTACATCTAATAGTTAAATCATTTGGAGTATAGGGTAGCGTATGCCAAGCGTACGCTTATCTTATTGTACGCCCATCGAGTTTTGCTATTTAGACCATGAATTAACCAGAGTTTGGGCTATGATACAAATGTTGCCAGAACCGAACCAGAGCATGACCCGGTAATGCGAACGACTCGCACTTTAGTGGTCCAACCGGCATTAGACCGTTTAAAAACCGTTAGAGAACCGGTACCTAATAAACGTTATCAGTAAAAAATAGTGGACATTTCTTAATCAGAGGTCATCTCTTTCCTTCGAAATTGTGAAATGGAAATAAGGATTCAGTTTGAGAGCCCGACGTTTTTGGTTTATTTCAATTTTCAATTTTTTGCAAATTTTTTAATTAAATTTTGTGGCTGAATGGCAAAAACCGGACGAGCGACTCGAACGGTTAACCACCTTGGCCGCTAGCCAACCGCTACATAAAACCGGAGCGGCTTTTAGATTGTTCCGAGCCGGTTTTGTGACCGGGTGGGAGTTTTACCGGTCGGTCCGAACGGCTCGGCTTTAATAACACTATAACCTAACCTCTAATGAGTGAACTCTAGTCCCTAATTTTCTTACCCAAACTATGAGATTCGTTTAATCTCAAATAAACCAATCTTCTTTTCATTTATTATTACTTTTAATTATTTCAAATTTTATGCTTTTATAACTACATTAAATTTTTACGTTATGCTTATCTATTGAAATTGCAAATGAATTGTATTAATATAGGTGAAATGAAATTGAAATGAGTGTGATTGATAAAATTGTTGAAGTGATCATAGTAAGAACCACATATCTACACATAATATAATACACCGAAGGGAAAAACGGGAGCTCCATTTCAAATTTCCTGCAACGAGAGTGAAAGTAGGAAGGACCTTTTGGTCTTCACAATTACTTTTTTTTATTCATTAAAAAGACACATACTGGGATTCGAACCATGACCATTTTAAAGAAAAGCAAGGATCATAACCAATCACACTAAGTACATTTGTTGTATTTTTTTAAATTAAAAACATATAATAGCAGGGAGGAAAAAACCCTTCCCCCATTTCAAATTCCCTGCTCCAGGAGCGTTTGTAGGAAGGGTATAATAGGGAGTGTCAATTTTTTTCTCTTTCCTCTGTGGAACGGGCCAACTTACCGTACACATGGGGATTTAAACGGGTCTAGGAGTGTCAATTTTTTTCTTTAAGCCCTTTTATTTCTCCCTGGTGATAAAATATATATGAAAAGGCAAAAACAATACTCATTTTTATTGCTAAAAATAAAAAATTTAACAATAAACTAATGCATGGTATCTAATGGGCTAACCGCTAACCATAAAATAAAAGAGTTGAATGGGTCTGACCTACACGGGATTTGGCCATCAAGTAAAACAAATGAACATCATTGATTTGTCATTCTAAAACAAGCTATTTTCTCTGGCATAATATATATTATGCTATTATCTTATATCTTAGTGGCTAAAATATAATGTATTTTAAAGTTATTCAATGGTTCAACCTCGACCAACCCAATTAGTCCAATTTTTATCATTTCAAATAGGAATGGCAATGGGCTGGTCCGGGGCAGGTATCTCGATACCCATACCCGCATGGCAGGTCGGGTCCAGGTCGGGTAATTTATCACGGGGCGCGGGTAGGGGCAGGTCGACCCGTTGGGTATGTAATTATGCGAAAAACATTAGAAACATTCGTTATTTTCATTAAAAGACAAAGAAAGAAACCATAATATGATAAAATGTAGTTAAATTATTGAAGAAATTGACATTTCACTTATTTACAACTTTATTATAGCTAAAATATCATGTAATAAGAGGAAAATCCTAAGTAATTTGACTAAGATTATAAGTAATATAGGCAAGAACGGGTCAAGAATGGGGCGGGTCAGGGCAGGTCGGGTCGATGAGAGATACCCATGCCCGCCCCGTCCCGCCTACGGGGCGGGTTTGACCTGCTCCAAAACAGGTCAAACAGGCCGGGTAAATCGGGTCAGGTCGAAATTGCCATTCCTAATTTTAAATATATATTATATAATTATTTGATATCATAATGATCAAATTATAGTGTATTTTATAGGGAATCGTTTGGTATTTGTTAGTAAAAAACTAAACAGAACGATCTATTTGGTTATTTTAAACATTAAAACGATCCTAAACATTTTCAGTTCCTTTTGAATTTTTATGGTTTTATTCTCGAATAAGTGATGTGCAAATGGCAAATTGTAGTAATCTATTTTCTTTCACTATTTTTTATTTTCAAATAGAAAATTTAAAAGTAAAGAATAATTAGAATTTGGCATGGGTCGGTCAAACATGCTGAATTTCAAGTTTTGGCCCGTTTTGATCAAGTCTAATTTATAATCATATGGTTCCCTGATACCCGATAAAAATCTCAATCCAAACCAGTTTGGCAGGTGAGTCTGTGTTTACCACTATTTTCTAGGATACGACAACGATGGTTCCTATCCCAAATTGTGTTATTCGTTCTTGATTTTCTTAGATTTTATCATGGCCTAACAAAAACCAAAAAGCACAATGACGACAAGATGAAAGTTCTATAAAGCAAATTAATCGACCAACGGGCCGAGTAAAAGCTAGCAACGATTGTGAGATGCTCATTTTCCGAAAACCGACGGGATAGGAGATTTTTTATTCGATTTTTTGGAATTCGGTTTCTATAAAACTTACTCCACCTCATCATATTACCAGAAACAATATTGTTTCACAAGGTAACATGTACTTGGTTTTGGTTCATAAGGCCGATTTTTGATTCATTGCATCATTCATGTCTCTTTCCTACTAAATTCACTATTTTTATCACGAATTTCCCAAAAAAAAAACTATACAACAATAAGCTATACACCTCATTATATTATCAAATTCCATACCTCACCTTCCTCCGGCCAACTGGCCGGGGCCCACACTAGTTGCATATAAATTACATTGATAGGATATCATAGACATAACTTTCATACTGAGTAATCTTAATATTTCAATCCGTTCAAATTAATCGATAATTATATGTTTGTTTGAAATAACAAAGGTGAGTTACTAAGAAAAAAGAAATAACAAAGGTGGGTTTGATTTATTTAAGTGTTTAAAATAATTACTTTGGTAGAAAAAGTGCTTAGAATAAGGTTAAAACAACTTCATTTTCCGTCACAATTCCATATCCTCATTATATAAAAAAAGGAATATATAAAAATTAAAGAAAATAATAATATAGTTACTAAATAAAGAAAATGGATATACATAAAAAAATAATAAATAAAGAGGGTGGTCGAGTGCAAAAAAATGGCGTTGCCGTGTACAGGATGGAAGAAATAATTATGAAAATAAAATTTTAAAATAAAGTAAAACTAATCTGAGTTAAATGACAATTAAGGGTCTCCTAAGTTCATTCTAGGAAATTCAAAAAGTTGAATAACCGTCTATAACTCCACTATAATCTACACAATAAATAAAAGCCAAATGAGAAAACTTGAAGCCCCATTTCAAATTTCCTGCATCGAGAGTGAAAGTAGGAAGGACATTTTGGTCTTCACAATTACTTTTTTTTATTCATTAAAAAGACACTTACTAGGATTCGAACCATGACCACTTTAAAGAAAAGCAAAGATCATAACCAATCACACTAAATACATTTGTTGTTTCTTTTTAAATTAAAAACATATAATCGTAGAGAGGAAAAAACCCTTTCCCTATTTCAAATTCTCTACTCCAGGAGCGTTTGTAGGAAGGGTAGAATAGGGAGTGTCAATTTTTTTCTTTTTCCTCTGTGAAACGAGCCAACTTACCGTACACATGCGAATTTAAACGGGTCTAGGAGTGTCAATTTTTTACTTTAAGTCCTTTAATTTCTCCGTGGTGGTAAAATATATATGAAAAGGCAAAAACAATACTCATTTTTTTGCTAAAAAGAAAAAAATTTAACAATAAACTAATACATGGATTCTAATGGGCTAACCGCTAATCATAAAATAAAAGAGTTGAATGGGCCTGACCTACACGGGATTTGCCCATCAAGTAAAACAAATGAACATCATGGGTTTGCCATTCTAAAACAAGCTATTTTCTCTAGCATGATATAGATTATGCTATTATTTTATATCTTAGTGGCTAAAATATAATGTATTTTAAAGTTATTCAATGGTTCAACCTCGACCAACCCAATTAGTCCAATTTTTATCATTTCAAATATATATTATGTAATTATTTGATATCATAATGATTAAATTATAGTGTATATTATAGAGAATCGTTTGGTATTTGTTAGTAAAAAAAACTAAACAGAAAGATCTATTTGGTTATTTTTAACATTAAAACGATCCTAAACATTTTCAGTTCCCTTTCGAAATTCTATAGTTTTATTCCCGAATCAGTGATGTGCATATGGTGAATTGCAATAACTAGAGTTTGGCATGGGTCGGTCAAACATGCTGAATTTCAAGTTTTGGCCCGTTTTGATCAAGTCTAATTTATAATCACATGGTTCCCTGATACCCGATAAAAATCTCAATCCAAACCAGTTTGGCAGGTGAGTCCGTGTTTACCACCATTTTCTAGGGATACAGGAACAATGGTTCATATCCCAAATCGTGTTTGTTGTTCATTCTTGATTTCTTTAGATTTTATCATGGCTTGGCAAAAAACAAGAAAGCACAATGATGACAAGTTGAAAGTTTTATAAAGCAAATTAATCGGCCAACGGGCCGAGTAAAAGCTAGCAACGATTGTGAGATGCTCATTTCCCGAAAACCGTCGGGATAGGCGATTTTTTATTCGATTTTCTGGAATTTGGTTTCTATAAAACTTACTCTACCTCATCATATTACTAGAAACAATATTGTTTCACGAGGTAATAGGTACTTGATTTTGGTTCATAATGCTGATTTTTGATTCGTTGCATCATTCATGTCTTTTTCCTACTAAAATTCACTATTTTTATCACGCGTTTTCCAAAAGCAACTATACAACAATAAGCTATACACTCCATTACATTATCAAATTTCATACCTCACCTTCCTCCGGCCAAATGGCCGGGGCCCACGCTAGTATATTTATAATAAAAATATAAAGAGGGTGGTCGAGTACGAAAAAATGGTGTTGCCGTGTACAGGAGGGAAGAAATAATTATGAAAATAAAATTTTAAAATAAAGTACAATTAATGTGAGTTAAATGACAATTAAGGGTCTCCTAAATTCACTTTCTGACCAAGAAATTCAAAAAGATGAATAACCGCCTATAACTCCACTATAATCTACAAGATACATAAAGGCAAAACATGGGTTGGAATTCTCCTATTTCAAATTTCGTGGTCTGAGAGTGATTCTAGAAAGGTCATTTTTGTCATTGCACTCACTTTATCCTTATATTAAAAATGTTATTATTGGAGTTCAAACCTGGGTCAATTAAACGAAGAAAGAGCATTATAACCAACTAGGCTATATTTTATTTATTGTTATTTCTTTGACTAAACTCTAGGAATATGTTTGGTGATGATGCTTCTATATTTATATTTTATCTTTAAGTTATTTATATTTATAGAATAAGATTAGTTCTGAAATGGAACTCAAGTAGTATTGATTCAAACATTAATATTAAATTGTATGTGTAGTTTAGTTTAGTTTAGACAAAATACAGAAGTGTAACCAAAACATGAACCTTTGTAACGAGTATAGCCATTTTTTTGTGACAAATCTATATATAATATAATAATAAAATTGGAAAACGAGAGTCTTCTTTTAAATTTCGTGGCATGAGAGTGATTCTACGAACCTCTTTTTTCGTCATAGTGTCAAATTTATTTTATATTATGTGTAAATTTGTCCCAAAAAGTTACTATATATGTCACGAAGACCCATGTTTTGGCTACACATATGTATTTTATCTAAACTGTACCACACATACAATTTAATATTTAATGTTTGAATCAATGTTACTTGAGTTCTGATTTCACAATTAATCACTTCTATAAGATATAATAATTTCAGGTAAAATGCCCTTCTTACCTGGTTGAAGAAGCTCTTTCTATAATATATATTCAATGTTTTAAGATTTTTCATTTCCAAGTTCGTGAAACGAGAGTGAAAGAGGAAGAGTATTTTTTTTATCGCAATTATTTATCTACTTCCTATAAAAAAGTATCAACATCTAGATTTGAACTATGGTCTCTTAAAAAAACAGAAATCACAACCAATTATACTAAACAAATTTATTTTATCTTCTTGAATTGTAAGCATACACTTAGCGAAGATTTGAAAAGCATAGGAACTTTCCATCACGGTTAGTTAGCCTATTAAATATTCTAAAAAACAAAGTTTAATACGTGATTTATAAATTTTTTTATAACCTATAAAATAACGGGTAATCTTAAAATTGCACCATAAATTTCAATGCTTGAAATATTGCATATCGAATTGCAGTATTGAATATGCAACAGAGATGTAGAATTCTTTAATTAATATACATTTTCAGAACTACTATGAAGCAATAATATTTTGTACAAACTATAGGTGACTGATTCTCTTAAAATTTTAGCCTGGTTAATTGCTAAACATTAAACCTCTTGCTAATCTGGCATGAATGGATCCGACAATTATGAGACGATATTAGGTTTAATGTGATGTTCATTTGCCATTTTTGGGTGTGTTGATCAATTTAAGTGCATTAACATATAAATGAGTTATAATTAACATCATTATACAATTTTTACTCTTTATAATAATTAATTTAATCTTAATATTTGTGATGTTCGAAATATTTTATGTATGATTTAGAGATATACTTATTATTTGTGGCATCAGTGGTAGTTGCACAGTATTTTATCATGTAGTCAAAATCCAATATTGGGTGCATTTATGATTGTTTTTTTATCTTGGTGTTGCGAATAGGTACCTTTGGACCAACCTATGACCGAACAAAAATGGGTTAAAACTTAATTATTAGAATGCATGTAACTATACGCAGGCAGATAATCGAGCTAGCATGACACAGTTAGAGCATACCATGAAGATAATGTATATGGATCGGCCTATACAAGTATGAATGCTTCATGGGTCGTACCTAACTTAAACTTCAAGCGCTCGCGCACAAGTGCAAGCACCACATAGTCTATATTGTTGCACTCATGTTTTGTGGAGAAATGCGCCATTTGAGAGGAATAAGCGGTCATTTGTTCGCCAGGTTTCAGGTCCTCTGATTCACACTATCGATTGTGAATGGAGAAGAAGCATCTCGAACGCAAAATTGGATAAGTAATTGGGATGTTTCTAGGTTTCTCTCAATTCCAGGTGGTGGAGAAAGAGGAAGGAAAGGGGGAGAGTGGTGAGATACAAAGCTCATAGAGAGAGATGGAAGAACAAATGGAAAATCAAAGAGGAATCGAGGACCCGCTGGGCAAGTGTATCCACACCTATGTACATATGACCTCAAGGATCTAAGCCCTTGAGACTGATTAACTTAGCAGTGGAAGGGTAATACCTGCTGGCATCTCAAAGCAAACCCGTCCTTCACCGCTGGAGCTTCGCCGACTAGAGAAGGAGTTCGCCGGATCAAACTTCTCTCCCTCCGCTAAAGGAAGAAGAGGCGGACTGTAGCAGCTTCATTCGATGGGGAGGTCGAGTTTGGGGGAGGTTGAGAGAATAACGATGGGAGCTGGGGTTAGCAAAACGATGTCGTTGGTCTAAGTGAACAAAAGGAGAGAAAAATCTGACCGAGGGATTCGAACACTAGGCTCATTAAAAGGAATGAGGGCATAACCCAATGGGCAATGAGGGGAAATCCGTCTCTCATTTTCCAGCAAATGATGTTTTATTGTTTTCGCCCAACTGCCTCTTTTATTCCCCATGAGTATTTCCATCGATAATGAAATTGAAAGTGAACACATTTCTTACAATTTGTTTTTTTATTTTTGTTGTCACACCAGAAAACAGAAAACAAAATGACAAGTGAACGAAGCATAAGAGAGAGTGAGATGACATATTTAAACGAGGGGGGAAATGAGGTAGTATAAAATAATTGCCCTCCTGCTCTGTTTAGTGGGTATTCTTAGCCTTGTTGAGTTTTAGGAGATGACATTATATTTGTTAGATTTTTTCCATTTCAATTAAGGGGTCGTTTGAAAGTTGCGATTGTTTTGTTGAGATTGTTACTATACATGTATTTTTTAGAATGCATCATTTTTTATATTTTTTTAGTAGAACCAATACATGGATTACATGTGTGATGTGACCGAAACTATCAATCAAAATGAGTGATTGTTATATCTCAAATTTTAGTTGGTATTGTTGAGATAGTTGAGTTTCAGCTTTTAGCTTATGTGACATACACAATGCATCTAAAACGACAATACATATATAATATTATACATGCATTCACAACAAAATATCTATTTAACAATCTCAACTTCCAAATGACCCCATAAAATCCTAAATCAGTATTCTCATTTGGATGATTTTTTCCTTAATACAATTATGGTAATCTATGGGATTTAAAGGTATTTGATCATGTCAATATTTTAATGGTTTTTTACTTAAAGTTTGAATTGAAAGATCGTACATACTGGCAGTTCAACCATAAAATTTCACACCATAGGCTAAATCGATAGGTGATATTTAGCAATATGAAACTGTTGAACCACAGTTAAATTATGCTTTCAGTATAAAATACTCTGCTACCAAAATTTTTGATACTATTGTAATCATTTGGTTCAAACAATTCTTTTACACTGGTGGAAACAAAAGTTTTAAGACACATTTTGAACTATCTATTGCAAAAAAACATAAGTCAGTTAGCGATAATGAGACGATCTCATTCAACCCAAAAGACACTTTGCAACTTCTATATTCTTAAAATAAATGTATGTTACTTATACCCTTGCTCATTCATCAACTTAATGAGTATTATATATTTCATGTAATATGATTTTCATAGGTTTTTCTTTATTGAATTGTTTAATAAAAAAAATTTGTTGCATGAAAATTACTACATTGTTGTTAGACATGTCTGCAATCTAAGAATAATTTTGGAAATCCATACACAACACATTGTAAAACCAACTATTAGCGACAATTTAACATCATGTCCTATATATTTCAAATCAAGCAACTTCAGATTCATTACCAATGGTGTGGTAAAAAAGAATGCTCTCTATTGGGAAAAACTTCAAGGATATACTAAACTCTATGAGAGACATTTTCTTTCATCTTAAAGGTTGATTATGTATGTATTATGAGAAACAAATATAATATTCAACTATATGGTTTAATTAAGTAATGGATGACAATTAGTTATATTTATTTCTTTTTTCATTCAATAATTATAAGTAATGCATATATTATATTTTTCTCTTTTCATGAAGGTCTAAACACAATATGCATAGTTGGATCACTTTCAAAAATGTGATGTGCATAACTAAGTTAGAAAACAATCATTTTGTGCATTTCAAATCTTCTATTATATATCCATTATTATATATCATATTTCTCGACAAAATTTTTCCGACCAACAAGCCAGGGCCTGTGCTAGTATATTTATAGATTAGGCTTTTAATTTTTTGGTAGTGTGTAGGGATGGCAATCAAACCCATGGTCGCGGGTATCCGACCGCCCCCGACCAAGTCAACGCGGAGAATCCCCGCATTGACTGGGTAATGAGAGGGTATGGGTAAAACCCGCAAAACGTTTGATGGGTATGGGGCGGGTATGGTTTTAGCCTCCCCCGCCCCATACCCATACCCATACCCATATACCCGCCCCACTAAGAACATTTCTTCACATATAACAAATATATGAATAAAATTGTGATATATGAATGATAGTGAGGGTACCTCAAGAAAATAAATATTAGAAATGCAATTGAGTGACCACCCAAATCAAAACATAATTCATTTTCGTCAACTCTCCCTTCACTGTTTCACTTTTCCCTTCATGTTAACAAGATTATGTTAGTTTGTTATTAGTTAGTAGATGTATCAGAGTCCGAGAAGAATGATTTGTATTACATTATATTGTAGGGCTAATACCACTGGGAAACCCGAACTATTAACTTTGTGTCATTTGTGTCCTAAAGTATTCGATATGACATTTGTGTCACAATGTATGATAGTTGTATGTCATTTATGTCCTGACAATTTCGTTGACCGTTATAGATAACGGTTAACCAAACGGAAGTCAACATTAACATTGACTTTTGTTGACGTGGCAGCCACATAGATGCCACGTCATTGACACATCACATTTTTTACTAAAACTAAATAAAAATTAAAATAGAAAAATTATAAAATCAAAATAATTAAGAAAATAAAAAAGCAGGGGATAAGTATTGCGTTTTATCTGCTGGTGTTCCTCCGGGAATAATCATCGCCGCCAACGCCATCCCAGCTCCTCCTTCGGGGGACATCGCCACCGCTTGGTCGCCCGATCTCTCCGCCGCTCTCTACCGTGTCGACGGTTGGGGCGCACTTACTTCAAGCAATTGAGCTTCTTCGAATTGATTACGGCGAAGGAGAGGAGGGACTTTGCATCTGGGTCTCCGATTTGGGAGAGGAAGAACAACGCAATCGGCGATTTGAGACTGCAGAAGGGAACACATATCAGACGGGGAAAGAAAAGAACATAACAACCTTCCCCGATGAACCTCTCTTTGTGCTTCTTCTTCTTCCCCTGCATTAGAATCCAGAGTTTGGAAGAACATTACTCCTCAGCAGTAGCTCAAAAATCCCAACAAGCTGCTCAACAACGAACAATCAATCGAACAATCAATCCGTCACCGGGGCTTGCCTTTTCCCCCGTAGACATCGTTGCCCAGCTCCCCACCAAGAACCCAGAAGCCCCTGACATGCTCGGCCGCATCTACCGCCTCCGCGCTTCCTACTCTGTCTCCATCTCCAACCCTCAAATCCCACCGTCGCCATCATCATAGTCCGCAGCCCAGTCGCCGCCATCTCCTCCAGTGAGGCGCCGCGCTCTACGAGGAAGAATTGGGGGAGGTAGATAGATGCAGCGGCGACGGGTGATTGCGAAGAAGAATTGGGGGGGGGGGTGGGAGATTGATCCAGCGAAGGCGGGTGGTTGGAAAGAAGAAAAATTGGGAGTGGGAGATCGATGCAGCGGCAGCAGGTGGGTGCAATGAAGAAGAATTGGGGGTGTGATATCGATGCAGCGGGGCAGATCCGACGTGGAGGAGCTTGCCGAGGATGAATCAGGTTTTTGGACATGGGGGAGTTGAAGAGACGGCCTGCAGTTGCGGAGGAGGACAGGGAAGCTTAGGTTTTTTTTTCCTTTTAATTTGCTATTTGTTAGTTTATTCGTTTTTTATAGAAAAATAATAAAAAATAAAAAACAAAATTCCACATCAGATGCCACATCAGCGCTGACCAGGCTTTCTGTTAAAAACTAACGGTCAAAGCTAGTCAACTCTAACGGAAAAATAGTTTAGGACACAAATGTCATATCGAATACTTTAGGACACAAATGACACAAAGTTAATAGTTCGGGTTTCCCAGTGGTATTAGCCCTATATTGTACTCTATCTTATGGATTAATAGATTGTTTAGGATAAGATGCTTTGAATCGTATAAAGAATGAGAGTCTTTTTGTCAACTTCACAATAATAGCTGCGTTTAATGTTATAATTGAGAATGTACATGTAAAATTTTAGGTATTGTAATGTTGGATGTACGGGGCAGGTATTACCCATGGGTACCCAAAACCCACAGGCATGAGTTTGCAAAACCTTCCTCACATGGGTATGGACGAGTATGAGTATAGATATTTGATCCTCCCACATATATAAGTACGTTCTTGGTGAAGAGCTACGCAATTTAGATTTCCCTGCTCTCCCCGCAAAGCAAGGAAGGGTGTTTTTGTCTTTTCCTCCCCTAATTCTCGGTCCATAGGACATAATGGCATATCACTTGGGCTCCGGTTTTTTCATTTTTGGCTCCTGCACCCGCAGGCCACTGTAACTATGTAATTTAATTCAACGAAAAATAAATTGTAGAATTTTATAATATAATATTTTCTCCTTGGAAACTATTATATGGGATTTGTGACCTGCGTATTGTTAACCTACCTGGGATATCTTAGCTGCATTTTTAGATAATAGCTCATAGTAGTTCAAGCTATGACTTGGTCATATCACTTGCATTGTTATCCTATAATTATACTATAGTCGGCAAAGCTGAGTAACAACATTTTTTACTAAAATGATGTAAAATGTCATGAAAATTTAATTTTACAAATATGATTATATTTTGTGTTTGAATTTGCTTCGCGAAAAATGCAAAAATAAAAAGCGCATATTGTGACATGAAAATTTAATTTTACAAATATGATTATATTTTGTATTTGAATTTGCTTCGCGAAAAATGCAAAAATAAAAAGCGCATATTGTTAATGAAGACAATGGTGTTAATGATTAAGATTATTGACGATAAAATAATGATGCCAGTTACTTTGGAATACCTATAATATCGTATCAATAAGTTTATATGAGTTAATATACCCTTGCATAAGTCCTGGATTTTGAATTTCAACAAAAATCAACATATAAGGCAAATGTTAGTAGTCGTTCTGATGGATGTTCATTTTCAAAAATGGATATTTTGACTTTCTTATAATAATATACTATATCAATATTATCTATATTTTTTTACGTTATTCGTGGTAAATATAGGAAACAACCTTGCTATCTATTTTTGAAAATTGATATCATTATTTATTAATTCGCATGATATTATATATAATTATGGCAAGAATATAAGAAAAGAGTAAATCGTTTAAATTTAAACTTTGAAACTTTGTTAATTATTGTTATCATATTGCAACCGGCCAACGGGCCGGGGTACAAGCTAGTAGCGAATATGGGGATGGTTTAGACAAACCCGCCCATTGCCATCCCCAGTAGTGTGATGTTGAAATCTATCGGTGCAACCATTTACTGGGCTTTATTTCCGTATTGTGATGTTGAAATCTATCGGTGCAACCATGTACTGGGCTTTATTTCCGTTAGCCCATATCCTTGTATGCCATTGCCCGATTCAGCCACACCGAGACTGGCCCAGTTTGTGAATTCGGACCCAAAACCCAGCTAAACAGGAAAAAAATAAACGAAAGGACGGCTTTCTTTCTTGTGGGAGAATTCAGGTGAGGAATTATTATTAAGCTCCGATAGATCGCGGCAGGCACACATCACTTCTTCTTCGTCGGCCGAAGCATCTCTCAGACTTGCCTTCGCCAAGTTCCAATCTACGGTCTCTGCACAGTGAGTTCGTCTTCTATGCATCACCCACTCGTTCTCAGTTTGTAGCATCCTGTTTAATTCCTTTTCTATACCCCTCTTTTGACAGTTCTCCAATGGAGTCGAATCAAGCTAAGCCGAGCCTTCTGGCCTCTGAATCTGACTCCCAGCGAACGCTGTACGTATATTCTCGTTCACCCCCTTTTTTATTGCGCCTACAGTGCATGTACACCGAGTTTGCTGCTTGTGTGCCTGGAAATACGTTTTTGTTTTAGGGTTTTGGTTCTTCGATTTTGGGGTGGTGTTCGTAGAATCGTGGGAACGGAAACCCTAGTTCTTCATTTGTTTGACTTTATCTCGGGAATGTATAGGTCTCCGTACGTCACTGGTACGTCCGTGGTGGCTTTGAAGTATAAGGACGGGATTTTGATGGCTGCTGACATGGGAGGTTAGTGCTGCTTGTGTTCACGGAGATTGACGGTCTATATATTAAGCTGTTGGATTGAATCACTTTTGGGTTTTTCGGTTTGTTTGAGATGTGGATTGTTGAAATTGGCAGGTTCATATGGGTCCACGTTGCGATACAAGAGTATGAGTCGAATGACTCCAGTTGGGAAGCACTCTCTGTTGGGTGCTAGTGGGGAAATCAGTGATTTCCAGGAGATTTGCAAGTATCTTGATGAGCTGATGTAAGTTCTCTTTTATGGTTGGGATGCAAAAGGGGATACTATAGGGAAAACATTGCTTTTCCTCCTTGAGGAGAACCTGTTCTTCTTCCTACGATAATTGTGGTTGTGTTGATTTGGTGGCTGTAGCTTACATGATAGCATGTGGGATGATGGGAACTCCTTGGGGCCCAAGGAGGTGCACAACTATCTGACTAGAGTGATGTACAATCGGCGTAACAAATTTGATCCCTTTTGGAACTCGCTTGTTCTTGGTGGCGTGAAAAAGGGAGAGAAGTATCTCGGCATGGTAGGCCTCTTATTGAGTATAATTTTCAGCCCTCTTTTAAGTGGATTCCACTTTTTCATAACTTGATCAGGCAGTCGGGGATTTTTTGTTGTTTAAAGACTCAAGTTACTACTGTTCCTAATCTTTGAGCTTCTCAGGTAAGCATGATTGGTCTCAGTTTTGTGGATGATCATGTTGCAACTGGATTTGGAAACCACCTTGCTCGACCAATTCTCCGTGATGAGTGGCGTGAAGACTTGAGCTTTGAAGATGGTGTTAAGTTGCTGGAGAAGTGTATGCGTGTGCTCTTGTACCGTGATAGATCTGCTGTGAACAAGCTTCAGGTTCGGTTTCTTAATTCCTGTATGCTAAAGATGGTCTTTAACTTTTTTGCTATGTGGATCCTTTCATCTAAAAACTGGGACATTTCAGTGGTTGCTACAGTTTCTAGCTGTTGAGCCTAAATAAAATAGGTATTACATTTACTTTGGACTTAACAAGTTCAGGCCCACCTTGGATCCTGCAATAGCTCGAAACCTGTACACAGCTGTAAACGAGTATAATAACAGTCATTCATTCATCCCTCCATGTTGGTGTTCTTTTGGTTGGAAAGACTGAAACAATCAGTTTATATGTAGCACACAGCACTTCATTAGGTAATCATTTCTGGAAAGGGTTGTTCTGACAGATAACTTCCAGCAGAGTGAATTAGTTTCGGAAGGTTGAATGAGGATGTCAATGCTATTCACTAGTTTGCTTGCATCATCCTCATTTTCACCTTACTGCACTGTTCACTCCTTATCTTTGCTTTACTTTAAGCCCAATGTAGGTTAGGGTTAAGTAGCCTCCCGTCGAACCTAATAGATGAAAGTGGTGTCTAACATTCACCAATATTTACTGAAACTGTAGTTCAAAATCACTTTCTTTAGGGTTGATTTTTGTTACATTTACAAACGACGATGTGCACTTTGCAGATAGCAAAAATTACCGAGGAAGGTGTCACCATTTCGCAGCCTTACTCTCTGAAGACCTTCTGGGGATTCACAGCATTCAACAATCCCACTGCTGGTGCTGAAGGATCATGGTAGACTGCTGGTGTAAGAAGTGGGCTTCAGATGCCTGCCTTGTGATAATGTTTTCCTTTTGTCTTTGGATAAAGAATGATACTTATATTCCAGCAGAACCATGAATGTCGTGAACGATTTGCAAGTTTCACCTTTTCAACCTTTTCTAAATGTAGTAGCGTATGGTTATGGACTTACGGTATGAGCCAGCCCTTCCTGTGGAAGTTATTTGATTCTCTGACCAAAGAAAAGCTATGTTTTCTGGTGGTCAATCAAGACTAGTCTGAATGTGGTTATAGAGGTCGAGTCCTAATTAAGGGTGTCTGTTCGGTTCGGGTCGGGTAACCAAACCCGAAACCCACCAACCCGAAAAACCCGAAGCTGCCACTAATAGTAACCCGAAACCGAACCCGAATTGGTGTCTTGTGGGTTGCGGGTACCCAAACCCGAAAACTGCATTAGCGGTTTCGGTTCGGTTTGCTTGAACCCGAAAATCGAACCTCCTCCTTGAGCACTCTGCCCAACAACACCTGTTGTCTCATTCTTAATTCCAGAATTTCAATTTCTCTTCCATTCCTTCTTCTCCTTGCCTCCACTCCCACCAACACCTGTTATTACTCTTCTGTTCCTTCTCATCCTCACCCCCACTACTGTTCCAACTTCCAACCCCTACCGCCACCTCTTGCTTCATTGTAGCTTTTGCATCTCTGCCACCAGCCTACAACCAAGAGAATTGGTCGAATCAACGAAGCTAGGATAAGAATCGACGAAGCCAAGGGAGGAATCGAATCTGGGAAACCATAAACCCAGATCGGAGAAAGCTTTCGATGCAGCGCCCGATGTACCCTGATGCGCCGCCGACTTGGAAAGCTTTGGTCTCAAACGGAACCATATGCGTCCCCCGACTTTACCCAGATGCACCACCCGACGTTACCTAGATGCGGCGCCCAACGTTACCCAGAATCCCAGATGCGTCGCCCGAATCGTGGAGGGAAACCACCACTATACTCACCTGCCTCAGTCCTCTGTCGAAGCCTTGAAATCGAAAGGTTTGGGAGTTTCAGATGAGATGGGAAAGCCTCGAAGATCGAAGTTAAACTGCAAATCCCAAAAGGGCATAACGCTAGCTGAAGATTGGTATCGGGGTTTTTCGGGTTCTTATCGGGTTTCGGGTTACAAAGAAACCGAAACCGACGCCACACACATCTGGGTTGAAACCGAAAACCCGAACCCGACAGCACTGTTATCGGTTCGGTTTCGGTTGAACCCGAAAACCCGAAACCGTACCGACACCCCTAGTCCTATTTAAGGCATGAAATATTTCTACCTGACCTGCCCTTGTGGATACTGCTCCATTTTGCCTATGAATAGCAATGGCAGGTCCGGCGGGAATCTAGATGTCCATACTCGTTTATATTTGCCTCGTCGCAAGTTGGATAATTTATTATGGGCAAGGGTCGGGGTAGATTGGCCGTTAGAAATTGAAGTTCTCTCCTATATTTAAGTACAACTTTTTTATTGTTAAACTATACAATATCTCCTATATCTATGTACAATTTCATTATAGCTAAACTATAAACCTATATCTATGTACAACTTCATTATAGCTAAACTATAATAAAAGTGAAAATCTAAATAATTTGAGTAAAATTACATATACTTTAATAAAAAACGAGTCGAGAATGAAACCGGTAAGGACAAGTCAAGTCGAGGAGAGTACCCATAACCCGCCCAAAAACAGGTCAAACAAATTGAATCTAACAGATCAGGTTAAAACTGTCATCCCTACTACTCTAGCGTTAGTTAACACTGACGAACAAGTACTTCAATATGAATTGTCGACGATGACACTCTCGAATTTTGAAGAAGAAAAAAAAAAAAAGAATGAACGGTAAAAGAATCACATAGTTGGGGAGTCAAATTGTCATATAGCCCAAAAATAAAGAAGTTGCGACCCACGTGCCAGACAGAGTTCGAATCAAGTCGGGTTGAGTTGAGAAAGTGAACACGGTTCCCATCCAAATTCGGACTGATCCATCATACATTAACGCAGCCGATCCCCGTCTCTTAACAATCTTGCCTGAAAATCGTGTCCTGCAGCAGCGATCGCCGCCGCCGCCGCCATTCCACGGAAAGCGCCAGCAAGTTATGGCTAACCTGAATCGCTCTATTACTTTATGTTCCCTTCTGCTTCTACTCCTCATCTCGCCGACGAAACCCGAAGTTATTACCCTAACCCCTGAGACCTTCTCCGACAAGGTACATCCACCGTCTTCTCTGACGAGAATTACATTCTACTACAGATTAGGGTTTAAGGGTTGCGCGTCTTTTACTTCAGATTTACTGAATTAGCTATATATTTTGCCTAATGTTTCTCACGAAAGTAAAGAATTTTGGTGTATTTCTGTGAGCTGAATTTAGCTTGATCATAAACTTCGGCCTATCTTGCTTCCAACTGGGTTTTGGTTGATGAGATCACATTGTTGCTTAATTGGATTCGGAAAGGGCGTAGTAAGAATCCGGTCTGCGCGGAAGTTTGCAGTTTGCAATGTCCATTTGGAGTGGGTTATGGTTAAAAACTTATCTGTTGTTAAAAAAATTACTTCTAATACGAGGCCTGAAACTTGGATGAAAAGGGAGGTAATTTCTTGCAATCCTCCTAGGTCATTTGCGGTTTGTAGTAAGATTTTGAGATGAGCTCAGTTTCCCGCAGTTGTCTTTGCCATAAAAAATCTCAAGTGCATCTACAAGTTTTGATATTGAGTAATGAAACTCTATGTTGATTCAGTTTATTCTATGGGAAACAAGTGGTAACAGAGAAGCAGAGATAGGAGATTTGGGTTTTCGTCTAACTATATGAGCTTATGTAATAACAAACTTACATTGGTGATTGTTAATTCAATTTGTTGCATCTCTCAGGTGAAGGAGAAAGACACTGCATGGTTTGTCAAGTTTTGTGTTCCTTGGTGCAAGCACTGGTAAGTATATGAGTATTATCACTTGCCAGCAGATAAGATATCTTATCTGTTAGAAGTCTTTTATGTCTTACACAAACAAATCCTGTTTTGGGTTCAGTAAGAATCTGGGCTCCCTATGGGAAGACTTAGGGACAGCAATGGAAGGCCAAGATGAGATAGAGGTTGGTGAAGTTGATTGTGGTGCCAGCAAATCAGTGTGCTCGAAAGTGGACATCCACTCATACCCCACGTTTAAGGTCTTTTATGAAGGAGAAGAAGTTGCTAAATATCAAGGTGAGTTGAATAGTCCAACTTCTGACTAAAAGACTAAAATTTCAAACAAGCTGATGAAAGTTGTGTGGCTGATCATTAGTGAAAAGGATCATTGTGTTTGGTCTTTGAAATGCTCGTCAGTGTTCCCTACCATCATTCTGTTGGCCTTCGGAAAGTTTCTGCTTTCCTTTTTCGTTTGGAGCATGTCATGGAGCAGCTGTTCCCATTTTTGTATGATATGATTCAGCTACCCATGAGCCAGCTTAAAGCACTTTGTGATGTATATGTGTTCTTCCTAGATTTCATATATCCATTATGTTCAACATATGGAGCAGCTTTACTTTAAGTGCTTAGGACTCTATGTTTGAAGTTAAGAAGATATAAACTGCTCTTCTGGAGCTTTCTGTAACAATTAAGGAGACTGGAATTTTGGATAAGTGCTGGACATTCATTGCAAAACAACGGGAAAACTCTGGTTTGTACTGTGCAAAAACGGGAAAGAACTCTGTTCGAGTATTTAACTATCGCTTCAAATTGTTTTTGCCCTTCACTTACCAAAATTTTGGTTGGTCTTGTGTTCTTGCTGTCTCTCTCCAGCTAGGACATAAGTTTGCTGTTTCTAATCCAGTCAAACCCTTTGCATATACTTCACAGCTGAGCGCAAGGATGTAGACAGTAATTGTGTAGGACGGTTTCCTGTGTTAACTTTTTACTTTGAATAAATTGCAGGGAAAAGGGATGTAGATTCGCTCAAGGCATTTGTTTTGGAAGAAGCAGAGAAGGCTGAGAAGGCTGCAGCCGAAAAAGAGAATGACAGTGACATTGACAAAGAGTTGTAATTCACCGGAAGAGTGTGGTTGATGCCTATTTCTCTCCAATCGGCAACCATGTTTGGACTTGGTAGTCTAGCCTCCAGCGTAACTCCATGCACTACCAGAAATGATAGGACTGATACTAGATATTGGGGTTTTGCTGATACGAGTTTTGGGCCGAAATCTCAGCAGTGTTTAAACGCAAGAATGGCAGAATCTTGTAGCTTTGCATCATATTGGACTCAGAATTGTGCATTCAGTTTTCCAGGGGAAAGTCGATCAGTACAAGTAACCCCCAGATTATACACGGCCTAGCTCTTTTTCATATGTATAAACTCAACTCTCTGAGTCCTAAGAGTACCAATTGCAATCGTATTACTCAGAGACATGATCGTGGCACCAACCGAACGATGGCATCAGTAATGAACTCTTCCATCTTGTAGAGCAGTGGACACTTGCAACCTTGTTGTAACTACGGTAAAGACCACACCGATGAGCTTTGCAAAACAGAAAGTCACTAAGCCCAATATTATCTGTTCGATGCAAAAATAAGGGCAAAACTTTTGAACGGCTCGCTCTCTTGGACAAAGATAGAGCAACTCCGACACAGGCAAATTGAAAAACATTACTAAACAAACAGCGACTACATCCTACTAGAACCATTACCACCATGTTCAGATGATAAATTCTAACAACGGACACCGAGAAGCCACCACGAACAACCCTCCATTAACAACATTTTCCGCCAACTTAAAAACACAAAACGATGTCCACTTGACAAAAAGCTGATAAAAATGCTTCACTTCTTCTTGGCAGCAGCCTTGGTGACCTTGGCACCAGTAGGATCCTTCTTCTCCACGGCCTTGATGACACCCACAGCAACAGTCTGCCTCATGTCCCTCACGGCGAACCTACCCAGAGGTGGGTACTCGGAGAAGGTCTCCACCACCATGGGCTTGGTCGGAATCATCTTCACGAACCCGGCATCACCATTCTTCAAGAACTTGGGCTCCTTCTCGAGCTCCTTTCCGGATCGCCTGTCGATCTTGGTCATGATTTCAGAGAACTTCACAGCAATGTGGGAGGTGTGGCAGTCGAGAACTGGGGCGTAGCCGTTTCCAATCTGGCCAGGGTGGTTCATGATGATGACCTGGGAGGTGAAGTTGGCAGCCTCCTTTGCAGGGTCATCCTTGGAGTTGGAGGCAACGAACCCACGCTTGAGATCCTTGACAGCAACATTCTTCACGTTGAACCCAACGTTGTCACCAGGGAGTGCCTCCTGGAGAGCTTCATGGTGCATCTCGACTGACTTGACCTCAGTTGTCAGCCCGGTGGGACCAAAGGTAACAACCATACCGGGCTTGATGACACCGGTCTCAACACGACCCACTGGCACAGTTCCAATACCACCAATCTTGTACACATCCTGAAGCGGGAGACGGAGTGGCTTGTCTGATGGCCTCTTGGGCTCGTTGATGTTGTCAAGAGCGTCAAGAAGGGTTGGGCCCTTGTACCAGTCAAGGTTGGTCGACCTCTCAATCATGTTGTCTCCCTCGAACCCAGAGATGGGAACAAATGGAACCTTGTCTGGGTTGTACCCAACCTTCTTCAAGTAGGATGAAACTTCCTTCACGATTTCATCGTACCTAGCCTTAGAGTACTTGGGGGTGGTAGCATCCATCTGACATACGTATGGATAAAAATATCAGTATTGGTTCAATCAGCGAGCAATTCACCGAAAACTAAATGGCATCAACAACATTAACTCACTGACCTTGTTGCAGCAGCAGATCATCTGCTTGACACCAAGGGTAAAGGCGAGGAGAGCATGCTCACGAGTCTGGCCATCCTTGGAGATACCAGCCTCAAAACCACCAGTGGTGGAGTCAATGATGAGGACAGCACAATCAGCCTGGGAGGTACCAGTAATCATGTTCTTGATGAAATCACGATGTCCTGGGGCGTCAATGACTGTGCAGTAGTACTTGGTGGTCTCAAACTTCCACAGGGCAATGTCGATGGTGATACCACGCTCACGCTCTGCCTTGAGCTTGTCAAGCACCCATGCGTACTTGAATGACCTCTTGTTCATCTCAGCAGCTTCCTTCTCGAACCTCTCGATCACACGCTTGTCAATACCTCCAAGCTTGTAGATCAAGTGGCCGGTGGTGGTTGACTTCCCAGAGTCGACATGGCCAATGACCACAATGTTGATGTGAACTTTTTCCTTACCCATTCTGAATTACCAGCAAATACAACTGCAATACAGGGATTGGAACTTCCCATCAGCACAAATTACGTTCGAATCACAAACTAAGCGATCGAATCTAGAATGATCATGCATCACATCAACATAATCGAACAAGTCAATCGACAGTTCATATTTCACACATAGATCGAATTATGGTTATCAGGTATACATATATTCAAATAAGCGCAGACGCACATAACTAAACCAAACAACGAACAGCGAGAAGACTACACGATGTATAAGCGCGATGACTGCGAGAAAGAGACGATCTAAATCACAAACGAGCTGTGCTAAGGACGCATGCAAGAGAAGGGCATACAGATGCAGAAATTGCTCATGAGGCAACTGAGAGCAAATTCAAAGGAGGGACAAGCGTGGAATTGATCGCACAAACAGGCGAAGGATGAGGAAATAGGAGATCGGAGACTTTACCGCAGAAGAAGAGCTTCTCCTTCTCTCGCCGGCGTTGACGAGAGGGCGATTGTTGATACGAATTCCCGAGAGAAAGAGAGAGAGATGAGCAGCTGAGTTTGTGTGGCGATGGACGGAGGGGACAGACACAGATGAGAGAAACGCGCGGCTTTTAAAGAGTGGCAGATGAGAGCAGGAGAACAACGTCGTTAGGGTTTATTGCTAGCCGTTGGATTCTCGGGGGATTGAACGGACAAGATGTCGTCTATTTGACCGTCGGGTGCGGGGTTCGGCCGATGATGTGAAGTGTAAAGGCAAACGTTAGCTTGGACGGTGGGTCAGCGCTTGGCCGGCTAGGGTTGGCTTCTTTTTATACCGGTATTAGACCATTAATTCCGAACCGGAATATGACCCGACTATATAAATGTTCACATTTTAGTGGTCCAACTGATATTAGACCGTTAATATAGAACCAGTATCTTATAAACAATAATATTAAAAGTAGAAGACGCATAGGTAATACTTTAATTTAATAGCTAAAATGAAATTTACTTGACAGCTATCATTTAGTAGTTTTAGATTTATATATATATATATATATATATATATATATATATATAATCATTAAAAATCTTTACCATAACCCATTCGACCATTCTAAAGCAACATCCCCTTATTCTTCTTTCTTCTTCAGTTCAAATTTTGAGAGAGAGAACATGCAATGGGGCGCCAAGAGGGGAGTCTCTCCTTCTAAGAGGCTCAACTTTCAGAGTCGTCGTCAATAGTCTCTTCTCTCTCTCTTTTCGTGGTTCGTAATCTGTGATGGTGGTTAGTGAACTTTCAAAATCGCCAGTATAGTCTCTTCTTTCTCTCTTTCTGTTTCCCGCCCGTTGGGTTCCGGCGCCAGTGGCCTTCAAAAGTTCTGACGACTTCAAGTCCTGCAGCCATTTTTGGATTTAAAAAAAATCTACTGCACAACAGACGGCCAGGAGTCGAAAACCGGTCTGTCAGCTCGAGTGGTTAATCACTTCGGCTGCTCGTCAATCGTCCGTTCTACCTGCTACAATTTTTCAACTGATCCGAACTGGTTTGGTGACCGCCGACCGGGAACCAGTTTTATCGATTTAACCGACCGGTTCAGGCCGGTCTTAATAACACTGCTTTTTTGTTGACCAACTAAATATTCATTAAAAAATGTTAACCTAAATGGTCATCGAGTTATGGCAAATACTGTATACTCGTCACTAAAGTTTAAAATGGTTAGTTAAGTTTTCATATTGTAACATAAGTGAAATTTCATCGAGTATTTTATTAAGCTATCCATGTATATCCAAATGTGACCTCACACTTTTTTATTTTGCCAAAAGATATTTTGTATTAAACAAGAAAAGGGAGATACACTAGAGTCAGTTGTCCGACCAGAACCAGTAACAAAAATAGAACCTTATCAAACTAGGGAACAATGAAAAGACTTTTTTGGCCACCATACAAGCCACCATATTCTGAGCACGACTAACAAAACAAACACTAAACTTGTAGAAACACTACCTCAATAACTTGTTCTCGCACAAAATCGCCCCACCCCAAGCATCCAAACATATGTCCTCCTTAACCTTATCCAACACCATTTAAGCATCGTCGACGAAAATGATATCTTGCATCCCCATCTCAAGTGCCCAACAAATCCCATCTTTCAAGGCTAGAAGCTCAACCAAGAAAGGATCTTGCACATTCGAATACAAGGAGGCATCAACACCTAACAACTTGGAATGCCAACGGATCAAGTTTGGGGCGATACTACTATATTTGTGATCTGCTCTGCCCTCCAATTCGTAACCTGCTATGTCTTGTGCCCCGTAACGGTTTGACTTTTTTTGCCCCAATCTTTGCCCCAAGCGGGGAGGATAAAATACGCTCTGTCCTGTTTTAGCTCTCCGTCTTCGCATGTAATTTGTATGGCAGTATTGGTGGTGATTTTTGCCCAAGGTGGGGGGCTGAGGTCTAATGACAAGCTGATGGAGATGGTGGTATTTTCCTCCAATGTGGGGTGTTGAGATCTATGAACTCATATAGATCGATTACACTTTCAGAGATAAAGAAGTCTAACTGATGTGATTGTACTACAAAGTGGAAAAATCACCAGAAGGCAAAAGAAAAGAGGTAGACAAAAAAAATTAAAGACTAAATAAATGAAAAGTGCAATTTTTTACTACAGGGGATCTGCGTGCTCCACCTGCTATTGGTCCTAACCCTAGTTATGAATAGCTACGACCTCTCTCTTCGGTTGTTACACTTTGCAGATCGCGTGGGATTAGTTGACGGGGCGAAGCATAGCAGATTAGCAAACTATATCCATATCCACCCTGTTTAAAAGCAGATCGTGTCAAGATCTGCCCTATTCAAGAACGAATCGGATTTTATCTGCCACATTGCAGGTTGGGAAAAATCCACCAGAGCAGATCTGATTTGCCATCCCTACTAGTAACATTCCTTAGGCGTCCCGCATCACCCAGCCACCTGCACCATGAGAACCCAAGCTGATCCATGAACACCAACATCGCCCCCACCCTACCCTGTATCCCACTCCTACACCTCTCAACCAAAAGATACTACCTTCTTCCTTATAGCTCAACTGTTTCTACTAAAACTTTTCAATTAATACATGTTGATAATTGGGGAGGAAATCATATTCCTAACTATGATGTTTATAATTATCTTCTTACAAAGATGACATGGATCGGTCTTTTACAGCTAATTTAGAAGCTAGAACCAGACTATAGGAGCTTTGCCAGTATATAGAAAAACAATTTTGAGACACCTGTGAGAAGAATCAGGAGTGACTAGGGGAGAAAATTCAAATGAGTGATTTCTTCCAACAAACCGGCATTTTGAATGAACTTTCTTGTGTTGAAACCCCACAACAAAATAATAAAATTGAGAGAAAACACCAACACATTCTTCCTGTTGCAAGATCATTAAAGTATCAAGCCAACGTACATGTTGGTTTCTTGAGGATTATGTGAAACATGTTGTTTATTTGATTAATAAAGTTCCACTGCTCTTGAAAATCAAACACCCTATGAGAAACTCTATAACAAACCACCAGATCTCGCTGAATTCAGGGTTTTTGGATGTATCAGCTTTGCTAATGCCCTAAACAACCACATACACACAATTTTGATTTTAGAGTTAGGAAAAGTGTTTTTATTAGATGTACTGTTGGTATCAAAGGGTACATGATATATGGCCTTCTTAGTCATGATGTCTTCACTTCCAGGGATGTTCATTTCCCTTTAAAGAATCAACCCACACTCTCTAAACCAAATCGGCTACAACAATCCATATGACCTTGCTTGTTTGATGACAACATCCCTACTTACAATCCCTTCCCACCACCCAATTCTCCTAACATCCCACAAAACTTTATCAATGCCACTCACTTTAATTCTAATTATGATAGTCATGCCAATACTGTTGTCTAACCTACTGATTTCATGCCTATCTTCGAGAAACGGGGAAATCTATCATGCACATCATGGTTCTGCGAAGTATCAGAGGAAATCGAAGAGGAACACCTAGCAAAATTCACGATGATTCTATGGAATCTTGGAACGAACGAAATAATCATTTGTCAACAAGAAGAAGGCGGAAGAGTGGGAAATCGTGGGAAAGGCCCTATCCTATCATGAAGAATTCCTATCTGCCGGCACAAGGAGGAGGGGGAGAAGGGAAGTTGTACCTGTGAAATGGAAGAAACCGCCGGCGGGCACCGTGAAAATAAATGTTGACGCGGCGTCTTTGAGGGAGAAGGGACTGGAGCTGGGGTGGTCGTCTGGGACTGAACGGACTATGCTTGTTCGCAGCGGTTCGCCGAGATCGGAGGCAGTGGAGGCCAGAAATTGTCGAGCTCCAGGCCATCGATTTTCGCGCTGGAAGTAGTGGAAATGAAGGGTTTTGCGATGGGGAAATCGAGTCAGACTGTTTGGGGCCATCTCAAAGCTCAATGGTGACGTGGACGCCCTGACGGAAGAAGGTGAACTCAGACGGAGCTTAGGGCCAGGGCCCATCTTTTGGGCCAGATCAAATGAAATTTTGTTAGGAGAGACTGTATGAAGTACCCATGCTATGGCCACTTTGGGTGTAGATGGGATACCTAGGAATGTTGGGAAGAGAGGCCTCCTTTATCTTTACTACCGGTTGGAAGCGGATTGTAACCTACCTGATGCTTAAGCAATAAAATCTCTACCAAGTTCCTATAAAAAAAGTATGAGACACAAAAAAAGTTTCTATTTTCAAGAGCAAAAAGTGGATTTGGTGAAAACATCTTAGACCCGCAAGAATTATGATGTATCTATCCATATATAGTTATATTAGTGATAGTAAAATGCGATGAAGTATCAAGTTATAACATCAAGAAATACAAGAATAAGAAGTTATAAATTGCATACCTTGTCTCCATAATGAAGTGGATTTGGTGGAAGTGTAATTGGAATGTAGAGACATGTAATCCATGGAAATATAAGCAAATGAGAAGAAGAAAAAAAATCCCCCACTATTCGAAAGAAGACAAAATAACTTTTATTAATTATTTACATCAAATCACTTTTATTTACCTAAAGATACGAAAGAGGTTTGTAAAAAGAGAATTAAAAATAAAGTAATAAGCTTATCATGCAAACTTAAACAACAAGCCCGTCTAGCTCAGTTGGTAGAGCGCAAGGCTCTTAACCTTGTGGTCGTGGGTTCGAGCCCCACGGTGGGCGCTTCTTTTTCCATCACCCTGCATTTATTTTACGGCTCACACTCTCTGTCTCTCTCCCTAGTTCTCTTTTCTATTTTTAGGGACGAAAGTCATCGGCAGCCTCTTTTCAGGAGAAAAAACCACATGCATGCATTTGCATTGCACGCAACATAAATACAAACCCAGGTCAGGTCCCCAATCCAAGAAGCCATTCTACTGTCGAAAGTCTTCAAAGCTTCTCCATTTCTCTCCTACCAGCAATTACAACGCCATCAGGGATCATGGACATGGATGAGTTCGTCAGCTGGTCGCCTCGAAACCACAGAAGAAGTATTACATCCGTAATGTAATGTGATCTCATCTGATCCTCCTTAACCCTTCTTCCCATTTCATCATCCTTTTTCTTCATTCCATTCATTGCATTTGTCAACTTCCTTCACCGATCCTTTTAATCGTTTCCAGGTTTGGTAAAATGCTTGACCCATGTTATCTTGTTGAGAGATCTAACCTTCTCTGTGCACTCCCCTGAATCTGAATGTCATATCCATGATAATAATAAAAAAGATGAATGGTTCTTCGTGTGATATATAGATATTAAAATTGGAAATCCTGTGGTGTGACAGGGTCGGCTAACCAGGGATAAAAATGGTAACACTATAATCAACGAGTTTGGGGAAAGCAGCAACCATGGGATGATCGTTTTGGGGATCGTTTTAGGCTTGCTACTGCTGTTCATGGTGAGCAACTATCTCGTATACCGTTACGCCCAAAGGAATTTCGCGTCACAAATGAAGAAGAAGAAGAAGCCAGTCTCCAAGAAGAAGATGAAGCGGGAGAGGCTCAGGCAAGGCATTTCTGCTCCTGGAGAATGAATACAACAGTAAACTAAGTCAGTACAGAGAGACCATGTTCGTAGCAACTTCTCTGCTTCTGGTGTATGCATGACCTAATTCGGCATCTCGTTTTTTCTTTAGTCTCTTGTGTTGAACAAGTTCAGTTGGTCGTAAATTTGGGAGATCAATGTTACATTTAAGCAGCAACCGATGTCTGCCTTCTTTAGATTGTTCCATAAACGTAACCCTGCCTCAAAATTGAGTAGCAAAATGACCATCCAGAAATGCGACGACACAACTGGGAAATAAGAGTGCACAATACACCAAACCAAAGAGACGATTACAGGCACTGGAAGTAACAGTTTGCAGTGATCCGTGGTAAAATTCTTTCAATTTATCTATAACCGAATGTAGCAGGAATAACATTTACACGCTAACTTAGTTTCAGCTCAATTTCTGGGTCGTTAGATGGACACAAGAACGAAACATCACCGAAAAGGTTGGTTGCTGTGTCTGTCGCCGTGTCGCGCCTTGGCATTTCCCATTTAACCATCCCAAAGGTTCAAAACAACCTTACGGGACTTACCACACAATTCAATCAGCTGCTTCCTTTCTTGGACCTTGCTACCTAAGTATCCTCCCCCTACTGTACATTTTCCCCAGCTACTCGGGCTATACTAACACCAAAGAGACGATAAAACACTAGCCGAAATGGACCAGGTCCTGTGCCAGTCAAAAAAGAGTCGCTCATAAGAACTACTGCATCCGAAAACCCCAGTCCCCGGGTGAGGTGACTTCTGCTCCTGCACAAAATTCAGATGTCTACTCGATTCTCAATAACACTCCTGTAGACTTTTTCCCTCTTTATCATTTGCTTGAAAGCCAATTATCTCAAGACATTTGAGACTTCTTCACATTTCATCAGGGAGGGTTTTCTTGGTTCTGAGTGATGGATGGAAGGAGACTTCACAGCCGCCAAACTTGAAACACTCCAGAATTCAGAGTACGGCTTCTGTCCCCCAAAAATTGATAAAATAATGGTATCAATTGCCCGCAGGTTGTCTATTCAGAGTCCGTATCAATGGAAAGATACAAACGCTGTCTCACAGAGCGCTTTTGTCTAGGGAACGAGAAAGGGCTTTCAGTTCTCGGGCGACTTGCCTTTCAGATGAGCCACGTCATTTCCCAAGAAGTAATGAGGCTGCAAAACAGACACAACAACAACCACCAGCACACTCATCAGACCCAAGCGCTAGAGAGGTGGTAGTACGTAAATTGGCAAAACAAACACAGGTAGCTTTCATATGTAAGCCTCGTAATTAACATCTATATCAACTTCGCTACCCATATAATTGTATTAAGCATTTATGGAAAAGAACTAACTAACCAGTGTCGGTCAAAGAACCCATAGCACCATCTCTATTAGTAGGCATCGCATGTCTTGAAGTTAAGCTGCCATTTGCAAGTGGTACAGATTCACCATGACCACCGCCAGCAGCAGGCAGCACCACCTCCCAGCCTAAGAGAGATCCAATCCTCAGATCGAAGCCCACCATTATTCGACGATGCATCGACCTGATGATGATCTCTCTATTGGAATGCATTGACGAATCTAATGGCCTGGTTGGAAAGAAACAGTTGTAGAGAAGGATCTTCCTCGAAAGCCAATGGATTATCAACCAACCCACCATTCCCGTCAGATCTACCCACTGAAGTATCTGGTGGGACCAAATTGACATGTCCCACGCCAGTATCAGGACCAAACTGTATCCATTGATTGATGTGGGACCATGATGCAAATCAACCAAGGGATCTGAGACATCTGAACTAAATAACTGGAACCCTGGGCCACCCTGGGGTGGTGGCCGAGGGGCAATCCTCCATAATCATCATCATTCGTCATTGAAAAGACCCAAGCAGGACGTTCCAGCAGCAGCGCCAAGATTGGGATCCTCGGGTGATAAGGTGGTTCTGGAATCCAGATCGGGTCCCTCTGAGAAACCAGCCCGCACCAACATCATTCTGGTTGTTGTTGAAGCCAGCGCCAGAAGACACCAGTATATCATTTTTCATATCTGTATCACTAAGAACAATGATCTCTGCAGCATCCGCTGCCACTGGAGCAGAAATAGCTGTGCACCAAACCCATACGTAGATCTATATTGAGAGCTAATGAATCGAGTTCCATCCTCCACTATTATTATTAAAATCCAAATTACCATCCTGATTCACACTTGGATCCTCACCACTGCCAGTACCGCTGCTAGTCATGGGAATAACTTTCTGCTGAAAGTTATCCGGCTGCAATCTGTTGTTCCTGAAGAAGAGCCATTCATACCCTCATGTTTGCTGACTACCCAAAGCCCATCAGGTTCTTCCTAAGACCAAGTTTCAAACCATTAATAGTACCATGACCTTCAGAATTACCTTCCTGCTTGACTTGCTTCCCTGTTTCCACCACCTTTGACTGAACCTCCCCATTTGGTATGCTGCATGGAGTACCATCAGGATTGTGCCACTGTGCCAGTTCTCCCAAATCTCTCTGCTCAGCTTCGGTTTGGTTTCACACGCCATGCCCCATTAGGCTTTACCTCAATCTCTGTTACATCCTCGCCACAGTGCCTCATCTGCAAACAACACAGAATAAAAAAACCCGATGCTAAGATTTATGTCACAAAACACCAAAACTAATTATTAGACTACTAAACAAGAAAGCACTACCTTAGTAGTGATGCGGTTGAAAAAAGGATCGACGATTACACTATCCAATGAGTAGTTCTTCAGACAAATGGGGCATTGCCACTGCAGAAAATCCACACACAACATTCAAGACACAGAACAAATAACTAGAACCTTAAAAGAAAAAATAAGGGGATGAACAACAGTTACTTGCCTTCCTAGAACGCTGATTGAGCTCAACAAAAACATCAAGGTCAAAACAGCCCATGTGAACACACGGTTTAAATCTTCCAGCAACTTTCATTCTTGAACCACTCATCTGCGCAGGGAATACAAAAAATCCACAATTTGATAAGAGATTCTCTGGCGGTTTAAAAACACACAAAACAATTGCTCAGATGACCAGTACTGAACAGAACAGCTATTCAAAGGTTCATAACACAAATTAAAAAAGTTCACTTACAGGACAACGAAGATTGACAGTAATGGAGTCTGCAACAACTTCGAGATCGCTGTCACTGTCAGCACCATCAGTTGGAGCTCCACCACCAACACAACGGCAAACACGAGAAAGTGCGTCTTCAAATTGTTCACCATCAGACTCTTTAGGTATCAACCCAAGTATCTGAAACGATAACATTAAAGATTATTTAGCAGAACTATACATACTACAGCAGCTCCTATTTTTATCAAAGTGTGCGTTGTGCTCTGTTTAGAATCAGCTCAATGTTTAGAAGAGAATTTCACACGCCAAATACAAGATAAAAAAGAATGAAATGATAATTAAAAAAAAAAAAAACTGTACATAATGTGAGATACTTCAGACCAATCAAACACGCTCTTCTGGTATCTATTCCAAAGCTTATCATATTATAAATAACAGAAAGTCCATCATCTTGAGAAGATTGGAAGATAAAAAAGACCTAGAACTGCGGAATTCAACAATTCAAGCAGCTATGCTCAGACAGAGTCACACACTTACCTGAAGTGTACGCCGCTTCACTATCCTTACCCCCAAGCAGAAAACCCGGGCATCAAATCCAGAACGATATTTATTGATCCCATCCTTCGTACATGGTGTGATCTAACCAATGATTAAGACGTTCAAAGAAGGTTAAAGACAAATTACAAAATACTTGAGGCTTACGTGGCCACTGACTCTGCTAGACCCCGAACAAACTAGCCTACAACTATTTATACAACAAAGAATTCTAATAACAATATAAACCAAAAACTCACAATTGGACCATCATCACGGCCATTTGCCCCGAGCAGTTGCGAGCCAGGTCTATTAATCGCACGAACAGGTACACCTGTGTACCCAAACAAATTACAAGTCGTATCAAGAAACCTAAAGAGAGAAAACTAGTTAAATAGACATTCTATGAATAGAAGGTAATTATCATACCATGACTTGTAAATCAGCATGTTGAGGCCACTGCATCCTAAATGGGACTTTGTCATTCAAAAGCATGCACCACGCCTACGATGAGTTAAAAAAAAATACGGAAACAAATCACTTTGACATATTTTCTGGCACCTCCTGAAATGAAAATTGACGAAAAACATCTAAATCAATCCACCTGCACATCAATTTCTGGCTTAGTCAATAGGTCCTTATCTGCCCTCGTCAGGTGAAATGACTTCTCTATATTCTGCACTGGATTTGTGCTGGAGAATATTGAATATAAGTAGCAATACTAGGCAGATGAATATACAGCAAGTGATTAAAATATGAGAGTCCATCAATTAATTGCATGACGAAACAAATGCAAGTAAGACAGTGCTTTGTTTGGCCTCAAACTTACCTGTAAATTGGTAGAGGAGGACAAAGAGATGCAACTTACATAGTCAATATTCCTAAACCTAACAAGCAGAATTTCTCCCAGTATATTATATGCCACACACCCCAAAACTATAATTACTGTGCGTGACAACTGCAAGAAAAGCCTACAGACCAAACCCTATGGATAGTGAAATGCAAACTAGCCTATTTCAATGTTTATCAACAAATTGAAAAACTTGGACAAGTACATACGCCTCAAATCAAAATGCAAAGCGTCTAAGAAAAAGAATGAACAATCCATCGAGGACCTCAAAAAATCAGTAATACAATAACGATAAACCTACCCATCAGTTGGGATATTTGTAATGGCCAGCTTCACAGAAGATAGTGGATGAGCCATTGCAATCCAAAAGCTGCAGATAAAGTTTACTTCATATTAGAGACAAATACTAGTGAGATGCATAGGACATGGATACTCTGAGACCATGAAAAGAAATATAGCCTTTAAATTTTAACAAATGCATTAATAGAAATCGGACTGACATAAAGTTATAATAAAACAAGAAATCTAAGAAAAAAGGAACGTGTATTCAGCTTCTGACACTAGGCAACTATGAGCAATTGAGATGAGAGAGGGATAGACAATGTATCAACTAAATCCAGATAAGTTTACTTCTGCTGACTCGGTAAACTTTCACTCTCAGCTACAGAATATTCCAAACAAGTCGTAAACAAATGAAAAGTCGAATCTTGTTCCCACAACAGGATTTTCCTTGTGCCTGATCTGCTTCACCATCTAACAACTAAGGCACAAGCATGTATTATTTCAAAAGTTCAGCTCCATCCAAGTGACTGTAAACAAGATTGCCACTAAGCTCATGAATACATGCCTTAATAACAAGAGAAAACAAAACTTAACAACACCAGATTTAAAGCTTTCACCTAGTTCCCCTTCCCTAGTAGGCATAGCTATCATCAACCATTAAAGACAAGGATAAATTCCTAAATAAAATCCACCCCAAAGTTTGGCCTATGTCAGTGTGTCACTGGTCACAAAGGCACCTGGAACAAAGATGTTTGCAATAACAAAGACAGAAAAGAAAACCTAATTCAGCAGCACAATTTAAACATGACAATGAGTAGATAAATGATTCATACGGGTCAGCTCGGCTCAGTCGACAAATCTCACAGTAAAATACTTCGGGAACTTGGGACTTCCCTCCATAGGCTTCTCAGCAACTATAACACAACCAATATGCTGCCACACCTGGCATCTGGGATCCTCACACTGCAGTTGGAAAAATAGTGGTTCCACGGATAAGCCACAGTACAAATCATTCTTAAGAGGATCAAGTCCTTACACTTGGCATACGCTTGTGCAAGAAAAGTGGACCAGTTGAAAATAAAACTTAGAATTCCTAAGTGGTTATCACAAAGTGATTAAGAAATGAAACAGCTACAATTGGTTCATAACCAAATTTGGTAAAGATATTACAGCAAAAAAAAACACGTTGGAAATAAATGTCACGGGCCATGCTCCTCATACCCCAAGAGAGACTAACAACTCACACGCCTAAAAGAGTAGGTACCCACAAATGGTATGCTAGTATAACTGCTCCAAGAAAGAAATGTAAGCAGTCAGAATATCTAGTTTACTATGATGGAAACTCATCCATGCAATAAAGTAGGAGTACATACAAATATCAAAAGTGCCAAACATATAGGGAACAGCTCCAAAGATTTCACAATTGCAAATCACCTTAATCATCGATTCTGTTTCCAATGAGCTGCCACAGGACACCGAACTTTGGTATCACGGTGAAAAGAGTCCTCGGGTTCTCCTTTAACAACTTTCGGATTCGAATTGCTGCTATCCAAAACACATTGCGCCTTTGATGCTAAATCAGTACCCGAAACCTGCATTTTCCTGAAGATGACGATAACGGTACATTTTTTTACGAGATCAGTGTGATATATGCAAAATGAACGAAGTACATAGTAGAGATGATCAAAGCTGACTTACTTCAGACAATTATTTTCAATAGAAAAATGTCGCATAATATAATACCAAAGGTATCAGGACAATTTGGAAAATAAATTTACAAGTCAAGAGATGTCATTAGGAAACCTGTAAATGTCATCAACAAGTTTTGCTGCTTCGTCCCTTCCAAGAACACCCTCTTTGGCCACGCCTTGGAACCTGAACATAGGTAACACATCATTAATGCCATGTTGAAATAACTGTGACAGACTATCTGCACATTCACATGAGCAGATCTCACCGACATAACAGTTCGTAAAAGCGGCAACAGAAGGACGAGGAAGGGGGCTAATGCAACAACTACAGTATATTTCAGGCATTATTAGGGTAATAATGGCTACAACTGACAGCACCTGTCAATGCGTCAGTAGTCAGACTAATGGAGTTGGATTTTCATTCTCCGAAAGAAGAATTTGGTAGAAGAAAATATCAATCCATAGTTTTGCTTAACTGATCTTGCTGAACAGGTATTTTCCGTCTGAGACCATGGTTTCAGAAAACAGCTACAGCAACATTCGAAAAACAAATTCTTTTCGATGCACATCAACAGACCATATGAACCAAAAGCCACAATGCCAAACAAAGAAGGTAAAGCACGAGGAGGGAAGCAAAGAGGTGAGTTTGCAACACTGGGGGATCTCTTACCTTGTGCATCGTGCAGGACATTCAATATGCGATCAACTAGGTCCTGTACAGTACAAGTAACAGCAACGAAGAGAACAGCTTGATCAAGAACATTTCATACAATTAGCAACGAATGCTAAAGCGGGTACAAAGAATGATCATGAACCTAACCTGCTTTTTCCCCTGCTTTGATAGCCCTAACTGAGTCAGGACATCCTTCAGCTCCTTTATTCGAAAATAAGCCAACTTTTCCTACAAGAGAAATGATGCCTCAAACCCGTCAGGCGACAACAAGTGCAAGAAATCGAGAAAGAGAAGATACTACTCTGATTGCATTTATGTGATTAAGAGAGCCCATAACACACTGAAAGTTACATATAAAAACTCCAAATCCAATCCCAAATTACCCTACTTCAGCCCGAGTACAAACAAGACATGGTAGCCACCTCAGTAAACTATTCCATTTCCAATACTCTCTTGTAGCAGAGAAAAATCCAAACTGCAAGCCATTCGACGAGAGCATATCACACATGCTCAACGGAACAGCATTTCTGCGAAGCATCTTCTGCATTGTGGTTCCCAGTAAGTGTAAAATAAGACAGTGAAGCCGCTGAACAAGTACGTAACACGATTATGAATACGCGTTCCCCATTGCTGCATGCTTCAGCAAACCTCTAAACAGGGTTTTCGTTTTACCATTAAAAAGTAACACAAAAAGCAACGAGACAATTCTAAGTTCTAGCTACAAACAGATATCAGCTGCAGCAGGGAAGAGAAGAGAAGATTTCGGAATTGAAGAACACTACTGCCTCCATAATTCAAACCAATTTACCTTGCAGCTATTCACCAAATCCATCTTCCACAACCTCCTCCCTAGAACTGCCACGCGCAAAAGAATCCCCAGCAGCAACCAATCCAATAGCTAAACCATCGATGATGATGGCGAGCACAACAAAACACACTCCCGAAACAGCAACTGATCCACTCAAAATCAACGAAGCAATCCGACAACGCGACCGAGGGAAGAATCGAAATCAACCACGAAACACCACCCAAATCGAGAAAGACGGGAAACACAGCACCATCACATGAATCCCAGGCACTTGTGGTGGCTGCTGCAGAACCGAAACAGAAGTAGAAGAAGAAGAGAGAAGGCTCAATTAGGGTTTCGGCTGCGGGATGAAACCTTCAACCGCCGACTCCTCTCTATCTCTCTCCTTCCCTCGGTGTAGTGCTTCGTTGTTGCTGCGTTTTTCCTTGGAATCTCTCTTATTTTTTTACAACTCTTTATTGACCGGAAGAAGGAAAACGCAGGCGGAGGCCACCTCTCTCAGCCCAAAAAGAGGGCCGGACGTATCGGCGATTATGAACTCCGGTTAATTAGACGGGGAAATGTCCGGGTTTTGCTTCGCTGCTTCTCGCGGTGTTGCTGGTCCAGGTGCACTGTCATGCACGCCTTACGTTTACTTTATTTCTTTTCCTTTAATTTTTTTTTCTTTTTCCATGCACATTGCACAGCTGCGGCCTGCGAGTGGTCGATACTTTCGATAGGGCTTTTTCTTGAGTACGGATATTTTTGTATCTAGCGCAGACTTTTTTGAGGACACGTCAGCGGTCGGGAAACCATGATCTTGTTCCGGATTCTCGGTCCTCGCAGATGGTTCGGTTACCAAGCGTATAGCCAGCCATCTGGAGCTTTTGACCGTTGGATCTGCATAATACTAGCTCGTTAAATCGACCATAACTGCATTCACATGGAATCGACAGCATCAGATTAGTCCCCAAGAAAACCTATTTAAATAATGAATTATTTCTCGTTGTAGCGTTACCAACCGCAGGGCACGGCCAAGACTTGGCCTCTTTCTTTCTTTTCACCTCGTAGTGGCAATGGCTCTTTTTCAATTTTATAGACGCAAAAAAGAAGACTTCGTATGAAATTCTCAATTATGGAGTGTCATTGTTGATTTCTATAGACAATTTTTTATTTGGATGTTAATGCTTTCTTTCTTTTAAAAAGATATGGAATTTTAATTAATTTGGTAAAGTGTCATTACACTACTCCAACAAAATTTAATACAAAAAACAGGAGGCCTACCATTCAAACTTCTATTTCCTCCCATATGCGAAGAACGATTGCCAATTTGCCATCTCTAATACTCCTCAATTTTCTCGTCATCCCCAGAACTTCCAATTCACGTTACTCATTTCCTTGCTCAGCTCTCGAATTTCTCGAGTGATAATTCCCGACTCCATCTCAACCAGTGGCGAACCCATGAATTATATAAAGGGTGTTCAACAATGAAACAAAATTAACAAGGATTGTCAAATAGTCTTGAATTCAAATACCATCATTAATAATCAAAATTTTACAAAGGAATTTTGTTCTAAAATTGAATCAAGGTTTGTTAGTTGACAAACCTACCACCAACCTAGGTCCGACCCTGATCTCAACCTCCTCTTTCTTGTTCAATTTCTGAATTAGAGTTCAACAATCCGACTCTGGCAACACAGGCTTCGAGACATGCGTTCTCACGACCTGGATAGCCCAGAGCGCTGCTTGAGCTTCTGCTAACTCCGATTCCCAATTGATCCTTGTTCTTTTACCGTGTCCATTAGAAAACTACCATAATCATCTCTTATGACCATACCAGCTTCGTTCCTCCTCCCTTCACCTTTAACGCGTCAACATTGATCTTAAGGGAGCCCATTACCGGTCTTTCCCACTTGTACTCGTTATGATTCATACCTGTCAGAGACTCACATGATTGATTGCTTTTGTATTCATTAAGGTAAAGCTACAATCTTCAAATCACACCTCTTCTTCAAGTTTCTGGTTGTAAAGATTATTGTTACATCCTATTCATATGAACCATGAGGCCATCGCGATTGAACATAGATCTTCGTCTATAGCTTTCTCAATCATTTTACTCAACCAATCTTTACTCGATCTTCCATCCCCTATGCAAAATAAGCCCTAGGAAACTAGGTCGCCAGATTTTTTCTGTCCAGTCACAATCTCTAAGAATGTGTTGTTGAGCATCTGTTTACAACTTTCTTGAACGGTACAGGAAGGGGGCACTATTGATATTATTGCCACCATGGCTATCGTGTATTATATTTTGAATGCAGCCCGCGTTTTGTCAATGGAAAGACTAAGGAAATTGGTATGGAAGGGATTATCCTTCATATTTTATATTACTTTAACACAAAACGAGATACATTGACACACACAATGGATAGCATTAATACATTGCATACTTACACAACTCACTTCAACCGTAAACACAGAACTGTAAAACCCACTATTGTTAGCATATACGAAACAAACAATCTATTATTCACCGCCTTCAGATCATGAGCTAACATATAATATCCTCCCTACTAAATCATGGTTTAACAATTGTTTTGCCCTCTTTCGTCGCTCAACCTAATTTATAAAATTTCGAATTTCAATTCAAGCGAAGGAATCTGTTACTTCATATCATCATTCTCTGCCGAGAGTGTAACAACGATAGTTTCTTCTCCGGTAACACAATACTAATCGACCCAAACAAAATATATTCAATCCATTGATTTCAGCTTCCAAAACAAACAACGATAAATTTTCCTCCCCGGATTCTTCCCAGTTCCAGAGACGAGAATAACAGTTGGGCACTTATGAACGCACCTAGGGACATGGGAACTAGCACAACTCGATTCACTTATGTTCTTCCTTATTTTCATTGCATCCATGGCGCCAAAGTTAGATTATTGAATCATCCAAGCTTTTACCCAATCCACCGTTGTGGTTCTCGCCTTTGATCCATCGGATTTGCCTTAGATTGGCGTCGGAGTTGGTGTCACCCCCCCAAATAGCTGTCGCCTTCAATATCTCCTGCTCTCCTGTGTTGTAGATGTATCACCTCACTCCCCCCTATTGCACCATTGTTGGTCAGTGGTCACACTCACCACCACCTCTCTTCGTAACTGTCTGAAGAAATAGTATGGTGAAAGAGAGAAAACAAAGATCAATGTGGTGGAGTGAAAATAAAACTTTTTTAATTATATTTAAAAAATATTTATAGTGTGTTGTTGACGTAACTGTCATGGTGACACGAAGTCAACCAATCGTTGACCTTCGTTTGGTTGATTGTCAAAGTCTAACTGTTAACAACATAGTTGAGGACATTTTCACATCATAACCCAATCCATTGGACAATGTTGATGCATGGAGAATATGGAGGTAAAATTGACAAAAAGGTTAAACTATGGTCATTTTACAGTACTAGCTTTATACCAGCCGGTGGCCGGAACCCTAAAAATCACTCTATATATATAAGTCGTAATAGATGAGCAAAATGATGAGTAAATGTTTTTCATGAATTGATATCGAAAGTGTGAAGAGTGCATTATATATATGGGGAGTTCTACGGTACCCAGGGTGAAATCCGGGGTACCGCATACCAGGAGTAAGAAAATGCTATCCAGAACTTGAATTGATGATCTTTCGGACATGATACTATACTCTTACCCTTAAAGATCAAAATCTAGGTCTTAATTCTCTAAATCTTATACTCCAAGATCAATTTAATTAGAAATAATAATCGATTGTTATGATTCGTCCAAATATAGGCAAAAAAATCAATGCACCATCTTAGGGTTTATAGTTTATGATTTAGATAATTAGAACCTAGGGTGCACCCATTAAGGGTTAGGGTATAGTATCATGTCCAAAAATCCTGCTAATTCGATGTCTATATAACGTTTTCGTACTTAAGGTATGCGGTACCCCCGATTTCACCCGGGGTACCGTAGAAGGCACCATATATACATGTGATAAAGATTGGCATAATACAAGAGTATAGTATACTCTGCATGATCTAGCCGTTAGATGTACCTTGTTGAGCTCCTACCAATCTCAACAGTCAATTACAATTTTCTATTAAATTGAACTTTGGGTTTGACTTTAGAGAACCCATCTCAACAGTCATTTATCATTTTCTATTAAATTGAACTTTGAGGTTGAGTTTAGAGAACCGAGGCCTGAAGTTTATTCATTAGAGATTAGGGCATAGTATCATACCTCAAACTCGGTTAAAATCATTGTCGAGAATCGAGATAGAGATATCTCACTAAGAGTACCTGAAGTATAATATACTCTATAAGTACACCGGTCTAACCCATATACTGGTATACTCTAGTAGTATAGTATACTTAGCTTATCGTACGCCAATTTAACCCTATATTTCAAGCTAGAATACGCCTAACGTACACTTACCTTATCGTACACACTTCCATTATAGTTATTTACATATTGAATTAGTCAATGTTTGGGCATGATACTTTACCCTGAACTCTAATGGGTGAGTTCTGGTCCCTAGTTCTCTAACCCAAACTATAAGATTCATTAATCTCAAAATAAAAATCCAGAATTCTGATTCGTCGGGATTATTCAAGTACAAATAATTGGTGTGAACGCAGGTTGACGTATGCTAGCCTTTGCCCCATATAAATACATATATATTGTTTGGACTGGTGTATTCGTGAAATATACTATATTCTATGTACTTGTAGTAGTGAGAAATCTCTATCTTGGCCATCAATTAAACCGAATTTGGGGTATGATACTATACCCTAACCTCTAATGGATTAACCCCACACTAATTCTCTAAATCCAAACTCGAAGTTTAATTTAATAAAAAAAAATAATTGACCATTTAGATTGGTCGAAGCTCATCGAAGTACATCTAATAGTTAAATCATTTGGAGTATAGGCTAGCGTATGCCAAGCGTACGCTTATCTTATTGTACGCCCATCGAGTTTTGCTATTTAGACCATGAATTAACCAGAGTTTGGGGCTATGATACAAATGTTTGCCAGAAACCGAACCAGAGCATGACCCCGACAATGTGAACGACTCGCACTTTAGTGGTCCAACCGGCATTAGACCGTTTAAAAACCGTTAGAGAACCGGTACCTAATAAACGTTATCAGTAAAAAATAGTGGACATTTCTTAATCAGAGGTCATCTCTTTCCTTCGAAATTGTGAAATGGAAATAAGGATTCAGTTTGAGAGCCCGACGTTTTTGGTTTATTTCAATTTTCAATTTTTTGCAAATTTTTTAATTAAATTTTGTGGCTGAATGGCAAAAACCGGACGAGCGACTCGAACGGTTAACCACCTCGGCCGCTCGCCAACCGCTACATAAAACCGGAGCGGCTTTTAGATTGTTCCGAGCCGGTTTTGTGACCGGGTGGGAGTTTTACCGGTCGGATCCGAACGGCTCGGCTTTAATAACACTATAACCCTAAACTCTAATAAGTGAACTCTAGTCCCTAATTTTCTTACCCAAACTATGAGATTCGTTTAATCTCAAATAAACCAGTCTTCTTTGCATTTATTATTACTTTTAATTATTTCAAATTTTATGCTTTTATAACTACATTAAATTTTTACGTTATGCTTATCTATTGAAATTGCAAATGAATTGTATTAGTATAGGTGAAATGAAATTGAAATGAGTGTGATTGATAAAATTGTTGAAGTGATCATAGTAAGAACCACATATTGCATATAAATTACATTGATAGGATATCATAGACATAACTTTCATACTGAGTAATCTTAATATTTCAATCCGTTCAAATTAATCGATAATTATATGTTTGTTTGAAATAACAAAGGTGAGTTACTAAGAAAAAAGAAATAACAAATGTGGGTTTGATTTATTTAAGTGTTTAAAATAATTACTTTTGGTAGAAAAAGTGCTTAGAATAAGGTTAAAACAACTTCATTTTCCGTCACAGTTCCATATCCTCATTATATAAAAAAAGGAATATATAAAAATTAAAGAAAATAATAATATAGTTACTAAATAAAGAAAATGGATATACATAAAAAAATAATAAATAAAGAGGGTGGTCGAGTGCGAAAAAATGGCGTTGCCGTGTACAGGAGGGAAGAAATAATTATGAAAATAAAATTTGAAAATAAAGTAATGAGACGAGAGAAGAGAAGAAGAGGTCTCGAGGGTGGAGACGTTATCTGCATCAAGTGCATGAGCATTCATCACCTGCCACACCACATGCTCGTGACTTGAGACTCCACCTCATCGACGAGAACCTCAACTTCAAGGAGGTTCTGGGGTGGACCGAAACTTATGAGTCATCGTCCGGCTCACGACGTGAAAGAAGCGCTTGTTGGGAGGCAACCCAACCAGTCGGTTTACATTTCTTTCTCTATTTCTCCTCGGTTGAGTCAGTTTTGTTATTTGATTTTAGAGTCAATAACTCAACCTTTGTGAGATTTTGTGTGGTGTTTGTGTTCTGATTACTCTCTCTTCCTAGAATGCACCGCCTGACCCGTCCATCATCATTCACCCTTGATCTGGTAACTTTGTTCTACCCTCCTTATCTTTCCTCCATTGAGGACAATGTCGTGCTTAAGTGTGGGGGGGTGTTCGATTATATATGCGGGTGAATGTTTGGCTGTTTGTGTGCTTGGAGCCTAGTTCACTGTCCAAATTTTTAAATTTGAGGGCTCCAAGTACGTGTCTCCATGCAAATTGTCTACTCAGTATGCTTTGAATTGACAGTCTCTGTAGTAATGTGCAACCTAGGGAGGTAGTGTAGCACTATGGAGGATGTTGAAGTATAAGATTTTTCCTACTAGCTCTCTGCTGTGCCAGTTGATTTTGTGAATTAGTGGAGCTAAGATCGTTGAATTCATGTGGTAATGGTGACTCCGTTTGAATTATGTTGTGGACTCGTGTATTAAACAAGGTGCTCATGTGGCAAATGAAAAGTAGTTGGTCCTCCATGTCGAAATCATCAAAAATCTTAAACATGGGGTAAGCCCAACGTGTGTGGCACCGTTCATTGCACAAAATCGGGTTTTGGAAGAGATTTTAGTGATCCTTAGTGGGGTACTCCTACAAGGTGAAGCTAAGTTGTCTCTAGTACAAGTAAAACTTCCACCCGTTGAACGGTTTGCCTACTTGAGGATGTGTTTTTAAGGGCACGGATAGAGCTTCCGACCCCCCTTAATTTCATTGACCCTCCACACGAGTTGAGGAAAAGGAGTTAAAAGAATTACTCTGGCGAGCGCCAGGTGTACAGAAATTGCTCTTGCTCGACTAATAAGGGTCGACCGTGCAAAAGACTGCAGTTGGAACCCCACCAAATGAAGGGGAAAAAAAGGAAAATGAGAAAAAGGGGTTCCAACGGTGAAATGAAGTGAAAGAGCACCCCGGTACAACGAGTCCTTGGTTGTGAATGGTGTGAGTTCCTTTATCCATGAACTGGTTGTCTTACTTCCACTTCATCTCATGATCCTAGCTTGAGTCTAGTACTCGCATTGAGAGAGATAGGGGACGTCTTAGAAGACCAGTTGACCTCGTAAGCTGCTATATGATCTAGGAAATCCTCTACCGATGATCGGGGTTGTTTGTTGCTATAGAGGTCTGGAGAGCTGCATTGGTTTGAGTTAGGTTTGCTTGGGGACAAGCAAACGGTTAAGTGTGGGGGAATTTGATAACATCAGATTTGCACATGTTTGCACCCTCGTTTCTTCTTCATTTTGGCTAGAGTTTCTGCTTTCTTGGACTATTTTACGCTAGGTTGTGTTCCTTTGTCACATTTCAGGTCCTAGCATGTAAATTGAAGCATAGGCGCAAGTTTCAAGTCAATCGGAGATCATTTGGCAATTCGGGAGAAGAAACACGATCATGACCTGAGGAATAATGGACTTCTACCTCATATTATGGACAGATAATCATGGAATTTTGTTATGAAAAGAAGGAGGACGAGACTACGAGCGTCTGGGTTCAAACGGCGACTGATTTGGAGTCCGGACGAGGGAGAAACGAAGCTTTGAACAGGAGCGGAGGAAGAATTACGGGCAGGAGAATTACGACCGTAATTTGGCCTCCCATGTTCGTATTTTCACTGCCGAGAGGAGCTTTGGGTGCGCTGAAACTTAACCAAAACGCGTGTTTTGGGCAAAATACGGGCATAGAAGAATTACGACCGTAATTCAGCCCGTAATTCGCCCAGAATCGGGTTTTTGAGGTAGATTCGAGTCAAAGGGAGAGCTGGGTTTTGGTTCCCAAACACCCAAGGGACGAACCCTAGAGAGAGAGAGAGCGACTTGGGAACATTGTTGGAGCTATTTTGGAGGATTTCTTCGCCATTGGAGCTCGGGAATCAAGCTTGGAGATGGAGATTGAAGATCTAGATCAGATTTCTGCAGTCTCTCTCTTCTCTATGGAGTAACTTCCCTTCACTTAGGTTTTGAGAAACCCTAGTTCCATGTGTTAGGATCTTTCTTGTATAAAGTTTTGAATGCTATTGTTTGATTATAATCGATTGAGGCATGATTTATTGAGTCAATTGAATCTTGATCAAATTCTCTTGATTTCTGCTTTAACCTATGATAGATAGAATCTGATTAGGTTAAGAGAGCTTCCTTGATTGATAGTGGTGAATTGGTTGTGCGAGAGTCAATCAATTCACTGCTTTGTACTGGAATTCATTCCAGTAGTGGAGTTCTGTGTTTATAGCCTCAGCTTTCTATCCTGGTAAAGACTAGTCGTCTGCCGGGTAGTTGGACTGAGAGGGCTTGGTGAGCTTAAGAGATTCCAAGCTAATTTAGGATCTTCCGCAGTTTAATCAACAGTAGATCAACCAAAGGTAATTGCAACTTGGACCTAATTGAGGAGCTAGTAGAGCTGGCTATTTGGACCGGGACCGGATGAAAAACCGGAAACCGGACCGTATAACCCGGACCGAGACCGGACCGGGACCGGATAGTAAACAATCCAATCCAATCTTTGGGCTTAGATTTGAGGTAAAAAACCGGATAAAGACTGGATAAGAGAGCTCAACACCCAAAACTTAAGGGTAATTTGCATAAACGGTCACAAACCTTTGCACTTAGTACAAAATTAAACCAACTCCTCACCCTTTTAGGCCTTAGGCCACTCAAATTCCCACAATCTCAATATAAAATCAAGACCAAATTGGGACCGGACCGGATCAAGACCGGACTGTATCCAATCCAATCTTCGGTCCTTATATTTTCAAAAAAACCGGACTGGACCGTATCAATTTGGGCCAATTTAACCGGACCGGACCGTATAGCCACCCCTAGGAGCTAGGGGGAATCATACCTAAGTGAGTTCCCAACTTGTAATTAGAAGAGTAGTCAGTAGAGTAGTTTATAAATCAATCATTAATCTAGTTTGCTAGATAATGAACTGAAGCTGAGTAATAGTAACTCTAGAGACCCGTGGATTCGATATTTATTACTTGTGCCACTATACTGCAGTCCCTTTCATTGGTTACACTTGGCCATTGTTAGGTGTTGTGTTTTAGCGTGTCAGCATACCATGAAGATAATGTATATGGATCGACCTATACAAGTATGAATGCTTCATGGGTCGTACCTGACTTAAACTTCAAGCGCTCGCGCACAAGTGCAAGCACCACATAGTTTATATTGATGCACTCATGTTTTATGGAGAAATGCGCCATTTGAGAGGAATAAGCGGTCATTTGTTCGCCAGGTTTCAGGTCCTCTGATTCACACTATCGATTGTGAATGGAGAAGAAGCATCTCGAACGCAAAATTGGATAAGTAATTGGGATGTTTCTAGGTTTCTCTCAATTCCAGGCGGTGGAGAAAGAGGAAGGAAAGGGGGAGAGTGGTGAGATACAAAGCTCATAGAGAGAGATGGAAGAACAAATGGAAAATCAAAGAGGAATCAAGGACCCGCTGGGCAAGTGTATCCACACATTCTGTACATATGACCTCGAGGATCTAAGCCCTTGAGACTGATTAACTTAGCAGTGGAAGGGTAATACCTGCTGGCACCTCAAAGCAAACCCGTCCTTCGCCGCTGGAGCTTCGCCGACTAGAGAAGGAGTTCGCCGGATCAAACTTCTCTCCCTCCGCTAGAGGAAGAAGAGGCGGATTGTAGCAGCTTCGTTCGATGGGGAGGTCGAGTTTGGGGGAGGTTGGGAGAATAACGATGGGAGCTGGGGTTAGCAAAACGACGTCGTTGGTCTAAGTGAACAAAAGGAGAGAAAAATCTGACCGAGGGATTCGAACACTGGGCTCATTAAAAGGAATGAGGGCATAACCCAATGGGCAATGAGGGGAAATTCGTCTCTCATTTTCCAGCAAATGATGTTTTATTGTTTTCGCCCAACTGCCTCTTTTACTCCCCATGAGTTTTTCCATCGATAATGAAATTGAAAGTGAACACATTTCTTACAATTTGTTTTTTTATTTTTGTTGTCACACCAGAAAACAGAAAACAAAATGACAAGTGAACGAAGCATAAGAGAGAGTGAGATGACATATTTAAACGAGGGGGGAAATGAGGTAGTATGAAATAATTGCCTCCTGCTCTGTTTAGTGGGTATTCTTGGCTTTGTTGAGTTTTAGGAGATGACATTATATTTGTTAGATTTTTTCCATTTCAATTAAGGGGTCTTTGAAAGTTGCGATTGTTTTGTTGAGATTGTTACTATACATGTATTTTTTAGAATGCATCATTTTTTATATTTTTTTAGTAGAACCAATACATGGATTACATCTGTGGTGTGACCGGAACTATCAATCAAAATGAGTGATTGTTATATATCAACTTTTAGTTGGTATTGTTGAGATAGTTGAGTCTCAGCTTTTAGCTTATGTGACATACACAATGCATCTAAAACGACAATACATATATAATATTATACATGCATTCACAACAAAATATCTATTTAACAATCTCAACTTCCAAATGACCCCATAAAATCCTAAATCAGTATTCTCATTTGGATGATTTTTTTCCTTAATACAATTATGGTAATCTATGGGATTTAAAGGTATTTGATCATGTCAATATTTTAGTGGTTTTTTACTTAAAGTTTGAGTTGAAAGATCGTACATACTGGCAGTTCAACCATAAAATTTCACACCATAGGCTAAATCGATAGGTGATATTTAGCAATATGAAACTGTTGAACCATAGTTAAATTATGCTTTCAGTATAAAATACTCTGCTACCAAATTTTTTGATACTATTGTAATCATTTGGTTCAAACAATTCTTTTACACTGGTGGAAACAAAAGTTTTAAGACACATTTTGAACTATCTATTGCAAAAAAGCATAAGTCAGTTAGCGATAATGATACGATCTCATTCAACCCAAAAGACACTTTGCAACTTCTATATTTTTAAAATAAATGTATGTTACTTATACCCTTGCTCATTCATCAACTTAATGAGTATTATATATTTCATGTAATATGATTTTCATAGGTTTTTCTTTATTGAATTGTTTAATAAAAAAAATATTTGCTGCATGAAAATTACTGTTTGAGCCCAATCGACTGGGGGTCGGTCGGGTCCAAGGGGTTTGGGGTGTCAGCCATGACCTTGAGGGGGTAGGCGCCCCGCCTCGTCCGAAGTAGAAAAAGAGAAGAAGTATATAGAGAGAGAAAGTAGAGAGAAGTTAGAGTAAGAGTAGATAGATTGCCATTTATGAGGAGAGAACTCCTATTTATACACATTTGGGGGTTAGGTCGTGGTCTGGGCGCCTGCCAAGCCATAAATGCAGTGGTCGGGCGCCTCAGACTCTCTGACACTGTATATTGTACTTTTGGCAGGGGGTGTCCCCCTGCCCCTAGTCCTTGCTGATGTAAGGTGCCTGGACTTGTCTCCTTGTCTCTTGGTCTTGTCTTTTTCCCTTTGTCTTCTTTTCTTCATTATGTCATTAACTAGGCTCTTGCCTTGGGGATTGCTAATGTACCCTATCAATTGCCCCTTTTGGCGATGGCGCAAGTATTGCGGTATCGTCAAACCAGTCTATCCTCTTCTGACACTGTACATTGTACTTTTTGGCAGAGGGTGTCCCCTCATACTCTGTCTTTGTTGATGTCAGGTGCCTGGCTTTGTCCCTTGTTCTTGTCTCTTAACCTTGTCTTCTTCTTCTGATGATGTAAGTCTTCTAGGGTTTTGCCCCTATGTCTTGGCTTCTCTTGGACTCTTCTTGTAGACCTTCTCCAAGTATTATACTTTACCTTCATACCCTATCAATTGCCCCTTTGGCGTCGGTATGAGTATCATGGCGGCGTCAACATAAAGTGAGTGTTTCACTAACCTTGCTTTCTCGTCTTCTCAATCAAGTGCCAGCTCTCTTTCTTTACTTAATCGGCACCAGGCTCTTCCTTTCAAGCGGGTGCTTCATTCCCTTATTAATCTTCTGATCTGTTGAGTGCTTGTGCACCCGCGTGGGTGTGCTTGCTTCCAAATAAGATGTAGTAAAACGATAAAGAATAAACACATGTCTCAAGTAACGAAGACTAGCTAAAGAAGCAATCATGCCCCTTTTATCCAGCGCCTGACGCTTGCATTCTTCCGTTCTTCATCAATTATTTCCCAAGTGACCACTTTTTCATCTTAGAGGATGCGCCTACACTCGTGTTAGAGGATTCAATCTATCTTGACAATCATATGAAATTGAAACAAACTTGTCAGTTTTCCTTTGAACACCCTGTGCCTTGCCCATTTGAAACGAGCGCCTAGCGCTCTTTTCCCATTTTCTTCTTTTTGCCAAAAGATACCAATGATATTCAAATACTTTCCATTCATTGTCTGAGATGCTACATTTTTCTTTCGATTACTTGTGCTTTTGTAGAAGAGTGCTTGCTTCGATTCTTTGGCTAATCACTTGTCACCCAGCTTGTCGTTAGTTGCACTAAGACCCAAACTCAACGAGATGTCTGGCGACTCGCTCCTTTGCCGAGGTGTATGACCTTCAGTTGGGCGCCTGGCACCTGACCTTCAGTGGGGCGCCTGGCGCCTCACTCCTTCGCTTATGTCTTTGATAAACATTTGTCATCCAGCTTGTCGTTTGTTACCTTAAGACACAAAGTCAACGAGGTGACTGGCGACTCGCTCATTTGCCAAGGTCTCTGACCTTCAGTTGGGCGCCTGACACCTCACTCCTTCAGCGAGGTGCCTGACCTTCAGTGTCACTACTCTTCTTGTAGACCTTCTCCAAGTATTATCCGAGGTGTCTGATAGCATCGTATTTGCACGTGTTTTCACTCTGGTTTCCTGCCCATTTTGGCTCGAATTGATTGTTCCTTGGCCTATTTTACGCTAGGTTGTGTTCCTTTGTCACATTTCAGGTCCTAGCACATAAAGTGAAGCATAGGCGCAAGTTTCAAGTCAATCAGAGATCAATTGACGATTCGGGAGAAGAAACTCGGGTATGACCTGAAGAAGAATGGATTTATAACTCACTTTATGGACAAAGAATCATGCAAGCTTGTCATGAAAAGAAAGAGGACGAGACTACGAGCGTCTGGGTTCAAACGGCGACTGATTTGGAGTCCGGACGAGGGAGAAACGAAGCTTTGAACAGGAGCGGAGACAGAATTACGGGCAGCCCCTGCCAAATTACGGCCGTAATTGGCCAGGGCATGCCCGTAATTAAATGGCCGAGCCTTCTCCCCAGAATTCCCTCTCGGTGGTAAAATTACGGGCAAGACCCCAAAAATTACGGCCGTAATTCCCAAATTACTGGCGGTAATTGGGGAATTACGGGCGTATCTCCTCCTCCTGCAGCTTAAGCGAAACGTGCGTTTTGGTGTGAATTACGGGCAGGAAGTGATTACGGCCGTAATTCTGCCCGTAATTCGCCCAGAGTCGGGTTTTTGGAGGCAGATTCGAGCCAAGGAAGGGGAATTCGATTTTCTGGGCAAAAACAGAGTTTTAGAGAGAGAAAGAGCGAAGAACAAACCCTAGGAGCTATTTTGGAGTGGATTTCTCATCATTGAAGCCCATATTGCGTCCCTAGGAGTGAAGATTGACATCCCAGAGCAGATTTTCCTCATCTTTATGAGTATGACTACTCTGATTTCTGTTTTCCTTTCTCTCTCTATGGAGTAGAACCTCTCTCTCACTTGGGTATGAAGAACCCTAGTTCCTTGTGTTAGGGATTTGATTGTAATGACTTGGGATGATATTACTGTTTGATTTTAATCGAATGATGCATGTTTAATGAATTGATTTGAGTCTGATCAGCTTTTCTCAATTTCTGCTGCAACCTGAGATAGATAGAATCTGATTAGGTTGTTAGAGCCTCTTCATTCGATAGTAGGAGATTGGCTATACGAGAGTTAGCCAGTTTACTGCTTTGTACTGGTGTTCTTGACGCCAGTAGTGGAGTTCTGTGTTCATAGCCTCAGCTTTCTATCCCGGTGAAGACTAGTCGTCTGCCGGGTAGTTAGACTGAGAGGGCTTGGTCAGCTTAAGAGATTCCAAGCTACTGTCGGATCTTCCGCAGTCTAATCAACAGTAAATCAACCCAGGGAATTGCAATTGAACCTAACCAAGGGGCTAGGGGGACTCAATCCCGAGTGACTCTTACCTGCTTTTGAAAACCGAACTATTTCCTGCTTTCTTACTGCTTTTGCTTTAAACAACAATCACTCGAATTAGTTTGCTAGATAATAGAGAATCACGGAGTAAGCAGTAGATCTAGACCCCGGGTTGATAATATAACTTGCCTGTTACTGCATTCCCGGACTGCGATTCCACTTGGTCGCAGTTTGGTGTTGTGTTTTGGCGTGTCAAGTTTTTGGCGCCGTTGCCGGGGACCCCTCTAGATTATTGGGGAAACGTGAGAATTTGTTACTCTAGCTTTTTATTTACTGCATTTTATCTCTTCCCCCTGTGTGCCTTCACGGGTTGCTTCTGCTGATTGTGTGCAGGTAGTGCATGACCCGTAGCCAGTCGGGAGATCTACTACCATTAGACCAGGAGCTTGAACGAACCTGCAGGAACTCCAAGCGGGCTCTAAGGGCGCGACTGGCTACGGAGAAGGCGCTCTCACAGCTGCAGATCGGAGAAGAAGAAGAAGGAGAGATGGGTGATCCGCAGAACCACGAGGTGATCAATCCAGATGAGCAGACCATGGGATCCTACTGGACCGCTAGGGCTGCAGACATGAGGTCACCCATTCAACACCCTCATGTCCCAGCCAACAACTTTGAGGTGAGCACCTCCGTGATCACCATGCTGCGCGGTTCAGTGGTGTTCCGTGGTAAGGAGGGAGAGTGCCCTCGATCACATCTCAGGCGATTCCACGAGCTCATCGATGGAATCAAGATCAATGGGGTACCAGCAGATGCCATCCAGCTGAGGTACTTCCCATTCACTTTGGAGGGGCAGGCCAAGGAGTGGCTAGACACTCGACCTCCGGGCTCCATCACCACGTTCGCCAACCTGGCGGACAAGTTCCTCACCCGCTACCATCCTCCATCCAAGACAGCTGACCTGCAGAAGCAAATTACACATTTTGCTCAGGATGAGGATGAGACCATCAGGGATGCTTGGGAGAGGTACACCAGTCTCTTTCTCAGGTGTCCCAATCATGGTTTTAATGATGCATTCAAGGTGGGCACCTTCTATCACGCTCTCTTCCCGGAGGACAAGCAGCTGATCGATTCGGTTTGTGGCGGGAACATGCTAACCAAAACCCCGACACAGCTGAATCAACTCTTTGAGGAGATGGCGGAGAACGGTTATGACTGGGGCACTGCCAGGAGATCGAGACGAGCACCTGGACGGGGTGTGCATGCTGTGGGCGCCCAGTCATCTGATTTGGTGCAGGTGGTATCGAAGCTGGTTTCAGCTATCGATCGTTCAGGTTTGATTGCAGGTACAGGACAGCCGCAGGCGATGCACTGCCAGTGGTGCGAAAGCACCCATCACACGGTGGAAGACTGCCAGGCGATGAAGGAATCTACCACACCCCAGGAGCAGGTGAACTTCATTAATAACGTCAGGCGCAATGACCCCTACAGCAACACGTACAATGAGGGGTGGCGCCAGCATCCTAACTTCTCCTGGGCTGGACCAAATCCTAGACCACCAGCTCCCCAGGGACCACCAGGCTTCCAGCGGCCACCATATCAGCCCAGACAGGGGCAATTCCAGCAGCAACAACAGTCTCTCTATCAGCCCATGCAGGGGCATGCTGCTCAATCACAGCCGCGGCCTTTCCAGCAGCCAGGTGCAGCTCCTGCTGCCCCAGTGCAGAATGATCAGATGGCTGAACTGCGGGACTTGGTGGGTTCTCTCGCCAGTGCTAGTGCTCAGAAATTCAACACCTTTGAGCAGTTCATGGAGAAGGCCTCGGGTAAACTCCTGGCTCTTGAAGCTGGTCAGAGGAACACACAGGTTGTTTTGCAGGATATCCAGACCCAGCTGAGGAGCGTGGCCCAGGCAGTGGCTCAAAGGGCTCCTGGTACTCTACCAGGGCAGACCATCCCTCACCCGCCGACCCCGGACGAGCGCTGCAATGCCATCATGACCAGGAGCGGCAAGGTGACTGCCGATCCACCTGTTCGGGCAGGAGAGAGAGAGACCCCTGCTTCAGCACTTCCAGCTAATCAGGAAGAAATGGAGAAGGAGGTTGAGGTGCCTGCTCCTAAACCGCAACCAGTGGTGAAGGAGTATGTACCACAGCTTCCCTTTCCTACTCGGTTGCACAAGGACCGACTGGAGACTGAGTTTGCCAAATTCATGGCAATGTTGAAGCAGCTGAATGTCCAAGTGCCCTTCCTGGAGGCACTATCGCAAATGCCGAAGTATGCGAAGTTTCTGAAAGAGCTTCTCTCAAAGAAGCAGAAGCTGAGTGAGCTGGCCACTGTGGAGCTCCGCGAGGAGTGCTCGGCTATTCTGCAGAACAAGCTTCCGCAGAAGAAAAAGGACCCAGGTAGTTTTACTATCCCGTGCTCTATTGATAAATTGCATGTAGAGAAGTCCTTGGCGGATTTAGGTGCTAGTATCAATGTTATGCCATATCAACTGTTCATGAAACTAGGCCTAGGTGAACCCCGTGCTACTAGGATGACCCTTCAATTAGCTGACAGATCTGTAGTGCATCCTAAGGGCATAGTGGAAGACTTTCTGGTTAAGGTTGGCAAATTCACATATCCTGTGGATTTTGTTATCCTGGACATTAATGAGGACACAGAAGTGCCTCTTATACTAGGAAGGCCTTTCCTAGCCACCGCCAAGGCTCTCATAGATGTGCATGATGGGACCTTAGTTTTGAGGGATGGCGAGGAGCGAATAACGTTTTCAGTTGCTAACACTATACCTGCTTCGTTACCTCTGCATGCTGTATCTCACCAGGTGCACGAGTCTGTCGTGTATCCTTCTGTGCTGCCTATTTTGCAGGACCCGCCTCCCGCACCTTCGCCGCCACTCCGGACCACTCCGTCATCAAAAGAACAGATCAAGGAGGAGTGGCGGCCGAAACTGCAGGCAGCTAAGCCTGCTCGAAAGAAAGCCGGAGACCACTATGAGCTGGTCCCGCCCCCACCTTGTCCATCCGAGTATTCACTCGCTTGCATCTTGCCGGATGGCCAGGTCGAGCTGGAAAATGCAGGTGGCCACATTCGTCGCGTGCATGGCCACCATTTGAAGCTGTACCTCAAGAGCGATGTGGATCCGCTCTTGAAGGCACCTGATCCTACACTTCCCTGAGCATCCATACTGGCGTCCAGCTAAAAGACGATAAAGAAGCGCTTGTGGGGAGGCAACCCCACCAAGGTTTGTTTTTCTTTCGTTTGTTTTTGTCGGTTTGTCCACTTGGAACTATGGTTTCTATCACCCACTGTGTTTTGCTGATGCTAGCCCACTGACTGGTCCACTTCCAGTCCCCCAACAGTGTTTCAATCCGGTAACATCGTTCCCCTCATCTTTCCCTCTACTCCATTGAGGGCAATGTCGTGCTTAAGTGTGGGGGGGTGCTTTGTATCGGTTGGAATATATGTCTGTGTGCTTGGAGCCTAGTCCGCTGTCCGAATCTTATGATTTGAGGGCTCCGGGTACTGCTGTTTGATCATATTGGCACTGTGTTTTGATGGATGAACTGATTGGTTTTCAGATTAATGCATGACAACTTGTTTGCGACTAGGACAACCTATAATGAGGACTGAGATGTGTAGTAGAACGATGTAGGGGTTCGGTTTTTCAACTGTTTGCTTACCAACTGTGACTTGGATCGATTACTTGTTCTTGACAGTCGTTTATGCATCTAGTTCAGGGTATCAGAATGTGAGATAGAGCATATAGGTAGCCATGTGAGATTTGAGCCTGCTCGTTTCTTTCTTGTGCGATAGATCCCTCTTCCATAATGTGTAGCATTCACGTTGTCACTAGCTAAGATGATGGGGGCATAGGATTAGCCCACGACCAAAATTGACTGTCCTGATGTGTCATATCCCCTAGTCAGCCCCTTTGAGCCGTGTGTTATCCTTTCTTTTGGTCTCTAACGAAAAAATCACCCTTGTTGCATCTTTTAGAAGGTTCCACAGAGTGGTTTTTACATATTCTCTGCTGTTTCTGCTAAAGTCTATGTGAGTGTTGGAGGTAGTGCTTAAAAGTTGGGCAGGTGTTTGAAATTTGTGCAGGAGTGGTGGCTCTCTTAAGAAATGAAAAGAAAAATGAAAGAAAAACAAAGAAAACAAATTGAAAGCAAAAGAGAGCCACTACCAAAAATCTGAATAATGCCCATTAAGTAGTGTTTCTTAGCAGTCTGGCTTGGAAATGCTGATGTTTATGCCTCCTTCGCTCTTGTGCTCTTGAGATATTGAGTATTGCAGAATAGCAGAAAGGGAATACCGGTTTGTTTGACTGTGATTGTGTGGGTTTGGAAATGTGGAACCTTGTGCTATGAATACTTCCACCACCTAAAAGGCCTTTTCCCCATGTCCAAGACCCTAGCCAGTCATTTGAACCTGTGTCTAAGACCTCCTGATTAGTTAGTGATGACATTATGTATGTGAACTCTAGCATTTAGAGGCTGCCATCATGGTGAAGAGATGTTAGGGATTGAGAGAAATAGCATGCGCATTTTTCGCATTAAATTGTCCTGACCCCACTGGTCGAGAGTGAGTGATTCATTTTCATATTCTCTATACTCTTGTACCCCGGTGAGGACCTAGATTGCTCGGTCTCTGTTCTGATGTCTTGAGTTGGATGCATGAGTTGACTGTTTTGAGTGAGTGGTCGAGTCAAGTCTGGGTTGGTTGGTGAACAGAAAGGAAACTCTTCCGTTGCTCGATCTGCTGCACTCGAATGTCCTTTGTGGTGGTTGTTCAGGTTGCTATTAAAGTTGTTCATGTGTTGATGTTTGAAAACCAGTTTGATTCACGTGTTCTGTGCCTTTATGACTTGTCCCCAATGTTGGTTGACTGAAATATGTGAGCTTACCTTGTGTAGTACTTGGTTTGCTTGGGGACAAGCAAACAGTTAAGTGTGGGGGAATTTGATAGCATCGTATTTGCACGTGTTTTCACTCTGGTTTCCTGCCCATTTTGGCTCGAATTGATTGTTCCTTGGCCTATTTTACGCTAGGTTGTGTTCCTTTGTCACATTTCAGGTCCTAGCACATAAAGTGAAGCATAGGCGCAAGTTTCAAGTCAATCAGAGATCAATTGACGATTCGGGAGAAGAAACTCGGGTATGACCTGAAGAAGAATGGATTTATAACTCACTTTATGGACAAAGAATCATGCAAGCTTGTCATGAAAAGAAAGAGGACGAGACTACGAGCGTCTGGGTTCAAACGGCGACTGATTTGGAGTCCGGACGAGGGAGAAACGAAGCTTTGAACAGGAGCGGAGACAGAATTACGGGCAGCCCCTGCCAAATTACGGCCGTAATTGGCCAGGGCATGCCCGTAATTAAATGGCCGAGCCTTCTCCCCAGAATTCCCTCTCGGTGGTAAAATTACGGGCAAGACCCCAAAAATTACGGCCGTAATTCCTAAATTACTGGCGGTAATTGGGGAATTACGGGCGTATCTCCTCCTCCTGCAGCTTAAGCGAAACGTGCGTTTTGGTGTGAATTACGGGCAGGAAGTGATTACGGCCGTAATTCTGCCCGTAATTCGCCCAGAGTCGGGTTTTTGGAGGCAGATTCGAGCCAAGGAAGGGGAATTCGATTTTCTGGGCAAAAACAGAGTTTTAGAGAGAGAAAGAGCGAAGAACAAACCCTAGGAGCTATTTTGGAGTGGATTTCTCATCATTGAAGCCCATATTGCGTCCCTAGGAGTGAAGATTGACATCCCAGAGCAGATTTTCCTCATCTTTATGAGTATGACTACTCTGATTTCTGTTTTCCTTTCTCTCTCTATGGAGTAGAACCTCTCTCTCACTTGGGTATGAAGAACCCTAGTTCCTTGTGTTAGGGATTTGATTGTAATGACTTGGGATGATATTACTGTTTGATTTTAATCGAATGATGCATGTTTAATGAATTGATTTGAGTCTGATCAGCTTTTCTCAATTTCTGCTGCAACTTGAGATAGATAGAATCTGATTAGGTTGTTAGAGCCTCTTCATTCGATAGTAGGAGATTGGCTATACGAGAGTTAGCCAGTTTACTGCTTTGTACTGGTGTTCTTGACGCCAGTAGTGGAGTTCTGTGTTCATAGCCTCAGCTTTCTATCCCGGTGAAGACTAGTCGTCTGCCGGGTAGTTAGACTGAGAGGGCTTGGTCAGCTTAAGAGATTCCAAGCTACTGTCGGATCTTCCGCAGTCTAATCAACAGTAAATCAACCCAGGGAATTGCAATTGAACCTAACCAAGGGGCTAGGGGGACTCAATCCCGAGTGACTCTTACCTGCTTTTGAAAACCGAACTATTTCCTGCTTTCTTACTGCTTTTGCTTTAAACAACAATCACTCGAATTAGTTTGCTAGATAATAGAGAATCACGGAGTAAGCAGTAGATCTAGACCCCGGGTTGATAATATAACTTGCCTGTTACTGCATTCCCGGACTGCGATTCCACTTGGTCGCAGTTTGGTGTTGTGTTTTGGCGTGTCAGTGTCTGACCTTCAGTTGGGCGCCTGACACCACACTACTTCGACGAGGTGCCTGTCCTTCAGTGGGGCACCTGGTGACTCGCTCCTTTGTCGAGGTGCCTGACCTTTGATACGGCGGCTGACACCTCACTCCTTTGGTGAGGTGCCTAGCGACTCGCTCCTTTGCCTAGGTGTTGATATTTAGTTGGGCGCCTGTCACCTCACTCCTTCAGCGAGGCGCCTGGCACCGCACTCCTTCAACGAGGTGTCTAACCTTCAGTGGAGCGCCTGGCACCTCACTCCTTCGGCGAGGTGCCTAACCTTCAGTGAGGCACATGGAGACTTGCTCCTTTGTCGAGGTGTCTGACATATAGTTGGGCGCCTGACACCTTACTCCTTCAGCAAGGTGTCTAACCTTCAGTTGAGTGCCTGGAGACTCACTCCTTTGCCGATGCTACCCCCTTGCTTCAGGTAGCTTATTTCGTGCCTAATTTTTTTGCAAGCGCTACCCTCCCTTCCTAGGCGCCACCCTTTACAATTTTTGAATTAGGGATTGCGATGTCGTGTGTCCTCTTCTTCAATCGGGGGAGACGCCTCTGCGCCCTTGTCTCTAAAATTATCGATCCTTTTCAGGCAACGCTCCTTCCATCCGCTAGGCGCCTTCGGATCTCGCGTAGGTGAGTTCCGCTTTGTTTTTCCTAGGCGCCACCCTTTACAATTTTTGAACTAGGGGTGGCGCCGTCGTTCGCCATGTGTCCTCCTCTTCAATCGGGGGAGGCGCCTCCGCGCCCTTGTCTATAAATTGTTGGCCCTTTTCAGGCAACGCTCCTTCCATCCGCTGGGCGCTTTCGGATCTCGCGTAGGTGAGTTCCGCTTTGTTTTTCCTAGGCGCCACCCTTTACAATCGGGGGAGGCGCCTTCGCGCCCTTGTCTCTAAAATTATTTTTCCTTTTCAGGCAACGCTCCTTCCATCCGCTAGGCGCCTTCGGATCTCGCATAGGTGAGTTCCGCTTTGTTTTTCCTAGGCGCCACCCTTTACAATTTTTGAACTAGGGGTGGCGCCGTAGTTCGCCATGTGTCCTCCTCTTCAATCATGGGAGGCGCCTCCGCCCTTGTCTATAAATTATTGGCCCTTCTCAGGCAACACTCCTTCCATCCGCTGGGCGCCTTCGGATCTCGCATAGGTGAGTTCCGCTTTGTTTTTCCTAGGCGCCACCCTTTACAATTTTTGAACTAGGGATGGCGTCGTCGTTCGACTTTTCTTCAATTGGGGGAGGCACCTCTGCCTCCTCATTTCTAAAATTATGTATTTTCTCATGTGTCGTTCCTCCATTCGCTGGGCGCCTTCGGATCTCGCGTAGGTGGGTTCCGCTTTGTTTTTCCTAGGTGCCACCCTTTACAATTTTTGAACTAGGGGTGGCGCCGTCGTTCGCTTTTTCTTCAATTGGGGGAGGCGCCTCTGCCTCATCGTTTCTAAAATTATGTATTTTCTCAGGTGTCGTTCCTCCATTCGCTGAGCGCCTCCGGAGCTCGCGTAGGTGAGTTCCGCTTTGTTCTTCCTAGGCGCCACCCTTTACAATTTTTGAACTAGGGGTGGCGTCGTCGTTCGCCTCTTCTTCAATTGGGGGAGGCGCCTCTGCCTTGTTTCCGGGGTTGGGTAACATGTCCAGTGTGGAGCTCGAGCCTGAAACGGGCAAATTTCGAGCTTCTGACGACCCCGACTACTGCGTTTTGCGATGGCGGTCGTCGTTCGCCTCTTCTTCAATTGGGGGAGGCGCCTCTGCCTTGTTTCTACAATTATGTATTTTTTTCTCAGGTGTCGTTCCTTCCATTTGCTGAGCGCTTCCGGAACTTGCGTAGGTAATCTCTACTTAATCTTTCTTAGGCGACACCCTTGCGAAACTTTGAACCAGGGGCGGCGCCATCGTGTGCCTTTTCTTTAATTGGGGGAGGCGCCTCCCCGTCTTTGTTACAAGATTTTTCCTTTTCTGAACTCTCTTGCTTGTTTGAGCGCCACCCTCCGAGCTTTTGTTAGGCGCCGTGTTTAACCTTCTCATTTTCCCGACAGTTGCTCTATCAGGAGACTCTGCGCGCCACCTCCTCCTTTGTTTGAACGCGTTCACCGAGTGTTTGTTTGTTTCCCTGCTCGAGCGGTGCTTCCCCCTCTTTCTTCTTATTCTTTATTTGCGATGTAGGTTTATCCGTTTCAAGGCGTCTAAGGCGCCTTTCCTCCTAAGGTTACGGGGCATAATAGCGGTTTTTTGCCCACGCGTACCCCTGAAAAGGAGGTGACGCGCTTAGGCTTCTCCTCGACGGAGGAAGCGAGCTTGAGTATCCCGTGCGTACCCTTGAAAAAGTGGTAACGCATTTAGGCTTCTCCTCGACGGAGGAAGCGGGTTTGGGTGACCCCTTCTGTCAAGGCAGGAATGTTTTGCGAGGGATATAGACAAAATATCGCCTCTCATGGGGACTCGTAAAACGAGCGCCCGACACTTGGATAAAAATCCACGTGTAAGCACTAGGGCTCTTCCGCTAGTCGCGGGTAAAGGCTTTGCCAAGATGAATATCTTGAGCAAGAATCGATTTCTCCTACGCGTACCCCTGAGAAGGAGGTGACGCGCTTAGGCTTCTCCTCGACGGAGGAAGCGAGCTTGAGTATCCCGTGCGTACCCTTGAAAAAGTGGTAACGCATTTAGGCTTCTCCTCGACGGAGGAAGCGGGTTTGGGTGACCCCTTCTGTCAAGGCAGGAATGTTTTGCGAGGGATATGGACAAAATATTGCCTCTCATGGGGACTCGTAAAACGAGCGCCCGACACTTGGATAAAAATCCACGTGTAAGCACTAGGGCTCTTCCGCTAGTCGCGGGTAAAGGCTTTGCCAAGATGAATATCTTGAGCAAGAATCGATTTCTCCTACGCGTACCCCTGAGAAGGAGGTGACGCGCTTAGGCTTCTCCTCGACGGAGGAAGCGAGCTTGAGTATCCCGTGCGTACCCTTAAAAAAGTGGTAACGCATTTAGGCTTCTCCTCGACGGAGGAAGCGGGTTTGGGTGACCCCTTCTGTCAAGGCAGGAATGTTTTGCGAGGGATATGGACAAAATATCGCCTCTCATGGGGACTCGTAAAACGAGCGCCCGACACTTGGATAAAAATCCACGTGTAAGCACTAGGGCTCTTCCGCTAGTCGCGGGTAAAGGCTTTGCCAAGATGAATATCTTGAGCAAGAATCGATTTCTCCTACGCGTACCCCTGAGAAGGAAGTAACGCGCTTAGGCTTCTCCTCGGTGGAGGAAGCGAGTCCAGGAAGACTCCATTTGTTTCTCTATGATCACTTTCCGCAGTAGTGAATTTCCATTTCCTTTCTAGGAAGGCGGCGTCATCAGCTTCGAACGCTTCTTCTTCTGGTGAGGCGCCTACACCCTCCCGTGGGGGGTTCATGGGTGGCACCTCAACTTCCTGCATCTTTCCTCGGAGGCGCCTCCTCTCTTCCGTTGCTTCTTGTGAATTGGGAGGCGCCTGGTTGTTGGCCTTGGTGAGTGCCGTCAACGCGGTCATGACTTGGTCTAGTTGGCCTTGCATGCTCGCCATTTGAAGTGTTTGCTTTTCCCGAAGCTTTGCTAGCTGGCCCTCCAGGCACTCCGTGCCTTCTCTGTCTCCCAATGGATCGTCGTCGTCGGATGCTTCCAAACCTTGGATGGTGAGTGGTTGAGGGTTGATAGCCTCGCGACCAAACCTCGTCATCAGCTTCGAACGCTTCTTCTTCTGGTGAGGCGCCTACACCCTCCCGCGGGGGGTTCATGGGTGGCACCTCAACTTCCTGCATCTTTCCTCGGAGGCGCCTCCTCTCTTCCGTTGCTTCTTGTGAATTGGGAGGCGCCTGGTCGTTGGCCTTGGTGAGTGTCGTCAACGCGGTCATGACTTGGTCTAGTTGGCCTTGCATGCTCGCCATTTGAAGTGTTTGCTTTTCCCGAAGCTTTGCTAGCTGGCCCTCCAGGCACTCCGTGCCTTCTCTGTCTCCCAATGGATCGTCGTCGTCGGATGCTTCCAAACCTTGGATGGTGAGTGGTTGAGGGTTGATAGCCTCGCGACCAACAACTTGCTTGAGAGGGGTCTTCGTAGGTACTGGACTCCTTTCTTCTCCCTTCTTTGAGTTGGAAGCGTCTTTCAAAGTCATGCTTGGCCCCACGGTGGGCGCCAATTGTTTGAGCCCAATCGACTGGGGGTCGGTCGGGTCCAAGGGGTTTGGGGTGTCAGCCATGACCTTGAGGGGGTAGACGCCCCGCCTCGTCCGAAGTAGAAAAAGAGAAGAAGTATATAGAGAGAGAAAGTAGAGAGAAGTTAGAGTAAGAGTAGATAGATTGCCATTTATGAGGAGAGAACTCCTATTTATACACATTTGGGGGTTAGTCCTTGCTGATGTAAGGTGCCTGGACTTGTCTCCTTGTCTCTTGGTCTTGTCTTTTTCCCTTTGTCTTCTTTTCTTCATTATGTCATTAACTAGGCTCTTGCCTTGGGGATTGCTAATGTACCCTATCAATTACTACATTGTTGTTAGACATGTCTGCGATCTGAGAATAATTTTGGAAATCCATACACAACACATTGTAAAACCAACTATTAGCGACAATTTAACATCATGTCCTATATATTTCAAATCAAGCAACTTCAGATTCATTACCAATGGTGTGGTAAAAAAGAATGCTCTCTATTGGAAAAAACTTCAAGGATATACTAAACTCTATGATAGACATTTTCTTTCATCTTAAAGGTTGATTATGTATGTATTATGAGAAACAAATATAATATTCAACTATATGGTCATTTTGTGCATTTCAAATCTTCTATTATATATCATATTTCTCGACAAAATTTTTTCGACCAACAAGCCAGGTCCTGTGCTAGTATATTTATAGATTAGGCTTTTAATTTTTTGGTAGTGTGTAGGGATAGCAATCAAACCCATGGTCGCGGGTATCCGACCGCCCCCGACCCAGTCAACGCTGAGAATCCCCGCATTGACTGGGTAATGAGAGGGTATGGGTAAAACCCGCAAAACGTTTGATGGGTATGAGGCGGGTATGGTTTTATCCTCCCCCGCCCCATACCCATACACATACCCGCCCCACTAAGAACATTTCTTCACATATGACAAATATATGAATAAAATTGTGATATATGAATGATAGTGAGGGTACCTCAAGAAAATAAATATTAGAAATGCAATTGAGTGACCACCCAAATCAAAACATAATTCATTTTCGTCAACTCTCCCTTCACTGTTTCACTTTTCCCTTCATGTTAACAAGATTATGTTAGTTTGTTATTAGTTAGTAGATGTATCAGAGTCCGAGAAGAATGATTTGTATTACATTATATTGTACTCTATCTTATGGATTAATGGATTGTTTAGGATAAGATGCTTTGAATCGTATAAAGAATGAGAGTCTTTTTGTCAACTTCACAATAATAGCTGCGTTTAATGTTATAATTGAGAATGTACATGTAAAATTTTAGGTATTGTATGTCGGATGTACGGGGCGGGTATTACCCATGGGTACCCAAAACCCACGGGCATGGGGATGAGTTTGCAAAACCTTCCTCACATGGATATGGACGGGTATGGGTATAGATATTTGATAGCGAGTATGGGGATGGTTTAGACAAACCCGCCCGTTGCCATCCCTAGTAGTGTGATGTTGAAATCTATCGGTGCAACCATTTACTTGGCTTTATTTCCGTATTGTTTGTGATGTTGAAATCTATCGGTGCAACCATGTACTGGGCTTTATTTCCGTTAGCCCATATCCTTGTATGCCATTGCCCGATTCAGCCACACCGAGACTGGCCCAGTTTGTGAATTCGGACCCAAAACCCAGCTAAACAGGAAAAAAATAAACGAAAGGACGGCTTTCTTTCTTGTGGGAGAATTCAGGTGAGGAATTATTATTAAGCTCCGATAGATCGCGGCAGGCACACATCACTTCTTCTTCGTCGGCCGAAGCATCTCTCAGACTTGCCTTCGCCAAGTTCCAATCTACGGTCTCTGCACAGTGAGTTCGTCTTCTATGCATCACCCACTCGTTCTCAGTTTGTAGCATCCTGTTTAATTCCTTTTCTATACCCCTCTCTTGACAGTTCTCCAATGGAGTCGAATCAAGCTAAGTCGAGCCTTCTGGCCTCTGAATCTGACTCCCAGCGAACGCTGTACGTATATTCTCGTTCACCCCCTTTTTTATTGCGCCTACAGTGCATGTACACCGAGTTTGCTGCTTGTGTGCCTGGAAATACGTTTTTGTTTTAGGGTTTTGGTTCTTCGATTTTGGGGTGGTGTTCGTAGAATCGTGGGAACGGAAACCCTAGTTCTTCATTTGTTTGACTTTATCTCGGGAATGTATAGGTCTCCGTACGTCACTGGTACGTCCGTGGTGGCTTTGAAGTATAAGGACGGGATTTTGATGGCTGCTGACATGGGAGGTTAGTGCTGCTTGTGTTCACGGAGATTGACGGTCTATATATTAAGCTGTTGGATTGAATCACTTTTGGGTTTTTCGGTTTGTTTGAGATGTGGATTGTTGAAATTGGCAGGTTCATATGGGTCCACGTTGCGATACAAGAGTATGAGTCGAATGACTCCAGTTGGGAAGCACTCTCTGTTGGGTGCTAGTGGGGAAATCAGTGATTTCCAGGAGATTTGCAAGTATCTTGATGAGCTGATGTAAGTTCTCTTTTATGGTTGGGATGCGAAAGGGGATACTATAGAGAAAACTTTGCTTTTCCTCCTTGAGGAGAACCTGTTCTTCTTCCTACGATAATTGTGGTTGTGTTGATTTGGTGGCTGTAGCTTACATGATAGCATGTGGGATGATGGGAACTCCTTGGGGCCCAAGGAGGTGCACAACTATCTGACTAGAGTGATGTACAATAGGCGTAACAAATTTGATCCCTTTTGGAACTCGCTTGTTCTTGGTGGCGTGAAAAAGGGAGAGAAGTATCTCGGCATGGTAGGCCTCTTATTGTATATAATTTTCAACCCTCTATTAAGTGGATTCCACTTTTTCATAACTTGATCAGGCAGTCGGGGATTTTTTGTTGTTTAAAGACTCAAGTTACTACTGTTCCTAATCTTTGAGCTTCTCAGGTAAGCATGATTGGTCTCAGTTTTGTGGATGATCATGTTGCAACTGGATTTGGAAACCACCTTGCTCGACCAATTCTCCGTGATGAGTGGCGTGAAGACTTGAGCTTTGAAGATGGTGTTAAGTTGCTGGAGAAGTGTATGCGTGTGCTCTTGTACCGTGATAGATCTGCTGTGAACAAGCTTCAGGTTCGGTTTCTTAATTCCTGTATGCTAAAGATGGTCTTTAACTTTTTTGCTATGTGGATCCTTTCATCTAAAAACTGGGACATTTCAGTGGTTGCTACAGTTTCTAGCTGTTGAGCCTAAATAAAATAGGTATTACATTTACTTTGGACTTAACAAGTTCAGGCCCAGCTTGGATCCTGCAATAGCTCGAAACCTGTACACAGCTGTTAACGAGTATAATAACAGTCATTCATTCATCCCTCCATGTTGGTGTACTTTTGGTTGGAAAGACTGAAACAATCAGTTTATATGTAGCACACAGCACTTCATTAGGTGATCATTTCTGGATAGGGTTGTTCTGACAGATAGCTTCCAGCAGAGTGAATTAGTTTCGGACGTTTGAATGAGGATGTCAATGCTATTCACTAGTTTGCGTGCACCATCCTCATTTTCACCTTACTGCACTGTTCATTCCTTATCTTTGCTTTACTTTAAGCCCAATGTAGGTTAGGGTTAAGTAGCCTCCCGTCGAACCTAAAAGATGAAAGTGGTGTCTAACTTTCACCAATATTTCCTGAAACTGTAGTTCAAAATCACTTTCTTTAGGGTTGATTTTTGTTACATTTACAAACGACGATGTTCACTTTGCAGATAGCAAAAATTACCGAGGAAGGTGTCACCATTTCGCAGCCTTACTCTCTGAAGACCTTCTGGGGATTCACAGCATTCAACAATCCCACTGCTGGTGCTGAAGGATCATGGTAGACTGCTGGTGTAAGAAGTGGGCTTCAGATGCCTGCCTTGTGACAATGTTTTCCTTTCGTCTTTCGATCAAAAATGATACTTATATTCCAGCAGAACCATGAATGTCGTGAACGATTTGCAAGTTTCACCTTGTCAACCTTTTCTAAATGTAGTAGCGTATGGTTATGGTCTTATGGACTTACGGTATGAGCCAGCCCTTCCTGTGGAAGTTATTTGATTCTCTAACCAAAGAAAGGGTATGTTTTCTGGTGGTCAATCAAGACTAGTCTGAATGTGGTTATAGAGGTCGAGTCCTAATTAAGGCATGAGATATTTCTACCTGACCTGCCCTTGTGGATAACGCTCCATTTTGCCTAGGAATAGCAATGGCAGGTCCGGTGGGTATCTAGATGTCCATACTCGTTTATATTTGCCCCGTAGCAAATTGGATAATTTATTATGGGACAAGGGTCGGGGTAGATTGGCCGTTAGAAATTGAAGTTAGAAATTGAATTTCTCTCCTATATTTAAGTAGAACTTTATTATAGTTAAACTATACCATATCTCCTATATCTATGTAGAATTTCATTATAGCTAAACTATAAACCTATATTTATGTACAACTTTATTATAGCTAAACTATAATAAAAATGAAAATCTAAATAATTTCAGTAAAATTATATATAATTTAGTAAACAACGAGTCGATAATGAAGCCGCAACCAGAGAGCATACTTAGAACGAGACTATAGCGGATAAATTGAGGGAGAAAGAAATGAAATGTTTGTGGTGTGAGTTGTAAGTGGGGGAAGGGTTATTTATAGTTGGGGGAAGGGGGGAAGGGATCTGCCGAGAATTTAATTCTGGGGGTATTCACCTCCTCAGTCAGAAACGGTGAAGAGACCGCTTTTCTCGAGCACGGTGAATGGGCGCGGATCGAGCGACGTGGCTCAGCGTGAGGCGTCGGATTTGGGAAGAAAACCACGATCCGCGCCTCACCGCATCCAACGGCCACGGTGAGCGCGTCAGCGACGCGGATCGCTGACGCAAACAAACACGGGCTATTCACCGTGTTTGTTTAACGCGGGTCCACGTCAGCGATCCCCTTCGCTTCATCGTGGCCAATCAAAGCGGTTTAAATGTCACCGCTTTTCATTAAAACGGTGATTGCCTTGTTGGTTGTTCACCGTTTTAGATGAAGACGGTGAATACGTCACCGTTTTTATTTTAAACGGTGAAATATTCATCGTCTTTGTCAAACACGGTGATATTCTTCACTGCGTTATCACCGCGTTTGTCAAAAACGGTGAATGCCAAACATGTGTATTTTGAGAATTTTTTTTATAACTTATGTATTTTGGGAATTTTTTTTAAGAACTAGTGTACTTTGGGATTTTTTCCAGGAGAGTACCCATAACCCGCACCAAAAACAGGTCAAACAAATTGAATCTAACAGATCAGGTTAAAACTGTCATCCCTACTACTCTAGCGTTAGTTAACACTGACGAACAAGTACTTCAATATGAATTGGCGACGATGACACTCTCGAATTTTGAAGAAAAAGAAAAAAGAATGAACGGTAAAAGAATTTAGTTTATAGACTTGAACGGTAAACATCACATAGTTGAGGAGTCAAATTGTCATATAGCCCAAAAATAAAGAAGTTGCGACCCACGTGCCAGACAGAGTTCGAATCAAGTCGGGTTGAGTTGAGAAAGTGAACACGGTTCCCATCCAAATTCGGACTGATCCATCATACATTAACGCAGCCGATCTCCGTCTCTTAACAATCTTGCCTGAAAATCGTGTCCTGCAGCAGCGATCGCCGCCGCCGCCATTCCACGGAAAGCGCCAGCAAGTTATGGCTAACCTGAATCGCTCTATTACTTTATGTTCCCTTCTGCTTCTACTCCTCATCTCGCCGACGAAACCCGAAGTTATTACCCTAACCCCTGAGACCTTCTCCGACAAGGTACATCCACCGTCTTCTCTGTCGAGAATTACATTCTACTACAGATTAGGGTTTAAGGGTTGCGCGTCTTTTACTTCAGATTTACTGAATTAGCTATATATTTTGCCTAATGTTTCTCCCGAAAGCATAGAATTTTGGGGTATTTCTGTGAGCTGAATTTAGCTTGATCATAAACTTCGGCCTATCTCGCTTCCAACTGGGTTTTGCTTGATCATAATTGGATTCGGAAAGGGCGTATTAAGACTCCAGTCTGCGCGGAAGTTGGCATTTTACAATGTCCATTTTGGCTTGAATTATGGTTAAAAACTTATCCGTTGTTAAAATTTTTACTTCTAATACGAGGCTTGAAACTTGGATGAAAAGGAAGATAATTTCTTGCAATCCACCTAGATCATTTGTGGTTTGTAGTAGGATTTTGAGATGAGCTCAGTTTCCCGCAGTTGTCTTTGACATAAAAAATCTCAAGTGCATCTACAAGTTTTGATATTGAGTAATGAAATGCTATGTTGATTCAGTTTATTCTATGGGAAACAAGTGGTAACAGAGAAGCAGAGATGGGAGATTTGGGTTTTCGTCTAACTATATGAGCTTATGTAATAACAAACTTACATTGGTGATTGTTAATTCAATTTGTTGCATCTCTCAGGTGAAGGAGAAAGACACTGCATGGTTTGTCAAGTTTTGTGTTCCTTGGTGCAAGCACTGGTAAGTATATGAGTATTATCATTTGCCAGCAGACAAGATATCTTATCTTTTAGAAGTCTTTTTTGTCTTACACAAACAAATCCTGTTTTGGGTTCAGTAAGAATCTGGGCTCCCTATGGGAAGACTTAGGGACAGCAATGGAAGGCCAAGATGAGATAGAGGTTGGTGAAGTTGATTGTGGTGCCAGCAAATCAGTGTGCTCGAAAGTGAACATCCACTCATACCCCACGTTTAAGGTCTTTTATGAAGGAGAAGAAGTTGCTAAATATCAAGGTGAGTTGAATAGTCCAACTTCTGACTAAAAGACTAAAATCTCAAACAATCTGATGAAAGTTGTGTGGCTGATCATTGTGTCTGGTCTTTGAAATGCTCGTCAAGGTTCCCTACCATCATTTTGTTGGCCTTCGGAAAGTTTCTGCTTTCCTTTTTCGTTTGGAGCATGTCATGGAGCAGCTGTCCCATTTTTGTATTACATGATTCAGCTACCCATGAGCCAGCTTAAAGCACTTAGTGATGTATATGTGTTCTTCCTAGATTTCATATATCCATTATGTTCAACATATGGAGCAGCTTTACTTTAAGTGCTTAGGACATCTTAGACAATTATAGGGCAAGGGAATGGGTTTTATGTTGGTAGCGCTGAATCTCCATAGGAAAGTCATACTGAATTCGAAACCCACTTCAAAATAGATAAATGAAGAATATGAGTTAAAACCGGTCTATGTTTGAAGTTAAGAAGATATAAACTGCTCTTCTGGAGCTTTCTGTAACGATTGAGGAGACTGGAATTTTGGGTAAGTGCTGACATTCATTGAAAAACAACAGGAACACTCTGGTTTGTACTGTGCAAAAACGGGAAAGAACTCTGTTCGAGTATTTACCTACCGCTTCAAATTGTTTTCGCCCTCCACTTATGAAAATTTTGGTTGGCTTGTGTTCTTGCTGTTGCTCTCCAGCTAGGACATAAGTTTGCTGTTTATAATCCAGTCAAACCCTTGCATATACTTCACAGCTGAGCGCAAGGATGTAGACAGTAATTGTGTAGGACGTTTCCTGTGTTAACTTTTTACTTTGAATAAAATGCAGGGAAAAGGGATGTAGATTCGCTTAAGGCATTTGTTTTGGAAGAAGCAGAGAAGGCTGAGAAGGCTGCAGCCGAAAAAGAGAATGACAATGACATTGACAAAGAGTTGTAATTCACCGGAAGAGTGTGGTTGTCTGGTTGATGCCTATTTCTCTCCAATCGGCAACCATGTTTGGACCTGGTAGAGTGGTAGTCCAGCGTGACTTCATGCACTACCATAAATGATAGGACTGATACTAGATATTGAGGTTTTGCTGATAGGAGTTTTGGGTCGAAATCTCAGCAGTGTTTAAACACAAGAATGGCAAAATCTTGTAGCTTTGCATCATATTGGACTCGAATTGTGCATTCAGTTTTGCAGGGGAAAGTCGATCAGTACAAGTAACCCCTAGATTATACACAGACTAGCTCTTTTTCGTAGGTATGAACTCTCGAGTCTAAGAGTATACACTCAACAGATGATCGTGGCACCAACGGAACAATGGCATCAGTAATGAACTCTTCCATCTTGTTGAGCAGTGGAGTGGACACTTGCAGTTGCAGCCTTGTTGTTACTACTGTAAAGACCATACCGATAAGCTTTGCAAAACAGAAATTCACTAGCCCAATATTAACTGTTCGATGCAAAAATAAGGGCAAAACTGTTGAACGGCTCGCTCTCTTGGACAAAGAGAGAGCAACTCCGACACAGGCAAATTGAAAACCATTACTAAACAAACAGCGACTACGTCCTACTAGAACCATTACCACCATGTTCACATGATAAATTCTAACAACGGACACCCGAGAAGCCACCACGAACAACCCTCCATCAACAACATTTTCCGCCAACCTAACAACACAAAACGACCATGTCCACTTGACAAAAAGCTGATAAGAAATGCTTCACTTCTTCTTGGCAGCAGCCTTGGTGACCTTGGCACCAGTAGGATCCTTCTTCTCCACGGCCTTGATGACGCCCACAGCAACAGTCTGCCTCATGTCCCTCACGGCGAACCTACCAAGAGGTGGGTACTCGGAGAAGGTCTCCACCACCATGGGCTTGGTCGGAATCATCTTCACGAACCCAGCATCACCATTCTTCAAGAACTTGGGCTCCTTCTCGAGCTCCTTTCCGGATCGCCTGTCGATCTTGGTCATGATTTCAGAGAACTTCACAGCAATGTGAGAGGTGTGGCAGTCGAGAACTGGGGCGTAGCCGTTTCCAATCTGGCCAGGGTGGTTCATGATGATGACCTGGGAGGTGAAGTTGGCAGCCTCCTTTGCAGGGTCATCCTTGGAGTTGGAGGCAACGAACCCACGCTTGAGATCCTTGACAGCAACATTCTTCACGTTGAACCCAACGTTGTCACCAGGGAGAGCCTCCTGGAGAGCTTCATGGTGCATCTCAACTGACTTGACCTCAGTTGTCAGCCCGGTGGGACCAAAGGTGACAACCATACCGGGCTTGATGACACCGGTCTCAACACGACCCACTGGCACAGTTCCAATACCACCGATCTTGTACACATCCTGGAGTGGGAGACGGAGTGGCTTGTCTGATGGCCTCTTGGGCTCGTTGATGTTGTCAAGAGCGTCAAGAAGGGTTGGGCCCTTGTACCAGTCAAGGTTGGTCGACCTCTCAATCATGTTGTCTCCCTCGAACCCAGAGATGGGAACAAATGGAACCTTGTCTGGGTTGTACCCAACCTTCTTCAAGTAGGATGAAACTTCCTTCACGATTTCATCGTACCTAGCCTTGGAGTACTTGGGGGTGGTGGCATCCATCTGACATACGTATGGATAAAAATATCAGTATTGGTTCAATCAGCGAGCAATTCACCGAAAACTAAATGGCATCAACAACATTAACTCACTGACCTTGTTGCAGCAGCAGATCATCTGCTTGACACCAAGGGTGAAGGCGAGGAGAGCATGCTCACGGGTCTGGCCATCCTTGGAGATACCAGCCTCAAAACCACCAGTGGTGGAGTCAATGATGAGGACAGCACAATCAGCCTGGGAGGTACCAGTAATCATGTTCTTGATGAAATCACGATGTCCTGGGGCGTCAATGACTGTGCAGTAGTACTTGGTGGTCTCAAACTTCCACAGGGCAATGTCGATGGTGATACCACGCTCACGCTCTGCCTTGAGCTTGTCAAGCACCCATGCGTACTTGAATGACCTCTTGTTCATCTCAGCAGCTTCCTTCTCAAACCTCTCGATCACACGCTTGTCAATACCTCCAAGCTTGTAGATCAAGTGGCCGGTGGTGGTTGACTTCCCAGAGTCGACATGGCCAATGACCACAATGTTGATATGAACTTTTTCCTTACCCATTCTGAATTACCAGCAAATACAACTGCAATACAGGGAACGGAACTTGCCATCAGCACAAATTACGTTCGAATCACAAACTAAGCGATCGAATCTATAATGATTATGCATCACATCAACATAATCGAACAAGTCAATCGACAGTTCATATTTCACACATAGATCGAATTATGGTTATCAGGGATACATATATTCAAATAAGCGCAGATGCACATAACTAAACCAAACAGCGAACAGCGAGAAGACTACACGATGTAAAAGCGGGATGATTGCGAGAAAGAGACGCTCTAAACCACAAACGAGCTGTGCTAAGGACGCATGCAAGAGAAGGGCATACATATGCAGAAATTGCTCATGAGGCAACTGAGAGCAAACTCAAAGGAGGGACAAGCGTGGAATTGATCGCACAAACAGGCGAAGGGTGAGGAAATAGGAGATCGGAGACTTTACCGCAGAAGAAGAGCTTCTCCTTCTCTCGCCGGCGTTGACGAGAGGGCGATTGTTGATACGAATTCCCGAGAGAAAGAGAGAGAGATGAGCAGCTGAGTTTGTGTGGCGATGGACGGAGGGGACAGACACAGATGAGAGAAACGCGCGGCTTTTAAAGAGTGGCAGATGAGAGCAGGAGAACAACGTCGTTAGGGTTTATTGCTAGCCGTTGGATTCTCGGGGGATTGAACGGACAAGATGTCGTCTATTTGACCGTCGGGTGCGGGGTTCGGCCGATGATGTGAAGTGTAAAGGCAAACGTTAGCTTGGACGGTGGGTCAGCGCTTGGCCGGCTAGGGTTGGCTTCTTTTTATACCGGTATTAGACCATTAATACCGAAACGGAATATGACCCGACTATATAAATGTTCACATTTTAGTGGTCCAACTGATATTAGACGATTAATATAGAACCAATACCTTATAAACAATAATATTAAAAGTAGAAGACGCATAGGTAATACTTTAATTTAATAGCTAAAATGAAATTTACTTGACAGCTATCATTTAGTAGTTTTAGATTTATATATATAACCATAAAAAATCTTTACCATAACCCATTCGACCATTCTACAGCAACATCCCCTTATTCTTCTTTCTTCTTCCGTTCAAATTTTGAGAGAGAGAACATGCAATGGGGCGCCGAGAGGGGAGTCTCTCCTTCTAAGAGGCTCAACTTTCAGAGTCGTCGTCAATAGTCTCTTCTCTCTCTCTTTTTGTGGTTCCTAATCTGTGATGGTGGTTAGTGAACTTTCAAAATCGCCAGTATAGTCTCTTCTTTCTCTCTTTCTGTTTCCCGTCGGTTGGGTTCCGGCGCCAGTGGCCTTCAAAAGTTCTGACGACTTCAAGTCCTGCATCCATTTTTGGATTTAAAAAAAAATCTACTGCACAACAGACGGCCAGGAGTCGAAAACCGGTCTGTCAGCTCGAGTGGTTAATCACTTCGGCTGCTCGTCGACCGTCCGTTCTGCCTGCTACAGTTTTTCAACTGATCCGAACTGGTTTGGTGATCGCCGACCAAGAACCGGTTTTATCGATTTAACCGACCGGTTCAGGCCGGTCTTAATAACACTGCTTTTTTGTTATTAAAAAATGTTAACCTAAATGGTCATCGAGTTATGGCAAATACCGTATACTAGTCACTAAAGTTTAAAATGGTTAGTTAAGTTTTCATATTGTAACATAAGTGAAATTTCATCGAGTATTTTATTAAGCTATCCATGTATATCCAAATGTGACCTCACACTTTTTTATTTTGCCAAAAGATATTTTGTATTAAACAAGAAAAGGGAGATACACTAGAGTCAGTTGTCCGACCAGAACCAGTAACAAAAATAGAACCTTATCAAACTAGGGAACAATGAAAAGACTTTTTTGGCCACCATACAAGCCACCATTTTGTGAGCACGACTAACAAAACAAACACTAAACTTGTAGAAACACTACCTCAATAACTTGTTCTCGCACAAAATCGCCCCACCCCAAGCATCCAAACATATGTCCTCCTTAACCTTATCCAACACCATTTAAGCATTGTCGACGAAAATGATATCTTGCATCCCCATTCGACCATTCTACAGCAAAATCCCCTTATTCTTCTTTCTTCTTCCGTTCAAATTTTGAGAGAGAGAACATGCAATGGGGCGCCGAGAGGGGAGTCTCTCCTTCTAAGAGGCTCAACTTTCAGAGTCGTCGTCAATAATCTCTTCTCTCTCTTTTTTCGTGGTTCCTAATCTGTGATGGTGGTTAGTGAACTTTCAAAATCGCCAGTATAGTCTCTTCTTTCTCTCTTTCTGTTTCCCGTCGGTTGGGTTCCGGCGCCAGTGGCCTTCAAAAGTTCTGACGACTTCAAGTCCTGCATCCATTTTTGGATTTAAAAAAAAATCTACTGCACAACAGACGGCCAGGAGTCGAAAACCGGTCTGTCAGCTCGAGTGGTTAATCACTTCGGCTGCTCGTCGACCGTCCGTTCTGCCTGCTACAGTTTTTCAACTGATCCGAACTGGTTTGGTGACCGCCGACCGGGAACCGGTTTTATCGATTTAACCGACCGGTTCAGGCCGGTCTTAATAACACTGCTTTTTTGTTATTAAAAAATGTTAACCTAAATGGTCATCGAGTTATGGCAAATACCGTATACTCGTCACTAAAGTTTAAAATGGTTAGTTAAGTTTTCATATTGTAACATAAGTGAAATTTCATCGAGTATTTTATTAAGCTATCCATGTATATCCAAATGTGACCTCACACTTTTTTATTTTGCCAAAAGATATTTTGTATTAAACAAGAAAAGGGAGATACACTAGAGTAAGTTGTCCGACCAGAACCAGTAACAAAAATAGAACCTTATCAAACTAGGGAACAATGAAAAGACTTTTTTGGCCACCATACAAGCCACCATTTTGTGAGCACGACTAACAAAACAAACACTAAACTTGTAGAAACACTACCTCAATAACTTGTTCTCGCACAAAATCGCCCCACCCCAAGCATCCAAACATATGTCCTCCTTAACCTTATCCAACACCATTTAAGCATCGTTGACGAAAATGATATCTTGCATCCCCATCTCAAGTGCCCAACAAATCCCATCTTTCAAGGCTAGAAGCTCAACCAAGAAAGGATCTTGCACATTCGAATACAAGGAGGCATCAACACCTAACAACTTGGAATGCCAACGGATCAAGTTTGGGGCGATACTACTATATTTGTGATCTGCTCTGCCCTCCAATTCGTAACCTGCTATGTCTTGTGCCCCGTAACGGTTTGACTTTTTTTGCCCCAATCTTTGCCCCAAGCGGGGAAGATAAAATACGCTCTGTCCTGTTTTAGCTCTCCGTCTTCGCATGTAATTTGTATGGCAGTATTGGTGCTAGTTTTCATCACTCTATCTCTACCCAGAACCAAACAACAAAACTAATTTTTAGAACGACAGAGGTAGTGGCTCGTTCAAATCAATAGGCAACATGTGCCTCGCGAGCCCCAAAGATAGTGACATAACAGAAGCGGCGATAGAGATCTCTTGGGGTTGAGCTCCAGCTGCGACAAGATGGAGTTTTAGAGTTGATCTCCTTGAGTATGCCAAATAGGAGGAATTTTCCAATGGAGATGGTGGTGATTTTTGCCCAAGGTGGGGGGCTGAGGTCTAATGACAAGCTGATGGAGATGGTGGTATTTTTCCCCAATGTGGGGTGTTGAGATCTATGAACTCATATAGATCGATTACACTTTCAGAGATAAAGAAGTCTAACTGATGTGATTGTACTACAAAGTGGAAAATCACCAGAACGCAAAAGAAAAGAGGTAGACAAAAAAAATTAAAGACTAAATAAATGAAAAGTGCAATTTTTTTTACTATAGGGGATCTGCATGCTCCACCTGCTATTGGTCCTAACCCTAGTTATGAATAGCTATGACCTCTCTCTTCGGTTGTTACACTTTGCAGATCGCGTGGGATTAGTTGACGGGGCGAAGCATAGCAGATTAGCAAACTATATTCATATCCACCCTGTTTAAAAGCAGATCGTGTCCATATCTGCCCTATTCAAGAACGAATCGGATTTTATCTGCCACATTGCAGGTTGGGAAAAATCCACCAGAGCAGATCTGATTTGCCATCCCTACTAGAAACATTCCTTAGGCGTCCCGCATCACCCAGCCACCTGCACCATGAGAACCCAAGCTGATGACCTCATCCATGAACACCAACATCGCCCCCGCCCTACCCTGTATCCCACTCCTACACCTCTCAACCAAAAGATACTACCTTCTTCCTTATAGCTCAACTGTTTCTACTAAAACTTTTCAATTAATACATGTTGATAATTGGGGAGGAAATCATATTCCTAACTATGATGTTTATAATTATCTTTTTACAAAGATGACATGGATCAGTCTTTTACAACTAATTTAGAAGCTAGAACCAGACTACAGGAGCTTTGCCAGTATATAGAAAAACAATTTTGAGACACCTGTGAGAAGAATCAGGAGTGACTAGGGGAGAAAATTCAAATGAGTGATTTCTTCCAACAAACCGCCATTTTGAATGAACTTTCTTGTGTTGAAACCCCACAACAAAATAATAAAATTGAGAGAAAACACCAACACATTCTTCCTGTTGCAAGATCATTAAAGTATCAAGCCAACGTACATGTTGGTTTCTTGGGGATTATGTGAAACATGTTGTTTATTTGATTAATAGAGTTCCACTGTTCTTGAAAATCAAACACCCTATGAGAAACTCTATAACAAACCACCAGATCTCGCTGAATTCAGGGTTTTTGGATGTATCAGCTTTGCTAATGCCCTAAACAACCACATACACACAATTTTGATTTTAGAGTTAGGAAAAGTGTTTTTATTAGATGTACTGTTGGTATCAAAGGGTACATGATATATGGCCTTCTTAGTCATGATGTCTTCACTTCCAGGGATGTTCATTTCCCTTTAAAGAATCAACCCACACTCTCTAAACCAAATCGGCTACAACAATCCATCTGACCTTGCTTGTTTGATGACAACATCCCTATTTACAATCCCTTCCCACCACCCAATTCTCCTAACATCCCACAAAACTTTATCAATGCCACTCACTTTAATTCTAATTATGATAGTCATGCCAATATTGTTGTCTCATATTGACACGCTAAAACACAACACCTAACAATGGCCAAGTGTAACCAATGAAAGGGACTGCAGTATAGTGGCACAAGTAATAAATATCGAATCCACGGGTCTCTAGAGTTACTATTACTCAGCTTCAGTTCATTATCTAGCAAACTAGATTAAGGATTGATTGATAAACTACTCTACTGACTACTCTACTAATTACAAGTTGGGAACTCACTTAGGTATGATTCCCCCTAGCTCCTCAATTAGGTCCAAGTTGCAATTACCTTTGGTTGATCTACTGTTGATTAAACTGCGGAAGATCCTAAATTAGCTTGGAATCTCTTAAGCTGACCAAGCCCTCTCAGTCCAACTACCCGGCAGACGACTAGTCTTCACCAGGATAGAAAGCTGAGGCTATGAACACAGAACTCCACTACCGGAATTGGATTCCAGTACAAAGCAGTAGATTGACTAACTCTCGTATAACCAATTCACCACTATCAATCAAGGAAGCTCTCTTAACCTAATCAGATTCTATCTATCATAGGTTAAAGCAGAAATCAAGAGAATTTGATCAAGATTCAATTGACTCAATAAATCATGCCTCAATCGATTATAATCAAACAATAAAGCATCCAAAACTTCATACAAGAAAGATCCTAACTCATGGAACTAGGGTTCCTCAAAACCTAAGTGAAGGGAAGTTACTCCATAGAGAAGAGAGAGACTGCAGAAATCTGATCTAGATCTTCAATCTCCATCTCCAAGCTTGATTTCCGAGCTCCAATGGCGAAGAAATCCTCCAAAATAGCTCCAAGAATGTTTCCAAGTCGCTCTCTCTCTCTAGGGTTCGTCCCTTGGGTGTTTGAGATCCAAAACCCAGCTCTCCCCCTTTCCTTTTGCTGAAAATCGGGTTTTAAACATCAATTCCCGACTCACACGGCCAGGCCACACGGCCGTGTGGCTTTCCCAGCTGCCCGTGTGAAGGCTCGGTGAATTCCACACGGGCAAAAGTGCCCCTTGCACGGTCGTGTGGGTTGTGCCCGTGTGGCTTGCTCAGCCTCTGTTTAATGCTTCGTTTCTCCCTCGTCCGGACTCCGAATCAGTCGCCGTTTGATCCCAGACGCTCGTAGTCTCGTCCTCTTTCTTTTCATGACAAGCTTGCATGATTCTTTGTCCATAAAGTGAGGTAGAAATCCATTCTTCTTCAGGTCATACCCGAGTTTCTTCTCCCGAATCGTCAATTGATCTCTGATTGACTTGAAACTTGCGCCTATGCTTCACTTTATGTGTTAGGACCTGAAATGTGACAAAGGAACACAACCTAGCATAAAATAGGCCAAAGACACGATAATTCAAGCTGAAACAATCAAGAAACAAAGGGGAAAACATGTGCAAATACCGAGTCATCAAATCCCCCCACACTTAACTGTTTGCTTGTCCCCAAGCAAACCTAACTCAAACCAATGCAGCTCTCTAGAGTTCTATAGCAACATACAACCCCGATCGTCGGTAGAGGATTTCCTAGATCATATAGCAGCTTACGAGGTCAACTGGTCTTCTAAGACGTTCCCTATCTCTCTCAATGCGAGTACTAGACTCAAGCCAGGATCATGAGAAAAAGTAGAAGTAAGACAGGCAGTTCATGGATAAAGGGACTCACACCATTCACAACCAAGGACTCGTTGTACCGGGGTGCTCTTTCACTTCATTTCACCGTTGGAACCCCTTTTTCTCACTTTCATTTACATTTCTTCTCTTTTTTTTCTCTTTCATTTGGTGGGGTTCCAACTGCAGTCTTTTGCACGGTCGACCCTTATTAGTCGAGCAAGAGCAATTTCTGTACATCTGGCGCTCGCCAGAGTACTTCTTTTAACTCATTTTCCTCAACTCGTGTGGAGGGTCAATGAAATTAAGGGGGGTCGGAAGCTCTATCCGTGCCCTTAAAAACACATCCTCAAGTAGGCAAACCGCTCAACGGGTGGAAGTTTTACTTGTACTAGAGACAGCTTAGCTTCACCTTGTAGGAGTACCCCACTAAGGATCACTAAAATCTCTTCCAAAACCCGATTTTGTGCAATGAACAGTGCCACACACGTCGGGCTTACCCCATGTTTAAGATTTTAATGATTTCGACATGGAGGACCAACTGCTTTTCATTTTCCACATGAGCACCCTGTTCGATACACTAGTCCATAACACAATCCAAACAGAGTCCACATTACCACATGAATTCAATGGTCTTAGCTCCACTAATTCACAAAATCAACTGGCACAACAAAGAGCTAGATAGGAAAAATCTTATACTTCAACATCCTCCATAGTGCTACACTACCTCCCCAGGTTGCACATTACTATAGAGTCTGTCAATTCAAAGCATACTGAGCAGGCAATTTGCATGGAAACACGTACTTGGAGCCCTCAAATCGAAATTTGGACAGTGGACTAGGCTCCAAGCACACAAACAGCCAAACATTCACCCGCATACATAATCGAACACCCCCCCACACTTAAGCACGACATTGTCCTCAATGGAGGAAAGATAAGGAGGGTAGAACGAAGTTACCAGATCAAGGGTGAATGATGATGTACGGGTCAGGCGGTGCATTCCAGGAAGAGAGAGTAATCAGAACACAAACACCACACAAAATCTCACAAAGGTTGAGTTATTGACTCTAAAATCAAATAACAAAACTGACTCAACCGAGGATAAATAGAAAAAGAAATGCAAACCGACTGGTTGGGTTGCCTCCCAACAAGCGCTTCTTTCACGTCGTGAGCCGGACGATGGCTCCTAAGTTTCGGTCCATGCTAGAACCTCCTTGAAGTTGAGGTTCTCATCTATGAGGTGGAGTCTCAAGTCACAAGCAGGTGGTGTGGCAGGTGATGAAGGCTCGTGCACTTGATGCAGATGAAGTTTCCACCCTCGAGACCTCTTCTTCTCTTCTCTTATCTCATTGCCCCAAACCAGATAAGACAGCATCGATTGGCCACCATCGCGTCCACCAAGAGGGACCGATGTTGATGTGGCCTTGGTCTGGCAAAGAGACACTGCAAATGGGTCCTTGCCAAGCAGCTCCTTGAAGTTTGGTAGAGATATCACATGTAACTCATGGCCGGTGCAGGCCTCTTCCACCTTAACTCCGTCCTCAGCCTGGACGCCAATTTCTTCTTCAACCTCCCTTTCTTCTACATGTGGTATCACCCCTGGGAAATGATCAAGAACTCCTCCTGCTTCACTTTCGTCATCCTCCACAACTTCTTTCTGCACCCTTTCTTGCTCTTCTTCTTCTAGCACGGATTGGAGAGCAAGTTGCCAAGCAATTTCTTTCATGAGATCTTCTTGCATCTCCTCACTCATGCCCGCCTCTTCAAAGCTCGGTGTGGGATGTGGGAAGGTGTGGTCGGCTATGATAGGACATTCCTGATCATGATCATCACGAGAGCTCTCCGTGACAGCTTCAGTGTGCTCCACAATGTCCTTGTAGCCTTCTTCTTCCTCCTCCTCTTCTAGTATGGTAACATAAGGGTGATCTAGAGCAGGTTGTGCACAAGATCGCTCAAGATCATCGACGCTCTTTTTAAGGCTCAGGAGGATCTCCTCTGTTTCACGATAGGTCTGGACACAATGATCCATCCTGGAGCATGATCTCTCACAGTCTCGAGCAAACTGCTCCATGAGAAGCCTCAATTCATAGTTTGGATCTGGCTGTGGATGGGTAACTCCAGCTCCAATGGCCCCTCTGGTTGTGGGAGAAATTCTTCTCTATAAGGAGGTTGTTCTTGATATGCCCAGGGGTCTGATTGTTCTCCTTAGAAAGGGGGTTGGTACTGGAACCCGACTCCATAGTCTTCTCCTCCTTGGTTACTCCATGGAGTCTCGGGGTAATACCACTCGGATGGTGGTGGATACCCCCAATGGTTGGAGAAGCCATGAGGATCCATGATTCAGCTCTGCACCAACAAAAACAAAAACACCCAAGTGAAAAGCAAGGGTGGAAAAGAATGGAAAAACGCTAAAGTAACAAACTTCTGCCTTTCCTAATAATCTAGAAAGTCCCCGGCAATGGCGCCAAAAACTTGACACGCTAAAACACAACACCTAACAATGGCCAAGTGTAACCAATGAAAGGGACTGCAGTATAGTGGCACAAGTAATAAATATCGAATCCACGGGTCTCTAGAGTTACTATTACTCAGCTTCAGTTCATTATCTAGCAAACTAGATTAAGGATTGATTGATAAACTACTCTACTGACTACTCTACTAATTACAAGTTGGGAACTCACTTAGGTATGATTCCCCCTAGCTCCTCAATTAGGTCCAAGTTGCAATTACCTTTGGTTGATCTACTGTTGATTAAACTGCGGAAGATCCTAAATTAGCTTGGAATCTCTTAAGCTGACCAAGCCCTCTCAGTCCAACTACCCGGCAGACGACTAGTCTTCACCAGGATAGAAAGCTGAGGCTATGAACACAGAACTCCACTACCGGAATTGGATTCCAGTACAAAGCAGTAGATTGACTAACTCTCGTATAACCAATTCACCACTATCAATCAAGGAAGCTCTCTTAACCTAATCAGATTCTATCTATCATAGGTTAAAGCAGGAATCAAGAGAATTTGATCAAGATTCAATTGACTCAATAAATCATGCCTCAATCGATTATAATCAAACAATAAAGCATCCAAAACTTCATACAAGAAAGATCCTAACTCATGGAACTAGGGTTCCTCAAAACCTAAGTGAAGGGAAGTTACTCCATAGAGAAGAGAGAGACTGCAGAAATCTGATCTAGATCTTCAATCTCCATCTCCAAGCTTGATTCCCGAGCTCCAATGGCGAAGAAATCCTCCAAAATAGCTCCAAGAATGTTTCCAAGTCGCTCTCTCTCTCTAGGGTTCGTCCCTTGGGTGTTTGGGATCCAAAACCCAGCTCTCCCCCTTTCCTTTTGCTGAAAATCGGGTTTTAAACATCAATTCCCGACTCACACGGCCAGGCCACACGACCGTGTAGCTTTCCCAGCTGCCCGCGTGAAGGCTCGGTGAATTCCACACGGGCAAAAGTGCCCCTTGCACGGCCGTGTGGGTTGTGCCCGTGTGGCTTGCTCAGCCTCTGTTTAATGCTTCGTTTCTCCCTCGTCCGGACTCCGAATCAGTCGCTGTTTGATCCCAGACGCTCGTAGTCTCGTCCTCTTTCTTTTCATGACAAGCTTGCATGATTCTTTGTCCATAAAGTGAGGTATAAATCCATTCTTCTTCAGGTCATACCCGAGTTTCTTCTCCCGAATCGTCAATTGATCTCTGATTGACTTGAAACTTGCGCCTATGCTTCACTTTATGTGCTAGGACCTGAAATGTGACAAAGGAACACAACCTAGCATAAAATAGGCCAAAGACACGATAATTCAAGCTGAAACAATCAAGAAACAAAGGGGAAAACATGTGCAAATACCGAGTAATCACATATTTAGATGACTCAGCCTCACCACCACCATCACCTTCACCTCCCCCACCACCACCTGGCAACCTCAGAAAATAAACTAGACAAACAGACAATCTAGCCATCTCTAAAAATACCATTTCAATATGCTTTGACATATTTATTCCACCACTCATTCTCCACAGCAGCAGACTCAAGGTATCACATACCCTCTAAACTCAGTTGTTCAGTATGACAACTTGTCTTCTTCATGCAAACACTTCGTTCTTAGCATTTCCTCACACAACGAACCTGACTCATATAAGAAGGCCACTCAGTCCTCTTATTGGAATAGAGTTATGGATGTTGATTTACAAGCCCTTGATAAAAATCAGACCTGGGATGTGGTTGAATGCCCTGAAGATGTCAGAATTGTGGCAACAAGTAGGTTTACATGATTAAATTCAATCTCGACGTTAGTGTAGACAAGTGCTACATTTATAGGCAAAGGCTATAATTAACAAGAAGGACTAGATTACCACTATACATTTGCTCTTGTTGTTAAATTTAGTATAATATGATGAAAAATTGACTACAATAAGACTTTTCTAGCCATTGCAGCCGCTCGAAACTAGTACATTCAATAGTTAGACATTAACAATGCTTTTTTGTGCATGAAGATTTGGAAGAGAATGTCTACATGAAACTTCCTCCTAGTTCTACACCACCACCAAGCTTTAAATACCCTGTTGTCATCTCAAAAAGTCACCCAGTGGACTCATACAAGCATAAAAACAATGGTTTTCCAAATTAGCAGAAAGGGCTCCTGGTTTATACATCCAACAAAGTGGATCATTCTCGCTTCTACAAGGCTACTGGAAAATCTTACACATGCATCTTGGTTTCTGTTGAAGACAGGTGGAGGGAATGATCTAACTGAGATCACAACCCTTAACCTTTTCTATATAATGAATTCAACATAAAAAACTTGGGACTATAAAATTCTTTTTAGGCATTGAAGTTGCAAGAAGCAACCCAGGAATTCACATTTTTCAAAGAAAATACACTATGGAAATTCTTAAAGATGCTAATCTACTCAATACAAAGCATGTCACTACACCCATTGATTACAAGGTTCATCTCTCGGCTCAAAATGTCGATCCCTTTCTAGAAAAATAAACACACATAAGATTGGTTGGCAAGTTAATCTACCTCTCACTACAATGTACAACGAGGCCTGACATTAGCTCTGCCACTCAACAAGTAAGTGATTTGGGTTTAATTGTACTCCTTTAACCCTCGGTTTTCTTAGTTGTTTGAGGCATTTTTACTTTGGGAGGTTTGGCTTTGCGCTGGATTTTGTCTCGATTTTGTGCATTTCAGTCTATAGTAGGTGGAACCAGCCCCGGAGTCGAAAGTTGGACGAAAAGGCGAAAAATCGGGTCAAAGGATTGAGGCAGTAGCAGATCACGGTGGAAGCCGTTAGTTCACGGTCATGGCAACCGTGAACTGGAGCCGCAAGCCGTGAACAGCCATGCGTCCAAGGAAATTTTTGCTTTCACTGGACTCAAGCCAGTTCACGACCGTAAGATCGTGAACCCAAGCCGTAAGATCGTGAACTGGATTATTGTGACGACACGTGTTGGCCTGGGATCACGGTCCACGCCTTGAGTTAACGACCGTGAACTGGGACCGTGATGTGAGCCCGACCTGGGTATAAAAAGGGGTTTGAGCTGAAGGAGAAAAGGGGAGAGACCTAGTGTGAGAAACTTCTTCTTCTTAAGATTTCTAGAGTGAGAAAGTGATGAACCTAAGAAGAGAAGAAGGTAGGGTTCATCTTCAAGCAAGGTTTTGGGAATTCCTTCCCCAAAGGAGGATCTCTTTAACACATCTTCAGAGGATCTTTTGTGTTTTCCCTTCTCATAGCATGGAATAGTCCCTTATTTCACTTGGGTGTTTGTAAACCCTAGCTACAATTATGTGAATGTTTGTATGGATTGAATAATTTATGTGTGGATGTGTTTTAATATGAATTTGGATGTATTTTCATGGAAGATTGCGTTGTGTGTTTGCCATTCTAACCTAGGTAGAGAGAAAACCCCATTTCTTTGAAAGAGGCTTGTAAAGTTGGGTTTTCTTAGACAAATCTTGTCTCCTATATAGGTTAATGTAGGGCAACCCTCTTTGTTCATATTAACACCTAGGGGGTTGGTTGTAATTTGGTCGTCCGAGCTCTGATTTGAGGGTGAAGTCTTGGCAACCCTTAGTCAATAGGTCAAGAGAGCTACTTTGGTGGCTTAAATCGAATTCCCTTGACCTAGTGACAGAGACAGTGGTGTTTGTCCACTTGTTGCACTTCCCTACGGTTTACAACCTCCTTACCACACGTTTCCATTCGATCCGACAAGTCATAATTGCTAGCTAGGGGGAGCAACACCCGGGTGAAGCCTTCTCAATTAGTGTCAAATCCATTTACTTTTCCAAACGTTTTAACTATAGATCGTCGTTGTCACCAAAAACCAATCGCTAGATAATGTTACAAACAATCGAAGTAGGGGTACATGGACCGGCCCGAGTTGACATTTAAACATACCTGCCCTATATTTCACCTAATTGAGGTTTATACTTGGGCCTTAATTGAGAGTTTTATTGTGATATTCGGGACAAGTCAAGTTTTTGGCGCCGTTGCCGGGGAGCAAATAACGATTCATTATTTTGAAAAGATTGTTTGGTGTTAATCTAGTTTTTACTTTTCGCTTTTGTGATATGAATCTTGCTTGTGTTAGACGAGTTGTGGTTCTTTTGAGTGTGTGCAGGGAGGTGTATGACCCGGAGTAATCCGACACCTTTGGCACCACTGGACGAGAATCTCAACCGCACTCTCCGACTCTTGGATCATGAGAGGGAACTGGCAGAGGCAAAAAGAAGGATAGAAGAAGGGGGACAACCACAAGTTGGTCTCGAAGAAGAAGGTGTATTTGAGGAAGAGTTTGATTCCGAAGAGGAAGAAAGTGAAGTTGATATGGCGGCTAATCAACATGCTCCAGGTGAAGCGGCCGTGAAGGAGCAACCAAAGACCATGGGCTACTATATGGCCCCACGGGCGGCATATATTTAACCCGCCATTCGATATCCGCCCATGGCCGCCAACAATTTTGAGATCAAGCCCGCCCTCGTCACCATGATCCAAAACAATGCATTGTTTCATGGGCTTAGCAATGAGTCTCTAAGGGAGCATGTTCAGCGGTTCATCGAACTTTCGGGGAGTTTGAAGATCAATGGTGTTCCCGAGGATGCTTTGAAGTTGAGGCTATTCCCCTACTCTCTCCGGGGAATGCGTCTCGGTGGCTTAACAATAGACCGGCCCTCTCGATCACCTCGTGGGATGGCATGCTCAACAAGTTTATGTTTTGGTATTGCCCACCTTCAAAGACGGCAGAGTGACGCAAGAAGATCACCCACTTTGAGCAAGAGTAAGATGAGACATTAAGGGATGCTTGGGAAAGGTACTCTGACTTCTTCCTCCAATGCCCACATCATGGATTCGAGAAGCAATTATGGATTCAGACCTTCTATGGCGGTCTCCATCAAGACGACAAGATCCTCATTGACTCCTTATGTCAAGGAAATTGATGAACATGACTCCAACCCAAGTGGTCGAGTTGCTCGAAGACATGGCAAGTAAAGGGTATGATTGGGGTTTGACGAGAAGTGGAAAGAGAAGCACCACAAGAGTAGTGCAAAGTGTAGGAGCGAGTCCCCCGCTTGATGCTAAGATTGATCGGTTGATTGATGCACTCCTAGAGGATAAGAAGCATGGAAAGAGGCCGGTAATGGCGTGTGATTGGTGTTCGAGTACCAACCACAAGATTTCGGAGTGTCAAATGATGAACGAATCAAGCACCCCCGAGGAGCAAGTGAATTTTATCGCCAATGCTAGAGGGAACATCCCCTATAGCAACACTTACAACCCGAGGTGGCGAAATCATCCCAATTTCTCTTGGTCCTCTCCAACCAACCCAAGACCACCCGGTTTTCAAGGATTGACGAGAAATTATCAACCAAGGCCTACTTTCATTCAACAAAGGCTGCAATTCCAAGACTCGAACTTCCAACAACCGTTCCAAGCTCAAGGTGGTCAAGGGTTCCAACAACCCGATAAGTTTACAAAACTTGAGGACCTTGTGACAACCTTCGTGAGCACGAGCACTCAAAAGTTTGAAAAGATTGAGCAATTTATAGATGTGGCAACAACAAAGTTTACTTCGGTTTAAGCGGGATCAAGGGGCCATCAAGCAAGCCTTCAAAACTTGGAGGTGCAAATTGGTAATCTTGTCGGGATCCTCACCGAGAGACCAAGGGGAGCCCTACCCTCTCAAACTATTGTCAACCCCAAAGATCAAAATGGCGGTTGTAATGCTATTCTTTTGAGGAGCGGGAAGGTGATCCCGGAGGTTGTTCCTAAGGAAGTGATCGAAGAAGAGAAGACTCCTCCAACGGCCAATGATCAAGAAGAAGTGGGAGAACAGAAGAAGAGTATAAGAAGGCATTGCCGACGCCACCACAAGTGGCTGAGTACAAGCCTCCTCTTCCTTTCCCCACTTTTATGCACAAGGACCGATTGGAGGCAGAATTGGTGGATTCATGGAGATGCTCAAGAAGTTTTGCATCACCATTCCATTCTTGGAGGCAATGTTGCACATGCCGAGGTATGCCAAATACCTCAAGGGGCTTCTCGCCAAGAAGCCAAAATATGAAGACCTCGCCAATGTCACCTTAGGCGAGGAGTGATCCGCCTTCATCCTCAACAAGTTGCCTAAAAAGCAACCTGATCCAGATAATTTTACTATACCTCTTTGCATCGAAATCATCATATAGAAAACTCCTTGGTGGACTTAGGAGCAAGCATTAATGTGATGTCTTACAAGCTTTTTAGAAAGTTGCATTTGGGTGAATTAAAGACCACTAGGCTTAGTGTCACATTGGACGATCGTTCTATCATTATTCCTAGAGGTATTGTGTAGGATGTCCTAGTGAGAGTTGACAATTTCTTTTATCCAACGGATTTTGTTATCCTTGATATCAGTGAAGATGCGAATATGCCACTCATACTAGGGTTCCCCTTCCTTGCCACTGCCAAGGCCTTAATCGATGTTAATGAGGGAACTCTGGTTTTGAGAGATGGAGAGGAGAAACTCACTCTTTCAATTGATCCTAAGGCTAAGAATGATGTTGTGAAGGAAATGGATGCGGGTGGTATGATTGGAAGTGGAGGTGAGCCTCTCAAGGCAAACCCCGCTAGTGGTTATGTTCCATTTTATGATGAGGTGCAAAAAACCAAGGCGGGTATTAAGTCTGAAGGAAAGAAGAAGAGACTGTGGAGGGATAAGCTGAACTGGGCTTATTCCCGACCAAAAGATAAGGGTAAGGCGAAAGTGTCGGGCCAAGAAGGCTACCCTATGGAGCTTAAGTTGGGAGGTGACAAACCTCGCCCCGAGACCGTGACAGATCCACTCTCGGTGGCTTCGTGCCCTCAAGCATGATAGATCCGCAACGTCGAGCTAGTGACGTTAAACTCGCGCTTGTTGGGAGGCAACCCAACGATAGTTTGTTTTCTTTTTCCTATTTTTTTCTTTTTGTGTTTGTGTGAAGAGTTCAAGTGTTCGAATGGCTATGACCATGCCAGGTCTATGTGTTTGCGTGTTTTAGGATGTGTTGTGATTGAATTAGGGGCACGATTGAGTAGATCGAGTAATTTTTTTTCGAAATGCCCTGTTTTCACTCAGTTTACGGTTTCTGCTTCCAGTTCATGGTCTTAACGACCGTGATAAAAGGCTGGAGACCGTGAACGAGGGCCTGCCTAGTAGTCTTTGAAACTCACCGTTTTACCCGAGTTCACGGTATATGAGTTATGTTCATGGTCTTAGAGACCGTGAATTGGCCCCTCCATCCGTGAACTATGGGATCGACCTATAACAGGGGCGTGAACTCCTCCTCTTCACTTCACGTCGCCTCGCTCGCCGCAATCCTCTGAACATCGCCGAAAAATCGTGATTTCTTGCGGTTCTTTGTCGATTTCGATGACTTCCGGCCACCCAAACCCAAACCCAAATACATAGCCAGTCTTCTCGCGTCCGGGAGCACCTTCGGCGTAGTTTTGACTCTAATTTTTTCGGCGAGGCGATTTCCCGCGAGCCTCCGCGAGCTTCAGACGAGGCTTCGACCACCCCCCTTCGGCCAGTTTTTCATGGATTTTTTTTTACTCCCTCGCCCTCTCCTCACTTCCCCCTTCAATCCTACTTGAGTCTCCAGGTTTGTTTTCAACTTTTAGATTGCCAATTTTTGGAGAATCATATTAGGGTGAAGGCGAGGGGAATGTGCGATTTAATTGAATGAATGTTGAAATTGGGTGAGGGGTTAGTTGATTAATGGTGAATGAATGTTTCGTGTGGATTCTAGGAGATTAATTGAGCCTTGGTGGGCATGATTTGGGTATAGTTTGTTATTAAGTGTGGAATTCGCCCACCAAGTGCATTATGTTTGAATTAATTTGTTATGAATGGTGGTTGGAAGTCACCGAGGCGTGGTATGGGTTTGATATTGTGTTTTGATAATCCGTGACTCACCTAGAACCATGCCTCGATGAGATTTGTGTGCACTTGAGCTTAAATTGTCAAATCCGATCTTGTGAAAAGCCTTCAAAGGCATAAGACCTTAGTGGAATCCTAAGTGTGGGGGAATTCTTTTCTTCCCTTGGACGTGAGATTGACAGTTATTTCCACATATGGTGTATGTTTTGGATGTTTTTGCTTGATGGTTGACGCATATCATGCGTATGTTCACTACCCGGTGAACCATGAGAAGTATGGTGCAAAATTTCAGTAGTGGAGGTACAGTGAGGCAGGGCCTCATTGGGTGTTGGACCTGGACATGTTTAACATGTTCAGTGTCGGGCAACGATGTCAGGGTGCTCATTCATCCCCAGTGACGCTGCCTCCTGGCGATTGACGAGCTCAACTACCACGAGCTCTGCGTGAAGTTCTACTCCACCTTCTCCCACGTCATTCCAGGGAGCAAGCGGAGTCTCCCGTACGTGGAGTTCATGTTGGTGGGTTAGCAGCATGTACTGTCTTACGACGGCTTTGCCCAGGCCATGGGGCTCGACCCCACACACATGACGATGACAGAGAGACACTAAACAACAGACTTCCAATACCAAACAGCCTTTCAGGCCATCTATCGCCCATAGAACCACGACGACGAGTTCAAGGGCTCTAAAACCAATGCAATGAAACTTCGAACACCATGGAGGATCCTGCACACACTTCTGACGAAGTCCATTATCCCAGCCTGATGTCAGGCCACATGATCACGAACAGAGGGTTGATAGCCCTCCATACCCTTAATCGCTCAGCAGAGCCACTCCATCTGGGATCAGTGGTTTCCACCACCTTTGCCAGATGCCAGGGGCGGGATCGAGTTGATACGATGCATCTGGGGGGCATCATCACGAGGATATACCACCACTTTGAGGTTGATGTGACGAGGTGCTCCATCATTGGCCAGACTGAGCCATTCCCGGTGGAGACTCTCTACAACATGAAGCTGGTGCTCTAGGGAGAGAGAGGAATTGAGTTCCTCGAGGGACTCCGACCTTCGGCCGCTCTAAGGCCACAGGTAGACCCCTACTCCAGTGGAGCTTGATACAGAGGTTCCTCCTCCAGAGCTGCCACCCACCAGAGCTCCTGGCCTTCACCGACGCACTGCACCACCACCATCAGCAACATCATCATCCGGAGCTGGACCTTACTCCTCCGGGTCCCACCTCGAGCAGCGAGTGGATCGCATCGAGGAGCAGTTTGTGGGAGTTACCACTCGGCTCGACCGATCCACCAACCTCCAAAGAGGATTGCTCGATGCCAGGGTGTCCTTTTGGACGACGAGTGACCTTGGACCCACGACGAGGTAGCCGACGAGTGAGACATGTGGTAGAGCCAATTTCTTTCGCCCCACTTCTCCACTCGAAACTCTGAACTCAGTTTATTTTTATTTTCTCTTTCTTTAGTGTGTGAACTAGTAATTTGTGAGTTTTTCTTTCCTTTGAATCGTGATGTGAAACTTTGTTATGTGTAATAACCTTGCCTCGAGTGAGAATGTGCGTGTGTTTGTGTTTTGTTTTCCCTTTGAAGCTCAAACATCCTACCTCGGGAAATTCTCCAACTTTCATTCACCAAGTCATGCGGTAACATCATTCTGCCCTCTATTTTATGCAATTGAGGGCAATGTCGAGCTTAAGTGTGGGGGGTAGTTTATTATTATGCTTGTGTGTTTGGATTGAATGCTTGGAGCCTTGATGTATGCCCAAATTTGAAAAATTTGAGGGCTCCAAGCAATGCATGATCTAATGGCCGGTTGGTGGGTGAATCTCATGCTTATTTGGCATTGATCTTGAATTGTTGCATGTGATCGAGTGCATCCTATTATGATGACTGAGAGTGCATTAGGTTTGTGCAAAAGCTTAGTTCTCATGTGTGCTTAAATGAATGGATGTCTTGACTTAGTTACTCCTTGATTACAATTGCCATGTATTGAAATTTTTGATTTGGAATAGATGATTGGGTGGCTAGGTAGCCATGTGAGATTTGTGCCGATCGTATTTTTCATGTGTGATATATCGCGCTCGCCATGGTGTGTAACATTCACCATTGTCACTAGTGAGTATGATGGAGGCATAGGATTAGTCCACGCCCAAAAGTTGATTATCCCAAAAAAATTTATCCCTTAGTCAACCCCTTTGAGTTGTGTGACTTTGGGGGTCGTTCTAATGTTAGGAGCGTTGTGCTTGTTGAGCTTAATGGTGATTGAAAGAATGAACCCTCATCCTTTCTTCGTGTCAAAGTGTGAGTCATCCTTGTGTCTCGGAGTACTCGCTTGTAAACTCCATTGAGGTACTACATAGGTGGTCTTGCACGGTTCTTGCTAGGAATGATAAGGTAGTGTTTGAGGAAAGTTCTTTATGGAGAGCATTGTTCGTTTAAGGATAAGTAACATGTGTTGTACTCTCTAGTACCTCCCTCCCCCCCCCCCCCCGACGGAAAAGAAGAAAAAAAGAGCAAAAGGAAGAAAAGAAACGAAAAAGAGGTAATAAAACGGGGTAAATAAAAGTAGAGAGTGGCCACAAAACTCTTAGCGTATGCTCCAAGAAGGGTTTCTTGGCACTGAAGACATTGAAACACCTAAATTGTTTGATAACCTCCTTCACTACTAGGGTTGAAATGTGAATAGCAAGAAGAGATCGAGGAGTGTGATTGAATGAAGTTCGTGATTGATAGTGGTTTGGAAGAAGAGAACTGTTGATTTTGGCCGATGCTAGTGGCTGTTGATTGTAGGAAAGGTTCTTAGTCGAAACCATAGAACCTTTGGTTTTAGGTTGAAGATGTAGAACCTCATGCTTTGCTTGCCACCACCCCAAAGACCTTTTCCCCATGTCCAATACCCTTGTCAGTCATTTGAACCTGTGTCTAAGACCTCCGGACAAGTTAGTGATGACAACCACCTCGTGAACTCTAGCATTTAGAAGTTGCCGCCATGGTAGAGAGACGATAGGGCTGAGTGTTGATGGTTGTGCACATCTTTTGCACCAAAAAGGTCTTGACCCCATTGGACGAGAGTAAGTGATTCATTCTTGTTTTGCATTTGCATATCCTACCCCGGTAAGGACCTTTGTCGCCTTTTTGTTTGTTCCTTGGAATTGAGTTCTATGCATGGTTAGTTGTGGTTGGTGAGTAGTCCGGTCAAGACTTGCATTGATTTGTGAACAGGGTGAGAAGAGAACTTTTCATTTGCCCATTCTTGATGCATTCAAATGTCGTTTGTGTTGGATGCCGGTATTGCTTTAGGCAGTTCATATGTTGATGCCCAATAGCCATTGAGATACACCACTTTGTGCCTTTTGATTTGTCCCCAAGTTATTTTGTTAGGTTGAGAAATCACCTTGGTTGAAAATGGTTTGCTTGGGGACAAACAAACGTCTAAGTGTTGGGGAGTGATTCAGGCTTAATTGTACACCTTTTATCTCTGGTTTCCTTAGTCGTTTGAGGCATTTTTAATCTGGGAGGTATGGTTTTACGCTGGGTTTTGTCTCAATTTTGTGCATTTCACTCAATAGCATGTGGAACCAACCCTGGAGTCGAAAGTTGGACGAAAAGGCAAAAAATCGGGTCAAAGGATGAAGGCAGTAGCAGATCACGATGGAAGTCGTTAGTTCACGGTCAGGGCGACCGTGAACTGGAGCCGCAAGCTGTGATCAGCCATACATCCAGGGACATTTTTGCTTTCACTGGACTCAAGCCAGTTAACGATCGTAAGACCGTGAACCCAAGCCAGACCGTGAACTAGATTATTGAGACGATGCGTTTTGGCCTGAGATCATGGTCCACGCCTTGAGTTCATGGCCATGAACTGGGACAGTGATGTGAGCCTGACCTGGGTATAAATAGGGGGTTTGAGCTGAAGGAGAAAAGGAAAGAGACCTAGTGTGAGAAACTTCTTCTTCTTCTTCTTCTACAGTGAGAAAGTGCGAACCAAAGAAGAGAAGAAGCTAGGGTCTCATCTTCAAGCAAGGTTTTGGGAATTCCTTCCCCAAAGGAGGATCTCTTCAACACAAGGAGCAAGGCTAGCATCTCCATGATGGTTTTCCTTATTCTCTCTTGTGTTTTCCCTTCTCTTAGCATGGAGTAGTCCCTTATTTCACTTGGGTGTTTGTAAACCCTAGCTACAATTATGTGAATGTTTGTATGGATTGAATAATTTATGTGTGGATGTATTTTAATATGAATTTGGAGGTATTTTCATGGAAGATTGTGTTGTGTGTTTGCCTATTAATCTATTTGTCATTCTAACCTAGGTAGAAAGAAAACCCCTTTCTTTGAAAGAGGCTTGTAAAGCTGGGTTTCCTAGGTTAATGTAGGGCAACCCTCTTTGTTCGTATTAGCACCTAGGGGGGTTGGTTGTAATTTGGTCGTCCGAACTCTGATTCGAGGGTGAAGTCTTGGCAACCCTTAGTCAATAGGTCAAGAGAGCTACTTTGGTGGCTTGAATCGAATTCCCTTGACCTAGAGACAGAGACAATGGTGTTTTTCCACTTGTTGCATTTCCCTACGGTTTACAACCTCCTTACCACACGTGTCCATTCGATCCGACAAGTCATAATTGCTAGCTAGGGGAGCAACACCCGGGTGAAGCCTTCTCAATTAGTGTCAAATCCATTTACTTTTCCAAACTTTAACTATAGATCGTCGTTGTCACCAAAAACCAATCGCTAGATAATGTTACAAACAATCGAAGTAGGGGTACATGGACCGACCCAGGTTGACATTTAAACATACCTGCCCTATATTGCACCTAATTGAGGTTTATACTTGGGTATTAATTGAGAGTTTTATTGTGATATTCGGGACGAGTCAGTAAGCCATATAGTGTCTAATCATACTCAAACACATTCTAAGGATGTTGCTCGAATTTTGAGATACCCGAAGTCAATACTATCTATTGGCATGTTCTTTTCTTCCACTACTCCTCTTCACTTAAAGGCCTTTAGTTACTCATATTAGGTTTCCTGTATCGACACACATCACATCGTTACTAGGTATTGTGTCTATCTTAGAACTACACTTGTCTTATAGCAATGCAAAAGGAAAACCACCATTTCTCGATCTTCTTGCGAGGCAGAGTATCGAATCCTTGCATACACAAATTGTGAGGTCTAGTGACTTCTATCTCGACCCAAAGACATCTAGATTCCTTATCCCCAACCAGCTACACTATATTGTACAACCAGTCTACCATTTACATCGTCGAGAATCCAACATTTCAAGAACACATGGACCCTACTGACTTCTCGAACTGTACTTGCTCAAGAAGCAAGCTTGTCTTCATTTGCATATCGGTGGGGGTGTTTCCACCATAAGATCCACTGAAGATGAAATGAGAACAAGTAAGTTTGCAGTCTCTCAAAACTAAGGCATTGTTACTCTCGTTAATTGCTGACTCTGAAGTTATCGGTCCAACATTTGCCACAACGAAGAGTCGTCACACTTTCAAACTTCGTCGAACTTCATTTTGCATAAGGATGAATTAGTCAAAATTCAAAGCTGAGGAGCTTAATTGTAAGTGAGGTAAAGCCTAAGCGCTGAATGGTGAATAACCCTCAAATTCTCGTTGCTGCCTCTTTTTGGAAGTTTTAAAACTTGCAATGCAAGGAGAACTTGAAAAAGCAGAGCTTCTCCTTCTCTCCCTCCTCAACGCGAAAAACCCCCCCAGCAAATGACTCCCTCGTCCGAATCAGGGAGCCTAACGGTCACTTCTCCGCCGGTGAATCCCCTGACGAAAACGACGGCCACCCACTCATCCACTGACGACCCCCATCGCAATACTACTGTCTCCCCATCATCCACTCCTTCTGATACCATCCTAATTCGCTGCGTCTCCGAAATCCCAATCGAGATCGTTTCCGAAGAAGAAATGGGCTTCTTCGAAGCAGCCCTTGCTGCGGCCCGTTCCATTTCTCTTCCTTCTGTGGCTGCTGGTACTTCTTGTTCTACTTCCTCTTCCTTCCCCAGCAAGGCCAAATCCATCGGTTCCATTACCTCCCTCTCTAAGCGAAGGCTTCCCGCCGTCGTGGCCGATATCGAGGATTCCGCCGGAAAATCTCCTACCCACAAGAAGACTCGAGACGAGAAATCCTTGTTTATCAGGTTTCGGAAGGCCCGGGGATTGTCTGTCACCGATATTACCGCTACGGTAACGATTAACAATCCTTTTCTTTCCTGCCTTGCATTTGTTTGAATGACTACCCGAGAAAGAGAACCCATAAACAAAATCCTCCCTTTCGGCGAATTAGATGATAATTTAAGCAATTGATTGACGGGTTTGATTGAATTGAGTTGGGTTTCTCCTTTGGGGGTTCAAACGCAGGAGTGGTGCGAGAAGCAAATGGAGTTTGTCCTTTGCGTTGGTAAAAGAAGAGCCACTAAAGCAATGAAAGCAGGTAGTGCTCGTCATTTGAAGCTGGAAGAAGAGGTAAAACCGTAAAAGCATATCTGTCTGTCCTATACTTCCATTTGATGCTTCATTTGATCATGTTAAGCTGCTAATTATCCAATTCCTGTAAAATTTGGTGTCCGTGAGGGTTTCTCCTGATTGTCATAGCTGGGAACATTCTGATATTCCCACATGAACCTTGGGCCAGGTTATTACGAAAGTTGCAGTTTCTGTGGAATCAGCTGAAGATGCATGGGCTTTAAAGTTTCTGAATTTCATAGCCGGTGTCAACCAATTGTTGTTCGAAGGTCTCACTCGGGAGCTTCCCATGTAAGTTCCATTTTTCTTTGAACAACAGTTTCTTGACTTGCCTCAGTTTTATCATGGTTGGACTGCATCGAGCTGATCTCATGACTGAAGGAACCAAAGAGAAGTGGAACTGCTTGAAGCGCTGTTATAAGATATTTCAATGAAGAGACATGCTGAATTAACTTAGAAATGGTGCTGATGTTCCATTCTGCTTTTCATGGCAGAATAGGCTTTGTTGAAGGTGTATGGATGGTGGGAAAGATTGATGAGATCAGGATGCCTGAAGGTGACAGTGATAGGAACTTCATGTTAGTTGACACAAAAACTCGAGTGCGTGACACTCTTCCTGCTGAACCTCAAAGTAGGAACGGAAGGTATGTAATTACCTTTGTTTCTCTATCCTTCCTCAACACATGTTTTAACCATCCCATGTTTTGGCATTACATTTTGCTCTCGAGATATATGGTTGAGAAGGTTGATGCCCAGATGGGGTGAACAAACCATATATGTTGGTGATATGAGCTTTTTACTGTTTCTGCAGATTACAGCTGATGTGCTACAAGTATATATGGGACACATTGGTTGCTGGTAACTTCCCCACCCAGAAGTTCTATGACTTCTTTTCTTTGAACCGTAATGCCATTTTGTCCGAAGAGATTAGGGAGAATGCTAAACAAGCGGGTATCCCGGCTAAGGTAAAATGTCCATTCCCTCAAGAGTCAATATCAGCTCATTGAATTGTGCATTTTTCAAGGCTAGGGAATTTCAATTGTCATATATTGCTTTCAATTAGGGGAGCAAAATTCTAACAATACTTTATCCTATGCCTTGTACTGCTATCCTCAGACCCTGGATGACATTCTGAGATTCTTCATAAATACCAGCTGTCTTTTCCTCCCAGCACATAACCAAATGTTACTAAGGTCAGTGGACTACCAAGACTTTTTTTTACTGTGGTTGAAGTTGTTCCTGTTGTTTACCTTGGCATGCTGCTGTTGAACTCAACAGGTATGAGTTGCAGAAGGACAACTCACTACTGTCTGAAGATTTATTCACATATGACCTTGACTGGGTCAAGAGTCAAATCCAGGCATCCCTTGAGTTCTGGTTCAATGAGCGAGAATCTAGATACGCACCAGAGGATGAGCGTTGGAAGTGTCGGTTTTGTCAGTTCGCTTCTGCTTGCCCCACGAATCCTATGTCTGCTGTTGTAGCAACAAGTCCCCAAAAGAATAGTAATAATGACACTATAAACGGTGATCCTAGCTAGATGAACATTAGATGAATTCAGTAACTTTAGTTCTTATGTATCAGATTATAGAATGCAGAATTCAATACTCTGATTGGAGTGAAGCCACAGCGCTAGATGAACATAAGATGAATTCAGTCACTTTAGTTCTTATGTATGAGTTCAGAGAATGCAGAATTCAATACTGATTGGGTTGGAGCCACATCGCTCTCTGTTTATGTAGCTGTTGTAACAAATTCCATAGTTGTAATCTTGTGTGAAGTAGACAATGCTCCATTGCCAACAAATATGATTGTTTATGGAACCAATAAGCCCCTTCACTATTTGCTTGATCGTTTTATGGAAGAAACATGGATTTTCCCTTCTCTATTTGTTTGATTGTTTTATGGAAGAAACATGGATTCCAGTAATAGATGCATTGAGCTCAAGTACAAAATTCCATACATGCAAGTTTAAGGCTATGAATAAATACATATGAACTCTAGGGTTCAAATGGAAAAGTAATCTAAATTTCAGGGACTTACTTGGTATTTTATTCGGCAAAACTGGCTAAGTACAAAAAGAATCCTCTGGCCGGCCGGCCGGCTGACCCACCAATCCCTACGACGGCCTAGGGCAGGCGACATTTGCAACGTCAACCGACCTGCACACTGAAACCTATGTAATTTCTCATCCGTTGGATACCTCCCCCTAAAAATCCAACGGATGGTGATAAACCCTAACCACGCTGTGAGACTTCTCCCCTCTCCTACTCTTTATAATCTGCGCGTTTCTCTCATCTCTGTTTTCTCGCAGCTGCACCACAAATCGCTCTTTGCTCGTCAATTCGTCACCGCCGGCGACAGAAGGAGAGGCTCTTCTTCTTCGTTCCTTTGGTAAGTTCCGTACATCCTGGTTTCCTTCGCTACGCATTGCAGATCTATTCTCGACGTTGCTGTTCGTGCGATGTAGTATCAATTCCATGTATGATTGAGCGATAGCCATTGTATGTGTTTCCAATCGTATAGTTTGCTGTTAGCTAAAGTCAAGGCAACTTTCTTACGCTCGTAGTCTCAGTTTCGTGTTTTATCTAGCTATGTCCGTCTGCTCCATGAATCTGATTTTCGTTGGAAGTTTCTGTCGTTGATGCTTATGGAGCATTGATACGTTCATCTTTGTCATTGGTAATTGTATGCCTGAGCATCACTACATCTGTTTAATAATGGATCAGTTCAATTCTGTCATGGAGAAGTCAATGCCTAAAGTCTGTAGGGTTAGCATCATAGGAACGGCTACTTGTTGTGATAGTGGTCTATTCTGGTGGTGTTATGGATGTAATAGAGTTTCTCGATTGAATTTTCGTTATACATCATTCTGATGGTTTGTGTGATTAATCATCAGTTTATGTTTTCATTGGTCTGATGTTATAGGATGTAGATTGACTTTTTATACTGATGTTGAATTTGTTCATGTATTGCAGTTTTTATCTCAAGATGGGCAAGGAAAAAGTTCATATCAATATTGTGGTCATTGGCCATGTCGACTCTGGGAAGTCAACCACCACCGGCCACTTGATCTACAAGCTTGGAGGTATCGACAAGCGTGTGATCGAGAGGTTCGAGAAGGAAGCTGCTGAGATGAACAAGAGGTCATTCAAGTACGCATGGGTGCTTGACAAGCTCAAGGCTGAGCGTGAGCGTGGTATCACCATTGATATTGCCTTGTGGAAGTTTGAGACCACCAAGTACTACTGCACTGTCATTGATGCCCCTGGACATCGTGATTTCATCAAGAACATGATTACTGGTACCTCCCAGGCTGATTGTGCTGTTCTTATCATTGACTCTACCACTGGTGGTTTTGAGGCTGGTATCTCCAAGGATGGCCAGACCCGTGAGCATGCTCTCCTTGCTTTCACCCTTGGTGTCAAGCAGATGATCTGCTGCTGCAACAAGGTCAGCGAGTCTTTTCTTGCTGCTCTTGTTAACTATGTATTATTGGTGCTACTTAGTTGTACTGGTACTGATTTTCTTATTGATGTGTACTGCAGATGGATGCCACCACTCCCAAGTACTCGAAGGCTAGGTATGATGAAATCGTGAAGGAAGTTTCATCCTACTTGAAGAAGGTTGGGTACAACCCAGACAAGGTTCCATTTGTTCCCATCTCTGGGTTCGAGGGAGACAACATGATTGAGAGGTCGACCAACCTTGACTGGTACAAGGGCCCAACCCTTCTTGATGCTCTTGACAACATCAACGAGCCCAAGAGGCCATCAGACAAGCCACTCCGTCTCCCACTTCAGGATGTGTACAAGATCGGTGGTATTGGAACTGTGCCAGTGGGTCGTGTTGAGACCGGTGTCATCAAGCCCGGTATGGTTGTTACCTTTGGTCCCACCGGGCTGACGACTGAGGTCAAGTCTGTTGAGATGCACCATGAAGCTCTCCAGGAGGCTCTCCCTGGTGACAACGTTGGGTTCAACGTGAAGAATGTTGCTGTCAAGGATCTCAAGCGTGGGTTCGTTGCCTCCAACTCCAAGGATGACCCTGCCAAGGAGGCTGCCAACTTCACATCCCAGGTCATCATCATGAACCACCCTGGCCAGATTGGAAATGGCTATGCCCCAGTGCTTGACTGCCACACCTCCCACATTGCTGTGAAGTTCTCTGAGATCATGACCAAGATCGACAGGCGATCTGGAAAGGAGCTCGAGAAGGAGCCTAAGTTCTTGAAGAATGGTGATGCTGGGTTCGTGAAGATGATTCCGACCAAGCCCATGGTGGTGGAGACTTTCTCCGAGTACCCACCTCTGGGTAGGTTCGCCGTGAGGGACATGAGGCAGACCGTTGCTGTGGGTGTCATCAAGGCCGTGGAGAAGAAGGATCCTACTGGTGCCAAGGTCACCAAGGCTGCTGCCAAGAAGAAGTGAACCGTGCAGGATGGATGTTTTTGTCCCGAGTTGAAGCATCTTATTAATAATCGTTTTTGTTGTCGTTGGAACGCTCTGTTGTTCTCTCTGTTAGATTTTGGAATGCCTTCGCCAAGCTTTTGGATTTGGTCATTGGGTGCCCTTTCTCAGAATTGGGTGCTTGATAGACGGTGGCGGTGGTTACGGGGCATACTATCTTAGAATTTGAGTACTGTGTTTGAGCAAGTGGTTTGTAGGTTTCATTTACTGTTCCTTGTGTCGAGGTGCTCTTTCTTCATTAGAGTGGCTCAAAAGTTTTGTTTTTTCATGTGTTATTGAACAGTGGAATATTTTCTGCTTAATGTGGTTGTTTAAGCTTTTAGGTTGCTTATGTCGGGTGCCAGTACTTCCTTAAGAATTATGATTCTGCATAGGACAGGGACGTTGTCCAGAACTCCGCTTGGCAACACCTACAGGCAGATGGTCACATCTACAATGAGTCTTCAATATGTCGTCTCGCTGTCATGCTTGCTTTCGGAAACGCAAAAAAGAGTACGAGAAATAGGTGGATCGATAATGAACTCTGTTTCATTGTTGATACTTGACAGGACCCTCAACTCAATGAATGTGGGTTCTGTCTTTGGTCTTTCATTGGATGCATTTGGTGAAATCTATCTGGTATAAAATGGATCAATCAAGAAGCAATGGATCAATGGCGCGTATAATATAATTATCTTACTCCACCCAGTAGAGGGGACAACCAGAGTGCAATCTGATACATATGGCCATCATGAGTGGCCTTGCCACCAGCAGATAACTATAGAGGATCGGAATATCCCCTTACCCTAGTGAACCTGAAAAATCGATTCCTAACCTTGCTCAATCGAAAACCTTCAGTTCTTCGAAACAACCCCTAACTTCGAGTCCTGCAGGGCTGTAGGAGGTACCAGTCGTCCATACAACCTCTACTCTTGTCCAATTGCTCGCGATTTCCTCTTCTTCTCAGTAGAGACGTGAAGGTGCCAACATTGCCCATGGTAATAACTGGAAGTGTCCGGAAGTATGAACAGCAATGAAGAGAGCTCTCTTCTGACGACTTTGTGTCTTCATACGAGGGTCCTTAGTGGAGGAAGATGATATGTTAGTGGAGGAATCTGGTGCAGCATTTGGAGCAGATGATTGGATCGATATGATTCGAACCCCTGAATGGAACAGTTTGCCAAATATGAAGTTGCTTTTTGGTTGTTGAATCTCTTGCTGAAGTGATTGCACTTAGCATATGCCCGGAATTCCCTTCTCCAAATTTCGTATCAAGGAACTATCATATCAATGCTAGGTAGTTTATCACCACCAATTCCATCCATAAAAAAAGGATGCACAAAAATCATCTCCAGGCATCAACTCGGCTGCACCAATGATAAAAATGGAATGATCAACATTCTATTCTTCACTTGGCAATAAGGCAAGTATAGAATGATCTATAAACATTCATCTAAAGGACACATTTATCAAAATCAAGGCGCTGATAGATTTCTCCAAGCCCCTTCGTTCCCAAGTTATGGCGTCAAATGCCGAAACAGGAGAATTCTGGATTCGACTGAAGTACGAGCATCTCCCTAGTTTTTGTTATAGGTGCGGCAGAGTTGGGCACCTTCGCCAAGAGTGTTCCTTCGATCCTCCCACTCGTCGGGAGAGGTTTGGCCATCATATGGCGACCAAGAAATTGGGGAGGAGGATTTTTGAAGAGGAGGAGCGAGTGACTGCCTTCAATGGCAACCCCAAGTCTGTTTGGGTCAATACGGCGGCTCCAGACCGCCGGGCTGCTACAACTGGGCTGCCGCGACCAACAAAGGAGACGAACAGGGGGGAAGCTGACCCTGTAACGAAGCCCGTGGTGGCGGAGAGGCCGCTGTGGATGGGCACCTCCACCCAGCCTTTCTTGACGACTGAGGCACGCAGCCATAGGAAGACGAAGGAGCGCAGTCAAGTGGAAAGAAGCCCGATGCGCATTCCGATCATGAAATCTCCCAAGATCCGTCTTGGGAGACAAGGTCGGAGAGGCAAGCTGAGAAAGGCATCCGACGCTGTTCCTATGGAAGTCTCGAACCCGGAAAGCGATCCGCAGGCAACGCGGCGACGCCGCCTAATTCTGCAAGCTGAATCGGAGGATGAGTTCCGTATCCAGGAAATTCCGAGCCCCTCGATGACTTGCCCTTTGAATGCAGCCATTTGGGCTGCCAAGACTGTGGATAGGGCCACGCAGGACGGCGGCGCTCCCTCCCCTGTGCCAAAAAATGGATCCAATAAGAAAAGGATCGGTAAGGGGAAGGGGAAGGGTGAAGTTATTCCATTGAAAGCCGCGAGGAAGGGGAAAATCTCGGACCTGGCGACACGCAAGAGCCGGCGTGGTGCTTCCCCAAAGCCCAGAAGCAGGCCTGGCCTGGGACGGGCTGGGGGACCGGGGGCTGGTGGGCCGAAACGGGCCGAAGGGATGGAGGAGAATGGGCCCATGCGGATTGCGGAATCGGTGGAGAATTCCCCAGCTATGGTGGAGCCTTTGGCCCACATTCCTGCCGAGGTGATCCAAAAGGGGGGAATTTCGGAAGGGTCCACTTCAGGAGAGGATGCCCAAGACCAACCCTTTGAGATACGTAGGCGGGAAGTGAAGGGGAAGGTGAACAACAAGCGGCTAGCTTCCTCGTCTCGGGTGCGGCAGATTGTGGAGGCCTTTGAGCTTGGGCTCCCCAAGAGTGGCCCAGCTACGGAGCCAGAGTTGCATAACACACCCAATCTGGATACCATAGAGGAAGAGATGGGAAGGCCAGTAGTGGAGCCACTTGTTGAGCAAAATTTGAATGAATACGGGTCCAACTTTGGGGACCAAGAGGAGGGGACAAAGAAGCGCAGGATTACTGAGGTTGATGGAGATATTGCAGAATCCCCATCGCCAAAAAAATTGTTCGTGGAAGACAAAGATGATCTGGAAACGGTGGAGGTAGCCAGCCGGGATTGGCCCCACCTGGATAAATGAGGCTTCTTGCCTGGAATGTGAGAGGAATTGGGCCATCCCTCACATTTCAAACTGCTGTTGGTTTAATTCATTCTAATAAACCGGATCTCGTGTTTTTTTCGGAAACTCGATCGAGCCGGAAAGTAGTTGCCCGTCGTATGCGTGGCTTAGGATTTGATTCTTCTTGTTGTTTTTTTGTGGATGCAATTGATGCATCGGGAGGTTTAGTTGTTGCTTGGTCCCCGGGGATTGATGCCTCGGTTTTTTTCCATTCAGAGTTCTGTATCGGTGTTCGTATTAATGAAAATGATTTCTCGTATGTGGTGATCTTGGTCTATATGAGTTGTATTGGAGCGATTCGTTCATCCCAATTGGACCATCTGCTTGACATCTGTGCGAATATTCAGCTACCCTATGCAATCATGGGGGATTTTAATGTTACTCTTAATGCGGGTGAAAAAGATGGTGGGCTTCCGTGGAATGCGGCTCACGCCTTAAGCCTTCGTGAGTTTGTTCAAGAACTTGGTCTGCATGACCCTGGTTTCCTGGGAGACCAGTTTACTTGGACAAATAAACGTATGGGCACGGCGTGCATCCGCGCCAGATTAGATAGGGCTTTATGCTCTCAGAATTGGGTGGACCAGTTCCCTGAGACCCTGGTGAAGCATTTTACTGATCAGGGCTCTGACCACCGAGCCCTTCTCCTGTCCGACAAACCGTATGCCCGGAATAGCCGACCTTTGTTTCGTTTTGATGCCCGCTGGGCTGACAATCCTGAGGTAAGGGCTATGGTACAATATGTCTGGCAGGAGGAGGTCCAAGGTAATCCGATGTTTCGTCTATGGGAGCGCCTGAAAAAACTCCGACATTTGTTGTATGATTGGAGTAGGGCTGGCACTACTAATTCTCTAAGGAATATCCGCACCCTCCAAACTGAAATTGATCGGGTTAAATTAAGCCACCCAATTGACTGGGATGAGGTTCGGCGGTTGGAAACCGAGTTAAACAGACAGTGGGAGGCGGAGGAAGTTTATTGGCAGCAGAAATCCCGAGTTCACTGGTTGAAAAAAGGGGATAAGAATACGGCCTATTTTCATACGGTCACCAGAGCTCGGCGGAAGCGTAACTTTGTGGCTGGTCTGCATAATGAGGAAGGGGAATGGGTCACGAATGAAAAAGGTAAGGCTGATATTGCCAATTCATTCTACCAGACCCTGTTTACCTCGGAAAACTCTGTGCCGAACATTGTGAATCGAGTGGCCTCCCTGCCCATCTCTCGCTGTGTTACGCCAGAAATGAATGCTAGCCTCACTGCTGAAGTCCTCCCTCAGGAAATTCGAGACACAGTCTTCTCTATGGGTAGTAAACAGGCCCCGGGCTCTGATGGGTTCACAGGGAAATTCTTTAAGGCCTACTGGGACATTGTGGGGAATTCTGTAATTGAGGCAGTTACTTCTTTCTTTGTGACGAGTAAAATGCTCCGGAGTTTTAATCATACCTGGCTTACTCTGATCCCTAAGGTGGATAATGTGGAATCAATGAGGCAGTTGCGTCCGATTAGCCTTTGCCAATTTGTGTACAAAATTATTACCAAAATTATGGCTGGGCGTCTGGCTATTATTCTACCTCAGGTCATCTCTGAGGGGCAGAACGCCTTTATTCGAGAGCGGCAGATAATAGAAAATGTTCTCCTCGGACATGAATTGATGCACTACTTGAAAATCAAAACGCGAGGTAAGAAAGGGTACATGGCTCTAAAGGTTGACATGGAAAAAGCCTATGATAGAGTTGAATGGCCATTTCTTCTTGCAGTTTTGGACAAGATGGGGTTCAGTTCGGTTTGGAAAGGATGGATCCACGAATGCCTTCGATCAGCCTCGTTCTCGGTTCTGATGAATGGGACCCCTTCGGGCTACTTTTCCCCTTCCCGGGGATTGCGACAAGGGGATCCTTTATCTCCTTTGCTGTTTGTTATTTGCACAGAGGGGTTTGCAGCGCTGTTGCGTAAGGCCATAACGGAGAAAAAGCTTGAGGGCATTAAAGTTGCTCCTCGTGCTCCCAGAATCTCTCACTTGTTCTTTGCGGATGATTCGTATCTATTCCTGCGTGGCTCTCTCCAGGAATGTGAGAATTTACTTGAGGTCCTGAATGAGTATGAGGAACTCAGTGGGCAAAGGGTTAATTTGGATAAATCCGCAGTGTGCTTCAGTAAGAATGTTCGATTGCCGGATCAAGAGTTCTTGGCCCAGATTCTGGGGGTGGGTGCGGTGGGTGTCCACGACAAGTACCTGGGCCTCCCAACGCTCTTCTCCCGATCGAAAATGGATACTTTCCGGTACTTGGAAGAAAAACTGTTGGAGCGTCTTCAGGGTTGGAAACAGCGGACATTGTCTTGGGCAGCTAAGGAGACTCTGATTAAGTCTATAGCTTTAGCACTTCCCTTACATGTTATGTCTTGTTTCAAGCTTCCCCTGTCTCTTTGCCGGCTCCTGGACAAACATGTGGCTCGATTCTGGTGGGGGGCGGTTGAGGGGCAGTCAAGGATTAGATGGGTCTCTTGGCGGAATATGTGCAAAAGTAAACATGATGGGGGGATGGGGTTTCGGCGCTTTGAGCAATTCAATCAAGCGTTGTTGGCCAAGATTGGTTGGCAGCTTCTTACTGAACCTCAGTCTCTCCTGGCCCAAGTCTATAAAGGGAAGTACTATCCGAATGGAACCTTTCTTGGGGCAACCGCTCGGTCGCGCCCTTCCTGGGGGTGGCAGGGTGTCTTGTATGGTCGGCAACTGTTGGAGGAGGGGATTCGGTGGCAGATTGGGGATGGGATGTCGGCATCCCTGCTGGAGTCCAAATGGGTTCCCCAATTTCACCCCTGGCCCCTTGTTGCCAACCCTTGTGTGATGCCGGCAGGAGGTGATCCTAAGGTTGCGGAGGTCCTTTGTCAGGGTGAAGGGCGTTGGAATGAGGATATGTTAGGCCAGTGGTTTGATACGGCTACCTGTGCAGCAATTAGAGCTATTCCCCTTCCACGACAGAGTGTACCAGACCGCCTCATTTGGCATTACTCTCCGGATGGGAGGTTCTCTGTCAAGTCAGCTTATCACCTGGCGGTTAATCTTGATCAGAAGCGAGGGCGCTGGCGGTCTTTGGCCAGTTGGATGGATAAAGCCAGTTGGATAAAAATCTGGGAGGCCAACATTCCGCCGAAACTCAAAGTCTTCGTTTGGCAGGTGTGCCACAGAATCCTCCCTACAACTGAGGCATTGTTGGAAAAGGAGGTTCCGGTGTTATCGCGATGCCCGGTTTGTTGGGCAGAATCAGAAACATTAGAACACTTATTTTTAGACTGCCCAGTGGCGAGGGCTTTGTGGGAGTATGCGGGTTTGGATTTCCTGGGGGAGGGGTTGCCAAGGCACACGTTCCCGTTGTTTCTAAAGAATTTGTTGAATCGGGTGCGTGATCCTTCTATGCTCATGGCGGTAGTAGCTATCCTCTGGCGGATCTGGCGTTCCCGAAATTGGGTTGTGTTCGAAGGTAAGCAGTTTGGGATTCCAGTGCTCCTGCGGCAATTTCACCAACAAGTGGAGGAATGGGTTTGCCTGCCTAGGGAACCCGTTCCTCGGCACACGATACCCAATCCCTGGATTCCGAGTGCTGTGCCGGTTGGTTCGGCTGTGTGTCGGTGGGATGGGGCGACAAGTCGTGGGGCGCATTCGGCTGGTGGATATGTAATTTTTAATTCGGCTATGGAGGTCGTCTTTGTTCAAGGGACCCAATTTCCGGATGTGCGGGACCCGGCAGTGGTGGAGTTGCTGGCCCTGAGAGAGGCGATTCTGGGATGCATAGGGCATGGAGTTACGGAAGTTATTTTTGAAGGAGATGCAAAACTTGTCATTGACAAAATCAACCAGGCAGATTCCAGAGATAGCCGGATGGGAGCTGTGCTAGAAGAAGTTATATTGTTTTTTGCTTCTCATCCTGGGTTTTCGATTCGATTTGTAGGTCGGGATAACAATAGGGTAGCCCATTTAGTGGCTAGAAAGGCCCTCTCTCTGTATCCGACTACGAGTCGTTTTTTTGATTTTCAGGCCTGGCTGAATTCCAGGATGTAATGTTCTCTTATCTCTCATCAATCAATATGATTATCTTTTGTCAAAAAAAAAAAAGGACACACAACACTTACAAAAAAAAACTATTGGTGAATCAATCATTGAACATAATTTCATCTGAGAAGATGGTGGAGACAGTAGAAATGTGGTAGAATCTTTCCAGATTCACCTCAAAGGTTTGGGCTGGATTTGGACAAATGAAGTTGCCCAAAGTCACGGTTAAACTTAGAGAGAAAAGTGAAACCGTTTTAACTTTTGCACAGACTTGGTTTTGTAGTTGCAAATGCTTAAACCACATGAAGATGCTTGCACTATACATCAGAGATGAACACACATGAGATGTAGAGCATGAAATGGTTATGGCATTGAGAAAGACAGTATGGATCATTGACGGGGTATAGTGTTGCGTACATAACAGCAGTTGGAAATCAAAACAGCAGAACACCTCGGAAGAATGTAGAGTATGATATGGTTGGGATTGAGAAAGACAACATGGATCATTGAGGGGTATAGAGTTGTGAACATAACAGCAGTCGAAAGTTAAGATATAGCAGAACACTTTGGAAGAAAGTCAATTCCTGCTGCGTACCTGAATTGTTCTCCAGCATCCGAGTTTCCAAAGCCATCATCAAGCACGGATAGAAGCTTCCTATAGGTCAGCCCATCAACAAGCTTTCTCTCCTCCAATTCTTTCAACAATCCCATTGCATCTTCCATCTTCCCCCTTCTGCAGATCTCATCTAGCAATGTCCTGTATGTAATAAAATCTGCAGACCTATAGTTCCTTGCCATCTCCCACAGATAATTTACTGCTTCATCAACCTCCCCCTCAAGAGCCAAGGCATTCACAAGGGAATTATATGACTTGCCACTTGGCACAAACCCTTTCTTCTTCATCTCATCGCAGAGCTCCCTAGCATTGATTGTTCTAGCTTGAGCACACAACCCATGAATAAGATAATCATAGGAAAATGAGTTTGGCAAGCAGTTGTATACCACACCCATCTGATGGAATATCCTCAGAGCTTCATTGACATGAAGTGACAGAACATACCCTTTAATCATAGAGTTCAAAGAATAGATATCTGGCTCGATCCCGTCGTTAACCAGCAGCTTAAACAGGCTTCTAATTGTGTCCATATACATATGGTTCACATAAGAGTTGCTTCCCCTACTCAGCATTGCAGTGAAAAGGATGTTATAGGTTCTAATCGATGGCTTGCAATCAGAATTCTTGGAATTCCTCATATGCTTGAACACATTCACAGCTCTAGTCAACTTCCTAGCCTCAGCGAGAAAGTAGACAATCGTATTGAACAGAGCCTCGTTACCAATGGTGGGGACAGCAAGCACCTGAGCGACGATGTCGTCCATTTCCTGGTACATTTTGGCCACGCCGAGCTTCTTAATCGCCGCATGGTAAGTGGAGCAATCGTGCTTGAACCTGGGCTGCTGAGACGCCCAATTGAAAAGCTCCAAGCAAACCAATGTGTCTTCCTCGAGGGTCAATACGTTGAACAGATCTTCATTGGTAAACCGAGGAGGAAGCTTTGCTACTGCGGATTGGAATTTGGCTTCGTCCAAAACGGGCTTCAAGCTTGCTCTTAATTTCCGGCTGGCTCTCCTTGACGGCGACCTCGACGGCGCCCTGTTCGAGTAAAAGCGGCAGAAGGCGCCGGAAAGTTGGGGACTTGAAGGGACTTCGGAGCATGGGAGGTTGGAGGGACATGGGAGAAGGGGTTTTGAGGTGTGGTTGATCGTTGAATGAAGCTGAGAGCAAACAAGTCTCACCCAATGGATACGGATTGAAATCATCGGAGAAATTGAACAGAGCTGAATTGATTGGGGCGAGGAAACAAGCGACTGAGCTGCGTATCGCCGGCCACCGGAGAGTTTCCGCCGACCAAGAGCAAACGAGGCAGAGTTAGCGCCTCCGTGACGGATTGTCAACTCACCTAGGCAGAGCGACGATAAGGCCAGCTAAATGGGCCAAGTTCGAGAAAACATTATTAAAGCAAATTGGGCCTGTTCAAGAAGAGCCCATGAAAGTTTGAAAGTCTCCGATCCGAAAAGGGCCCAAACAGGGAAACCGAAAACCCTGGTAAAACGAAGGCGAAGGTGATGATCCCCCGCCATCAGCAGCCAAAAACCTAAAACTCTCCACAGACTAAACCGATTGATTCCGACGAGAGAGCGGCGGCGGAGATGGCGGGAGGCGGAGAAGGAAGGAGGAAGAAGCCGAACATACTGATAACCGGTACCCCAGGAACCGGGAAGACGACGATGGCCACTGCTCTGGCGGATTCGACGCAGCTCCGGCACATCAACATCGGGGACTTGGTCCGGGAGAAGAACTTGCACGACGGATGGGACGAGGAATTCGAATGCCACGTTATCAATGAAGACCTGGTTAGTTTGCTCTGCTATATCCCTGCCTCTCATCCACTTTACCCACGCGTCAAAATCTGATCTTTACTTCGTTTGCAAATGGGTTTACCATATACAATAGGTGTGCGATGAATTAGAGGATGTGATGGATGAAGGAGGGAACATAGTGGATTACCACGGCTGCGATTTCTTCCCGGAGCGTTGGTTCGACCGGGTTTTGGTCCTTCAGGTGGAGAATTCTGTCTTGTTTGATCGCCTGACCAAGAGGTAGACTGACAATCCCTTGTTCCTATTTTGTTGCCCAATTCTAGCTCCCTGATGGGTGATAATTGATAGTATGTTTATGTTGGCGGCGAAATGTCAGAGGGTATTCGCAGACCAAGATCACGAACAACATAGAGTGCGAGATCTTTGGAGTCCTATTGGAAGAGGCGAAAGAGAGCTACCCAGATCAAATCGTTGTGGCGCTACAGAGCAATACGATCGAGGATGTTGCCAGAAATGTCGAAACACTATCGGAATGGGTGAGGAATTGGTCGGTACCTCTACCTGTGCCCTCCTCGTAGGAAACTCCAATGGCAGAGACGCTTTGAGAGCTTTCAGGATGGAAAGTGTGAAGTGAACCAAATTCACGCCCCTAGGATATATTCTGTATTTTGGGTTGAAAGAAAATTGGGCAGTTTCAGTAGAGATCAGAGATTGTTGTACCAGATTTGTTGAGGAACTTAAACGCCTTATCTTCCTTTCGTCGTCAATAGTCTTTACTGTCTGTCAGTATCAATGAGCAGAATCTCTTGTACACACAAACCATGTTTGCAGAAACAAGCCATGTACTGCAGCGAACATCTAGAAGATGCAAGCTTTAGTCGGTTTTCTGGTAAAGGTGAAATTATTTATTAATTAAAAGAACCAGGAGAAAGGAAAAGGGAATGAATACAGTCCACAATGGCTCAACAAGAACCAGTCAAAGCAGCCGCTAGGGAGACAAAAACAGTAAAAAGAACAAGAACAAGAACACCAAAACACTGAAAGCAAATACATCTCAAAACAAAACAAAAAGGGGCCGAAGAAGCAGAAGCAAAAAAGCCACTGGTGCATCACAAGTCATCAGCAACAGCAACAGCAAATGCAACAGCTCCCCCAAAATACAGCAAGGCCGAAGAAGCAGAAGCAAAAAAGCCACTGGTGCATCACAAGTCATCAGCAACAGCAACAGCAAATGCAACAGCTCCCCCAAAATACAGCAAAAACGCCAAATACCAAACACCAAACGCCAACAGCAGCATCATCGACAGCACAACAGCAGCAGCAGCAGCAGCCGAACATCAGCACATCAGCAAACAGCAAAACCAAAAAGGCAAAAGAGGATAGACCAGAAACACCACTGGGCACCAGAAGATCATTGTGGCGGCTCCTGCACGACTCTAGGAACTAGCTGCTCTTTCACCTTCCTCATCCAATCCTCCGCAATGGCTCTGTCAACCTTCCCATTCGCACACAACCAGTCAGCCATAGCACGAGCGATTCGAAGGCAGACCACATTCACTGAATCCTCCTTGTCTCGAAATATCCTACCATTCCTTTCCAACCAGAGTCGCCAACACAGGGCGTGCACAAACACCCTGGAACACCACTCTCGAGGACAACCAGGCTCCTTTTGCTGCCACCTACCGATTAGAACAGATATATCCCCATCACGATTAATAGGAAGCATCACAAAACGCCTCATTACTTGCCACACCATACGCGAGAACCTGCAACCCAAGAAAAGATGATCCGCACTCTCTTCCTCTTCGTAGCAAAGGGTACACCGGTTTGGGAGCATCCATCCTCGCTTCTTTAGCATGTCTTGAGTTAGAATCTTCTTGTGGAACACTAACCAAACGAACACACAGACTTTGAACGGCACAGGCTGCTTCCAAACAAAGCTTTAGTCGGTTTTCAGTGACGAGCATGAATACTGTAGTTCGATTTATTTATGCTTCCAACTATTGGACACCGATACAGCCCACGCAGATACACTCTGCTTGATTTTGCCCCATCAAGGCTCCCATTGACCCAAGGATAGAACCAACTTGCAATGAGTAAGTAATACAGTGCTTTTAATGGTAGCCATGAGAGTATCAAATGACCTAAGCTCGATTAAGAAGACTAAAGAGCAGATTGAGATTTAGCTTACAACCATCGCGGGGCACTGGCGGGATAGGGAAGTCAGTTCTGTTAGTAGTTAGTACTGGAAGTGGCAAATGCTATAATAACAGAAGGACAAGGGTAATATCTACAAAAAAAGGTTCAGGGCTGCCGCTTCTTCTTCCTTACCCTCGAGAGAGAAAGAAAATTCCTTTTCCATTTTCGGGGCCAGGTTTGGTGTGGTTTTCATCTCGGTCTGTTTCTTCTAATTGACTCGTCGGAGTCATCATCTCGCCGAGAAACTCCGTCGATCAGCCCCGACGGTTACAAATGCGCCTCTAAATCCCGTGATAACGGCTGGAACGGCATTCATAACCATTGCTCGTTAAGTGTTTGTTAAAATTCCTAAGCTTTAGTTAGCAGGTGGGTTTAACTCTTCGCCTCTAAATCCCGTGATAACGGCTGGAACGGCATTCATAACCATTGCTCGTTAAGTGTTTGTTAAAATTCCTAAGCTTTAGTTAGCAGGTGGGTTTAACTCTTCGCCCAGTGTTCATTTGACTATCGCCAAGATACCATTTCGAGCAATGGCGGCGGCAACGAAGAAGCGTCTGTTGCAAAGTGCGGCGTTCTCTCCGAAATTCTTTTCAACTACAGCTTCCCGAGTACTGAGAACCGGAGATACTTTAAGGCAAACCAGAGTCTTCTCATGTGAAGACATCCTTCGGTACTCAGAGGTGAGCCACGATTCCAATCCGCTGCATTTTGATCCTGAAGTGGCTCGAAGTTCTGGATTCGAGGACCGGCTTGTTCATGGAATGCTTGTCGCCGCACTGTTCCCTCGAATCATCTCGTCCAATTTTGTAAGCCTCCATTTTCAATATCTTCCTTTACACGATTGAACGGAAGCAAGTCTAGCTTGAAGATGACCAGAATTTTTCTTTACATGGGAATAGACGTGAAGAGTAACATTGTTGAGAAATTTGCAGCCTGGAGCTATATATGCGTCGCAGAGCCTGCATTTCAAGACGCCGGTTTATATAGGAGAAGAGATCATTGGCGAGGTGGTAGCTACTAGTGTTAGGGAACACAAGAACAAATACATGTATGTAAGAAGCTGATTCTCAATCACATACGCGTAACCCCTCTGAGAATTTGACAGACTAACTCATCCGCCATCTTGCTTTCGTTGCAGCGCCAAATTTGCGACGAAATGCTTCAAGAAGAAGGGTGACCTGCTTGTTATCGATGGAGAGGCTACTGCAATTCTGCCCAGTATATGCCAACAGCAATAAGCAGGAGTTGGGAAAATGAAAAGGACTAGAAGAGCCACTGATGAGGCTGTTTCTCGTTCGTAGTTACTACGATATACTGTCTTTTCATCCTTTTGCATTGTTGGCTACTGAACATTGAACCAGTTAATACCTCTTTTTGTTACTGGGTTTATGAAAATTTTTGTCCACCATGACACAGAATCATAATGGATTCCCAGTACGTGGATCTCAGTGGCTAGTGGAATAGGGAAAGATATGAATACGAAAAGGATCCCTCATTATATACAACCCTCTCAGTAAACCAAAAGTCCTGAGTGCCTACCAAAACTTTTGCTGTGCTCTATCCTCAGTAGAAGTCGACAGTCCCGGAGATTGTTACTGCGGGGTTTATTTCGACTCGTGTTGCCTTCCCTTCAGATGCCAATTGTCGAAGTGTGTTTGCTTCCCTTGGTGGAACTCCCTGAGCTGTCCAGAGAGTGGCGTGAGGCCATTCGTTCTTCGATTCTATTTTCTCACCGTCCACTGATCCCAGTTGTGCTTCCAGGGCAGCCATCTTGTCCGTGAAGAGAAGCGCTGTGAACTCCACGGGGACACTTTGGTGGACAAATGGTCCGAATTTAGCTAAAGCCGTAACCCCGTGACTTCTCTTATGAGCTAGAGTCACATGAGCCTTCTTGAGGTTCTGTGCCAAGTCTTTGTCCTTGAGAAACTGTTCAGCCTCGGGGTTCTTCTGAGCTAGCTGCTTGGAATGTTAATGTCGGATAGACGATTAGTGAGGGGGCCAACTGAGAGTTGAAAAAAAAAACAAGCCAAGAGAGCAGAATTCTTGGCTTTACATCGTTAAGGAAACTGGAGATTTCTGAAACCGGTAAAGTGACAGCAGCGAAAACAATCGTCCCAAACGTTCTCTTCTCTGTACTGGGAGTTTTGTACTCTCCCTTGGTAATACTCCGCAGCTGCTCCAACACTTGCTTGACAGCAACCTCGAATGGAACCTGTAGAATTTGTGCAGAAGAGAGAAATCAGAACTCTGTTGATAACTTGTGTCCAAAGAATCCTGATTGTAAAGATCTTTCTTGCGGTGCTGAACAAGCAAACAAACCTGAACAGAAGTTAGGTAGTCTGAATTCAAAGATAAAGTCTCCCGTAATTGCTTCTCCCATTTGGCCCACTCTTTCGAGTATGAACCCTTCGTAGACTCCAACCTGACCACAAAAGAATAAAGAAGTACGTAGGGGGACAACTGCCGAGACAGAGAATAAGGGGAAATGCTCACACACAAGACACTAATGAAGAAAGATAAGTTCCTCCTCCAGTGAAGCGTGGGGGAGAAAGTCGGTAACATGTTCTTCTGACGATGTTTTGGATGAGACAAGTATGGCAAATTTGCAAAACTTTCTTTCCCTATGAAAATATGTCTTCATGTTTCTAGTTGCAGTTAATGGCTATTTACCTTCCATGTCTAGTTGTGTGAAGATTGTATAAGCTTATCCCCTCCTCCAAAACTAATCTCACAGGGTCTGGCAGAGGACTCCTGCAACCAAAATGTCGCATCAAACCAAAACTAATCATAGACATGAAAAACCACCGACCCGGCCAGATTCAAGGCGAACCGGATGGGATCATCAGCAACATATGCAATTTAAAAAGCATGATGTGAAGATTGATGTTTAAACTGTGCACTTCCACTGATGAAAGAAAAAGAAAAGGCTCCATAGTCCTTCGCCTTAAGATTGAAATGAGCAACTCCTGGGGAAAGTGGACTTGGAAGTTGGAACTACCACAGAAAAGGCACTAGAACAGTGGACAGTGGTTGAAGAGCCATTGCGGAAGTTACATATGAAAAGAACTTCATGCCACAATGGTATAAAAGGCAGACCTCATATGAGTATGACGAGAAACTCTTGTAAAATTGTTGATCACATAAATATATAATCGCTGAAGGAACACTCTACGAGGGATACAAGAATATGTCTATTCAACAATTCACTTTTACCAATATGAGAGATCCTACAACATTTCTTACCTATCTGATTTCAGCAATGGCATCTTGACAAGGGATCCGAAACGTTCAACCAGCTCAGCCTCAAAGTCACTCCGACTCTGAAAAATAAGTAGAAGATGTTTAGAGGAAAGTAAAAGAAAAGCGTATGACTGTGTTATTCAACAACAAACTACCTTCCCCTCGTAAAGGTGATAAAACATTAGTAGCACATAGCCAGCATTTGGAGCGGATTTGTCCAAGTTACCCTGCACAAGAAATTAAGTGCACAAAGATGTGGGTTGACTATTAATAACTATAAGTCTATAACATAGACTCATGGAAGAAAATAAGAAGATGGAGGGTGTATGAAGTACCGGGTGATTAACCCTTTGAAGCACACGGAAGATGAAAATAGCTAATGCATCAAGCGAAAATGGATTGGAAATTGTTCCTAATTTTTTTCACAAGCAACAACAGGAATCAGTTAGCAGCAAAACAAACAAGAACCCAACACAGTCACAATGGAGACAAAAGAGAACCTTCAGAATCAGGTACTACGGGAACTGCAGAAGCTCGGGTAGTCCTGCACATGTTTTCAATCTGAAAAAGGAAAGACAAAAAGGTTCAAGGGCAGTTGGTTAATCATCCAAAGCCAGTTATTTCTCAACTAAGCACTGGAACATACACCACGACCTCTCAAACATAACTGACAAGTTGGAAATTAGATCTAACAGAGAGTATTCACATTGGCCGTAACCGTTTCTGGAATTACTTAACCAGCATAAGAGGAAGATGAAATACCCCAAGTTAAACTGTCCTCAAAAGCTGAAGGGAAATACTTAATTTAGGACTACGTCTCTTATGTGCAACCAACTGATGGAAGACCTCTTTCATTACTCAGTTGGATGTCATCACTGGTTAACGAATTATTAAACAAATTTACCTGTCTCCAGACTTCCTCATTTGGTGCATTCTTGTCTGCAAGCATTATAGAGTACGGTTTTTTTCTGCGATCTTCAGCAACCTTCTGCCAGTACCTCCCTTTGAAAGTTCAAGAATCAGCAACCCAGTTTATGAGCTGAATATGCAAGGTCAATAGCCTGTAGCTATTCTCAAATATAACATTGAAGAAAAGTGCATAATTTCTGAGGTTCTTTGATGCTTATGATTCATCATCAGCACAAAATTAATGTCAACTTCTCTCCTTGCCAATGTAATAGATTACTGAGCTCAATGACCAAAGGCAAAATATTAAAACATGCACTTATGCGTAATTGTGACACTGCAGATGGCTTTTATCAATTACCGAAAATCCAGGAATATACACCATGAAAACTGACAGATGTTCAATTTTTATAAAACTTCAATCACAATAGCAAGCAGTAATCCTTGTAGCTCTATTAGTTTCAGGAATCAAATCAGTGTCAGATTATACAAAAAAAATTGTGATAATTTCCAGTCACAACACTTCTACACATTTTAGGCTTTATGCTGATTCAGTGATACTCGCCAAACACAAACTATTCAAATTAGGCAATTGAAATGCAAGATTTTAGGCATCCTATCTGATAAATCAGCACTACATTTTCAGCCTGAATATGAGCAGGTACGCTGTTCACCAGATAATGTCAGTCCTAGTTCTTCTCAAATACATAATCCAGAAAATCAGATTCACTAGTTTCCTTCTTTTGCTGCTCAGACCAAACCTACAGATACGATATAAATTAATCGCATACCTTTGATAAGGTCACCCATCAAACTGTGAATTGGACGATCATCACCAAGCCCTCCTGGAGAACTCAGTATTTCCTTGCAAAGTGCAGATTTAGCACAACCAGGTATTCCTGGTGATACATTTCAAAGACAAAAAGCAAGATGAACCCTTGTTCAGAGACAACTACATTCACCAAGCAAAAGACAGCTAATGAATTACTTCAAATGTGATCAGAGTCCAAATATGTAGTACAAACTTACATATACTATCAAGAATAAAGTATATCATATAAAGTTCACTAGTTTCAAATTCATAAATATCCCCGACAATTTCTTGACAAGATCCTATTAATAAGAAAATATAAATCAGCAGGCTTTCCACTCAGTGAAAAAAAGACAACTAATGAACATTCAATAAAGTTCAGATACCCAGAAGAAACCTACATCTACAATCAGGTGAAGAACATTGGCACTGTCAAGCTTTCAAGAATTTCAGAGTCATCCAAGAACCCGTCTCTACACAGGTTCTACAGATGCGCGTATTACGTGAAAACACATCCACTACCAAACTTCACCAAAAGTTGAGATGTAATGGATGATAATTACCAGGAAAGAAGATAATTAAACCGTCATCCTTATGGACAGCTTCCTTGACTGGTGAGCTCGGGGTTGGAGGCTCCACCTCTCTTTCTCTCTCGAGATCACCTTCTTCATCCCTACCACCTTCTATGATAGCCAAGAAATCTTCAGCCCTTACTAAATTCCCAGCAGATCCTATAAGTGTCTGGTTTATAGTACTCCGTTTTGCATATTGTTCGAGGAAAGGCTCGGCTTCACTAAGGTATATTGATGAGGATAGCTGTTTTCTTCCACATTTCCGACGGATATGGGAAGCCCTGAAAATCGATAACCAAAAGCAAAAAGGAACAGTTATGAATTTGCACCGATCACATAAGAAGTAGAAATAAAGGCTCGTAAAAGTTCACTTTACCATTCATCAAGCATCTTGCTAAGTTCCCTCTGCTTTTCAGCTGAAGTTCCCCATATTTTCATTTGTCTGCAATCTCAAATTAAAACCACAAGTTCGTAAACAAGATAGCAACCAGAGTACAGAAACAAGTTAGTCATGACTCATACAATGGGAGAACAATATAAGAAAAGAAAGTCCACACATACATGTCAATTGGACAGCTTCTCATACAACCTCTTGTCTTACCTTAGGTAGTAAGTCCTGTAAGCAGCTGGTCCATCCTTGAAAAGAATTGACAGCCCATTACGGATCAAAAATGTTCTCAACTGCAAGAGATGGTTAACAAAATAAAAAGACAGTTAATATCTGCATAAGAACTCAGTGTTGACACGCATTTTTACTGAATATGAACCTGAAGAGAGCAATCAGCTTGGAATTTAACATCTCAATAGCCAATTCATATTAGAAAGTCAGGAGACCAAACAAATAAGAAAAATATCATTGGCTCCAGGAAGCAGAATATATAAATTTACATGTCGAGGCATAGACAAGTTTCCATAAGATCTGGGTGGAACTGTACAATTACAGTTGAGATTTTGCACGGTAAGACTCCTTATTGTCTATAAGCAAAAGAACAGATGGATAAACCAGTAAGGTATAGTAATATATAACCTCTGCGTACAGGAAAGAACATAAACTTGATTCAAGCAATAGAACACTAAGTGCTGTATGAGCTTTGAAGTGAGATACATTGTGGTGGAGAAAGGAAACACAAGTTATGCTTTCTTCTTTTCCACATGCACGAGCCTCAAAGGTCACACATTGTAACATCAGTAACCTCAGAAACAAGACCGAATTTCATGATAACTACCTTGTATGTAAGGAATTTTAGTTTGATCATCAAATTTGCATCATCATCAGCAAGACTGTCTGTTGATAATCCAGCTCCATTTTCGTTAGCATTTCCCACTGTGTTATTCTGGCTATTCAAAATTTCAGCAGCTCCCTCTGTGCTCGCCTTGAACAAATTAATGTCGATGAAAAACCCTGAACATACATTACCGGACATTAATTGGATCATCATATTATTTTTCTAATCGAAAAGAGGAAAACACTAGCTCCATACTGCATTGGCCATTTTGAATTAGAATGAAGAGATGAAGCTCAGAATGAAATGCATAATAAGAAAAGATAAGCCGACCTTGTCCAGGACATTGTTCAGGTAGTGGGATGGATTGAATGGTACCCAGACAATCACAGCATTTTAAGAACTAATCCTACTCTTGGAAGATATTCATTTTACTTCCAACCATTCCAGGCATTACTTGCATCATATTTAGCTCTTTACAGAAAACACAGAGTTGCCTCGCGAACATGAAACAAGACTCATCTACCGAATCAAGCTGAGAAGCAGAATATCTTTACTTCCCTGGGCAGACTCATAAACATTTCCCATTTTCTACATATAAGATGATCGCATGCAATTCAGTAGGCATAAACCAGGTTTACCTCGATACAATGGCCATAACCCAGGCTTGTTCCTATAAAAAAAGATTAAATATAAGAGAACTGACAGGTTTAGGAACTACATAGGGAAGGAAACATTTGTACTCGAGAATTAGAAATGTTGTATCAATACCTCATCTCCTTTTGATATCGGCGAAATGCTGAATCACTATGCACATGGACAACCATTCTGTAGAAAAGGTTGTCTTTCGTTATGGCCTCAACTTTGTGGAAATTGTGATAACATTTAAACGCAGCTGGTAAGCGTCTTTCTCTCAGCAGACGAATAACTTCCTGGTTCAGAAAAATGGGAAAAGGAAATAACAGCACCAGGAAACAGATAAAGAAAAGGTTAGAGCTACTTGGCAAGGAACTCAGTGACAGCATCCAGCAACTAGTACTACTGAAAGTTCAGATAATTCCCAAGCAAGAATTACTCTAGCAACAGGGATTGTAGTTAACCTGAACTTTAGTGGTGGCATAGTCAGCAGGGTGAGCTTGCAGAAACTTTGTAACCACTGATCGGTCCGCGTTTCTCGAATGAGTCTCCCTAGAATCAATTCCGAACCAGTCCACCGAGTCGGGGCAAAAAGAACGGCCAACATTTTCAAGGAGTGCTTTTATTTGCTGCAGTGATAATTTCACACAAATGTTGATTCTTAAATGATGTAACTACCTCCTTCGCAGGTAAACAAATGCTATGACTGGAAAAGAACTCACCTGTTGCTCATCTGATCTATTTGCAGCGCAAATTTCCCGCAGGCTTGGTCCCAAATCAATGCCAGCTGCAGTACAGGTTTTATTTCAGTCCAATAAACTAACAACTTCGTCTTGCAGAAAATCAAACTTCCCCAGTACAATAGAAGGAAACGAAAAGGGATTTGTTCCGCAAAGATGTAATTAGAACTTTCATGGGAAATTTGGTCTACACATCAAGTAACCTAAATCTATGTTCAAATTATACATATCATAATATCCATGCTTAAGAAATCAACTTCAAGTTACAAAAAGAACCAGGGTTGCCGACAAGAGTGAAGAGAATAAGTGACACACATTTGCAAAACCAAATCCTCTTTTTTAAGGATGTCAATTTTCTTCACATAAGAAGTCAATAAGTTTAATAAGTTCATTGAGTGAAGGAACTTGATTCCCGTTTAGAGAATTACAGCCACCATGTCAGGAGGTTAAACACCACTTCGCAGAAGTACAAACTGACTGGAGAAATATGTCAATGCTGAGTGAATTAAATCAAACCTCCATCTGCTGCTGGAAGAGGATTTTCTTTCAAGACCTCCTCTATATGCTTTGAGCTCTCATGAGGTACGATACGAGCCACTAGACCCTCCAAGATTTCACCTTGTGCCTTTATGTGGTCTTGTGAACCTGAATCAGTATAACCAAGAACGAGAATCTCAGGAAAGTGGGAAAAAAAAACAGAAAAGAAAAGTATCACGATCAAAATGATATACAGCTATAGCAATATTAGTGATGCTCATAGCCATGGGATCAGATAATTCACTAAGCATGTGGAACACTTCAGGATGATATAAAGCACAGTACTAATCCTTTCTGCTAACAAAAAAAAAAAAGCTTCATTTTCCCATAGATGACGGATGATGGGCTATATTGAATAACCCTGCTTCCCTGAAGTCTGCAGTCTGCAAAATGGTTGTGGCCTATTCATGCACAACTGCTTCCTTGCAGACCGCACAGTAACAGCAAACCTAGGGAAGGCGAAGTGAGTTAATGTAGATAATAACCTGGCACAGATATATCAGCAACTTCATCAAGGGCCCTGCATACAGTAGTTGCTGTTCCTTCTTCACAAAGTGCATCGAAGGCGGCGAAGAAAGACGTTGCAGATTTCCTTCATTGCAAAAACAGTAATTAGAAACATGATATCAGATCATCATACAACATGTGCATCTCATGTCATTGGCTTAGAAATCTTTTTGCAGCAGGCCAAATAAATGATCTTGGAGACAGTGAACTTGACATGATGGTAGGGTAGCAGGGTGCACGTTGTCCAACATTCTCGATAATCATATAAGCATATTTCTATGACTTGCAATATAATAGCGGTGTAGAAACATCATCTAAATCCGCAATGATGATCATGTACTCACCTTGTTGAAAACAACCAGATATGATTTGTTGGGAGGCGCCATTTTCTACAGAAAGCAATGACTTCAGGAGTTGAGTAGAACTTTGGCTTCCGATTGCCCAGTTCTGTAACCGCAGTCACCACCACTGTACCAAAGCAAACACGGTACTATAAGCAAAGGGAACAAGCATGTCAAACCAAAATACTGGAAGAACTACAACTTACTCAAGATTAATTGAATGAACAAGTCTAAAAGGATTCTATCTGATATCCTGAAGGACTCCCTAGTTGAAGAAGGAAGAAATACCGTAGTCTTCATTGGGCCGCTGCCCGTGATCTCCTAAAACAGCAGTTACGAGCTCCATTGATATGCACATATTATGTCTCTGGAAGCAAAGATTAACATTAATGAATATTTCCCAATTTACAGTTATAAGATCAGGAAACAGGTGACAAGATAACCAGGAATTCCCTGTGTATTTTTATAGCAATAACCACATATTCTAACATTACCTCAAGAAAATCATTGAACTCGACTTGCTTTTTAGCAGCTGCAGTACCCCAAGCTTCCTGAAATGTTCGTCCAAGAACAAAGACACCAACGGCAGTGTATCTGTGTAGGACAAACAAGGTTAGCACAACTTGTCCTAGCATGTGAAGGTATACATCAGTGAAAAGTTGATAGAAAATAGTTGATAAACTATGCTCCATCAACCAATGGTTCAGAAATTCAAACAGTTGGTAGAAAATAGGAAAGGTGATAGCCAGAGCATGACAGGAAAGGGCAGGCTACAGAGCAAAGAAAGATTTTAGGACGAGAGAACACATACATATTCCCAAAGCTATTTTTGGCATATGCACCCCCCTTATTGCCAGCGTACATGAAAAGTGAGCCAGAATGTTTGAGAGTAACCTGTGGAAAATGTAAGTTCATTGAAACTTAGTAACCAAGCATATAATCAATAATTCAAAACCCTTTGAAAGATAACTATTCTACTTAACAAACTAAGCAAACAAATGAAAGAGATGGAATGGAAGGCCATCAGGCTGGAGAAACCATTGCCAGTTATCAAATTAGCAGCAAAAACAAATGCTGCAGATGGATGGCTAAAAGCAAGAATTTTTGTGCACCATGTACAAAATGATTTCACAACAAAGAATGTTCCAGCAGTATTAGCCATAAAAATTCTATATTGACTGAAACCATGGTTCAGCTAAAAGAGGAAGTAAAACTGTAATGCCAAGCCATCCAAGATGTTCCGAAGTCACTTGAAATCAGATCACTTACCTCCATGTTAGCCAATCCTTTGGAAACCATCTCTATCATCCTTGTCCTAATCTGGAAATGATCAAGAAACGCGATTTAACAAACAACTCAACCATCGACGGCGAGCAAGTAGGTCAAAGCAATAAATGTTTACTTTTACTGTCATCAATAACTTTACAATAATATGCATTCCAACAGAAAGGAGAAGCAAGGCTGCACATTCACGCTATCTATACCTCTTGATCAGATTTCTCATTCTCAAATTTCGGATAAAAAGTGGCTCTGATTTGACTGCGGGAGTAAGCCGAGTTGTCCACAGTAAAATTTTCCAACACGTTGGCCTTAAACAATTGGCTTAAAGCAGCACTAGTTCTGGGAGACGATGCCTTCTCAGCTACAGCAACTCTGTGGCCATCAGCCACTGTCTTTTGGGCAGACGCATCATCAACTCCACTGACAGTTCCATAAGCCTTGGGTTTCCACACAGCCTTTTGCCCTGGCACAACACCCTGGTTAACGACTTGCGCATTCCTAGACTGCAGTCGTGAAGATTGAGCATGAGACTGGCCATTGGTTTCAGCTATATTAAGACCGGCGATTCCACTGGTGACCGCTTCATCAACAGCTGCTGATGAGGACTTATCACCCTGAGTCTTTGGTTTCCATGTCTGCCCCTTCTGTGCACCTCTTCTCTGCAAATGGCAGAGCTCAGTAAGAAAGAGCGCGCTGTAAACCTAACTCAGCCGAAACCAATTACTAAACCGACATACTCGATTCGTTTCAATTCTCACTTTCTCTCATAACATAAATGAACTCACATTCAGGATACAAAAGCGAAACCAATCGCCAGCGATTGAATACATGAAACAGAGAACCAAGCGGCCAGGAGAAGAAAAGATTCAGAAACGAATTTCCCAAGCCGCAAAAACTGTACCATTGGCAATTCCGATTATCTTGAAAGGAGACGAAACGGGATTGAATTACAACTCTTGAACAGTTCGCCGATCAGAACACCAGAGAAAGTGGGAAATTAACACAGAAAGCCGCAAAGCAATGCGCCATAAGGAGTCCCATGGTCAACGATCAAAAAAGCCGAAAAGGAAGAACAGAGCAATTACCTGAGGCATGATGGAGTGAAGCGGAGAAGAAGGAGTAAGAGAGCGAGATAGGGCTGCGCAGGAGGAGGGAAAGAAGTGGAAGGAGTTGCGGCAGAAGGCTCTGGAAGAGGAAGGGGAAGCAGAAGAAGAGAAAGGGAGGGCTAGAGTACGAGAAGATGAGAGGATCCTCTGCATTATACTAATAAAGCTCCTCCTGCGACTACTATATACAGCAGAAAGATTTGAACCGACATGAGAGAAATCAGCAAACAGACCACTTGGAGCTGCGGAAATGGTTCCACTGCACTGATGAGTTCGCTAGTCGGAGAAATGGAGAGAGAATTAATTCTAGTCCCTTGGTTGGGTCTTGGGTGCGTGCGGAAAAAGCGCGGCGCCCGGCTCTTCCTCGCCGATTAGCTTACTCGCCGGAAGAAAGATAAGTGGGCCAACCGCCAACGACGGGAATAAGATCCACTTATCGCGAGACGGGCTATCGGAGGTGTATCTGGGCTTGGACATGATTGGGCCTGCCAGAGAGACATTTTTTCCGTTTGCATTGTCATTACGCATGGGCCCGGCCCGGAGACATAAATGTGCTGCCCTCGCTACGTTAGTGTCAAGAAAGAAGCTGCACTTGTTCTTGATGAACTCACAGATATTTCTGTTGGATAAGCAAAAAAAGCACCAGAAAATTATCTGCAATTCGCATGTCAGTTAACTGTAAGATAGATCAGTACAACTTTTTCCACTATTGACGTAGTAACTATGTATATAGTTCTTCTTCGGGAACCCTTTGTCTCCTGGAGTTTTAGAAGCAAAGCCTATTTCATATACACCACTCCAGAATAGTTCAAAACTTGATGAACGTTGTACCTAATAAGCTGGATTGTCTAAATTCTCGGTTTCATTTGTGGTATCTTCTTGAAGCAATGAAGGTTGGTTGGCCTCCAATCCTTCCTCCTCTACGTGGCCGGTCTCGAGTGGAGTTTGATCTGCTGCTAGTAGTTCTGTTGTTGTGAAGTTGTTCAAGGGGCCTTGTGGAGTTCCAAAGAGTGTGGTGAAGATTTGTCTGTGGCATTCATCACAGAAGTAGTAATATGTGAAGTGACCCTCATATGGTAGCTTGTGCACTGCAACTCCCGGTAGAACTCGATGCACGAAATCAGTCATCCCTGGCGGAACCACCTTGTCATCCATGCCCTGTTTCACATCAAATGGTCTATTTAATTTAACTGTGCAATCAAATGGAAAGGTTTGGAGAAGTTAACAATCCAAAACAAGGTCAACTAAATGGTTTCACATCATTATGCTGCTTCTGTAAGAAGGCCTTCTTAATGAGCTAAGAACTTATGCTGATGCTACAGCAAAGATCTCAGTTTCAGATGTCGTACCTGCCATACGTGTATTGGTCCAAGGAAACCAGTATATTCATCTACATTTCCATTTAGTAAGACCTTAACCCAACCAAGGATGCCTCCGCCTTGTTTTTTCTTCTCCAGTTTGATGTCTGCAAGGCTAAAACCCCAATTCGACACTTGTAGAACAGCCTCCTCTATGAATGGCTTAGCATTCCCCTGACGGATCGACTCTTCCACATCCCTTTCCCAGAATTCTTGATAGATGGGATCCGTTACCAAAGCCTTGTCCTGAAATATGACCATTGGTTCAAGAAATAGGCGATTAATAAAAGAAATATAGAAATGCAATACGTCTCCGTCCCTTAACTCTCAGCCACTATCATTTCACATCATGACCATCTATAACTGGTAATATCAAATGAGTAACACACATGTCCTAGCAGTTATGCAAATCAATTACTGTGATTATAGCCATATATATCCTCATAGTCCATAAAATTACCCACCCTATTGCCCAGTGAGAGAGAGAGCCACACATCAAGCTTATCATGCCTCCCAGAGAGGAAGCTTCGGCGGTACACATAGCCAAGTAGTCTGGGAAACCTCCGAGCCAAGAAAAGCATAGATTTCCTTCTTCCACTCCATTTATCCCATATTAGCCGTCTCTCCACCTTGGTGATCAATGCATCGTACGGATTAACCATTGGAGCAAACATGGCTGCACCTGCAATTTAGGTTATGGCTGATTCAGATAACTACTTCTAGTGTTACAGCAGAAACCTTGTACATTTCCAAATACTCATTGCCATAATCCAGGAAAAAAGCGTGGGATCTGAAGCAAATTTTGGTTTTAAGAGCATACATCGCAATCTCGTTAACTATATTCATGTGCTTCAAAGCACACGAGACCAGAAGAATGAGCCAAGTGTTAGTGAAGGAGGGGGTGCAAATGAAGTCCAAATCACATGATTTTTAATTCGTTGGATTCGTACATGACAATGTGCTAACTGAAATTCTTAGGTTTTCATTACTCCAACTTTAAGTAACATAAGAAGCCTCAGAGAATGCTTAACTCTGAAGGATATGTTGCTGCCACATACAAGGCCAGTTATAGTTCATTTAAACTCCATTTTTTAAAATCATTTTCATTGAATGTAGTCAATATGGATCCAGCACACACAAAAAAGCAGTGAAGTAAAAGGTCAAGAAGCTTTTGCAGAAACATAAGGTGCAAGTACCATTGAAGAAGGTTCTTGACAAAAATTGTTTCAAACAGCTCTTTTCATTCTTTCTAAACACTTAAAGCACTGTTGAACATGACTTGTCTTGGTATATTCGTGAAAAGGGGACAGCTACACATTGCAATTTCGAAAACAGCTAAGCTAAGCGAAGGACGAGGACATTCACGTAAGCAACCAACAAAATGTGCTGCTAATGATAATGTACAGTACAAACAGAAGCCAAGAGAGAAAGAAAGCGCAGGTATGCTACCTGCAAGTTTCTCAGGAATGTACTTAAGAGCAGCCCAAGCATGCATGCTCCCACTTGAGTACCCCACGACCCAGAACTTCTCCTTAACACCCAAAGCATTAGCCAAGAACAACATATCCGATGCAGACGACTGCAGAGTCCTGCATGGATGAGGATCACTCTCACCAAACCCAGGAAGATCATACGTCAACAACCGAACACCAAACTCTTCCAACAGTGAAGCCTTTACTCCAGGTATTCCTACATTTTCATCAGAAAACAGAAATCAGCCAAGTTTGCAGAAGTAGAAACCCCAAATGTATGCCTATCGTTTTGAACCATGGACTACCAGACCTGTAAGCCTAGATGACAGAAAGCTGTGAGGAGCTATCATCGTGAATCTAGCTCTATCAACTGAAACCCCTTGCTCTCTGTACGCCATGTATCTAGCGTCAGGCAGCAACAAGCGCTCAGCACTAGGCGGATGAATGAACACCTTTTTCATTGCTGGTGCAGACGTGGTAGCGTAGTTGGTGTTTACACTCAACACTGTGCACAAAGTAGCCCACACACTACACTATCAGAATTCAGAATAGATTTAGGTTGTTTAGAACAGTAGTAAAGCAAGAAACAGTATCAAAAGGTTCTCTACTAGTCTACTGATCTTAAGTCCAGAACAAACAGAAATCGTCAAGAATCCGCCTAAAGGTTACTGTTCAATCGATCGTCATGCCTAACTCTCCCATCCAAGAAGTGGAAACCTCCGTACCTGCAAATGCAAGAACGAAGACGAAGCCGATGACGGACCAGGCGTGGGCGGGATCTTTATCCTCGGGCAGATAGTCATTGAAAGCCTTGAATCTCTTCCCGATCCTGTCACAGCCGCGTCCAAATTGCTTCCCGGCGAAGGAATTCCTGCCGAAATTCCTGGCGAGGAACGCATCCTCGCGGCCCAGGGTCTGGAACACAATGTCCTTGCAGCCTTTGGCGAATTGGACGCTCAGCTCGGCCGCGCCTTTGGAGAACTCGCGGACTTGGTCCTGGAAGCTCATCTGCGGCCCTCGCACGACGTAGCCGATGGCGACGCCATTGATTCCGGCGGGGATTCCGGTGACGGGAGGAGGCGGAGCGGCAGAGAATGTGTGGTAGTCGTCGGGATCCGAGTTCATGGTTTACTGTGTTGGACTGTCTGGTACAGTTGGGAATTTAAGGCAGCGTCAAGTCAACGGTTTCTCCTGTACCCGCTGCTTTGCGAGATCCTATGCAGAATCAAGCAGAGAAGGAGAAGAAACGGGCACGGAAATGTAGATAGATTTGGGGAAACGGGAAAACAGAAGAAAAGGAGGGGACGATTTCAGGGATAAAAGGGGAAGAGGAAAAAGGTAGAAACTAAACCGGCCGCCGCTGAAGGAGTCCGGCGAAAAGAAAAGAAAAGGCTTCAACATTACGCAAGGCTTTCATTTGTTGTTTTCTATCCGTGGCCTTGTTGTGGTGATATTGTCTATGGTCGGTCCATTTTCATTTGCTCTCTTCTGTTTTCAATGCGTAAGAACCGAGAGCACTCATATTTAATTGTGTTTACATATGTGGCGATTTAAGATGATAAGAATTAACTAAAATATCTAACTTGTTTGAACCTAACTGAGTGTAGGAGGGAGGTTCGGGAAAGAAAGTGGGTCAAGAAGAGTAAACAACAGAAAATCCACGGTATGGCGTAGAACAAAGAACCGGGAGGTTGAGAGAATCGGTCTTTTAGAGAGAGAAGTTGATGTTCTTAGAGATAGAATGCTAAAAATGTCATCCCCTCACCCATCGGAGTAAATGCCATATTTATAGGCTACATGGTGGTGGGTGAGTGGGTGGATTACATGATGGTATTTTGACCTTGACATGACCTTGACATGACCACTGACACGTCAGGGATTTAGGCCATGCCTCTACCTAGGACGTGTCAGAGGTGTACCTACGACCATCTCTCGGATCCCAACGTGGCCGGCCCTCGGGGATTGTGGGCGAGACTCCTCGTAGCCCTGTGGCTTAGTACTCGCTTGGCACTCTCAGTACGCGCGTGGCTTGTGACGCGCCCGTCTCTCCGCGCCTTGATGCTTCTCACCCGCGCGCAGCTTGTGAGGGGTTTAGGGTCTTCGCGCGTTGGTTCTTTCCATCCGCGCACATCCTCTAATATCTCACACGTTGTGCCGCGTCTCAGGCATTCGTGCGCGCCTTATGTCGGCGCGCCTTACCTTGCGCGGCTAGGTCCGAGTCACATGCCCAACAATTGCCCCCCATCAGAGGGTGTTCTGTGAACGCCCTCTGTTTAGGTCTTCGCTTGATTGACTCGGGCCTGGGCGCGATTCCCGGGGCTTTTCGCGTGCGCCTTGCCATTCCGTAGCCGCGCGAGAGGTTCTGTTGTAGTTGCCTGCTTGAGCGAGATCTTTGGGGTCGGGACTCTGAATCGTGCGCACGATCTGTGAGATTTTTCTCTTTCCACGAATCGTGCGCTCGATCTTTGTGAGATATTTCTCTTTCCCTGAATCGTGCGCGCGATCTTTGTGAGATTTTTCTTTTTCCTCGCGGGTGTGCTATGCCCCCCAGGCGCCGTGCGGAACTAGTTCCGTCGGCGGCTAGTACCTACTTCGAATAGGTGTCCACGTGTCCTTACCTGGTTTGTCCGTTTGGGCGGGCGAATTTTGAAATTCGAAACGTCTGACGGTTGCGATCTTCGAGGTTACTTTAACCTTTCGACTTACCCCTAATAACTATAAGTATCAACCCGTTGTGGGGGGTGGGATTCATTCTGCCTCATTCTTCACATCTGAGTCCTGCTCTTTCCCTCTCGTGCTCTGGTTTATCGCCGAGATTCCTCTCCTTCTTTTACAATCTTAAATCTTCAATCGTTGTTCTTCTCTGTTGCTTATTGCTATCATGGACAACACCAACACCAACGTCGGCGAGGTTGAGATCATACAAGACGAAGAAGGTAATGTTTCCCCCCTTTCCCGTATTTCTTCTGATCCGTCGCTGGAATTGGCGAATTCCGGCGGCGAGTATGGCGGTGGGTCTGGTGACGGCGGAGCTCCGTCCACGCCGTCGGCCGGAGTCGACTCGGATCCTGATTTCGTCCTCGGAGAGACAGAGGCAGATGAAGATGCAGTTGTCTTCGGGGGCGAGGGGCCGAGCACGCAGCCCCGGGGCGTCCTGATAATCCGGCGCGACCGCGATGGGAGGTCCGGGGTCGCGGAGGGTGCTAGTACTGCAGACGTGGCCGAGCGCGAGGATTCTGACACTCAGTCAGCGCCGGTAATTGTAGAGCCTGTCAACGTGGTACGCATAACCGAGGGGATGAGCCGTCTTGGCCCTCGTTACGTGGACGCGGCCTACACTGTCCTTGACTGGGCGGAGATGTGGGGCGACCAGCCGGCTCCGCACGACAACTTGTTGCGGGGACCCGACCACGGTTTCAATTTACTCGCGCGAGGACGTAGAGGGGCATCGTGCGCGGATTGGGTTTGCCTTCGCACTGGGAGTACGCGGTGCCCTCTATTCGGAGTACGGTAGGGTAATTGCCCCCCAGGGTGGTTTGGGGTGTACAGCGAGTACTGGGTGATGGGCTTCAAGTTTCCCATCGACCCATTGTTGTGCGCCTTATACAGGCGGCTCAACTGCTCGGTTGGGCGCCTCTCTCCATCCATCATTATGCATGTCTCCTGCTTGCGCCTCGCTTGTAAACGGCTTAACATCCAGCCACGTACGGGCTGTTCCGCAAGTTTTACAAGATCAAGGAGCCCACCAAGACGAGCGACTGTTTGTCCATAAAGCGGCGCGACAACAGGCCTGATGGGTTCGTGTACGGCTCTCCCAAACTGAAGAAGACGTGGTTTGAGCGCTTCTTCTACGTCAAGCCGGTGCCGGGGGAGTGGGCGAGTGAGCACGTGGATGAGCCCACTGTGTGGAAGAAGGGTAGTACCCTTAAGTTTGAGTCCCGCGTTGGCGCGTATGATGGGCTTGACAAAGAGTATCAAGCGTGTTTGAATCAGAAGATAAATCTTTACACGCGCGGAGTTCGCGAGGCCGTCTTGCAAGAGCTTTTTGCTGATGGTTAGTTATTTTCCTTTCCCTTTGTATTCTGTCATATTTAACCGGTTTCTTACGATATTTTGGTGCAGGTGTCGATTTCGCCGACCTCGCGAGCATGATGTCGGTGGATAACGTTGCGAGGGCGCCCCGCGCCTCGCGTAAGGGGAAGAAGAAGCAGAAGGAGGGAGCGCAGAGTAGCAACGCGCCGGCTACCAGCACAAAGAGGCGGGATCGGGGGCAGCCCATCAGTGCCCCCGTGGGTGGCGGGAAGAGGAAGGAGTCGGCGTCAGAGAGGGAGCAGGGTGATGGGAACCCGAAGAAGACTGCGCGGGTTGTGGAGCCGCTAGGAACGAGAGGTTCCCGTGCAGGAGGCACGCGTGCAGGAGGCACGCCAGCAAGCCTCTGGTCATTGTCGATCCCGAGGCACGGGTGGGTAACTCCCCCCACCCGGAAAGGCTGGTGACTCCTAGCACCTCTGGAGCCACTGCGCAGCGGAAGATTTCCGATATGTTAGGCGTTCCGGGTGTTGACTATTACCGCGACGTGCGGCTGCACACTGGCGCGGCGTGTAACAGTCAAACGGCGCAGGCTGCTCTGCGGGCGGTTGGCCCTGTGCTTAGCATTCCCCCCGGTTCGAGAAGTCGGATCCGCTTATGGATCTGGCTCAAATCCATTGGGGCGTAAGTATATTCCGTTTTGGCGCACAATCCTCTTTTTTTTTTTTGCTAAGTTGTAAAGTGCTGTCTGTGCAGGGTTTGCTGGCGACTTTCCGCGCTCAGCAGGATCGTGCTTCTACCCGCACGAGACTGAAGACGGACGAGTCTCGGATTGTGCAGCTGGAAGGGAAGCTTGCCGGCGCGGAGAAACGCGCGGAAGTGGCCACCAACGATGCCAACAAGGCCCTGACTGAGCTCGGGGTGTGGCAGAGCAGGCTTGAGACTGCCGTGGAGGCTGCCAAGGAGCGCGTCCGGTCTGAGGAGCAGCGACGCCATATAGGGTGCAGCTGCAAGCCCAGTTCGCTGAGGAGAAGAGGATGCTGGCGGAGGACTATGAAGGAAAGCTGAAGGAGGCTCGTGAGGGCTTTCAAAAGGAGAAGGATGACTTGGTCCAACTCCATAATGTGGCAAAGGCTGAGTCCGTCCGTGAAGCCCAGGTTGCGGCGATTCGCCAGTATAAGTCGTCCCCGCCTTTTGGGAGGATTATGGCGGATGCCATGACGAAGGCTGTGATGCGCGGTTGGGAAGAAAGTCCGACCTGAGAACCCCCGGTATCAGCTGGGACACTCGCCGCGATGGTCCGAGCATGTCAAAATGTGGATAAGTCAGAAGAAGTCCTTGTCCGAAGTCCGAGCCGGAGGATGATGAGGGAAGAGGAGGAAGAGAGCGCGGATGAGGAAGACGCGGGCAAGGAGGGTTCCGGTGGCACCAAGGGTGATGGATGAACAGACTGCCATAGCGCGGGTCTCAGACTGATGAAGGAGGGCCAAGTGTAGGGGCGCATTATCGATTGTCATTTTCTGTTTGTTTGTTTTGTTTTTGATGGCGCTATGCGTGTAGAAGTCGCTTTTCTTCATTCTCCCGAATCGAGTAATCCAAATTCACCTTCCCGTTTGTCTTTCGCTCTCGCTCTTTTACTATTGCTATATATATTTTGGTTTTAGCGAACTGCCTGGGCGCAAATAGTGCTGGACCATTGCTAACTGTTGTTCCGCGGAGCTGAATGGGCGCGAATAGTGCTGGACTATTTCTAATTTTTGTTCTTTCGAACTGGAATGGGCGCGAATAGTGCTGGACTATTGCTAATTTTTGTTCTTTCAAACTGCATGGGCGCGAATAGTGCTGGACTATTCTAATTTTTTGTTCTTTCGAACTGAATGGGCGCGAATAGTGCTGAACTATTGCTAACTTTTGTTCTTTCGAACTGAATGGGCGCGAATAGTGCTGGACTATTCTAATTTTTTTGTTCCGTGGAACTGAGTGAGCGCAGATAGTGCTGGACTATTGCTATTTTTTGTTCTGACGAACCATGTCCCTTTATTTCTTTGCGCTAATGCGCTATTGCTAATGAGATACACGCTAATTTGCTGGGTGGTACTTCCTTAGATTTGCGCATTCCATGTTCTTGGAATCTTGTTGCCCCCAACTCGCTGAGTTTGAATGTGCTGGCGCCGACCACTTCGCGGATTAGGTACGGACCCTCCCATACTGAGGCAAGCTTCCCGTGCCTGGGGTCAGGGCGGAAGTTCCGCCGTAGCACTTGGTCACCAAGGCTCAATTTATGTGGAACCAGTTTCGCGTTATGGTACTTTGCTACCTGCTCTTTCATTGCGGCCAGCCTGATGGCTGCCAACTCGCGCCTTTCTTGTGACAACTCTAATTCCAGCAAGCGCGCTTCGTCGTTCGCTTCTTCGTTGTACTCGATGATCCGATAGGTCGGTGCCGTCGTCTCAAGGGGAATTACCCGCGTCAGTGCCATATGTGATAGCGAAGGGGGTTTCGCCCGTTGCCACTTTGTATGTGGTTGCGGTGCGCCCATAGCACAGTGTTGAGCTCATCCGCCCAATTTCCTTTGGCCTCATCCAGGCGGGTGTGGAGGCGGCAAGATTGCTTTGTTGGAGGATTCCGCTTGGCATTGGCTTGGGGGTAAGCCACCGATGCGAACCTTGCGATGGTTCCTACTTCATCGCAGAAGTCTATCACCTCCGCGCAGTCGAATTGTTTCCCATGATCGAAGATGAGCGCATTTGGGACTCCGAAGCGTGACAAGATGTTGTTCCGCAGGAAACGCGTTACCTGTTGCGCCGTTATGGATGCCAGCGCTTCGGCTTCAATCCACTTGGTGAAGTAGTCGACTGCTACGATTATGTAATTGCGCTTCCCTTTTGCTGTGGGAAGGGGCCCAAGAGATCCACACCCCATGCGCGAAAGGGCCATGGGCTCAAGTTGCCCTGAAGTTCGGTGGCTGGCAGGTGATGCTGGCGCGCGTTGACTTGGCATTTGTGGCACTGGTCTGCGTAGCTCTTCGTGTCCTTCTTAATTCGCGGCCGTAGTATCCATGTAAGAGGATGGTGCGCTCCATGCTTTCGTGGCCCGGCGTGCATTGCACACAAGCCCTCATGTAGTTCACGCACTAAGGCGCGCGCCTCTTCTTGCCCGATGCATTTGAGGTAGACGCCCGGAGTACGACCTATCGGTATAATTCTCCTTCAATGATTGTGCAACGAGCTGCCTTTTGCCTTAACGTCCAAGCTTGCTTAGAGTCTTCTAGCACCGTTCCGTCTTGGAGGTACTTTACGATTGGATGTCTCCAGTCTTCGATCGACATGAGCTGGGTCGTATTGATTGTTACCTCTGAGCGAGTATCTTCATCTTCCTTCTGGACAGACACGAGGCGCGTGGACTCGAAGTCAGTGGCCGTTGCCAACTTGGATAACGCGTCGGCGTGCGTGTTCTCTTCCCTTGGTATCTGCGCATAAGTTACCGCTTCGAAGGCGGTGGCCCTCGTCTTAACGCGCTCCATGTAATGCGCCAGTGTATCCTCCTTTGCGTCGAACACTCCGTTCAGCTGATTGACTGCCAAAGAGGAGTCGGAGAGTACCCGTATCGTTCTGGCGCCCAAGTCGTGGGCGGCCGTCATCCCCGCCAAGATGGCCTCATATTCGGCGGCGTTATTTGTCTTCAACGCCCTGAACCTGATTGCGATTTCGTGCACAACGCCAGCAGGTGTACGCACTACAACCCCTGCTCCCGCGCCATACTTGCTCGCCGCTCCATCGACGTAAACTTCCCAAACACCCTCCGGCGCTGTGTCGAGGGTCACCCCTTCTGCGATGAAATCAGCCAGGATTTGGGCCTTTATTGCTGGTCTTGGTGCGTATTGGATATCGTATTCTGAAAGCTCGACCGCCCATTTCACCATGCGCCCCGATACTTCCATCGAGGTCAGGATCTTTTTTAGTGGAAGGTTTGTCAGGACGGTGATTTGGTGCGCTTGGAAATACGGGCGCAGTTTCTGTGACGCACTTACTAGCGCCAAGGCAGCTTTCTCAATCGAGGAGTATCTTGTCTCCGCGCTTACGAGGGTGCGCGAGGTGTAATATACTGGTTGCTCGGTTTTACCGTCCCTTCTGGATATCAGTACCGCGCTCACAGCCCTTGTTGACACAGCAAGATACAAGAAGAGTTTTTCATTAAGCTTGGGAGCAGTCAGTACAGGGGGGGATACAAGATATGCCTTGAGTTCTTGGAATGCCGCTTCGCATTCCGGGGACCACGTGAAACGCGCCCCATTCTTGAGCGTCTTGAAGAAGGGAGCACACTTGTCGGCAGACCTAGGAATGAACCTTCCCAGTGCCGCTATTTTGCCGTTCATAGATTGGATTTCCACTGCGTTCCTCGGCGCTCGAAGTTGTTGGACTGCGGATATTTGTTTTGGGTCAACCTCTATGCCGCGCTTCGTTATCATGAATCCAAGGAATTTCCCTGCTTCGGCTCCGAAAACGCACTTGAGTGGGTTGAGGCGGAGGTTGTGCTGGCGGAGGGCTTCGAATGTCTCGCGCAGGTCTTCCAGGTGTGAGTTGCCCGCCTTTGTTTTGACGATAAGGTCATCCACATATGCCTCAATGTTCCGCCCAATCTGCCGGGAGAACACTGCATCAATCATTCTCTGGTACGTTGCGCCTGCGTTCTTCAACCCGAATGGCATCCCGACGAAGCAAAAGTTTCCGAACGGTGTCATGAACGCCGTCTTCTCTTCGTCTTCGATGGACATTGGGATTTGGTGGTATCCTGAGAACATGTCGAGGAAGGATAACGTCTCGTGGTCGGCGGTTGCGTCGATCAGTTGGTCGATGCGCGGTAGGGGGTAAGGGTCTCCCGGGCATACTTTATTGATCGTGGTGTAATCGACGCACATCCGCCAGGCCCCCGATGATTTTTTAACCAAGACCACGTTTGCCAGCCACTTTGGATATTTGACGGGGCGGATCAATCCTGCCGCTAGTAGGCGCGCTACCTCCTCTTCTATGGCTTTCAGTTTGTCGCCGGTGAATATCCTTCGCCCTTGTTGCCTTGGTTCCGCGTTGATTGGGACCGCGAGGCAATGCTGGGCTATTTCTCTGGGCACTCCTGGCATGTCTTCTGTGCACCAAGCGAACAGCTCCTTGTATTCCTTCAACAAGGCTACGAGCGGTTCGATCGCGTCACTGCTGACGTGAGTGGAGATGCGTATCTTCCTAGTCGGCTCGGCGGGATCCAACGCGACTTCGAAGTCGGAATCCATGGACTCCGGGCGGGGCTCTTCTGCTCTTGTGTCGACGATGTTGGTTTGGCGCACCTCATCGCGCTCTTCCCATGTCGTTCCTCGCGCCTCTCCAACCCCTGTTTGGGTGGGGAATTTGAGCTTTTGGTGGCACGTTGATGGGAGGGCCATGAATTTCGCCAGGAACGGTCGGCCAAGGATGCCGTTGTGTGCCGACTTACAGTTGACAATCGTGAATTCCACTTGCTTAGAGATGCGCGGCTCTTGGTCTCCGATTACTACTGGGAGGGTGACTACTCCAATTACTGGGACCCTCGTTCCAGAGAACCCGACCAGATTGCCTTGCGCGCGTTTGATTAAGCGCGGGTCGATGTCCATTTTGTCGATGGTGCTTTGGAAGAGGATGTCAGCTGCGCTACCTCCGTCTATCAGCAGACGGTGGATCTTGCATCCAGCAACCAGCGCGGTGATGATGAGTGGGTCTTCTGATGGGACTCCTCGTGGGAATTCCGCGTCGTCGAAGCTCAGGTTGAACTTCGTCCGCGCGTCTACAATCGCGCATTCCGTTGCGCGCTCTCGCTTGGTTTTCTTCTTGGGGCGGTCTCCTTCTACCGTAACCACCCCTATTTCTTTGCGTACCACGTACGCGCCGCCGGCGTCGTTTTAGTCGGTCTGTGGAGGAGGTGGCGGGTTCTGGGGGCCCTCAACTTGTTCCTCTTTGACATGAGTGAACTCGGTCAACAACCCTCGCCGTACGAGGCCCTCGATTTCGTACCGTAGCTCCCGGCACTCCTCTGTCCAGTGGCCTGTTGCCCTGTGAAAGTCACAGTGCTTGTTCGGATCGCGCATATGAGGTCGGGACTTCAACGGAGCAGGCCAATTGAGCTTGTAGCCCTTCTCGCGGAGAACGTGGAATACGTTTCTCACGGAGTCGTTAAGTGGCGTGTAGGTGTTGGACGCCCGTCTATCTGGCGATCGCCGGCGCTGAGCTTGCTCTTGCGGGGGAGGCGGGTGTATTTTTGGGCCACTGTGCAGCTGCACCAATTGGTCTCGTGGGATCGGGGCCGGAGGTTGTCGACGCCCCTGTTCTTCGCGCTGTGACTTTGCCGGTTCGAAGCGCCTGACCGATCCCGCCCCGAGAGTCTCTTCCAACGTGATTGCCTTCTCGATTTTCATTTCCAATTCCGTGGATAGTGTTACAGGCCTCTTTGCTAGCGCCCGCTTGAGCTCCATGTTGCAAGTGGCCTCTATGAGATGATGGGCAGCAGTTTCCGGGGTAAGATCGCGGACGGCCATTGCCACCCTGGACCATCGAGCGTAGAAAGCCCTCAGGCTCTCCCCCTCTTTCTGCCTGATATCTATCAACGCCTTAAGATGCAGAGGACGCCTCTTCTGGGATGCGAACTTTGTTGTGAACAGGAGTATGAACTCTTCGAACGAGCGGATGATTCCGTTCGGGAGTCTGTTGTACCAGTCGAGGCATATTCCAGAAAATGTTGACGGGAAGGTTCTGCACAGCGCCGCGTTGGAGTTGGTTTGGAGTTGCATGCGCAAGCAGAAGGTGCTCACGTGGTCTTCTGGGTCGGTCGTGCCATTGTATGTTGGGAGGGTGGGTGGCGCCCCGCTTAGGTGCTCCGCCATAATTTGCGCGCTCAACGGCTGGTGGAGGATCCTCTTGGGCGGGTTGGGTCGGTATTGCGGAGACAAGTGTTGCTCTAAGAAGCTGAGGTCCGCCCGCCCTGGTGGTTCGATTCCCTGCGTTTCGCACGCGGGGAATTCCGTCGGCGCGTGTTGTGGTGGTTGGGCAGTTCCCGACGCTTCTCCCAAGGCTTGCTGAGGCGCGACTGCCGTTGCGTCTACTGTTGGCGCGGCCTCCTTGTTCATCATGAGCGCGATGACTTGGCTCATTTGTTTCTGCATGTCAGCTATGACGTTGTTTTGCTTTGTCACCAGCTCCCTCATTTCTTTGGCTGTCATTTCGGGCTCTTCTTCTTCGAGGAGCACCGCGTTAAGGTCGCTGGCTTCTGCGAACGCCCTTGGGTTGGTCATTGCCTTGATTGGCGTCGCTTCGTCAGGTTGGTCGTGGTTGCGTTCTGCCATTGGTAGATTTTCCTCTGCGTTTCTTCTTGGCCCCACGGTGGGCGCCAATTGTTTGAACCTAACTGAGTGTAGGAGGGAGGTTCGGGAAAGAAAGTGGGTCAAGAAGAGTAAACAACAGAAAATCCACGGTATGGCGTAGAAAGAACCGGGAGGTTGAGAGAATCGGTCTTTTAGAGAGAGAAGTTGATGTTCTTAGAGATAGAATGCTAAAAATGCCATCCCCTCACCCACCGGAGTAAATGCCATATTTATAGGCTACATGGTGGTGGGTGAGTGGGTGGATTACATGATGGTATTTTGACCTTGACATGACCACTGACACGTCAGGGATTTAGGCCATGCCTCTACCTAGGACGTGTCAGAGGTGTACCTACGACCATCTCTCGGATCCCAACGTGGCCGGCCCTCGGGGATTGTGGGCGAGACTCCTCGTAGCCCTGTGGCTTAGTACTCGCTTGGCACTCTCAGTACGCGCGTGGCTTGTGACGCGCCCGGCTCTCCGCACCTTGATGCTTCTCACCCGCGCGCAGCTTGTGAGGGGTTCAGGGTCTTCGCGCGTTGGTTCTTTCCATCCGCGCACATCCTCTAATATCTCACACGTTGTGCCGCGTCTCAGGCCTTCGTGCGCGCCTTATGTCGGCGCGCCTTACCTTGCGCGGCTAGGTCCGAGTCACATGCCCAACATAACTCAAGTGGCTCTTTGATGATTTTCGACACATATTTGATTGTGAATTGTGAGTAATTTTAAGTATTGGTGGATCTAATTTCATTAAAATGAACTCGTGATATGTACTCAGAATACAACAAAGTGAGAGTGATGAGTCGAAAGAAGATGAAAATGTATTTCCATGATTATGAGTAAGGATCAACTAAAGGAGTCATGCCCGGAAGACATCACTTAACTCGTGTTCATTTTCTAGATTTGTCACTTCCGAATTGTGTCAATTTGAAATATTTCATCAAATCGAATGTTTGAAACATAATTTAATCACGGTCATCGCTAATAACGATAAAATCATAAATTTCAACATCATTAAACAAACTCATAATCTATTGAGATGTGATGCATTCGTGGTTTACTACCCGAGAAAACAAAAAAAAAAGTGATTTCACCGTAACCAAGTTAAATCCATTACTTCAACCCCATTTTTTACCACTGAATTCCTATTTAACGCCCTAACTTTTTAAAATTTACGCCCTAAATTAACTAAACAAACAATTCTACCCCCAATAAATAAAACGGAAACCCCCAATTTTCAAAACTCTCTGCCAGCCATCGCCCTAAATCCCGCACCCAGTGACAATCCCGTGGTCGCCGGCGATAAATCCCTAACCCATAATTGCCAATCCCGTCCGTCACCGGTGATAATCCCTCTCAGTCGCGTTCTCTTCTCTTCTCTATCTATCCCGTCGCCGGCGATCTCTGTTGCTGCTCCGCCCAGTCGTCGTTGGGGATGGAGGCGCCCGTCGCCGTTGAGGATGAGGCGCCCGTCGCTGTTGAGGAAGGAGAGGGAAGACCGAAGCGGCTGGTTGTTGCTGCTCCGCCCGTCGCCGGTGAGGTAGGAGAGGGAAGGCTGAAGCGGATGAGTGCAGTTGCTCCTCCCATCGCCGTTGAGGAAGCAGAGAGGTCTCCTTCTCTGCTACTGTTGCGGCCCGTTCGTTAAGGAAGGAGAGAGAAGGCATATGGTTGGGTTCCCGGCCTGTCCCTTTGATCTGCAGGTTCGTAAACTGCGTCAAGTTCATCCCTATCGACTTCATCATCTAATGTGTCTGTGTTAACAGACTCCAGCTCAGCAGCCCTCTCATCATCTTCATCCTCCACATATGCCTTGTATGTTAGCCGAACCAGCACTTCTCCTGCAGATCCCTTCCCGAATAGCTCCCTTGAAGAACCACAATCCTATCTGTTGGCATCGTGTCTTGCAGAGACACAAGGTCAACCTGCAAATCAAATCAACCACACAGCTGAAAAGGATTCACTGCATCCATTACCGTTCGTTGGTTTTGGTAGCCTATGGAAGACTTCCTCAGACGATCTCGAATGTGTCTCCCTAGAATCAATTCCGAACCAGTCTACTGAGTCGGGGCAAAAAGAACGGCCAACATTTTCAAGGAGTGCTTTTATTTGCTGCAGTGATAATTTCACACAAATGTTGATTCTTAAATGATGTAACTACCTCCTTCGTAGGCAAACAAATGCTATGACTGGAAGAGAACTCACCTGTTGCTCATCCGATCTATTTGCAGCGCAAATTTCCCGCAGGCTTGGTCCCAAATCAATGCCAGCTGCAGTACAGGTTTTATTTCAGTCCAATAAACTAACAACTTCGTCTTGCAGAAAATCAAACTTCCCCAGTACAATAGAAGGAAATGAAAAGGGATTTGTTACGCAAAGATGTAATTAGAACTTTCATGGGAAATTTGGTCTACACATCAAGTGACCTAAATCTATGTTCAAATTATACATATCATAATATGCATGCTTAAGAAATGAACTTCAAGTGACAAAAAGAACCAGGGTTGCCGACAAGAGTGAAGAGAATAAGTGACACACATTTGCAAAACCAAATCCTCTTTTTTTAAGGATGTCAATTTTCTTCACATAAGAAGTCAATAAGTTTAATAAGTTCATTGAAGTGAAGGAACTTGATCCCCGTTTAGAGAATTACAGCCACCATGTCAGGAGGTTAAACACCACTTCGTAGAAGTACAAACTGACTGGAGAAATATGTCAATGCTGAGTGAATTAAATCAAACCTCCATCTGCTGCTGGAAGAGGATTTTCTTTCAAGACCTCCTCTATATGCTTTGAGCTCTCATGAGGTACGATACGAGCCACTAGACCCTCCAAGATTTCACCTTGTGCCTTTATGTGGTCTTGTGAACCTGAATCAGTATAACCAAGAACGAGAATCTCAGGAAAGTGGGGGGGGGGGGGGGGGGGGGGGAAACAGAAAAGAAAAGTATCACGATCAAAATGATATACAGCTATAGCAATATTAGTGATGCTCATAGCCATGGGATCAGATAATTCACTAAGCATGTGGAACACTTCAGGATGATATAAATTCCTTTCTGCTAACAAAAAAAAAAGATTCATTTCCCCATAGATGACGGATGATGGGCTATATTGAATAACCCTGCTTCCCTGAAGTCTGCAGTCTGCAAAATGGTTGTGGCCTATTCATGCACAACTGCTTCCTTGCAGACCGCACAGTAACAGCAAACCTAGGGAAGGTGAAGTGAGTTAATGTAGATAATAACCTGGCACAGATATATCAGCAACTTCATCAAGGGCCCTGCATACAGTAGTTGCTGTTCCTTCTTCACAAAGTGCATCGAAGGCGGCGAAAAAAGACGTCGCAGATTTCCTTCATTGCAAAACAGTAATTAGAAACATGATATCATATCATTATACAACATGTGCATCTCATGTCATTGGCTTAGAAATCTTTTTGCAGCAGGCCAAATAAATGATCTTGGAGACAGTGAACTTGACATGATGGTAGGGTAGCAGGGTGCACGTTGTCCAACATTCTCGATAATCATATAAGCAAATTTCTATGACTTGCAATATAATAGCAGTGTAGAAACATCATCTAAATCCGCAATGATGATCATGTACTCACCTTGTTGAAAACAACCAGATATGATTTGTTGGGAGGCGCCATTTTCTACAGAAAGCAATGACTTCAGGAGTTGAGTAGAACTTTGGCTTCCGATTGCCCAGTTCTGTAACCGCAGTCACCACCACTGTACCAAAGCAAACACGATACTATAAGCAAAGGGAACAAGCATGTCAAACCAAAATACTGGAAGAAATACAACTTAAGATTAATTGAATGAACAAGTCTAAAAGGATTCTATCTGATATCCTGAAGGACTCCCTAGTTGAAGAAGGAAGAAATACCGTAGTCTTCATTGGGCCGCTGCCCGTGATCTCCTAAAACAGCAGTTACGAGCTCCATTGATATGCACATATTATGTCTCTGGAAGCAAAGATTAACATTAATGAATATTTCCCAATTTACAGTTATAAGATCAGGAAACAGGTGACAAGATAACCAGGAATTCCCTGTGTATTTTTATAGCAATAACCACATATTCTAACATTACCTCAAGAAAATCATTGAACTCGACTTGCTTTTTAGCAGCTGCAGTTCCCCAAGCTTCCTGAAATGTTCGTCCAAGAACAAAGACACCAACGGCAGTGTATCTGTGTAGGACAAACAAGGTTAGCACAACTTGTCCTAGCATGTGAAGGTATACATCAGTGAAAAGTTGATAGAAAATAGTTGGTAAACTATGCTCCATCAACCAATGGTTCAGAAATTCAAACAGTTGGTAGAAAATAGGAAAGGTGATAGCCAGAGCATGACAGGAAAGGGCAGGCTACAGAGCAAAGAAAGATTTTAGGACAAGAGAGAACACATACATATTCCCAAAGCTATTTTTGGCATATGCTCCCCCCTTATTGCCAGCGTACATGAAAAGTGAGCCAGAATGTTTGAGAGTAACCTGTGGAAAATGTAAGTTCATTGAAACTTAGTAATCAAGCATATAATAAATAATTCAAAACCCTTTGAAAGATAACTATTCTACTTAACAAACTAAGCAAACAACTGAAAGAGATGAATGGAAGACTATCAGGCTGGAGAAACCATTGCCAGTAATCAAATTAGCAGCATAAACAAATGCTGCAGATGGATGGCTAAAAGCAAGAATGTTTTTGCACCATGTACAAAATGATTTCATAGCAAAGAATGTTCCAGCAATATTAGACATAAAAATTCTATATGTACTGAAACCATGGTTCAGCTAAAAGAGGAAGTAAAACTGTAATGCTAAACCATCCAAGATGTTCCGAAGCCACTTGAAATCACTGACCTCCATGTTAGCCAATCCTTTGGAAACCATCTCTATCATCCTTGTCCTAATCTGGAAATGATCAAGAAACACGATTTAACAAACAACTCAACCATCGACGGCGAGCAAGTAGGTCAAAGCAATGAATGTTTACGTTTACTGTCATCAATAACTTTACAATAATATGTATTCCAACAGAAAGGAGAGGCAAGGCTGCACATTCACGCTATACCTCTTGATCAGATTTCTCATTCTCAAATTTGGGATAAAAAGTGGCTCTGATTTGACTGCGGGAGTAAGTCGAGTTGTCCACCGTAAAGTTCTCCAACACGTTGGCCTTAAACAATTGGCTTAAAGCAGCACTAGTTCTGGGAGACGATGCCTTCTCAGCTACAGCAACTCTGTGGCCATCAGCCACTGTCTTTTGGGCAGACGCACCATCAACTCCACTGACAGTTCCATAAGCCTTGGGTTTCCACACAGCCTTTTTCCCTGGCACAACACCCTGGTTAACGACTTGCACATTCCCAGACTGCAGTCGTGACGATTGAGCATGAGGCTGGCCATTGGTTTCAGCTATATTAAGACCGGCAATTCCACTGGTGACCGCTTCATCAACAGCTGCTGATGAGGACTTATCACCCTGAGTCTTTGGTTTCCATGTCTGTCCCTTCTGTGCACCTCTTCTCTGCAAATGACAGTGCTCAGTAAGAAAGAGCGCTCTAAACCTAACTCAGCCGAAACCAATTACTAAACCAACATACTCGATTCGTTTCAATTCTCACTTTCTCTCATAACATAAATGAACTCACATTCAGGATACAAAAGCGAAACCAATCGCCAGCGATTGAACACAGGAAACAGAGAACCAAGCGGCCAGGAGAAGAAAAGATTCAGAAACGAATTTACCAAGCCGCAAAAACTGTACCATTGGCAATTCCGATTATCTTGAAAGGAGACGAAACGGGATTGAATTACAACTCTTGAACAGTTCGCCGATCAGAACACCAGAGAAAGTGGGAAATTAACACAGAAAGCCGCAAAGCAATGCGCCATAAGGAGTCCCATGGTCAACGATCAAAAAAGCCGAAAAGGAAGAACAGAGCAATTACCTGAGGCATGATGGAGTGAAGCGGAGAAGAAGGAGTAAGAGAGCGAGATAGGGCTGCGCAGGAGGAGGGAAAGAAGTGGAAGGAGTTGCGGCAGAAGGCTCTGGAAGAGGAAGGGGAAGCAGAAGAAGAGAAAGGGAGGGCGAGAGTACGAGAAGATGAGAGGATCCTCTGCATTATACTAATAAAGCTCCTCCTGCGACTACTATATACAGCAGAAAGATTTGAACCGACATGAGAGAAATCAGCAAACAGACCACTTGGAGCTGCGGAAATGGTTCCACTGCACTGATGAGTTCGCTAGTCGGAGAAATGGAGAGAGAATTAATTCTAGTCCCTTGGTTGGGTCTTGGGTGCGTGCGGAAAAAGCGCGGCGCCCGGCTCTTCCTCGCCGATTAGCTTACTCGCCGGAAGAAAGATAAGTGGGCCAACCGCCAACGACGGGAATAAGATCCACTTATCGCGAGACGGGCTATCGGAGGTGTATCTGGGCTTGGACATGATTGGGCCTGCCAGAGAGACATTTTTTCCGTTTGCATTGTCATTACGCATGGGCCCGGCCCGGAGACATAAATGTGCTGCCCTCGCTACGTTAGTGTCAAGAAAGAAGCTGCACTTGTTCTTGATGAACTCACAGATATTTCTGTTGGATAAGCAAAAAAAGCACCAGAAACTTATCTGCAATTCGCATGTCAGTTAACTGTAAGATAGATCAGTACAACTTTTTCCACTATTGACGTAGTAACTATGTATATAGTTCTTCTTCGGGAACCCTTTGTCTCCTGGAGTTTTAGAAGCAAAGCCTATTTCATATACACCACTCCAGAATAGTTCAAAACTTGATGAACGTTGTACCTAATAAGCTGGATTGTCTAAATTCTCGGTTTCATTTGTGGTATCTTCTTGAAGCAATGAAGGTTGGTTGGCCTCCAATCCTTCCTCCTCTACGTGGCCGGTCTCGAGTGGAGTTTGATCTGCTGCTAGTAGTTCTGTTGTTGTGAAGTTGTTCAAGGGGCCTTGTGGAGTTCCAAAGAGTGTGGTGAAGATTTGTCTGTGGCATTCATCACAGAAGTAGTAATATGTGAAGTGACCCTCATATGGTAGCTTGTGCACTGCAACTCCCGGTAGAACTCGATGCACGAAATCAGTCATCCCTGGCGGAACCACCTTGTCATCCATGCCCTGTTTCACATCAAATGGTCTATTTAATTTAACTGTGCAATCAAATGGAAAGGTTTGGAGAAGTTAACAATCCAAAACAAGGTCAACTAAATGGTTTCACATCATTATGCTGCTTCTGTAAGAAGGCCTTCTTAATGAGCTAAGAACTTATGCTGATGCTACAGCAAAGATCTCAGTTTCAGATGTCGTACCTGCCATACGTGTATTGGTCCAAGGAAACCAGTATATTCATCTACATTTCCATTTAGTAAGACCTTAACCCAACCAAGGATGCCTCCGCCTTGTTTTTTCTTCTCCAGTTTGATGTCTGCAAGGCTAAAACCCCAATTCGACACTTGTAGAACAGCCTCCTCTATGAATGGCTTAGCATTCCCCTGACGGATCGACTCTTCCACATCCCTTTCCCAGAATTCTTGATAGATGGGATCCGTTACCAAAGCCTTGTCCTGAAATATGACCATTGGTTCAAGAAATAGGCGATTAATAAAAGAAATATAGAAATGCAATACGTCTCCGTCCCTTAACTCTCAGCCACTATCATTTCACATCATGACCATCTATAACTGGTAATATCAAATGAGTAACACACATGTCCTAGCAGTTATGCAAATCAATTACTGTGATTATAGCCATATATATCCTCATAGTCCATAAAATTACCCACCCTATTGCCCAGTGAGAGAGAGAGCCACACATCAAGCTTATCATGCCTCCCAGAGAGGAAGCTTCGGCGGTACACATAGCCAAGTAGTCTGGGAAACCTCCGAGCCAAGAAAAGCATAGATTTCCTTCTTCCACTCCATTTATCCCATATTAGCCGTCTCTCCACCTTGGTGATCAATGCATCGTACGGATTAACCATTGGAGCAAACATGGCTGCACCTGCAATTTAGGTTATGGCTGATTCAGATAACTACTTCTAGTGTTACAGCAGAAACCTTGTACATTTCCAAATACTCATTGCCATAATCCAGGAAAAAAGCGTGGGATCTGAAGCAAATTTTGGTTTTAAGAGCATACATCGCAATCTCGTTAACTATATTCATGTGCTTCAAAGCACACGAGACCAGAAGAATGAGCCAAGTGTTAGTGAAGGAGGGGGTGCAAATGAAGTCCAAATCACATGATTTTTAATTCGTTGGATTCGTACATGACAATGTGCTAACTGAAATTCTTAGGTTTTCATTACTCCAACTTTAAGTAACATAAGAAGCCTCAGAGAATGCTTAACTCTGAAGGATATGTTGCTGCCACATACAAGGCCAGTTATAGTTCATTTAAACTCCATTTTTTAAAATCATTTTCATTGAATGTAGTCAATATGGATCCAGCACACACAAAAAAGCAGTGAAGTAAAAGGTCAAGAAGCTTTTGCAGAAACATAAGGTGCAAGTACCATTGAAGAAGGTTCTTGACAAAAATTGTTTCAAACAGCTCTTTTCATTCTTTCTAAACACTTAAAGCACTGTTGAACATGACTTGTCTTGGTATATTCGTGAAAAGGGGACAGCTACACATTGCAATTTCGAAAACAGCTAAGCTAAGCGAAGGACGAGGACATTCACGTAAGCAACCAACAAAATGTGCTGCTAATGATAATGTACAGTACAAACAGAAGCCAAGAGAGAAAGAAAGCGCAGGTATGCTACCTGCAAGTTTCTCAGGAATGTACTTAAGAGCAGCCCAAGCATGCATGCTCCCACTTGAGTACCCCACGACCCAGAACTTCTCCTTAACACCCAAAGCATTAGCCAAGAACAACATATCCGATGCAGACGACTGCAGAGTCCTGCATGGATGAGGATCACTCTCACCAAACCCAGGAAGATCATACGTCAACAACCGAACACCAAACTCTTCCAACAGTGAAGCCTTTACTCCAGGTATTCCTACATTTTCATCAGAAAACAGAAATCAGCCAAGTTTGCAGAAGTAGAAACCCCAAATGTATGCCTATCGTTTTGAACCATGGACTACCAGACCTGTAAGCCTAGATGACAGAAAGCTGTGAGGAGCTATCATCGTGAATCTAGCTCTATCAACTGAAACCCCTTGCTCTCTGTACGCCATGTATCTAGCGTCAGGCAGCAACAAGCGCTCAGCACTAGGCGGATGAATGAACACCTTTTTCACTGCTGGTGCAGACGTGGTAGCGTAGTTGGTGTTTACACTCAACACTGTGCACAAAGTAGCCCACACACCACACTATCAGAATTCAGAATAGATTTAGGTTGTTTAGAACAGTAGTAAAGCAAGAAACAGTATCAAAAGGTTCTCTACTAGTCTACTGATCTTAAGCCCAGAACAAACAGAAATCGTCAAGAATCCGCCTAAAGGTTACTGTTCAATCGATCGTCATGCCTAACTCTCCCATCCAAGAAGTGGAAACCTCCGTACCTGCAAATGCAAGAACGAAGACGAAGCCGATGACGGACCAGGCGTGGGCGGGATCTTTATCCTCGGGCAGATAGTCATTGAAAGCCTTGAATCTCTTCCCGATCCTGTCACAGCCGCGTCCAAATTGCTTCCCGGCGAAGGAATTCCTGCCGAAATTCCTGGCGAGGAACGCATCCTCGCGGCCCAGGGTCTGGAACACAATGTCCTTGCAGCCTTTGGCGAATTGGACGCTCAGCTCGGCCGCGCCTTTGGAGAACTCGCGGACTTGGTCCTGGAAGCTCATCTGCGGCCCTCGCACGACGTAGCCGATGGCGACGCCATTGATTCCGGCGGGGATTCCGGTGACGGGAGGAGGCGGAGCGGCAGAGAATGTGTGGTAGTCGTCGGGATCCGAGTTCATGGTTTACTGTGTTGGACTGTCTGGTACAGTTGGGAATTTAAGGCAGCGTCAAGTCAACGGTTTCTCCTGTACCCGCTGCTTTGCGAGATCCTATGCAGAATCAAGCAGAGAAGGAGAAGAAACGGGCACGGAAATGTAGATAGATTTGGGGAAACGGGAAAACAGAAGAAAAGGAGGGGACGATTTCAGGGATAAAAGGGGAAGAGGAAAAAGGTAGAAACTAAACCGGCCGCCGCTGAAGGAGTCCGGCGAAAAGAAAAGAAAAGGCTTCAACATTACGCAAGGCTTTCATTTGTTGTTTTCTATCCGTGGCCTTGTTGTGGTGATATTGTCTATGGTCGGTCCATTTTCATTTGCTCTCTTCTGTTTTCAATGCGTAAGAACCGAGAGCACTCATATTTAATTGTGTTTACATATGTGGCGATTTAAGATGATAAGAATTAACTAAAATATCTAACTTGTTTGAACCTAACTGAGTGTAGGAGGGAGGTTCGGGAAAGAAAGTGGGTCAAGAAGAGTAAACAACAGAAAATCCACGGTATGGCGTAGAACAAAGAACCGGGAGGTTGAGAGAATCGGTCTTTTAGAGAGAGAAGTTGATGTTCTTAGAGATAGAATGCTAAAAATGTCATCCCCTCACCCATCGGAGTAAATGCCATATTTATAGGCTACATGGTGGTGGGTGAGTGGGTGGATTACATGATGGTATTTTGACCTTGACATGACCTTGACATGACCACTGACACGTCAGGGATTTAGGCCATGCCTCTACCTAGGACGTGTCAGAGGTGTACCTACGACCATCTCTCGGATCCCAACGTGGCCGGCCCTCGGGGATTGTGGGCGAGACTCCTCGTAGCCCTGTGGCTTAGTACTCGCTTGGCACTCTCAGTACGCGCGTGGCTTGTGACGCGCCCGTCTCTCCGCGCCTTGATGCTTCTCACCCGCGCGCAGCTTGTGAGGGGTTTAGGGTCTTCGCGCGTTGGTTCTTTCCATCCGCGCACATCCTCTAATATCTCACACGTTGTGCCGCGTCTCAGGCATTCGTGCGCGCCTTATGTCGGCGCGCCTTACCTTGCGCGGCTAGGTCCGAGTCACATGCCCAACAATTGCCCCCCATCAGAGGGTGTTCTGTGAACGCCCTCTGTTTAGGTCTTCGCTTGATTGACTCGGGCCTGGGCGCGATTCCCGGGGCTTTTCGCGTGCGCCTTGCCATTCCGTAGCCGCGCGAGAGGTTCTGTTGTAGTTGCCTGCTTGAGCGAGATCTTTGGGGTCGGGACTCTGAATCGTGCGCACGATCTGTGAGATTTTTCTCTTTCCACGAATCGTGCGCTCGATCTTTGTGAGATATTTCTCTTTCCCTGAATCGTGCGCGCGATCTTTGTGAGATTTTTCTTTTTCCTCGCGGGTGTGCTATGCCCCCCAGGCGCCGTGCGGAACTAGTTCCGTCGGCGGCTAGTACCTACTTCGAATAGGTGTCCACGTGTCCTTACCTGGTTTGTCCGTTTGGGCGGGCGAATTTTGAAATTCGAAACGTCTGACGGTTGCGATCTTCGAGGTTACTTTAACCTTTCGACTTACCCCTAATAACTATAAGTATCAACCCGTTGTGGGGGGTGGGATTCATTCTGCCTCATTCTTCACATCTGAGTCCTGCTCTTTCCCTCTCGTGCTCTGGTTTATCGCCGAGATTCCTCTCCTTCTTTTACAATCTTAAATCTTCAATCGTTGTTCTTCTCTGTTGCTTATTGCTATCATGGACAACACCAACACCAACGTCGGCGAGGTTGAGATCATACAAGACGAAGAAGGTAATGTTTCCCCCCTTTCCCGTATTTCTTCTGATCCGTCGCTGGAATTGGCGAATTCCGGCGGCGAGTATGGCGGTGGGTCTGGTGACGGCGGAGCTCCGTCCACGCCGTCGGCCGGAGTCGACTCGGATCCTGATTTCGTCCTCGGAGAGACAGAGGCAGATGAAGATGCAGTTGTCTTCGGGGGCGAGGGGCCGAGCACGCAGCCCCGGGGCGTCCTGATAATCCGGCGCGACCGCGATGGGAGGTCCGGGGTCGCGGAGGGTGCTAGTACTGCAGACGTGGCCGAGCGCGAGGATTCTGACACTCAGTCAGCGCCGGTAATTGTAGAGCCTGTCAACGTGGTACGCATAACCGAGGGGATGAGCCGTCTTGGCCCTCGTTACGTGGACGCGGCCTACACCGTCCTTGACTGGGCGGAGATGTGGGGCGACCAGCCGGCTCCGCACGACAACTTGTTGCGGGGACCCGACCACGGTTCAATTTACTCGCGCGAGGACGTAGAGGGCATCGTGCGCGGATTGGGTTTGCCTTCGCACTGGGAGTACGCGGTGCCCTCTATTCGGAGTACGGTAGGTAATTGCCCCCCAGGGTGGTTTGGGGTGTACAGCGAGTACTGGGTGATGGGCTTCAAGTTTCCCATCGACCCATTGTTGTGCGCCTTATACAGGCGGCTCAACTGCTCGGTTGGGCGCCTCTCTCCATCCATCATTATGCATGTCTCCTGCTTGCGCCTCGCTTGTAAACGGCTTAACATCCAGCCCACGTACGGGCTGTTCCGCAAGTTTTACAAGATCAAGGAGCCGACCAAGACGAGCGACTGTTTGTCCATAAAGCGGCGCGACAACAGGCCTGATGGGTTCGTGTACGGCTCTCCCAAACTGAAGAAGACGTGGTTTGAGCGCTTCTTCTACGTCAAGCCGGTGCCGGGGGAGTGGGCGAGTGAGCACGTGGATGAGCCCACTGTGTGGAAGAAGGGTAGTACCCTTAAGTTTGAGTCCCGCGTTGGCGCGTATGATGGGCTTGACAAAGAGTATCAAGCGTGTTTGAATCAGAAGATAAATCTTTACACGCGCGGAGTTCGCGAGGCCGTCTTGCAAGAGCTTTTTGCTGATGGTTAGTTATTTTCCTTTCCCTTTGTATTCTGTCATATTTAACCGGTTTCTTACGATATTTTGGTGCAGGTGTCGATTTCGCCGACCTCGCGAGCATGATGTCGGTGGATAACGTTGCGAGGGCGCCCCGCGCCTCGCGTAAGGGGAAGAAGAAGCAGAAGGAGGGAGCGCAGAGTAGCAATGCGCCGGCTACCAGCACAAAGAGGCGGGATCGGGGGCAGCCCATCAGTGCCCCCGTGGGTGGCGGGAAGAGGAAGGAGTCGGCGTCAGAGAGGGAGCAGGGTGATGGGAACCCGAAGAAGACTGCGCGGGTTGTGGAGCCGCAGGAACGAGAGGTTCCCGTGCAGGAGGCACGCGTGCAGGAGGCACGCCAGCAGCCTCTGGTCATTGTCGATCCCGAGGCACGGGTGGGTAACTCCCCCCACCCGGAAAGGCTGGTGACTCCTAGCACCTCTGGAGCCACTGCGCAGCGGAAGATTTCCGATATGTTAGGCGTTCCGGGTGTTGACTATTACCGCGACGTGCGGCTGCACACTGGCGCGGCGTGTAACAGTCAAACGGCGCAGGCTGCTCTGCGGGCGGTTGGCCCTGTGCTTAGCATTCCCCCCGGTTCGAGAAGTCGGATCCGCTTATGGATCTGGCTCAAATCCATTGGGGCGGTAAGTATATTCCGTTTTGGCGCACAATCCTCTTTTTTTTTTTTTGCTAAGTTGTAAAGTGCTGTCTGTGCAGGGTTTGCTGGCGACTTTCCGCGCTCAGCAGGATCGTGCTTCTACCCGCACGAGACTGAAGACGGACGAGTCTCGGATTGTGCAGCTGGAAGGGAAGCTTGCCGGCGCGGAGAAACGCGCGGAAGTGGCCACCAACGATGCCAACAAGGCCCTGACTGAGCTCGGGGTGTGGCAGAGCAGGCTTGAGACTGCCGTGGAGGCTGCCAAGGAGCGCGTCCGGTCTGAGGAGCGCGACGCCATTAGGGTGCAGCTGCAAGCCCAGTTCGCTGAGGAGAAGAGGATGCTGGCGGAGGACTATGAAGGAAAGCTGAAGGAGGCTCGTGAGGGGCTTTCAAAGGAGAAGGATGACTTGGTCCAACTCCCTAATGTGGCAAAGGCTGAGTCCGTCCGTGAAGCCCAGGTTGCGGCGATTCGCCAGTATAAGTCGTCCCGCCTTTTGGGAGGATTATGGCGGGATGCCATGACGAAGGCTGTGATCGCGGTTGGGAAGAAAGTCCGACCTGAGAACCCCGGTATCAGCTGGGACACTCGCGCGATGGTCGAGCATGTCAAAATGTGGATAAGTCAGAAGAAGTCCTTGTCCGAGTCAGAGCCGGAGGATGATGAGGAAGAGGAGGAAGAGAGCGCGGATGAGGAAGACGCGGGCAAGGAGGGTTCCGGTGGCACCAAGGGTGATGATGAACAGACTGCCATAGCGCGGTCTCAGACTGATGAAGGAGGGCAAGTGTAGGGGCGCATTATCGATTGTCATTTTCTGTTTGTTTGTTTTGTTTTTGATGGCGCTATGCGTGTAGAAGTCGCTTTTCTTCATTCTCCGAATCGAGTAATCCAAATTCACCTTCCCGTTGTCTTTCGCTCTCGCTCTTTTTACTATGCTATATATATTTTGGTTTTAGCGAACTGCCTGGGCGCAAATAGTGCTGGACCATTGCTAACTGTTGTTCCGCGGAGCTGAATGGGCGCGAATAGTGCTGGACTATTCTAATTTTTGTTCTTTCGAACTGAATGGGCGCGAATAGTGCTGGACTATTGCTAATTTTTGTTCTTTCAAACTGCATGGGCGCGAATAGTGCTGGACTATTCTAATTTTTTGTTCTTTCGAACTGAATGGGCGCGAATAGTGCTGAACTATTGCTAACTTTTGTTCTTTCGAACTGAATGGGCGCGAATAGTGCTGGACTATTCTAATTTTTTGTTCCGTGGAACTGAGTGAGCGCAGATAGTGCTGGACTATTGCTATTTTTTGTTCTGACGAACCATGTCCCTTTATTTCTTTGCGCTAATGCGCTATTGCTAATGAGATACACGCTAATTTGCTGGGTGGTACTTCCTTAGATTTTGCGCATTCCATGTTCTTGGAATCTTGTTGCCCCCCAACTCGCTGAGTTTGAATGTGCTGGCGCCGACCACTTCGCGGATTAGGTACGGACCCTCCCATACTGAGGCAAGCTTCCCGTGCCTGGGGTCAGGGCGGAAGTTCCGCCGTAGCACTTGGTCACCAAGGCTCAATTTATGTGGAACCAGTTTCGCGTTATGGTACTTGGCTACCTGCTCTTTCATTGCGGCCAGCCTGATGGCTGCCAACTCGCGCCTTTCTTGTGACAACTCTAATTCCAGCAAGCGCGCTTCGTCGTTCGCTTCTTCGTTGTACTCGATGATCCGATAGGTCGGTGCCGTCGTCTCAAGGGGAATTACCGCGTCAGTGCCATATGTGAGAGCGAAGGGGGTTTCGCCCGTTGCCACTTTGTATGTGGTGCGGTGCGCCCATAGCACAGTGTTGAGCTCATCCGCCCAATTTCCTTTGGCCTCATCCAGGCGGGTGTGGAGGCCGTGCAAGATTGCTTTGTTGGAGGATTCCGCTTGGCCATTGGCTTGGGGGTAAGCCACCGATGCGAACCTTGCGATGGTTCCTACTTCATCGCAGAAGTCTATCACCTCCGCGCAGTCGAATTGTTTCCCATGATCGAAGATGAGCGCATTTGGGACTCCGAAGCGTGACAAGATGTTGTTCCGCAGGAAACGCGTTACCTGTTGCGCCGTTATGGATGCCAGCGCTTCGGCTTCAATCCACTTGGTGAAGTAGTCGACTGCTACGATTATGTACTTGCGCTTCCCTTTTGCTGTGGGGAAGGGGCCCAAGAGATCCACACCCCACTGCGCGAAAGGCCATGGGCTCAAGTTGCCCTGAAGTTCGGTGGCTGGCAGGTGATGCTGGCGCGCGTTGACTTGGCATTTGTGGCACTGGTCTGCGTAGCTCTTCGTGTCCTTCTTAATTCGCGGCCAGTAGTATCCATGTAAGAGGATGGTGCGCTCCATGCTTCGTGGCCCGGCGTGCATTGCACACAAGCCCTCATGTAGTTCACGCACTAAGGCGCGCGCCTCTTCTTGCCCGATGCATTTGAGGTAGACGCCCGAGTACGACCTTCGGTATAATTCTCCTTCAATGATTGTGCAACGAGCTGCCTTTTGCCTTAACGTCCAAGCTTGCTTAGAGTCTTCTAGCACCGTTCCGTCTTGGAGGTACTTTACGATTGGATGTCTCCAGTCTTCGATCGACATGAGCTGGGTCGTATTGATTGTTACCTCTGAGCGAGTATCTTCATCTTCCTTCTGGACAGACACGAGGCGCGTGGACTCGAAGTCAGTGGCCGTTGCCAACTTGGATAACGCGTCGGCGTGCGTGTTCTCTTCCCTTGGTATCTGCGCATAAGTTACCGCTTCGAAGGCGGTGGCCCTCGTCTTAACGCGCTCCATGTAATGCGCCAGTGTATCCTCCTTTGCGTCGAACACTCCGTTCAGCTGATTGACTGCCAAAGAGGAGTCGGAGAGTACCCGTATCGTTCTGGCGCCCAAGTCGTGGGCGGCCGTCATCCCCGCCAAGATGGCCTCATATTCGGCGGCGTTATTTGTCTTCAACGCCCTGAACCTGATTGCGATTTCGTGCACAACGCCAGCAGGTGTACGCACTACAACCCCTGCTCCCGCGCCATACTTGCTCGCCGCTCCATCGACGTAAACTTCCCAAACACCCTCCGGCGCTGTGTCGAGGGTCACCCCTTCTGCGATGAAATCAGCCAGGATTTGGGCCTTTATTGCTGGTCTTGGTGCGTATTGGATATCGTATTCTGAAAGCTCGACCGCCCATTTCACCATGCGCCCCGATACTTCCATCGAGGTCAGGATCTTTTTTAGTGGAAGGTTTGTCAGGACGGTGATTTGGTGCGCTTGGAAATACGGGCGCAGTTTCTGTGACGCACTTACTAGCGCCAAGGCAGCTTTCTCAATCGAGGAGTATCTTGTCTCCGCGCTTACGAGGGTGCGCGAGGTGTAATATACTGGTTGCTCGGTTTTACCGTCCCTTCTGGATATCAGTACCGCGCTCACAGCCCTTGTTGACACAGCAAGATACAAGAAGAGTTTTTCATTAAGCTTGGGAGCAGTCAGTACAGGGGGGGATACAAGATATGCCTTGAGTTCTTGGAATGCCGCTTCGCATTCCGGGGACCACGTGAAACGCGCCCCATTCTTGAGCGTCTTGAAGAAGGGAGCACACTTGTCGGCAGACCTAGGAATGAACCTTCCCAGTGCCGCTATTTTGCCGTTCATAGATTGGATTTCCACTGCGTTCCTCGGCGCTCGAAGTTGTTGGACTGCGGATATTTGTTTTGGGTCAACCTCTATGCCGCGCTTCGTTATCATGAATCCAAGGAATTTCCCTGCTTCGGCTCCGAAAACGCACTTGAGTGGGTTGAGGCGGAGGTTGTGCTGGCGGAGGGCTTCGAATGTCTCGCGCAGGTCTTCCAGGTGTGAGTTGCCCGCCTTTGTTTTGACGATAAGGTCATCCACATATGCCTCAATGTTCCGCCCAATCTGCCGGGAGAACACTGCATCAATCATTCTCTGGTACGTTGCGCCTGCGTTCTTCAACCCGAATGGCATCCCGACGAAGCAAAAGTTTCCGAACGGTGTCATGAACGCCGTCTTCTCTTCGTCTTCGATGGACATTGGGATTTGGTGGTATCCTGAGAACATGTCGAGGAAGGATAACGTCTCGTGGTCGGCGGTTGCGTCGATCAGTTGGTCGATGCGCGGTAGGGGGTAAGGGTCTCCCGGACATACTTTATTGATCGTGGTGTAATCGACGCACATCCGCCAGGCCCCCGATGATTTTTTAACCAAGACCACGTTTGCCAGCCACTTTGGATATTTCACGGGGCGGATCAATCCTGCCGCTAGTAGGCGCGCTACCTCCTCCTCTATGGCCTTCAGTTTGTCGCCAGTGAATATCCTTCGCCCTTGTTGCCTTGGTTCCGCGTTGATTGGGACCGCGAGGCAATGCTGGGCTATTTCTCTGGGCACTCCTGGCATGTCTTCTGTGCACCAAGCGAACAGCTCCTTGTATTCCTTCAACAAGGCTACGAGCGGTTCGATCGCGTCACTGCTGACGTGAGTGGAGATGCGTATCTTCCTAGTCGGCTCGGCGGGATCCAACGCGACTTCGAAGTCGGAATCCATGGACTCCGGGCGGGGCTCTTCTGCTCTTGTGTCGACGATGTTGGTTTGGCGCACCTCATCGCGCTCTTCCCATGTCGTTCCTCGCGCCTCTCCAACCCCTGTTTGGGTGGGGAATTTGAGCTTTTGGTGGCACGTTGATGGGAGGGCCATGAATTTCGCCAGGAACGGTCGGCCAAGGATGCCGTTGTGTGCCGACTTACAGTTGACAATCTTGAATTCCACTTGCTTAGAGATGCGCGGCTCTTGGTCTCCGATTACTACTGGGAGGGTGACTACTCCAATTACTGGGACCCTCGTTCCAGAGAACCCGACCAGATTGCCTTGCGCGCGTTTGATTAAGCGCGGGTCGATGTCCATTTTGTCGATGGTAGTTTGGAAGAGGATGTCAGCTGCGCTACCTCCGTCTATCAGCAGACAGTGGATCTTGCATCCGGCAACCAGCGCGGTGATGATGAGTGGGTCTTCCGATGGGACTCCTCGTGGGAATTCCGCGTCGTCGAAGCTCAGGTTGAACTTCGTCCGCGCGTCTACAATCGCGCATTCCGTTGCGCGCTCTAGCTTGGTTTTCTTCTTGGGGCGGTCCCCTTCTACCGTAACCACCCCTATTTCTTTGCGTACCACGTACGCGCCGCCGGCGTCGTTGTAGTCGGTCTGTGGAGGAGGTGGCGGGTTCTGGGGGCCCTCAACTTGCTCTTCTTTGACATGAGTGAACTCGGTCAACAACCCTCGCCGTACGAGGCCCTCGATTTCGTACCGTAGCTCCCGGCACTCCTCTGTCCAGTGGCCTGTTGCCCTGTGAAAGTCACAGTGCTTGTTCGGATCGCGCATATGAGGTCGGGACTTCAACGGAGCAGGCCAATTGAGCTTGTAGCCCTTCTCGCGGAGAACGTGGAATACGTTTCTCACGGAGTCGTTCAGTGGCGTGTAGGTGTTGGACGCCCGTCTATCTGGCGATCGCCGGCGCTGAGCTTGCTCTTGCGGGGGAGGCGGGTGTATTTTTGGGCCACTGTGCAGCTGCACCAATTGGTCTCGTGGGATCGGGGCCGGAGGTTGTCGACGCCCCTGTTCTTCGCGCTGTGACTTTGCCGGTTCGAAGCGCCTGACCGATCCCGCCCCGAGAGTCTCTTCCAACGTGATTGCCTTCTCGATTTTCATTTCCAATTCCGTGGATAGTGTTACAGGCCTCTTTGCTAGCGCCCGCTTGAGCTCCATGTTGCAAGTGGCCTCTATGAGATGATGGGCAGCAGTTTCCGGGGTAAGATCGCGGACGGCCATTGCCACCCTGGACCATCGAGCGTAGAAAGCCCTCAGGCTCTCCCCCTCTTTCTGTCTGATATCTATCAACGCCTTAAGATGCAGAGGACGCCTCTTCTGGGATGCGAACTTTGTTGTGAACAGGAGTATGAACTCTTCGAACGAGCGGATGATTCCGTTCGGGAGTCTGTTGTACCAGTCGAGGCATATTCCAGAAAATGTTGACGGGAAGGTTCTGCACAGCGCCGCGTTGGAGTTGGTTTGGAGTTGCATGCGCAAGCAGAAGGTGCTCACGTGGTCTTCTGGGTCGGTCGTGCCATTGTATGTTGGGAGGGTGGGTGGCGCCCCGCTTAGGTGCTCCGCCATAATTTGCGCGCTCAACGGCTGGTGGAGGATCCTCTTGGGCGGGTTGGGTCGGTATTGCGGAGACAAGTGTTGCTCTAAGAAGCTGAGGTCCGCCCGCCCTGGTGGTTCGATTCCCTGCGTTTCGCACGCGGGGAATTCCGTCGGCGCGTGTTGTGGTGGTTGGGCAGTTCCCGACGCTTCTCCCAAGGCTTGCTGAGGCGCGACTGCCGTTGCGTCTACTGTTGGCGCGGCCTCCTTGTTCATCATGAGCGCGATGACTTGGCTCATTTGTTTCTGCATGTCAGCTATGACGTTGTTTTGCTTTGTCACCAGCTCCCTCATTTCTTTGGCTGTCATTTCGGGCTCTTCTTCTTCGAGGAGCACCGCGTTAAGGTCGCTGGCTTCTGCGAACGCCCTTGGGTTGGTCATTGCCTTGATTGGCGTCGCTTCGTCAGGTTGGTCGTGGTTGCGTTCTGCCATTGGTAGATTTTCCTCTGCGTTTCTTCTTGGCCCCACGGTGGGCGCCAATTGTTTGAACCTAACTGAGTGTAGGAGGGAGGTTCGGGAAAGAAAGTGGGTCAAGAAGAGTAAACAACAGAAAATCCACGGTATGGCGTAGAAAGAACCGGGAGGTTGAGAGAATCGGTCTTTTAGAGAGAGAAGTTGATGTTCTTAGAGATAGAATGCTAAAAATGCCATCCCCTCACCCACCGGAGTAAATGCCATATTTATAGGCTACATGGTGGTGGGTGAGTGGGTGGATTACATGATGGTATTTTGACCTTGACATGACCACTGACACGTCAGGGATTTAGGCCATGCCTCTACCTAGGACGTGTCAGAGGTGTACCTACGACCATCTCTCGGATCCCAACGTGGCCGGCCCTCGGGGATTGTGGGCGAGACTCCTCGTAGCCCTGTGGCTTAGTACTCGCTTGGCACTCTCAGTACGCGCGTGGCTTGTGACGCGCCCGGCTCTCCGCACCTTGATGCTTCTCACCCGCGCGCAGCTTGTGAGGGGTTCAGGGTCTTCGCGCGTTGGTTCTTTCCATCCGCGCACATCCTCTAATATCTCACACGTTGTGCCGCGTCTCAGGCCTTCGTGCGCGCCTTATGTCGGCGCGCCTTACCTTGCGCGGCTAGGTCCGAGTCACATGCCCAACATAACTCAAGTGGCTCTTTGATGATTTTCGACACATATTTGATTGTGAATTGTGAGTAATTTTAAGTATTGGTGGATCTAATTTCATTAAAATGAACTCGTGATATGTACTCAGAATACAACAAAGTGAGAGTGATGAGTCGAAAGAAGATGAAAATGTATTTCCATGATTATGAGTAAGGATCAACTAAAGGAGTCATGCCCGGAAGACATCACTTAACTCGTGTTCATTTTCTAGATTTGTCACTTCCGAATTGTGTCAATTTGAAATATTTCATCAAATCGAATGTTTGAAACATAATTTAATCACGGTCATCGCTAATAACGATAAAATCATAAATTTCAACATCATTAAACAAACTCATAATCTATTGAGATGTGATGCATTCGTGGTTTACTACCCGAGAAAACAAAAAAAAAAGTGATTTCACCGTAACCAAGTTAAATCCATTACTTCAACCCCATTTTTTACCACTGAATTCCTATTTAACGCCCTAACTTTTTAAAATTTACGCCCTAAATTAACTAAACAAACAATTCTACCCCCAATAAATAAAACGGAAACCCCCAATTTTCAAAACTCTCTGCCAGCCATCGCCCTAAATCCCGCACCCAGTGACAATCCCGTGGTCGCCGGCGATAAATCCCTAACCCATAATTGCCAATCCCGTCCGTCACCGGTGATAATCCCTCTCAGTCGCGTTCTCTTCTCTTCTCTATCTATCCCGTCGCCGGCGATCTCTGTTGCTGCTCCGCCCAGTCGTCGTTGGGGATGGAGGCGCCCGTCGCCGTTGAGGATGAGGCGCCCGTCGCTGTTGAGGAAGGAGAGGGAAGACCGAAGCGGCTGGTTGTTGCTGCTCCGCCCGTCGCCGGTGAGGTAGGAGAGGGAAGGCTGAAGCGGATGAGTGCAGTTGCTCCTCCCATCGCCGTTGAGGAAGCAGAGAGGTCTCCTTCTCTGCTACTGTTGCGGCCCGTTCGTTAAGGAAGGAGAGAGAAGGCATATGGTTGGGTTCCCGGCCTGTCCCTTTGATCTGCAGGTTCGTAAACTGCGTCAAGTTCATCCCTATCGACTTCATCATCTAATGTGTCTGTGTTAACAGACTCCAGCTCAGCAGCCCTCTCATCATCTTCATCCTCCACATATGCCTTGTATGTTAGCCGAACCAGCACTTCTCCTGCAGATCCCTTCCCGAATAGCTCCCTTGAAGAACCACAATCCTATCTGTTGGCATCGTGTCTTGCAGAGACACAAGGTCAACCTGCAAATCAAATCAACCACACAGCTGAAAAGGATTCACTGCATCCATTACCGTTCGTTGGTTTTGGTAGCCTATGGAAGACTTCCTCAGACGA